>OX454525.1:19404872-20654872 GCA_949715645.1 Portevinia maculata
TTCGAATGCCGCTTTCTTGTCACTTAGCAATGCTTTAGCTTCATCTATCATCTATCAATATGAAATAATTGAAATGAAAAATATAAATAAACCTTTGAACAATTCCTTTAAACAAGGGGGCACAAAGCTTTTTGTTTTAGATCTTGACTTGAAGAAACCATCTAAACTCCTCCCTCCTTCCTTCCTCCTCCTCCTCCTCCTCCTTTTTGTCGTTGTCAGCGGTCTCCTAGGATAATCCTTTTTCGGACTATATCTTGTAAGTAATTCAACATAAAACTATCACGAAGTAGCTGCTCTCAAGGGGCTAGGTAAGGTTAAAAGAGTCACTGGTTAAAAGAGTCACTGGCACCTTTTCCAGTGCGATGTTAGGGAGACCTTTGATGACAGTGTTGAGGAATTCCAATCCTATCTTCTGAATATAAGTCTTGGAATTTCTTGTCAATGTGAAGTACATATTTTGCAATACTCTCCTCTGGTTAAAAATGAGTTTCCCGTATACCTACGCCATCAAAATCAAAATTTGCTAAGGAATAGTACTGCTTGCAAAAAATATGTGCTTCTTATTAAAGATAGTTTTCGAAAACAAATACATTTTTAATTCATATTTCTATTAAGTTATTTATTAAGCAGTCTATTTTAAAGTTTTTTCATGACAAACGAATTTAAAGTAGGTAAATATACAAAAAAATACATAGCTTAGCAGGCTAATAAATCTTTTTTGTTGGGGTCCCTATAATCCAGGAATTACTACATATTGTATATCTGTCGATAAAAACAAGAGCGATCTACATCATAAACAAAACGGGCAGCGATAGTAACCAACGGTCAATCTGGTACCCATAAACAACACTTGTAGAACAATAACAACGAGTGGATAGCGGTGCAATAAACTCGAGACAAAAAGTCCTTAAAAACATCTGACACGAGCAACCGATAGAAACGGTACATGGGGCCAGCGATTGTTTAAAAGTGGGCTGCACAATGCACGCCACCAAAGGAAAATTAACCCAACTAGCAACTTTCCCGCGGTATTACGGCTCGGAAAAAAATATTTGTTTTCGGCTTACTCTATAACATAATCAAGCCTCATTCTGCAGTAAATTAGTAGATTGTATAATCGTTTCCTAATATGTGTAATAGTTTTCCCAGTGCATTAGCTAACATCCGTTTTGTCACCTGTTCTTCTAAGTGTTACCATTATTTCGACAGTTGTCAATGGTGACGGCGGCATTGGAGCAGAAGATACAAATTAGTGAGCCTATGCCAAGAAACCACTGTTTCCATTCCACACTACTTATGGCGACACAATTCCTATAAAAGAGTATAATGGTAGGTGCTTTTATCTCTGGAAAAAAAAACATTCTTATAAAAATGATTGCAAAACAGCAGGCAGGCACTGCTGATGCGCTCAACAAAATTGGAATCCTTTTGAGACGCACAAAGGTAATAGGATACTTCAGTGCTCCTTATGACTCAAAAAACCCAAACTTTCTCCACACACTTTAACTGGCGTTTTGTTCACATATTTTCTTATTCAACTCGTTGTTTTGCCTTTTTACGACTCGATTCGCTCCACATAATATATTCAAAGGCGTACGAAGGAATGCATGATAATCCAAATATGATGGCTGCCATCATCACCTCGGCCATGGCCACAGAGAATGATATAAAACTTGATGTAGGTAACGCTGATGTCGAGAAAGTCATTTGTTAGGTTAGGAAACAAAAGTGTTTGTCGGAAATCCTTTCAGTGTTTTACTTCCGGAAATTCCCCAAAAACGTAAATTCGTTTAATGCATTGCCATAATGGGTCGCTTTATTTCCTTTTTACTTTGGAATCACGAAAATGGCGCCAAATAAGTGTGTAGATGCGAACACATCCCTCCCCGCCAGAAAATAGTCACCTTAGAGTACGTCAAACTTACATCGAGTTGATATATGGGCGAATGCGAGCACGGTGCCGTCAAGTTGGGTGGATTTCTGTGCAAATGGTGTGGATTAGGATAAATGGGTCTTTCAGATGAAATATTTGTTTTCTTTTCTTATTCATATCCTAATCCAATCGTTTCGGGGTGAGGGCACTCCAAGATGGTTTCCAAGATGTTCAAGGTCGTGAAGAGGTGGATTTATATAATGTGTGTATTTTTTGAGAGAACGCTCACTTTTTCATAGCTGACGTATCTGTTTTGTAGGATAAGGTGGATGTATGCCTTTGGTGCGTGCTTAGAGGAGTTTTGGAAATGACAGGTTGCTTATGGTGGTTGCAATAATATATTTAGACTCAAACTGATTTTGATTGATATTAGGAGCGATATTTAAATAAACAGAACAAGATGTTATAACAATCCATAAATTATGTTTTTCTACCTACTGAATTTATTTATTAATTTTTATTCATTTTAATATCATATATGAGAGTAAGTCCAAAGAGTTTTTCTGTAGTAATTTCAGTCCCGTATAAAGGACAATATTTTGTTTGGCTGCAAACAAAACAAAAATCGACGCAATCAAACGTGACAAATCTCATAGCTTTTACCATCTTTGTAATCTCCAAAATCAGGTTGATTCTAAATATATAATTGACTTTAGCAAAGCATTTGATCTTGTGGATTACATAATCTTACTTTTCAAACCAGAACGTTTAGGCTTAAGCGAAAGATACCAATACATTAAATTTCGAAGTGAAATCTCAAACAAAATCTTTTTAACTGCTGGTGTCCCTCAAGGAAGCCAAATCCGTCCATTATTGTCTATTTTTTTTTGTAAACGACGTTGTTACGTTTTTGCTTTAATGTAATATTTTAATGTAAACTTACCGCTTTGTAACATTAAGTCTCAACAAATTTGTATGTGGTGCTCCAAAAATAATCTGTCCTTAAATGTGGAAAAACGTTCTGTGGTCACTTTATCACGACGTAAAGCACCTTATGTTAACACTTACACTTTTGGAAGTCTTTCAATTTCCAGTGTAACTAGAATTAAAGATTCGGGTGTTTTATTTTACACGAAATTATCTTAATTTTATATGTATCATTTGTTCGATCCATTTTAGATTACAACAATAGACAACAATGTTCATATTTTCAAAATTGAATTCATTCAAACTGAATTTCTTAGATTTACTCTAACAGGGCTTCCTTGGATTGACTCCATCAGCTTACCCCCTTATCAGTGAAGACAAATTAATTAGCTTAAAATCTCTAGCGGTTAAAAGAACGGTGGCTAGAGCTATTTTCATCAATAGATTACTCATTGGTTAAATTGATTCCCCTGACTTTCTGATCCTTCTCAATACAGGTAAGCAGGTACACCTGTATTGAGAAGGATTAGAAAGTCAGGGGAATCAATCTAACCAATGAGTAATCTATTGATGACAATAGCTCTAGCCACCGTTCTTTTTGTTTGTTTTCAGAAGTCATCGATTTTTTAATATAGCACATTCACGTACTAACTATGGCCATTCATATTCAAATAATGGTCTCATGTTTATTTACAATCCTAGCATTAATTTAATTGATTTCAATTTGTTGATTAAATTTAAAAAGTGTATGTTTAATGCCCCTACTCCGTTATAATTGTATGCTCAAGACCAACGTTCTTCTCTTTAAAAAATAAATTTTAAAACTGAATATGTCTGAGAAAGTCACTAATTGAGCTTTGATGATGATGAAATAAATAAATTTTGTTTGATTACCGACAGATGTTCACAGGCTGAAGGTAAAGAAACATGTTCAGTGCCGCCGTGAGTTTTGTAGGCAACTCAACAGAGGTACACTGGCGATCACAAGGATGAGGTCACACATTTTGCAATCGATTTTCAGTCTTTATACCTGTTTGAAATTGTATACCCGGAAACTTTTACTACCTGTCATTTACACATGAGCTTGAAAGGCGCCTAGAGAGTATATATTATAAATTTCAGCTCTCTAGGCCCAGTGTAAAGCCCTAATTTTTGCCGACAGACGAACGGAGGGACATGGCCTGATCGACATTACTATCGATGCTGATCATAAATATAGTAACTTTTAGGGGTCTACGGGCAATATTAAGGTATGTTACAAACTATGCGTCAAAATTAATATACCCTTAGAATAGGGTATAAAAAGGACCGCTGGAATTTCCGAAGATCAATCAATGAACTACTTGAAAAGCGTATAAAAAGATGCGCAGTAGGATGAGGCCATTGCGAATATTTCGTTGCAGGAGTTCACTTCAGCTATTTTTTCAATGTTGTGATAAGAATATGTATTTAAAAAAGCGTTGAAATGATCTGTTTTTTATGTATTTAAAAAAAATGGGTCACGGAAAGACTTTGACAGCGACAGAAAGAGGAAAAATAGATGCTTTCAAGGAGTTAGGACTCTCAGGCCAAGAAATTGCAAGGAGTAAGTAAGACTGTTGTAAACAGTTATCTTGCGGATCCACAACACTATAGGAAAAATCAAAAAGGACGCACAGCAGACTTCAAATTCTATTCTACCAGTGACTAAAATAAGGGCCAACAGCGGAGTATCAGCGAGCATAGCAACAGTCCGAAGAATAATACGAAAAAGTGGTACTATACAGGCAAGTACACAAGGAACATCGAATGAATTTTGCAAGAGAACATGTCGCTTGGCGCAGTGAATGGACACGTGTTGTCTTTTCAGATGAAAAAATGTTTAACCTCGACGGCTGGTTACAACTTTTATTTCCATGATCTAAGAAAGGAGGAGCTTATTTTGGCAAGACATTGCAGCTCTACATCAGGTGTAATAGTGTGGGTAGCTATTACCCCCTACCACTATGACTATGGCACAATCGAGTTGGAGTTTTTTTCCACAACAATGAACGGAAACAACTACAAATGTTTACAAATGGAACGGTCATTTCCAAAAGTGAAAAACATTTTCAGAACCTGTCTTGGATATTCCAACAAGACAATGCCCCTATCCACACTTCCAGGGTTGTTAGAAATTGGATTCAATCAGAAGACGTGGAACTTTTGCCACGGCCGCACTATTGACCGAACTTAAACATAATCGAAAATGTTTGGGTATGGTTATCTCGTTAAGTGTATGAAGGCGGCAGAAAATTTGAAGACAAGGACACTTTAATCGAAGCTATTCGTCATTCCTGGGCCCAAATTTCTCTTAATTATTTAAAAAAAAATTGTATTATTCTATTCAAAGCCGTCTTATAGAGGTCACATCGAAAAATGGCGGGCATAGGTACTCATTATTAATGTAGAAAAACATAATAAATAAATGTTTAAAAACCATAAAATGTAAATATTTTATTTATTTTTTCCTTTCTTTGAAAGTTTCTTTCAAAGATTTTAAATGCGGCCTCATCCTAATCGCGCATCTTTTTATACGCTTTTCAAGTACATAGTTAATTGTTTGATCTTGGGAAATTGCAGTGGTCGTTTCCTATTTACCCGTTAGTTTTATAACTTACTGTTGGAAAATATGTACCTGTTCACAGGTAGTACAAGTTTCTGGGTATACAATTTCCAACAGGTATAAAGACTGAAAATCGATTGCACAATGTATGGCCTCATCCTTGTGAACGCCAGTGTACAGACACTGGCCGTCAATTCGCCCTGTATTTGTAACTCTCCCCAGAAGCTTATTAATCATTCATAACGCCTGCCATTTTTAAGCTGATTGAAACTATGGATTTGGTTTTTTTGTTAACCCCAAAAAATACAAACAAATAAAATTCTCTATCACTGAGCATATTCGCACGCACATACTCCATATTATACTCGCTTTCAATCATACACCCCATTTTGACAGCCCAATGATTCTGAAAAGGCTACTTCGGCTGGGTTCATCAGTTCTGTTTCTTTTCCCCTAACCCCACCCTCCAGTTGGTTAGTATACAATGTTAAACACAAAATTACATTTGCTTTGATCATGTAATTTAGCCATCAGTCGCATATACTAAAAGCTGATGAAACGTACCTCTATTTGGGTGGAAGGGTTTCGCATTCACGTGAATAATCCCGGGGTCGATAGCCGAGTAAAATACGATGGGGTTATGCTTACGCCTCGTTTGCCTTTTGCTTTTGCCATTCTATTTTTTCGTTTTCTCTGCGATATTGCTTTTCATCCGCACAAAACATTGAAATGTACGGAGACAATTTATCCCAGTGGGGCGGTTTATTTAATGGGAGCGGGCAAGTCTGATTTGGCCACCACCACATCGTATATTTACCTTCAACGGAGGGTGACTTAGGATTAGAAGCTTTGCATTTGTTTGATGGGCTATAGGTAGTTTATAAAGCAAATCACAACCTATTTTGCACAGGATGAAAACAAAATGAAAAAGAACACTTGCTTAACCAAAGGAGCGAAGAGCGGGTGCTGTAAGCCTAAAATCGATCTGTGTTTTTTTCTGCTGATTTTACATTTTAAATGAAATGTTGGTCTATGAATACTTTTGTTTTCCCTTTGGTATAATTTAAGGAAGGAATAAAGTGTTACTTTACACGTGGAAAATGAAGGGCCTTCATGTATGGAGTGTATAATGTGTTAAGGTTTAAATCGAGTTCGTACTTTAGATAGAAGTTTCATTTGCTTAATCCACTTAGGATGCATGGATTTATGGGAGTATTAGTCGAGTATTTACGAGTAGTATACCTGCATGGAAGATTCCGCAACTGATGCGTTTATTGACGTTACAAGGCATGCAGACAGATCTTCCACTCACGAATATATATATATATTTTTTTGTATAGCTTCTGGCTCGCCAAGGTGATAATGCTGGCAGCAGAGGACTTCAGTATATCTTCGGAACTTAATTGTTCTCTGAAAAAAATCTTCTTTCTAGTTTCATTAGGGGCTGGACATTCATCTAGAATGTGTTCAGCAGTTTCGTCTACTTCAAGATATACCCGTCACTCTGGAGAGTCGACTATTTTCATTTTGTTTATGTAGTATCATAACCCGTAAGATAACGTAATAGGTGTTTGATATCATGGATGTTCTCCCAATAGGTGGTACATTTCGTATGTAACCAGCATAGATCAGGTGTGGACATTTGAAAGGATGAACCCTTTCTTGCCAGTTCGTCGGCCTTGTCGTTGCCAACCAATCCCTCGTGGCCCAGAATGTACCACAGATTGGTCTTGTTCCTTAAGCGGAGTGTTTAAAAAGTCTTAAAACAGTGCATGGCTGAATTGGAATCAATGGTATGCGAGCTAAGAGCCTTTATAGCTGCTTGGCTATCCGTGAACATATCTCCTCAATTCCCAGTGTCACCTACAGGTGACACCTGTTTAAGGAATATTATTATTTATAATGCAACAACATTTAACCATTCTAGATTTATCCCCATAATGTCGATGAATGTAGTTACCGTTATATTTTTTTCTGACAGCACATTCTGTGCGCTATCTGTCAGTTACATTCAATTCTTGTCCGCGCTTTTCAAGTGCTCTAGTTTTTGTGCGTTTCCTTCCATTGAAATCCCGATAAAACATGACAAAACCGTACGAATTGTTTTTTTTTTATTGCATTTTATAAATTAATACCCTAACTATAATAATGATGCAGTTTATTACAAATATTGCACGTTGGTTTGTTACAACAGCACTTCAAATATGCAGTGTCACCTACAGGTGACACTGGGCAGTACTTGAACAAAACAAGTTAACTATGGGTGGGATTGTGGAATTACTAGAAGCCGGAGAAGATCCCGGTGAAATTATTCTGTTCCCTACGGATGATGAGGAGGTAACTGATGAGGACACTGGAGAAGAAAATGAGACAAATATTCTTCATCTCCCTAGTCGCATGCTTCGTGCCAGAGTGGAGGGGCAAAGTAAACGGTCTTTTACTGCACAAAATGATGAAAAAGATCATGCATCATCAAGATCGAAAACCCAGAAGAAAGCTGAATTGCATCCAACAATGCTTCTTTTAGTTCCTGTGGTAAAGGAGACTGCAAAGAGGAAGTTTTTACAAATTCTCATGAAGAGATGACCGCCACGGACTGCTTTGAGTTGCTTTATAGCGACGACATTGTGTAATTTATCGGAGACATGGGCAACCTTTATGCTGTACAGATAAATCACACTCTACATGTTTCAACTGATGAAATTAGAGTGTATATTGCAAATTATTAGAAATTAGAGTGTGTTCGTCACACATTGCCATCGACGAAAGTATAGTTACATGCCTTGGTTATGTCACAAAGCAACATATCCACGGAAAACCGATACGATTTGGTTATAAGATCTGGTCAGCGGCTACTCATCATGGATATTTGGTCCTCAAGATGCCTCCATTCCAGGTTACCAGCAGAACAAGGCTACTACAATTTCTACTTTGACAACTTTCCACCGGATTACCATTGCTCAAGTATTTGCAAGAGCAAAATGTTGGTGAGACAGAGACGAGAAAACCGTCTCGAAAATTGTAAGCTACCAAATTCAAAGGACGTGAAAAAAGGCATATGGATGATTTGTTTCATTAAACGTCTGCGGAAATCATTGTAGCTAAGTGGCATGACGACAGCATCGTTACAAACGCATCTAACTGCCACGAATTGGACCCCATTACAAAAGTGGATCGCATTGGAGGCGTTAACAAAAAACGTATGAACATTTAAGTTGACTGCCTAGCCGTTATCAAAATATATAAGAAATACATGGGTAGAGTTGACCATTTTGACGAAAATGTTGACTCTATGAGAGTAGGAGTTCGTGGCAAAAAGTGGTGGTTCCCTCTGTTAGCTTTCAGTTTGGATGCTGCTTTTCAAAATGCATGGCTTATCAAAAGGCAACCAGAAAATAACTGGACACATTGTGATTTCCGCAGGTGTATAGTAAACACATATTTCCAAAAAAAGAAGAAAAACCGGAAAACCGTGATTCTTCCTGCGGAGTTCCTGTTCAAATTAGAGTGCCAATTGAAGCAAGGTTGGTGTGTGTAGATCGTCGGCAGCCTGCCCCCAAAGACGATGCGGATACTGTCACCAACGCACACGACAAATGTGCTCTAAGTGTAAAATCGGAATAGATGTAAAGTGTTGGTACAAGCTTCACAGTAAGTAACTGTTTTTTACTATGAAGCAACACATGCATAGCACACAATCATACACTCATACATACATACATTTATCCATATATACATAGGTACATACATAACTACTCCCATTTCAATTTCATATACCTAATATATATATGTTCTTGCAATAA
The DNA here is from genome assembly GCA_949715645.1 of Portevinia maculata. Taxonomy (NCBI): domain Eukaryota; kingdom Metazoa; phylum Arthropoda; class Insecta; order Diptera; family Syrphidae; genus Portevinia; species Portevinia maculata. Next base: position 19,414,060 of record OX454525.1, read on the forward strand.
ACGCATATGAATTTATAAAAATGAATGATTTTTAATTTACATAAAATACAAGGGATAATCGGTTAAGTCATGCCCAGTGTCACCTGTAGGTGGCACCCCTATTTAAATAAAAGTGCGTATAGAATTTTTTTTATTTATTTATTTGTTAACACTAATTGTGAGGTTACATATTCGTTTAAAAAATAATCATATTTATCATTAACTTGACTATGGGAATTAAAGAGATATGGACGGTTTCGCCTCTGATACCAGATATATTGATCTGGCTGGCGCAATTTTGAATGTCATGAGAATATGACTTGAATAACGTTACTGTTCTCTGTCTGATGGATTTCTCAAAGGCCTTTGACAGAGTAAACCATGAAATTCTCTGTCAAAAACTGAAATACTATTTTGGCTTTCATGATAGAGCTGTGCGTCTGGTTAGGAGTTATCTCTGCAATCGCTGCCAAAAAGTCAAGATTGGCCAAGCAGAATCAGAGCCATTAAACTTACTAATGGGTGTTCCACAAGGTTTAATATTAGAGCCTTTACTATTCTGCACATTTATAAACGACCTCCCTAATGTTTGTTCAAATGTATCGCTGCACCTATATGCTGATGATGTACAAATTCACTTGTTCCGTCCGATTGGTTTACAGGAACATCTTATATGCAGGATTAATGAATATCTTACGGAAATTACCAAGTGGTCCATTGATAATGGTCTGACATGGAATTGTACACTTTGTGGTTAGAAGAACCAGTGGCAAGTGATGTGATATTTTCCGACATAACACCAGTTAATACCAAACTACGACTTTGTAAATGTGGTCTATTGTAAGCCTGACTCTCATTCGCAACATTAAATCCTTGTGGCTTTTAATGACATGGTAAGATACGTGTATGGCCTCCGGAGATACCAACACATCTCACATTACCATTAACTGGCCCTTGGATGCTCGCTACAGCAGATTCTTGATGCAAAATACTGTATATTTTTGCACAAAATCATACAAAATATATCGCCTCATTAGGTTTTTGATAAACTTCAATTTGCCCAATCTCTTAGAACTACTAATCTTATAGTACCGGCTTTCAACTACTTGAATTCTTCATGACTCTTCCTTGTCCATGCAACCAGGCTATGGAACTCCCTTCCTTCCTCCATTAAAAAAATAATTGGTACAGCAAAAACTGCAATCTTTTCTTTCGTTCGATAAAAAAAAAGAGAAAAAAATTATATTTTATTAATATATTAATATTAGCTTTAAGATTGATGTATTATTATTAGTGTTGAAACGAATATTCGGTTACTATTCGGTATTCGGCCTATAATTTCTATTCGGGCGAATACCGAATATTGAGTTACTATTCGGCCGAATACCAAATAGTTAGAAAAAGGAGCAAAAAACCAAAAAAACATGGCCATTTTCAATTAATTTAAGCCAACACATACGTAGGTACTCTGAGTGAGCGATCCTCGCATTTCAACAGTTGACGTCCGACCGACTGGAGCGAGGCAGCGCGCCAATTGACCCTTCTCCTTTCTCTTATCTCACGGGACGAGCCTTTCAATACAAACGCGATTCAAGTGAACGAGGTTTGCACACAAAAAAATGTTTTTCATCGAACATCGATAGCTTGGTGTTTTTTTTTATGAAGGATATTTTTCGTGAAAGACAAAGAAAAGAACATAAACTAAATGGAGCGATAAGAAAAAGCTTTTAGGTTTGTGTCCCAAAAATAGTGGAATTTGTGTAGAATGATCTTACGTTCAATCAACCATGTTCACCCCAACTGTGTTCCTACTTTTGAGAACTTTAAAATCTGAATAGTTAGTATAGTTTGGCCGAATAACCGAATAGTTTGGCCGAATATTCGGCTATTTGGCCACGGCCCTGGCCAAATATTCGGTATTCTGCCTTAGGTAGGTAGATGGATGCCCTTGTGACTGTTGTCACGGCTCACTTAGACCAACTGTTTGGGTCCATTGTGTCCATTGCTGTTGGGGTTTCCAAAATTTTGAACCTGCAAATACAAAAGATATGCCGCTGTTAAACAGCTCAGTGATCCGCTTTATTAGAACCACCCGGATCTATATGTAAATCTCAGGAGTTTGTTAAGCTCAATGTCGGTCAGATCCTCCAGCTCCTCAAAAAAGTAGCTGCCAAGAATCTTGAATCTCTTAGTACTAAAGGCAGGGCATTCACATAATAGGTGACGAATAGATTCTGTCTCTTCGACGTCTCTACAGCTCCTGCAGTAATCGTTGTGCGCTATGCCCAGCCGTTCCGCGTGTAGGCCCACCACGCAGTGTCCTGTAAGGACCCCTGTCAGTGTGCGTATGTCTCTGCGGTTCAGCCCGATTATGGCCTTAGATTTCCTTTTGTTTACCGCTGGCCAAAGCTCCCTCGTGTGTCTGCATGTTTCAAGGCTGGTCCAACGTAGGTTTGTTCTACTCATGGATTCGGCGTTGATTTTCCGTAACAGTGTACTGAGCGGAGTTTGTAAGGATTTCAGCGCCAGAGATGCATCCATTTTCGATCCGCATCTTGCCAGCTTGTCTGCTTCTTCGTTGCCCGAGATGTCCTTGTGCCCTGGTACCCAGCATAGGGTCACCGAGTTTACGGTTGATATCTCGTCTAGGTGTTTTCTGCACTGTAACACCGTCCTTGATTTAACAACTGCTGACTCCATGGCCATTATGGCCGCTTGGCTGTCAGAGTATATGGTGATCTGCTTATCGGCCAGTTTACGCTTCTTCACCTTCTTAGCGGCTTGAGTGATTGCAGCTGTCTCTGCCTGAAAGACGCTGCATTCATCGTTGATTCTGAAGGACATACCCAAGCCCAGAGTCTCACAGAAGATGCCTGCACCTGTACCCGCATCCATTTTGGATCCGTCGGTATAGATAGCTATTTCGCCTTCTTCCGTGACTGTTCTGTTGATCCATTCGCTTCTTTCTGGGATTCTGGTAACGAATCCCTTTTTGAAGGCGAAGGTGTGTAGTAGGTAGTCAGTGGATTTTGTTTCTTTCGAGGCTCTCCATCTTGCCTCGACCGATGCGTGTCCGTAGGGCCTGAAAGACCATAGTCCCGACTCCCTGAGTCTAACGGCCGTTTTAACCGCTATGCTGCTGCAGTGTATGTCCAGGGGCGTGAGGTTAAGTATTACCTCCATGGCTGCAGTGGGTGTGGTCCTTAGTGACCCTGTTATCCCAATGCAAGCCGTCCTTTGTATCTTAGTAAGGCTTGAGAGATGGCATTTCTTCTCAGTAGCCTTCCACCATACAGCTGCGCCGTATGTTAGAATGGGTCTTACCACCGCTGTGTATAGCCAGTGTACCACATGTGGTTTAAATCTCCATGTGTTGCCGAATGTTCTTCTGCAGGCATAAAGTGCCACGTATGCCTTTTTCACCCGGTCTTCTATATTTTCCTTCCAGTTGAGTTTGGAATCTAGTATAACCCCCAAGTATCTTGCCGTCTTGGATACTTGCAGGTGCACTCCATTCATCCTTGGTAGTTCAAAGGCCGGTATTGCCCTTTTCCTTGTGAACAGCAGGATTTCTGTCTTGTCTGGGTTTACTCCGAGTCCTTTTTCCGCAACCCATTTGCTGACCAGTAGGAGTGCATAGCTGAGTCGCTCACTGAGGACTGGGATGAATTTACCCGGGACCAGGATTGCTACATCGTCGGCGTAAGCGCTCACGATAAAGCCTTCTCGCTCTAGTATTTTTAAGAGTTCGTCCATGACTAGGATCCATATGAGCGGAGAGAGGACGCCTCCTTGTGGGGTACCTCTGCTGACTTTCCGTTCTATACAAACGTCTCCTAGATAGGACTTGATTCGTCGTGTGCCTAGCATTAGTCCAATCCATTCACATAGACTGTTATTGACCCGGGCCCTTCTAAGGCCGCGCAGAATTGCGTCAGCCTCGATATTATTGAAGGCTCCCTCTATGTCTAGGAGCGCACTCAAAGTAAATTCCTTGAATTCCAGTGATCTTTCCACCACGGAAACTACTTTATGTAGTGCGGTGTCTACAGATCTACCTTTGATGTATGCGTGCTGCGATTTGGAAAGGTAATTATCGCTGATCGCTTCTCTGACATGCACATCAATTAGTCTTTCCAGTATTTTTAGCATGAATGATGACAGACTTATAGGTCTGTAGTCCTTTGCTGTGGTGTGGGTAGCTTTCCCTGCTTTAGGGATAAATATTACCCTCACCTCACGCTATGCTTGGTATTCTGCCTTAGGCCGAATATACTATTCGTTTCAACACTAATTATTATCATTATCCGTATTGTTAAGTACTACAAAAGACTGAGTCTTATTTGTACCTACATTGGTCCTAAATAATTTGAATTGAATTGAATTGGCTAAATCTAAATATGTTACAGTGTGCCTTCCAACCCAGCAAATCAACACATGAGCAAAATTGCACACTGAGGCAGATTGTGAGAAAGATCAACAAATTCCAAGTCGGGACCTCTCACTTTATGCGTAGATATATGATAGCGTTCATAGTCCCCAGCTTGTAACTAGGTTATAGTTCATTTTTATTTTTTCGACTAAAAACAATTCTAGGTCGTCTTTCCAACAAATTTGTTTTTTACTTATTTTAAGCCATTGTAATAAAGTTTATATCTTAACTGAACATTAGGAAACAATCTGCAGAATTGAATTCACACCAGAAAGACGTAGTGAGTAATACGCAGTCTTACTGTTCGGTCGAGCTATTATTTTAATTAGAAGAATGGAATATGAATATGAATTTGTGTCGCACAAAATCTTTAGAAAGATTTAATTTAATTAATTATTGCTTGATACCAAAACCAACAATTTCGTTTTCTATGATTTCTAGCAAAACAAACTAAAAACATAGGAACGGGCTACAGTCCGCTTGGGCGAACTGTTGGATACCCTATTCTTATTCCTATCCCTCATAAGTGGGCGTGACAAAAGTCTAAGTATGGTTGAATTGTTAAGAACGCTCTACATATTTTTGTTATATAACACTTAAAGGATTTTATCAAAAAAACGAAGCTTTTGTAAAAAAAAAACTCTCCCTAGCTCAAACTTTGGTTTTTCAATAAAAAAATTCAGATTTCTAGCTCCATATTCGATTTTTTCGAAAAATTTGTTTTTTGGAGTTTGTGGGCGGATTTCAAAAATTCGTAAACTTGATTATTTCGGGACCCTAAAGAGTATATCGTTTAAATTTTAGCTCTCCAGGCCCAGTTTAAATGCCTAATTTTTGCCGACAGACGGAAATCTTCAATTTTCTGTGTACCTTATAAGGAAAGCATTCAAAATTTGAATGTTATGTCCTGTGGGTAGTACAAGGGGACTGAATTGATTAGTTGCAAACAAAATGTAAGGTCTGAATGCAGTGGTGGAATATGTATTTTCGGTAGTACATTGGGTGTTATACGAGGTACTGCATTGGGAGGAAACGAACTGCATTATCGAAAGCCGAAGTGGGTATATGTTTGGTTTCGACGCAGGGTGCCTTAATTCATAACCTACACAAAATAATTAGATTCTCAAAAAAAATTGAGAATAGTCAACAAAATGGAGGAATCGGTACTATCGTTATCAATCACCAAATTCGTTGATCAATTGTGAACTTTATGGTTTTTATTTTTCTATTGTTAAGACTTTTCTTGATAAATTTGTTATATCGTTGCTAAAAATATTGGTAGCTATGTTGGACTGTTACCCAATGGCTGTTGCGAACATTCGAGAATAAGAAAATGAAGAAGGTTATGTGGGACAGTGGGTTTGTATGGGTCACTCTTTAAAAAAACACATCTACTCGCAACTTATAAATCATATCTGCTCAAACTTCTTCCTGAACCTTGAGTAACACAGTGGCTTGTTATTTAAAAAAAACAAACCAAAATTAAGCAAACCGTTTACCAGACCAGGTTTATTGAGTTACAGTTAATTGTATGCACCTGTATCAGTCTGTCCCATTCCTCCTACTTCCAGGTTGAATAAGGCACGTTTATCGTATATAGAAAAAAAAATTGTTAATTACTCAACTTTATTATTCTACAACAATAAACAACAAAAAAAGATTAAATCTTTCTTCGGTCAGTTTTACAAACCAAACAAAACAAAAAACAATAGGGAAAGGATACCTGGATACTCTATTCCTATTCCAATCCTCATTAAATGGGCGTGACAAATGTCTGAGTATGGGAGAATTCTTAAGAAGTATCTTCATATTTTGTAAACAACATTTAAAGGATTTTATTGAAAAAACAAAGCTTTTGTAAGAGAACGACCCTTAGAAGTTGGCATGGCAGTGAAACGAAACATTTTGAGTTCCCCTGGCCAGCCCCACTGGTGACCACAACTTGACCTACCGATGAGTTCACCAGCACCCAACCCATGGACTCAAACAATCAATCAACGGATACCATCCAGATGGCCCTGACCGGCCCCTATGTGAATTTCATATGGGCCCCTGATCGACCTTTGGCCTGATTCGCCGCGACAGAGCTAGTGCGGCCCGGCGAGGAAGCCATATCCGACCGAATTGTCGTGTGACTGTCCCTAGCTTCACGTGTCCTACTCCTTACTTACTTTTTTTTTCTTTTTTTTTTTGTGGACGTGTCAGTGTATACAATGTATAACAAGACAAGACAAGGTATAACAAGACGTGCATTTGAGCATGCAGTTGGTATTGTCCTCATTTACTTCAACCAATTTCGACTGTTCTTCAATGATAAATTATTATTCCCGAAGAAGTATTACAGGAGGGTCGGAAAACTCTACAGGGCCTTCTGCATGCTAATGTTCCAAATATCCTGTAGGGCACTTTAAAAAGTTATGAAAAATATCTTCTGAATTATTTCACACACTTATCGAAATTGGACTTAATTCTCTTTATAATAGATCTACACAGAAATAAATTCTCTTATTTGCACAATGCGTTCAATGGTTCAATCATTGATTTGTTTATACTCAAAGTTGACCGTATACTTTTTAGCACAAAATAACTTTTTCTTTACACTCGACTGTAGATTTTCCATGCACACGAACTCCTTTGTTAACCGATGCAGCCTTTTGAATTATTTTGTGATCAATAGAAACTAATTAGAAAAGATAGTGTTGAGGAAAAAGCTCACATCAAAAATCCACTCTTCCGTACTCATTTATTTTTATGTTGATTTGAAATCTACTTTCACGATGGAAATTGCCTACGATATAAAATGCTTAATTGCACATGTACTGGGGACGATTCCTTAGTGGTTTTCAATGAGGGTAATTTTTGTAAAAAGAATTGTTTTAAGATAGAAAGAGTTGATAATTTTAAATACTTGGGTTTTTTTAATTGATCAAAATATGAGCTGGTCCAAATATATTTCAACATTGAAGCAATATCTGCGCTCTACTATCCGTAGCTTCTATCATCTCAAAAAATATTGCGATAGCAGAACTTTAAACACAGCCTATTTCGGCATTTTCCATGCAAGACTTCAATATGGTATAAGTTGTTGGGGAGGCGCCTACCTAGCAAAAATTCACCATCTCTTCGTCCTGGAGAAGTGTGCTGTAAGGAAAATCTGGGGTGTTAACAGCTTGACTCGCTCTATGCTCCTCTTTAGATCATTAAAAATCCTTCCGATCAGATATTTGTATTATTTTAAAGTCTCCAAGTTGTTTTATATGAGAGGTGGCTATATGCAGAGTCCTATAGGTATCTGACGTCCGTACTCTGCGAAGCAATCTTGACAATTATGTTCCTGTTCCCACTTTTAGTACCACGCATTTTAGAAACTTCTACTCCATCGTGTCTTACAAGTTGTTTAATACGTTTCCTATGGCTCTTTGGTGTACCAGGTCTTTGTCAATGTTCTTAAAAAAAGTTAAACTGTGGCTTCTGGATTTTGATCACAGTTAAATGGAAGTTCTGCTGCCTTATATTGCTTAGTATTAAATTAATTTCTTAGATTGCTTACTTATTGCTTGTTTTTCCCAAAAATCATTGCATAGCTTTTTTCGCGTTTTGAGATGTGATATCAATAATCATTTAAATATTGCGTACCCCACATAATTCTGAATTTTATTTATGAAGTAGCATTTACCACTATTTGAATTTTCAAATACAAAATGTCACTAACTATTCTCTATTATACCTGAATTTGTGTTATGATAGTTTAAAGGAAATTATATTTGCATTGTTATAAAGAATAATGATTATAAATAAAAAAAAAAAAAAAGTTTTATCAAGCTAAATGTCAAGAGTTTGGGAAATGATTCTTTTGTACTATCTACTAAAAGAAACTTTCTACAGCAAGGTTTTATCCCTAATATGGACAACATTTACCGAGAATTAAAGAAATGACTTACTTTGGTGTATCTTGAACCATGCTTACGCTTACACAAATATCTTCGCTTAAACTTAGTTCAGTTGGGGCTTTAATTTTTTAAGTCATGACTCTTTGAACTTCGTTTAGATCAAATCAATGTTGACTTAAGATATTAACTTTTAAGTCAGTTTCATTGTTCTTGAACAGGAACATTTTTGACTTTCAGGTCGCTTAAGAAAATGCGTAATAAACCTACCGTTTTTTTTATTTTCCTCTTATGAACGTAACCATAGTTAAACAAAAATATTTGATATGTATGCTGAAAACCCATAGTTCTTATGATACTTGCGAAAAGTTGCAGCAGGAAAATATGTTTTTTTTTGAAGCACCTTTTCTGATTGTACATATAGAAAATAAAAAAAAAGTTAAAAAAAAACCAAAATATTTTTATTCAAAACCCTGGAAATTGAAAGCAATGCAATCATTTTTCTTATACTTACCTAACTGGTACCTTTTTTTATTTTATTTTTGATCTGTGTAAAAAAATTACTATCGTACCTTAATTTGAGTGCGATAATTGTAAATGTAGTTGATTAAGATTAATACAAATTATTATTTTTTAATGTTTTTTTTTTCTAAGTTAAAATTAAAGAGTGAGAAGTCTTAACGATCATCCGGAACTTAAGACCCTTGTCGATGAACTGCCAGAACTTAATATGAACTGCGCGGTCACAGACCGCATTCAAAAAACACTATGCTTCAACAAACGGTTCTCCACGGAGATCCCCAAGAGAGAAGCATGGCTTAGTAATAACCCACCAAACAGCCACAACGGCATTAAGTGGTATACGGATGGTTCTAAAATGGAAATGCGCGTAGGAGCGGGAATATACGGACCACACAAACGCTTCATGATACCCATGGGAAAAAGTCTCAGCATATTTCAAGCAGAGCTCCACGCCATTCAAGAATGCGCCAGCCACATTGATTTATCTGGCATAAAAGGTGCAACCATCCATATATTCAAGGATAGTCAAACAGCTATAAACGCCCTTAGCTCGTGTACACTTGGAGTAAGAAACAAGACCAAATTATGGTGGGTTCCGGGTCATGTCGGGGTAGAAGTTAACGAAAAGGCCGACGAACTGGCCAGAAAAGGTTCAGAAACACCTTTCATAGGTCCCGAACCTTTCTGCTGCACTCCTAGATCAGCAGCAACGACAGCAATAAAAAGCTGGGAACATAGAAAATCTATCTTTGGGAAAGCATCCCAGGTCTAAGACAGGCCAAATGAGCCATTCGACCCTTCAATCAAAATACCAGCAAATGCCTAAACCTAAGTAGGCATGATATCAAAAACTTAGTAGGTTACCTTACTGGTCACCATGCTTTAAGATACCCTCTACACAAAATGAGAATATCAAACTCTCCAGAGTGCCGACTCTGTCTTGAAGAGGACGAGTCAGCTGAACACATTTTATGTGAATGTTCAGCCATTAATGGAATTAGAAAGAAAATCTTTTTTAGGGATCAAATGAGCCCCGAGGACACAAAGAATTCTTCTACTGGTAAAATTGTCAGCTACACGGAAAGTGGAAATTCTACTAGTTTAAAATTATCGTGGCCAATACGGTACAACAGATCTTTTTAGGTCGAAGTGCCCCCCCCCCCCCCCCCATTGTTTTACAATGAATCAGTTGAAAACGGTACGCAGTGAATCACGGATTTAGTGTTTTTCTAGGTCAGAATTCCACCTTTGACCACCTTACACCTGCTTCTCTGACCTTCTGCGTTGGTCTGAATAATATCCAACAGTATAAATATTTGTTTAATTCTCAAAATTAACCATCCGCAATCGGTATTAAATTGTAAGTTCCTTCCATTTGTGTTCAAGTTATACACGCATATGGTAGGTTTTAGGACTTATATGGCCTTTAATGCCTAATTTTTATTTGTACTCATAAATAGCTCTAATAAAAAGTTTTTATAAATACGAGCACGTTTAATGAAAACGATCGAACGACATCGTTTCGATCTTACCAGTCTCTGTCAATCTCTATAGATATCATATGGATAGCTATCGTCAAACGATCATCCTCTTATGTGATCTGGCCCCTGGTTTGTAATCCCTAATTCACTGTGAACTTTACACTGATTCACTGTATACCACACGAAAGGTTATTTTCAAATTATTTTGTTTCCCTATTGATATTATTTCAGCATTAAATCTTCAATGGTGAAGAAGCTATTAAACAAAAATTGAACTAGTCCCTAAACATATTAATGGGTATTTTGGCTAGGCGCTTTCAAGAGTGGACTACAGAAAATCGCCTTCAGAGTCAATTCCAAGCTGGCTTTAGAGAATACTACTCAATGACAGATCAAATTTTCATCATAACAACTGTGGCACAGAACTTTATTAGATTAAAGAAAAACTATATGCGTTCTTCGTAGATATCAAGGCAGCCTTTGACACGGTAAAAGGGAGTGCACTTTTCTACAAATTATATAATAATGGCCTATCTGGAAAGTTATACACAGCCAAAATCGTACAGACCCATCAGCCTTACGTCATTTCTTCTGAAGATGACAGAAAAGGTTGTGGACAATTATTTAAGGGAAGATGTTCTGAACACATCCCCCTTACATCATCGTCAGCATGCATACAGAGCGGGCAGATCAACAGAGACCGCCCTATATCAGCTGACGGAGATAATTCAAAGTGCCTTGCTACCAAGCTTTCTAGACATAGACGGAGAATTTGACAACACCTCACATGAGGCGATTAAACGATCCCTGGATAGGAAAGGAGTTAACAGTACAGTATGCAACTGGATGTATGAGCTGCTGAGCACTAGATTAGCAGAGACTCAAACACCATCTGGAACCATCAGAGTAAACACAACAAGATTATGTCCACAAGGGGGTACTATCACCCTTAATGTGAAGCCTAGTTGTAGATGAACTGCTGGAAAAATTAACCAACCATGGTTGCCAGGCGTACGCCGATGACATTGTATTGATTGCCAGGGGCAAGTTCGAAGAAACCGTTGGCGACATCATACAAAAGGGGCATAAAGTAACCAAGGAATGGTGCTGTCGGACTTAACATCAATCCGGCGAAAACGACGATAGTACCATTCACAAGGAAAAGACAACTTCAAAGACTTAAGGACATCAGCCTATCAGGCACGACACTGATACCAGTCAAAGAAGTAAAATATCTAGGACTCCATCTAGATAGTAAACTCCTCTGGCGAAAACATACAGAGGAGATATCCAATAGGCCACCCGCGCTCTCATGATATGTAGGAGCCTAGCGGGGAAGCCATGGGGATGCAGCCCAAAAATCCTGCGATGGATGTGCACTGCAATCGTGAGACCAATGTTCACATACGGAGCGGTAGCATGGGCGAAGCGAACCAGTCTAGTCAAAACGCGAGAGACACTCGGCAAAGTGCAAAGACTGACGTGCCTGTACATTACCGGAGCAATGCGTAGCTGCCCAACCGCAGCCATGGAGGTGTTATTAGAACTGACCCCTCTACACATCATGGTGATGAACGAGGCAGACAAAACAATCCTTAGGATGGCAAAGGAGGGAATTGGGAGAGGGAAATGTATCGGTTCGAAAGAACACGGTGACTTGCTCAAAAAGCTCCCACTTCTTGGCATAACTAGGGACGACAGCATCAGGAAATTCAACTTCGAGAAGAATTTCCAGATAAAGCTCAGCAATAAGGAGAACTGGAGCAATGAATCCACAACGTATGGACTGAGCAACCACACAACAAAGTGGTACACAAACGGCTCGAGGACCGAGGAGGGAACTAGTGCAGGAGTGTTTGGGCCAGGAACTAAGCACTACGAATCCATGGGCAAATGTACCAGCATCTTCCAGGCAGAAATATGTGCCATAGACAGGTGCGTTCGAACCAACCTCGAGCAAAACTACAGAAATTGCAACATAGCAATAATGTCTGACAGCCAAGCAGCTATAAAGGCTCTTGACGCCTAGGTTATCAAGTCAAAACTCGTGTGGGAATGCCTACAAGGACTGAATAGACTAGGCAAGAATAACAGAATCTCCATCTGCTGGGTACCTGGCCATGTTGGCATTATAGGAAATGAGGCAGCGGACTCTCTGGCAAGAAAAGGGGCAGAGGAACCCTTCATAGGACCTGAACCATTCTGCGGGATAGGAGAACACACTCTACGCGATGAGTTCAGGAGACTGGATGAAGAAACAAAGGCCAAAACCTTTCTCAACCTCCAAGGTCTGAGGCAAGCAAAGAAACTCTTAGGAAATTACAACCAAAAGAGATACAAAATTTGTATCGGCCTTAACAAAAACAACCTAAGAATCCTAACAGGCCTCCTCACGGGGCACTGCAGACTCAAGGAGCACCTGAGGAAAATGGGCATATCGGAGGACGGGCTCTGCAGATTCTGGAGTGAAACCGCCGAAACTCCAGACCATATACTGGAATCCTGTGGGGCACTGACCCACAAAAGGATGAAATATTTGGGCAGGCACCAAATAACAGACAAGGACATACAAACCATGGACCCACAGCTCATTCTCAGATTCATCAAAGAAACTGAACTGGACGCTGTGCTCTAAGGAGTGTGACCTGCCAAGGATAAATCAGAGCAATACCTCGACACGCTTCACAAAGAAGTATCTAGAGAGGGCTCTGAACGAGGGCATAAACCTCTCCGAGGCACAAGCAAGGGGACACAATAGATCAATAGGTCGCAGTGTAATATACCCTAACCAAATATTATTATTATTATTATCTCTAGAAAGTTTAGAAATTTCATCGAAAAGTTGAATGAAAAAACATTCTCAGTAGTTTGGGACGGAAAGCAGTTGGGAGATTTTTTTCGTAACTGTGACGGGATGTAATTTCAGCACTCAAGCATTCATCATGTTCCAAGAGGACAAAACTGAATACTCATATGAAAGTATAAGAATCGGGGGTATCCTCATAAACGTTTTGCGGTGTGCAGATGATTTGGTGTTGCTTGCAGATTCTCCGATCCTTTACAAAGAATGATCAATTGGCTACAAAGAAACTGCCATGAGTGGAGGTTAAAAGTCAACTTAACTAATTCTTAGACGATTCAGAAAAGGTTGAGGGAAGTATGCAAGAAACGAAAAGTGATTCCTTGCAGGGCCGGCCCAACCATACGTACAAGATGTGCAAATGCACAGGGCGCCGAATTCCGGGGCGCATTGCTAGGAGTAAGAAAAATTAATTTTACCTTGCGCGGATACTGCCATTTGCATTTAAAACAAAAAACTTGTTCAATTAATCCCAAAAAAGCAGCATCCATCACAACTGTGCTGAATTTTTGCACATTAACTAATATCACTTGAAATATTGCAACTTCCAGGAGAATCTAACTCAAAATAAAAAAAAAAACCCACTAAACAAGGTCATTTCTTACCTACCTACCTAATCTTAAAATATTCCACCCTGTTCGTGTAGGAATATTTCTTGCACATCTACTTACTTATAAAAAAGAATCTAAGTAGGTACACGTACATAGTTCAAAAAACTCAAAACAAAAAAAGTTTCACCTCGTATGTGCAGGTTTTAATTATTGCACATTAGCTTGCAAAATTTTCATAGGAAAATATGCCAAACAAAAAATTCATTACGACGGAATCGTATGGGTTAGAGCGTGCAGGTTTTTGATTCTGCACACAAGAAGAATAGTAGTTATTTTTGTTGTCTTCCATTCTCGTCATTTATCGAATTTATTATGCCCCATTCTAAGGCTATATTAATTTTGACGCATAGTTTGTAACATACCTTAATATTGCCCGTAGACCCCTAAAAGTTACTATATTTATGATCAGGGGTGGAATCGGCTAAGGTGATAGTTGATAGTTGACAATCAAAATCATACCTTTACGTCCACGTAAATTGATTATCAAATTGACAATCACCTTTTTGCCATCAATTTCATGTGACAGCTAATTAGGTATCGCTTTCATACATTTTTGTTATTTTCATAGGTATGCACCTCGGCTTCAACTCCAAATAAATTAAATGCTTTAGTAAAAAAAGAATATATATTAAATAAATTCAAATAAAAAAGTGAAATTGGAAAATTCGTGAAGTGCAATGTTTACTTCATAAGAACTTTTCTGCACAAATGAAGAAAATAATTTTTTGAAAATAATTACACAAATTTTCAACTATTAAGAAGAAAAATGAGAAATAAAGCAAATATCTTGGAACTTTCAAACCCGATTAAAGAATTCATAGAATTATAAATATTCATTGTTGACTGCTATCATTTATTATTGTGTATTTTAGATTTTTGAAAAACTTTCGCTTATCAAAAGAAGCGTTTGTGTTTGTTTTGGGACTGCTTGATTTACTAACTGGAATAAGGTCAACGCATGTTCCACCCATCCTTCAATTGGATGCAACTTAAAATCTTCTTGGGGGTGGTGGCTATCAGACAAGTTGGGGCTGACTGGGCTGCACCAATGGGTCAAAGTACGGTGGCTGAAATTACTGCTGCAGTCATTAAAAAAATGCAGTCAATACTTTGTCCATTTATGATAAAGTTTTTGCCTAAGGACTCAACAAAATAATATTTGAAATATAAATCATGAAAAATAAACACACATCAGCGGCTCGGAATGACAGCGTCGGCAAGGAAGCGACGTTTAAAACTCTAAGTGCTGCCAATAATCAATCATTTTTTAGTGATCGCTCTACGCAGAGCAAAGAGGAGTTGATAATCAAAAACGACAATCAAAAAGCGACAATCAACTATCACCTTAGCCGATTCCACCCCAGCATCGATAGTAATGTCGATCTAGCCATGTCCGTCCGTCCGTCCGTCGGCAAAAATTAGGCCTTTCAACTGGGCCTAGAGAGCTGAAATTTTAACCATATACTCTCTAGGGTCCCGAAATATTCAAGTTTACGAATTTTTGAAATCCGCCCACAGACACGCCCACAAACTCAAAAAAACAAAATTTTGGAAAAAATCAAATTTTGAGCTAGAAAGCTGAAATTTTTTATATATTATCTATGACTCCTAAAACTGCTCGGGATAAAAAAAATTTCAAAATCCGCCTACTGACACGCCCACAAATAAATAAAACAATTTTTTTGAAAATCCAAAGTTTGAGCTAGGGAGCTGAAATTTATAATATATAGTCTCTATGGGCCCTTTATGCTAATGTGTAAATATTTTCAAAATCCGCCTACTGAAACGCCCACAATTAAATTTTTTTTTTGAAAATTCAAAGTTTGAGCTAGGGAGCTGAAATTTATAATATATACTCTCTGGGGGCCCTTTATGCTCATGTGTTAATTTTTTTTAAATCCGCCTACTGACACGCCCACAATTAAATAAAACAATTTTATTGAAACACCCAAGTTTGAGCTAGGAAGCGTTTTTTTTTATAAAATCCTTTAAATGTTATATAACAAAATATGTAGAGCATTCTTAACAATTCAACCATACTTAGACTTTTGTCACGCCCACTTATGAGGGATAGGAATAAGAATAGGGTATCCAACAGTTCGCCCAAGCGGACTGTAGCCCGTCCCTATGTTTTTATTACTTCTCATGATGGGGATATGAATATGATGTGTTGGTGAGAGGGGTGTGGTATATGATTTGTAAATTATTTGTTGTTTCTAATCATATTGCGATTGCATTATGTTACACAATGAAATCTCCGAATATCAGCAGAATTTTTTCATTTGATTTTTCACATACAACTGGTTTGGGAAGTTTGGGCAGCTAAATGTAATTGATTAATGTATTTTTTTTTGATACTTTTATCCACACAATCTCTGCATAACTTACATGTTTTGGGTGCTGTTTTATGAAAGAAAGAGAAATATTTAAACACTGCATAAGAAGATATGCAATCATTTCGAGATGTTAAATCGAATTCTATTGAAGAATGCTCTAAGTTGTTTGCGTTGGGTGTGTGGAGTAGGTAGGGAACCGGCATTAGCGGTTGGCCAATTCAACTCCAAAAATTAGTAATAATTACTGTAGTTTATCTTCTTTTTTTATATATTCGCGGTTGAAATATCCCACCTACAGAATATTCTTTTTTGTGAGTCGAAGAGGTGTCCAGAGTTTTAATTTTTGTGAGTCAATCAATGGTGATGTTTACCTGAGATAGGAAAATATCATCATTGATTCTACACACAAGAAGACACAATGTATGGGATTTTCATATCTCATCTACGAAAAAAGTAACAAATTTCTCTTAGAAAGAGAACGAGTAGATTTGTTATGAAAATATAGTACTCTCTTCGACCTATGCATCCGATTCTGATGTCGGGTTTTTATATCACACTCGCAAACGGTGAGTGCGAGTTTGAAATCCTGCACATAGGAAATGTATGACTTATGTGGGTTTAATTTATTTCTCTTCCATCTTTCTAAAATATAAGAGCGGGGAATTTATTTTGAGTGACGGCGGTGGGTGGAAGAGATGAGTAGAAAACAACGCAATTAGTTTTATATTAAGTCATATAAACATATTATGTAAATATACATATTTGTTTTTCTAATTGAGGATTATGCCTAATGGGGATACCTCAATAAAAAAACGCATTAAATATCTCCAGGGTGATTGAGAAACGACTTATGGATATGTGCAAATTAAAGGGCGCTTTCTGCAAATCTTGGACAGGGCGCTTGTTTGGCTGGAGCCGGCCCTGGTTCATTGACGGACAGGACTTGGAAACAGTTAAATCAACCATTGAAACACAAAGGGGCGTAAGTGATATTAACCAATTTTACAGGAGAGCAAAAAGAAAAAAAAAAGATTTTCCTTTATTAAAGTGTATTGTCATTTTTGGGGTTTTCTTACTGACCAAATATTTTTATTGTTTTAAAAATTGTTTAGAACTGATATTTTGGCTCGGTTTTTGAGTTCTCCTTTTTGAAGTGATTTTATCGCTGTGTAAAGTCAAAAGTTACCACTTACGCCTCTTTGTCTTGCTTCGGAATACTGGAGAGTTACTTACGACCAATGATTAAAACTGAAATAAGGTATTTTGTTTTCGTTTCTCATGAATAAAACAAACTTTTTTATTTGTTCTATTGATAGTAATTTTATTTATTTACTTTTACTTTATGAGTAGTAACTAAACTACTTATGGATGAGTTGTTGTTGTTTAATGTGGTAAATTTTTGTAAAGATCTTGTGTTCATCAAATCGAATGACGGGATTTCGTCCTTCAGTTAATGATATCAAATCTTTGTATTTTGCAACGGGAACTTTAGGCTGTTCTTTGTTTAGATTTTTTAAATCTTTGTTAAACGATTTGTCCGCCATTCTCTGTAATGATATCGATCTATAAGACTGACTGTTGTGTGATGTTTTAAATTCTATCATTCCAGGAAAGTCTTTCTTTACTCTCACTTCTTTAATTTCTGTCCAATTGATCGGACTGCCTGTTTCATTATCTTTTCTTTCGTTTAGGATTCGTATGTTTTTTGAGACCTCCTTGAAGTCATAGAAGTCGCTTGTCTCAACTTGTTTGACAATATAGGGCTTGCTGCTTCTTGCCAACCGGATTATAGGCACAATTTGTGATGGTAGGAAGAGATCTCCTGCATGATCGATGGCATATGAAATCGCACTGTGAGCAGAGTCACCTTCATTTTGACCATGATTGGTTTCGAAATATCGCAAACTGATTTCTTGAACAGGAAGCTTCATCACTGCCCAAAGTAGCATGGCCACCACAATTGTGTTTTTGTTTTGGCGGGCACAGCCGTCACTGAAGAGATCAAAGTGAGTGACTCCATTTTGAGCGTATAGTGTCAAAAACTGAAAAACACAGGATGATATTTCGCATGCTCCTCTTTTACTGATGGCCTCGTGCCAGAAGTAGCAGTAGCAATCTTTTGTAGCCAAATTGCACAAGGTGGAGCAAAAGTCATCTTCCTATCGGAAGAAGCATAATTTTTGCAAATGGCGGCAAATGTAAATTCTACTTTGATATTTGTGAAGTTAACTGATACAGAAAAAACTTAAGACACCAATTAACATAATCCAAAAGCAGAACCAAAGTTTTTCATTCATAAAAAAAATTACAGCGAAAGAAAGCTTAAGACTAAGTTAAGATATAAAATTTATTTAAATGCAATTACAAAGGCTATTATTTCTTCTAAAAATAGAGGCCTAAAATGAATTTTATTTATTGCGAATCATCAGTCACATCACTTACGCCCGTTTCTGTTTCCGAGAATAATAAGAAAATCAAAGAGGCGTAAGCTCACATACGCTTATCCGTGCTACGAAACAATTACAAAATATGACTTACACCCCAAAACAAAAAGACAAAATCTCAGCAATGGGTTCGAATTCATTTACGACCTTTTGTGATGCCAAAGAACTTGATTTAACAAATTGTTTTATGTAATAATCTCAAAATGGGGTTTTTGGTACTTACGCCCCTTTGTGTTTCAATGGGCGAAATGTTACAAGTATTTCTGTATGAGCATATGCAATAACATGAATATAAAACAAAATTTTAAGAAAAAATGTACAGTAGCTAAGTCGGCTATAATTGCAGTCTGGAAAAGACAAGAAGACAAAAAATATCGATTAAAATATAATATCAAATCCGTCAGCCTGTTTCGAAACCAATCATGCTATATCAGGCACAAGTGTGGGGCACAAGCCATACGACATAGTAGAAAAGCTTCTCCGGTTCTTTTTAAAAAGAATATTTAAATTACCGCAGTGTTCACCTAATAACATGCTGTTGGTTTAAACTGGTCTGCCGCCGTATTCACGGAAACGCTAAAACTTCATTTCAACTCATTCTAAAAATTATGTCCCTGAGCGACGAAAGGTTGAATAAACGCGCATTAAATAACGGTTTTGATTAAACCACGATTTTGAGACGAAAATATGGTTTATCGAGGAACGGCAAAAACTCTCTGAGTTCTGGGGATACACTTTAAACCTAGATACGGAAAATATAATTTATTGGAACGATGAGTTTAATAATAATTTGATTTGTGTGGTCGATGAGAAGATGCACGCAGATTGTTTTGAAAATGTAAGAAGTTCTATGCACCGATAAATATATGCGAACTTAAACCACAACTTATGTGATAATACTATTTCAACGAAAGATACTGCACGGAATTAATATCAACGATATTCAAGGCCAGAGGAGAGATATTGAATTTAAATTTTATACCACATCGGGAAGATTTGCAAATAACTTGCTGTTTGTGCTTTCTGTGAAATAGGGGGAACATTTATTTCTTTCTGGGCGGATGCCCTATTTTTAGTGAGTTCAGACTTCAGATTTATGGGACGTGAGTTTTGGAAGAAGTAGATGTGCGACGTGCAGTTACTGTAAGGCTAGGAGCGCATATACGATTTTTTGTCGCAGCGATAGAAAAATCGTAGTTGCAAAAAAAAAATTACCATGGACGCACTTGAGGCCTTCTGTCGCACGATTATTTAGCCGCAAAAAAAATAGAACATACTGCTTTTAATGTCAATACACACACCAAATGTCAATACGCGACCAAATATCCGCTACGGCTAACAAACGGCAGATTGTAGACGATTGTTCTGTCGCAAAATAAACTGTATCATATGGGTGATCATGAACTCGCGCGAACTTGCGACTTGCGACCAGTTTGTTGATTTTAAAATTATGCAGTTTGCATAATGTCTGAGAGCGAGTCGGTTATAAGTGGTTACGAATTACCATCGAACCCTATTATTGACGTAGACAAACTTATAATAGAAGTTGAAAAACGGCAATCTTTATTCGACAAAAAGGTAAAAGAATATAGTGACAGAAATTTAAAGGAGAAGCTATGGGGTGAAGTAAGAGAAGCTATCGTCCCTAATTGGACAAAACTGTCCACAAAGGAAAAACAAATTAAAGGTATGTACCTAAGTAAATATAGTTAGTTCTTATTTTATTAGTTATTATCGTATATAGTACATATTATTATACGACATAGAAAGAGCTTCAAAACAAAGTGAACAATGCCAATGCTCTTTTGCATTTTTTCGGATTGCTAGTTATTTAGAGCTTCATATGTACAGGTCTAAAAACCTAATCCGAAAAAATTGCATAATAAAATAACAATAACAAAACCTATTTTATTTCGATAGCATAAAATAATTTATTATATATGTATATGTACATATTGAAAAAAAATTGTTTCCAAACTACAAAGAAAAATGAAAACAGCCTTCAGTATTCTTGTACTTATAACGGGATGTACCCAATATTTTCTTTTAGGTTTTTTTTTAGACTTTAAACGTAAATACAGATCTACAATGCAACACTTCGCCGTGAAATCCATTTTTATACTAACAAGGCTTCTATTCAAACTCGCAAGTGTGATAAGATTCATGCCAATCCATATGTGCCATTTTAATTTGCGCCAAAAAAATCGTTTCTAAAAATGGAGCTTGCTGCATTTTTTTAATCGCTGCGATTATTTAGTTGCATATGTGTGCATTCATGTATAAAAACAAGGGGGTCATATTTTGCGACTAAATTATGATGCGATAGAAAACCGCAAGTGCGTGCATACCAACATCTTGTTGCGACAATGATTTTTTAATCGCAACGATTTAAATCGCAAGTGTGTGTATATTGCTTGAAGTTGATATGAGGCATTTATTTTGGCGACAATTGCGTCGCGCTTAAAATGGAACACATCACGGGATAATAAACGCTGCGATTAGTAGATGTTGCGCGCATTCACATTGAAATGTGTGTGTTACATTTTTGGCGACTAAGCAGTCGTGCGATTGAAATCGCATGTGCGCTCCTACTCTAAAATAGCATTAACATACAGGAGAACAATTAAAGAGGAATCTTTTTAATCAATTGTATACATTTTGTCAAACCCGGGCAGACGGCCTTAAGCCATGTCTTAAATTGATTAGCCATAAACAATTTCCAAATGAAAAATAAATATTTATCTATCTATCTATTAAACAAAAGCTCATACCTTCTTAAGATAATATATGTGGCATCAATAGCGGAATAAGAAATAAATTAGACACAAGACCTACCTTAGTCGAAGCTCCAGCACTGTTTCGCCGTACGCTTTTAGATTATTTGTTTCGTAAACGGTAGAAAGGTCTCGTTTTCCCCTCTGGAGCCTGATATAATATATGCCACCTGACCCAACTAAGCCCACAATTAGAATAGATTAGATACATTATAAGTGGAATAGATTACATGATAAATAAAATATATAATAAATATCTTAAACTTGCAATTAATCTATACACAATATTAGGAATAACGTTCCTCACGAAAATCACACTGAAGACGGTTTCTCACATATCAAACATTTGTGCTTCGTGTATGATCTTTTTCATACAGGACATGTCGTCGCTTGAAAAGCAAACTGACATAAGTCAAAATTTGACGATTTTGAGTTAACTATACAGAACGAATCGCAAAAAAAAAATTACAGTTTTTCTATCAAACTATAACTCTTAAACTGATAGCACGAGGATACAAGTGTCTTTTTGAATTTAAGGAAACATCCCTGTTGTTTTGCCAGCTAAATGAGTTTTTTTTTTCATCTGTAACACTTTGCTCCTAAAAAAAATATGAAATCTTGATAAATAAGTTTCTTGAAAAGTGACACTTTTCGTGTTGTGTCATTTTACTGCCAAATTTCAGTAAATTTATTTTTGTAGTAAAACGTTCCAATGTGCTTTAAGTCCTTTTACCTTGGAACAAAACTAGTTGATGAACTTTAAAGTTCTTTTGATTACTTTAAGAAGTGTCGCTTTACCAATAAGTTAGGTTTTATTTTATATAATATAATTATGATCAATTAAACACTTTTTCACACTTTTTTTTAAATTAGTAGCAATTTGGATGTAAAATGACATAAGTCAACATTTTTTTTTTAAAACGGCTTTTTGTAGTAACTTGAAGAAGAAAAAAAAATACTTTTTTACTTTACAACTTTTTGGTGTTCATTGAAATTCAAAAGCAAAATGATTTTTTTAGTTATGTAAAACTTCAAACGGCTTTTCTGAAAATGTATGAATTTTGACTTATGTCAGTTTGCTTTTCAAGCGACGATGTGGTTGCTGAGCAATTCGGGTGTCATAACTTGCCACGTGGCCCAACTTGCTTCTTGGCCCAACTTGCACCGTTTTGCAACTTGCCCCGTGGCCAATTCTTTACCCTATCTCTTTTTCTAAGACATATTAATATGTACTCATCAATATCATGCAAATTTATCTCAAACTTAAAATCATCGCAACTTTCGGTTTCAATTAAACACGTGTGCTGATAAAAGCTTCACATCCACCCGTTTTATTAAAAGTTATCATTAGCTATATCCTATTCTAATTATCCAATTGTTCATTACTTTTGACTCATAGTTTGTAACATACCTTAATGCCCGTCGGCCCCTAAAAATTACTATATTCCTGATAAGCATCGATAGTAATGCCGATCTATGCATGTCTGTCCGTCCGTCGGCAAAAATTGGGCCCTAAAACTTGAGCTAGAAAGCTGAAATTTGGAGTGTATAACTACTCTCTAGGGGCCCGAAATAATTAAGCGTACGACACACCCACACAATCAAAAAACAAATGTATAGAAAAAATCGAGATTCGAGCTGAATGCTCATGTGTTTGATTTTTTAAAATCCACCTACTGTCACGCCCATAATTAAAAAAAAACAACGTTTTATTGGAAAACAATATTTGAGCTAGGAAGCTGAAATTTGGAAAAAAATTTAGAGGCCCGAAATGCTTTTGTGTAAGGATTTTGAATATACGCCCTCTGAAAAGCCATCTATTTAAAAAATGAGTGTGCTTAAGACCACACGCCTGAAGTAAAACTTCTTTCGCTCCATCTAATTTAATTTGTGTGCGTGTCAGTGTTTTGAAAATATTTACACATGAGCATCAAGGGCCCCTAGAGAGTCTATATTATAAAATTCAGATCCCTAGCTCAACCTTTGTTTTTTTTTAAATTGTGGGCGTGTCAGTGGGCGAATTTTGAAATTAATTACACATGAGCATCAAGGGCCCCTGGAGAGTCTATATTATAAGTTTCAGCTCCCTAGCTCAAACTTTGGGTTTTTTTTTAAATTGTGGGCGTGTCAGTGGGCAAATTTTGAAAATATTTACACATTTAAGGGCCCCTGGAGAGTCTATATTATAAATCTCAGCACCCTAGCTCAAACTTTGGTTTTTTGCCGTCCGACCTGAAAATCTGACGATGACGGTGACACTCTATATTTCCAACTAATGATCTGCGATTCATGGACACAATGACTTTACTTACTTACGGTAAATTACACCTGTCGGCAACTGTTCTCCTTTGGATCGGTTTGGATAGATGATGAGCTTAGTATTGCCCTCTATTGAGGATATTCAAGGGTGTTTACCCATTCCACGAACCTTTCCGCCGAAAGGTTGTAACAAAAGAGTGTACGTTCGTCTACACTTCGGGATTGCCGGAAGTCTACGTTTGTCTACACTTCCGTTGCACCGGAAGTCTACATTGGTCTACACTTCCGTGTCGCATTCACCAGCTTACTCCCCAAGCGTGCGTAAAGAAGTTTTACTTCAAAAAAGGTTTATTAAAGAAACCATTTTAAATGAAATTTCTGTTCTTCGCAAAGTATGTAGATAAAAGTTTTGAACAATTCTGCCATGCCCACTTACTTTTTTGGAGCGTTTCCTTTAGTTTTTTCTATAAAATTCCTTTAAAAAACGTACAAAACCGTTATGTTTAACAAAATATGTTGACCTACGTAACCCTTTCGATCCGGATGGGACATCAAAGGTATAAAAACACCTTTGTGCTATGTCCCATCCGGATCGAAAGGGTTAACAATTCAACCATACTTAGATTTTTGCCAGGCCCATTTATCCATCATTACGCCACCATTTCGTACCCCATATTTCAAATATTGCTTTAACCCGAAAACATCTCTGCTGTCATGGATTCCAAATGATGTTCTTGTACCTACCACCAACTCTATCCTTTTTTATTTCTTCCCACAAAATTAGATTATTTATTAACCTCAACTTCGCAAATTTACTTAATCGTCTCATATACCTAACTGGAAAGAAAATAGACAACAAAACCAAAGAGAAAAAAGAAAAAAGATAAGAACCATGAAAAATTAAACCTTTAGACTTTGCAAACTGAATAACTAAATATCCTCTTAGTCATTCTTCCACGCTCTACCTTCTCAACTACGAGAGCAACCGAAATGCAAAAACAAAAAAGAATCCAATCCGAATCGCCGACATGAATTTACTTTCCACTTTTTTAACTACACGCTTCGTAAGCACTTCCTAACCGTTGAACAACTCAGGACCTTCACCTACTGTCCATATTGTCCCTAGATGCCAGTCTCACAACCTAAAAAAAAAAACGTGATGCGAATCCGTTATCCAACAGAAAGACACATGTACGAGTATCTACACAAAACTCTTCGTATTCAAAGTTTGCACAGTTAACTACCAATTTTTCTGCCTGGGTAAACTATTGTTCTTTGGAAATGGAATATTTCGTCATTTTTATTCGACCTTGGCGTTACGTCGATGACGCAGTGGGTACAACAGTATATTTTTGAATTTCCCTGGATCTTTTTTGTTGCGTTTTGTTTTTGATTTGAATAGATAATAGATTGGGAAAGGAAAATACTTTCTTTCTCTGGCACACTCTCCTGAGTCCTGACAAGCGTCATATCGTAATCGTTGTTATCCTTAAATAGGATTAAACACACAAATACCTGACATACTCGTAGCTGTATTTTACTCATTTCTTTGTAAGTAGTTATCCTCTTTTTGTGTCTGAACGAACCTGCTCAAAACCCAGAATTTCACATATCCTCAATTTGTAACAAAGGCTATGTAAAAATGTAAATATATGAGAAGACTTACCGGAACGGACATAAACATATTAGATACCTTGAAACAATGAAGCATTAAAGACGATGAGTCTAAAATAGTGTCCATTCCTTTTGGGTAAAGGGATGAAGATACATTCCTCTTATTTTTGTCAGTTACAGCTTCGCGTAACTCTTAACTCTACAATAGATAATCTTTTTTTGTTGCTTCACACTCTTCACATTCTGTCAGTCTGTTGGAATGAATCATTGGTGTTTATGATATGTCCCGTCGTTGGTTGAAGTCTGGCCAGAGCAAACGATCAACTGCTTAAATTGTTTAATGTCTCAATATTACTAGTACGTTACCCTCCTCGCTAAATAAACCCAGAAGCACATTCTTATAGGTTACATAAATTTAATGATAATAAAGGACATAAATAAGTTTGGTATCACAACTGTGTAGATAGGGAATGCGAACGGAAAATAAATAAATAACAAAGGTAGGTATAGGTATGTGGCATACGTTTCTACGTCTAGGGTCCACATAGAATAGCGAGACAACCAATGCGAAATTTCAAGGCAGAGAAGCTTTGAAATCATTGAATTTATAGTTGAAAGGGCGTTCTTGAAATCCTTGCAAAATATAGGATTTGCCTTTTCATCGTGTTTGGCTGGCAAAATTACGTTGGGAGTTCTGTTTAAATATTTTAACGGATCAATTCATAGCAAGAATTTATTTTATTGTCCTTGGATTTGCTTGCCGAATGGATGAGGAGTGATTTAATGTGTAGAGTAAAGCTTAGTTATGCGCTATAAACTTTGAAAAGGCATCTAGATAGGTGCATGCTCGTATTTTATCCACACAGTGTAAATTTGAAGTACCATGGGTGCAGGGAAATAAGTCCACGGTAATTAACTCCGCGTGTGTAGCAAAACCAGTCTGAATTGGAAATAAGTCGAGATTGCGAACTATGACAGTTCCCACTTCGGTTATGAATTAACTCCGCTAAGAAATTTTCGTTCATTTTGGTTTTTTCTTTGCCAACAATTAATAGCTATTGCATGGGTTGCATAACGTGTACACTAGAATTTGCGGAGTTCATTGACTCTAATACACTTCTTTCTTTGCTAGAGATCCACTTGTCAAAATTAGTTTGTGTCTTTAGAAGACAAATATTTATTGTTTAATGGCTTCAATTATTTTTTCAGGGGTAAAGTATCGGATCATTCGGATCAGGCTTGTTTAATGGCTTCAATTATTTCTTCCGGGGTGGAGTATCAGAGTATTGTCTGTTGGAAAATCCATCGTTGTCCACCAATCAATTCGAAGAAAAGAGGGAAAGCTCTTTCCAGTATAGATTTGTAGTTGATTGCGGTCAGTCTTGAGCTTTGAAAATCATGGTTTGCAGTTCCGCATAAGCTTAGGCTTGTTTCATGGCTTCAATTATTTCTTCCGGGGTGGAGTATTGCTCTACCTCACTTGATGTATCTATCCGATGTTATTACATCCTTCCACAAATCATGGAAATAATAATTATATCCATCAGGTCCATCCAAATTCAACTTTTTTTCATCTGAAAAGACAACAGTATGCCACTCTCGACTCCACCTGATGTGACTTATTGTAAAATCAAGTGGCTGACTTTTGCGTGCTGCGTTCAATGGCGGTTTTTCTTTCATTTTTTTGCGTCTAATATGGTTGGACTTATGTATAGCTGATCTACTAGCTTCAACTCCATTTTCTGCCTTGATTTTAATTAGGGGATGTCTTGAATTTGAAGCAGCTCTCAGTATGTCGATCCTGACTTGTTATTGCTCCGATTATTCCTCCTTTCCGGCTTATTCCATAGTTGTCAGGGTCCTTGAGAAAGCTGGGAACAAAAGTTGGTTTTCTTCCAATCTTACCGACTATAAAACGGATAGATTTTCCTTGCTCCTTGTCAGCTCGAATTTGGCATATTTCCTCCCTGGTTAATGAATTTCTTTTACCCATAGTTGTTGTTTCTATGAAATTATGTTTTGAACTAAGGTCCCTGTTACTCTTAATGCCTTTACATTTGATTTAAAATATTATAACAGGTAGATTTAGTTCCTGTTCGTAAACAGGTGGAACGAAAAATTACTAATTTTATAACATTATTGATAAAAGCATCAGAAAAATTGAATTTATCTGCCTAATCTGAAGTTGTTTTTTACAACATAAATATAATACAGCGTGCTTTCATATCCCATTTGGTTTTTCATATTATCGAAGGATTTAAAAAAATTTCATAAAATTAAATCAAGAAATTCCCTGTTCGTAAACACTTGGAGCAGAGTGTACTATGAATTTGGCACAGAAAATGACTGCGAAGATTCTAAACCACTATTTGCCAAATATGAAGCCAAGTATTTAAAGACTTAATCAGCGCTTTCATATGCGATTGATTGGTTCGAGAAATGAAACGAAGCCGCCTTTAGAAAAAAAATGCTCATGTGGCACAGTTTGAGGCAACAAATCGCAACCAATCTGTCCATCTGCTGAAGATTGGCCGGCGTTTGGGGATTTTTTACATTCTAATCGATTGGAATGTCTAACTCACGTGCACCCAAAAATGTCATTATCTGAAGTCCATTTACGTTTAATTGGAAAGGCGCTATAATCAAAAGCATTTAATTGTACAATCTTTTGTGAAATCAATTTTATCGCTACCCACGTGTGCAGCCTTAAACCTTCAACTTCTTTGGAATATTTCGGACGTTGCAGACGAAGCAATTAGGGGTCTAAATGCATTAGGATTTACAGAGAGGGTCCTGTGACTCATCTACGCGGTGGTTCAAAAATTAAAACGCGTCAAGCGTGGCAGAGTAAATAGCATCGAGGAACGACGACACAATTATGGAATTTCTAAAATTTTTGCAAACCCAGTGTA
Organism: Portevinia maculata; assembly: GCA_949715645.1. Classification (NCBI taxonomy): domain Eukaryota; kingdom Metazoa; phylum Arthropoda; class Insecta; order Diptera; family Syrphidae; genus Portevinia; species Portevinia maculata. The sequence goes on from OX454525.1 coordinate 19,442,171, forward strand.
CCCGCTTAGAGTCTTGCTTTTCAAAGTCTGTGGGTTCAATTCGATCCTATTTCGTTGAATCTCCTCAAGGGTGCACTAAATGCAAAAAAGATCGCAACCTACAGCAATGTAAAGACTTCATAGAACTTACGATTGATGCTCGTCGTGATTTTGTAAAAAATAATTCACTCTGTTTCAACTGCCTTCGGCACGGCACATGTATCTAGAAAGTGTTGCTCAAACTTTCATTGTCGATCTTGTTAAGCTCGGCATCACTCGCTAGAATATGTACATCTCGTCAATCAGTTGAAACTAATTCAAATACTGGTTCGACTTCTGGTTCCTCTCTCACTAATCGCTTGAATAAAATTGTCGTTGTTCTTTTATTCTTCCCATCGCTGTTCGGGATCCGCGGTGTCATTCATTACTAACCTTCCAACCACACACTGGGGTGTGAGATACCCCACACAGATTTCAAAAGTGTGCAGGTCCCGTTAAAATTTTTTTCCTAAGCATGCCATGCCTGTGTATATTCAATTTTAAACTCAGCAGTAGTAGGCGATGGTGTTCAGTTCTCAGATTTTTTAAACGTGGTTAGTCGTGGTTCGAAGTTTTAGCTTGGGTATCATACACCCCAGTGTGCAGTGCGTGTTAGTATTATTTTGAATTTTTGAATACATTATTTTAGTGAAATGTTTTCTTATTTAGTTATTTTGGACTAAAAATAATAAAACAAGTGTGAGGTTTGTTCAGCAATAAATTAAGTTACTGTGTGACATGCCGACTTCCCATGTGCGAGGATCATCGCTCACTGCAATGCATAGAATGCAGTTAAAAAAATGGGTTTAAAAAAGCTATAATATATATAAACTATTTTACCAGTAGATGAAGTAAACATTATAAAAAGAGTTTTAGAAAGCGTAATGTGACAGTTTTTTTTTTTTAAAAAAAAACTTTTTATGAATTTGACTGATTTTAGTTGACAACTATACCTAATTAACTTTTTTTTGTAAGCTAATTTTGAAACTTGTGTTTTTTTCCAGTATTTTTATATTTTATGTTATTAATCGTATTGAATTTTGTGTTGATAAAGTTAAAATATGAATTAAAAAAAAATATATATATATATATATATATATATAAAATGGCAACTTTGTTTTAATATTTGCGGGTGGGGTATGTGATACCCCAGTGTGAGGAGCGCGTTAGAAAAAATATGTGTGAGGACGGAAGGCTATAAATATTGAGGACTTGAATCGCAAACGTTATTGAATTCCAATCATCGGAATTTCATTAACCTCTGCAGGCGATACTAACGGAATAGTAACCATCAATGTATTTTATCGTTAAAACTAGGATTCACTAGACATCAATTGTTTTGTTCTTAAAAATATAATTTCTTCGCTACCACTATTCTCGAGCAAGGAAATCCCAATAAACTTTTCTTCACTCGAACTTGATTATCCGAGTTATTAAAACCCAAGCAGTATCGATGTGTTGATAGGTGCTGACAAGGTTTTCGGTATTATCATAGGAGCATCGAACACAGCTACACAATCCAATTTTATTTCGATTCCCACTATATTTGGATCGGTAATTTCTAGAAGACATTCGTAACTGTCCACTGACAAAGCAGAGTAAAACCTGCCGCGGCACGCAGCCGTCGAAAATGAAAGCAGCATAACAAACCTAAAAGTTGTTGTCGATGCGTCTGTTAGATGTGAAAGGTCCTGGTCATTGACCCACCAAACAACAGCATACCTTTTCAATTTGCTTTCGTTATCGTCGCAATTTGTATACGAGTATCATGTCAGAGGATGTAGCGAAAATTTACAAACGTATTTGGGTTGCTCGAATACACATCGATTTCCAAAGAAAAGTTTGGCGCCAAGCCCAGAAGAGCATCTTCAGCACTATACACTTTTAACTGAGACATATAAAATGTCTGCAGCGCTATTTCTAGCAGTGCGAACCTTAAAACAATTAGCTCTGGTGTAGATGGTGTTGTAGATGTAACACATCCTGTAATCAACGATTTTGTAAATAGGGCCCATAACCTAGGTACACATGCCTGCATGCACAAGGACAAAAATGCGCAAACACGCTTTCCCAATAAACTACGCATGCAAACTGCACAATATTCAGCCGTGTGTTCACCGCTGCATAGAAAACTTTGAAAATTGTCAAGCTCCGACACCACTGCTGATGATATCGACCAGTGCAATCGTGCTTGCATGCACAATGTAGCACACACACCACACATGCTTGCATACTCGCCAGAATGGAAACACCGTACTATTTGCTGCGAATATTGACGAATTATTTCAATAATAGAAAGCTTAGGTACAACACTGATGAAGGAGTCAAGTACTACAAAGTCACCGCGGGAGTCCCACAAGGGTCAGTCTTAGGTCCACTGCTGTGGAACATTATATTCGACGAAGTCCTTCGATTGTAGCTACAGCGCGGAGTAACGATAATTGGATTCGCCGATGACATTGCCGTCGTAACAGTGGCTAAACATATCCGTGCTGTAGAATCAGCTACAAACGAAGCCATTTCCCAGATAAAGGATTGGCTTTTATCCGCCGGGCTAGAATTGGCCGACCATAAAACAGAAGCCGTACCGTATCAAGTAGAAAGATCGTAGAGTTCGCTAATTTTCAGGTTGGTAGCCAAACCATCAGGTCAAAAGAGGCCGTTAAATATCTTGGAGTAATTTTTCAGGCAGACGGCAGTATTGCCATGTCCTTATTCTTAAGTATACCAATTTGTAAACTTTATGATGAAAAAATAAAGAATCTATCTATCTATCTATCTCTATCTTGGAGTAATGCTGGACAACAAGCTGCAGTTTAAAACTCATGTTGACTACCTAGCCAAAATGCCAGCGCAACTACAGGGAGCTCTTTCGCGCATGCTGCCTAACATCGGTGGACCTGGTTACGCTAAACGGATGCTCCTCTCCAGAGTAATCACCTCCGTTTTGTTATATGCCGCCCCAGTCTGGGCGCAGGTACTAAGGACAAAGGTGACTAAAAAAAGATTGTCATCCATATATCGACTCTGCGCGCTAAGGACAATTAGCGGTTTTCGTACCATCTCAGACGAGGCTGCATTTGTTATAGCTGGTCCCCATCGACATTCTCGCGGATGAGATGTCCAGGATATATAACAGAATATCCCTGAACCAACGCGATGCTACTACCATCCAGAGGATAAAGGTCGAAGAAAAAGCAGCGTCAGCAGCTACTTGGCAAACTCGTTGGACCAATACCGCAAAAGGGAGATGGACGTATAGACTTATACCTTGTATAAAAGATTGGATATGTCGCAAACACGGAGACTGTAATTACCATCTTACACAGTTCCTATCCGCTCATGGAGGATATCGTAAGTACCTGTACAGATTTGGACACGATACCTCACCACTTTGCCCTGAATGCCCAGAAGAAGAAGAAACAAATGGGCATGCAATATACAACTGCGGGAGATTTGCACACGGGAGAATAGAATTATATAGCCCATCGTCTATAATCGACCATATGCTGTCATCAGAAGTGGCTTGGGAAGAGATTGGCGCATATGTAACGTATGTGCAAAGTAAGCTGAGAAGAATTGAGAAAATTTGCAAAGCAGCAGAAGCATTGGAAACAGATCAAGCTGTAACAGGAGTAACAACAATAGCTCCACAAGACAAATAGCATGATATGCTTACCAGCCCCGCGAAGTAATACCTAACGGCAGTCCCGCGGGGAGAGTGGTCGAAGTCTGTTGGGTGTGGATTAGTGCGAAGGCGCATTCCTGGCATCGATTATTCGGGTTTGCCAATCGTGCATGCCATCTTTCGAAGATTACCACATCCATTGGCACAGCCCAAAAAAAAAAACACACATGCTTGCATCCACAAGCAAGAAAATATCTAATATAAAATATATAATAACAAATTTTGATATTGCTCATGCAGCTTGCACAAACACACAGTTCACACCATACACTGGCAGATTGCATGCGCAAGCACTGTATGCGCATGCAGGCATGTGTAGTGTATGATCCCTATAAGCGATGTAAACGTGGATGATGTCTAAACGGGTGCGGACAATAAAGACTAACTCATAAACCTTCAGAAATATTTAGTAGTCGGCAGATATACATCTACGTAAGTGGGCTACTAGTTATTGTCATCTCCTTATGTGAGTTACGGGAAGTTTCGCCAGTTAACTTCGAAGAATCTAAGTCGGTGAAGATTTTATTGTATTACTAGCTGTCGCGTGCTCACCTTGGTTCGCCAGTCGGCCACTTCTCAAATTTAAAACAAAATACTTGCTGATAAGAACTGATAAAGAAAACGTCGAGAGTGTCCCTACTCATTATATGGATATACTCTGAGTGTGACTCCCTCTCAATCTTATTTACATTTCATACCCTATCTATCTCAATCCCATGGCCATGCGCCATAAAAAAACAACACAATCTGCAAAAGGTGCATAAAAAAAGAAAGATAAAGCACATTGCACAAAAGGTACAGGTAGAGAAACAGATTTGTGCCGCACACACACACAAATTTTCCTCCACTGAACGCTGGGACAATCCAACGATCTAGCTTCAACCGAACATTTTACTTTTTTGAATTGTATAAAATTTATAGTTTAATGCTTATTGTTCAACTTCAGGATAACCTACAAAGATGATTTATATCTTAAAATCTTTGTACATAATTGAACTTTATATTAAAAAAAAATCCTATTTCATTTGGATGAGTCATTCCAAAGCTAGGAGCTAGAAAGCATTCGAGAGTTACAACTTTTCTTAGATATCAGCTTAGATCTCCGCTTCTGGACAGCGGATGAAGCATTTCCCCGCGGTTAAAAGTAGCCTATGTCCACTAGGCTCTAGACTATCTGTGTACCAAATTTCATTTAAATCGGTTCAGTTGTTTTGGCGTTAAATCGAGACAGACAGTATGGATGTTGTTTTTTCTACCGACTAAACTTAAACGGGTCAATCGCTTTTTCGGGAACGGTGGAGAAGAAAACTGAAATGGGACGAAGAAGGTGGCAAGTCAGTCGGCTATCATCAAAGATGAGATCCATATCGTAGAATCTATTTCAATTCCTAGGTTTATGATAATAAACAAATGTAACTGGGAGCTTCATGGGTTTTCTGATGCATCCCTGAATGCCTATGCTGCAGTAGTTTACTGTCGCCCCCATTAGGGTCTTGTCTTTTCCGAGACTTGTGTAGTGGACCCGTTTTATTAACAAGTTTGATCGCAAAATAAGAATTTAATTACAGGAACCAAAGCCCACCTTATTTGCATGGACAAACTCTCCAATAGTCTTGCACTCGCTCTCTGCACCACCGACAAAATGATAGAGCGAGTTAAAGGCAAAAGTAGACTCTTAAATGTAAGCTATTTATCGACTCCTTTGCGTGCTTCGGGTTGGCGTCTCTCACAACAGTAATAATTGGCTAATTCGGAAAAGGACCCTATTATATTGTCTAAGACGCATACGATTTCTAACCTTAATACGTAAGATATGTACGCATAAACAATATTAATTTATATCGTAAAGTGAATGAACGCGGCAGACAATTTGAGGATACCATAAGCAGTGCAATGCATATTAGTTGCGAAATCGCAAGTAGATTCCATAAACAGTGCAATGCCTATGGGGGGTGGGCGCGGGTATGCTGCCCCTCTACAACCCCCAACTAAAGTGGGACATAAGTCCCAAAAGAAAAAGTTGAGACTTTAGTCTAGTCCCTGCGCCTGTGGCCTCATCCTGGTGCCCATCTTTTTATACTCTTTTCAAGTAGTTCATTGTTTGGTCTTGGGAAATGCCAGCGGTCGTTTCTTATTTACCCTTTAATTTTACGACTTACTGTTGGGAAAATATGTACCTGTTCTCAGGTAGTAAAAGTTTCGGGGTATAAAATTTCCAACAGGTATAAAGACTGAAAATCGGCAGGTTTTTGTGATGGGAGGGTGCTTTCCCATCAACTTCAACCACGATTGGCATGTGATCCGAAAAAGTTTTACATTGTACCTCAAATTTTTAATTTTTTTCAGTCCAGTCGTTTTTTACAGCACAAAAATCAATAACTGATTTGCCTTGCCCTCCGACAAATGTGTAATGGCCTTCTCTTTCACCTCCGGTACAGCCGCTTAACACAATAAGATCATTCATTTGAAGCAGCTCTAGTACAATGTAATGTACCAAGGGTTTTGGTGGAAGATAACGCAGCCGATTCTCGAAATCGATAACTTCGATCGATTGTAGGCGTCAAATCTTCCCCGTTCATATGGGACCTAGTACGCATTACAGAGATTCATCTCGGAAACGACAACAAGTGCAGAGTTGTTACCATTTGAACAAAGTTCGTAGAGTTTCTCCGAGCAGCAGTCAAATCGGCTTCCTTGCCTATTGCTGAAAGACTAAGGCATTATAGTCACTCAGATGCTGGTGGGTATTCAGAAACAAGGAATCCGTTACAGCCCACATATGCTCAACTATGCACCACATCACTGAAGCTAGAAAGCTGAAACTTAACCAAATACTCTCTAGGGGCCCGAAATACTCAAGTTTAAGAATTTTTAAAATCCGAACACAGACACGCCCACAATCTCAAAAAATCAAGATAAATTTTTTTATAATCCGTCCACTGACTTTCCCCTATTTTAGAAAAATTCAAAGTTTGAGCTAGGCAGCTAAAATTTGGCTTCCTCGAAGGAATGAGTATTTATTCATGTAGATCCACGTGGTACCACAAAGAACCTTTTCTTCTCTTAGTAGTGTCGGTTTTTGCCGACTTACCCTTCAACTAAACCTAAATTTATTTAAAGATTCTAACTAGTTATACCTACTAAAATGAAATGAATTCGCTTAATTAGTAAAAATATCGTAACAATCCATCCATGTTAACTTTTGGAACGTTAATTTTACAAATAATACACAATGATGATTCAATGTCTGAGTATCTACAAAACGGCTCCGAAATGCACTGATTTTGCAATTTTTCTTGTTAGCTCCTCAAATATTTGCACAATCAATTTCCATATACCTACCTACATATACATATTTTCCGTATACCCTTCCGCGAACACTCTTAACGTTTCATATCCTTCACGCCCAATTTTACTATTCCGTAATTTTTGAATAATTTATGGTAATTCGCAATTATTTTTTTTTCAACTCGTACGCGCTCAGGAATTATTATAACAAAGCGTTAAATGTGCTGAATGAAACGATCGTTACCTATTGTCCGTCGAATCATTCAAATGCCAATCCTTGCTGTGTGACAAATATTTGCACAATTCGAAGGACGATTTTGTTAACATTTTATATTTTTATTCAAATTGTTGCACGCTACGCGGCGGAAAATCAAAAATTCATGTCAGTCAATCGTGTACATAGACCGTGCGGTAGAGAGAAAAAGCTGAAGTCCTTTGCAGCCGCACAATTTATTAACCCCAGTTTGATAAGTGGAAGTGTATGGGGACGCACGAGTACAAGGCGTATGGTTTTATACTGAGAAATGTCTTCAATTACATTTCCGTTGATTAAGGAAGTTAGTTTGCGGATTATTTATTTATTTTCGGATTGAATCCTTTGCGCTGTTGTCGTTGTGGGGGACTATTTGTTTATTTAGCTACGCTCTTTTTAGACGTACCAGCGGGTCGGGCGTATGCCAAGAATGAATTGAAGACATAAATATCCTTCAAGAAATGTTATTATTCTTATGTGTGGTGTAGTGGTTGCGTTTTGTTGCTATTTCAATTCTTTTCAATGTAAGAGTATGTTAACGGGGGTTGCCAAATGAAATTAAGTGGGGAAGTGATTTATTTTTTATTTGCCTCTGAACAGTTATTGATGGAATGATTTCAATCAATTTTATTATTTATTTTCCTGCCCGAAATGAGACGGTAGAAATCATAGACATAGTACATCTGACTAGTGTTAAATTGGTAAATAGTTATTGAGACTCTTTCAAATTCTTGAAGGAAACTGTAGCATCTTACACTAGTCGGAATTTATGTAATGAAAATATTGGGAGGACGATAAAAGCCAATGATTTTTGCATAGTTTCACAATCAATATTTATTATGATTGACTTTAATCTATGATCTTTTGTCGGAAACTGATGAGCCAATTATATCTCACGATGGGAAAACTTGCTTTGGATATAACAAAAGTGAATACATTGCTTTTGGGTGTCATTATTTTGTTCGTTTGGCACACGAATCGTGTAGGCACTTGTGGAATACTCGTACCTATCAATTTCCAGGAATATGAAACAATTTGACATTTTAATTTTTTTTTGTTAACTTTAATTCAAATAGAAGGATATGGAATAGCTATAGTCGGCTAAGGCGAACTGTTGGATGTTCATATCCCCCATAGTGGGAGTCAAATTGAGTTTAGAGTCTTTGTCCATTTGTATTTTTAACTTTCTCATATACTTTACTATACTAAAGAGAAAGATATTGTAACAATTTTTTTAAGTAAAAATACATTTTAAGAAGAACAAAAACACACCAAACTGGATACCTCTGTATTAAAAGTTCAGCATATTTGTTTATTTCTTCTGACTAATTTAAGATCCAGGTTTGAACGAAAGTAATGAATCGCAGATTTATGGCTGTTAAAAAAATATCATTATCGTTTGGCAGACCCTATTGCAACGAATATATACGCAGTGGCAAGTTGAACAGAGGCATAGCTCATTTGTGCATCAATATTTTAAAATAAAAAATTAAATGGAGGCTAAGTGGGGTCGATTTGAATTTTTTTTTATTATTCTAATACCCAGTTTCACAGTTATCGTTTAAGCTTAAGTTTAGCTAACTCAGTATGGATGTTGAAATTGTTTAAGAAACGTTCGTTGGGTTTATCAGTGAAAACTTAAACGTTGTTCAACTAAACGCAGTTAAATGAACTGACTTTGACAGCAGTCCGGTTTTTTGATGGTCATATTCAAAATTATTAACTTCCCAGTATTGGGTGAGTTATTTTAATTTTTCCGAAAATAAATATCTAGATTTAGAACATATATTTAAACTTAAAGGTTCACCGCAATATGTTTTTCCAACGTTTTTAAGAAGATGTATGTCTGTACCACGTACGTATATTCGGGAACAATTTTTGGTTGCGGTATCTCGCGTATGAAAAATGATATGATCTGAAGAAATGTTCACTCAATCCGGTTCAGCCGAACATCTGGACGAAACATTTAAACCATCAAGCGTTGCTTGAATTTCCTTTCCTAACCGTGGCACCTGACAATTATAGAATAAAAAGTGTATCGCTACCCGAACTAGGCTTCGAAATAGAAAAACTAAAATTAAGCAAAGCACCTGGATATGACTTAATCACAGGACAGGTTCTTAAAAAGTTACCTAGGAAAGCTTTAATCAAGTTAGCCTATCTTATAAATGCATCGTTCAGGTTATTGTACGTTCCACGACAATGGAAGATAGCTGAAGTTATAATGGTTCCAAAGCTCGGTAAACCACTAAATGACAAAAAATCATATAGGCCAATATCGCTCTTACCGATAATGTCGAAGGTATTCAAAAAACTTTTGTTAAAGCGCCTACATCCGATTATCGAAGAACGTAGATTAATACCTGATCATCAATTCGGATTCAGGACTAAGCATTCTACAATCGACCAGGTTTACAGAATAACCAATGTAATTGAAAAAGCCCTAGAGGAGAAAAAAATATGTTCTAGTGTTTTTCTCGACGTCTCTCAGGCCTTTGATAAAGTATTTCATACGGGCTTGAAACATAAGCTAAGACAAGCTTTTCCGAAACAGTTATCTGATATCGTTAGTTGTTACTTATCAGACAGACTCTTTCGTGTAAAACACGGAAATGATTACTCTGAATTTAAAGAAATCGCGGAAGGGTTGCCCAAGGAAGCGTTCTTGGGCCGATCCTATTTCTAATATACACTAGTGATATTCCGCAAGAAGAAGGCACAACAGTAGTCACGTTTGCATACGATACAGCTATATTAGCGGTCAGTAATACTGTTGAATCAGCAACTAATAAACTCCAACGTTCTATTGACAAAATTTGTGATTGGACATTGGCGTATTGCTCTCAACGAGGCCAAATCAACGCACGTGAATTTTACTTATAGAAATGTAGACAACTTACCCATTTTCATTGATTCGGTACGAATTCCGTACGCAAATGAGGCAAAATATTTGGGAATGACACTGGATGCGAAATTAAAATGGAAACCGCACGTCAAGAAGAAACGCGAAGAGCTCGCCATTCGATGCAAACAAATGCACTGGCTGCTTGGTAGATTTTCCCAACTCAGCATGCAGAACAAGCTGCTTTTATACAAGCCAGTACTAAAACCGGTATGGACATACGGTATACAACTTTGGGGTTGTACCAAATCCAGTAATATGAAAATTTTACAAACTTTTCAAAACAAAGTGCTAAGAAAAATAGTAAATGCACCATGGTTTATCAGAAACGCTGATATCCCCAGAGACCTAAGTATGGCTACCGTCGAAGATGAAATAAAACATTTTGCCCGCAAACAACGGACACGCCTTCACGGTCATTGCAATAACACTATACAAACACATGCTACAAATTCGAGACGATACTAACCTAGTGCGCCGATTACAAAGGATAAAACCATTTGAATTAGCGCAATAAGATGTAACCGAGTGCTTATGGCGGTATTAGCAGGTGCCTCCACTGGGAAACTGCCTGCCAAACGCGTATTTAACACTATAATAAAACTACTAGATAGGAATAACCTAGTTGTAGTATGAAGGTTTCGGAGGGAGGTGGTTTTTGTTTTCTTATCTTAACCCAGATTTTCCTGAAACTTTCTTTTTGTTTAAATTGATGAAGTCGATATATAAATCAAATATTGGCTTAAATTACAAATAAAAAATTAGAAATAAAAAATTGGAGCTTTGGTTTTCGAACCAGGGGGTGTCCCTTATAAGGGACACTAGGAGTTGAAAGTAAAAAAACATTTTTTTTTAATTTTCTTTAATGTGATATGTTTTAAAGCATCGTACATGAAGTCCAACATTGCATTTCTTGCATCGAGTTGGTGACTTTAGATGGCATAACCTGCAGCGTGTTCGGTTTTCTTGCTCTACCACGTAATGATCTATGTGGTCGAATCTTGAGTCCACATTTTCCAACACAGATAGACGTGAAGGACCTCTTTTCTTAGGCTTGCGATTAGACTGTAGTAACGATAAAGCAATTCTTCGTCGAAAGGGAAGGAGTCGCATATTACCGAAACTTTGCTTTTGTAACTGCCAACAATTGTTGATAGTTACATCGAGCATATACGATATGAGCGGATTATACCACTTTTTTCCTCTAATAGATGTTCGGTATAACGATATGTTTTGATCAGCGCGGTCCACCCCGCCCATACTTTTGTTGTAATGGCTGATAAGGCTGGGTTGCTCCACCACTTTCAATTTCTTTTCGACTCCCGAAAAACGCTTCACGAATTTCATTGGGTGAACGCTTTCTGAGTTTGAGGCCATGGTAACCAAATTGTTGTCGTTCCATTTACAACTCAAAATTCCTTTTTCTTCGCAGACCGAATAATCATATGATCCCCTTTGTTTTTTCTTAAGCACTTTGTCATCTTCAAGGGGACAGTTTTTAATTCGGTTGCTCCGTATTGTTCCTGGAAAAAATGTGGATAACAACTGAGTATGTGTTCAACAATCTCTTTTTACCTGTTGCATTGAAGCCTCTTTCTTTCAACTCTGACAGCAGGTCCAGCAATGTAAAAAAATTGTCGAAGTAAACATGGTAAGACATTTGCAAACCACGGCTCCGTAACACATCGCAAGACTTCAGCACCACTCGCGCACCAAGGCCCATGTCTTTATAACTTTGGCTTGTATCTGCTCCTTGGTACGGATCAAGCCATAAGGCATACCCGGACGCTGTTGCTCCAACCCACACTTTATATACCCAACGAATAGGTTTGCACCGAATGAATTGCTTCGTGGAGTGGCGGCCATAATATGGAACCATGGATTCATCAATGCAATACTTTTTTTCCACTGGAGCAAATTCTAAACAAATTTTATTCAAGTAGTCAAATAATGGCCGAATTTTGCTGAACTTATCACTATGGTTTAGATTAAGATTATTGCAAAAGTTAAGGTTTGACATTATTTCATTAAAGCGATCTCTTGAAAGGCTGGAAGATACTAGTTCACACCCAGCATCTCTTGTGGCTTCCCAATACATACTTCTTTGAGGAAACACGTTATATCCACTTAGTAAAATTATTCCGAAAAAAGACTTAATTTCATGTAATGAAACAATTAAATGTTTGTTCTTTTGCATGGCGTAGTTATTGGTGAGACTTACTACCATTTCGTAGAATCCATCATCGAAAAATTGTTCAAATATTTCTATTGGCGCTTGATTATTGAACACACTACTAAATATCGTCTCACCTCACATTGCAAATCTTTTTTCGTCCAAGTAAGTTTATTTTTTGGATCCATTTTTCTTTTCTTGGGAACCATGGCAGATAATGGAATGTCGTCGTCAAAATCAAAACTATCATCATATGCAACTTCAGCACCAGCAAGTAGTTGACTGCGTGGTAAGTTAGATATCCCCACTTCATTTTCTTCTTCTGAATCTTCATCTGTCAATTCTCCACATGCATTATTTGACGGTAGCAAGGTTATTGTGGCCGGTGCTGAATTCGATTCATCTTCTTCCAATATAGCTAGGACTTCATCCAAATTTATGTATCTACAAAACAAAGCAGACATGAACTCTAATCTCCTACTGTCCCATATATGGGACACCTTAATTTTGCAAAACCCATGAAGATTTTCATAAAACTTACAAAGGCAATAGAGAACATGACATTCTAACATTGAATTGTACAAATAATATTTATAAATTTTTTTGTTGAAATTATGTCAAAATTACCTTCTTGATGACATTGTTTCATCAGTTCACTTCACTTCACTCAAAAACAGTAAATGCGAAAAAAATTCGCGAAATATATCTAGTTTTTTTTGTTCGTAACTATGCAACATATTCAAAGGAATTGAATAAACCTCTGATTTTAAATTCAGACAGTTGAATTAATTTTTAAAAAATTCAAAATGCAGGTGTCCCACATATGGGACAGTAGGAGAATCTGGGTTAAGTGAGAAAGAGTCGCATGCACGATTTTCCACCTACCCCTATCACCCTTATTCTACGTGGCGTTTATACTAAACGACAGCTGTCGTTTTTTGAGTCGAATCACTTTAGTGTCGTTTTAGTATCGGTATTCTAATCTTTGAACGCCTCCACTCTCACTTACTTTACATTCCACATGAGTTCCACACCAACAGCTGATAGTTGACAGATAGGTAGGTATTTACGTTTTGTGTTTTATATTTCAAATAAAAACATAGGGACGGGCTACAGTCCGCTTGGGCGAACTGTTGGATACCCTATTCTTATTCCTATCCCTCATAAGTGGGCGTGACAAAAGTCTAAGTATGGTTGAACGCTCTACATATTTTGTTATATAACATTTAAAGGATTTTATCAAAAAAAACCCTCCCTAGCTCAAACTTGGGTGTTTCAATAAAATTGTTTTATTTAATTGTGGGCGTGTCAGTAGGCGGATTTAAAAAAAAATAACACATGAGAATAAAGGGTCCCTAGAGAGTATATATTATAAATTTCAGCTCCCTAGCTCAAAATTTGGATTTTCAAAAAAAATGTTTTATTTATTTGTGGGCGTGTCAGTGGGCGGATTTTGAAGTTTTTTTTATCCCGAGCAGTTTTAGGAGTCATAGATCATATATAAAAAATTTCAGCTTTGTAGCTAAAAATTCGATTTTTTCCAAAATTTTGTTTTTTTGAGTTTGTGGGCGTGTCTGTGGCCGAATTTCAAAAATTCGTAAACATGATTATTTCAGGACCATAGAGAGTATATGGTTAAAATTTCAGCTCTCTAGGCCCAGTTTAAAGGCCTAATTTTTGGCGACGGACGGACGGACATGGCTAGATCGACATTACTATCGATGCTGATCATAAATATAGTAACTTTTAGGGGTCTACGGGCAATATTAAGGTATGTTACAAACTATGCGTCAAAATTAATATACCCTTAGAATAGGGTATAAAAACAAAAATCAAAAGTATTTCGAATTGTGGTAATATAATATTATATACTAAAAAAAACATGAATATCATTGCAATGGTTCATACCGTTGGAGAGCGAAAGCGACGAAGAAGATGAGTCTGCAAAAAGAGAGCTGAAACATATAAGAAGAAGAATCAGGTCAAAATCCGATCCTTTGGATTTACTAGATTCAAAGTAAGTACATACACATTACAAAATAGTCGGTTGATAGCTTGATGTGGATGGACCTAAAAGTACGGAACTCGATGCGGGAACTGTGGGTACTGGATGCCACACAATGGTAGCTGCAGACTTTGGTGGTTTTGTATTCCCCAACACTTTTCCTTTCGGATTCACCAAACTGTTTAGGTCGAGGATTTGTGCAATCACTATATCTACTCCATTTAAATATTTTTGTTTGAATGGCCCTCCTTCAGTTGTCTCCAACAGTTTCTTGTTGTAAACCAGTTACTGCGTAACTTTAAATTTAGCATCGAACCAAACCTGTTAAATAAAAAGTTATAAATCTTAATAAAGTTAAAAACTCTTTTTCTGTTTTTACAGGTGGTTGAGGGTCGCAGCTGCCGACTCCCATCCATTTTTCACATCATCGCTCTGTGAAACACCTCTTTTAAAATTTGTTGATAACGATATATTTCCTTCCATAATTTCCACTAAACGTTTCATCTGATCGGGGTTTGTTATTTTCACCCTTAATCATAAGAGAATTATGAAATCACTGCATAAATATAAACAATTACCAAAACTCACATGTTTTTTTTTAAAGTTTCCTCCTAGTCGTTAAAGAATTTGTAATCGCCAATAATCGGCGTTTTATGAGTCGTTTTGTTCAAATAAAATGACTCTCAGAATGCGAAATACTGTTTTGTCGTTTGTAGAACTTGTGTTCCACAGGACTTAAACGCCACTTGTCCTTTAACGACATAAAACGCCTAGAAACACGCCACATGTAATACCGATTTCAAAAAACGCCATTTGTCGTTTAATATAAACACCACGTAGAATAAGGGTGTATTATTCGTCCGAGCCTAGTTCTGGTTCCAAGTCTCGTGCTTTTTACCAAGATAGGTAACTCTCAGCTTGCTGAGAGGAACGTTAATATTACTATGGCTTGGGAGTATCTATAAAAAAAAAAAAAATCCGGTTCAGCCATTTTTTTGGTTTAACAGATCTCAGCATTGGGCATGTTATTTAAATTTGTCTGAAAGAGAAAATCGTAATTTACAAAATATTCTATAATCAAATATTTTTAAGAAGATGTACATATTCCGTGTGTTTCTTTATTTTTTCCGGATAAGGAATAGAAAAGACAGAATATTCGATTTTTTTAACCGGAATATCCAGAATGGAATGAATAAAGAAACAAAAACGGACCGAATAGAATGACAGCCATTTGTCTATTGACCAGCGCTGCCACTTAGTTCAAGAAGTACAACATTTAATACTTACAATTAATATATTTTTTCTATTACTGAACTCACATGTGAGGTAATACTCCACTACAGCACTAAAATAAAAACATATATAATAAAACAAATATGAGAAGAGAAACCTTAAGAAAATACAATTTAAGTTTACAAAAACAATAATAATAACGATATCTCAGTAATACAAATTACATTAAATTAATTAAACACCCTTATTATCGTTGTCAAAAATCAATTATTGATAAGCGACAAAATTTATTAATCAATCGATATTTTGGTACTATGAATGTTAATTAACAAATTATTCATCCATTGTGAACACTGACAAGCAAAATGCGATAGAGCACGTGCGTATCTCTTTCTGAAGTGCCGCATTTCTTTCTTAAAAGTCAAGAAAAAATTGAAGCATACAATTTCAGTAATTTGCAGAAATTGTATGAAAAATTATTGCGATTGTTAATAAAGTGTATATTTAGGTGAAATCAAAGGGAAATTTTCTCCTTTATTGAGGAAAAACCTGAGAAAGTGTGTCAGAGCAAAAAAAATATATAAAAACAGTGAACATGTTGACCAAAATGTCTTGTGCAGCTCCTGATGCAGCAATTTAAAGGCATATTCATTTTTTTTGTACAATTTTGTTATTAATTAATTGTTTTTGTTCGTTTGTACTTAGTAGTATTAAAAATATGTATATAGCAAATTCGTTCAACCTAATTTGTTTCCAAAAAAAATACATTTTTGCCAAAAGTTCATTTTTATTTCTCGTACACAATTCTACAATATTTTTTACGTTTTACTGTTCAAAAATAGTGTTTAGATACTTCTTCTTAATTTTATAACGCAAATAATTTGATTATTCAATTAATAATTTGATTATTCAACTAATCAGTTAGTTGTTTTGTTTAAGCTCATGCTTTTGTGACTGCTTTTTGTTCATAAGATTTATGGAAGTGAAGTTCCAGTGATTGTATCTATTCAATACATATTATATTATTTTCCAAAAAAGCAATTCTACTCACATTTCGTTTTTAAAATGTTGTTTTACAAACAAAAACAGCGAATGAATTCTCTAAATTTATTTGTCAGTGACGAATTTGTGATTGACTGAACATTTTAAAGCTATCAATATTTTTGACAACCAAAACAATATATAGCGGAAAACGACTTGTCCCTATTTAAGTCTCCACAGCTGCGTTTCTTAACGAAGTACCCAATACAGTAATATACAACTTTCGCTCAGATAAAGCATAATATATTATTTATTACTAAGATATTGTTATTATTTGTATGAATAACATTATATTCTCGTGTTGTTATTATGTTAAATATGTTGAATCAAAGGAAAAAAGTAAAACATTAAATATGTTGTCCTTTCGAGTACGGATTTAGTACAAGTTCAAAAAACATGCACATTTTTATTTAGCATAAGTGGCAACACTGCTCATGAAATAATCTTGTCACCAACTACCAACATCTATGCGGCATTTCATGCCCACAGAAGACCATTTTAAAAATGTATATTTGATTCTGGAAGGAAATTAAAAATATATAATAAAAACATAATTAACTTAAAACAACAAACATAAAAATATAAAAAAAGACAATAAATTTGCAATAAATGCTCACCCATTTGATTGTTTGCTGTTGATTCTATTTTTTTTTGATCAAGTGCATCTGTCTAACGAGGGAATATTCTTTTTATTCCACCTTTCTCTAGGAATAAAAAGAATGCATTCCATTTATTCCAGAATGAATAAAGAAACAACGAAATGGATTATCCGGAATATTCCATTGAATAAAGAAACGTAAATGGCTCCCTCGGAATATTCCGAATATTCAGAATGAATAAAGAAACACACGGATTATGTGTGTATGTACGTATCTACCTATGCAAGTTTTTTTTATAATGTGCTCGCACTTAAGGGATTTTTTAATACCCTTATAATGTAATAGCTAAACATCGCGGGCGTTAAGGATTGGGGTTAGAGGATAGCGTGAAATGCCGATGCACGTTGGTTTTGAATGTTTGTAGATTATAATGTGTGGGCAAAATTAAGCGGGGAAGAGCATTCCACATCCGTGTTGTACGGCTAAGGAAAGATTCCTTGTATATTGCTGTACGTTCGAATACATGATAAGGGTACACTGATGGGCATTCCTTGAAAAATGGGTATTGCGGTTGAAATGTTCTAGGGGTGGAATGCAACTGGCTATTTCCTTTGATTACATATGGTGGAAACAACGATACAATTGCAGCGCTTAAGGAAGCTTAGACATTTCGCAGCGTTCTTGAACATGTGGTCATTCCAACGAAAGTTGTCATTAACACCCATACCGAGAATATAAAGCCGTTCGGGTTCAACGATGCAAGTGCCATTTATGGACAATAGTTGGGGTTTTGCTTTAATGATAGAAGACATCATTGCGTTTTTAAATTCCACTCTATTAGTTACACCCCTCTTTTTATGATATGCTGTCGAGATCGAAATTCAATGAGCTTAACATACGTTGCCGTTCCAGTTCCACACCCGAAGGTGAGGGGCGTAAACCAAGAAACTTATATGAGAAGCTGAGGGTATTGTCATCGGCAAAGGAGTGGATTGGATTAGAGGTAATAGACAGGAGATTATTTAAAAAAATAAAAAGGAGAATCGGAGACAAAACAAGGCCTTGGGGAACAGCAGCATTTATTTGGTGAGTTGCACACTTGAAACCGTCCAAAACAACTTGAATTGAACGATCCGAATCGATTCCAAATGCATGCATTTTCGACAACAGAGCTTGGTGCCGAATTCTGTCAAATGCCTTTGAAATATCAAGCGCAACGATCTTACTTTCACCACCTTGGTGAACACAATGGTGTCATTTTAGGTTAGATAAGTCATCAAATCACCAGTGGACCTGTTGCTGCGGAAACTTTACTTCCGGTTATTAAGAAGTTTTCGGGATTCAAGATATTTCATGAGCTGACGGTTTATCAGCGTTTCAATGACCTTGGCGGAGAAGGGGGATGAAGATTCACTCTATCCAGTGTACGAGTGCGGAAGTGGATTGGTCCAATGGAGTTTTCTACGCGCTCGAGTACAGTGCTCCCACTCCCAAATCACAATCTGGGAGCGTTGAGCTGAATGCAAAGTGAGCAGCAAGCAGATTGACCTTATCTATAGAGCTGACAGCTTTAATGTCATTGTAAATGAGTGTCGGGATAGATGATAGATGAATTCTTAATAGCCTCATTGCGGCTGGAGTCACACCACGCGTTTACCTTGGGTTTGATACTTTGTATCCTGTTAGGGATGAAAGACTTCATGCCCAGGTGAATTATGTTGGTGGCCATATCAGCAGCAGCATCCACGTCGCTGTCGATGAAGCACACCGAACAGTTAAAACTTTTAAAGAAACGGTTTAGTTTTTCCAAATTGGCTTTCTCGCATTGCCATATGATTCTTTTTGGTCTTTAACAATGTGGTTGGAGTACGAGAAATCAGCTGATATGATACAATGGTTCGACGAACCTAGAAGCGATACCTAATAAGTTTAAACCGTATTTATCGAGATGAGAGGTAAGAAACAAGTCCAGTGTATTGGCAGTTTGACTGCTAATGTCTGGTATTCGTGTTGGCTTATTTACAAGCTGAGTGAGATTGTTTACATCAGCAAAAATCTCAACATACCTTCCTTCGGGTGTTGAATTGTGTATATTGTATCACCCGCAATGACGTTTTGAGTACGAGGATGACGGGGCACATTACTTGTGATCGAATCAGACAGGGCATCAAATTCATTATAATTTCAATGTCTGTCCAAATTTGGTAGAGGATTAATTGCCTACGGTCATGGAATTTTAGCCAAATAAAATTAAATTCCGGATTGGAACATTACATATATTGAGGCTGGAGTTTATGTACGCTACGTCACTAATGTATATAAACGGCTTGACCGCGATGGGGAAAGAATAATGGCAGTAAGTTGTAACCAGGAAGACCTAACTCCATTAAATCGGTGGCAAAGCTGACCAGTGTTTCATTACGTGCCAAAACAGCTGGTTTATTGAGGGAGATATGGGCGTATAATGAAAAAAATGTTTCTTGAACCAATGGATATTGTTCACATCTACTACAAAATGTCTAGGTATTAAAAAAGAAAAACACAAATAAAAAAAACTCTGACGCTTACTACATGACCAGAGTCTTGAAGTAAAGATGCATTTTGGATTTCGAAAACAATTTACTGGCATAACCAGTTCGGCAATTTGCTTGGTCTACTAACAAAATCAACACCACACCAGCAGCTATTCGCCTGATGCTGCCTCTACCCAACCATTACAAGTACAGACACGAACAGCATACGGCACTTGCAAAATCCAAGCAAAAGCAACAGCTGTGGAGTGGGATGATGCACGATGGAATACCCAACGCTGTGTTTTCTTTTTTTCCATTGACACCGGCATTGCGCGATTTTTATTTTTTCCCGAACCGTATCGTGGCGACAATTGTTGGGAGCAAACGGGCAAAAACTGAAGCGCGTGCGTTCACAACGAGAGACAATCAGCAACTCTACATCGTAGTACATTGGTCAACAATTTTTTCATTCATGGTATTTACCTATCTCGCGTAAGGAATGGTATTCACTTCGTTCTGGTCCCAATCGACACGTATTGACCTAAGTATGAACTGAAAAAATAAATAAAAATAAATTGAATTCGGTCCAACCGGTTTAATGTTTAACCGAAAAGACTGAACATATATGGATTTTCGAATTTCTTGCGAAAGATTTAATCACTCTTATTTGTTTCGGTGGCAATCCATATATGTTTGCACTTCAAAATATCAGATATTTGCATTGAGTTTTTTTTTATCAAATAGCAATTAACACTTTGTTACAGAAGTTAATAAATTATGCGAGAAGCGCTGATTATCGGGATACGCTGTATTGATATTTGTATGACGGCTGCAGCGATAGCTATAAATATTTTAATATATCAGGAGAAGATCCTGAAACGCCATTTTGCCAAAAACTAATTTACATTTGTTGAGTTTTTCTACGATTTACAGCTTTATTTAGAGTACAGTTAAGTTCAGAAAAACTCTGACTATATTTATTGAGTTAGCCCTTTCCTGTTGGGAAAAACACGAGGCAATGCCCCAAATGCAATTAAGAAAACTACACAAATATAATCAAAAATGCATATTAGTTTTATCCATGCACGCAGAGATACAGCATGTACATGTACAGTTGCTTGCACTTGCCCACCAACAGCAAAACTTCTATAAGTGCACTATTTGTATTTTTGTTTTTCTGTTAGATATTTAATACATTATGTATGTATGTTGTTTTTGATGAAACAAAAAATATCTAACTGACGGATAAAAAACAGAACATATCGAGCGCACACATAAACCAGGAAAAGAGAAAATTAGTGTTACTCGGGGTCTGTTCATGCTCATGTATACATCAACTGCTGTACTTCCTGTTTTGCCAGTCCGTATCCACATCCGCTTGCAGTATCCTGCAATTATGTAGTGAAAAATGGAAAATGTCAGTATCCTCGCTAATTCAAATGCAAATACAATCTGTATGCATTGGGAACAAAAAATATAATCGTTTTCAATAAATATCTAGATTAAACGCAAATTGTTTCCATCATCTAGATCTAGATATTGGAATTAATGGATGCGAGTAGATTTTTAGTAAGTAGTTTTCAAATTCGGGTCCTCAATAGTTTGCGCTTGCTAGATGGAGTGTTTGAAGTTTCGAGTGTACTTTGTACTTGGCTGGAAACCTTTGTTTTAGGGCCAAACATCTGACAAAGTCGAGATTCGGATAAAGGTGAGTAGACTTTCTGAATAATTCCCAACTTGCCTGAAAAGGACATTTTACTTAATGCGAGGCGTTTTTGACTGACTTAAAGCCAAGTTTTCCTTAGATTTCCGCATTATCTTTTCTAATCCATTGCCATCAATTGAAATGTAAGTTTTTCTTTATTACACCAGAGCAAGTTACTCTTACGGGTGGCGACGGTGTAGAGGTTAGTGTGTTGGCTTGTACAGATAAATAAGTTGTTCAGGAGGAAAGATCACAATGATATTCCTTGTGTTCGAATCTCCCAGACAGCAGAGAACAGACAGACAATACTGAC
The DNA here is from genome assembly GCA_949715645.1 of Portevinia maculata. Classification (NCBI taxonomy): domain Eukaryota; kingdom Metazoa; phylum Arthropoda; class Insecta; order Diptera; family Syrphidae; genus Portevinia; species Portevinia maculata. The sequence goes on from OX454525.1 coordinate 19,463,902, forward strand.
TGCTGGAATAAGTCCAGAAAGTGTCGCTTCAAACGACGATTTTTTCGTGGTCGAGGACCCACAGGAGAAAGTGGATTTGCTGGGCGCTTGTTTCGAGGCCGTGTATACGGTGAACAATCCTGTTCGCCGTAACCACGACATTGAGAATAGAGCTCTGGTGAGTCACTTCTATCTACGCGCCGAACTTGAGAATTGGCGATCTGAGAATAACGGATTCACCGTATTCACTGATGAAAACCATGCTAATGCAGTTGTCGCCAATGGCCGAGATGCATCGCACTTGTTCGTGTCGAAGGATGATCTTCTGTGCATCTTCGAGTCACTAAAGAATAAAAAGTCGGCGGGGATGGATGGTGTCCCAAACGTCATATTGAGACACCTGCCTCTGGAGGCTGTAGATATTTTCACCACGCTGTTTAACAATGCGCTGAATAATGCATATTATCCGGCACATTGGAAGATAGCTGTGGTACACCCTATCCCGAAAAAAGGTAAAGATAGGACGAACCCTGCCAATCTCCGGTCAATTAGCTTGCTTCCGAATATTAGCAAGGTCTTCGAAAAAGTTGTCAATAGAGCCCTGTTAAAGTGGGTCGAGGACAATAACATAATTCCGGACAACCAGTTTGGTTTCAGGGCGAGGCATGACACTATTCATGCCGCGTCGAAACTGGTTTCCGACATTCAGTGGAATAAATGCAAGAACCAATGCACGGGTGCTTGTCTGGTTGATTTTGAGAAGGCTTTCGACACCGTATGGTTAGAGGGACTTTTCTACAAGTTGACCAGCCGGGGGATGCACAAATCTTTGCTATATGTAATTTATAATATGCTTATGGGAAAGAAGTTCGTTGTCAAATGTGGCAACGTGACTTCGAGCAGAGTCTTTGAAATTAAAAACGGTTTACAGCAGGGGGCGGTCAATTCTCCGATCCTGTTTAACATTTACACGAGTGATCTGGTGGGTTCACTCAGACATGCTATAGCGTATGCCGACGATTTGGTGGCATACAGATCAGGTCCTAAAATCGAGGTCATTAATATCCTTTTGCAGCGTGACTTCGATCAAATTAAGCGATATTGCGACGACTGGAAGTTGAAAATCAACTTTCAGAAGACGGAAACAATCTTGTTCAGAACTCCATTGGCTGGGGCCTCTAGGGATACCAGAAAAAACTGGAAAAAATTGGCCATTATTGGACAGAACGGGCAGCCATTGGCGGTGAGAAGCGCAGTTAGATATCTAGGTATCTGGCTTGACCAGTATCTATATTTCGATAGACATATAGTTGCTTGTCTTGCTGGGGCCAAGAAGGCTTATGCTCTGACAAGGAGACTGTTTCATAGCAGTCAACTTGACTCCAGAGTGAAGGTCATTTGCTACGTGGCCCTTATAAGGCCGATCAACGCTTATGGTTGTCCATTGTGGTTTAATATAGCGCCTAGCTATATGGAAAAGATTCGGGTGTTGGAGAGACAATGTCTTAGGACCTGTCTCCGGTTGTTCCGAACGCCTGAATCCAACTATATAAAATACTATCCCAACAAGGTCCTATACGATGGGGCTCAGTTGAATAGGATTGACAATTTCCTCATTAAGGTCACTCGAAGGCACGTTGCAAGGGCGATGGCCAGCGACAATAGTCTGATCTTTGGGGCTTACTACCCCAATGAAATGTACATAGAGAGTACGCTCCGGTCTGGCTTTGTCCCGCCGGAGGCATTTATCCATATTGATGCAAAAGGGCTGGTACAGACGAGGGATGGTATCCCGGTATTATACCACCGCTACCGCGGCGCGAGAGATAAGCGGCTCATACGCGGCGAGGACGTCGATAATGCTCATGAGCTCCTCCGTTTTAGTACCGCAATAGCGGAGAGGGATAAATTCGATACAGAAAAGCAATTTGCCGAATTTTGGTGGCTTTTTGAGGGTGGAGGGTTCAACATGCCCTCCCAAGACGGTGCGTTACTCTAGGTAACATCCTCTTAGTTTGTAAGATAGACTAAGTTAGCTAGGGCGTTTCTGGGAGGGGCCGGGCTCGCCAACTTGTGGCGGTGCTTCCGGGAGGTGATTGATTCTGTAAGGCATCAGTCAGCTCACGGCGGCGCGTGTGCACGTTGACGACTGCCAGGCGCTCGGAAAGCAATTGGGATTTTGACCACTTGTTTCGTAATGCAACGAGTGCTCAGAATCCTAATTATAGTTAGAATATGTTAATTAGTTTAAGTAAGTAGAGTAGGTAGTTTGTAATTTGTTTTTTTTATATAAAAATATAAAATTTGATAAAGATGCCGAGTTTTCTTAAAAATTTTCTCGATTAAAACATAATATGTAAGATTAGTTCGTAAAATAGTTTTTAGGCCGAAAGGCAATAATTATAAGATAGAGTTAAGTTTAGGGCGTCCGCATAAGGATCAATAATCTAGAATAAGTATCCTGTTAATTTTAAGTTAGATTTAATCATTTTTGTCTAGTATGTAAGTTGATATAAGCTAATAATTAATAAAAATGAATTTAAAAGTCAAAAAAAAAAAAAAAAAAGTGTGTTGGCTTGTGACCCGTGCGGTGCAGGTTCAATCCCCATGGGGAACAACAACATACGCCACCCAATCACATGCCTCTACACCAAAAGGAGGATTTCTGCCTGGTAGTACAATGGACCGTTACCGAGTCTGAGTGCTCCGGGATTTGGATTTCCTTTTTTTTTTTTTTTTAAATAAATAAAAATAAAAAAAAGTTACTCCTACGAAAATTCAAACTGAGTTAAAACTTTCTGATTCCTAGAACGATACTAAATATTTTGGCGACGACCACGTCAACAACGATAACGTTTCACTTGGCAATAATGAAACTGCTATTACGAACGTTGGGTTGAAAGAGATAAACAATAGTGTACCGCAACTGATTTCAACAACCGATACTGATTGTGGGTCTCTCTCGACTATTGAGATGGGAGACCTTATTAAATTGCTCAATAAATATCCAGCTCTTCGTAAAGAAAAAGAACGGTTAGGAAAGAATTGTGATTGGATATCGCTTTTTACATCGCTAAACTCTCAATGACTAGTTATTGAGGAAATTAAAAGCTATTGCATTTTTCATCGGTCTATATTTAGCATCTGGGAACTATCAAATTCCTGTTGCTAAAAAGTTGCGGTATACTGTGTTTGTTACCCCTGACGACGAGTATGAATGTCAAAGGCTGCCGTTTCGACTTTCAAATGCACCATCGTACTTCCAACGGATGATGAAGAGCATGAATAAAAAAATAAATAAATCAGGTCGGTTAATAATATACATAGACGATATTCTAACCCCTTGTAAGGATTTTTCCGAACGTATTCAAAGTCGTCAAACATTTCTATCCGATGAAGGCTTAACCCTCAAGCTGAAGAAGTCATTCTTATTTAAGAAAATAGGGTATGAGGTAACTGCTGCTGGTATAAGGCCCAATGAAAGGAAAATTGAAGCAGTATCGAATGTTCCTCAGCCAGGATATTTGCATCAACTGAGATAATTTTCTGAGCTTACCAGATACTTCTGGAAATTTGTACTAATCCCTGCAGCCATAGCACAACCACTTAAAATTGACGGCCGCTTACTGAAAGTCTTTCAAGCTGTTAAAAGAATTATTGACGTCTATTCTGCTGTTAACTTGGTACGATCATTAACTGCCACATAAGCTGCACACAGCCGCGAGCACTATCGGAATTGCTGAAATTTTGCTGCGGAAGCATTAAGATCTCCAACCAAGCCCGGTGGTATTTTAGCAAACCCGGACACGTAGCTTTTGCTGTCGTCGATTCTACAACTAGGTTCCAAAGTTATCTTCTGAATAAAAAAACACTCTTAGGGCGTAACTGACAGAGATTCTTTCAGAGCAACGATGAAATTGACGTGCCCCATACCCTTCACCACCACAATTTGGCTCATTTTCTTAATAGCCATAAGGGCAACACTCATATTTTACATTAGTTTTAAGATGACAATACATTCTAAGACCTGTCAAAAACGAGTCTATAAAACCTGTCATCCGTTCTTTAGTATCTTTAGAAGAGATTTCGTCAAGTTTCGGGAGTCCAGTCAGAATTGTCAATGACAAGGGAATGGCCTTAAGCTCAAAGCAATTCGAGAAGTATCTATTGCTGTGCGAATGAATTCATGCATTCACGAATCCATAAAACAAACACCGCATAGGGTATTATTTGGATTTCAGACCCGAGATCCTCTGGTAAAAAAAGTTTTGCCCGTGTTACATGACGGAAATCAAGAAGATCAGCCATTGGAAACGAAACGTGCATCGGGTGGTGGTTTCGGCTATTACCAAATATCAAGCAAATCAGAAAAAACGATAGCACATGCATCATAAGTCTCCATTTGTGCACAAGCCTGGTGATCTAGTCCTTATTAAACGAACATCAATATCAACTGGAGAATTGCGTAAATTGGACCCAAAACATAAAGGTCCATCGTCACCATGAAGACGGCAGTATTTCACCATAACAGATACGTCATAGAAGATATTCCGCGCGCTCAGAGGAAACAGAGAAAATTTAAATCGGTCAACTTATTAGACACCATAAAGGCTTTGTGTCAGAACATGACGTTAGAGATGATACCGAGTTCGAGGACGACTCTTTAATTGACGAAGGCCGAGCTGTTACCTTATCAAATATTGTCCAACCCTATATATATACATTTTTAGAACTTTTTTTGTTTTGACATCACTGTCGCTGAAACTTTCGCTCTACGTTTATCTCAATGTATAAAAACGTTGGTGCGTTTGTATGTCTAATCATAAGAGCTGAAGCACTGAAGCTATCCAACTCATATTCGCACCATATATTCGTGAGGTGCTCCGGATTTTTTTTTATGTGAGAACCCCATAGGTAGCGCTGGGATAATTTTTTTCGAAAATTCATTTTTATTGACCGATTTGGCTCAAATTCAGACCTCTAAATAAAAAGAATGTCTGTACCTATATAATTTTCATTTCAACAATATTAAATTTAAATGTAATAATATAGTTTGGTACAATCACACAAACTTCCGATAGGAGTTCCGTCAAGACTATTTCTGCATTTAGAAGCATTTGACATTTCAGTAATTACATATTTCATATTATACAAAAATCACTTGCCGTGCGTGTGTCTTGCAAAACTTCGAGAACGGCTCGACCGATTTGAAAGGTTCTGTTTTTTTTTGTTCGTGTCAATACTATGGTGGACAAATTGGAAAAACGCAATGGAGATTTGCGATTTGTATAGGGAGAATGATATAGCAATGATTTTGATGGCGCTGTGAGATAAAATTATCAACAGGTCTGACATTTGTTTGTTTATTACTCATCGTCATTTCCCTGTGGTTGCATCTTTTTTCGCCAATCGAATATCGGAAAGTTGTTTTTCTCACCACGAATCAGCAATTTCAAAAAAAATGGTTGTGAAAGAGATTGAAAAGTGACTTCTATATTTATATCTAAAAAAGTTCGTTCCGGGTACGCGCGACTAAAACTCAAGAACCGCTGGACCGATTGACATCAAACTCTGACAATATGTAAGTTTAGTCTGCAGGAAGGTTTCTCTTTAGCTTAATTTCAATATATTCACGGTACGATATGTATCAAATTCACAAAATAAATTTCTTAAATGAAAATAAGTTTGCTGATAAAATTCGGAAGCGCTTAGTGGCGGTAGAGTCGGGGTATTTGCTTAAAAACTACATTTACGAATATTTGTCATATCGACATAGCCGCCTGCCAGACAACTAGCAACAACCCTTGGCGGCACAAAGAACTTTGTTTACCAAACCGATTAAGCTCAAATCAGGCAATCTTTTGTATCGACCCTGAAAGTGTTTCTGTGAAGTTTAATCAAAATATATCCTCCAAGTTTGACTTTGCAATTTTGTTTCTTATTAAAATAGACATGTATTTCTTTTTGTTAGGCGCAGCAACGCCCGCCGGGTAGGTACACGCTTGGGCACGGGCAAGGTCGATAATTTTCTATAATTTCATTTGATAATTTGTGCATACTACTTATTATACGTCATACCCCTTAAAAACGCGGCTAAACGTCTATTACCTATTTCTGGTCTCTGCTGAAAGGATTAAAATTGAATTTTAATACATTCTTTACTATGTTCCTATACTACTACTACTCGTATGCAGCTTCTGGGAGGATGATGTAATCATGGAAGATAAATCGATCCACTTTTACACCGACGGATCAAAAACTAGTGATGGGGTATGTGGGGGTGTTTGATCAGAAAGATCAAATATTAGTCTCTCTTTCCGTCTTCCTGATCATTGTAGCGTGTTCGAGGCGGAAATCATGTCTAAAGGGAAATGTGATATTTTTTTATTTTTATTTTTTTTTATTTATTTATTGAAAAATCACTTACAAGTAAGACAAGAGACTTATAATTTATGGTAAGCCTTTAATTGTATTACTTTATTGATCAATTACAAAATTTAAACAATAGAAGCAATAGAGTGGAAAGCATTAATTTAATTAATTAAAATACAATTAAAAGTACCTACAGATTAAAAAGAAAAACATAGGGACGGGCTACAGTCCGCTTGGGCGAACTGTTGGATACCCTATTCTTATTCCTATCCCTCATAAGTGAGCGTGACGAAAGTCTAAGTATGGTTGAATTGTTAAGAACGCTCTACATATTTTGTTATATAACATTTCAAGGATTTTATCAAAAAAAACGCTCCCTAGCTCAAACTTGGGTGTTTCAATAATATTGTTTTATTTAATTGTGGGCGTGTCAGTAGGCGGATTTAAAAAAAATTAACACATGAGCATAAAGGGCCCCTAGAGAGTATATATTATAAATTTCAACTCCCTCGCTCAAACTTTGAATTTAAAAAAAATAAAAAATTAATTGTGAGCGTGCCAGTTTTATTTATTTGTGGGCGAGTCAGTGGGCGGATTTTGAAAAAATTTTATCCCAAACAGTTTTAGGAGTCATAGATCATATATATGCGTCAAAATTAATATACCCTTAAAATAGGGTATAAAGAGAATTTAAAAGAAGAGTTTGAGTTGAAGAAAGTAGAAAATTAGTTGTGTAGCACCGTGGTGTCGGTAGAGCTTGGGTTTGGGTTTTTTTGTTACGTTTGTTACGCCAACTAACTCCAACTTCGATTCGCACTCCTTCTTGGAGGGCAGTAAAATGCAGTAGTTCAATTTTCTTTTTTTTTAATTTTATTAAAAACTCTTGAACGGAATACAAAATAAAACAAGAAAGGTGTAATGCCTTTGGATAGTGAAAGTAAAAACACCTTGGAATCCGTTCACCCACGAGTAAGCAGTTCGAAAACCGCCGTACCTGTTGAAGTGACCGTGTTCAAAGGGTTATTAGAAGGCAATAGCCAGAAACAATCAGATTTTAAAAAATTGATCGCGCAAAAGCTTAAGCTAACAATTATAGTAGGAAGGTTACCCGTACACAAGTTGTTCGCCTAAACTCTCGGTTGACAAGAGCTCCGTTTTGCGATTGACACAGGCCTTTTATACTCGTTTAACGGAGCTTTCGATTGTTTTTTTTTTATGTTTTTTTTGTACGAACTTTAACTAACCATAGGCTGTAGCTTTACAATCAAAGTTACAAAGTTTGTGACAATTTAGTGTATACTTTTAGGATAAACTTGTTTATATAATGGCTTGTAGTACACTAATGTATGAATGTTTTGTAATGTTTTTTGAATGAAAATGAATGAAATTAATAGAATAATAAAAAAAAATAATACAATCAAGCAAGTGAATGAAATAATGCAAAAATGAATGAAAATAATATAATAAGAAAGTAAAACAATTAAGTGAATGAAATTAATGCAAAATGAATGAATCGTGAAAGAATAAGAAAAATAATATAATTAAGTGAACGAAAAGTGAGTGAATGAAAATAATGCAAATGGATAAATGTGAGAAAAATAAGAATAAAAGAATGACAATTCAGTGAAATAATCTAATTCTGGGTCGCATATGTTGTCGTGTTACATTCTCCCCCTCTGGAGCAGAGATCGTCCCGATGATGCGACAGGAGGAAGTTTTTTGGGGGGTCGTCCTCGTCTTCTAAGTGCTCGAACCGGCTCTGCATCTTTATCTTCTTGCGTATACTTTGTTAAGGAGGACACATGATAGGTCCCCAACGGAGTGGTGAGATCATCCCTTGAGGCAACCTGGTACGTAGATGTCCCAAGTTGATGCGTTATGACATATGGCCCATCCCGTTTAGGCACAAATTTGGAAGTGGTTTGCTTTGATGCTTTACTGAGTACGTGTGTGGTAACTAACACTAAGTCACCAGTTTGGAGTGTTGGTTTAGCTCGTCGTTTCTTGTCTGAGTAACGTTTGTTGTGATCTTGGGAGCGTTCCATGGTTTCTCTAACATCTTGGATTATATCAGCCAGTCGCAACAGTTTTGGCGTGATTTGTGGAATGAAATTTTCGGCTTGTGTAATGCTTCTTAGGTCATGTTGGACATCGTCGATGGTTCTTGGTTTTCGTCCAAATGTTAGATACGAAGCAGAGTATCCCGTGCTTTGACATTTCGCGGTGTTCATTGCAAATCTTATCGAAGGCAAGTCGTCGGCCCAGGTCGCATGATGATTCCCTACGAGAATGCTGAGTTGAGTCTTCAGGTCCCGGTTCTTACGTTCGACGGGATTCGCTTCCGGATGATATAAAGGAGTTAGCCTCTGTTCAACTCCTAAACAATGGGCTAGTTGTTGCATTATTGCAGATATAAATTGTGATCCATTGTCGGTTAACAATCTTCGAGGAGTACCGTACCGAAGAAACACTTCATTTAATAGCGTGGACGCACATACCTCAGCTGTTGCTTCGGTTAAGGGGAATAGCTCCACCCATCTGCTGGCAAGGTCTTCGGTTATGAGGATCCATTTGTATCCATCTGTGGTAACAGGTAGTGGTCCAAATAGGTCTACCGCTAGTATTTCGAAGCGTTGGTTGCTGGAAACAGTTTGTAAGAGACCGGCTGGCTTCAAATTACTAGGTTTGTATCGCAAGCATTGTATACAGTTGCCTAAATATTTTGTAATGTCTCTCCGCATGCCAGGCCAATAGTATCTAGCAGCGATCCTATGAATAGTTCGGTCGATACCGTAATGACCGGCGGTTGCATCGTTGTGGTAGTATTTGAGTATTACTTCTCGTTCCTGAGAAGGTAAAACAAGTTGGGCGTCTTCAGCGTCAGACTCTGGAGAATACCTATATAGTATTCCATCGTTGAGCAGGTAGCCTCGTGAAGTCCATCTAGAAATATCTTCCGTATTGTTCTCAAATGAATCAATTATTCCTTTAAGTTGTTCATCTTGCAGTTGGGCCTCCCTGATTTCGCTGGCTTTTCTTGCAGGAATGTCTACTTGAAATGCGTACAGTTTACATTGCGATTCAGTGTGCTCTGGGTGATCACATGGGGGTCGTGATAACATATCACCGATGACATTGGTTTTTCCAGGCGTATATTCGATGCGAATGTTATAAGGCTGTAACTGCAATGCCCATCTGGCGAGTCTACCAGTTGGCGATTTCAGGCCCATAAGCCACTTCAACGGTTGATGATCAGTAACGAGGGTGACTTCCCCTCCTTCGATGTATCCTCGAAATTTATTGACCGCCCAGACTAAAGCTAATGCCTCACGCTCGATGGTTGAATAGTTTCTTTCGGCGGCGGTAAGAAGTCTCGAGGCATATTCGATGGGATGCTCGTCGGCTTTCTCCCCCTGGAGTAAAATTGCGCCAATGGCATAGCCGCTCGCGTCGGTCTTCAGACGAAAGGGTTTTTCATCACTAGCTTGTTTTAGAATCGGTGCACTTGTAAGTAATGATTTCAGCGTATCGAATGATGTTTGCTCTTCGTGTCCCCATTTCCATAAAGATTTTTTCTTCGTGAGGTTACTTAAGGCTTTGGACACATCGGCAAAATTTTGGATAAAGCGACGGTACCACGAACAAGTTTGCAAAAATGACAGTACTTGTTTCGCATTGCTTGGTTCTTTCCGATTTCATATAGCAGAGGTTTTTTCTGGATCAACTTGTATTCCTTGATTGGTGATGAGGTGGCCAAGGTACTTAACCGTTTCGCAACAAAAGCTGGATTTTTCTCTATTCACCTTTAGCTTGAAGGTTTTTAAGCGCTCAATTACAAGTGTTAAATCCTTGTGGTGCTCTTCGAAACTGCTGGAGCATATAATTAAATCGTCGAGGTATGTCAGAAGGACCATTTCGGTAAATCCGTTTCGAAATCGATCCATAAGCCTTTGGAAAGTGGCAGGGGCATTTCGCAACCCGAAAGGCATGCGTCTAAATCGGAACATACCAAATGGCGTAATAAAGGAGGTTTTATCCATGGCATCCTCTGATAATTGTATTTGATAATACCCAGACTGTAGATCGAGAGTGCTTTTAAAAGCCGTTCTTTTCGTGGCATGAAGGAGATCATCTATTCTCGGTAGCGGGTATCTATCGGGGACAGTTATACTATTTAACTGTCTATAGTCTATACAGACTCGTATGCCTCCATCCTTTTTTGGTACGAGCACAACAGGTGCTGCCCAAGGAGATTCGCATTCTTCGATAATATCTGATTCTAACAGCTTTATTAGTTCTGTTTTCAGCTGAGCCTTTCTATTGGGTGAGAGTCGGTACGGAGTTGTTGCTATCATCATAGTCACCGGTGTCAATAGTATGGACTGCGAATGGCGTTGGTTCAGCCAATGGGCCAAATTCCTCTTTCTCTTTCATCAGTAGTGAATTGAGAGTATCCCTTTCACTGGCGCTTAAGTCGACTGCTTCGTCTTCTCGTAGTTTGACGTCGATTGTGAGGATTTCCAAGAAATAAGGTTCAAACTGGATCTCGTCTTTGTCTTCTGTTTGGACTAAGGCCGGGAATAGATCTGGTTGATCTTTTTTCCGTTTAGGGGTGTGTTGATCACGTCTCAGTGCATTGGCGAAGATATTTTGGATTGAGTGTGGCGAATATTCGTTGTCACTTGTTTCACGCCTTTTTGTTGGTGTTCTCGGTCCGAAATATTCTTCTGGACGTGGAGTTGCAGCAAGCGGCGAGATGTTACTTTTGCTCTGCGCCCAGGCCAAGAAAACAGACGTATGCTGTATCAACTTTTTCGCAGGTGAGTCTAGTGCGTTTTCATTTGTTGCCAGATGCTGGATGTACTTTGGCGTATCCCCAATGGGTGAAATAGGATTAAATGGTTGTATGTTTGGCAAAAGGGTGGTAAAATCGGAGGTGTTTTTTTGAACCTTGGTATTGGATGTGTCGTAAAAGTCAAACACTTTATCCTTTTGGTCTCCAAAATACCACATTCGTTGGCCTAAATCTAGAACTATTCCATTTTGTTCCATAAAGTCGATGCCAATCAGTATCCGATTGTCAGTGGCTTTTGGTAGGACGAGAAATTTTATGGGCCTCAATCGATTTCCAATAACGATGCTTGTGTCTCCAATGTAGATGTCTTGGACTTTTGCATCACCATCAGCCAATGTGACGTCGGCACTTGCCTTTTGAAAGCGGGTTCCGTTTTTGAGAAGGTGCAGAAATAATTGCCTTCCAGCCACACTTGTGCGAGCCGCCGTGTCCAAATAGGCTAATCCCGTTTCACCATGGGAAGCAATGGGGATTGTTGGCAGATCTGCGCTCAACGTGGTCTTCATACAGTTAAAAGTAACCGTGGTTGGTCCCTTTGGAAGCTCTTTACAGGTTGGGCAATTCGAGCGGATGAAACCAGGCGCTTTACACTTGTAACAGTGGATTTTTGGCTCTGCAGGGCCAGGAAGGGGCTGTGATTTGTCTCGATCATGCCTTTCCTTTTTCCGGCACTCGCTTATGACGTGGCCTGCATGTTTGCAGAAACTGCATTTCTTCTTCTTTTCAGTCGTATCCGTCGGGACGTTAGATGTGTGCTGAGAAGATCTTTCAATAATGGAGAGTTCTACTGCTCTTGCCTTAGAAATGAGTTCTTTAAAGGTTCTGATGCCGTCTCGAGGGACTCCGTCACGGATGTGGATACCTAATAATCCATAAACCATGTCTATCATCATTGATTCCGAAAGTGGTTCAATTAGCTGGGAAAACAATGCACGTTTAGTGGCGATAAACTCATCTGTTGGATCAGTTGCTTTTTGCTTTCTCTCAAAGAGCTCGAGGAAAATTCTGTATGCTGGCTTAGATGGGGCATAGTTATTGCGCAGTAGGCTGATAACACTTTGCCAAGTTGTTGCTTCTGCTTTCACGCCTTGCCACCATGTTGCAGCATTGTCTTGCAATAGTAGCGGAAAGCTTCTTATTGCGTCTTCTTCAGAGATTCTCTCTATATCTTTGAAAATGTTTATAGTCGTGACAAAGTTTTCAACGACTGTTGGGTCTTTTTCCCCTCGGAAGCGTTCGGTACAATGGCTGAAGCTGCCTTTGCTCGATGGCAATGTGGACATTGCTCCAATCAACTCCTTGAGCTGTTCTGCTGAAAGGTGTGCCATTTCGACTTCTTCGTAGGATGTTTTTGACTCGTTCGTTTTCGTCGATCGTTCTGCTTCGTCAGCCACCTCGGATTCCACTGAATCGTATTCTTCCTCAGATTCGTCGGATTCCTCAATTGATGGTCGCAATGCCGCTATGCGCGCACTTCTTCGGTAGTTTTTGAAATTTCGTTCCGTCGTGACGTTTGAACGTAGCGAATGTCTCGTTTTTGTTAAATCGGGCCACTAGTTGGGTGCCAATGTAGCACCGTGGTGTCGGTAGAGCTTGGGTTTGGGTTTTTTTGTTACGTTTGTTACGCCAACTAACTCCAACTTCGATTCGCACTCCTTCTTGGAGGGCAGTAAAATGCAGTAGTTCAATTTTCTTTTTTTTTAATTTTATTAAAAACTCTTGAACGGAATACAAAATAAAACAAGAAAGGTGTAATGCCTTTGGATAGTGAAAGTAAAAACACCTTGGAATCCGTTCACCCACGAGTAAGCAGTTCGAAAACCGCCGTACCTGTTGAAGTGACCGTGTTCAAAGGGTTATTAGAAGGCAATAGCCAGAAACAATCAGATTTTAAAAAATTGATCGCGCAAAAGCTTAAGCTAACAATTATAGTAGGAAGGTTACCCGTACACAAGTTGTTCGCCTAAACTCTCGGTTGACAAGAGCTCCGTTTTGCGATTGACACAGGCCTTTTATACTCGTTTAACGGAGCTTTCGATTGTTTTTTTTTATGTTTTTTTTGTACGAACTTTAACTAACCATAGGCTGTAGCTTTACAATCAAAGTTACAAAGTTTGTGACAATTTAGTGTATACTTTTAGGATAAACTTGTTTATATAATGGCTTGTAGTACACTAATGTATGAATGTTTTGTAATGTTTTTTGAATGAAAATGAATGAAATTAATAGAATAATAAAAAAAAATAATACAATCAAGCAAGTGAATGAAATAATGCAAAAATGAATGAAAATAATATAATAAGAAAGTAAAACAATTAAGTGAATGAAATTAATGCAAAATGAATGAATCGTGAAAGAATAAGAAAAATAATATAATTAAGTGAACGAAAAGTGAGTGAATGAAAATAATGCAAATGGATAAATGTGAGAAAAATAAGAATAAAAGAATGACAATTCAGTGAAATAATCTAATTCTGGGTCGCATATGTTGTCGTGTTACAGTTGTAATTATTTGCCAAATATATAAAAACATTAGTTTTAAAAAGAGTTGCATCTTCGATTCTTCTCAACGCAATAGGTAGGGAGTTCCAGAGGCGGATAACGTGGACAAAAAAATTGTCTTCCCGTTGTAAGGTACCGATACCGAGATGGGGTTACAACAAAGGATCGTGTTGATTGAGGGAAAATAATTCTGTTGTGCAAGTAATCAGGTTGTTTAGTTTGAATGACCTTATGCAAGAAGGATAAAGATCGAAATTTTAGAATACTATTGATGCTGCAGCCACATATGCTTTTAGAAAACATTGAGACATGATCGTATAATAACGCAAACTGTAGACATAGCGAGCTATATTATTAAAGGTCACATTAAATTTTCGATTGGTCGCAAAATTGGTGTGACAAAAAACTTCGCATCCATACTGGTAGTAAGAGAGTTTTAGCGAGCAATAGTTTTATACGTTTAGGAATGAAGCTTTGGGTAACTCGGAGAGCACGTAAACTTCCATATATCTTACCAACGGCGCTATTTATATGGTCGTTCCAGGTTAAGGTACTATTGAACAGTAGCCCAAGATTTTTTGCAGTGTGAACATAATCTATTTTATTATCACCTAGTTTTAAAGGTGGTAGAGTTGAAAAATCAAATAACTTGTAGAAGATGGGAAGAGATTTTGACTTGAGGGGGCAATTATTCTGAGACCACTGCAGGATAGTTGACAAGTCTAAATTCATTAGATCTATTGCCTCTTCCTTATCACAAAAGGGCCGGCTTATTAGAAGTTGCACGTCATCGGCATATTAATGAATAGAGCAATGTTTGATAATTTGAGGAAGTTCGTTTATGTAAAGCGTAAATAGAACAAGACCTAGGATTGAACCCTGTGGTACACCTGTTGTGTTGTTGTGTTGTAAAGGAAGTTGGAAGAATTTCCATTGACTGGCACACATTGCTGTCTTTGGTTAAGATATCAGTTTAGATGACACAACAGAGAATCCAAAGTTATTTTGCAGTTTTAGTTGCAGCTTGGAGCGATTGATATAAACTAAAGACATCCTTATATTCTCGGACAGTGAGTCCGCGCTAAAGTTCCTGGAATCAGTCTCTTCAAACTCCATCGTAGCCATACACTGCCGTTCATCTCTTGAGGGGATGGCAGAGTAGTTCAACATTCACCTCTGTTGGGTGTCGGCGCATAGAGACATTCCCGGGAATTGAAGGGCATAAGAGCTCGCCATAAAAGGAACCGCATTACCTCTTCTACCTAGTTTTCTAGGTATACATATCGCTACTTGTAAACTTATGCTTAAGCTATCCGCAGACGAGAGCACAAACCTTAGGTGGACAGGTGGTAATACATGTCTAGCGACCAAGCATATCTGGTCGAAGCTGGATCTGCGACGCTCTATGGGTTTGATCTCACTTAACCGACTGCGCATTGGCTCTGCTATAGGTGTCATTACAGCACACTATCTAATAGGCAAGCACACATTAAGGCTTGGCGTCTATTCAAATGACTTCTTTAGGAACTGCCTCAAGTAGCACACTGTTGTATAATTTGGTATATTTTCTTGAATTTTGGTGTAAAATTGAGAAAACTGAAGAACATTTTAATATTTTGGTGTATTTGATAAAATATTATATAGGATTTATGTGACCAATTAAAATTGTAATCATGTAGTGTTGAGGACAAATTAATCCTCGTCGGCTTTGTTGCTCAAGTTGGTCTTGCAATGAAACTAGTTATTTCATTTACTTCCCGACGTTTCGACAGGGGTTGCTGTCTTCTTCAGGGGATCTTTATTGATTGAGAACATATAATAACAAAATATGTATATAATAATAAACTATATTATATGGTGAAACAAACTTACATAGATAAAAAAGTGAATTATTTTTATTTTTACATTTAGAGGAGAAACTAATTTTAGTTGAATGTACAGGATTACACAAAAAAAAAAATTTAAATTAACCACTTCTTGTGAAGTTTAGTCGTGGAGTGACGGACAGAATTCAAAATTTCCTCGCCGAAACGTGAGAGCTATATAGACCGCCGAGATGTTTTGGGTGTCTTGCTTTCTGTTCATATTGTTGCGGTTGTTGATTATGTGCCGGGTTTCCAGAGTGTACCTCTTTGACATGTGCCTCTCCGTTTGTAGGATTTGGACATTGTCGAAATCAGCTTGGTGTCCACTCTCAACTATATGACTGGCAAGCGCTGTCTTTCCGGTATAAAAATTACACCATTGCCTTTCCTGTGCAAAATTTCAACATTTCTGTTCCAATTCGGTGCAAGAAATAAACCGATTAGCAGCTGATTTTTTAATATACCATTAGTGGCGCATAAAAAATCCAATTTTGAAATCAACCAACATGAGATATTTTGTACACCAAATTTTGTAGATAAAATACAGTATTTTAAATGAGCAACCATTTTTCGGTGTAAGATTTAAATCCTGTGGGGATTAAATACACTAAACTATACAAATGTCAAATCATATGTCAACAAAATGTTTTATTTAGTTCAACTGCCATTTGCTTACAGTCTCCGCGCGTTTTTTCCCTTAGCAAATACAAAAATTGGTAACTCGAAGTTTAATAATTATTTGAAGTAGTATCGTAGAAAAAAAACTTTTTAAAAAAATTAAAGAACAGTGTTAAACCCAATATTCAGCAAAATCGTCAACATTTGTTTGAAACGACGAACATCAACTTTTATATTCCGGACAAAAACTCTACAAATTGTTCAATATCGCGAGAAAATATTATTTTAAATGAACCTAATATTAAAGTAGAGCCAAATGAAGTATTATTAGACTCAATTTCGAACAACGATTTGGATGATAATGATGAAGTTGTGGAAAATATAAATCGGAAAGTGGAACCGTCTTCGGAAGATTGCGTCATCGATGATTTGGACGAACACATTGATTTTATGTCTAAATTGGCTGATTGGGCTGTTAATTATAAAATAACATATTGTGCTTTGTCTGAGCTACTTCTTTTATTGCGAGGTGAAGGAAAAGCTGAACTGCCGAAAGATGCACGTACGTTGCTCCATACACCACGGAGTGTTGATATACAAACAATGGGATCCGGTTCATTTTGGTACTATGGCATCGAAAACTGTTTACGCAATCGTCAATTAAATCAAAATATGGAAGTTCTTCTTAATTTCAATGCTGACGGATTACCTCTGTTCCGAAGTAGCAAATTCCAATTTTGGCCAATTTGAATGAACATAGCCAATATGTCTGAAATTAGACCAATGGCTAATGCAAATTTATTCCGATGATGCGAAGCCACCATCTACCGACGAGTTTTTGAGACAACATGTTAATGAAATTAATGCTCTAATTTCGAATGGAATCGATTTAGCGAACGGCTCAAACATATTGATCAAGGTGAATGCGTTTATTGCAGACACACCAGCTCGGGCATTTATTAAATGTAAGTTCAAAAGCCAATTCGACTTCAATTAAATTAATATTGTTGAACTTTGCAGGCATCAAGACACACACCGCATACAATAGTTGTACAAAATGTAATGTCATTGGAGAATTTGATCGATCAGGAAACCATATGAGCTTTCCTAGATTAGATTGTCGATGAAGAACTCATTGTGATTTTATAAGCAAAACCGATGAGGATCATCATTTATTCAATCCCAGAACGAGGCTATTCTACCACACCCCTCTAAGGAAATTTAAGGCATTGACATGATAAAAAACTTCCCTATTTTGTTTTGTTTATTAAATTTTTTTTTGAAAATATAAGTTTATATGAAAGAACATCTAGTATATTGTGTATTTTATTTGGTGCACTTAATAAACTCATTGGTTGAATATGCGCCATTCTATACACCATGCGCTCAGTTTGGTGTACTTGTTTAGTCGCTGTACTTGGGACTCGCTATATATAGGTGTCCACGAAAATAAAAATGCAAATTAAAACACTTAAGTAAAGACTTTCAATAGATTTATTTTACGTTATAAATTTCGCAGCAAATCGCTTTAAGTGCCACAATCAAAGAAAAAAGAACGAATGAATGTATGTGGTATGCCACAGAATTAAAAGAATGAAGAACGAATGCTAACGCACAAGCGCGACGGCCGTATATATAGTTTTTGCATGTGCAAGGCGTACGATGATATGCATTTTACTGCGCCATCTGTGGTCTGATACCCGAAACGCGTATCCTTAAGGCGCAAACACACTGCAACATCACCGTCCGCTTGCAATGCAGCAACTTTACAATTTTGTTTTGGAATGTTTCTTTTTTCGTGTAAACATTACCGGCTCCCTTGCAGTATTTACTGCAAAATAATACAATCATTAATGAACAAGTTTAATGTAATAACTACTAAGAGCTAGGTATACTAATAAATAAATGGGTATGATATTCAAAATTAAGGTGCAAATATTTTTAATATATAAAGGATAATCGTGTACACAAATGGTTTATAATTCGCTTATACATCAATCACCGGCAAGTCTTGCCTTAGAAGGATTAGTCAAACGGAAGTACACACAATTTTACGATAGATCGTGTAATGAGACTTCCCTGTGTCGTTATATCTACTACTCGAACCCGATCATCAGGACCACGATACACTTTTACAACCCTACCAAGCCGCCACTCATTTGGAGGCAACGGTTCGTTGCGCACTACCACTAGGTCGTCGACTTCGATGTTTCGTTGCGGATGTTTCCATTTGTATCGCTTGTTAAGTTCCCGGAGATATTCTTCCTTCCAGCGCATACTAAAGTTGTGATGGAGGATTTTTAAATTATTCCATCGGTTCTGTAGTGTGAGGTTCTGATCTGCATGAGAGGGTTCTGGTGGTTGCAGTAATGGACCACCTCGAAGAAAATGGCCTGGGGTTAATGGGAGAAGATCCGACGGGTTTTCAGTCATTCTGGTCAAAGATCGCGAGTTTAAGCATGACTCAATCCTCGGCAGCAGTGTAGAAAATTCCTCGAATGTGAACTTTGAGGCTCCAGCTATCTTTTTAAAGTGAATCTTGAAGCTTTTAACACCGGCCTCCCATAAGCCGCCTATATGTGGAGATCCAGGGGGGATAAACTTCCAATGAATTTGTGTGAAGTTAGGAGATGCATCCTTTGGATGCTGCATTAACGCCTTTTGATAATATCGCATGAGCGTATTTGAGGCACCGACGAAATTCGTTCCATTGTCGGAAAAGATACGAACTGGAACCCCCCGCCGAGGAACAAATTGAGAAAAAGATGCAAGAAATGCCTGAGTAGAAAGGTCACTGACCGCCTCTAAGTGTATGGCTTTCAGTGGCGTGGCGTGGATAATTTTAAAAGGGAAGACGTTGAAAAATTTAGTCACCTATAAAAATAAAATAATTTTTAATGGGGATATTGTATCTACATAATATGCATTCCACATTGACTTAGCAAAAATATTCTAGCCACATTTTTTATACTTCAAGACATTAATATTTCAATCAACAATGAGCTTAAAGCATAACAAAAGTGGCTTCAAAAGAAGCCGGTCTTGACAGACGCATGATACAATAACTTAAAAAAATTCAGCATAATGTGGATAGTAATTTTAAAATAAGAAAATTCAGAAGAATTATATGGATAATTCTTTATATTTGTTAAAATATAAAAACGATACAAATAATAATGTCAGCAATAAAAATAAATCAAAATTAAAAACAGCTAAAATTCACACACTTAAAAAAAAAAAAGTGAAAAGTTTTGTTAAAATATTAGTTCTTTATAATTATTTGTATTCTAATGCTATTCGACGATCTTTTTTGATAAACTCTGCCAATACCCTTTCATAGAAGTTTGGTCTATTTTTAATTTTAAGAAGAAGTCTTCTTTCTATCGATATGAGGGCTAAATCAGAGAGCCTATCCTCGCCCTGTGAGTTTCTTAAATAAGTATGAATTCTTTTTAAAGCAGAAAAAGACCTCTCAACGGAGGCGACGGAAATGGGAAGTGTTAAAAGTAAACTACTTAAGTTTAAGACTTGAGGGAACACTTCTTTCAATGCTTCACTATTCAAATGGTTGTGAAGGTCGAGAACCTCAAACTGCCGAAGTGACGACGAAGAATATAAAACATTAAGTTCATTTTTTAATGCCGTGAAGTCAAAAATTCTAGGAAAAAACTTAATTAGGGAAGATATTTTTACATCTGGACTGGAACGAGAAAAAGTGTCATACTTCAAATTATTTAGTAAATCCAAAAATGTAAGATTACTAAATGATTTATATCTGGCATTTATTTGGCTAACTATATTGTCTTTAATTTCAACAAAAAGGCGCTTATAATTCGTCTTCAAATCGAAGTCAAGCAACCTGCGTTTACGTGGAGGTTCGATGCAATCATTTACGCTGTCATAAATAACTTCAAACATATTTAAAAAGTCAGAGCTTATCCATGACTCAAAACGTTCGATTTCTTGCTTGGCATAACTAACGTCTGTTTGTTTTTTTTGAATTAAATTAAATAATACATCGGTCTTTGCAAATATTTCAGAAAGGGTATGAAGCAAAAAACAGAATTCCTTGCTCTCTAATTTATTTAATAAACTTTCTGCCATCGAAAGTGTGTCAGTATCCCATTCCCTAGAGTCATTAATTATTTTACTAAAAGTTTCAATTATATCTATTCTACAGTTAAAGATTACGTTTATTATTCTTGAATGATAATGCCATCGAGTTTCCGATACTCCTGGCATGCGTCGATTGGAAATTTGTTTTAAAAGATTGGACCGCTTTGTGGATTTATTAAAAAATCGAACGATGCTATTAGTATAGCCAAAAAATAGTTTAAGTTCTGCTATGTTTTCTAGAGATCGGGATAGTACTAAATTTAAAACATGTGCATAACAAGGAATAAAATTTGCCATCGGGCATTCATCAAGGACCTTCTTTTGAACACCACCCCCCTCGCCGGACATAACTGCGGCACCATCGTAGGATTGTCCTATTAACTTTTCCTTGCAGTCGTATGTTTCAAGAATTTTAAATATATGATTGGATAACTCATTTGCATTACGACTTGCGCTAACGTCAAAAAATCCAAGAAATCTTTCTTGTATACCATCCTCTGACAAGTACCGAAATATGGCACTCAGTTGTTCCCTATGACTCAAATCTGGTGTTTCGTCGATCATAATCGACACGAACCGAGCATCCTTGATTTCCGTTTTAATTTCGGATTTAATAACCGCCGCGATACTATGTATCAAATCGTTTTGAATATCGTTGGATAAACCTGAAAAAATTGGATTGTGTGTACTTGAACACTGCTCTAAATGGGATTCCAATAAAGTGTCATATTTAGATAAAAAATAAACCGCTTCGACATAATTGCCACGATTATCTGAACTAGACCTTTCATCATGACCGCGAAATGCTAACTCCTGTCTGCCTAATAAAATGACCGTGTCAATAAAACGTTCCATTAGTTTCCGATTTTTATCTACTTTTTTATTATTTTTTTTTTTTTTTTTTTTTTTATAATTAGCGCGCACTAAAGGGATTTGTTGGGACCCTTATAATGTATTAGCTACACAGCGCGGGCGTTAAGGAAATTAGGTTGAGAGGAAAAGGAGAGATGCCGATGCACGTTGGTTTTGAATGTCTGTAGGTTATAATGTGTAGGAAAAATGGAGCGGGGAAGAGCATTCCACATTCGTGTTGTACGGCTGAGGAAAGATTCTTTGAACTTCACTGTACGTCCGAACACAGGCTTGAGGGTGAACTGATGAGCATTCCCTGCATGGCGGGTATTGCGGTTGAAATGTTCAAGGGGAGGAATGCAACTGGCTATTTCGTTTGAGCACTTATGGTGGAAATAACGATAAAATAACGACAGGCAGGAGACATTACGACGATGACTAAGAGAGTCAATCGATCTCGCGATGTCTCGGTCGAAAATGAGTTTTATCGCGCGTTGTTGGATCCTGTCAATTAGCTCCAAATAAGTTATTGGTGCACCGGACCGATATGAGCATTTTACTCGAGTTTCGGGCAAATAAACGCCTTATAAATTGTAGTCAGAACAGAAGGGGTGAAATATTTCTTACAACGCTTAAGGAAGCCTAGACATTTCGCGGCGTTCTTGGCAACATCGAATATGTGGTCATTCCAACGAAGGTTGTCATTAACACACATACCGAGAATGGAAAGTCTTTCGGTTTCAGCGATGTAAGTGCCATTCATAGATAATGGCAGTGTGTGTGGGTTTTGCTTTAATGACAGGAGACAGCATTGAGTTTTGGAAGCATTAAATTCCACTCTATTGGTTTTACCCCCCTGAGTTATGCTGTTAAGATCGGAATTTAATGAGCTTAACATACGTTGCCGTTCCAGTTCCACACCCGAAGATGAGGGGCGTGACCCAAGAAACGAATATGAGAAGCTGAGGGTACTGTCATCAGCAAAGGAATGGATTGGATTAGAAGTAACAGACAGGAGATCATTTATAAAAATGAGAAAGAGAGTCGGGGACAGAACAGAGCCTTGGGGGACACCAGCATTTATTTGGTGAGTTGCAGACTTGAAGCCGTCCAAAACAACTTGAATTGAACGGTCCGAAAGGTAATTTCTAATCCATTGAAGAAGAGTATCATCGATTCCAAATGCACGCATTTTCGACAAGAGAGCTTGGTGCCAAACTCTGTCAAATGCTTTTGAAATATCAAGCGCAACGATCTTACTTTCACCACCTTGGTGAAGAGATTGGTTCCACTTTTCGGTTAGATATGTCATCAAATCACCAGTGGACCTGTTGCTGCGAAAACCATACTGCCGGTCATTAAGAAGTTTTCGCAATTCAAGATATTTCTTTAGCTGACGGTTTATCAGCGTTTCCATGACCTTAGAAAGAAGGGACGTAAGTGCAATTGGTCGGTAGGAGGAGGGAGAAGAAGATTCGCCTTTTTTTGGTACAGGCTGGACAACGAAAGAATTTCCTAAAGAAGTTTCAATGCGATTCGTGCCGAATTCGTGTAGGGATAAACAACAACGAATATGTTTTTCTGTCTTAATATGTTTTTTCGAAGAATTAACTAAATTATTTATATCAGTGAAACCCGTTCGGCTCCAAACACTGGCGGAGTTTGAAAAAAGAAGACAAGGAAAACAAAACATTTTATTAAGCTTGCAACTCCCAGTTAGCCACTTATATTTTTGGTATAAGGAAACATTAAAATGTGTCACAAAACCATCTCTCCTTTGGTAATTAATATTTATAAAAGGCATAGAGCGCCCTACGTCTATAACTTTTTTTTTATCAAGAAAAGATAGCTTACTAAAACTATTTGAATCCTCCAGGAGGAAATCAGTTAAACAGCAATCTACACTAATCAAAGACATTTCCAAAAAAAAATCTAAAACTGCACTAAAATTAAGAAGCTAAAATGTTTTTATCAGTAAGTTGGTAATAAAAGAAACTAAAAAATTACACATTAACCTTCACTTTCTTCACATCTTACTTTTCACTATTTTAATTTAAGATTTTATCAAATTGGCTTTACAAAACACTAGATTTTTTCAAGTTATTGCACTTGTGCAACGCAGTCTGTCAATAAATTCCAACTGATTCTAAATTAAAATTTGAATTCCTGCTTAAAAAAAAACAAGTGTCGGTATTTTATTTGACATGAACTTCTCTTAAGCGATATGCTGAATTTATTAAACATCGAAGCATTAACTATCACAAGAGAGAAAAATGAAAGCTCAACTTCTTACATCAACACGCATATCAATATCAACATCAAATTCAAAATCAAGAATCAACCCACATAACACATTCAGATATTATGTCATAAGAAAAAAGAAATAAGTCAAAGAACACCGTGTTATTAGACACAATGTTGCAAAAAAAACGAGTCAAACGTAGCACCTGCATTCCTGCAACATGTTGATATCTTCCGATTGAAACGCAATGCTAATCGCAAAAGGGAGAATGAAATGAAACAATTCCAAGTATTCAGCGTGAGATTTGGTTTATAAGACGAAATGTAGCGTCTTTTTCTTTGAATATAAAAGCGGGTGTTGAACAAAGAGGATCGGAACCGCAATGCTTGTAGAAGAAAGGGATATAAAACAAGTAAATAAGACGGAAAAATATTTTTTATTCTATTATAGAGAGCAGCGGTAGTTGAAAACTTTTTACTAAGAGTATTTTTGTGACTCTTCGTTGGTTTGTTGTGATTTGTGGATTGTGGAATGTGGTTGAATCTTGATTCTTGAATGAAGTATGAAGATACAGACGAGAGGTAGAATGAAAATATTAAACTTATTCGATAGCTTATGTGTGAGTGTGTCTGTAGATTTTATTTTATAATTAAAATACGGGACGGGTTTCATTTTTCATATATTTATTTGGCAGATAGTGCTTACTTTTGGTGGATTTTTAAAAGGGAAGACGGTAGGAATCGTGTAATATGGACGCCACGCCACTGATGGCTTTGGTAGCAAAACACACGAATAAACAGGCGTAACCCTTTTCAATCCGGCATTTACGACCGTAATAGTTTTTTATCTGAAAGGGTCCGGCGAAATCGATACCGGTATTAGTGAATGGCAAACTGAGAGTAGTTCTTTCGATTGGTAGGGATCCCATTATTTGGGATAACCGTCTCTTTCGATGAAGAACACAAGATTTACAAGTTCTCATCACCTGTTTTACCAAATTCTTGAGCTTTGGTATCCAGAACTCGGATCGAATCAAACGGATCATGAGCTAGCTCTCGCCATGTACGGATAAAATGTGAACATAAGCGACATAAAGTCGAGAGAAAATAGAATCATACGGAAGCAGAATGGGAAAAACGCTCATTATAGGGTAAACCGGACGATGCCAATCGGCCATGAGATCTAAAAATGTTCAAATTGTCAAGAAATGGATTAAGGGACAGCAAACTGCTTTTGGATTTTAGTGGTTTTCGACGACATAAAATATCATACTCTTGTTGAAAGTGTTTTCTTTGAGTAATAATAATTAAACGAGTTTTAATGAAAGCAATTTCTTGAGACAAAAGCTGATGAGAACGGTATACAGTATCCGACTGTTTTAGTTGATGGAAAAACCGAAAAATATAGCTCAAAACACGCATCGCTTTGTGCCACGTCGAAAAACGGCATAAAATTGATTCAAAATCTTCGATCATTACATTGGCATTTGATTTTAAAATCTTCTGCTCCATTAAGGATTCGTCGGGCTGAGATAAGTCGATGGATGGCCAGTCTCGCTCCACGGATTGCAACCAGGCGGGGCCGTTCCATCACAATGCATTGTCGTGCAAATCTTTGGGTGTGAGGCCGCGAGTGGCCAGATCCGCCGGGTTCTGAGTGGAACACACATGTTTCCATTTAATAGATGGCACATTGGCTTGAATCTCGGAGGTTCTGTTAGCCACAAAGGTCTTCCAGATACAGGGGGGTTTGGCCAACCAAGCTAAAACTATAGTTGAGTCAATCCACAGTTGTACTTCACTATCTCGAAGAAACTCAAAACTATCAACTACTATGCGGATCAGTTTGGAGACTAAAACAGCGCCTTGTAGTTCCAACCGGGGTAGTGAAATCGGTTTCACTGGAGCTACTTTGGTCTTCGCCCATAGTAAATGTGAGGAAAAACAGGTGGAGCTCTGCTGCACTCTAACATAGATCGCGGCAGCATACGCCTTCTCGG
Organism: Portevinia maculata; assembly: GCA_949715645.1. Taxonomy (NCBI): domain Eukaryota; kingdom Metazoa; phylum Arthropoda; class Insecta; order Diptera; family Syrphidae; genus Portevinia; species Portevinia maculata. Next base: position 19,489,302 of record OX454525.1, read on the forward strand.
AGGCATCGCAGGACCCATGTATCTGGAATCTGGTCCAAGGCGAATACCGAATCCAGCGAGGAATGCTAAGGCTTTCGATATCAGAGCAGGTTTGAAGAAAAGATTGCCACTTGTGCAGGGTATCTTCTGCCAGGTTTTCGTCCCATTTCGTACCGTCTTTCCAAATTTGCTGCATAAGAATTTTCGCAGAAACTATGACAGGAGCTAGCCATCCAGCCGGGTCATATAATCGGGCAATAGCCGACAAAATACACCGTTTGGTAACTGACAAAGAAAAGGCACCTACATCTACTGAAAAGGAAAAGCTGTCAAAAGGTGCATCCCACCTGATACCAAGAGTTTTGACAGTATTGTCTTGACCAAGTTTTAGAAATTCTTTATTTAGAACATGGTTTTTTGGCAGATGGTCGAGTAATTCGGTAACATTTGCTGTCCACTTTCTGAGATTTAGTCCTGCAGAAGAGAGCACAGTTATAAGTTGCTGCTGGGTTTCCTTAGCTGTGACTAAGTCATGGGCTCCGGAGAGAACATCGTGCATGTAGAATTCCTTTTCAAGAATCTGCAAAGCAATAGGAGCTGACTTTTTCACGTCTGCAGCGAGCTGATGTAAAGTGCGGATAGCTAGATATGGTGCACAGTTCACCCCAAATGTCACTGTCTTGAGCATGTAGTCTTTAACATCCTCATTAGGAGTGTTACGAAATAAGATACGTTAAATGGTGTATCTTTGGGATTAACGAGAATTTGTCGATACATTTTCTCGATATCGGTGTTGAATACGTATTTATAGAACCTCCAGTTGAGTATCAAAAGCGTTATATCTGTTAGAAGTACAGGGCCTGGATACAGGATGTCGTTTAAGCTATTGCCGTTAGAAGTTGAGTTAGAAGCATTAAAAACTACCCTTAGCTTAGTAGTGAGGCTCTGTGGCTTAAGTACCGCATGGTGGGGTAGGTAGTACGAGTTAACGGTATCTTTCTGAACTGTTTCGTCACAGTTAGTGGTGGTCATATGACCTAGCGCCAGATAATCGGAAAGAACCGTATCATACTCTTTTTTAAGATCTGGCTTAGAGCTCAAGACTTTCTCAGTTCTTAAAAATTGTTGCATGGCAATAGCTCGCGAATGTCCAAGGCCGATTTCCCTAGGATAAGTTTCCTTAAAAGGTAACCGCACAATATAACGTCCTGAAGGATCTCGAAGGGTAGTGGTTCTATATAAGTCTTCGCAGTATTGGTCTGCTGGTGAAAGCATCCTAGATTGAGGGACTTCCTCTAATTCCCAAAATTTCTCCAACTCTCTGTTAACAGACTCTTCATTGAAGTAACTAAGGAAAGTAGAATACGATGCAACTTGATTTATCGGGGTTTTGACACACGGTCCCAGAAGAACCCATTAAAAAACAGTATTCTGGGCCATGATCGATTTAAACACATTGGTTTTCATACCGTCTAGTATGATTGATGGGTAGAGATCGGCTCCGATTAACATATCGATGCTAGCGCTTTTGTTGATAAATGGATCAGCAAGATGAAAGTCAAAATTCGGAAGGTTTCCTAAATCCATTGAGGAGGAAGGCAAGTTACCAGTAAGTTTTTTCAAAACGAGAGTTTGAACAGGAAGGCAAAAATCATTATTCACTTTAGAACATAGCTTAAACGAGCAATGCTTCGATGAAGATGCGGTTATAGTGGAACTCATCCCAGATATCTGCGCTTGGACTGACTGAGTAGGCAGATTCATCCGTCTTTGGACACTTTCTGTTATAAAAGAAACTTCTGAGCCTTGATCTATTAAAGCTCTAAAATCGAATTCTGATTCTCGATATCGAATTCTAACCAAGGCGGTTGCCAACAGAACCTGGCGTTGCGTTGTCGAAAAATGCGCTTTATGATTGGTTTCTTGAGTGGACTGTACTAATGGAGTGGATGTGGATGGCAGCTGATTAACTTCAGACGAAGCTTCGGAAACGTTAGGTTTAGATTCAGAATGTAATAAGGAATGGTGTTTGCTTTTGCAGCTCGAACACGTGTATTTGCTTTTGCACTTGTTTATTTGATGATTATATGCCAGGCAGTTGAAGCAAAACCGATGCTTGCGGACGGTGGCATACCGATCATAAACTGACATCTTTAAAAACTCGGGGCACTGACGCAAGGAATGAGATTGCTTCCATACTACACACGCTGCTGCGATATTGTTGTGAAATGAGCGAACTTTTTTTAAACGCACATCAGAAGCCTTGGTTTGACTTGGTTTACCTACTTTGCAATTGAGCTTCATTTCAGAAACACTTTCGAGTATTCTGAATCGGTTAGTGAGAAAATCGTTCATATCCTGCCATGATCTAATCTCGGTGGGATTTTTAGGGGACTCCTCCCAAAGTGAAAGCGTCTTTTCCGGAAGACGTGATGCGCACAGATATGTGATCATAGCGCTCCATGAATCAACTTCAATATCATATGACTTTAGAGCTATCAAAGCATCATTGAAATTGCTTTGCAGGCGTTTGAGATCTTTACACGATTCAAGTGATAAGGTAGGTTGATTAAGAAGAATTTGAATTTGATGGTTCACAAGAATGCGTTTATTCTCGTAATGCTCTTTTAATGCGTTCCACGCCAAAGGAAAATTGTAATCAGTTGCTTTAAATTTATTGACAATGTCAAAAGCGTCACCTTTGGTTTTTGCTCGAAGATGAAAAAACTTTTGAGCCAAGCTCAACTTAGAATGATTGATGTACACCGCTGTGAACATGTCTCTAAAAGACGGCCATTCTAGATAGCTACCATAAAAAACATCCGTGTCACATGGTGGTACATTAAAGCTATGAGACTGTACAAAGGAATGATCGCCTTCTCCATGGCCCGTTTTATGTAACTGTTGCTCATCATCGCGCTTACCTTTAACGGTAAACTGAGACAGTAAATCAGATAATTCGCTTGAACACGTGATATATATATCCACACAACCTTGATATTTAGATTTAACGGCCGGCAACGCCACTTGTAACGGTTCGCCAATTGACCTTACGCAGAGGGCCCGTTTCACATCGAACCATAATTCACCGAGCTCTTTACGATATCCGTCTAAAACTGAATTAGTAAGCGCTGCACTTGGTTTGGCCCTAAAAGTAGCGTGGAATTCAACCAGTTGATCAGCCGTGAAAATAAAATCATCTAATAGACTCATGGTCTAATCCAAAAAAAAGAAACACAAGAAAATCTATACACGAAAAACCTTCGAACTGCGTGTGCACAATCTAAGATTTAATTTTTTCACTTGGTATTAACTATATATTCGCGAGTACAAACCCAATTATGTTTAAAAAATATAATTTTTTAATACTGCTACTACCAAAAATAATTTTTGCACCATAAATGAAAATATCATACGCACCATTACAAAAAGTTAAAAATAGAAAGTGGCACCTCCCTTTTAAAAATGTTGTGGATTCTATTTTTTGATGACCGCACTGATGATGGTGTAGTGGTGCTGATAATGATGATGATGATTGTGTCGATGCTGATGATGATGACGATCGTGGCGATGATGATAATGATGAAGACTTTGTCGATGATGATGATGACAACGATTGTGTCGATGAAGATAATGACGATGATTGTCGATGAAGATAGTGACGATGATTGTCGATGAGGATAATGACGATGACCGTCGATGAAGATAATGACGATGACCGTCGATGAAGATAATGACGATGACCACGCTTGTCTCGATGATGGTGATGACTGTGGCTTTGTCGATGATGATGATGATTATTGTGTCGGATGATGATGATGATGAGCGTGGTGCTGCTAATAATGATGATGATTATAATCTGCCACGGATTAATAATTAATTTTGTGCCAATTATTTTATCGGCGATGAAGATAATAATAATCTGCCACGGATTATTTTATATTTTGGCAATTATTTTATCGGCGATGAAGATAATGACGTCGTATTTCTCGTAGGAAATGATGAAGAGGTTATGGCTAACCACGATTCGGCTCGATTGGACCAAATGTTTAGTCGCTGTACTTGGGACTCGTTATATATAGGTGTCCACGAAAATAAAAATGCAAATTAAAACACTTAATTAAAGACTTTCAATAGATTTATTTTACGTTATAAATTTGGCAGCAAATCGCTTTAAGTGCCACAATCAAAGAAAAAAGAACGAATGAATGTATGTGGTATGCCACAGAATTAAAAGAATGAAGAACGAATGCTAACGCACAAGCGCGACGGCCGTATATATAGCTTTTGCATGTGCAAGGCGTACGATGATATGCATTTTACTGCGCCGTCTGTGGTCTGATACCCGAAACGCGTATCCTTAAGGCGCAAACACACTGCAACATCACCGTCCGCTTGCAATGCAGCAACTTTACAATTTTGTTTTGGAATGTTTCTTTTTTCGTGTAAACAGTACTAAATACACTCATTGGTTGAATATGCGCCATTCTATACACCACACGCTCAGTTTGGTGCACTAAATACACTCATTGGTTGAATATGCGCCACTCTATACACCACGCGCTCATTTTGGTGTACTTAATGCACTTTATTTATTGAATATTAGTACCTAAATATATTTATTTTCTTGAATTCCAATGTTAATTATAATTTTGTTTCTGTTTTGAACATTTCTTACACTATTTACAGCAAATTATAAACATACTGCAAAAACTTACTGGATATATTTTTTACAATGGTGCAGTTTTTTTATTGCTTTATATATATATGTATGTATATTTTGCACAGTTTCCCGCATAATAAATTTACCGAAAGCAGAATATTTGTTATATTTTGTACAATGGTGTATTTTTTTACTTGTGCCTTGAAATTGGTGGAATATTTTGCACATTTTCCCGCATAATAAATGTACCGAAAGCGGAATTTCGGATATATTTTGTACAATGGTGTCTTTTTCTGCCTGTTCTTTAAAACGGGTGCATTTTTTTCCAAATTCAGGAGTTAGAGTATACGTATACAGGGTGTCCACAGTGACCGCCGCAGACAAAAGTTATTTTAATTTAGCAAAATAATACGTTCGATAGTTAATTGTGGGAAAATCGTTAATCGCATAGAAAAAAGCTGTATGGCGGAAAGAAAAACTTACCTGTTCTTGTTTTAATAAAAAAGAAAAAAAAATCAAGATTAGTCGGCTTCAGTTTTGCCAAGTAAAAGCCAGTTAAAATATCGGTCTCAAAAATGGACGACATTTTTAAATAGAGCATTAACCTGCAAATATTTGTATGATTTTTTCTCACCAGTTAGGTATTTTCCAAGAGCACGTCCTTTACGGGGAATCGGCAAAGAGCATCGACTTAAGATATGCGTTTTTTTTTTCGAACTGCTTTGTCGTATCATTTACCTTTAAACTATAGGAAAACTTTCAATAATATTTTCGGTCCAAGGTACAATACTCCGTGGACCAAGGTACAAGCACGTCTTATACCTTGAACCGTTTGAGGTAAGCTTATAAAAGTAAAGTTTTCTAAGGAATGGTTAGCAATGTCCTTTTGGTAGTTTCGCCATATCATAGAAAAGACTTCAGGTAGTAACAAAAAAAAAAACATAGGGACGGGCTACAGTCCGCTTGGGCGAACTGTTGGATACCCTATTATTATTCCTATCCCTCATAAGTGGGTGCGACAAAAGTCTAAGTATGGTTGAATTGTTAAAAACGCTCTACATATTTTGTTATATAACATTTAAAGGATTTTATCAAAAAAACGAAGCTTTTGTAAAAAAAACGCTCCATAGCTCAAAGTTTGGTTTTTCAATAAAATTATTTTATTTAATTGTGGGCGTGTCAGTAACCGGATTTAAAAAAATTAACACATGAGCATAAAGGGCCGGCAGAGAGTATATACTCGTATTATAAATTTCAGCTCCCTAGCTCAAACTTTGGATTTTCAAAAAAAAAATAATAAAATAAATTGTGGGCGTGTCAGTAGGCGGATTTTGAAAATGTTTACACATGAGCATAAAGGGCCCCCTAGAGAGTATATATTATAAATTTGAGCTCCTTAGCTCAAACTTTGGATTTTCAAAAAAGTTTATTTTTTTTAATTTTGGTCGTGTCAGTAGGCGGATTTTGGAAATTTTTACAAATGAGCATAAAGGGCCCCTAGAGAGTATATATTATAAATTTCAGCTCCCTAGCTCAAATTTTGGTTTTTCAATAAAATTGTTTTATTTAATTGTGGGCGTCAGTGGGCGGATTTCGAAAATTTTATCTTCCGAGCATTTTTAGGAGTCATAGATCATATATACAAAGATCATATATTCAGCTTTCTAGCTCAAAATTCGATTTTTTCGAAAAATTTGTTTTTTTGAGTTTGTGGGCGTGTCTGTGGGCGGATCAAAAATTCTTAAAATTGATTATTTTGATACCCTAGAGAGTATATGGTTCAAATTTAAGCTCTCTAGGTCCAGTTTAAAGACCTAATTTTTGCCGACGGACGGACGGACATGGCTAGATCGACATTACTATCGATGCTGATCATAAATATAGTAACTTTTAGGGGTCTGCGAGCAATATTAAGGTATGTTGGTTGGTTGGTTGGTTAGAATAGGGTATAAAAAAAAACTAATGAAAAAACGACACATAGGTATATAAGCAAAAAACTGAAATCCGGATCAAGGTACACTTCCCTTATATATATATATACAAAAAAAAATATATTTTATTCAAACTGCATTTTTTAATAATAAAATAATACGTAGCTCGAGATAGAAAAAATTTTCATAAATACGATTCTTTTTCTTTTCCTGATTTTACGAGAATAAAGAATGACTTAGGAGACAATGTGATTGAAACCAATTCGTATAAAAGCGAGAAAGTTCTCGTTGGACCTAGTCGTGCACTTTATTTATTTTTTGTAATTTATTCCTAGCAATTTCAAATGTTAGTTGTTGTAGAATCAGTATTACTTCGTAAATTGTTTACTTCGTTTGGGAACTAGTGGCAGCCATGATTCATGCATGTTTTAGTGAGTTTTGACTATACTACTCTCCTATATATATACTAATAGAATGTTCTTTAATATGTAGGTACATACATTAAAACAAATATGTAATATTCAGGGGCTTTTAATCCAGTTAACCGCTGTATGTTGACAAGAACATGTCATCAGAATAATTATTTCTGTGGTTTGCTTCAATTTGTCATTTCCTGATGCTAAACACAAATGAAAGCATTCTTTTTCGACATATTAATTATTTGTTCTTTGTTTAAGGTGTAATTGCATTTTCCAAAACAAACCCAACCAGAACATGAACAAGTTTTAATTGCAAAATCAAAAAAGTAGACTTGCCAATATGTATTTCAACAGGTGTCAAAGTCATTGAACTGACAGCAAACACATATAAATATCGTTGTTCCGTCATAAATGTACCTATTTGTATGCGTTCTTTGTTTTTTGCTATATTTTCCAGGAGTGAACAGTATACCCTACAAACATACTTGTACATGTACATTACCTACACTACTTTATGGTTCGTCAATTATTGCTTTGGCTGACAGTTGTGGTTATTTTGTAAGCCAAAGTTATGAAGGTGACCACAGCAGGGCTTTGTTCACCACCAGGGAATTCAGTCACTTTGACATTGTTATTTTGGATTTTTTGTCTGAAACAGCTTTGTCGATTTGACATATGTACATACCTTCCCATATGGACAATCGGGACTTGTGGAATTGGTTATAATAGTGTTTGCACTACAGTGGCGAGAGAATGTTTTTTGAGCAGGACTAATGAATTTTGTTTACGATTATGATTGAGCCCTGCTCATGACTCTTTTATTTAATACTTGAATAGGGCCCTTAAATATTCCACCTCATTTGTTAGCCCAGAATTTCACTGATTAGAAGCCCTTTTTGCTTATTAGATCAACAACTCCCTTGTTTGGCAGAGGCACGGTTAATTCGCCACACCATAGCAGTGCTTTCAAACTCTCTCTCGCTCTCAACTTTGGTGAGTGCGCCTCGAAAACGAGTGTATCTCACAACCATTCCACTTAAAAGGGGCTCCCCATCGTTATTCCAATAGAGGCAAAACAAACCATTTAGGCGTTCTTGCAAGGATGTGAAGTCGAATCCATTTAAATTAGCATTTTTAATGGTTCCGATACGCTGACTCGTAGCATGACGCCAACAAAAAACTTCGTCCTTCCTAATAGTTCACCTACTTACTTGCAGAGAGGAGGGCTAATTGACTTGTGGATGTGGGCGGCTGGCAGGTTCTGTGCGAACTATTTTGGTACTTGGGTTTGAACATGCATACAGAATATTTTTCTTTTTGTTGTTTTGATTATGGGACATCTTACACATTGCATAGGCAAGCTGATTTTCATGTATATTTCCAGGACAAACATTGCATTGGATGGTTGGGCTGGTGGCATAAAAGGAACAATTAAGTTAAGTGGCAGGACATGCATGAGAGTTGGCAGCACATTAGGTCATCTTTTTTTTGGATTGAATGGGGTTAAGTGGGTCTTGCGTACACTTTAAAATATTTGTTGAGGTGCTTTGCTGGTTCTTTAACCACTGCTTATCCTATTATTGATGAATTGGCAAAAAGCCAATTTACACTAAAAAGGAAGGTAGGTACCTACCAGTCTCTGAAAATAAACTACCAACACTTTACAGCGTTGACATCTTTATGATCAACAGTCCAACCAAATGGAATGGTTTTTGAAGTTGTTATCATAGTTATCTCAATTTAGAAAATTTTAATAATTACATAATAAAACATAGGGACGGGCTACAGTCCGCTTGGGCGAACTGTTGGATACCCTATTCTTATTCCTATCCCTCATAAGTGGGCGTGACAAAAGTCTAAGTATGGTTAAATTGTTAAGAACGCTCTACATATTTTGTTATATAACATTTAAAGGATTTTATCAAAAAAAACGCTCCCTAGCTCAAACTTGGGTGTTTCAATAAAATTGTTTTATTTAATTGTGGGCGTGTCAGTAGGCGGATTTAAAAAAAAATTAACACATGAGCATAAAGGGCCCCTAGAGAGTATATATTATAAATTTCAGCTCCCTAGCTCAAACTTTGGATTTTCAAAAAAATTGTTTTATTTATTTGTGGGCGTGTCAGTGGGCGGATTTTGAAAATATTTATACATGAGCTTAAAGGGCCCCTAGAGAGTATATATTATAAATTTCAGATCCCTAGCTCAAACTTTGGATTTTCAAAAAAATTGTTTTATTTATTTGTGGACGTGTCAGTGGGCGGATTTTGAAAATATTTATACATGAGCTTAAAGGGCCCCTAGAGAGTATATATTATAAATTTCAGATCCCTAGCTCAAATTTTGGTTTTTCAATAAAATTGTTTTATTTTTTTGTGGGCGTGGCAGTGGGCGGATTTTGAAAATTTTATATCCCGAGCAGTTTTAGGAGTCATAGATCATATATAAAAAATTTCAGCTTCCTAGCTCAAAATTCGATTTTTTCCAAAATTTTGTTTTTTTGAGTTTGTGGGCGTGTCTGTGGGCGGATTTCAAAAATTCGTAAACTTGATTATTTCGGGACCCTAGAGAGTATATGGTTAAAATTTCAGCTCTCTAGGTCCAGTTTAAAGGCCTAATTTTTGCCGACGGACGGACGGACGGACGGACATGGCTAGATCGACATTACTATCGATGCTGATCATAAATATAGTAACTTTTAGGGGTCTACGGGCAATATTAAGGTATGTTACAAACTATGCGTCAAAATTAATATACCCCTAGAATAGGGTATAAAAAGAGACTGTTAGCTATATCGAGTCGATTTACTGTTAATTGTAGCCGTCTTGTCTTGAAAGCAAATAAAAGCTTCAGTGATTACTTGGTTAAATATTTCAAACCAGACAAATCTGCATCTTGTATCTGCAGATACTCAAATTCCAATATGATATGTATAGCCTTCTGAAATTCCATGAAGTCATGAGTGTCCAAACTTCGCATATGCTGATGCCAAGACCACGAACCAGTAGAGTGATGCAGGCCAACAGCGTAGTACGTGCTTTTAAGCACTATTATATGTTTATTGCTCACACATATTATGAATATTGATATGCTTATCATTATTCGGTTAGAATTTAACAAAATCGATTTCAGAACCGTGTAAGCGCTGGAGAGATTTGAAGTATATTATTTTCGTGCAAGATGTTGATAATGAGGACTGGGGTTAGCTATATCTATCATACCTATGGAGACAGGCAGATATCACTATAATCGAATCGATGCCCAAGGCAAAATAATAGGGTGACGTGAAATAAAGCCAAACGAAATAAGGCCAAATTCCAAATTTGGCATCATTTCGCTTTCGAAAGCGAAATAGAGCAAATTTGGCTTTATTTCCTCATGCAAAAAGAAATACTACCAAAAAACTAATGGAAATAAGACCAAACCACTTTGTTGTGCGCAAATGTGCAACTATTATCGATTTGTTTGCTTACAATTATGTTATGAGACTTAACGGTAAAACCATTACCCCACTTGTTTTTCCCGTTTTTTGTGATTTCTGCGATCGGTATTTCTTCATTAGTTCGCGGTTTATTCGTTTGGTCGAAGTGCACAAAAATAATACTTGAAATGAGTGAAAAAAAAATTGTGTTTTTGAGTTTGAATCTTGCGAAGGATTTAGAAAGGGAAGTAATTTAATCTATGTTCCCAAACTAAGCCAGTTATATAGATTTAAATCGAATGCTGGTGGAATAAAAAGATATGTTTGCTACAAGAAAACTTGAAATGCTAGTAAGTAATTGACTTTGAAGGTTCTAAATATTGCCGTATACCTAAAAATATTTTTCATTTGCATTCTACTCAAGAAAACATTAGAAAAAAGTTAAGCTTAGCAAATTCGATAAAAAGAAGGTGTGCTGATGTGAATTTAAGAAGGAATGGTGTGCGAGAAGTTTTTAATGAAGAATGTGCGAAGGATCAGGAAAGTGCACTGCAGTTACAATTCGGTAAAATGCAAAGACAATTGATTAACATTCGAAATAGTGCCTTTCCGAAATGTCCTAAAAACAGCAAAGACTTCATTGAGATTTTCAAGCAAGAAAATGAACTCAAACAATTTGGGAATTCTAGGTATGAAAAAAGTGAAAAAATTTAAGAGGAACAGTTGTTGAAGACAAGTTTTCATACTCTGTGTTTATTTCACCAACGAACGGTTGGGATGACTATAAAAGAACTGCCTAGCTCTACTCCAAGGAAATATTTATTGGATGTGACATTTAGTACCGTACCAGCTTGCGATTGTAAGCAGCTACTAATTGTCCATTTTGCATACAACGAGCATGTTAGTTAAATTTAAGATAATGCAGTTTAAGAATTTCTATATTATTTTCTCAAAATCATTTTTGACTTTTCGGAAAAATTTATTTTAGCTTAAGGGAATTTGGGAAATTAAAAGTTAAAAATTCGTGCGAATTTTTTTTTTGAGAAGCTATGCCGGGAATTTGAGAAAATAAAAGTTAAAATTTTGCGCGAATTTTGAACTTTTATTTTCTCAAATTCCCTTAAGATAAAATAATTTTTTTTTTGAGAATTTTTTACTTTTATTTTCTTAAATTCTCAGCATAGCTTTTCATGAACAATACAACTTCGTAAAGAAAATGTTCAATACTTTCCGAATTTGGGGTCACAGTTTTGTTAAATAATGTAAACGAAATAATGCCAAATTGGTGTTGTTTCGTTTTCAGTAACGAAATAAAGCCAAACTAAAAAATTTGGTTTAATTTCGCTTTGGAAAACGAAATACAGCCAAATTTTGGGAATTCGGCCATATTTCGTTTGGTTTTATTTCACGTCACCAAATAATAGTGCTGTTCTCATCGACAAAATATGTTAAGCTTTTATAAGACCTGGATGAGTAAACTGGCTTCCAAGTTATGTTAAAAAGTAATTTAATGATTTAGCTCTTACTCTTACTCCTTTTGGGGAAAAACCCCATTTAGGCTAAAGGTTTGCCGAAATTAAAAATAAGATAGACCTTTATCTATTCCAAAGCAGTAAGACATTATTTTGGCCTTAATCCACATTAAAAGTTTGATGTTTATTACAATCCTTGATTATCTGTTTGAAGAAAAGTGACGGACTCCAAAGTGCATCAATTATTCTTTATGGATTAGTGAGGATCAAACGTCCCTGAAATGACCACTTAATGTATGGGTGGAGGTTTTGGAGGGAAAAAACAGAATACTTGTACTGCCCGTTCTCTGTTCCAAAGCGACCTATTCCTGACATTTTTTTGAATGGATGAGTGAATCCCAAGTGCGAAAAGTTCAAATATCTTGGATCTATGATCAATAGCGAAGCAACCTGCGAAGACGACATTAAGCATCGCGTAAGCGAAGGGTGGATGAAGTGGCGGGAAAACTCAACCATCTTCTGTAATCGAAAAATGTCCCCTAAAAGGAAGGTTCTACACCGCAGTTGTCTGCCGGCAAGTTAACGAAGATGATCCGCCTGACAGCAGGAGTAACAAGGACTGGTCGAATAAGAGGTTCCAAGATCCAAGTAAGCCTTCTTGTCAAAGAACCTACCTCGAAAAAAATGAAAGGTGACCGGCTCAGTTGGTACTGTCATGTTCAAAGGAGAGATCCTCCAAACCCTGTCAAAAAAGCAATATGAATCAACGTTTCTATAGAAACGCGAAAGAGTGGCAGGTCTAAAAACTCCTCGATCACACAAATGCAGCAACACCAGTATTTGGTTGGTCTCAGCGACGAACTGATTCAAAACCTAGAGGCCTGCCATTATTTTCTGAGGTCGTACCGGTGAACCCTACAAGCAAACCAGTAGGGATGTACTTAAGTAGTAGGGTTATGATCCCTTCAATCCTGAGCATATCCTCACCGCCATTAAAGGAAGAAGAAGAATCCAAATTATAAGCTTTATCTACGTAATTGACAAGCAAAGTATTTTCCTCAGTGCATTCTCTTGAATTGTAATCCCCCACTAGCTCCCATTTTACACCCTACTTCATTTACTTGTTATCTTTCACCATAGGCAGTCCTGATATTACTTCTCAAGCTACGTATGTCTTTCTGTAATCTGCCCCCATTCACACCAATATGGGGTAAGTACTATCATTACTCCTCTCATTGTTTTCACAGATGGAGAAGCAAACTTCTCTGATAAAATAAAAGTAGAGGCAATCCTGCTCTTGTATCCAGTATCCCAAAAGTCCTGCTGAGAGGTAAACAACCACAAATGAATCCTAAAGACGATATCTTACTCCTGCATATGGATGCATATACAGAGGAGTATCCTCTTGGGGCTCAACGTAGATTTCAATAAAAAAATAAAACTAGCAAATGAGAAGATTACTAACACATACTAACTTGGTAACGGAATCATACTCGTATTCATAGGTATCCGTACATGCGGTATTATTCAGGAATGCTAGTTCAAACAATGGCGGATGCTCCAAGGAGACTAAAGCCAGCATGATGACAAAATGCATATTTTCTTTGATCGAAGATGAAAGCAGACTGAAACTATCAAGAGACTTCATTAGCATTTCTATCCAGTTACTGCTGATTAATGTGGGAGTTGCATTCGGGGGCGTGTTGATGACAGACAAACAAACCACCTCTTTTGATCCATTTGAAATATTCTCTCTCTCATAAAATAATGTTTTGTTGCTTTGAAGCTCGCATAGTTGAATGTTCGATTAAGTCGCAAACCCTGCCTAAGCTTATGGCGTAGATAAACTTTATGAGAATAGGTTCAAAGTAATATCATTCCCTCCTAAACCGTCATCTGCCTTGCTCCAATCCTTTTATGCTCACCCCAATTGGATTCCAAGTGGTCAGACAATTCAATAAGAGTTTTGATTGGGTGATGGCAACAAGCAGATCCAAACACCCAACTCAAGGTTGTGTAAATATAGCTTGGTCTCCACCTATGGAAGGAGATAATAGGTTTGGTACTCCTATATCTCGTTTTCGAGTTTATTTTAGTAGGTGGGCGAATTCAGTTCAATCGCCACCTACCCTTCTCGACGTTCATTCCTTTCAAGTGTCAATTATGCGGAGCTATCCAAAATATCCAGCGGACCTCCCTCCACCCACCATTAAATTCTTTTTTATTTTAAGTATTTGCTCATTTATTTTATTTTATTTTTTTATTATTGTTCTTCTTATTATTATTGCCGGCCTTGTTTTTAGCTGGGGGTAAGTTTGTGTAATTTTTGCCTCACATTTGTGGAATTCTTTCATTAGAATAACATCTTTGACCATGAATTGCAGTTGCCATGTTATTGTTGGTTGAGAATACACTCTATCCATATACGAGCTTTCCTTTTCCTTGGGGGTGTGTTTGGCCTGCCGGAGTGTTGGCATTGTGTTCATTATGTTTGATTTATGAGAGCGAAGAAGTTTTGGACAAGACAAATTGTTAGCGCTAACAAAACTGAAACAATTAAGTGATCCTTTTTTGTGTTTTGGGAAAAGTGAATGTTAGAATGGATATTGAAGATGTTCGAAAGGTTGACAGGGGTAAAACAGATTATTTTTACATTGCACGAAGGGAATATGGAAGGAAAAAATGATTTATGGAACACAGAAGGGAGTGGGAATTGCTAAGTTATTGCTTTTGGTGAATGCTGTAGGAACTTGTGTGCAAACGAAAATCGATAAGTATATAATGGACGTAACACGAACAAAAAATTCTACTATGATCCATGAATTAATGTCACCAAAGGCCCTGCAGTACATAACACAATTACAACCTACTCTCGAAAGCAAGCGTATTGATGACTTTCAGATATGAATTTTATCCTTGACGTTGCATTTTCAAACCGCGGACACAATCAGTTAACAGTGCCCATCATTGAGTTAAAGAACATGGTAGTAACGTTTTAATTCAACAATTCGTAAATTATTTGTTCGTATTTTTATTGACATAAGACGTGCAAAGATTTTCTTTTGTATAATTTGCGTACACTTTAGGGGTTTTCTGTATATGGTACTTAGACCCTTGCACACAAAAGTAAAAAATGACGCATCGAACATAAGAAACAAGAGGAGCAATGTATTTCAATAAAAAAAAATTAAATGTTATCAAACGACGACAAATTATATCTTTGGCAAGTGGTTGCTTTGTTTGGCGTGGGGAGGGGCAGTTTCCTCTGTTTAGTTCTAGGGGTCGAAAGGTTCAATTTTCTTAAAATTGACTTAAAATAAAAACAAAAAAATAGAAACAACGGCAACACACCGTTACAAACGCTAGAAACATACACATTTAACCCTTAACCGATATTTGTTGCAATGAGTGCTCCAAGTGATTTTTAAATTGAAATTTACAAAACTTTTAGCTGTTAGATACCCTCTATCTCCGATTTTCTGAATAATGCATTGTTAATTCATACACAAATAAGAACACTTATAAAATCATTGATGTTTCCAAAGTGGACACACAACTTTACAGACGTCTTAAAGGTGCCCATCGAAATTAATAATGAAATGTTTGTTTTTTATGTGTTTATACTCGCAGATTGCAGATGTTTAATGTGACGATGTTTGTTAATGATTTTTCTATTGTGTTAGCTAGGGAGAAATCCAAAAACTTAATGGTTGTAGGTGATTTAAATGTAGATTGTCTAGATGAAAGTCCTACGGTATCAAATTATCTTTCTGTGTTAGCTTTAAATGGCTTGACACACTTTATCAATGTGCCTACTAGGCCTGCATCAGGTACTTGTTTAGACCATATGGACGTTTTCGAAATGTTGCTTTCGTAGAGTGTGAATATTGTGTTTTCGATTTTTTGATTACTGACCATTCCATGACCGGCGTTCTATTTAACGTAGAATCTAAAAACAATAGCCCAACTCAGAAACGTGTACAAAGCAGGCCAAAAATAAACTTTACTAGGCTTCGAAATAAGTTGCGTTTTGAGTCCTGGAATGTTTATAACTGTAGTGACGTATCGAATGCATATTTTAATTTCTTAACCACTCTTAAAAGCCATATTGCTAGTTGCAGTTCTCTGACTACAAGAAAATCTATATTTAAAATTAAACCTTGGTTATCTAATTATTTATAAAATAAAATAACAACTAAAAATAAACTTTGAGTAAAGTGCAAGAAGAACCCTAGCAATGTATTTCTCAAAATGAAATATAAGAAGATATGTGCTGATTTGAAAAAGGAAATACCAATTTGCCGTGACTCTTATTACCGTGCTCAATTTTATTCAGCTAGAGGTAATCTTAAGAAAGAGTGGAAAGTTGTAAATAATATTCTCAACAGAAAATCGTCCATTCAAAAAACTATTGTTCTACGTACTAATAATATGAACATAACAAATACACACGAAATCGCTGACACTTTTAATAGACATTTTTCAATTATCGGACTTAAATTACATACTGGACTTACGCAAAATATATGTTCTCAATGTTCTGCTATTGGTGATGTAAACTGTAGAAGTTTTGTTTTTGACCTTATAACTCCCTTAGAGATTTTAAGTACGATTGGCAGTTTGAATAACTCAAATTCATGTGGTGTCGATGGTATTTCTAATGTTGTCCTTAAAAATATTGCATGTTTCATTGTGGATGTATTAGCTGATGTTTTTAATCGTAGTGTTTTTTCTGGTATTTTTCCTGAAGGACTAAAGTGTGCAGATGTTATTCCTTTGTTTAAAAAAGGCTCTCCAACTGAGATTGGAAATTTTAGGCCGATTTCTCTTCTGCCCAGCATAAGTAAAGTGTTCGAAAAACTTATAAAAACTAGGTTAGTAAATTTTTTAGACAAGACGATGTTCTTTCATCCTACTCAATTCGGTTTTCAAAAGGGTAAATCAACCGAGGACGCACTTTTAGATTTTTGCTCTCAGATAATGTGCAACCCTGACAGAAGAAAATGTACAGCTGCGTTATTCATTGATATAACCTTAGCGATCGACATGGTTGACAATAAAATTCTCTTAAGTAAACTGGAAAATGCAGGTGTGCGTGGTTTCATGCTTGAATGGTTTAATTCATATCTGAATAATAGATCATAGAGAGTAAAGTTGAAAGACACGAGAAGTGATGTGCAATTAATCAGGCTTGAGGTACCACAAGGTTCAGTTTTGGGCCCCATTCTATTTTTAGTCTATATCAACTCACTCTTCCACCTCAATCTAAAAGGCATACCTAATGCGTTTGCTGACGACGTTGGGTTATCGTATGGTGCGAACAGTCCCTTAGATCTTATCGCTGACATAAATAGTGATGTACATATTCTAAGACTATGGTTCGCTAAACACAAACTTGTAATAAGTCCTAAGACTAAATTAATGTTCTTTAATTTATCTGCGTCCATTAATCCAAAACCGGATATATTATACTTTCATGCACCGAATTGCAAAAACTTTAAATTATATCAATGTATTTATTTTTTTTTCTGCCGGGGTGTGAGACTTTCTGCACTGGAGCACTCAGACTCAATACTGGTCCATTGTACTATCAGGCAGACACACCACATTTTACTGTGGGAATTTACTCGTTTTTGTAAGAAAAACGAGAAGCCGCTTCAATGATAAGAAGCTTAGGTTTACAGCAATCACCATATCCGCACCAAATACCTGCCACCTGATACGAGCAAAAGCAGGACAATCACAGAGGAAATGTTCCGCAGTGTCGTCGCTTTCTCCAAAGGCTTCACAGTTGGTGGTGTCGCTTAGGCCTAGCACCTTAAGGTGTTTGGCAAAAGCGTAGTGTCCCGTAAGAACGCCAGTAGTCTGTCTGCAGTCTTTTCTGTTGAGAGACAACAAGAATGCCGCGGATTTCCCACAGACGTCGGGGAGCATTTGCTTTGTCTGTCTGCACCCTGGAGAGTCATGCCAACGGCGATAGTGTTCATAGGAAACCCAACCCTCAATGGAAGCCCTGACCGAGGACGCAGGCAGACAGATCGCTGGTTCAGGTCCTGAGAGGTCCCCCTCTGAGCCTTGTCTAGCAAGTTTATCGAATATCTCATTTCCCGTGATCCCGTTATGACCCGGGACCCAGACAAGGTTAAGTGAATTCAGCCTTCCGACCGAATTCAGAGATATCTTGCAATCACGTACTATTTTGGAGGTAGTTAAGGGTTTGAGTAAGGCCTTAAGCGCAGCCTGACTGTCGCTACAGACGCAGATACTTCGCCCCCTCCACCTGTTCCTCGTAACATAGTCCATGGCCATTAGGGTTGCATAAGTCTCTGTTTGGAAGACTGACGCATATTTGCATTGTCAAAAGTA
Organism: Portevinia maculata; assembly: GCA_949715645.1. NCBI lineage: Eukaryota > Metazoa > Arthropoda > Insecta > Diptera > Syrphidae > Portevinia > Portevinia maculata. Next base: position 19,507,553 of record OX454525.1, read on the forward strand.
CCCTCAATATCGATGAAAATGCCCATCGCGTATTCTTTTCTGTCAAGCGCGCCCTCAATTCTACCAATTAGATTTTGGAGCGCAGTCTCGCAGGATTTTCCGCGTTGATAGGCATGCTGCATCTGAGATAGTGGGTGCAATCGCAAAGCAGTTTTGCGCACGTGAAGCTTGACCAGCCTTTCCAAACTTTTCAGCAAGAAGGAAGTCAGACTGATTGGTCTGAAGCTCTTGGCGAGCGAGTAGTCACTTCTGCCAATTTTTGGTATAAATGCCACTCTAACTGTACGCCTGGGTGTTGGAATGTATGCCAGTGCTAGGACAGCGGTGAAGATTTTCTTCATAGTCGGTAGCAACTGGTTTGTACACTGTTGCAGCATGGCTGGGTATATTCCGTCCGTACGAGGTGACTTGAAGCCGTCAAAAGACGTAAAAGCATATTTAATGGCCTCGTCCGTCACCACGGCCTTCGCAATATACCAGCTACGCCGAGTTGTTTGTCTTGGCTCACTCATAGTCTCGGTAATCGGGGCTGGTTGTGAACCAATTGTAAGCTTAGTCGCTGAGAGAAGGTTCGACACAGCAAGACAAGCCCTTGGTCTCTCGGACCGCTCGTCACAGAGTATCGTAGTGCCACGGACACCTCCAAGGCCACAGATGCGATTTTTCCACACCCATGGCTCCTGTATGGATGTTATGTGGGCTTTTGTATTCAACACAGAAAGCTTCTTACTGATGAGTGCAGTAGCAGCTTTGGAGTGATGAACTTTAATCTGAGTAAATCCAATCATTGGAAATACATCAGCTGGAAGTGTTCTGGTGGAAGGGCACGCAGAAGGTGCACGCCAGTTCCACCCACAGGAGTGTTTGAGGCCTTCTTCCTCCGTTTTTTACTGTTCGAGCTATTGGAAGTGGAGGCAGCGTTGATTTGAGTCAGCTGGCTGGTTTCGGTTGGGGTAACCTCTGCCGACCTGCATCTCTTTGCCGTCGCCGCCGGGGAAGTGCCGTTCTCAGCGCTTGCGCCTTCAACTGGCGGTGCAGTTTCTTTGCGCCGCACGATAGCCGCCTTTCTCCTTTTCCTCTTTCGCTGGCTCTTAGATGGACGCTGACCAGTGCACGCCGCCTCTGTGGCCCGTTTCACCTCTTCGGTTTCACAGGCCTCGTCGGAAGCATCGCACCTATCGGCTGTCTGTCTATTGGTCTGAAGATTAAGCGTATCAGGTTTAACCTCTCCGCCACTTTCTCCATTTTTCCAGCCCAGTCTACCGAACGTGTCGGAGATAGAGCTGCAGGAATCTTCAGAAGCAAACCTTTTCGCAGCTCGAAGGTCAACGCCAGTACAGGCGGGGGGTATAAGTATGTCGGTTAGGGCCTCAAGAATCCGTGCCCCGACCGTGGTCGAAAAGACCACGGGTGGATTTTCGCCCATGCGAGTACCACCTGGAGTTCGCGATAGAGCTTTGACGGTGTATAAAACGCCGCTATAACTCTAAAACCTCGGATCACGAACGTATCGTACCGAGGTCCCCCTATCCACCACCCGGGGACGCGCCTGGTAGGTAACACCAACCCACAGGTAAGTTTAACTAAAAGAACAAGAAAAAAGGAAGTCAAAAAACGGCAACAACAGCAGTTTATCGAAGAGCAATTTTAAGATGTACTTCCAATTCCTGCGACTCTGCGGCAAAAATAAATCAGAAAGCCGGTGTTACTGCAAGCGTTTCAACAGTGCGAAGGGTTATCAATAGTGCCAAACATCTAAAACGGATGAAAATTCAAAAGAAACCACCACTTAACGAGAAACGGAAGTGTATGCGCTTAGAATTCTCTAGACTCCATATGAGTTGGAAAAATGATTGTCGTCACGTAGTTTTTTCGGATAAGAAGAAGTTTAATTTTGATGGCACTGATGGGTTTAATTATTACTTCCACGATGTGAGGAAAAAAGAACGAGTATTAGCGCGGCATCATAGTCGAGAAGGTGGTGTTATGGTATGGGGAGGAGTTAGCTACTATGGCACTGTTGGGCTTGAGTTTCAAACCTCAAAAATGACTGCATTAAGTTATAAAGAATTTTTGGAAAGAAATTGTCCTAAATTTTCAGGCATTTTTGGACCCATAAACTGGACTTTTCAGCAGGACAACGTTCCCATCCACACGGCGCGCATAGTAAAAAATTGGATAGAGGAGCAGAATGTGGAATTGCTTCAATGGCCGCCGTACTCCCCGGACCAAAACCTTATAGAAAACGTTTGGGGATGGTTAGTACGAAAAGTTTATGAGTCTGGCCGCCAGTTTGAGGACAGAGTATCCCTTATTGCAGCCACTAAATTGGCCTGGAGGGAAATTTCGCTAAACTACATAAAGAGGCTGAACGATTCCATGCCGGATCGAATTTACGAAAATATTACGAAGGAAGGCGGCAGTACCCACTACTAAAATTAACCAATAAAAAACTAATTTAAGAAAATCTTGTTTCATTTATATAACTTTTATTTCCAATTTCAATATTTGTGTCTATTCAGTTGACGCAAAATAAAACTGCATTTTTCCATATTGAATGCTTTGCAAGAGAGCCAGGAAAAAATAGCGGTACTTTTTAAATTATACTTTCCGATTTATTTTCTCAACATCATAAGCAAACAGTTAGCATCATCAAGTGATATCTTACGGCACAAGGTTTTGAAAAAATGGACAACGTAGCTTAGAAAATGTTTGTGCTTATTCAGTTGAAGCAAAGTGTATCTGTTATGATTTCAATAAAGAAGAAATAGAGCGTATTTCCCAAAAAACTGGGAAGGGTCCAAAGATCGGTTCCATTATTTTGACATGCCATGCCATACAACCATCGGGCATGTAACTAGGTTTCTGATATTTTATGCCGGTTCACTTGTTAGATCAAATCGACAGGCAGAGGAAGATGAATTACCTGCGTTGTGATTATATATTGGAGTTTATTTTAAACTAATTTGAAACATCGAGAGGAAAACAATTGTCTTCATGAGAAATCTTGTCAAAGTTCAACGTATGGATTGTGTATAAGCTTGTAATTTCCTTGCATCCTAGGCAAATAAAGATTAGCGCAAACAAATGGTTGAACCCCTTGGTTGCGTTAGCTATTTTTTTTAAATTATATTTTACATATGTAAATCTTAATTTTTAAAACATTGCAAATTTAAATGAGCTCAGTAGCGTTAACCACAACCCGTATTGCAGCGATAACATTTTGTTCCGCAGCTATGGCCAATCAAATGCTGGTGTTGATGCATTTCTGTGATTCAGGAGTTTTAAAGCCTGTCTCTTGTATTTTTTTTTTTATTTTTTATTTTATTATTATTATAGAATTGAAAATTTACAGAAAAATATAACAATATCCCACGAAGCTTAAAAGCTTGTCTGCAGGATTTTTTGAAACATTGCAAGTATTTTCATTTGGTGCTTTCTCAACTATTTTCTACTCTATTTCAAAATTGTTTATTTGTATTTTACAAAAGTGCTAAAATATGAAGAAAAAAATAATGTGTTATTCAAATTCAATTTTTGTAATGTTTAATTGTATTTAAATGTAATGAATAATATATCTTTTAGTTTTATTTATTAATGTAATAATTTCTTATTAACTTTTTTCTCTGTATGACATTCTTGATGTTTAGTAGACTTACTGGTAGCTCGTTAAAAAGCGCTGGTAACATTGCGGCTAAGCTGATAAGCTGTTGCCCTATAGTTGTTATGGGACTTCGTTGTTTTAAATCTCCCATCTGCTCTTCTCCGTGTGTTTTGTTGATGGTCAATCGGGATTCTGTATCGGTTATCAGCATAGAATTCATTGATCAGGCTAGACTTAAATATGTTTTTGATGTTGAGTATGCCCATTAGTTTGCTGAGAGCCTGTTGTTGTAATTTAGTCTCTGCTTCCTGGCCAATATTTTAAGGAGAGAGTTTTGGCTATTTTGCACTTGCCTGCTGAATGTTGATGTGCCCCACGAAGTTATTCCATGACGTATGTATGACTAGCTTAGTGCAAGGTACGCTTGTTTAAGTATCGCATAGTTACTGCAATAGCTTAGGTGGTTAAGCGTATATGATGTTCCTCGAAGTTTTCGTTGTAGTTGACTAATGGGTGCATGCCACTTAAGATTATGGTCAACGATTACGCCAAGATATTTGTAACTGTTTACAAGTTCGATAAATGTTTCACATTGGTCGTCTGGTTTGCAGATAGTATTTTTGTTTGCGTGGATACAAGGCGTGTCGTGAAATTTTAAACGGATATTATGATACAGGATATGTATCGATCCGTCGTAGCACGGTTTTCATTTTTAAATTTGTTTTCCGTAATTTTTGCCTAAATTGCGATAATATTAATAATCTTTTGTTGGAATTTAAATAATATTATGTTCTAGACCTTTCGCATTTACTCAAATTGATATTTATTGTTTTATATCCTTCGGTTATTTTTTATATAATTTAGTTCAAAGATATTTAATACACAAGTATGACAAATAAAAAAGTATATGTTGAAGGAATTTATTTGTTTGCACGTGACGTAATATTTGTAGATATGGGTTGTTCATTGATTGAGGTTTTGTCGGGAGGGGATACATTTGAGATTAGGGGAGACTTGGGATGAAACAGAATCGTAAGTCATTTTAGAAACTAAAACGTGGAAACTAAAAAGGAACTTTTGTTTGTTGGCCGAGATTTGAACGGACATATCGGGAAGTCAAACATTAACTAGGAAGACTGCAATGGAGAAATGGGATATGGTACCAGGAACTCTCCGGGTGATTATAACCTAAGCATGTGTAAGTCATGCGATCTTATCGTTCTAAATACAATGTTCGTCAAACAAAGACGTCACCTAGTCACTTGCAACTGTGGCGGAAATGAAACCCAAATATATTGGCGTTTGGTAACACGTTTAATAAAAACTCGGGTTAACGACTGCAAACCGATCCTGGGAGACGCAATGACCCAGCAAGACCGCCTCCTCCTGACAGAATTTTTTTTATGGCGACGGGGTCGACCAGAAATAAGCAAAGATTGTTCAAAGTGTTCTACTAATAATGGCGTTGAAAAGCTTGTCTCGAACTGGATTACAGACTTTGCAAGAGGATCGCGATGATACATTGCGCTCAAATTCAAGTAAAGTGTGGGGAGGGTCTTTAACGGGAGTTAGAAGAAATTTCTTCTTCGGCAGCTGATATAAACCAGGCTGCAACGAACGCCGACAAACTAGCTTGATCAGAGGCAAAGCCATATAGAAAATTGGCGCTCAAAGAAGGGGGAATGCCCAAGAAATCCGTTCGCCAAACTTTATAAAGAATACTCAAGGGCTGTTGTTGTGGATGACGAAGAAATTCTACACAGATGGCAACAGTACTGTGAAGGACTTCTAAACAAAAAATGTTCTCGGATTTCCAAGAGCCGTTCCAAACAATGAAGAAGTACCCCACATTATTATCGAAGAAGTTAGGAAGGCGGTCAAAGTCTCAAAAAAAAAAAAACAGTCGGTACCTTCTGAGTTCTGGAAAAAAAAAATGGGAGACATCGGGTCCAAATGGCTTATGATTCTGATCTCCAAACTGGTGAGAGGCGATCAAATGCCAAACCAGTGGAGGGAAAGTTATCTTTTTCCTTTATACAAGGGAAAAGGCGATACCTACGCAAGACTGTGCTAATTACCGTTTAATCAAGCTGATGTCACACACTATGAACATCGTTGGGCGTGTATCAGATAGCCGAATGAGGAAAATTACACGATTATCTGATTGAAAGAAAAGTACGGGACTATAACGGGCAGAATACCTGCTCTGCCCGTCCTCTCACCCACTCCGTTCTGTGTAAGCTATTTATATGAATTGAAAAAAGATTTCCAAGTGCGTAAAGTTCATATATCTGAAATTTTTGATCAAAAGAAAATCAACTTGCGATGACGAGCGTACTAAAATTATGAGTGCAAATTAACTGGAGGAAGATGCCTCGCATGACAGCAGCATTGACAAAGATTGATCTAACAAGTAGTTTCAAGTTCCGAGGAAGCCTTTACGTCAAAGAACCTATCTCGAAGAAAATGGAGGGCGACCGGCTCATTTGGCACTGTCATATTCAAGGGAGAGAAGCCGAGAGCCGTTTCAAAAAGCCCATATAAATGAAATGAAATGAAAATGAACTTTTCCATATAATCTCGAAAAAGACGTAGGCCTAAATGCAGCAACACCAGCATTTGATTAGTCTCAGTGCCAAACTGATTCAAAATCGGGAGGGCTGAAGTTATTTGTTTGAAGTCGAACAGGCGAACCTTACAGGCAGACCAGTAGGGATGAAGTTTGGTGGGACTGTAATGATCCCTTTAGCCCATATCATAACCTCGTCGTTAAAGAGAAAGATGAATGCGTGGGGTATGCGTTGGCATAGGTGCTGGGATATCTCAGAAGGTAGTGGTTGGCTGCTCAACAACATCCTCACTACGACTATCGAAACGACCTAGCCAAATGGTACAATTTTGGTGCACGTATTTTATTTCTTTGTGTGTTACTTAGTGCAAGAAGCTATCTTAATAAGACGAGCTTCAGCCGCGAGGGACAAGAAGTGTCAACCCGCACTCATGTCAAAGATCGCCTTCCCAACCACTACACTTGTGTTGGTTTATATTTGCTTTTTAACGGACCTCCTAGGACTTGGATCATGATAGTAACAACTGAGCCGCTCACGCATCATTTTCTCTGAGATTTTCGAAAAATTGCAAAACTGATGAATGCAAAACCTGATTTGTTAAAAGATGTTTACATTAAAAAGTCCAATCGAAGATCGAACACAAAAAAAAACATAGGGACGGGCTACAGTCCGTTTGGGCGAACTGTTGGATACCATATTCTTATTCCTATATTCCTATCCCTCATAAGTGGGTGTGACAAAAGTCTTAGTATGGTTGAATTGTTAATACCGCTCTACATATTTTGTTATATAACATTTAAAGGATTTTATCAAAAAAAAAAAAACGAAGCTTTTGTAAAAAACGCTCCGTAGCTCAAACTTTGGTTTTTTAATAAAATGTTTTATTTAACTGTGGGCGTGTTCAGTAGGCGGATTTAGCTCCATAGCTCAAACTTTGGATTTGCAAAAAAAGTTGATTTTAAATTGTGGGCGTGTCAGTGGGCGGATTTGGAAAATGTTTACACATGAGCTTAAAGGGCCCCTAGAGCGTATATATTATAAATTTCAGCTCCCTTGCTAAGATTTAAGTTTTTCAATAAAATTGTTTTATTTAATTGTGGGCGTGTCAGTGGGCGGATTTTGAAAATTGTATATCCCGAGCTGTTTCATAGATCATATATAAAAAAGTTCAGCTTTCTAGCGAGTTCTAGAAGAAGTTCGCGAAAGATTAAATGTTCGATCTTTAAAAATTTATAGTTCTCTCACGAACGAACTGGATCCTTATTTTCTGTATCTCTCGTTCGCAAGAGATCGGAAAATCGAAATTCAGGTAGAATATGGTTTTCTCGCGATAAGGATCCGTAAAGATCCATAAAACAAATTATGCTCGATTCGCGATATATTTTCAATAGTTATTATTTTGGTTGAAATGGGGAAAATAAAGGCGTTTGAGTTAAATTAATATGTTTCTTATAATGAAGAAGCTGACGAATCAACTTGTTTACTTTGTGAGAGAAAATTGAGCATTGGAAAACATTGAGCAGCAAAGAGGTTCTTCTAGGAAAACTTGCACAAGTAGTGCTGGCAGTGCCATCAACTGAAGTCTCTGTTGAGCCCGTTCAAGCGCAAAAAACAGAAACAAATTATCTAAAGAAATAATAAATAATGTTTTGTTAGTTAAATAAAACAAGAGCAATGTTGCTGAAATATAAGACGACATTCAAGACCAATCGCGGTAAGTCCCGTTGTGAAAAGAAAATATTGGAAAAAAACAACCTTGAAAAGGATTCACAAAACAATACCCAATAGAAAAATACTACAAAATGAAAGTGTATTTAAAAAGTATTATTAGATACGATGAGATATCGCAAAAAATCAGTTCGCTGAGTTCAACCGTTCCGTAGGGAGCTGACCACGTGTCTGAGCCGAGCGTTATGGTATCTCGCACAGCTACCGGCGCGCGGCCGGGCAGTGTCCCCCACTCTCGCCCGCGCATGAACCCGAACACACCTATTTTGTATCTTCCAAGAAGTTGATTGAAATCAAGTGATGTCAAGGACAATTTTGTTTACAATTAAATACTTGTGATTAATAACATATTTATTTGGATAAGGATTAATATTATGTTGATAAAACTCTTTCGCAAATAATGCATTAATTTGAAAAAAATTTGATTACCATAAAAAAGGTTATAGTGAGTCAATCTTAAAAGATAGACATATACTGTTGCGGACTTTTAAAAAAATAATAATAATAAATAATAAAAAATGTGGTCTGGGTGAGACCCGCAAGGTCCACACGAATAACTTCCCAGTGGGATCAATATGATTTATGCAATTAGTGGGAAGTTTTGAAATGTGGTTAACCATAAGATATGGTTAAGAATTATTTAATATTAAAAAATGCTCTTTAATATTGTTCATGGAAATTAAATGTTGTTAATACCAGGGAAGTGTGATATATATTAATGCAACCATTCTTATGAAAACGGAGACCTGTAAATATACATGTATACGAAATAACGGAGCACAATGTATTGAGGATTTGCTCAATGACAAATGACAATATATAGTACAAAAAAGGCAAATTATTTTACTTATTTATTTACTAAAACGGCTGGACCAATTTCGATGGAAACTTAATGAGTTCTGAGCTACGTAATTACGCTTCGAACAAACCCGGTCCCATATTTATATCATCTTTGGTTCTCGAGATAATCGAACGCACATACGTACATACGCACATACGAACATACGCACATACGTACATACACACAGACAGACAGACATCTCTATAAAAACGTTGGATATGGATTCTGGTGACCTTGAAACGTGGAGATATATCAAAATCCGCGATTCACAAAATGGGACCCATTACAAGAACTTCCACTGCGAAGTTAATAATTTTGATAAAACTTGAAAAAATGCTGATAAATCGCAACGCGCAGCACAATAGTATGCGATGGAAATACTGTGCAAATGAAACAGTTGTCAAAAGTTGATGCACACAACGCCATCAAAGAAAAAATTGTCACAACGTAACTTACAAATAAATGTCATCTATCATAAAGATGGCGTCCGTAAGATCGCTCCATACAAAATGTATGGGAAAATGAATTTTCTTCATAATTTTTTTTTTTCGGGGACTTTTCGATTTTCTTGGGTATTTTCGCATTTATTTTAAAAGTAACCCACCTAAAAATTAATTGCACCATCCGAAGTTAACGTTTGGATTGATCACAAAGAACATAACCATTCACAATGTGCACTTCATTAAACTAAACTCACCTCTATGAAATTACTTTTCGCTGGTAATTTTCACAAAAAATCGTTTCAAAACAATGTTTTAAATCAAATTGAATTACAATAACTGTCGGAAGCTGATAAAAATTTGATAAAACTTGAAAAAATGCTGATAAATGCACCGCACGTCTACACAGTATAGTATGCGATAGAACGACTGTGCAAATGAATCAGCTATCAAAAGTTGATGCGCCATCAAAATTGTCACAACTTAACGTAAACATAAACGTCATCTACCATGAAGATGGCGTCGTAAAATCGCTCCATACAAAATGTATGGGAAAATGAATTTTCTTCATTATTATTTTTTTTTTTTTTTTTTTGAATTTTTTGATTTTCTTGGGTATTCTTCTTGTTTGGCCGGAGACCAGTCCGAATTGATGGGAATCATCGAAATCGGTCTAGGCGTTCTTGAGTTATAAGCATAGTAACTAACGTCACTCTCTTTTATATATTTAGATGTAATATAATTTGCATGTAAAATTACTTTTTTCTTCTTATGAGAACCATTCGCGAACGGATCTCCAACAGTTCGCACGTAATAAATTCGCAAACGAACCATATTTTACATATCGCAACAGATTTGATTCGATCGTAGAAACGAATTTTATTTTTAAACGAACCGAAAAATAAGGTTCGCGATCGAATCAGAAATCAAATTCCTTTGCGAACTTTTCATGAGAGAACGAATCATATTTTATCGTTCTGCGAACCTTGAAATGCAGATAGAAGAGTAGTGAACACCGCAGATTTTACAGTTAACGTCAAATAAAGCTGCACTTCCAATTTATACCTATTTATCTTATAAGCGGTATTATTACTTCTATAACGTAGCTAGACACTGCGAGCAGTAGATTCTCGGTAGCAAATTACAGATTACGGTTGACATATCCCGACCTATGTACATTCAATCTCTTTTTTGTATACCCTATTCTAAGGGTATATTAATTTTGACGCATAGTTTGTAACATACCTTAATATTGCCCGTAGACCCCTAAAAGTTACTATATTTATGATCAGCATCGATAGTAATGTCGATCTAGCCATGTCCGTCCGTCCGGCCGTCGGCAAAAATTAGGCCTTTAAAGTGGGCCTAGAGAGCTGAAATTTTAACCATATACTCTCTAGGGTCCCGAAATAATCAAGTTTACGAATTTTTGAAATCCGCCCACAGACACGCCCACAAACTCAAAAAAACAAATTTTTCGAAAAAATCGAATTTTGAGCTAGAAAGCTGAATTTTTTTTTATATGATCTATGACTCCTAAAACTGCTCGGGAGATAACATTTTCAAAATCCGCCCACTGACACGCCTACATTTATTGAAAAACCAAAATTTGAGCTAGGGAGCTGAAATTTATAATATATACTCTCTATGGGCCCTTTATGCTCATGTGTAAATATTTTCAAAATCTGCCCACTGACACGCCCACAATTTAAAAAAAACTTTTTTTGAAAATCCAAAGTTTGACCTAGGGAGCTGAAATTTATAATATATACTCTCTAGGGGGCGCTTTATGTGCATTTGTAAATATTTTCAAAATCCGGCTACTGACACGCCCACAATTTAAAAAAAAAAAACTTTTTTTGAAAATCCAAAGTTTGAGCTAGGTAGCTGAAATTTATAATATATACTCTCTAGGTACCCTTTATGCTCATGCGTATTTCTTTTTTAAATCCGCATACTGACACGCCCACAATTAAATAAAACAATTTTATTGGAAAATTAAAGTTTGAGCTAGGGAGCGTTTTTTTTACAAAAGCTTCGTTTTTTCGATAAAACCCTTAAATGTTATATAACAAAATATGTAGAGCGTTCTTAACAATTAGTTATTAGTCTTAGAGTTTTGTCACACCCACTTATGAGGGATAGGAATAAGAATAGGGTATCCAACAGTTCACCCAAGCGGACTGTAGCCCGTCCATATGTTTTTACACCATAAAGCTTTTTTACGAAAGAGTGTCCCTCTCTCGACGACTCGAATTCCATAATAGGAAGTGATGGGTATCAAGTAACTGCTTTTGCACTAATACTAGACAACCAAACAAATTTGGCAATTAGTACAACACCGAAACTAAACTTATTTAGGCCCCCAATAAACGTCAGTCACAGTGGTTAGTAAGGTAATTATTATTCAAATTCCTTAAATATTCTCTGGGCCTAAGTAGCTATTACGTTAACATAAAATATTTACGTTCAACATAAAAGCTTATATTGTGAAGGGATCGCACTAGCGGCCACTTATCAAACAAAGTATGAAGCAATAAAATCATCCCATAACATATTTTGTAAAGTGATCGCACTAGCGGTTACTTATCCAACAATGTGTCAAAACATTTAGAATCATTTAATTGCTTTCTTTGTAACTCGAACCCTAACAAATAAACCTAAATGTATCTCATGCCGATTACGAGTTCAACGATCAAACATACAAAAATGTATGTACTCGAGTAATCGAAAACTTTGTGTGAAACTTCTTGCTTATGCTGAGCAATGGCACGCGACAAAGTATAGGTACAGCCGGATGAACAATTATTACTAGCGAAACATTGTAATCGAATACTGTGTGGAATGACGGCGGTCATCCACACGCTGGAAATGCCGAATGGGCAATTATCGATCAATGGATTTTGGGGTTCGAGATACGAAGCGAATACTTTTTGCTGCGACAGCATGTGTAAAAATTAGTATATAAGCGCCAAGAATTATGAATAGTGTCTTTCCACTTTCTGAAGTCAGAGAACCAACAGTATTTGGTCGTGCGTTCGAATCCCGGCCAAGTCCATTACTTTATACCGAATACATGAAATCGTAATCTCCCTAAGTAACTTAGAAACAACCCGAGGAGAAAAACCCTACAACTGCACCCAAACACTTCTTTCCTATCTCTCTATTCTTTCTAATACCAAGTAGCTTACACTGTGTTCTTAGCATTATAAGGGTACTGTAACAACAGAAAAAAATCCCTTTAGCGTAAGCAAATTATAAAAAAAAAAAAAAAATGATTTAGCAACTCGCTGAAATACCTTGGGGAATTCTGCTTATAGAAAACTGACGCCTACAAGGAGCAGTCCTCTGCTTCGTAGGTAATCCAATCGTTAATACAGCCACTCGCTGGACGAGGTCAGGAAAGCCGTCTAATACCCCAACAGGTTCCCCCAATCTTGCTCTAGAAGAACCTGAAGTCCCAACATTGCAATGTGATACTTTTTTGTCTGCGGTAACTGTCACACTTAAATATGCATTGGTGTTTCCTTGCAGCAAACGGCCCTTAATCTTTGAACTTTGAGGGCAAAGCAAATATTATGTCTTCAAAACAATTTCAAACCCGTCCGATGGTGGACATCATCACTTTATCCAATCTATCTCATCCAACTCACAATCAACAACATTTTAATTATAGTACGATTTAATATTCCAATTCTTAATACTTTAATATAGCTTAACAGTATTGTTGGCAATTAGCTCGTAGCATATATTATAATCCAAGTCCAACTTTTTAACATGTTAATGCAATTGCCGTCATCCCCTGCACAAACACATATTCCAACCAATTTTCATTTCATTTTGTATATAACAATGCGATTTGTTTCTTTTTACAAATTTCTAGAAAAACGCAAAGTTCAAAGCCATTGTTACCGTAATGAGGAAATCTTACCGCAGGAATACTGGCAGAGAGAAAGAAATTCTTTGCATCCAAAACTCACTTCATACTCTATCTCTTGTTTGTATCCTTTTGTATGACTTTTCAAGGAATAACAGTTTGCAGATTGCAATTTCTTTTGTCTGAGGAGTTCTCTTCTCCGCTGTCTATCATGGTAAGATCCACTTTGTCATGATGTCGTCACACTTAAAAGTGCAATTCATAAATTTTATTCCGTCGCCTCATGTCGGTCCTTGGGAAATTGGACAGCTCCATTTGGAATTCCAACCGAAATAGGATATCCGCCCAGTCTTACGCTTTTTTTTTGCGGAGGATGTCTCACCATGTAATAACATCATCGAATCGGGAGCACGTAAAATATCAGTTTCTTCATAATGTGTCACCCATTTTCCCGTGTCCTGTCAGATAAGTTTTTTTTCATCGTTTTATTTTTTTCTTCCCTGGACCAACTGCCGCCAGTAAGTCGTGGCAATATTTTTTATTCAGACTCCGATTATAAGCGAACATATTGCCTGTCTATCAAATATTGATCTAGCTTCCATGTTGCCTGCTCAATTTTATGGCTGTGTCCATCCTTTAATTTATTTACACAGATGGTCCGAACGGAAAAAAACACCGGGAAATGACTAAATTCACGTCTTAGACCGGCAAATCCTATTAACAAATATATATTAAATCACATCAAATAGAACAGCATAACCTGGCGAAGATTAATCATCCTGTCAATCCGTTTTCGCTCATCCAGTAATATATGTCTTCGTGCATGGGCTTGTCGGTAGCGCCTCATGTGCTGCTATGCCATTGTCCTCGATATCGATGGCATCGACGACGCATACATCAAATATATCAGCAATAATCTACTCGACATCCTTGTAGTTGTTAAAATAAAATCCAATTTCATTTCTGACATCAAAATCCTGCAAAGAATCAGGGTGGGTGGGGAATTGGGCAAAAAAATTACGAACAAATCTTTTGACGATGGCAGGATAAAAAAAATGAAACATCAGAATTGTTCGCCTTGACCAAGAGTTTTCATATCACCGCAGCAGTATAACCCGTAAAAAGAAGGCAGTGCTTGTGCCACATCCGAACAGGATTGACTGTTTGACTAGCAGGATACGAGGAATGAATGGTGCTGCAGTAGACACGAAGAAAAGTCAACATTCTAGCCAATCCATTACGTTGTCCTGTCAATCTCACTTAACTCATCCGCAATGAATTAAAAATGAAGTTATACGCTAGGAGATTTCCACAAAAATAAAATAAAAATAGAGTCCTCTATAAAGTCCTTCTTGATAGCAGTTCTTTCGTCTGCACTTATAGCTATCCACGCAAATGTCGCAGTAAACTTAGACTCGGTCACGGACATAGTCACTCACGTCTAGGATTCCCGTATACTGGCATATTTACATCATCAATCATGCTAGTCATGGAACTTTTGCGTGATGTATCGATTTATAATTTTTTTGTTTTAATTTTAAAATTTGTGTCTTTGTGTGGGTGCATCCGATTATCGAAAAGGATTGAGTGAAAAATTGAAAATTGGACACCGAAAAATGATGGACGATGTTTTCTGTTTGGCTAGAGTTAAATTGTATACAGATATGCGGGTATTTTGCAGGATCGATGGGACTGGAATTACGTGGCCTCGTGACCAGGATTATATAGCACTTTAATAAATCTGCATGCAAGAGATTAAGTGAGACAAATTGTTAATGCTGTTTTTTTTTTTACAGAGAATCTAAAGTTAAAAGTAGCTACACGTAAAATGGGATTACAATTTTTTTTCTGGGGAGGTATTTTATTTAAGGACTTAAGCAGATTTATTTCTTGCGTTGGGTCAAAATGTTATCGGTTGTCATTGATACCTGTGGAGCTATGGAGAAAATAAATGTTCATTCAATTACCGTTAAGCAAACAGAACATTTTACTACCTCAGACCACCTTGTTGCTTTTGTTTCAAGCCTCCTGCTTTAAAAAAGCAAATCAGGCAACCGAATCACACCCCTAATGGCTCAGTGGCAAGTGTGATGGACTACTAATCTCGAGG
Source organism: Portevinia maculata (assembly GCA_949715645.1). NCBI lineage: Eukaryota > Metazoa > Arthropoda > Insecta > Diptera > Syrphidae > Portevinia > Portevinia maculata. The sequence goes on from OX454525.1 coordinate 19,522,723, forward strand.
TCCCCGGTTCAAATCCTGCTCGGGGGCAAGTAATACCTAAACGTTTTTTCCACTGCCCCACCTCTTTTGACCGTCTGACAAACATCCAAGAGTAACATATGTCATGAGAAGCTTCTCAAATATGCCGTTCGAATTCGTTTTAAAATTGTAGGTCCCTTCCACTTCGCACTAACAAATTGGAAGAGCTAGGTTTTATGCCCTGTATGGGCCGTTAATGCCTAGTATGTATTTATTTATTTGATTTTTTTTTTTTATATAATTTGCGTGAGCTAAAGGGATTTCTTTTTTCTGTAGTGACACAGTACCCTTATAATGGTAAAACCATTGAATAAATACAAATAGAAGGGACACCGGAGAAAACCTACTCTAGGTGGCGACACATATTCTTGACAAAGCGCTAGTATCGCCGCGGCGAACAATTTAATAATTGTATCGCTCTATCAAATACAAAACTCATTTTACAGATTTGGTCCTTATGGGAAATTTACTCATATAATAGTCGAGGTCAAGGAATAAAAGGGGAATATTTTGTTCTTTGTATTTGGAATGAACAACAAAAAAAAAGAACCGTTTAGGTTGGTCTTTTGAAGTTTTTACAAAAAAAGGCATTCAAGGCCAAATCACGTTCGCTTGAGAAAATGTATTTGTAGGTAAGTTCTATTTTTTTTTTATTTCGTTCTCATTCATAAAATGAAAACGAAAATGATGTTAGTGCTTGTGCATGTTATTCGACATGATGATTGATTTGAGAATTTTGTGTTTTTCTTCAATTTTATTATTAGTTTGATAAGATATATTGATTTGCAAATCTAAGTCTCATTTAGGTAATTTCATCTTTTTTCAAAGTTTATTAAAAATATATGAGATTTCTAAGATAGGTAGGTATGTATTTATAATTTTAATAAACTTAAGAAACCTTTAAAACTAACGAAACCTACATACATCGTAAGAAAGAATCCAAAAGCCAAAATAGATTTTCGTGAGTAATAGCGCTAACAATTGTATAAATCTTGGTCGGTAGGTACCTACCTTCTAAATTAAAAGAATTCAAAGTCTGATTTATGTAATAAGGTTTTTATTTTGTTTTTTTTTTTCTCAATAACATTAGTACAAAAAAATATAGGAACAATAAATTAAGAAAGATACTTATTTTTACTTTGTAGGTAGGTATAGCAACCTATTTGAGTTCAGTTAATTAAAAAAAAAATCATAGGTGTAGGTAGGTACCATTTTTTTACATGGGTACATTATAACATTTGCACATTTTATAAAAACAGTAGGTATGTATTAGAGTGATTAAAAAAACGCTTCTGTTTCAATTTAATTATGAAGCAAATACATATATGAAAAACCGCTGGTAGTGACATTTTAATGATGCTTAATTTATAATTTTTTGTCTTGATCATTTAGTATCAATCTCAGATTCATAATTAAATCCTATCGAGGTTGAATTACGAGAAAAGAGTTCTTTGGAAGCACCCTAATACGAACATGTATGTACATACATATAGTGCATGTAGGTAATCAAGCAACGGATAATATTTCAAATAAAACAAAATGAAATCGTCACTTTTAAATAAACAAAGTTAAAAATAAGTAGGTACTTAAAGCGAACATTTAGTTGGTTTTTTAATTAAAAGAAGAGATAGGAATTGAAAACATTTTTAAATGTGCCTTAGTATATCAAGTTTTTTTAATTTTTTTTTTTGAACACTTAGCCCTAGCATTTATAATTTTATTTTTTGTTCTTATTAAAACAAGAAAGGTATGGTTAAGTAAATTTTGTGTGTGTTCAATGGATGGACAGGGGTAATTTTCTTCGACATTGAAAATATTATTGAAGGATTGTAAAATTTTTTTTTGAAAACATAACTGATCAAAGTTTTCTTCAAAACATTGCACAATAGATTTAATAAGTTTTACGAATTCTCTTGAGGGAATCGTCAAGCCTCCATTAACGGTGTTTTCGAATTGACGAAATTTTATTAAATTTTCACTTCTTTCATAATCATTTAGATTTTTGCTTTTGATCATGAAAAGTTTGCATAATTCACAGTCAGTTTTTTTTAACATAGATTTTGCGATATATCCTGCAAAATATGTTGTTGACATTTCATTAATGTTGTGAGTTGACTCTTGTGGATCTGACTCTTCGTTTTCAGAATCATCAAGCTCACATAAGTTTTCCTCTTCGTCATTTTCGTTTACTTCGTCCCAATTATTTTCAACGTCCCCTTAATAAAGTCAATAAAAGATAAAACAAAATGATTTATTTAATTTAAGTTAGGCAATATAAATTTTAAAACTGTTTTCAGAAACACTGGAATTCATTATTAATGGTACTGGTAGGTACTATTTATTTTACAACAATTCAAATAAATTATTCCATTTCTTTAAAATTTATTTAAAGATTCAAAAACCGCCGAAAAGCATTTACTGAAGAAATTCATTTTTGGATTTAACATACAACATGCACTTTACCTACTGTCATGGCAAATTTTTTTATTCATAAGATTATTCGTATTCAATCAATGGTTTTTAAACCAAACAATTCTTAAAACTTGTTAATCTTTGTGTTATTTATACTTCTTTTGATTCTTAACATTAATACAGAAGGATTTGACCAAGGATTTGAGGATAGTAAATAAGATGTTTGAATAAATATGGTAAATAATATATTTGAGACTTAAAAAAATAATTAAATGGGGTAAGTTGCCTAAAATCTGATTTGAAAGGTTAACTTCCGGATTTTTATAAAAAAAAAATCGATTTTCGGTTTCGATTTCATAACTGAAAAGAACATCTTATTTCCCATATTAATTTAACATTAAAATTATTTTTCTATATCGTGTCATTTAATTTATCTACATTTTTCTTAAAAACCCTTTCCATATAGCTTGCTTTAACTTTACAACCCTAACAAATTCAAAATGCTTTGTAAAGCTTACTTCTTCTCGTTATAATAGGAATACCTATTCGAAAAATAAGTTTTTTTTTTAATTTTTTTTTTGTATAAAAGGAATCTGTTAAGTATACCTACTTTCTTATAATTTATTTTTTTTGTTTGTTCTGAATATATTTGTTTGGCTTACAAGCGACAAATGCAAACTCACCTGCAAATAATGGAATTAAACTCAATGGAAGAAAATCATCTTTTTCCTTATTCAAACTTGTATCTTTCTCTCCGTCTGGGCTTATGAATCCTTTATGTTTAACGATAATAAAAAATAAATAAAGAAAACTTAGATTTGAGTATACAACGTACTTTCTACATCCGCCATATTCAAAATTATAGCAGAGTCGTTTGATTCATAGCCTGTTGAATCTGCGGCCATGATATTATAAAAACTCATTTGCTTTAGGTTTTTATACAGTCTAAACGAAGAGGGGTTCTTTTCATAGGAACCCCTATTATTTCGAACAACTGAAATAGTATTTTCTAAACAATCTGTGTTCAAATGTGTTGGTAATTAGCTTTTCGCTAAAACTATTTCCCGAGTTCACTAGCCAAATTTTGGCTACAGCTTCGTTTTTTGGTAATTTAAACCGCGGAACACCTGAACTATATTTATTTGAGCAATCCTTATAATCACAGTACACCAATTTTACTCTTTACCTAATTCAATGAATTTAGTGCAATACAATTATTTACCTTTACAAAAAAGAACCGAATATGCACTTAAAACACGCAGCAAGTGATTCCCACTCGTAAACGGACCACGCACTCAACAAAATACAAAAAAAGGACACATAACTTACAAGAAAAAAGTCAAAGCCCTCTATGATAAACACAAATGCAAAAAGTGTATGCATTTATGTAATAATTTTTTGTTCTCAAAAATGTATTAAAAAAAACTTAAAACTGTTTTTTTCATGGTGAGACAGACACCTATTGAACTATTAAACGACCTGCGCTTTCATCAACCAAAAAAATTAAAACCATCACAACACATAGCTATACAAATGTATCTACATCCATAATTATTTCTCTTCATTCATAAATATTCCCACAGTTCCCTTTCAAAAAAAAAATCCCAAAAGGATTTTTTTGACCCCTTTTGAGCAATGGGATATATGAATTAGCAGAAACGAAAACCAATAATATCATAAAAAGGGCATTAAAGTTATTATAGCTGTCACCTTTTTGTAAGTGTCGCATTGTCGTTTGAGCAATGTACGGTGTCCCCTTCTATTTGTATTTATTCAATGGTAAAACCACAGCGAAGGCATTTTTAGTTTGTTGCGCAAGTAACTCCCAGCAATTCATTGCCTATTTTTGGGTGCTACTTACTGAAAGAATAGAAGGATAGGAAACAGGTTTGGTGCGATGGGATTTTTTTTCTCAACAGGTGGCGCCTAAATTGCTTTAGGGAGATCAGTTTTTGTTGTGTGTATTCAATTTATAAAAATCATATCCCTGGTCGGGATTCGAACGCACGACCTGCCAATAGTGAATACACTACCATCGCACCATTGTCACCTGCCATTAGAAACAGTAGCTACATCTACGAGTACCTGTTGTCATATTTTAAATCAAATATAAATAAGGATTAAGGGTATTACGGGCCTTTGTTCAAACCACAACTTCATAGAAACAACAACTGTTGGTAAGAGAGATGGGTGGTGACGTTGGTATAGAGGGTAGTGTGTTGGCTTGTGCCATAAGGACCACCTACATGGTGAATGTTCTCTAGATAAGGAGAGAGTCGAAGACCGGTAGGTCCTCTCTCGTGTACTCTGTAAGAACTCTAAGCAGCCCGCCAACTTCTGGGGTTGCCAAAGTAGCAAGAACTGAAAAAGCGAGTCCAGGCCCATAAACAGCAGTCTGAAGATGACAGGCGTCAGAAGAGTCGCTCGTTGTCCAATTTTGTCGCACCCAACATGTCCTTTGCACGAATGACCAAGCCCAAATAACATTGAACCCGCCAAAGGTAGCCCAAAAGGTACCAGAGGTGGATCTGGACTTGAAATCGATCATTCTGTCTCTGCACGGAAAGATCGATAAGTTCCAGAAACAGTTAAATGAGCAAGCGGCCCGAATTGACTTTATCTATTCGGAGCTGTTTGTGGGGTCTGATGTGCCATAAATCCAATGACTGCGCTGGATGAGGGAAACTAAAAGATCTATGCACTGAATGTTAATTTACTGGTGAGGATCGAGAGAAGAACGACACTTGCCAACCTGTTGAAAACCATAAACACGGATGTATTTTTGGTTAGCGAAACTAAGCTAAAGCAGAAGCATAAATTGGGATACAAAAACTTATATGTAGTAAGAAGAGACCACCTCATTCCAGTCAAGGAGGTGGGGTTGGAATCTTAATTGGAAAAGGCCTGCGCCATAGGGTTATATTATATAGCGGGGACCTGCTTAGGTATCAACTATTGGAATGCAAATCTATATTCGGATGCCGAGTTTTTAGGGTTCCGTAGCCAAATGGCAAACAACGGAACCTTTATAGATTCGTCATGTCTGTCTGTCTGTCCGGGAATGTCACAGCCACTTTTTTTCGAAACTATAAGAAATATACTATTAAAACTTGGTAAGTAGATGTGTTCTGTGAACCGCATTAAGATTTTCACACAAAAATAGAAAAAAAAAACAATAAATTTTGGGGGTTCCCCATACTTAGAACTGAAACTCGAAAATTGTTCATCAAACCCATACGTGTGGGGTATCTATGGATAGGTAATGTGTGCCCCCCCCCCCCCCCCCCCGTGTAACTTCTAAAATAAGAGAATGATAAAACTAAAAAAAATATATATGATGCACATTACCATGCAAACTTCCACCGAAAATTGGTTTGAACGAGATCTAGTAAGTATTTTTTTTTTAGTACGTCATAAAGGGTTCACCACGAAATCTCGAAAGCAATAATACAGAAAACAAAAATCTCGAAAGTAAAAATTTCGAAAACAAAAATCTAGAATTCAAAAAAATCTCGAAAGCATAATCTCGAAATACAAAAATCTAGAAAAAAAAAATCTCGAATGAATATAATTAGTTTTTGAGACAATATGGTTACAATTCGCGAGAGCGGAATATCTTCATTCGAGATTATTTACTACTCTTTTTAACATCCACGATTCACTAGCAAGCTGCCTATGCAACTGTAAGAAAGGTAACTCAAATTAGTGTTGTTTGGGATCGTGTGTTATCACAACGCTAGTGCAAATAAAAACAATTAAAATGAAAGTAAATGAAATCATTACAAACAAAAGAAATATTCAAATCGAAATCGATGGATTTAATAACCGGTGCCGTGAAATAAAGTAGGTGGAAATAATGTCTATCGATTTTATTTCCATAAGAAATCGGAAGTAATTTCCAAATTCACCATTATCTATTCTCGACTTTATTTCCAATTATGTAGTAGAACAAAAGAGTAATAATATCAAATAAGATTTCGGAGAAAGACTTTATTCTACTTGAGATTTCGCAACTCATCCCATAAACAGTGCAATGCATATGGGGCCATGCTCCCTCCCTGCAACCCCCCTGCTTGGGGTCACTGTTTGATTTGGAGTAGATGCGAGGTTTTCAGGGGTGCAAATCTGAAAACGGTTAGGAATCTTTATCTGATTGTGTAAATAAATTAAAAGCGAAACAAGGCCGATTTGGCTTTATTTCACTTTGGCAAAGTAAATAAGACCGAACATGAAAATTCGGCGTTATTTCACTTTCATAATTCGGCGTTATTTTACTCGGCGTTATTTCACGGCACCTTATTTACTATTGGAATTTTTACAATTTTTTATAATGTTTTTTTTTTGTTAAATATTGATTTGTTGTTGTTAATTTACCAAAAAATATAAATTGCTAAATAAACTAAATATGTAATGGATTTCCTTTAAGTTTAAACTCTTTAAATAGGTAAGAAAAAAATCTCGAATTAACTTTTTTTTTGAGATTTTTTTCGAGATATCGTCTTTCGAGATTTTTGTCCATTCGAGATTTTTGTGCATTCGAGATTTTTGCATTTTAGATTAAAAATTTGTTTTTTCAAGATTTTTTGCATTCGAGATTTTTGTCATTCGAGATTACGTCATAAATCGTAAACCGCAATTTACCTTTCATTCAATCAACTCAAATATAAAAAAAAAAAACATTTAATTTCATAAACATAAACCTTATGCGTAAACCGTGAACCATTATTTTCTAATAATAAATCTGTAATAGGTGCCTAAGTAAATAATAATTAAAATTCACGCGGAACCTTTCATGGACGAGTCCGACTCGCACTTGGCCGCGTTTTATTAATTTTCTCGATGAATAAGTATGTAAGATTAGTTCGCAAAATAGTTTTTAGGCCGAGAGGCAATAACTATAAGGTTTTAGTTGAGTTTAGAACGTCTGCATAAGGAAAATTTATTTAGAATAAGTATCCTTTTAATTTTAAGTTAGATTTAATCATTTTTGTCTAGTATGTATTGTATTTATGTATAAAAATGAATTTAAAATTAAAAAAAAGAAGAAAAGTGTGTTGGCTTGTGACCCGTTTGGTGCAGGTTCAATCCCCATTGGGAACAGCAACATACGGAGAGTAGGAGAGTAGCGAATAACGCCTTGTTTTTGCAATCTCGTCACCTAAAATAAGATTTCCGCCTTCCGCCGGGTAGTACAATGGACCGTGCTCTGGGACTTGGTTTTCTTTCTTATATATATAAAAAAAAAAAAAAATGGGTAAGAGAAATGCTATAATCAAGGCGGAACAAGGCAAATATATCCGTTTAATAGCCGGTAAGATTGGAAGAGGACCAACTAATGTTCACAGCTAACTAAAGGAACCTGAGAACTATGGAAAAAAAACTGGAAAGGAAGATTAAGCAAGGCAACTACAAGCTTAAATCGACGATCCGATACTGAGAGCTGTTCAAATTCAAGTCTTTCCGTGAGTATAATCAAAGCAGAATTGAAGAATTGAAGCCAGTAGATCCACCATATTACATACCAAACAATGTAAAAAAACACTATTGATCACAGCACGCAGGAGTCAGCGAATTGATTTTTCAAAAAGTCACATCAAGTAGAGTAGAGAGTGACATACCGTCGTGTTCTCAGTTGAAAAAAGTTTAATTTGGACGGACCTGATGGATACAATTATAATTTTCACGATTTGAGAAAGGATGAAATACAACTTCAAAGGCGACACAGCAAAGGACTTGTAGTAATGTAATGGGCAGTAGTTAGCTTTTACGGAACTTCAACACGAGATTTTCAAAGCTCAAAAAAACGTTTGCTAACTTTTTGCCTCTGACTTCTGCGTGCGTATCACAATGTTTAATAGCGCAGTTTACAAAAGTATGAGGCCAAATTAACGGCAGCTGAGATGAAGACGCTTTGCGTGACAGCAGAAGTAACAAAGCTTTATTCAAAAAGAATATAAATTTCCAAGATCCGACGAAGCCTTCACGTCAAATAACCTTTCTCAATGAAAATGGAGAGCGAACTGCTCAGTTGGTAGAGGAGGATAGTTTACGTTGAACCAAATTTTATATAAGTAATTTTTCAGTTTGTTTTTTTTTCAACATCAGCGTTAATATGCTCCAAACACTTAGAGTATTTTCATAGCACAACCACATTTCAGATTTTAGTTAGAATGACCATGTCGTTTTTAAAACAAATGTTAGAAAAATTCTTCAAAATGGAACATGGCAAACATAAGTATATTGAAAACATAATTGTACCATGAAGCAAGTCAGTGTGAACCGCATACCATTCACAATTAATACGAAATCTTATCTTACTTTAACAGGCTACAATTATGTTAACGCATTGAGTCATTTTGACGTTTGGTTTTGGCCAACCAGAAAAGTTTGTCAATGGTCATGCCATCTTTTCCGCCAGATGCCACTTCGCTGCTGCCATCATTTTGCACGGATCTGTTTTGTTTAATTTGTTTTTCGTGGTTTGGAAGTTCGGGGATTACAAAACAGCTTAATGGTGTCGTCGCTTTCAGATGTTTCATCTAGCACTTTCTTCTTAACCTTCCTATACCCTCGCGTTGGTCTGCCAGACGCTGATAATTAAAATTTTTATAATTTTTTCAAAAAAGGAGAATGCTATCGCGTACTTCAATTCAGCTGGGCGCGAGCGCTTATGCCGAAATAGCATGGGTCAGTACACGGCAACAATCGATCATTTCTTTTGGAACATGTTATTACAGACTCCACCGACTGCTCTTGTGAGACGTCTGTGGAAAATAAGTTTATATAACTTTTTGCCTAAAGTTGTTCTCCTTAAAATTTTTGATATAGATAGATAGATAGATAGATAGATTCTTTATTTTTTCATCATAAAGTTTACAAATTGGTATACTTAAGAATAAGGACATGGCAATACTGCCGTCTGCCTGAATATTTTTATAATTTTTGATATATTTTTATTTTGTTTTGAAAAATAAAGATTTTAAAAAATTTGTATTACTCGTCAAAAAAAGACTATTTACAGAGGTTGTAATAAAAAGCTGTTAGTCACTAATTAAAGCTTCTTGAAGACGTATTCAAACCTTATGAAGATAAAGGTTATCAAGGACTCGAAATAAGGTGCGAATAAGATAGACCTATTTGGTCGGTAACAGCTAAAGAACTTGACAAAGAAATTAAAGAAAGCATAAATATAAAAAAGGCCCCAGGGTTTGATTTGAAATTTTGAAACAATTTTCACGAAAATGTTTAAAAACATAGGGACGGACTACAGTCTGCTTGGGCGAACTGTTGGATACCCTATTCTTATTCCTATCAATCATAAGTGGACGTGACAAAAGTCGAAGTATGGATGAATTGTTAAGAACGCTCTACATTATTTTGTTATACAACATTTAAAGGATTTTATCAAAAAAAAACGAAGCTTTTGTAAAAAAACGCTCCCAAACTTTGGTTTTTTAATAAAATTATTTTATTTGATTGTGGGCGTGTCAGTAAGCGGATTTAAAAAAAATTAACACATCTATAGAGTATATATTATAAATTTCAGCTCCCGAGCTCAAATTTTGGTTTTTCAATAAAATTGTTTTATTTAATTGTGGGCGGATAGGCGGATGTTGAAAATTGTATCTCCCGAGCAGTTTTAGGAGTCATAGATCATATATAAAAAAATTTCAGCTTTCTAGCTCAAAATTCGATTTTTTAAAAAAAAATGTTTTTTTGAGTTTATGGGCGTGTCTGTGGGCGGATTATTTCGGGACCCTAGAGAGTATATGGTTAAAATTTCAGCTCTCTAGGTCCTGTTTAAAGGACTAATTTTTGCCGACAGGCGGACGGACGGACGGACGGACATGGCTAGATCGACATTACTATCGATGCTGATCATAAATATTGTAACTTTTAGTGGTCAACGGGCAATATTAAGGTATGTTACAAACTATGCGTCAAAATGAATATACCCTTAGAATAGGGTATAAAAACTAGCGCAGGTTATAAATGCTGCATTTAAATTAAGATATGTGCCAAGCATGTGGAAAGTCGCGGAGGTAATAATGAAACCTTAACCAGGCAAACCACCTAATGATGTTACCTCATATCGCACAATATCTATTTTAGCATTGATGTCCAAGTTATTCGAAAAAGTGCTGGTAAAACGTCTACAAAAAAGTGGTCTGTGTGCGACCTGCAAGGTTCACACGACTAGGTTTTAGGTTTTAGTGACAAATGACAATAAATAGTACAAATAAAGGCAAATTATTTTAGTTATTTATTTACTAATAAAAAACGGCTTGACCGATTTCGTTGAAAACTTAATCAGTTCTGAGTTACGTAACTACGTTTCGAATAAACCCGGTCCTAAGTCAATATCATCTTTGGTTCTCGAGATAATCGTGGCGAACCATAATTCCGAACGCACATACGCACATACGTACATACGTACATACACACAGACAAACAGCAAAACGTTGGATTTGGATCCTTGTGACCTTGAAACGTGGAGATATGTCAAAATCCGCGATTCGCGAAATCGGATACCATTGATCAGGTGCATAGAATCACAGATAAAATCGAAAAAGCATTTGAAGAGAAAAATGTGTGCTCTACAGTATTTCTTGATATAGCACAAGCTTTCGATAAAGTCTGGCATAAAGGACTGATACACAAATTACAAAAGAAACTGCCGAAGCGACCATTCTGGAGTCTTATACATCAGATAGATTCTTCAGAATTAAACAAGATACAGAGTATTCAACATTAAGAAAGATTAAAGCTGGTGTACCGCAAGGCAGTGTGCTAGGTCCAGTTCTATACCTAGTTTTCACTAGAGATCCGCCTAAAAGTGAAGAAACCACCATATCTACTTTTGCAGATGACACAGCTGTCCTTGCTGTGTGGAGCAACTGTCGAAATAGCAACAAAAGCTTCAAACAGCAATAAACATTATTTCAGAATGGACTAACAAATGACAGATTAAATTAAGTCAATCCATATTAATTTTACGGATATAAACGTACCACACATTCCAGTCTACATTAACAACAATGTAGTGGAATATTCAAACACAGCCAAATATCTAGGCATGACTCTAGACGCTAAACTGCGTTAGCGCACGTAAAGAAAAAAATGCGATACAGTAAAATGTGTTAGGTTATTGGGAGATACTCATCCCTGTCCAACTACAATGAGTTATTGCTCTACACGCAAGTTCTGAAACCAGTATGGATCTATGGGCTCCATTTGTGGGCGTACACGCACATGCCAAACAAATTTACAAAAAATGCAGGTTTTCCAAAATGAAGTACTAACGAACATAGTTAATGCACCTTGGTACATACGCAATGCCGATTGGCATAAGGATCTCAATGTTGAAATGGTTGAAGATGAAGTTAAGAAAATTGCTCAAAGGCACAGAAGTAGGCTTCTCAAACACATAAACACAGAAATAACAGGACTTTTTAATAATGACAATGTAATCAGGAGATTGACACGAGTAAAACCTCTTGATCTATAAGAGTAAGCTAGGGCTAAGAAATCAGATATTGTTTTCAACCAAAAAGAAGTTTATAAATCCGACAAACGGCGGTTTGTCTCTTAAATTCATCAAAGATTTCAAAAACAAATTGCCGATTAGTCGTCGACTAGGTGCAATCTCATTCAGGATGGCGAATGTCAGTCCCCGGGCAGTTTTTTTAGATGAGTTTAAGTCCATCACTATTGCAGAAGCATCCCTTGCGTATTAGCTCTGCAATGTCTTTCGAAAATAATTAAAGCAAATAGTTAGTTTAGTTAGTTAGTTAAATTGACTTTTATTTCTATAAATATGTTACAATTAAAGTTTATCCTAAGTCATAATAGGTTTGGCCTATGGCCGTCTAGGAGGTTAACAAAAATATAAACTTAAGTTCTTTTATTAAAAATCTCCTTTTATAATTTGTTCTCTATAACGAAGTGCTGCAACTGTGTAGTTATATAGGACATCCCATCCCTTTTCTCCATTTAATTTATTGCTTCATCTTCCTCTACGACATGTTTTCCAAACATTGATAATCGAAATTCTTTTAGAATTGGTCAAACACCAAGAAAGTGCAAGACATCTTCTCTTTTTATACCCTATTCTAGGGGTATATTAATTTTGACGCATAGTTTGTAACATACCTTAATATTGCCCGTAGACCCCTAAAAGTTACTATATTTATGATCAGCATCGATAGTAATGTCGATCTAGCCATGTCCGTCCGTCCGTCCGTCCGTCCGTCGGCAAAAATTAGGCCTTTAAACTGGACCTAGAGAGCTGAAATTTTAACCATATACTCTCTAGGGTCCCGAAATAATCAAGTTTAAGCATTTTTGAAATCCGCCCACAGACACGCCCACAAACTCAAAAAAACAAAATTTTGGAAAAAATCGAATTTTGAGCTAGAGAGCTGAAATTTTTTATATATGATCTATGGAACATAAAACTGATTGGGACATAAAATTTTCAAAATCCGCCCACTGACACGCCCACAATTAAATAAAACAAATTTTTGGAAAAATTGAATTTTGAGCTAGAAAGCTGAAATTTTTTATATATGATCTTTGGCCCATAAAACTGCTTGGGACATAAAATTTTCAAAATCCGCCCACTGACACGCCCACAATTAAATAAAATATTTTTTTTGAAAAATCAAAATTTGAGCTAGGGAGCTGAAATTTTTAATATATACTCTCTAGGGGCCCTTTATGCTCATGTGTAAATATTTTCAAAATCCGCCTACTGACACGCCCACAATTATTTTTTTTTTTATTTTTGAAAGTCCAAAGTTTGAGCTAGGGAGCTGAAATTTATAGTATATACTCTCTAGGTGCCCTTTATGCTCATACTTAATTTTTTTTTTAAATCCGCCTACTGACACTCCCACAATTAAATAAAACAATTTTATTGAAAAACCAAAGTTTGAGCTAGGGAGCGTTTTTATTTACAAAAGCTTAGTTTTTTCGATAAAATCCTTTAAATTTTTGTCACGCCCACTTATGAGATATAGGAATAAGAATAGGGTATCCAACAGTTCGCCCAAGCGGACTGTAGCCCGCCCCTCTGTTTTTAAAACATAATTGAAGTGCATTTTGAGGGTGTACAAGCGCAGGGGAGGAGTTCCAGTTTCAATGTATAGCATATAGTTAGGGGTATTTTTTGGTAACCGGAATATCCTCTTTCAAAAGTAGGGAAGAAATTTTTTCACCTCATCGTAGGATTTGTAACCCCATATTTGAGCTCCGTAGAGCATTATCGAGGCTGCAGTCGAGTGGAACAAAGTTTGTTTTGCACTTAGCGACACATAATTGTTTTTGAAACAACGTTCCCAGATTGCACAGATAGCTCTTTTAGCATCACCTAATTTTTCACCAAACTGCGGTTTTAAACATAAAGCAGGCGTTATTAGGATACCTAGATATTTGTATCTGGATACAACTTCAATTTCTTCACCGTCTAACTTCCACTTTTCAACACGTGAGTAACAACCTCCTGCCTGTCGGGTTGGTTACCTACCAGGCGCGTCCCCGGGTGGTGGATAGGGGGACCTCGGTACGATACGTTCGTGATCCGAAGTTTTAGAGTCATAGCGGCGTTTTATACACCGTCAAAGCTCTATCGCGAACCAAACCAAAAAAACAAGTATGCAGGAACAACTTAATGATTTAAATACTCCAGGTGGTACTCGCATGGGCGAAAATCTACCCGTGGTCTTTTCGACCACGGTCGGGGCACGGATTCTGGAGGCCCCAACCGACATACATATACCCCCCGCCTGTACAGGCGTTGATTTAATTTTGGTCTGGACTTCTGCAGCTCTATGTCCGACACGTTCGGTAGACTGGGCTGGAAACATGAAGAAAGTGGCGGAGAGGTTCAACCTGATACGCTTAATCTTCAGACCAATAGACAGACAGCCGATAGGTGTGATGCTGCCGACGAGGCCTGCGAAACCGAACAGGTGAAACGGGCCACAGAAGCGGCGTCCACTGGTCAGCGTCCATCTAAGAGCCAGCGAAAGAGGAAAAGGAGAAAGGCGGCTACCGTGCGGCGCAAAGAAACTGCACCTCCAGTTGAAGGCGCAAGCGCTGAGAACTGCCCTTCCCCGGCGGCGACGGCAAATAGATGCAGGTCGGCAGAGGTTACCCCAACCGAAACCAGCCAGCTGACTGAAACCAACGCTGCCTCCTCTTCCAATGGCTCGAACAGGAAAAAACGGAGGAAGAAGGCCTCTAGCACTCCTGTCGGTGGAACTGCGCGCGCACCTTCTGCGTGCCCTTCCACTAGAACACTTCCAGCTGATGGAGGTCCCCGCGCCCAAAACCTGAGTGAAACAGTTGCTTCAAGCAGAAATGCTCGCGGCGGCAGTAGGCAAAAATTGGCTGTCGTGGGAACATCTGTCAGCAAGAAAAAGACGGTATCTTACAAGAAAGCCGTTACCTCTTCTCTGGTGTTACTCATAAGAAAGGCTGGCGAAGACAACAGCATGACCGACGCAGAGTGCAAACACTGTGAAGATCACCTGTGGGAGCTGGCAAAAGCATCCAATGAATTCAAATTTAGGGCAGTGAACTGAAGAACAGAACCTTTACGGTGAACAACACAGCAAACCTTTGAATGGCTTGGTAAGACGGTGCCAAAAATTCCCCCTCTGGGAACCACAACTTTTGAGGTTTTCAGACCCCCCAAAAAACGCGCGCCATCTGCTGGATTCCCGGGAAACTTAGGAAGACGGCGGATGTGCTAGCGCGCCTACACACCCAGAATCCTGGGCTTGATACTAGCGACTGGACTGTTCATTCTCACAGGGAGAGTAGAAACAAGGATGATAAGGAAGGATCTACTCTCGTTGTTGGTTTAGATAAAAGTTCTGTCGAGACTATCAGGTCCTGGTACGGGATGCGTCCTTATTTGCACCTTGGAAGGATTCAATTCCCCTTTATTTCCAAGTGAGTGCGAGTATCGGACGTGGCCAAGATTTGGTTGCTGCAGCTATTAGCTACGAAACGAATGGAGATTGGACGACCTTCGTCGTGGCGTCAGCTTATCTCCCCTATGATTCAGTAGTGCCGCCACCACCAAGGGCAATTGCTGAACTCATAGACTATTGCGACACCAGGAAGATGGGCCTAGTTATATGCTGTGATGCCAACGCTCAAAACACTGTTTGGGGCAGTAGCAAATGCTACATGCGAGGAAATCATCTCCTAGATTTCATTCTATCGTCTGATCTTACTATCAACAATGTTGGCTTGCAACCAACTTTTGTGACGTCAAGAAGATAGGAGGTGATCGACCTGACTTTATCAAATAGATACTTTAAGGCGATGACCAACTGGAGGGCCTCTTCGGAGGCATCCCTCTCAGATCATAGATATATCGAATTCCAAATCGAATGCGAAGCCATAACTTTGCAGGAGAGGAGGAATCCAAGAAAAACCAACTGGATACGCTTCAGGGAGGAAATGGGAAAAACTCTCAAAACTCCAACCAAACTCAGGACGAGACAAAAGGTAGAGGATGCTGTTCAAAACCTGAATAGTGCCATTACTAGCTGTTTCGAACTGACGTGTCCAGTAAGTAAACCCCCTGGCAGAACGCCGGTTTCCTGGTGGAGCTCGGAACTGCAAAGAATTCGTAGAGAAGCTAGAAAGCTTCTAAATAGGTCACTCAAGACTGATTTAGAGACAGACTTGAATCTCTACCGATCGAAGCAGAAGGAATATAAAAGGCTAATTCGGGTATCGAAAAGTGCTTCTTATAGGAATTTCTGCGAAAAGATTGAAACACTGGGTGAAACTAGTAGGTTGGTTAAAGTTCTGAAAAAGGGCAAACCAGCCAAACTGGACTCACTTAGAAAACTTGATGGCACCTTCACTGAGACGAAAGCGGAAACTATTAGTTATCTGCTGGAGTCTCACTTTCCGGGTAACCAGATTACAATTGGTTCACAACCAGCCCCGATTACCGAGACTATGAGTGAGCCAAGACAAACAACTCGGCGTAGCTGGTATATTGCGAAGGCCGTGGTGACGGACGAGGCCATTAAATATGTTTTTGCGTCTTTTGACGGCTTCAAGTCACCTGGTACGGACGGAATATACCCAGCCATGCTGCAACAGTGTACAAACCAGTTGCTACCGACTATGAAGAAAATCTTCACCGCTGTCCTAGCACTGGCATACATTCCAACACCCAGGCGTACAGTTAGAGTGGCATTTATACCTAAAATTGGCAGAAGTGACTACTCACTCGACAAGAGCTTCAGACCAATCAGTCTGACTTCCTTCTTGCTGAAAAGCATGCAAAGGCTGGTCGAGCTTCACGTGCGCAAAACTGCTTTGCGATTGCACCCACTATCTTAGATGCAACATGCCTATCAACGCGGAAAATCCTGTGAGACTGCGCTCCAAAATCTAGTTGGTAGAATTGAGGGCGCGCTTGACAGAAAAGAATACGCGATGGGCATTTTCATCGATATTGAGGGTGCTTTTGACAATGCGACTTTTGATAGGATGTGCAGCTCCGCCAGACAACATGGCGTAGACGAACCATTGGTGTTGTGGATTAAAGCAATGCTAATGAATAGAACGTTGGTTGCGGATGCGGATTGTGGCCGCTATGTTATGGCGGGGGTAAACAGAGACTGCCCGCAAGGCGGCGTCCTATCTCCACTGCTGTGGTGTATGCTGGTCGACTCACTGTTGAACGCACTCAACAGTTCTAATATTTACGCTCAAGCGTACGCGGATGATGTTGCCGTGCTTTCTGTTGGATCATGCCTAGCGACTATATGCGCCAAGGCGCAGGCGGCCCTTGACGTGATCGGCGAATGGTGCACTAGGAATGGGCTCTCGGTCAATCCTCTTAAAACTGAGGTTGTTCTCTTTACGAGAAGGAGGAAGCTGGTCGGGTTGACTCAGCCAGTGCTAAAAGGCGTCACAATCCAACTCTCCAATGAAGCAAAGTATCTGGGAGTCATCCTGGATAGCAAACTTCTTCGGTCCAAACATGTTGTGCTGAAGACTGCCAAGGCGCTGTCTGTTTTCTGGCAGTGCAAATGCATTTTCGGCAAGACATGGGGCTTATCACCGAAAAGAGTCATATGGATTTATACGGCTATGATAAGACCATTTATAGCATACGCATCGGTTGTTTGGTGGAATAAGCTTTCACGTAAATACGTCACTGCTGCTTTTGCCAAACTCCAAAGGCAGGTATCTCTCGGCTGCACGGGGGCCTTCCCCCGCACGCCTGGCTAGGGCCTAGATGCACTGTTGAACCTTCCGCCCCTTGATGTTTACATCATGGGATGTACAATCAAGGCTATCTCACGTCTTACAAGAGGTGGCTTTTGGTATAACTCGCACTGGAGTTTTGATGAACTTGCGCAACGGTTGTCCTTTGACTCCTGTCTTATGGATATGCCGTCTGATGCGATGACACCGGAACTTCGGCTAAAGCGCATATACGAGGTCGACTTTCCTCGCGTCCAGGACTGGCTCTGGCCGGACTCTGAACCTGGAAGGGAATGCAGTCGAATCTTCACGGATGGCTCCAAAACCGATCAAGGATCTGGTGCTGGTGTCTTCGTGGAGAGCGAAACCGTTCGACTTTTTTTCCTTTATGCAAATATGCGTCAGTCTTCCAAACAGAGACTTATGCAACTCTAATGGCCATGGATCATGTTACGAGGAACAGGTGGAGGGGGCGAAGTATCTGCGTCTGTAGCGACAGTCAGGCTGCGTTTAAGGCCTTACTGAAATCCTTAACTACTTCAAAAATAGTACGTGAATGCAAGATATCGCTGAATTCGGTCGGAAGGCTGAACTCACTTAAACTTGTCTGGGTCCCGGGTCATAACGGGATCACGGGAAATGAGATCTCCGATGGACTTGCTAGACAAGGCTCAGAGGGGGACTTCTCAGGACCTGAACCAGCGATCTGTCTGCCTGAGTCCTCGGTCAGGGCTTCCATTGACGGTTGGGTTTCCTATGAACACAATCGCCGTTGGCATGACTCTCCAGGGTGCAGACAGACTAAGCAAATACTCCCCGACGTCTGTGGGAAATCCGCGGCATTCTTGTTGTCTCTCAACAGAAAAGACTGCAGACAGACTACTGGCGTTCTTACGGGACACTACGCTTTTGCCAAGCACCTCAAGGTGCTAGGCCTAAGCGACACCACCAACTGCGAAGCCTGTGGAGAAAGCGACGACACTGCGGAACATTTCCTCTGTGATTGTCCCGCTTTTGCTCGTATCAGGTAGCAGGTTTTTGGTGCAGATATGGTGAGTGCTGTAAACCCAAGCTCCTTATCATTGAAGCGCCTTCTCGTTTTTCTTAGAAAAACGAGTAAATTCCCACAGTAAAATGTGGTAGTACAATGGACCAGTATTGAGTCTGAGTGCTCCAGTGCAGAAAGTTTCACACACCCCGACAAAAAAAAAAAAAAAAAAAAAAAAAACAACCTCCTGCATTTCTAAATATCATGACTTTTGATTTCTCAAGATTAACAGTGAGATTCCAACATTTACAATATGCACTAAGTCTGTTTATCATTAGCTGCATTCCTTGGATAGTTTCACACAGAAATACGATATCATCCGCATACATCAATGCCGGGATTGTTACATCGCAGAACCTTATTCCACCTTTGACATCATCGATTATATCATTAATGTATAGTATAAAGAGTAGTGCACTTAGAATACATTCTTGCTTCACGCCCATTGACGTTTTGAATTCTTCAGAGAATAACTCTCCATCCCACACGTACGCAATATTATTCTCATACAAAGCTCGCAGGATTTGAATGATTTTGCTTGATACTCGTACACCGATTTTGGAAAGCTTGAAAAAGAGTGCTTCACGTGGTATTGTATCGAAAGCTGCTCGAAAATCTACAAAGAATGCGTACAACTTTTTTTTCTTGCTCTTGTAAGATTCAGCAATATTAGTAAGGCAGAATATCTGGTCGATTGTAGAATAACCTTTTCTAAATCCAGCTTGAAATTCTTTAAGAATGTTATTTTCTTGAACCCATTCGTATAATCTTTTATATATCAATGCGGCAAACAGTTTGGCTGAAGTGTTCAAAAATGTGATTCCTCTGTAGTTCTTCGGGTCTTTGTAATCACCTTTTTTATGAAGTGGGAAAATGATTGCTTACTTGAATGTATCAGAGACATTTGTAGAATCAAAGATTCGATTATATTCTATTGTGAGATAATTTATAAACTCGTTTGTGCAATTTTTATAAAATTCGAACGGGATGCGGTCAATACCTGGTGCTTTGTTTGATTTCGAGTTGTTTATAGCTTCCTTGACTTCTTCCAGAGTAAACGCGGTGTCTAATTTTTCATCGATGAGTAGTGGGGCTGCATATTGAAATAAAGGCGAGGTTAGTGGAGCATTGAGGAGCTTATCGAAGTGAGTCCTAAGTTGCGGGGATTTAAGAGACAAAGAGATGTTTGACGTGTATCCGTTTATGTACTTGACAACTTTCCAGAATTGCGCCGAGGACTTTGAGGTGTTTATGAGCGCGATATTTTGCTGTTCAAGGGCTATTTTTTTTTGCTATGACTAATGCGCTTGTATTCCCTGTTGACATCTTGATAGAGTGTTTTGAAAATGTTGGCGTTATTCGTTCTCAAGAGCTTTAAACATTTAAAGGAATTGTCTCTTGCTCTCAAACAATCTGAATCAAACCATTTTTGCGTATATGTTTTATAGATTCTTGGGTCCTTGTGTTGCGGAATGGATTTCTTAATGATTTCTGTTAAATCCTCAATATCAGCTGTATATTACTGCGTGCTCAGTTTCATAAGGTTTATATTCATGTTTCGCCTTTGCAGCTACCATTCAACAAACGCATGTCATACTCATCGGCAAGTTCAATAATTTTTGTTCCTTTGTTATAACAAATTGGGTCCTTAGATTTCCGATAAGGTTCCAAAAAACTGCTGTTGTATCCGGATTCGAAAATGTTTTGTGATAGTCCTACTCGACCATTAAAATCAGCAATAAGCATTATATCGCTGAAGTCTAAGGAGTGTAGTGAGTCACAGAGTTTGGCGAAATCAGACTGCCACTTATTGCAATTTAAGTATATAGGTACCAAGATGTCATCAAATGTATTAGATTTTAAGTTAATAACACTTATTTCGCCAGCTTTTTTAAAGTTATCGCAGATCCCTTCGAGATTATCGCGAAAACCGAACAATGTTCCACCACTTCCTCTTCCAAAAAGCGAAGTTTTTACAGCAGGAGACCATATTAGTTCATAATTTGAGAATATATTCTTAAATCTAATTTCCTCGTTTTCTAATAAATGTGTTTCAAATAATACAAAAATATCAAAACTTTTAACATAATTAAAAAATGTTACAAAATTCATTTTGTTTTTTAAACCAGATACATTGTAGCTTAAAATTCTTATTTTCTTATACACTAAAGTTTTTTCAGCATTCTGATAGACTGGGACACATCATGCGTCGTGTACAACCGCCTTAGAGCTTGTGGGTAGACCCGAAGATTTTTCGCCTATATCTTTTTTATTAAATTTGGCATCACTGCTGTGATTGCCATTATCTGTCAGCTTTGAAGTTTTGTGAGATGTGTTTTCTTTTGTAGCTGTGTGGTTTGTATTTTTAAGTTCATTACCAAAATATTTTCATTTATTGAAATGTCTCCATAGATTGATTTAATAACCTCAAACCCATTTTTGTCACCACACCTCAACCCAAGCGCAGAATCCCAAGTAAACACCTTCCTGGCAATATGCAGGTGATCATTAAAGCAAATATTTTCCCTAAGTTTTATTTATTACATTTAAACACATCCATTAGTATTCATACAAATTTATTTCGAAAAAGGCCTTCGTAAAAATATGACAAATACACTATAGAACTTTCGGTCCCAGGGACTGTGCGGGTGTTATTTTTTATTTGGTGCGGGTATAGGAAGGTTAACGGCCTTTTGAGCCCTGCCGTTGCATTTCGTCTAATTTGGACCGGTCAATGGAACACAGAAGAAATGGATCAGTAACGGGTTTACCACGATATCTAGAGAAAACAAAATCTATAATTAAACAAATCTTGAAAACTAGCATTAAGAACGTAAAATCTCGAATGACCGAATCTTGAAAGACCAAAAGCTAGAATCCCCATACTAAAATCCACATATCAAAAAACAGAAACCAAATCCCCAAGCACAAAATCCTCAAACAGAAAATTTCTTAGATGGCCTCGAACTATAAAGGACAAATAGATCCCATAAACAGTGCGCTGTGTAAGGGGGGCCATGCTGCATGGGATGAGGAGCGAGTTTAGGCTAGGTGCCAGTCTTAAAAACAGAACAATAAAAAATCTAGAACTTACTTTTAATTTTTCGAGATTATTCTAGATTTTTGTCTTTCTAGATTTTCGCGCATTCCAGATTTGTTCATTCTATATTTTGTTTCTCTCTAGAATTTGTATTTTCGAGATTTTGACACTCTAGATAACGTCATGATTCCCCAAGGTACACCATGCAGGGTTTTTTTTTTTTGATAAGTGGTTGTAATTTATTAAGTTACAATAAACGTAACTCACCGACTTCACACATACTCAAAAAATATTAAATTTCAAGTAAAAACACAGCAGTGGGCTAACTTCCCGGAATCCCTGACTAAAAATATCTTTGGTACATGAACATTTTTTTTGAGAATTTCTGCCCAATTAGTGCAAAGAGAAGTCGGCAACCTTCTGTGCTGAAATAAAACAAAATGTGAGATGAAGTTTTGGGAGCATTTATTTTGAAAGGTAACTGAACACATTAAATCTTTTGGTCCTAGGACAGTTGGTCCAACCTACTCTATCGCCCCTACAGTCATATTCAAAGGAGATTTCCTGCGAATCCCGTCAAAAGGCTATATCAGTCAAGGCGGCCCTGAGATTAAGAGAATCCAATTCGTGGCAAAGCTCACACATTCGGCACAGCAGCATCCTAACTGCCCACAAGATTCCCAAGAATACGGATTACCTAATCCCAACACTAGATTTCAGTAATAAATACAAGACTTCCATCCCAGACTGAGCCAGCTGGGAAGACGGTCGCACTGCAAACAATGACGCCATAGACATATATACCGACAGGTCAAAGACAGCCGACGGCAGAGGGGCGGGCGTGTTTTCAGACAACCCTGCGCTCAATGTCGTACTACGACTAGCTGACCACTGCAGTGTATTTCAGGCAGAAGTCACGGCTATCCGCGAAGCAGCACGCAGACTCTCTTTGAGCCCGATAAATAGAAAAACTATAGTGATCTACATAGGCAGTCAGGCAGCGATCACTTAGAATCACCAACAATAAGATCCAAGTTGGTAAAACAATGCCGCGAATCTCTTAACGAGATCGCGGTCAGATGTACACTTCCCTGTGCTGGGTACCCGGTCACAGTGATATTAAAGGCAACTGCAAGGCGGACGAGTTAGCCAGACGGGGTTCCGTACAAGAACTCTCTGACAACAGAGAGACACCGGCGGTACCCATTCAGACTCTGAAACTCAAACTTCTAGATAACGCGTTAATAGAAGCAAACAACAGGTGGAATAGCATCAGTACATGTGTGTCCTCAAAGCAAATTTGGACCAAATACGATGCAAACTTCTCTCCATCAGCAGGAAAAATATCAGCTCTATAATCGGAGCAATCACCGGCCACCTTTTTAGGCAGACATGCCACCAGATTGGGAGCTCCCTCAAACGACTTCTGCAGAAGCTGTAGAGACGTCGAAGAGGAAGAAACCACCACTCATCTCCTGTGCAACTGCCCCGCACTAGCCAATCCAAGGAAAAAAATCCTTGGCAACTATTTCCTCGATGATCTAAGCGATCTCAGTAAGACAGATGTTGGCTGTATCAGCAAATTCGTCACTAGGTCCAAATGGTGAAACTAAACTAGAGGACGGATTGGACGATGACTTGAGCCCCTCCCGCTCCCCTGCCTCAGATCACCAAAAACCGATTCCCCTGCAAAAGAAAAGAGATCCCACTGGAGTTAGATTGTATCAGTCACTTCAGTCAGAACTCCTCTCCGAGGGCGAGACAGTAACCCGGCGGATCGACTGTAACAGTCTCCCCCGGCCTTACTGCCTTCCCGCTATGCAGACAAAACGGGAACAGAGTTGAGGTTAGATTGTAACAGTCACCCCACTCTGTTTCTCTCCCATGCCTCAAAACCTGCACCACAAACCCCCGAACTCAGTCACCATAATCCAAATAGACTATCAAGGCCGCCCCTCCCTGCTCCCTTTCCGCGGAATGGTGTAACTTGAGGCTCGTACTGCAACAGTCGCCACAAGCCGCACCACCCGCGATGCGTGCAGCAGGGTTGGACCACCTTCAGTCACGCCCTCTAGCACAGTTTTGCAAACAACTACTTGACTGTGCAGCCGGTACACCCCGACCCCCCCTCCAAGGAATGTAATAGCTTGCTCGGGATTCGACTGTATCGGTCTCCCTGGCACGGTATTGCCTGCAAAGAGAGTGAAGAGCAGTTTGAGGTTCGATTGTAACAGTCATCTCAAAAGAATCTTCCCTCCCCCGGTGATCAGGAAGCAATAACTTCCCTCCGCGGCGCAGAATTTGGGATCGACCTGTGGTTTGATTGCATCAATCACCTCATCTCGATCCCAACCCTTGGTTCGGATGTCGGGCGAGAGTCGCCTCTGCACTAGTCACTCTAACACATCGCAACCCATGCGAAATACAGCCAGGCTGCACACCCTGACCCCTTCAGGAGTACTGCGGCCTAAGTGTGCCTGGGCTCACGCCCTCGCAGCCACCTTACCTACCTACCTACCTATATCAGTCAATGTTTATACAATCAATGACAAAAGAGAGGCAGCCCTTAAATCTCCTGGATCACAGAAATGCAACAACACCAGCATTTGATTGGCTGTTATTCGAATTTGGGAGGCCTGTTGAAATTTTTAGAGACCAAACCGGCGAACCATACAGGCGGAGCAGTGAAGTAGGGGGGTAAGGATACCTTTGTTTAGATCATGATCTCGTCGTTATAGAGATGAAGAATAAAGTTTTTTTTATAATTTGCGTGCGATAAAGGGATTACTTTTATCTGTAGTGACACGACAGTACCATTGTAGTGGAAACCACAGCGCAGGCATTGTGCCTGTTGCTGTAAGTAGCTCCCAGCAAATGATTCATTGCCTATTTTTGGGTGCTACTTACTGTATGGAAGAATAGAAGAATAGGAAAGAAGTTTGGTACGATGCGATTTTTTCTCCACAGGTGGCGCCTAAATTGCTTTAGGGAGATCTGTTTTTGTTGTGTGTATTCAATTTATAAAAATCATGGTCCTGGTCGGGATTCGAAAGCACGACCTGCCAACCGCTTAGTGAATACAATACCATCGCACCATTGCCACCTGTTAACAAAAAAAGTACACGGGTGGATCCAAAACAGATGGAGTTGAGGCAGGAGCATACGCAGCGACCACTTAGACCTATCCTTTCTCCGATTAACTTGGTAAAATATATGCAGTAGAACTTCCCCAATTGAATTATGAACGAGTAAAGTTACCGTTACCCAGAAAACTCAAACTATGTCAAATTGGACGAAATACAGTTAGGAACCAAACGACTAATGAAATAAATATTTGATTCCTTTCATAGCCCTTAATTCCAAAACAGCATATATGTCACATGCATAATAACCTCAGATCGTTGCATCATGCCTCCAAGGCAAATGTTTCCTGCACGCCACATTTTCCAAGTCACAATTCACAAGTGCTCCATGCAACAACGATGATTGAAAATTAACTTTATCTTCCAGTCAAGAACTACAAAACACAAGATTTGTGATTTCAAATTGCAGGCAAACTCACTTCCTGCTCTGGCCTCATCACTCAGCTTTACAAATTCGCCTGGAAGGTGGAGCCACCATCTGCAACCCTATTTCATTTGGCTTACGGAGACCAGCAAACACATGCAAACATTTCAAAAGGTATTTTTTACCAACAATAACAAAAATTCTAACAACAGAACACAGAAACAGGAGAAAGAAGAAATCACTCATACGCCACATCGCAGATTAAGAAATGCAGTAATGCATAAACAATGAAACAGCATTGTGTCGTCCTACAAGGTTGCATCGCAAACACATAGACTCGGTGTATGGTAAGTTATTAGTGAGGCAGCAGACGGCCAGGACGTCAACGAGCGCACACACTGGTGCAAATACATTTCCAGATAGGAAAGGATACAGGAAGAAAAATGCCTCCAAGGCAGCTAGACAATCAGTGCATTGTTTCACTTGTACAGAATGAGAGATAAGCACAGGCCTTAGTTTACATTCAATTGTGGTTACCCTACTTAGTCGAGTACAACCCAAAGTATTGCAGTCGAGTCATTTTGATTTCCATTTTGCGGGACGAGGTGGCCGCACGGATGTGTTTCACTATTCTGGGACAGATGCTGACGTACAACCTTGTATTAAGGCAGCCTTGGTTAAATCCTCTAGTGACATTATCAACTACAAGTTTCTTGAAGGTGACAGCCAGTCGGCGCGGCGCTCTTATGAAAAGACAGAAAATACAATTACCTCCTGTCTGTTGATGTGCGGCTGGGGACAATGAGTGTGCAGTTTGTTCCTACATGAATACAACGTTTGAGCTTCGCAATGAACTTGAGTCCGAATGAATATTTAAAACAAAAAATTAAGATTGTGTGACAATATGGGCATTTTAAAAATGCCTAACTTAATTGAATCAAATTTATTTAAATTGAATTGGAAATTAAAATTGTTTTCAACTCATATTTCACTCAAAGTGTAACATTAAAAAAGTAGTTATTAAGTATAGTTATTGAATATAAATTGCCATGCACACTTATGATCATAATGATACTTAACATTAAAAACGTGTTCCTGCACAAACACTTATTTATCACGTGCCATTACTCTTACAACTCCCTGAGCTTTTCCCTTTCACATCGCATATCCTTGACAGTGACTGATAAGCAAAAGAATGAAATTGATATTAACTCATATCTCTTCGTTTCCGTCGCATATCCTTGTATCCCTATCCATCGGAAGCGTATAGATAGATATGTGGAACAAGAATATGTTCCATGTCAATAAGAGAAATATCTCAACGCAATTTTCCACCCATTGGGAAACGGATTGAAAAGTTGTTTTTTCCAAGGAAGTCGACCAAATGGGCGCATTTAGCAATACCAACCCTTTTCTCATTCAGTCGAGTGGGAGCTTCCTCCATCAAAACTATACAACACACATTAGAAATGAAAAACCGAGCACATTGGACCGCACGAGGAGCAACACTTTTTATGGCTCCTGCTGCGATATTAGGGATAGATATGTCGGTTACTTGGTCGGTTGGTGGAAGTTTAGTAATCGGACGAAATTGGTTTAACAGTGAGATCAACAAGCAAAGTGATGAACATCGGGTTGTTTTTCTTTGACGACGATGACACCACTAGAGATTGAAGTCAGTTTCAGCTGGAGATACAAAGGACGTGTGTGGTAGTTGTTGTTCTTAGATTGCGAGACAGTGATAAAAGGCGACATGAAAAGGGTTCATTTGCGCTCTTATAGTTAAGCCAGTGTTAAATTGTGTTCAATTCATGGATCATTTGAGAAACATATATTCACTTACTTACCTTTCTCCATTTATTTCCTTATATGAAGGGCGAAAGGAGAAACAAAAAGAAAGAGACAGTAGAGGTAAAGGCAGGCATACTGATTCGATTGAGTTGACATTTAAAACCACTATTGAGTTACCTGTCATAATTTGTAACTCTTCATGTATGTATGAAGATCAGAAACACTTACGCCTGCTCTAGGAGGTGATATTTCTGTGCAAAACACCCAGCATTAATATCCACTAACTCTGTGATTCTTGGTAGCACGCCCTCATCTAAGTGTGGTTATATTTCATTCCCCTTTAATGTAGCCCCAGCTGAGCAGTTAAATAGAGCCCTCCTTCGCACAAGTGATGGCTTAGCTAAGCGCAAAATAAAAACTAAACGAAGGAAAGAAAATTACGCAATCCAGACCAGAACCATCCCAAGGAAATCAGTGGCACGCAAAATGACTGTTAATCATTCAGTGTAGGATTCGAGAGGCCATTCACGACAGTATTCCATTTCATGGCTCCCTACGAAGGATCACCTCGCATTAATGGTAGTGGTAGCGGCTGGGGATATGAATTTCTTTCAACCTAAGCAATAAGTCACACCGATTACGCTGTTAACGGTAGTAAGAGTGTATGTATAGCACTGAAGAGTGATTGAATTTTCATGTGTTTTTTTTTGTTGTTGTTCTCATTTGCCGCCTTCATGAACCAGTATCAGAGAATTATGTGACCTTTTTTCTAACAATTTCCTTTTATAAGGACAAAGGA
The DNA here is from genome assembly GCA_949715645.1 of Portevinia maculata. Taxonomy (NCBI): domain Eukaryota; kingdom Metazoa; phylum Arthropoda; class Insecta; order Diptera; family Syrphidae; genus Portevinia; species Portevinia maculata. The sequence continues at coordinate 19,550,587 of OX454525.1, forward strand.
ATTTATGATTCACAAGAAAAAGTTCGTATTTCAATTAAAGTTATGGTCGTTCCTATTTAATGGCTCTTTAGTTTAGTTTGTTCGAAGGTTGAGGAAAAGTAATTAAATTTGCCAAGGTTAAGGTAAATGCAAATTGCGTCTGCTAGCCCATTTAATTGCAGAACTTGATAGACTTCAAACTGTTTTAGTTTTTGCTTTGATTTTCGATAATTTTTTCGTTCCTGGTGCTTGCAGCGGTTGATTGTTCATTATCGTGTCGTTTCGCGACTGTTAACCTTGAGCTGAGTTCACCCTTTAGCGCTGTCTTTTTGTTTCAGGAGTGACTATCAGAGATGACAGCTCAAACCAGTGTTTTGAAGTAAGTTTAGCTGGAAAATCAATAGCATTGTCTGTGAATTTTAATTTTACATCAATATAGAACTTCAGTGTGAGAATCCTTTTCTTTTAATTTGTGCACACTATAACATCTGTGTCACGAAGGAGTTGTTGCACATAGCTGTGACGAGCAGAAATGTTTATAAATAGTTCCCACAGACTTATCATTTAATGCAGGTAATAATAACTATCCTCGCCATTTATCCGAATGAATAAAAGGAAATTATTGTTTGATGTATGTGACAAAAATAATGCAAATACTCGTATTACTGTAGGGATTTAGGTGCGAATCTTTTCAAACGTACTCCTGGATGTCGAGAAAGATTTTGACAGTATATTCGTTAAGATTATAATCTATAAAGTCATCTTTGAAGCCATGTCCGGTGTGATGAACTTGTGCGAAATCACACATCAAAAAACTTCAAATTGCACAAAACAAAATATTAAAAATTATGGTAAGCCTTTCCTGAATTTTCTCAACCCAACTTCTACATAAAGATAGTTGGGTACTACAAGTGTCAAAGAAGATTGAAGTTCTCAACCAAAGTTTCAGCTTAAGATGTAGCAATTCTAGTAACATGTTGGTAAACAATTTAATAATGCAATACGCGCTTTTTACGTTTTATGTGCACTTAAATATATTTTGGTTATTTATTGTTATTACTTATTGATTTTTTTTTTTTTTTTTAATTCTGGCTCGCCAAGGCGATTTATAAGGGGGGGTACTTCGACCTGAAAGATCTTTTGTACCGTATGGGCCAGAAAAGTTTAAACTAGTAGAATTTTCACTTTCCGTGTAAAGCGGCCAATTTTACTTGTAGAAGAATTCTTTATGTCCTCGGGGCTCATTTGCTCCCTGAAAAAGATCTTCTTTCTAATTCCATTAAGGGCTGGACATTCACATAAAATGTGTTCAGCTGACTCGTCCTCTTCAAGACAGAGTCGGCACTCAGGAGAGTCTGATATTCTCATTTTAAGTAGATGATATCTTAAACCATGGTAACCTACTAGGTTTTCGATATCATGCCTGCTTAGGTTTAGACATTTGCCGGCATTTTGATTGAAGGGCCGAATGGCTTGTTTGGCCTGTATTAGACCTGGGATGCTTTCCCAAAGATAGATACATTTTCTATGTTCCCAGCTTTTAATTGCTGCCATTGCTGCTGATCTAGGAGTGCAGCAGAAAGGTTCGGGACCTATGAAAGGTGTTTCTGAACCTTTCGGCCTTTAAGTTACCTTCTACCCCGACATGACCCGGAACCCACCATAATTTCGTCTTGTTTCTTATTCCGAGTGTTTGTAGGGTATTGAAGCAGTACATGACTGATTTGGAGTCAATGGTATACGAGCTAAGGGCGTTTATAGCTGCTTGACTATCCGTGAAAATATGGATGGTTGCACCTTTTATGCCAGATAAAATAATGTGGCTGGCGCATTCTTGAGTGGCGTGGAGCTCTGCTTGAAATACGCTGGGACTTTTTCCCATGGGTATCGTAAAGCGTTTGTATGGTCCGTATATTCCCGCTCCTACCCTCGTTTCCATTTTAGAACCATCCGTATACCACTTTATGCCGTTGTGGCTGTTTGGTGGGTTATTACTAGCCCATGCTTCTCTCTTGGGTAACTCCGTGGAGAACCGTTTGTTGAAGCATAGTGTTTTTTGAATGCGGTCTGTGACCGCGCAGTTCATGTTAAGTTGTGGCAGTTCATCGAGAAGGGTCTTTAGTTCCGGATGTTAATTAAGACTTATCTCGTTTAACTCTATTATACTTATTGCACTACGGATCACCACTTTTTGGATGTATATGTGGAGAGGTGTAATTCCTGTTATTGCCTCTATGGCAGCTGTTGGACAGGTTCGCATGGCTTCGGAGATACCAAGGCACGCAAGGCGTTGTACCTTTTTGAGCTTCTCTATTGCGACCTTTTGTGTGGATAATGTCCACCATACTATGGAGGCGTATGTTATAATAGGTTTTATCATCACTGTTTAGATCCAGTGGACGATCTTTGGAGAGATTCCCCAGGTTCTGCCATATGTGCGACGACAGGCCCATAAAGCTCTATTAGCTTTAGTGATTTTGTTGTTTATGTGAGAGTTCCAGTTAAGTCTCTTGTCCAGGATTACTCCAAGATACTTGACTTCGTCGGAATACTCTACGACCGTGTCGTTTATTGTGATTAGGCCTAGGTCCAATTTCCTCCTTTTAGTGAAAGGAACGATGACGGCTTTACTGGTGGATTTATGGAAATATTTTCCTTAATGCACCAGTCTATGGCTGTCTTTAGAGCATTTTTCATTTTTGATGTGACTCCAATTGAGTCTTTGCCCCTGACTATGATGACAATATCATCGGCGTACCCAATTGTAGTGTAGCCCAAATTGCCCATCTTGTGTAGCAGGTCATCAATGACCAATGACCACAAAAGGGGTGAAAGTACTCCCCCTTGGGGGCATCCTCTTACGGCTGTTACTGATACTGAGGTCATTCCTGACGAAGCAGTTGCGACTTTCCAGCAACGCTTTGATCCATTTAATGGTTGGTTTGTCTATGTTTCTATGGTACCTACAAAGCATTTGATATGGATTCATATCCAGTGTTGTCAAAAGCACCCTCTATGTCGAGAAAGGCACAAAGTGCGATCTCTTTGCAACGGTATTCGTTTTTTATCTCTGTAGTTAGTCTTAACAGAGCGCCTTCCGTGGATTTGCCCTTTTGGTACTCATATTGGTGAGGGTGCAGAGGTATGCTTTTTGATATGCATTCTCTAATGTGGATGTCAATAATCCTTTCCATTGTTTTCTGAAAAAACGATGTCAAGCTTATCGGCCGATATGATTTAGGTAATTCGCTCGGCTTGTTTTCCGGTTTAGCTATGAATACTACGTTTACCTCCCTCCAGGTAACTGGTATATACCCCCAGTTGAAGCTGAACCTAAATAAGGCAATCATGGATGGTAATACAAATTCTATTCCATTTTGAATGAGGGCTCGAAAAACACCGTCTGTTCCTGATGCCTTGAATGGTTTAAATGAGTTAATTGCCCATTTAACCTTATCCGGAGTAAAAAGTAAAAAGTGTTCCGGATAAACTGTTAATTCTGCTGAGGTTTCTTGGAATTGAGACCTCCACTATATGGTCATCTGTAATGACCATCGTGTGAGACCCTGGGAAGTGAGCCTGAAGCAAAGTTTTCAGCGTTTCTTCCCGGTTGCGTGTGAGTGAACCATCTATTTATTAAGTTCAGCAATCCTGGCAATTCCCCTATTTAAAAGTTTTTTTTATTTTTTTTTTTGCGTGTAGGTGAAAATCGTTGAAAGACATCGCTTGCGAGCTTTGCGATATTGTGGGACTTGAATCACCAACTAAAAACACCCAGGGAAGGCATGATGTTACCATCCTTCCAGTAATCGCACCTAGTCTAAAGACTAATCAGCAATTTTGTTTTTACATTTGCTTATCTACTTACACTCCGTTCCAACTGAATAGGTACAAGCTTTTGCAAATCTATATGGCTCATTATTTCCACATAATGTACATGAATCTATAATTTGATGCTGCTAACTATTTGTCTATAATGTTGCCACAAAAAATGAAAAAGAATAATTCAAAAAAGCACCGTTACTTTTCTCTGGCTCTCTCGCAAAGCATTTCATACGGAAAAATTCAGTTTTTTTTTGCGTCAACTGAATAGGTACATAGTCATTATCTTTATTGTTAATGTGTGTTCCGAGAAGATCAACCCGTTTAAACAATTTTTAAAGTTTTCTGAGTGAAATAATTTATTTAATTGTCATTTGTTTGTAAATTTTGAGAACGATGGGTAGAAAAATCTCACATAGCAGTGTTGAGAAGGCTAAGATCGATTTACTTAAGGAACAAGGATTAACCGGGTGTGCTATAGCTACCAAAATTGGACGAAGCTTTAGCTTAATCTATTCGTACTTGAGAAATAAGGAGTCGTACGGGAAAAATATGAAAGGAGGGTATAAAACGGCCACAACAGCGGCTGATAGAAGAGCAATTTTGCGAGGTGCGTCCAACTCCTGCGACTCAGCTGCGAAAATAAAGCAAAAAGCGGCGTTAGTGCTAGTGTTTCGACGGTAAGAAGAGTGGTCAACAGTGCCAATCATTTAAAACGGCTTAAAATTCAGAAAAAACACCGTTAAACCATCAGCGGAAGTGTAGACCCCTAAAAGTTACTATATTTATGATCAGCATCGATAGTAATGTCGATCTAGGCCTTTAAACTGGACTTAGAGAGCTGAAATTTTAACTATATACTCTCTAAGGTCCCGAAATAATCAAGTTTACGAATTTTTGAAATCCGCCCACAAACTCAAAAAAACAAAATTTTGGAAAAAATCGAATTTTGAGCTAGAAAGCTGAAATTTTTTACATATCATCTATGACTCCTAAAACTGCTCGGGATAAAAAATTTTCAAAATCTGCCCACTGACACGCCCACAAATAAATAAAACATTTTTTTTGAAAATCCAAAGTTTGAGCTAGGGAGCTGAAATTTATAATACATACTCTCTATGGGCCCTTTATGCTCATGTGTAAATATTTTCAAAATCCGCCCACTGACACGCCCACAATTAATTTTTTTTTTTGAAAATTCAAAGTTTGAGCTAGGGAGCTGAAATTTATAATATATACTCTTTGGGGCCCTTTATTCTCATGTGTTAATTTTTTAAAAATCCGCTTACTGACACGCCCACAATTAAATAAAACAATTTTATTGAAACACCCAAGTTTGAGCTAGGGAGCGTTTTTTTTGATCAAATCCTTTAAATGTTATATATAACAAAATATGTAGAGCGTTCTTAACAATTCAACCATACTTATACTTTTGTTACGCCCACTTATGAGGGATAGGAATAAGAATAGGGTATCCAACAGTTCGCCCAAGCGGACTGTAGCCCGTCCCTATGTTTTTCATTTCTTTTGGCAACATTATAGACAAATAGTTAGCAGCATCAAATTATAGATTCATGTACATTATGTGGAAATAATGAGCCATATAGATTTGCAAAAGCTTGTACCTATTCAGTTGGAACGGAGTGTATGTACTGTTTGGTTTGCTACCTTTTGTTTCTTAATTCATTATCACTTTGTTCGTGTGATTAGGCTGTAGCACATATATTTCTTTCCCTTTTACCTAGTTAACTAGTTCAAAAGGTTTAACTCTACGTAATCTTCTGACTAAATTGCTGTTATTAAGTAGTTGAACTACTTCTAAATTAGCATGGTTGCGAAGCCTAACTTCATGTCTTCTTGCGACCTTCCGAACCTCGTCCTCTACCATTTCAATTTTTAGATACGAGTACCTATGTAGATCAGCATTACGTACGTACCACGGCGCATTACCAATATTGCGTAATACTTAGTTTTGAAAGCATTGTATGCTTTGAAGATTTGTCTTTCTTGTGCACCCCCATAACTGGAGGCCATATGTCCAAATTGGTTTTAATACTTGCTTGTAGAGAAGCAGTTTGTTGTAGATTGAGAGGCATGAATTCCTCCCTATGAGCCAATACATTTTATTGTATCGTATATTTAGTTCATCTCGATTTTTTTGACATGTGTTTTCCAACGCAACTTTGCGTCCAAAGTCAAGCCTAAATACTTAGCTGAGTTCGAATGCAGAACTACTTTATTATTTATGTACACAGGTATGTGTTGTAGGTTCTTATTCGTAAAGTTAATATGAACCGACTTTAGTTCATTTAATTTTATTTGCCATTTTTTGGTCCAATTGGATATATCATTTACTGTACTTTGCAGTTTTTCTGTAACTTCCTGTGCGGGTTTCCCTACTGCAAGTACAGCAGTATCGTCTGCAAAAGTGGCAACAGTAGTTTCGTCATTTTGTGGTAGGTCGTTCGTATATAGAAGGAACAGTACTGGTTCCAACACACTACCTTGCGGTACTCCAGCTTTGATGTGTTTCAATTCGGAGTACTCATTCTCTTGCTTAATTCTAAATAATCGTTGCATTATATACGACTCAAGTATTTCTTGGTACTCTTTTGGAAGATATTTTTGTAGCTTACGGATTAATCCTTTGTGACAGACTTTATCAAAAGCCTGTGTTACATCAAGGAAGATGGCAGAGCATATTTGTTTTTCTTCTACAGCTTTTTCTATTATATCAGTTATTCTGTGGACCTGATCTATTGTTGAGTATTTATTTCTGAATCCAAACTGATGGTTTGGGATCAGTGTCTTTTCTTCTAGAATCGGATGGAGTCCTTTTAAGAGCATTTTTTCGAATAGCTTCGACAGGATTGGCAGCAATGATATCGGCCGATATGACGTTACTTCACTGGGCATTTTTCCCGGCTTAGGTACCACAATAACTTCCGCAACCTTACACATGCGCGGAACATATCTTAGTCTGAACGCAGCATTTATTATCTGTGCTATTTTTTTCATACCTTTCTTAGGCAGTTTTTTCAGAATTTCACCCGTTATTAGATCAAATCCCGGGGCTTTTTTCGGGTTGATCTTTTCTTTTATTTTTTTTTGGCTATTTCACTAGAGGTTACTGCTGGGATCGATCTCTCGTCTTCGCACATTTCTTGCGTTTGTTGGGAAATATCTTTATCGTCGTATGGCTTGATGACGTTTTCAAGATGTTCTGCAAAAAAAAAAATGTGCACTTAAATATTATTTGATTATTTACTGTTGTTATTATTTATTGATTTATTTATTTAGTTCAGCAATCCTGGCAATTCCACTAGTTTTATAAGTTTTATAAAAAAAAACTATTAAATGAAGGTTTTAATTATAGTTTCCTTCAAACTTTTTTATACCAATTGGTAATTAATTTCATAAAAACTTTAAAAACTGTACAGTTGTAAAATATAATATATCAAATCTCTGAGCAAGCTGCGTATTTGTCAAATTTTGTAAAGCCTTAATCTATGAATAAAAATTATATCTATCTATCTATCATCAAAAAAAAGGTGTTTACCAAAGCCCCCTAGGTTAACCTAGCAAACTAAAACCACAATGGACAACCATAAGCGATAATTGGATCAGGGCCACAAACCCCATAACCATAGCCCTAGCGGTAAGATGGCCAATGTTAAATAATCTCTTTGTGAGAGCAATGGCGGCCTTGGCTACAGCAAGACAACCACCTATATGTTTATCAAATTTTTTATTTTTTTTTTATAATTTGCCTGCGCTAAAGGGATTTCTTTTTTCTGTAGTACACAGTACCCTTATAGTGGAAACCACAGTTGCTAATGCAGTTGTCGCCAATGGCCGAGATGCATCGCACTTGTTCGTTTCGAAGGATGATCTTCTGTGCATCTTCGAGTCACTAAAGAATAAAAAGTCGGCGGGGATGGATGGTGTCCCAAACGTCGTATTGAGACACCTGCCTCTGGAGGCTGTAGATATTTTCACCACGCTGTTTAACAATGCGCTGAATAATGCACATTATCCGGCGCATTGGAAGGTAGCTGTGGTACACCCTATCCCGAAAAAATGTAAAGATAGGACGAACCCTGCCAATCTCCGGTCAATTAGCTTACTTCCGAATATTAGCAAGGTCTTTGAAAAGGTTGTCAATAGAGCCCTGTTAAAGTGGGTCGAGGACAATAACATAATCCCGGACAACCAGTTTGGTTTCAGGGCGAGGCATGACACTATTCATGCCGCGTCGAAACTGGTTTCCGACATTCAGTGGAATAAATGCAAGAACCAATGCACGGGTGCTTGTCTGGTTGATTTTGAGAAGGCTTTCGACACCGTATGGTTAGAGGGACTTTTCTACAAGTTGACCAGGCGGGGGATGCACAAACCCTTGCTATATGTAATTTATAATATGCTTATGGGAAAGAAGTTCGTTGTCAAATGTGGCAACGTGACTTCGAGCAGAGTCTTTGAAATTAAAAACGGTTTACAGCAGGGGGCGGTCAATTCTCCGATCCTGTTTAACATTTACACGAGTGATCTGGTAGGTTCACTCAGACATGCTATAGCGTATGCCGATGATTTGGTGGCATACAGATCAGGTCCTAAAATCGAGGTCATTAATATCCTTTTGCAGCGTGACTTCGATCAAATTAAGCGATATTGCGATGACTGGAAGTTGAAAATCAACTTTCAGAAGACGGAAACAATCTTGTTCAGAACTCCATTGGCTGGGGGCTCTAGGGATACCAGAAAAAACTGGAAGAAATTGGCCATTATTGGACAAAATGGGCAGCCATTGGCGGTTAGAAGCGTAGTTAGATATCTAGGTATCTGGCTTGACCAGTATCTATATTTCGATAGACATATAGTTGCTTGTCTTGCTGGGGCCAAGAGGGCTTATGCTCTGACAAGGAGACTGTTTCATAGCAGTCAACTTGACTCCAGAGTCCAGAGTGAAGGTCATTTGCTACGTGGCCCTTATAAGGCCGATCATCGCTTATGGTTGTCCATTGTGGTTTAATATAGCGCCTAGTTATATGGAAAAGATTCGGGTTTTGGAGAGACAATGTCTTAGGACCTGTCTCCGGTTGTTCCGAACGCCTGAATCCAACTATATAAAATACTATCCCAACAAGGTCCTATACGATGGGGCTCAGTTGAATAGGATTGACAATTTCCTCATTAAGGTGACTCGAAGGCACGTTGCAAGGGCGATGGCCAGCGACAATAGCCTGATCTTTGGGGCTTACTACCCCAATGAAATGTACATAGAGAGTACGCTCCGGTCTGGCTTTATCCCGCCGGAGGCATTTATCCATATTGATGCAAAAGGGCTGGTACAGACGAGGGATGGTATCCCGGTATTATACCACCGCTACCGCAGCGCGAGAGATAAGCGGCTCATCCGCGGCAAGGGCATCGCCAATGCTCATGAGCTCCCCCGTTTTAGTACCGCAATATCGGAAAGGGATCAATTCGACACGGAAAAGCAATTCGCCGAATTTTGGTGGCTTGTTGATGGGGGAGGGGTCAACATGCCCTCCCAGGACGGTGCGTTACTCTAGGTAACATCCTCTTAGCTTATAAGTTAGATTAAGTTAGCTAGGGCGTTTTTGGGAGAGGCCGGGCTCGCCAACGTGTGGTGGTGCTTCCGGGAGTTGACTGACGCTGTAAGGCTTCAGTCGGCTCACGGCGGCGCGTGTGCACGTTGACGACTGCCAGGCACCCGGAAAGCAATTAGGATTTTGACCACTTGTTGCGCAAGGCAACGAGTGTTCAGAATCCTAATTATAGTTAGAATATGTTAAGTAGTTTAAGTAAGTAGAATAGGTAGTTGGTAATTTGTTTTATATAAAAATATAAAATTTAAATAATGATGCCGAGTTTTATTTAATTTTCTCGAGGAACACATATGTACGATTAGTTCGTAAAATAGTTTTTTGGCCGAAAGGCAATAATTATAAGAAATAGTTAAGTTTAGGGCGTCCGCATAAGGATCAATAATCTAGAGTAAGTATCCTGTTAATTTTAAGTTAGATTTAATCATTTCTGTCTAGTATGTAAGTTGATATAAGCTAATAATTAATAAAAATGAATTTAAAAGTAAAGTAAGTAAAAAGTGGAAACCACAGTGCAGGCATTTTTGTTTGTTTCTGTAAGTAGCTGCCAGCAAATGATTCATTGCCTATTTCTGGGTGCTACTTACTGTATGAAAGACTAGAAGGTAACAACAATCAACAGGTGGCGCCTAAATTGCTTTAGGGAGATCTGTTTTTGTTGTGTGTATTCAATTTATAAAAATCATGGCCCTGGTCGGGATTCGAACATACGACCTGCCAATCACTTAGTGAATACACTACCATCGCACCATTGCCACCTGCCAATGGTGCAGAATACAGGTACTGGTCGACACGGAAACCGAGGTAACTAGCCCCGCTTGTTAATGCCAACGGCTCTACATTTTGTACAATAATGACCAATTTGTGCCCCTCATTTTATCCAAGTCTCACAAAGAAAACACAAACAATTCGAGAAAAAAAATCTTTATATACCATGTCCCTATGACCTCCAGGTCTTAGTTGCAATGATTCAACCGGCTATGCTGTCGAGTCGATGACTATTTTCGTCAATAGGGTCACCCGCGGCAGATAGGCCGTTGATGAGCGTCAACTTAGAACTGCCCATAGGACATTCCGTCCGCTCCCACTCTCTCTCCCCCGCCCTCTCCCGCGTACTCACCATCGCCATTTCCGTTATCCCCTAGGCTGGACTTAAGGTTTCACACATCCCGTGATGATAGTCAGCCTGACTGGAGGCCAAGCTCAGAAACAGCTCAGTCGCGAAAGGAGTATCCCGATACCTGCCGACCTCCGGATTGGCCAGCCTTATCTGCACAATGCGGATCTCTGTGCAGATGGACCTCTTTTCTCCGCCACTCATGTGTGTTAAATATGAACAACAAACAAACAATTTTGCGACGGGTATCTCTTCGAAACCGAGTAGCACTAGGGGGGCTAAACTGTCTACCGGCATAGCTTCCATGGCACCAAGTAGGGACGGAACTGTGGATTTACAGGGTGACGCACGAATCGTGCTACAAAAACAAAACGTAATAGCTTTTTTTCCGTATGAGTAATCGGCTTATTTTTCTTTTATTCTGGCTACTATTCAGATTTATTAAAATGAATACTTGGGATACCGAAAAGAGGATTTGGATAGTGCAGCGGTACCACGCTTTGCAGCCCTTCATTTCCGTCTTAAGGGAACTTGGTTTCCGGCGAACAGGAGGTGTAACCATTTTAAACGCTATTACTTCTAAACTACTGTATGTAGGTACCTACTATAGGTATTTTGTACATTTTGGAAAGAAAAGTCAGTAGCGCATACAAGTCTTAAGCACTTTGGGTAGATTTGTGCAGCTACAAAAAAGTTATGGTTCCTTAAACTCAAAATTATAAAAATTAATTTTTACTTAAAAACGCAATATTTTCAAAATTTCCGACGGTAGATTGATCGTGGTATTTTGCGTGGTGCAACAGTTCAGCCTTCAGTCAGTGTCCGCGGACTAGCTATGCAGTTGGAACTTCCCAGAAACAGGATTCACAGAACTCTACAGAGTAATAGATTACACCAGTGGGTGGCGACAGTGTAGAGGTAAGTGTGTTGGCTTGTGACCGGTGCATGTTCAATCCCCATGGAGAACAGCAACTTACGTCACCCATTTATGGAGAGAAACGAATGACACCTTGTTTTCTCCAACCTCTACACCAAAGAGAGTATTTCTGCCAGGTAGTACAAAACCGTTACAGAGTCTAAGTGCTGAGGGATTTGGATTTCCTTTATAAAAAATAAAATAAAAAAAGATTATACTCTTTCCATTTAACACAGGAACAGAATTTACTACCAGAAGATGCGCAAAGAAGAGTGGAATTTTGCAAATGGCAACTGCGCAAACAGTCAGATAACTGGCACTCAAGAACTTTCTGTGGACTGACGAATCGGAATTCACAAGATATGGGATTCAAAATGTGCTGCTTATTAGGTTTGCTGACGAGGCTGAAGATTGGGCTAGATTAATAGAAAACACTTCAGTAGGCCCGCACGTTCTTCTACATACGGTTAATTGCAATAACTACCTGCAACTTTTTGGAGAACGACTGCCGGAGCTCCTTGAAGATGTTTCTCTTATTCAGAGAAGTGCGATGTTCTTTCAACAAGATGGAGAACCTTGTCACAGTGTTGCGGTAAATTTTACCACAACAAGGCCTGCTCTTAGTCCCTATTCTTTTCCTTTCCTGGTCCCTCTTTTATTCGGCTGCAAGTTCACGGTCTCGGAAAGCGATAGGGGCACCCATGGCACCATCAGCCATTGGATCACTTTCGATTTCACTTTCATGAATGAGCAACCACCACAGGGTGACGGGCTTGGAGGTTCCAGTTAACTCAGCCTGACGGGCGGTCAGGAGAGTGAGACCCATAACGACTTTGTCGGACGGGCATGTTGCCAGAAGGGAAATCAAAATAAAACTGAGGGGTGGGCGGACGGCCCAAGTCAAATAACTCCCATGAGTCAGTTGCACGAACTACCACCGTAAAGGTAGGGAGTGTTCGATAGGGGAAAGATGACGCTCTCTTCTTCTACTCCGTCGTGGGAGCACCGGAGGAGCAGCAGAGGAGTGTAGGCGGACGGCCTAGTACTTAAACACCCTCCAACACCAAATAACCGTGGACAGCTTACCACGAGCACAGTGGCACCCCATATACCGATGTGAGATGACAGATGTCAGGTACAGATGTCACCGCCCCAACAAACCGTCGAACCAGAATCGCTGAGAGCCCAACGTAAATGTTCACATTTTTGTAAGGTATGACACGCTATCGTCAGATCCCCATGCCTCAAATCTGCGCAGAATTCCACCAGACTCAGGTAGTTGACGCGGTAGATAACATTGTTTCCTTGTCTGACCTCAAGCTTAGGTTCAACTCGCCATAATGGGTGAGACGTTTGTAATCGTCCCGATGTTTATCTCTCCTCTTTTCAACGTTTCCTTCGTTTCTTTAATCATTTTCAACTTTTAATTTTGCGTAGTGAGTTTTAGCTACATTGGAACGGCGTTCAGCAAAGACGCCATCTTTTGTATGGACGGAAAACACCAATCAGACAGGATTGGAATGTTGTCCCAGGTCGGTCAGAGAATTTATCGCAAGCTGGCTTTCCAGTCGCGCGGAATTCGGAGCTTGGAGAGAGAATGAAAAGTTAGAGCGAAAGGGTAATGGCAGGCATGCGCACACCATTGCAAGATAGCTTTGGATGGGCTGAAAGGTGCCGCTCGTTGGTTCGCCTTACTCTATGTGTGTGGACAGTCGGATGGCGGATAGCCACCAACACAAGTGGACATCCATTGCACGCCATCAGTGGGATTGCACTGTCAATGTGTGTGTGAGAGAGAATGAGTCCAACACTGACCGACTTTGGACAATAGAAAAATCTGGAAAATCACTTCTTGGTAGACCAGTGGTTTAGCTAGTTGTGAGAAGTTTGTAAAGGCTATTTTGTTGGAAATAGACAAAAGAAAATAGAGTAAAAGACAAAAAAAGGAGAGTGAATTGTTAAAGAAGAATAAAGGAAAATAAGGAGACAGGAATTTGGAAGACAGGCTAAAGGACGAATAGGAAGAAAATAAAGAAGCTTGAGAACAGAGCAGGCAACAAAGAAATTGAGGATTTTAAAGATAAGTATAGTGATTTTTTCGTTTGATCATTTGTGCAAGTGATAGTCTGGTAGGATTTTGTTTCGTGTTAAGAAAAATCCCGAGAATAGACGGGACACGCGACCCAGTAATTTTCATTTCTTTTATTCGGGATAAGTGATAGCGGGTTATACCAACGGTCCATATCGACCCGTTTAACCCACCATTACAGTTTCAGGGGATTTCATACCCCGTAATAAAGATCGTGCTGCAACGGAGCCTCATAACGTTGTGGAAATTTTTGCGTTCTTTTAATTTTTTTTGTGAAATTACATTTTATTTAAATTTTCACTGGTTCTGTACGAAGGTTTCACAATTTCCCATAAAATTGTGTGGCGCCCACTTTATTTTGTTACATTTTCCTGGTTCCATTCATTGGAGCGTACATTTTTTTCCTTTTACTTTCATTATCAGCGATCATTTTCGTTGAACCCACCCCGTCCCACTCAGCTACCGGGAAGTAGCAGCGACCTGTTACTCGTTGTGTAATATTTTAATGGTCTGTGGCTGTTTGACAGCCCATATTCGATATTTTTCCTTCGGGCGGTGGCGGCCGCAAATTTTCTTTTCGATTCTCCCGCCGATTTAACGATAAATAAGTAGTTTGTTTTCGCGTTTTCTGAGTTAAATAATTCGCGTAGAAGACTTCCCCGCTATCTTCCGAATAATAGTCTTAATCTCAACGGTTGTAACATCTCTAGGACAGAAAATGTCAAATATCTTGGCATCACTTTCGACAAAACCCTGACATATAGTTGCCACAAAAGAAATGTACTAAGTAAAGGTGGAATTCAAATCAAAATAGTATATCCGTTTATAAATAGGAGATCTACACTTAACCTTGAAAATAAGCTGATAATATACAAAGTCATATTTCAGGCCTTTATGGTTTATGGTTCCCCTGTTTGGTATAATTGCGCACGCACTCATATTAATAAGCTGCAAATCATGCAAAACAAGATGCTTAAAATGATTCTCGGCTTGCCGTGGCATTTCTCCACATCTGAACTACATAATATGTCAAACGTCGACTTTGTGGTGGATAAAATTAACACCCTGGCATGCAAGTTTTTTGAAAAATGTTCATTGTCAGTAAATCCATATGTTACGCAACTATTGCCAAATTAGTTTGTAAGTTAGTAGTTGTTATTATTCATAAAAAAAAAATTTCTTTTTTTGTAAATCCATATGTTACGGAATTATTGCCAAATTAGTTAGTAAGTTAGAGTAAGTTAGTAGTTGTTATTATTTATAGAAAAAAAAAATCATTGGGTTTTCAGATACTTAAGTTTTCCCAAATATGTAATATTATTAACGTTCACATTTTCTGATAATATCAATATAATTAATATTAAAGCTGAATGGGCACTAGCTCTTGCACTTATCTAGAAGTTCTGTTGTATATACTTGTAAATGTCAACTTGAATTTAATAAATGAAATGAAATGAGTTAAATAATTACACAACAACAGGAGCAGTGGGCTAACTTCGTTCCTAAACCATCGATTGGTCGATTTGACGCCAACCCTTGGCCACCCAGATCTCCTGACATAATGCCCATAGATTTTTTGGTCTGGGATGCTATGAAAGAAAAAGTTGATTCTATAGAAATGTCGAGTCTGGAAGAGCTCAAAGAAAAAATTAGTGACGTTTTATAAGAGATGAGAAGATGTTGGCTGCTCGTTAATCTGCATCTGAAATGCTTAAACCTGCGTGAAAGTCTACTCAAATGCAAGGAAGGCACTTCAAGCAATTGCTATAAACATTCCATAAACTGCACAAAACAGTATCTAAGAGATTTGAAGAGTGATTAAGTACGTACACTTCTTAGACATTTTTGTTTGACAATAAATGGCTTTTACTACAACTTCTGTTGATGGTATGTATAAAAGGTGCTTGACATAATTTTTAGGAAATTATTCAAGGATAAATATTCCTCCAAAAAAAAATATTAAGTAAAAATTTTTAAAAAAAATGCATTTTAAATAAGAAAACATAGGGACGGGCTACAGTCCGTTCGGGCGGACTGTTGGATACCCTATTCTTATTCCTATCCCTCATAAGTGGGCGTGACAAAAGTCTGTATCTATGAATAATAGTTAAAAAGTACAATTTTTTGTCGGCGGAACTTATGTATTAGACTGGTTAACTGGTACTGGTATCTCGGTATATACATACCTTGATTCTAAATTTGATTCTCTAAAATGAGGCAATAATTGTGTTTTGTTTCAGGAAAAATACAAATTTGGATATAGGACAAGCAGTGCGGCAGTGAAATAAAATAAAACTGTAAAAAAAGTGAAACGAATAAAACTCTCATGCCTTGCACTCTTACCTCTTACAATACTTTCCTTCATAAAAGATTGCTAAATTTTATTTTCAACCTTACTTGGACTTGGCAAACAACTAAGTTTTAATGATTTGTTAATAAAAATATATTGTGTACATATTTTTTTATACATACCTAACTGTTTTGTACGTTTTTCATAGGTTTTTTTTTTGTCAAAAAAATCAATGAATTTGTTAAAAACAAAAGCGGCCAAGTGCGAGTCGGACTCAGTTCTAAGTATGGGGAATTTATTTTTTTCTTCTAATTTTATGTGAAAATCTTCATGCGGTTCACAGAATACTTCTACTTACCAAGTTTCAACCGTATAGCTCTTATAGTTTCGAAAAAAATGGCTGTGACATTCTCGGGCAGTCAGACAGACAGACAGACAGACGGACAGACAGACATGACGAATCTATAAGGGTTCGGTTTTTTGCCATTTGGCTACGGAACCCTAAAAACGCCTCTTAAAAG
The DNA here is from genome assembly GCA_949715645.1 of Portevinia maculata. Lineage (NCBI taxonomy): Eukaryota > Metazoa > Arthropoda > Insecta > Diptera > Syrphidae > Portevinia > Portevinia maculata. Next base: position 19,566,951 of record OX454525.1, read on the forward strand.
TGATCATGGTAAACAACTTTGTATGGAGGAATTGTTAAAAACAACTGTGAAAAATATGAGTTTCATTTCCAATGATTTCTTTAATAAAATGTTTTGGTTTTTTTTTTAAATAGTGGGGCTGTCAGCTGGCGAGTTTTAAAACTTTGGAATTTAAGCATTTCAGGTCCTGTAAAGGTGATAATTAATTGAAATTAATGTTTCTATTTTCCTTAATATCTTTTTATTTTACTATTTTAATTTCACAACTTTTTTGTTTATTTGTTAATACTGCGACGCGTTTCGAGGCAGTAGCTTCATCATCGGGCGTAGACATTTTGTCCTTGACGGAAATAACGTCAATGGACAGTATATCCATTGACATTATGTCATACAACTGCGGTGTACAGGCTACTACTACATCCACCCTACGCTGCTGCGACGATTTATGTCGTCATCACAACTTTTCGCAATTGAGAATCTTTTTTCAAGTCTTATAAAAGGCTGGAATAGATCGAATTTGGATCAGATGACGGGCAGTACAGGAATTCTGTCTTTTTCGAACTAATTAGATACCCATTGCCCTCCAAATCAATCACCCATACATTAAGTGCTCTTCGCAAAGATGTTTGAATCTCGCCTGTGATGGCTCCATCGTCAGCAAAGAATAATAACTGATGCACTTTGGAGTCTGTCACGTATCCTTCAAGCATACATAAAGTGAACAATGGGAAATTCTTTTTATGCAGGGCATACATACATATAAGGAGGGTATACATATAGGCCCTTTGATACACGATAACACAAATTATTAATTATTCGAGTTACAATTCTCAGGAGAAATAAACGTTCATGATTTGCCTCTTATAGGTTTTTCCTTTGTGTGACTCAACAAAAAAAAAATCGATTCACAATAAGCAGATACCCAATTCTTATTCCTATCCCTCAGAAGTGGCCATGACAAAAGTCGAAATATGGTTGAATTGTTAAGAACGCTCTACATATTTTGTTATATAACATTTAAAGGATATAATCGAAAAAAACGAAAATTGTTTTATTTAATTGCGGGCGTGTCAGTAAGCCGATTTAAACATAAGTATAAAGGGCACCCAGAGAGTCTATATTATAAATGTCAGCTCCCTAGCTCAAATTTTAGTATTTAAATTGTGGGCGTGTCACTGGGCGGATTTTAACAATATTTACATATGAGCAGAAAGGGCCCCTGGAGAGTATATATAAAAAATTGGAGCTCCCTAGCTCAAACTTTGGTTTTTCAATAAAATTGTTTTATTTAATTGTGGGCGTGTCATTGGGCGGATTTTAGAAATTTTATCTCCCGAACAGTTTTTGGAGTCAACTTCGATTTTTTTCGATAAATTTGTTTTTTTTTCGAGTTTGTGGGCGTGATTATTTCGGGCCCCTAGAGAGTATATGATTAGAATTTCAGCTCTCTAGGTCCAGTTTTAAGGCCTAATTTTCGCCGACAGACGGACGGACGAGTATGGCAAGATCGACATTACTATCGATGCTGATCATAAATATAGTAACTTTTTGGGCCAATATTAAGGGCAATATTAAGGTATGTTACAAAGTTCGCATCAAAACTTATATACCCTTAGAATAGGGTATACAAAAATACATACATACGAGTACATAGTTTGAAGGAGATTTTAAATATACACTCGACTTACAACATTGGTCAACATCCATGCTAAAACAAAAGAAAGGAACAATTTTGATTTTGTTGGGAAACTCTCCAATTGTTCACCTAACAAAAGGACTAAACTTTACATTTTTAACGCACCAACTACCTATGCCATGAATAGAAAATAGAAGGGAGATGAAAAAGTCCTTTTTTTACAAATTTAATATATTTTACAAGACCATTGTATCTTTTTCTTTTAACTTAAAATAGAAACATGCGTATGCGGGTGGAATGGTATGGCAAGCTAGAGCTTGTGTTTGGCCCTCAAATAGTCGTACTTTGCAAAAAAAAAAATACAAATCTGAAACTGAATTACGACCGAATCCTAGTGGATTCGACTTTTGTTCCTCTTGCTTGTGCGGGAAAGCATCCCTTTTAGCTTTTTGTTTTTATACATACGAGTAGAATCATTTAGAGTCTTACATTCGCCCAGCCACGTCGCAATGTCACGCAGCGCTGCGCTGAGCCGCTCCGTCTCCACCTCATTATAATTTCATATTTGTACTCGTATATGTGACTGTTTTTGTTTACAATATACAAGGATAAAGCTGAAATGCTGGCTGGGATGGGACAGCTCTGGCGACCGAGAGCAAAACCTGTAGTGAAACATCGCTAACGTTAAGGAAATACGAACAATTTAAATTATGGTTTGAACACAAATTGAAAATTCCGTTTTTTTTTATACTGGTTGCCTAAATTTCGGAGAGACGACAACGTTGCTTATTGCTGGTAGGGAAAGCTTTGTTATAGGTGCATATCTTGTGTGTGCGATAATTTTGATGTTGATTTTGATGTTGTTGCGAGGAAAAGGACGATTCGTCCTGTTTAGGTTCATCTTTTTATTATTTGGCGCTCAGATTCTATTCTCTTGTTGGGGATTTTATGATAATGTCGTCCTTTGTATGAGTCAGGTATAGTTCTTTGCAAAAATTAATATTTAAAGGACACAAACATTTCATCGGAGTTCTGTTACATGCTTATGCTGTCTCAACGGCTGCCTTTGACAATGTCTGATTGTAACAGACAGGGTTAGGGAAGGTGGAGTTTTAATTGTCTTTCCTGTCTCATTCACAATGCCGTCGCATACTCCAGTGCTGTGTGGTTTTTTTGCCAATGGGAATAACAGACAGCAAAAAGGATATTGTCTACAGGAGAATACTTTTTTTTCGAGAGAAATTAATTCACTTGACACAAAATCGTTATTCTCATTCAACTCAACACATTTCGAATAAATTGTATTCATTTCTGTACAATGAATCGGAATTGATTATATAAAGGCATAAGGGCTGGGTACACATAAAATAAGAAAAAAAAGTACCTACCCTAACGAATTGTTAAATTGTTCGTCAGGTGAGAGTACCTACCGGCAATAGCTGAAGCACTAAAGTAAAACAGGCTCGAAGGACATGTCGTACGCATAAATTATTGTCTGTATGACTGGGAAATGGAAATTCATTCAAGTACCGTGCCATCCACTCCAGTTCAGAGCAAAACACCTGCTTCGTGTCATGTGTTACCTTGTTGTGTGCATGACCGAGGACTTAGTGATACTTAGAGCGAATAAAAATGTGTTCTGCTGCCTGTGTACACTAACTGGGATAAGGAGAAATATGTACCAACTTAAGCGGAACCGATAATCGTCATATAAATTACGACAAACGTATCAAGGTGAAATATGATTGGATGTAAAGTAAGGCAACGATGCAATTTAAAAAAATATATTTGGAAAGGATGAAAGTTTTACCGTGTAAACAAACATTTAGGACTTTTTTGGATTTCACCCCTTTGATTTGTTTGAAGTGAGCTTGATTTCGTTGTCAGATATCCACTCACAAGTATCAAAAGCCCACGGTTTCTTATTTTAGACACTTAAATTGTTTGAATCTGAAGAAATGAATCTGAGTGGGGGCTCAACTCCGATTTTAAACATAGGGACGGGCTACAGCCCGCTTGGGCGAATTGTTGGATACCCTATTCTTATTTCTATCCCTCATAAGTGGGCGTGACAAAAGTCTAAGTATGGTTGAATTGTTAAGAACGCTCTACATATTTTGTTATATAACATTTAAAGGATTTTATCAAAAAAAAAAGCTCCCTAGCTCAAACTTGGGTGTTTCAATAAAATTGTTTTATTTAATTGTGGGCGTGTCAGTGAGCGGATTTTAAAAAAATTAACACATGAGAATAAAGGGCCCCTAGAGAGTATATATTATAAATTTCAGTTCCCTAGTTCAAACTTTGAATTTTGAAAAAAAAAAAAATTAATTGTGTCAGTGGGCGGATTTTGAAAATATTTACACATGAGCATAAAGGACCCATAGAGAGTATATATTATAAATTTCAGCTCCCTAGCTCAAACTTTGGATTTTCAAAAATTAATATACCCTTAGAATAGGGTATAAAAAAATTATTTTATTTATTTGTGGGCGTGTCAGTGGGCGGATTTTGAAATTTTTTTATCCCGAGCAGTTTTAGGAGTCATAGATCATATATAAAAAATTTCAGCTTTCTAGCTAAAATTCGATTTTTTCCAAAATTTTGTTTTTTTGAGTTTGTGGGCGTCTGTGGGCGGATTGCAAAAATTCGTGAACTTGATTATTTCGGGACCCTAGAGAGTATATGGTTAAAATTTCAGCTCTCTAGGTACAGTTTAAAGGCCTAAATGTTGCCGACAGACGGACGGACGGACGGACGGACATTGCTAGATCGACATTACTATCGATGCTGATCATAAATATAGTAACTTTTAGGGGTCTACGGGCAATATTAAGGTATGTTACAAACTATGCGTCAAAATTAATATACCGTTAGAATAGGGTATAAAAACGTAATTGTTTCACAATAACGACTCGTAAAGCGTTCCTGTCTGAGACACGCTTTCAATTTATTATATCTCTCGCTCTGCGTTAATCGATAGTACAACACCTGGATACCATCCCTCGATTGAAGCAGCCCTTTTGCATCAATCAGTAAACCAACGCATAACCACTGAGCTTAAACTTTTGGATACAAAAAATCGTTGAAGATGGTTCTGTGGTCGCCTTTGGCGGTGATACTTCGTTAATTTTTGACGAAGTTCGGATCGGTGATGCCGCCAGCCCATAAACTGACCAAACAGTGGATTGCATCGGTAGCTGATGGTTCACCTTAAGATTTGTCTCGCTCCAAAGCCGACAATTCTGCTTGTTTGCAAAGCTCCTGACACAATAGTGCGCCTCATCGTTGAACAATATTTGACGGTAAAGCTAAATATCGACTTTCAAGTATTTAAGCGTCCAGGCGTTCAATCACTGAACTTAAGACGCAAACGATGAATCTTGTAAGAGCGTAAACTCAGATTCATGCGCAAAATCGTCTACAAAGTCAATAGACACAAGGAAAGTTTTTGCGCACGGTGACGTCTTTGTGAGGGACAACCTGCTAATTATAAAATTTGTTTGATCAATAATCTGGGTGCCTGGACACAGTGGATACGAATGCAATGAAAAGGCAGACGAGCTAGCCAGAGCAGGATCCGCATCCCCATTCATGATGTCAAGACTGCGGGCTATCAATAAGCACTATTAAAAGCTGTATCAAAACTTGGCTTGAGGAAAAAAAAGGAGGGAAACCGAAGGAAACAGGCAAGCTAGAAATTTTATGCCAAATAGCTCCCACAAAAAAACGAAACAACTACTACAACTAAGTAGAAGTCAGAATCGACTAGTCACAGGCTTCCTCACAGGGCATTCCTGTGCTTAATCTTAATCAAAACGCGTCAACGTTATCTAGGTAAATTCTACCTTGAAGCAGCAGACATAAGTGCCAGCTCTCCCAAAGAATTAGCCGCCTTCCTAAAAAACTGCTGCATTTTTTTTAAATTCTGGCTCGCCAAGGCGATTTATAAGGGGGGGTACTTCGACCTAAAAGATCTTTTGTACCGTATGGGCCAGAAAAGTTTAAACTAGTAGAATTTTCACTTTCCGTGTAAAGCGGCCAATTTTACTTGTAGAAGAATTCTTTATGTCCTCGGGGCTCATTTGCTCCCTGAAAAAGATCTTCTTTCTAATTCCATTAAGGGCTGGACATTCACATAAAATGTGTTCAGCTGACTCGTACTCTTCAAGACAGAGTCGGCACTCAGGAGAGTCTGATATTCTCATTTTAAGTAGATGATATCTTAAACCATGGTAACCTAGTAGGTTTTCGATATCATGCCTGCTTAGGTTTAGACATTTGCTGGCATTTTGATTGAAACCTGTATTAGACCTGGGATGCTTTCCCAAAGATAGATACATTTTCTATGTTCCCAGCTTTTAATTGCTGCCATTGCTGCTGATCTAGGAGTGCAGCAGAAAGGTTCGGGACCTATGAAAGGTGTTTCTGAACCTTTCGGCCTTTACGTTACCTTCTACCCCGACATGACCCGGAACCCACCATAATTTCGTCTTGTTTCTTATTCCGAGTGTTTGTAGGGTATTGAAGCAGTACATGACTGATTTGGAGTCAATGGTATACGAGCTAAGGGCGTTTATAGCTGCTTGACTATCCGTGAAAATATGGATGGTTGCACCTTTTATGCCAGATAAAATAATGTGGCTGGCGCATTCTTGAGTGGCGTGGAGCTCTGCTTGAAATACGCTGGGACTTTTTCCCATGGGTATCGTAAAGCGTTTGTATGGTCCGTATATTCCCGCTCCTACCCTCGTTTCCATTTTAGAATATAGTATACCACTTTATGCCGTTGTGGCTGTTTGGTGTGTTATTACTAGCCCATGCTTCTCTCTTGGGTAACTCCGTGGAGAACCGTTTGTTGAAGCATAGTGTTTTTTGAATGCGGTCTGTGACCGCGCAGTTCATGTTAAGTTGTGGCAGTTCATCGAGAAGGGTCTTAAGTTCCGGATGATCATTAAGACTTATCTCGTTTACCTGTATTAGACTTATTGCACTGCGGATCGCCACTTTTTGGACGTATATGTGGAGGGGTATAATTCCTGTTATTGCCTCTATGGCAGCTGTTGGACAGGTACGCAGGGCTCCGGAGATACCAGAGCAAAAAAAAACTGCTGCATTACGGACGAGCTCTAAATGGAGGATATCACAATAGGCCCACAGCGTCCGCAGTGATCCGGATACAATATACCACCTCCGCCCAAAAATCTAATCTAATCTTTGAACAATAAATAACTTGTAAGGGTTCCGTAGCCAAATGGCAAAAAACGGAACCCTTATAAATTCGTCATGTCTGTCTGTATGTCTGTCCGGGAATGTCACAGCCACTTCTTTCCGAAACTGTAAAAGCTATACTGTTAAAACTTGGTAAGTAGATGTATTCTGTGAACCGCATTAAGATTTTCACATGAAAATAAAAAAGAAAAACAATAAATGTTGGGGCCCCATACTTAGAACTGAAACTAAAAAAAAAATTTTCATCAAACCCATACGTGTGGGGTATCTATGGATATGATATTGAGGTTTCTAATATCATTTATTTCTAAACTGAATAGTTTGCGCGAGAGACACTTCCAAAGTGGTAAAATGTGTGCCCCCCCCCCCCCCCCCCTCTCTAACTTCTAAAATAAGGGAATGATAAAACTAAAAAAAATATATGATGTACATTACCATGCAAACTTCCACTGAAAATTGATTTCAACGAGATCTAGTAAGTAGTTTTGTTTTAATATGTCATAAATCGTAGACCGCAATTTACCTTTCATTTAATTAATTCAAATATAAAAAAAAACATTTGATTTCATAAACATAAACATTATGCGTAAACCGTGAACCATTATTTTCTAATAATAAATCTGCCTAAGTAAATAATAATTATAATTCGCGCGGAACCCTTCATGGGCAAGTCCAACTCGCACTTGCCCGCTTTTTATACCCTATTCTAAGGGTATATTAATTTTGGCGCATAGTTTGTAACATAGGTACTTTAATATTGCCCGTAGACACCTAAAAGTTACTATATTTATGATCAGCATCGATAGTAATGTCGATCTAGCCATGTCCGTCCGTCCGTCCGTCCGTCCGTCCGTCGGCAAAAATTAGGCCTTTAAACTGGACTTAGAGAGCTGAAATTTTAACTATATACTCTCTAGGGTCCCGAAATAATCAAGTTTACGAATTTTTGAAATCCAAATCGAAATCAAAAAAACAAAATTTTGTAAAAAATCGAATTTTGAGCTAGAAAGCTGAAATTTTTTATATATGATCTATGACTCATAAAACTGCTCGGAATGAAAAATTTTCAAAATCCGCCCACTGACACGCCCACAAATAAATAAAACAATTTTTTTGAAAATCCAAAGTTTAAGCTAGAAAGCTGCAATTTATAATATATACTCTCTATAGGCCCTTTATGCTCATATGTAAATATTTTCAAAATCCGCCCTCTGACACGTCCACAATTAAACTTTTTTTTTTTTTTTTGAAAATTCAAAGTTTGAGCTAGGGAGCTGAAATTTATAATATATACTCTCTAGGGGCCCTTTATGCTCATGTTTTAATTTTTTTTAAATCCGCCTACTGACACACCCACAATCAAATAAAACAATTTTATTGAAACACCCAAGTTTGAGCTAGGGAGCGTTTTTTTTTGATAAAATCCTTTAAATTTTATATAACAAAATATGTAGAGCGTTCTTAACAATTCAACCATACTTAGACCTGCGGGGGTAGGTCCTCTACCAGGCGCGTCCCTTGGGTGGCGGATAAGGGGATGCCCCGGTACGATTCAATGTAAGTTCCACTTTGATTCGTGATCCGGGGTAATGAGGTCATAGCAGTGAAGATGACAAAAAATTCCACTGTAAAACCCATCGTGGACCAAAACCAACTCTGGGTCAGAGTGTTGGAAGGGAGTAAACCCTAGCTAAATCCCACTTTTAAGCCAAGGTGTCGACCCGTGCCGAGGGCTGCATGGTCAGATAGTGGCTAAAGAGAACTTGCCGTTTACGGTCCCCTCCGGCGCCCAGGCAATGCCGGTTGTATTTAAGTGCCTTATCCCGGTAAGTCGGCTCTGCCGGGACGGACCAACCCTTCCTGACATACTCGTGGGACCAATATAATTATGAACAACCAAAAAACAATTGAAAAAAAAGAAAAAAACAAAAAAAACAAAGACCTAAGCACTTCATCAGAAGATGAACTGCTTGCCTCCAGTCAGGAGACAATCGTGAGAAGCGGGGACTCTGAGCGGAGCTCCACTCAAAGCACACCTGCTACCCACAAACCATCTACCTCCTCTACACCCGCTGCGGAGGACACTCGACCTAGTGCCCAAAAGCGTGCGGCACACACCCACAAATCAGCTAGTAATCGCAGAAAGAGCGCGTACCAGAGAGCCACCTTCATTCTGGGTAAGATTACCAAGAAGGAAGAGGCCGGCACGGCTACTCCGCAGGACCTAGCTGATAAACCCAAGCACCAGCAGATTATTGATGAGTTCATCAAGAATCGCAGGGAGCCACCACCACGCAAGACGGAAGCAACTAAACGCAACCGCTCACAGGAGGAGGTCAAGTCTGACCCTCAAAGAAGCAAAGTTGCTAAGTTGGCTACCGCCAAGCACCACAACCCAATCTCAGCACCCCAGATGACACGTACAGTCAGTGAGGTTGTCAGAGACGACCTACAAGTCGCCTTGGTGGATGAACTCTGCACCAGCGGCAAGACAGTGGCCGACGTTTGGGGCGCCATTGAAAATAAACTTTCCGAGATGGTGATGGACCACCTCTTAAATAACCAAGGCGGACCCCTCCCCAGCTTTGACTCAGCTGAAGTCATAAGAGGTTACAGGGTAATCAAGTGTGAAGACGCTTTCTCCAAGGAATTCCTAAGCGGCTGCGTTCACAAGATCCGTGACGACTGGACCGGCTTAAAGCTTAAGCTGATCCTGGCCAGAGAGATTCCGAGGAGACCGAGAATTCGCATTTGGCTGCCAAATATGACCATCGACAGTGATAAGTTGATCAACTGTCTTAAGCTCCACAACCCTGCGGTTCACATGGATGACTGGAAAGTCATCAAGGCTGAGGAACCTCACAACAACACCCTATCTTTCCTTATAATGGTGACGGAAGAGAGCGCAGATCACATTGAAAAGATCGGCTGCAAGCTCCGCTTTGGCATAAGGCATGGCAAAGTTAAAATATTCAGGTCCCCGTGTCAGGTCGACGACTTAAATGAAGTCGACGATGCCAACAAGCTGTTGGAGGACATGAGGATCGAGGCGAACCGTACTACCACCCTAACCGAACAAACACCCGAAACCAACCAATGCTGAAAGTCGTACAGATTAATCTGAAGCACTCAGTCTGTGCGTCAGATAACCTGATGATTTTCTTCAAAGAGGAAAACATCGACATCGGCATTGTCCAAGAACCTTGGGTGAACGGGCCCAATATAGGAGGCCTAAATGACACCGGATATATCCTCTACTATAACCGCAGCAATAATAACCATGGTAAGCCAAGAACCTGCATTCTAGCTAAAAAGCATATTAAAGTTTTTCTATGCACAAATTTTAGCTCAACCGATCTAACAGTTGTTAAGATGGAGAACGCAGGAGGCAACCTGCTAATCGCATCCGCCTACATGGCACACGACCGGCAAGTACCGCCGGAAGAAGTCCAGGCAATGATAACCGCCATAACAACAACAAGGACCAACTTGCTGCTGGGCTGCGATGCAAACTCCAGGCATGTGCTATGGGGCAGCTCGGAGTTAAATGAACGCGGTGAGTCTCTTTTCGATTATATTATTGAAAATAACCTACTAATATGTAACAAAGGTAACACCCCGACCTTCATCTTTCCGAGTACGGACAGTTTTAACGGCTGGGAAGACGTTATAGATGTTACTCTCTGTAATAATAACAATATTATGAAGGTTGCAAATTGGAGGGTATCCAGTAAAAAATCCTTCTCAGACCACAACTCTTCGACATAGATCTCGCTGAAGAGATCCCGAAACCTTTCCGAAACCCCAAAAGAACCGATTGGGCAAAGTTTAACCAAGTTGTTAAGACCAAGTTACACAAGACCCCCAATCAAAAATTTACCTCCACTTCAGAACTCGAGACAAAGGTTGAGACTTTTGAAAAAGCTTTCAATGTAGCGTACAAAGTCTCGTGTCCGATCAAATATAGCAAAAAATCATTCCCCCCTTGGTGGAACAAGGAACTCTATGCTCTCAGAAAATTGACTAGAGAAACCTTTATCATCTGCCATAAATGCAACTACTGGCAACCCTACCGGGACCACCTTAAAATCTACAAGAACTCTATCAGAACGGCTAAGACACAGTCGTGGATAGAGTACTGCCAACCGATCGAAACCCTCAAGGACTCCGCAAGACTCAGCAAAATATTGCCCAAAGAACACTCCAACCCATCTCTTCTGAGAAAGGAGGACGGAGAATGGGCTGAGTCAACTGCAGAATCCCTAGAACTAATAATAAACACCCATTTTCCCGGATGCAATGATTACGGTGCAGAGCCATCCAGCTCACAACGCACACAACCCGACGCCTGGGAAAATATAACATCCATTATTACCGAGGAAAAAATTTCTTGGGCAATAAACAGCTTCGCTCCCTTTAAATCGCCTGGCCTGGACGGCATTCTGCCCATCATGCTCCAGAAATCTCTGGAACTGGCAATTCCATGGCTCACATCGATTTAGAGGAACTGTATACTCTACAATCATGTACCCTATTCATGGAGACGAGTGCGAGTTGTTTTCATTCCAAAAGCGGGTAGCCGCGGTCAGTTTGACCTCCTTCGTACTGAAGACGCTCGAACGTCTCCTAGACAACCACCTGAGAGGGGCAATAGAAGCATCACTCCTCTCCAAATCTCAACACGCCTACCTCAAGGGAAGATCTACAGAAACAGCTCTTCACGAGGTAATGCGTACGATAGAAAAATCCCTACACTACAAAGAATACACCTTGGCTACCTTCCTAGACATAGAAGGAGCCTTCAACAATGTACACACTGAAGCAATTCTAGAGTCTCTGAGGGAGCTGGGAATAGCAAACCATCTAAGTCAATGGATTGTTTCCATGCTCAGCACTAGAATCATTCAAGCAGCTTTAGAAAATAGCAATATAACCAAATATGCCAGGAGGGGAACACCTCAAGGAGGATTCATCTCACCCCTACTCTGGCTCCTAATAATGAACAAAATCCTCATAAGTTTAGACAGAGTAGGAATCAAAGTAGTCGGGTATGCGGACGATATGGTGATATTGGTGTCAGGAATGTTTCCCTCCGTGATTAGTGAAATCATGGAGAATGCTCTAAGCAAAGTTAGCACTTGGGCAAAAAAGTGCGGTCTGGGAGTCAACCCGGGGAAAACTGTGCTGATGCTCTTCACCACCAAAACCAACATACCTGACTTTACGCTTCCTCGCCTAAACGGCACACCCCTACACCTTTCAACCAGTGCCACGTATTTAGAATTATCCTAGATCCTAAACTCAACTGGAAAATAAACATAGAACAACGGGTAAAGAAGGCATGTATAGCCTTCTATGCCTGCAGCAGAACCTTCGGCAAAAAGTGGGGCCTGCAACTAAAATTGACCCTGTGGATGTACACAGCCGTGGTACGACCAATCCTCACGTATGGGTCAATAGTATGGTGGCCGGCTCTAAAGAAAAAGTACAATATAACCAAACTTAATAAGGTACAAAGAACAGCATGCATAGGAACAACGGGAGCTCTACGGTCAACACCGTCCGACGGACTCACAGTCTTACTGCACCTTTTACCTCTTGATCTACATATAACAAACATCACAGCACACAGCGCGATCAGACTTAGAGAGTCTGGATGCTGGACTGCGAAACCCTACGGCCACAGTAGTATTCTAGATTCTCTACCTAGAAAACTATTTCCGCTTTCAACAGACTACATCATTCCCAGAATGTCTTTCACAAAACTTTTCGCCGTTCAAATCCCTACCAGATCAGAATGGCAAAATGGACAAGTGACAAGGGATTTCGGTCAAACAATCTACACCGACGGTTCAAAAATGGACTGCGGCGTGGGTGCGGGAGTTTTTTCGGAATCCTTAAACATCGCCAAATCGTACAGACTTCCGGATACTGCAAGCGTCTTCCAGGCGGAGCTACTGGCTATCCGTGAAGCCTGTCGCCAGATCAAACCTCACTCCAATATAACACCGACGCAAAGGATCGCCATAATTATTGACAGCCAGGCTGCCATTAAATCGATCGCTTCGGTCACTATATCCTCTAAGTTAGTACTAGAATGCCGTAATAAGCTGGCCCAGCTTGATAAGTTCAAGGTTACCCTGATCTGGGTTCCAGGGCACAGTAACGTTTATGGAAATGAACATGCCGACGAACTGGCCAGGCAAGGCCAAGCTGGGCATCCCATACAATACACACTGCCGCAGTTGCAAAGTGACAACTGAAAAAGAAACCCATTGTGCTACCAGGCAGAAATCCTCCTTTTGGTGTAGAGGCTGGAGAATGGGTGGCGTATGTTGTTGTTCCCCATGGGGATTGAACCTGCACCGCATGGGTCACAAGCCAACACACTAACCACTACACCGTCGCCACCTTACTTTAACAATCATTGAAGTTGGCGGAGATACCCGAAACACAATATGTAAATGGAATTTGCAAGGTACTGCCAATTCAAAAGGCGTTTTCTGTTCGAGATCTGAGCATAGGACGGAGCAGAGCCTGAGCAGAGTAAGCCCAGAGTGCTCCGATTTATTAATCAAACACACTTGCGCACTTCAATGTCATAATATGATTAGCAATCATGTATATTTTTTTAAATACAAATCATTCTATCACCATTACAGAGGGAATCCTCCTATCAGAAACACCCTCAGACAGCCATTTTAATTTTGTTCTCTTTTATTTTCCCTCCTTTCATTCTGTCACTGGCAGAGCAATGCCTAATAGTTCAACTACTCCATCTTTTCATTAAGATCTCACGGAGCGTGCTTTATCTTACTGTAAAAGTATTTAATTGCTCGCATTGGGCTCGCGCATATTGGTTGAGTTCAGAGAGCGCTTGGGTTAGCTCAAATCGACGTACTGAACTAGTTAGCTCTTTAAGTTCAGTAAGCTCAACATATTTGGTTTGATGTTCGCCGTTTGGTAGTCAAATTATAGTTTTACATTGAAGCGTTATCGCTTCTATTCTTGACGGGACACTGTGGAGTAAAAAAATACCTTCTTGCCATGGGACTAACTGACAGTATTTGTCGAATGTGTAGTGTATACAGACAAAGAAATAAAAACGGAGAATTTAAAGGACTTGGATGGGCAAACTTAGTTTCACGTACTGAGCTGTGATGCAAACGCCCGTCATACGAAATGGGGAAGTAGCTACACAAATTCAAGGGGTGAGTATTTTTATCATTTTATTATATCGTCCAACCTTACCTTGAATAGAGGAAATTCGCCTACTTTTGTGATATGTAATAGACAGGAGGTCTTAGATGTAATACTCGTCTTAAACACAGACAAAATGGAAATTAGTGAGTGGAGGAGGAAATGTTCCGCAGTGTCGTCGCTTTCTCCACAGGCTTCGCAGTTGGTGGTTTCGCTTAGGCCTACGCCTAACACCTTAAGGTGTTTTGCAAAAGCGTAGTGGCCCGTAAGAACGCCAGTAGTCTATCTGCAGTCTTTTCTGTTGAGAGACAACAAGAATGCCGCGGATTTCCTACAGACGTCGGGGAGAATTTGCTTAGTCTATCTGCATCCTGGAGAGTCATGCCAACGGCGATTGTGTTCATATGAAACCCAACCGTCAATGGAAGCCCTGACCGAGGACGCAGGCAGACAAGTCGCCGGTTCATGTCCTGAGAAGTCCCCCTCTGAGCCCTGTCTAGAAGTTCATTCAGTTATGGACCCAGACAAGTCTAAGTGAATTCAGCATTCCGACCGAATTCAGAGACATCTTGCATTCACGAATTATTTTGGAGGTGGTTAAGGGGTTGAGCAAGGCCTTAAGCGCAGCCTGACTTTCGCTACAGATGCTGATACTTCGCCCCCTCCACCGTTCCTCGCAACATAGTCCATGGCCTTTAGGATAACATAAGTCTCCGTTTGGAAGACTGACGCATGTTTGCGTAATGAGAAGAAAAGTCTAATGTTGTCGGTCCTCATGAAAACACCAGCACCAGATCCTTGATCCGTTTTGGAGCCATCCGTGAAGATTCGACTGCATTCCTTTCCAGGCTCAGAGTCTGGCCAGAGACAGTCCTGAACACGAGGAAAGTCGACTTCATAGTTGCGCTTCAGCCGAAGTTCCGGTGTCATTGCATCGGACGGCATATCCATAGTGGAGTATAGGTTAGTTGATGAGGCATCTCTTACGGACCTCAGATGGATACGCTTCAAAATAAACTTTCAATATAGGGGGTGTATTCTTTTTATAAAAATCCAAAAAGGCAGACTGGGATAAAGTTATAGTATTCATTAACCTACGTTTAGACACCCAGCCGATCACCGGCAAAAATACTGTAGAATTAAACAGAGCGGTAGAAGCTATGAGTAAAACTTTAAACATAGCTTTCGAGAAGGCATGCCCGGCAAACAAAAATACCAAAAAGGTCTCAACCGAACTGGTGGAATAGGGAAATCGGCCTTAAAAAGAGGGAGGTAAGAAAACTTTATAACAGAGCAAAACTCATTAAAAATGATACCACATAGGATGAGTACAGAGAAAGCAAGAGGGAATTTAAGTAGGTACTTGGAAGATTGGGCTCTGTCTAGGAAAAGTTTTTTAGGTTTTTAGGTTTTTCTCCAATTGAAGTTTTTCAAGTGGTTCCCTAGGAATCGCGATGGGCCCTTCTGGTGCCTAGTGCTGTATGCGAATTGCATACCCCTTTTTAACCTATGACCTATGACCTAAGTAGGTACTTAGTGAGAAAATCCAAAAGAGCTTCATGGAAAAAGTTCGGTGAATCTATTAAGTTAACCTAAGAGGCGTCGAGACTGCAAACAATGCTCTCAAAGGAAGCTAGTGCACTTAGCTACGCAAAAAAATAACAACGGAATATGGGCCATGACCATGAGTAGTCGGGATGTTCTGGTAACCCTGGTGGAAACCCATTTTCCCGTATCCACAACCCCAAGGGACCTACGCCTACAAGGACAGGGGGAAGTCGACTGTCCCTCTCTTGAGTGGGAAGAAATAGATTATATCATTAACCGCAAAAAGCTGCGATGGGCCATACAACCCTTTAAACCGTATAAATCTCCAGGGCCGGACGGTATTCTGCCTATCATGCTCCAGGAAGCACCAAAGTACGCAAAACGAAAGATTTTGAAAATTCTGAGACTTAGTCTAAGAACAAGGTACCTATATTCCAACAGCTTGGAGGGAAGTCCGGGTGGTTATTGTACCCAAAGCCGGCAAACAGGGTCACACGACGGCGAAAGACTTCAGACCAATCAGCCTGTGGTCTTTTATGTTCAAAACCCTTAGGCGTCTAGTAAAAGCTAACATTTGAAATAAATGTTGCAATGGTTTTTAATGCGAGTCACAGCACGCATATTTAAAGGGTAAATCAGTAAAACCTGCTCTACATAATGTAGTGCGTAAAATAGAAAGTAGTCTACACTGTGACGAATTTGTTCTGCCCTCTTTTCTCTATATAGAATAACGTAGTTTCTTCCATAACGTAGAGTGAAGAGCTATAAAAAGGGCTTTAACAAACGCTTACAATAAATAGGGCATCATAAAGTGGGTATACAACATGCTTGCCAACAGGTACCCCACAGGGGGAGTCATATTTCCACTTTTCTGGGTACTGGTCATTGGCAACATCTTAAATGAACTTAAGTCAATAGGGATAAGTGCCACAGCTTATGCGGACGACGTGGTTATACTAGTGCAGGGAAAATATTTAAATACTTTAGGTGAGGCCATAGAGACCGCCTTAAAGAAAATCAGTAAGTGGGCTAAGAGCTGCAGAGTAAGAAGTTTCTTCCAATCGGAAGTTCTGGCTGGTCTAAGGGCGGCAGAGATATTTCAGATGGAATCCATGTCCGGAAATGATATCGCCATCTACATTGACAGTCAGCCGGCACTTAAGGCACTAGAATCTGTTAACATCAATAAAATCAGTATGCAGGCTGAACCGAGTACTGTGCTCGGTACCGGGACAAATCGGTATAGAGGGGAATGATCAAGCGGATGAGCTAGCGAGAAAGGGATGGAAACTGGAGAGTAATGGAGGTGTGGACATTAAACCACCCCATGGTGTTATCAAGGGAATAATTAATGAGAACATTTTTAAAATGGCTGACCTTAGATGGCAAAATTAAGAGGTGCATAGGGTGTCTAACGACAACAACGAGTAGGCAACTATGGTATAAAAGAACAAACAATTAAGATTTACCAACTCTGCGATTACCATGTGATCACACTGTTGGTACCTACTTTAAGCAAACTTCCTTCGAAGCATCGGGTTGGTAGTAGAGTATATTTTTGTGATTCGGTTCGTTAGGTAACCGGGATCGGTTCATCAGAAATCATGGTCTACCAGTGTTAAATCCCAACATCAGTATTATAGGAATCAGCATTATATTAATAATATTAACTATGTGCGCAAAACTATGCTCTGAAGCACCAGGTCGAAACTCGACACATCGACATGGTGATTGAAAGATTGGTACAGTGGATTAGTTGCTGTAATACTCGTATATATATTTTTTTTTTATAATTTTTGTGCGCTAAAGGGATTTCTTTTTTTCTGTAGTACACAGTACCCTTATAGTGAAACCACAGCACAGGCATTTTTGTTTGTTGCTGTAAGTAGCTCCCAGCAAATGATTCATTTCCTATTTCTGGGTACTACTTACTGTATGAAAGAATAGAAGGATAGGAAAGAAGTTCTGAATATCAATCAATCACAAATCAATCTTGAACATATTGGCAGCAACTAAATTCAATGCACAATCGCGGAAATCTAATTTAATTTAATTTTGGAACACGAATCTAATTACCGCGACGAACCACTCACATTTAATATTAAGAACTGTCAACAAAAAATGTGTCAAGTGTCGATCGCGTGAAGCGAGCTCTCTCTGTCTAACAACCTGTAAATCCGTAAAAGAATGTTTTCTATCCCGTCCAACACATTGGGACAATTATTTTACTATGGCTCATACAATGAAGAGAGAGAGACCGCATCAAACAATACATCTTTGCTATCTCACCAAGAAAGTTTTTGCACAAATTGTACATAAAGGTTTAAATGTAGTTGTGTGAGAAATGTAAGTTAATAAAGGGGTCAATGACTCCGAAGATACATTAGCTGTAACAACCGAGATTTCATGTAAAGGTACTATATCACACTCAGGCACTCGCCAATAGATCGCCAATCATTAAAATTCATATTATAACGTTCGCCTAACGAGTTTGAATTAATCATCTCTACAATCATTAGCTTCGAATTTCAACATTCAATTCGAAGCAACGAGCAGCGCCTAAGACACAACCTCATAGAATTTGTGAATGATCGCTTAATAGCTTTGACTTGCCAGGGTTCGGTCGTTGTTTTACTTTAGCAAAACTTACATTTAAATAACATTTAATCGAGTCTTTGGTAACTCGTACTTGCACGATGATCGCAAGAAAATTCTGAATAAAATCATGGTTATAGCTCTCAGATCAACTATACGCTGGCTTAGTGTTGCCATTTAAAAAAAAAACTCCTAAGAAACATCCTTTACAATGAGTCAACTGAAATGACTTAACCTTTAGTCTCATCGTTTCTACCACCAATTGAATATTTTGCAGAAGTCTTCATAAAGTTCAGTCCAATGTTTTAAAATCACTTCACAATAGTTCAGTCCTTTCCCTCTGTTCAACAAAACCTCATTAACTTGCTACTCAATAGTGTATAGGCATTACAAACTAAAATAAATAAAATAAAAATAAAAAAAAATAGTATTCTGAACAAAAAAGACCGACTAACGACAACATTACGCCCAGTTCTCATATCCTTCAAACTCTCAAATTAGTTTTCCAAAAAATAAACCGAAACAAAAATGGCCTGACGATGATTTGCATTGTTGAATATCATACCTTCGTTGGCAACACGTTAGCCATGAAACAACAACAGCGATTGTCCTAAAACGAAATTACACCCGAAACTGACCGTGGCAAGTCTATTGAAAACGTTCATCAGCGTTTCATCGTCTGTTTTTTGTCTCCATCACGATAGCATACTGTGTATAGTGTGTATGCAGACATTCTCGTCCTGGCAAAACAGAACAACTTATCAGATTTTTGTTGCGTTGTCAACAAGCGTTTAATAAAGTCTTGTCCTAAAACGGAATCCCCGAGGCATAGGTTCTGTATACTAAAATATTCAGCGTCTATTTTGAATATATTGCCGCCCTGAGCGAATTCCTTATTCAATTCAATATAGTAGAACGTTAGCTGTGTAGCGCAGCTACACTGCTGCTGTGTGTGCGAGTGGTCCATTATGACATGGCATACGTACATAAGGCCAGGGACGTAGCGCTGACAATTGCGGCTGGGGACCAAACCTAGGACTTGGGTAATAATTATTTGTTTGAACTAACTAGCCGAGGGTATTAGACGGCCCTTTAATTACTTAAATACTCTTTAAACCCATTTCGATACTGCAGATAGGTACTTCTTCTCCACAGACAGTTTGTATCGAAATGGGACATATTAAATGGAGTTTTGTGGTCCTTTTTTATGCGATTCCTTTTGTTCAACACTTTATCTCCATGCATTTGTATTGCCTTCAGGACAATCGTATGCAATGATCCCCTTCACCCGTCTTTTCGGCCGGATACAAATCGACACCTATTGTAGAAGCTGCAGGTGTGCTGGTGCTAAAGGGAATTCTAGCAAAACAATTTAAATTGATAGTTAGTCGGAGAGCTATAGTCTGCGATAACATTTAATTATTTTCGTTCCCATATACGAGTACACAACGTTTTTTGCGCAACCGATATAAATTTTCTGAATTAAAAAAAATAAAAATATAGTGGGATTATAAAGTTAATACAAATGCATCGGATTTTTTTTATTTTTTTGTACTTTGTGGTCTCCGTTAGTGTTTTTTGGTTATCCTTTCCTATAAAGTTCGTGTTGTTACGAATGTGTAATGGTAAAACTGCTAATTAACTCATTTAAATGTGCACCAGAAGCTGTATTGGGAAACATTTTCATTAAAATGAAAATCCAATGATTGTGTTGGGCGTTAAAGCTTGAACAGAAAAAAAATGCAATTATGCAATTGCAGTCGAAATTAAGAAGAAATTTGTTAAATTGTTTAAAAGCAGCGAATAGTATGTACCTATGTAGCGGACGAAAAAACTATTTTATTTATTAAGCTGTATAATTTTATTGCTAAAGATTACATTTATGGGTACCTATTTAAACAACAAAAAAATAACAAAGGTATACTGATTACTATCAATGAAATATATTTTAACGTCATTGACATAAAAAAATGCAGCTACAATAGGTGTCGTATATAAATAAATTTGTTTAATTATGAGTCTTAAATTTGTACTTTGAGGATGAGTTGCAACCGATTTTGCCATTATCATTGATAAAATATAACTTCCAAAACATGCAAGATAACTTAAATATTTAAAGCGAAATAAAAAAAAAATTCCCATAATCTCATATGGATGTGAGTTGTTTGCTGATCCTGATTATCTTACGCTTCAAAAACTAATGGTTGCGTTTAACTCAATTGCTCGGTTCGTGTTCAATCTTCGAAGGTTTGGTCACGTCTCATCTGAAGCTCGCCAACTTGTTGGATGCAACTTGGAGGCTTATATCAGATATCGGTGTTGTGCTTTACTTTTCAAGCGTATTCACAGGAAAGAACCAAACTACTTATTTGAGAAAATTAACTTCTGTTCATCCAATCGCCAATTAAGTGAGGTCTATAGTCGAACACAATAAATTTCTTAGAGCCTACTTTGAACATCTTTCCAGTTTGAACTGATGAAGCTTAGGTTTTTATTTTCTTTTCTTTTTTGTGTCTCCTTTAAATTTGTACTTGGTTGCGATTTTTTCTATTAAATTTAATGTTTAACTTTTTTTTTTTAACTTAAATTCTGCTTTGTTTTTATATTCTTCTTTTTTTTCTTTTCTTTTTAACTTCTCAGTGGAAGTTCTTGAAATGGGGCCGATTTTGTGAATCGCGGATATTGACATATCTTCACGTTTCAAGGTCACCAGGATCCAAATCCAACGATGTCTGTTCATGTGTATGTACGTATGTCGGTATGTACGTATGTGCGTTCGGAATTATCTTTCGCCACGATTATCTCGAGAACCAAAGAAGACATTGACATGTCTCTGCCAGTTCAGAACTGAGTCGGACTCGCTCATGAAGGGTTCCGCGCGAATTATAATTATTATTTACTTAGGCACCTATGAACCAATGACCATACCACGTCGAGTTAATCGGTTCTCGTCAGATCTCCGTAATTAAACGACGGTGGGCGCGGTTGGTTCGTATATGGGGGACCGTTTGAGAACAACCGCGTGTCGTTGGCCAGTCCCATCTACAGAGTTGAGGTAGATAATACATACGTGATATCACAATGGACATAAATTGGTCTAAGTGTGTCGGCTTCTGCCGACAGCCACCTAAAACCTAACCTAGGCACCTAGGTATTACAGATTTATTATTAGAAAATAATTGTTCACGGTTTACGCATAAGGTTTATGTTTATGAAATTAAATGTTTTTAAAGTTCCGTAGCTAAATGGCAAAAAACGGAACCTTTATAGATTCGTCATGTCTGTCTGTTCGTCCGTATGTCACAGTCACTTTTTTCCGAAACTATAAGAACTATACTGTTGAAACTTGGTAATTAGATGTATTCTGTGAACCACATTAAGATTTTCACACAAAAATAGAAAAAAACAATAAATTTTGGGGGTTCCCCATACTTAGAACTGAAACTCAAAACATTTTTTTTTCATCAAACCCATACGGGTGGGGTATCTATGGATAGGTCCTAAAAACTGGTGTTATAGCTAGTGTTGCTACGGTAAAGCGGGTTATTTCAAAGGCTAAACACTTGAAGCAACTTGAAGTTAAAAAAAACCACTGCTTAACCCGTCCCGTAAGGACCAACGTCTTTGTTTCTGCTGCGCTGACATGACCTGGAGTAAGGAATGGTACCGTGTTGTTTTCTCCGATGAAAAAAATAAATAATTTTGAGGGTCCTGACGGATTTGCGAAAAGAGGAGCATCAATTGGATCGATTACACAGCCGAGTGGGTGGTGTTATGATTTGAGGAGCCATAACGTACTATGGCACTTTAGAATTGCAATTTTTGACTACTTGTATGAATGCGCAATCTTAAATTGGCGTACTCGAGAAGGTTTTCCCTTCCATGAATGAGCTGTATGGTGACTTACCGTGGAAACTGCAACAGGATAATGCAAAAATACACAACGCCAGAGTGGTAAAACTTTACCTTAATGGCCAAAATGTCTCAATTTTGGACTAGCCACCATACTCGCCCGAATTGAACATCATCGAAAATGTTTGGGGATGGCTTGTTCGGAAGGTCTACGAATTACTAATTTTTGTTATTTTGTTCTTAAATTTAATTTAAATTATGTTCCTTAATAATTACCTAAACTTTTTTTTTTTTTGTGTTGGGAATTCGCTGGAAGAAAAAAATCATCGAAAGACATTGCAGAGCTAGTACGCGAGGGATGCTTCTGCAATAGTGAGAGACTTTAACCCATCTAAAAAAAACTCCCGGGGGACTGACATTCGCCATCCCGAATGAGATTGCACCTAGTCGACGACTAATCGGCAATTTGTTTTTGAACTACATATTTGTTGAATTTAACAGATAAATCCGCCGTTTGTCGGATTTCTAAACTTTTTTCTTGTTTGAAATCAATACCTGATTTCTTAGCCCTAGCTAACTCTTATAGATCAAGAGGTTTTCCCCGTCTCAATCTCCTGATTGCATTGTCATTATTTAATAGTTCTGTTATTTCTGTGTTTACGTGGTTGAGAAGCCTACTTCTATGCCTTTGAGCAACTTTCTTAACTTCATCTTCAACCATTTCAACATTTAGATCTTTATGCAGATCGGCATTGCGTATGTACCAAGGTGCATTAACTATGTTCCTTAGTACTTTATTTTGGAAAACCTGAATTGTTTGTAAATTTGTTTGGCATGTGCATGCCCACAACTGGAGCCCGTAGGATCATACTGGTTTCAGAACTTGCGTGTAAGCAATAATTTGTTGTAGTTAGACAGGGATGAGAATCTCTCAACAAGCCAATACATTTTACTGTATCGCATGTTCAACTCATCTTTTTTTTTCTTTACGTGCGCTTTCCAACGCAGTTTAGCGTCTAGAGTCATGCCTAGATATTTGGCTGTGTTTGAATATTCCACTACATTGTTGTTAATGTAAACTGGAATGTGTGGTACGTTTTTATGTAAAATTAATATGGACTGACTTAAGGTCATGTAATCTAATCTGCCATTTCTTAGTCCATTCTGAATTATTGTTTATTGCTGTTTGAAGCTTTTTTGTTGGTATTTCGACAGTTGCTCCCACAGCAAGGACAGCTGTGTCATCTGCAAAAGTAGGTATGGTGGTTTCTTCACTTTCAGGAAGATCGCTAGTGAATAGTAGGTATAGAACTGGACCTAGCACACTGCCTTGTGGTACACCAGCTTTAATCTCTCTTAATGTTGAGTTTTTTTTTTTTTTTTTTTTTTTTTTGTAAAAAGGAAATCCAAATCCCAGAGCACTCAGACTCGGTAACTGTCCATTGTATTACCAGGCAGAAATCCTCTTTTTGGTTGAGTACTCTGCCTCTTGTTTAATTCTGAGGAATATATCTGATATATAAGACTCCAGAATGGTCGCATACTGCTTCGGCAGTTGCTTTTGTAGTTTGTGTATCAGTCCTTTGTGACAGACTTTATCGAAAGCTTGTGCTATATCAAGAAATACTGTAGATCACACATTTTTCTCTTCAAATGCTTTTTCGATTCTATCTGTGATTCTATGCACCTGATCAATTGTAGAGTGCTTATTTCTAAATCCAAATTGTTGAATTGGGACTAGCGATTTTTCATCTATTATTTTTTTGTAGACGTTTTACCAGCACTTTTTCGAATAACTTGGACAACATTGGTAGAATAGATATTGGGCGATATGAGGTAACTTCGTTAGGTGGTTTGCCTGGTTTAGGTATCATTATTACCTCCGCGACTTTCCACATGCTTGGCACATATCTTAATTTAAATGCAGCATTAATAATCTGCGCTAGTTTTTTTTTAAACATTTTCGTGGAAATTACTTCAAAATTTCTCCTATAATTAAATCAAACCCTGGGGCCTTTTTTATATTTATGCTTTCTTTAATTTCTTTGGCAAGTTCTTTAGCTGTTACCGGCCGAATAG
This sequence comes from Portevinia maculata, assembly GCA_949715645.1. NCBI lineage: Eukaryota > Metazoa > Arthropoda > Insecta > Diptera > Syrphidae > Portevinia > Portevinia maculata. The sequence goes on from OX454525.1 coordinate 19,591,072, forward strand.
GTGTATCTTCTTCGCACCTTATTTCGAGTCCTTGATAACCTTTATCTTCATAAGGTTTGAATACGTCTTCAAGATACTCAGCGAAAGTGTTTGCTTTCTCTTGATTGCTTTTCGCCCAGTTACCTTCCCTGGTTTTTACTGGCGGAATGTGAGCTACGAGTATTGGCCTGTTAATTTTATTCGTTGCCTTCCAGAGCGAGTAGTCGGTACTGGCATCATTTGTAAGACTTGTGAGGTAAGTTTTCAAAGACTCATTATTGAATTCTCTTACAGATTTTCTGAGCTTATAATTTAAGTTGTTCAGTGTGGTCTTGTCGCTTGGCGCCCTTGTCTGTTGCCAGCGTTTTCTAGCTTTCCTCTTTTCTGTAATAATTTCACATATTTCGGGAGGATACGAGTTTTATTTGATCTTTTTTGTTGTTTTGGGAGTGGCAGCCCATGCAGCTTTTTGTATTCTAAGCGTCAATATTTGGACTGCTTCTTCTAGTTGATCTTCTGTTTGAATAGCTGGTGATAGTTGGATACTTTCTTCCAACTTCTGTCTGAAGTAGTTCCAATCAGTCAGTCTATTTACTAGTTTTGGGCTATGGTCTTTTATTATTATTTTATTGCTAAGTTAAGAGTATAGAGGAATGATCTGATTGAAGATCAGGTCCTTCCTCTATGCTTATTTTATTTGAAGATATATTTTTTGATAGAAAGAAGTCGACAAGATCTGGGGTTTTATTTCTATCTGTTGGCCAATAGGTAGGTTTTCCCGTTGAGTGATATTTGGCGCCATTTTCTTTAATTGCTTCATATAGTTCTCTGCCTCTAGTATTAGTTAATCTAGATCCCCAATACTTATTTTTGGCGTTAAAATCCCCTCACGCGATTAATCTATTGTGAAATATGCGGAAAAGACTTTTAAAATCATTTTTCTTTAGTCTATAGCTAGGAGAGTAGTATACTGCTGCAACAGATATTTGTCCACTGCTCGTTTCTACACGTATGGAAATTCCTTGGATGGCACATGATTGGAATTTTGCTTCTATATGGTGTTTTATTGTATTCGTTATTACCAACCTAAACTTAAGAGTGTTAAACTATTATTAAATGCATTTTTTATATGTGGGTTCTATTCAAATGAGCTAAAATGTAATACAAATATTTGAGTCCTATCACTTTAAAATGTATAGTAAAATTATCACTTTCAATATAGACACCATTTTTTATTATGTTTTACAAAATTTAATAAGCTTCAATTGAAATTGAGTTGTTTTCTTTATTAGTTTAAAAGTTATTGAACTTGGAAGTCGAAGCAAAGGGGGGGTTCTATTCAAGTTAGCGGCTCTGTATATACATATATTATGTATATAAATTTTCGTATATAACATAGTTGAAGTTTTTTTTTAAACGAATACCAAAATTTAGAAATAATGAGATCTCGACTTCAAAAAAAGTGCGTTATCGGCAGTCGACATTTTTGACAAAAAGATTCAAATAAATTGTATGGCTTTATCAATGGAATGGCACATAAACATGCGGACTAAACCATGCGAAGAAAAGGATTAAATGCCTTTAACCCGCGAAGCGGTTCACTCAAACACTGTTTGATTGGAAAATATAAGCTGATATCTGCTCCAGTCAGCAATTGGCATCTTCTCTTAGCCGGACAACGAAGTGTCTAAAATATACACATCGAAAACACAGTTTGATTCGAAAAAGTAATCCATTTCCTAGAGAAAACCATATTTTCGTGATATTTTGTCCTTACCCTATTTTATTTTATATTTGAGAGTTTGAATTCGTTAAAAGAAAAAGTCAAAATGTCGACTAAATTATGGATTACTGCCATCGTTTTGGAAATCGATATTTTGAAAAATCGAAATCTTAAAAAAAATCGGTATTTATTTTCTATATTTTGGTCAATGGACATAAGACATCCAGAATTTGAAAATCGACTTTTTAGAATCGGGATTTATAAAGCCGACATATTGGACCCAAACCTTCCTGCCCTCGTTCTTAAACCCGTATTTTTAAAATGGATGGATGGTTTGTTGGGCAAACTGCTGGATACACTCTAAATATTATTATCCCCTTAAGTTTGCGTGGCATGGACTTGGGAGTCCACTTTGAAACATTTCTTGTTTCAAACAAAATATCCAAATGTTTATGTTACTTTTTAAGAAGGATGTTATTGTCTACATAATGGAAGCTATATACACTGCTATTTTCGTTTTTAGGGTTCCATAGCCAAATCGCAAAAAACGGAACCCATATAAATTCGTCATTTCTGTCTGTCTTTCCGGGAATGTCACAGCCACTTTTTTCCGAAACTATAACTTGGTAAGTAGATGTATTCTGTGAACCGCATTAAGATTTTCACATAAAAATAGTAAAAAAAAACAATAAATTTTGGGGGTTCCCCATACTTAGAACTGAAACTGAAACTTTTTTTCATCAAACCCATACGTGTGGTTCTATGGATAGGTCTTCAAAAATGATATTGAGGTTTCAAATATCATTTTTTTCTAAACTGAATAGTTTGCGCGAGAGACACTTCCAAAGTGGTAAAATGTGTATCCCCCCCCCCCCCCCCCCAACTTCTAAAATAAGGGAATGATGAAACTAAAAAAAATATATGATGTACATTACCATGCAAACTTCCACCGAAAATTGATTTGAACGAGATCTAGTAATTAGTTTTGTTTTAATACGTCATAAATCGTAAACAGCAATTTACCTTTCATTCAATCAACTCAAATATAAAAAAAACATTTAATTTCATAAACATAAACCTTATGCGTAAACCGAGAAGCATTATTTTCTAATAATAAATCTGTAATAGGTGCCTAAGTAAATACTAATTATAATTCGCGCGGAACTCTTCATGTTCGAGTCCGACTCGCACTTGGCCGCTTTTTTTTTACCTGTGAATCTATTCATTTTTGTCAAGAATGGCTCTAAAAGGTTGTGTGCCCGACAAATTTGCATCAACTTAGTGAAAAGAAAGATAACTTTTGTCTACATTATTTTGTTAAATCTGCTTTTTACTTTTTATAAGGATTTTATCAATGCACAATTTGCATGTCGAAAACGCCAAAAAGTGGGTCTGGCAAGAAGCTTTGTATGACCATATTTTTTAGAAAGACTTTGTCTACATACATATATACTTTGTTAAGATCGAATTTACTTACTTCTAAAGGGTATCTGCCTGGGGCACTGCACTGGGCTGGAGTATTATTATTATTATTGTTCATTCGCTTGATGTGGCCGAGCCAATGCAGTCGACGTAATCATTTTCGCGGATGCAAGTATTTTTTCTACTTATCTTCCAGCACTCGGCACCACAAAGCAGGACTGGCAGGATTAAGGTTCGATTTTAAACCCATTTATTCTTCCAAATCGTAGTTGCCGCGGTTTCTTAAGGTAGAGTGGATGTTTACTCTAAAGTAGACGAACTCCCTATAACTACCTCAAATTCATCGATATCAAGAATGACGTTTTGTTCTTGGCGGTGGACAGATGTTTGTTTGTTGATAGCATGATCTTGTCCTAAAAGCCTCTAACACTGCGCACTGGGAACGGCCGATTATGTCGACATCGTCCGCATAACCCAGTAGCTTGGATGTATCTTTTGAAGGTAGTGCGTTCCGTGTTGACACCTGCCCTGCGCATTATTTTTTTGTTTAGAAATTTGCCAAATCGGCAAAAAGCCTTAATGTAATTTAAAAGATTGGCTTGCGTCTTATTAAATATCACCGGTAGAGGGAGTTAAAAAGCTGGATTAACTGGAGGTATAAGCCGATATAATTAAATTAGTCAGAGAAATATTTGTTGTTGATGCAGGAGTAAGTCAGAGCCAATTGATATTGGCAGCTTGCGTTATGGAAGGTGTTGGCCCTGCTCCTTGTTTTAAGGCTTTGTCTGGTTGTAGATGTAGGTATTGTTATTGTTATGACAGTAGTACTAGATGTTGGCTGAAGGATAGAAATTATGGTTTCTAAACAATCAACTTTGTGGTGCTCTGCGGATTGTAGTATTTTCGGAAGTTTCGATATATTGTTAAGGGAACTCTTTTGTGGCTGAATGACTTCTGGATTTGAGGGGATAATAACCCTCCCACTTTACTACATCACTACTGGTTTTCCCGTTTCGACAACTTGTCTCATAAGGTCAACCGATTGCTGGTGGTATTGCATTTATGTGATCTAGGAGTTATTAAGCCTGCCTCGGTTGTGACGCGTGCAAACTTCTTTTATTGATTATTAGTTGATCGTCCTTTTACGACACCAGTGATATGTAGTCGTGTCAATTGACAACTTGAAAATCGCGGGGCAGTTTCAAGTTGTTTAATATCGCACATACTTACACAAGAAACTGCGACATCGTTGCTGACACCATTGCTCAATGGATTTAGACGTTAATATCCAGGTGGAAACATAAATAGCTTAGATAGTCATTGACCGTTAGTAAATGTGAATCGCCAGAGGTACTATTGCTCAAAAATCGAAAGTTCTATGCTGCTGGATACTTCTTCCAAACTCTTGGTTAAATTATCAAGCTTTGTAAACTACTTCAAGATTTGGTTGTAGAATAGATTTTGGGAGCGAGCATTACATGCGATAGACAGATATGTTTACAGTCCTCGCAGGAAGAAGGGTATTGTTTTAAAAGTCACTCAGGTTTGATGTGGAATGCTTAACCCAATGCAGAGAGGGTGAATACATTTTTTGCATATCCCAGAGACCACTTAATAAACACCACTTATTCAGCAATTGAATTATTGGCAGGGAAATGTTCAAGCACCGAACCGACCAATCTCTAACCACCAAATGAAATTAAAAATTCCGAACGCTGCGAAGGTTTCGTATTTAAACGATTTTCAATTCGCCAATGGGTGAAAGATACATGTTTGAACTAAAAATGCGGCATGTGAATTTTAGATTGAGAACAGATTTTGCATGGATAATATTTTTAAAAAAACACGAGATGTGCTAATTTATCATTTTATCACACGCAAGGTAGAACACTAAAAATATACGATGGAATGTTATATTTTTATACAGAAATGTAACGTGACAATTATATTCGTCATTCTGTTGAACTTAATAAAAATGTATAGGTTAGGTTAGGTTTATGTGGCTGTCGGCACAAGCCGACACACTTAGACCAATTTAGGTCCATTGTGATACCACGTATTTTTTATCTACCTCAACTCTGTAGATGGGACTGGCCAACGACACGCGGTTGTTCTCAAGCGGTCCCCCATCTACGTACTAACCGCGCCCAACGTCGTTTAATTACGGTGATCTGACGAGAACCGATTAACTCGACGTGGTATGGTCGTTGGTTTAAAAATGTATAAGACTGAATAAATATAAGGCATTAGCGACCCACATTTTCTCCAATAATTTGCGTGTGCGAAGTGGAATTTACCTACAATTGAACTCCGACTCCAAATGGCAAATTTCAAAAGTTTCTCCTGACAATTAACACTTCTGGGTGTTTGTTAGACTTACGCAAGAGGTGGGGCACTGGAAAAAACCGTAATGTATCCCTGGGCGTGATTTAACCTGAGATCCCTAGATTAATACTAACCACTGAGCCACTGCGCTCACTAATACGAATTTATATCATGTAGGTAACCTAATAAGAATGAAACTTAAACAGACGATGACCAAGATATAGGTATAAATTACAAAGAATTGCATGTCAACAAATAAATGAGTTTTTTTTTAAATTTATTTAAACACGTGGAGCTGGAGTGAAAGAAAACACGTCCAAACGGTTGATGGTTAGATCTTAAACATTTTGTGTAATGTCTTGTTATTCTCCATTAAAAAATCGAACCGGTACGACAAAGGACAAGAGACAATACACTCATCATTCATTAGCATTGCAGTTCCTTAGAATGTACTTCTACCCTGGCACTAAAAATGAATATAAAATTGCTCCGTTCCTTACTAAGGACATGATCGGAAGTCTAGGGCTACTATAAAGTTTATAGAGACTCATTCCAAGGATTTGATTGCTTCTTGGTCTTCTAAAAAAGATGACTTACAACTTAATTTTGGGTAGCTCCATTTGACATCCTTGCTACTCTCTATACGCAATTCAACATTGAAAAATCATCGAAATCACTACCTCTGCTTCGCTCATTTTTGCACTTTGCGGAGATAGGTATTACCAACCCAACAAGCAACTCTGAAAGTTACCTCTTAATCTCTATCTGAAAACTAGTGCTTCTGCTCGTGGGCTTCCATTCCAAAAGGAACTATTCCTAAGTTCTGCTCAGGAATAACTTCGGTCAATAAATATTTCGTTCAAAAAAAAGTTTGTGGACTAAATTTTGTAACGAAGTAATCTTCGCCACAGGTGCTGTCGCACAAATACACCGGCCCACCACCACCAATACGTTAGCAAGCATATTGCAGCACCAACAAAACACTAACAAAACTCACCACACCAATACCAACCCACCACAGCACACACACTAGCACACTCCCACCACTACCAACACGCGCGCCCAAACTTACCACACTCCAGCTCTAAAAGTCACCACTGATTGGATGCGCATGACTCCCACGAAATTCCAAGTCAGTCGAGTGGTGGCCGCCGGACCAGACACATGACAGCTGGATCCAGCCAACATGTGTGGAGCAGAAGCGCTCTGGCGGACACTACGGGCTCACGTAGTAAGAGCGGGCAGTGAGGACAGAGGGTCCGCAGCTTATTGCGGCCCAGGTACTCGCCCCTCATAGAACGTAGTTGGTAAAAGGGAGTTGGTAGGCAGTAGTTGGTAGTGTAGTGTAGATATAGAACAACGATAACAACAATAACAACAACAACAACAGCAGCAGACACCACAACAGTAGCAGGCACCACAACAGCAGCAGGCACCACAACAGCAGCAGACACCACAACAGCAGCAGACACCACCACAGCAGCAGACACCATAACAGCACAGAAGCAGCACCACACCGAAAGAGGAGAAACTCACTCCATAGGCGCCTATAAAAGAGGACCGCGCCTAGGATTCGGGGAGTTCACCGCCGGAGCTTAGCCACGCCGCATCGACGCCAGGAGTTATTTTATTACAAGTTAAATAAAGTGAATTAAAGTTAAAATTAAGATTTGCAGTTTTTTTTACTCTCGCACAATTCCTGGGTGCTTATTCGCGGGTCGATTTTCCCCCCTTTCTATTTTCAGGACCCAGGCATTCCCGCTTAGGCTACACCGGCTGGGAAACCACGTTATAAATGGCGCCCGAGCAGGGACTACAACAAAGATAAAGCGAAAGACGACCAGAACGAGAACAGTGCACATGGGGAAATCGTGGATCTACGAACTCACCAAAGAGGAAATCAAAGCGGTACTACAAGAACTGCAGGGAAACACCACGGGCAAATTGGACGAGCTACGGAAGACACTGGCAACATTCATCGACAGTGAAGAGGGGAATAAAGCACAGCTTGGAGAACTAGAGGCCCGTTACAGCAAATCAACGCGGCAGACATCGATAGGAATTCCATCAAGCGACAACAAAACAGAAGAGGAAACCACCGGTACTTTGTTGAAGCCACCACAGCTAACGGGGCAGGCATTCGGCACCAATACAACCACTTGGAAGACCATCGCAACAGGGAAAAATACGATCAAACCAGCAGAAACACAACCGTTAGGAAAAACGGTACTAATATCAGGCGACGAATTAGTGGGACAACGTCACAATACAACAAGTACAGGAGAACAAAGGATGCTAGATTCAGAAGAGGAAACCTGATCCGGAAATCAAACGGGACCAGCGAACGAGAAGATGCCAGAGTCCGACATCAGCGATGCAGAAGTCTGCGATAAGGTCCGCAAATGGGGAATCCGCTATGATGGAGGAAGGGACCCACTCGGATTTATAGAACGAGTGGAGGAGCTGGCTAAGTGCTACTGTCTTCCTCTTGACCGAATGACCAGAACTTTGCCGGAGTTATTTAAGGACAGAGCGTTGTCCTGGTACCGCAACAACCAGTGCGACTGGACAAGCTGGGGCGACTTTAAGCAGGACTTCCAGCTCTATTTCCTTCCACCACGTTTTTTTGAACGACTGGAAGACGACATACGCCGGAGAGTCCAAGGCCCGCGAGAAAAATTCACGGAGTACGTCACCGCAATTCAATCCCTTATGCGGTGGGCCGTCGACATGAGCCGAAAGCAGCAACTGGAGCGAATATATAATAATTGCCGGCCCGAATATAAGATGTACATCCGGCGCAAGGATTTTGTAACCCTACGGGACCTTATCCTCCTTGCGCAAGACTACGAGGGCATCCAGGCTGAGCAACGTCCAAGCCGAGTAAACACCATGGAATCGCCTGGCAGTGGACCACGTCACCCAATACCCACGACGCATGACACTCCGAACATCGGGCAACACAACCAGAGACCTCCAGACCAGAGACCATCAGGGTCACACAATCGTTGCTGGCATTGTGGCCAGGAAGGCCACGTACGGCAGAACTGCCAAAACCCACAAGTCCTCTTTTGTTGGGACTGCGGCAGACCAGATGTTCGTACGAGAGATTGTTGCCGTCGTAGAGGGGGAAACGAAAGTTCCTGTCAATTGGAGCGACCAGGAACTCGCATAAGTCATTCCTCCACCAACCCACCTCAACTATTTTTAAAAGACGACACACGCATATACGCCCGCATCACCATTGAACACGAAGATTTCGACGCACTCATCGATACCGGAGCAACACGATCCTTTATCGACTCCGAGACAGCGAGAAAAATAACCAACGACATCACACCCAGACCCAACGAAAACCAATATACCCGACTTGCCGATGGCACCATCGTGCTAGTTGAGAGTAAGACGTTACTCGACGTCAACTATAACGACAACACCTATACCCAAGAGCTATTGGTCATGCCACGCATGATTCACCCCATCATACTCGGCATGGACTTCCTGGCCCGAGTGGGGCTACTTCTACGTCTCGGCGCCGACGTTATCGAGATCCCGGAACAACAAACATCAGCCATGACCGACCGAGACACGACAGCTACAGCCGATACGTTTACCGACGGAAGCAGCCCAAATCACTCCCGAATGAATCCAGCACAGAGTAAGAGAGTAAGTGAAGAACAAACAATCGACGGATTTCTCGCTAACGAATTACCTAGGTTCGATGGTATACAAGGGGTTACTCACATCGCCGAACACAGCTCCAAGATGAAGGACAGCCGACCAATCAAACAGCGATACTTCCCGCGAAACCCAGCAATGCAGGCCATCATTGATCAAGAGATCAACGCCCTTCTGCAAGAGGACCGAATTGAGCCATCCAATAGCCCCCACAGTGCCCCCATAGTGCTAGTTAAAAAGAAGCAAGGTGAGTGGAGGCTGTGCGTGGACTATCGGCAACTTAATGCACATTCTATTCGAGATGCATACCCACTACCACAAATACAGCCAATTCTCGATAAACTCCGACAGGGCAAGTTCTTCAGCACCATCGATCTGCGCAACGGGTACTGGCAAATACCAATGAACCCCGACAGTCGACAGTACACCGCGTTCACGGTACCAGGGAGAGGACTCTTCCAGTGGAAAGTAATGCCCTTCGGACTACACTCGGCACCGGCGACCTTCCAGCGGGCTCTCGACCAAGTCATAGGTCCAGAGCTAGAACCCTTCGCCTTCGCATATCTCGACGACATCGTAGTGATCGGACGAACACTCGACGAACACTTGATCAATTTGAAGAGAGTGTTCGATAGACTGATTCAAGCCAACCTAAGAATCAACCCTGAGAAGTGTCACTTCTGCAAGACGGAGCTCCGATACCTAGGACACGTGATCGGTCGCGAAGGCATTCAAACCGACCCGGACAAAATCGACGCCATAGCCCAACTGTCACCACCGAAGAACATCAAGGAGTTACGCAGATTCCTGGGAATCTGCTCATGGTACCGACGCTTCGTGGATGGGTTCTCGACACTAGTGGGACCCCTGACCCAACTTCTAAGGAAAGGCAGAAAGTGGACATGGCAGAATGAACAGCAGGCAGCGTACGATAAACTCAAGGCAAGACTAACTCAGGCTCCAATCCTTGCTTGTCCGGACTTCGAAGTACCGTTCATGCTGCAGACCGACGCCAGTGACTGTGGACTAGGCGTGGTCCTCCTACAGGAACAAGATGGAAAAGAACGCGTCATAGCGTATGCTAGCCGGACTCTAAACGGTGCTGAAGTGAACTACTCGGTTACGGAAAAGGAGTGCCTTGCGGTCGTCTGGGGTGTTCGTAAAATGAAACACTACCTGGAAGGCTACCCTTTCACCATCATCACCGACCACCAATCCCTACGTTGGCTCAACTCCATAGAATCACCATCAGGCCGAATCGCGCGGTGGGCTCTGGAACTGATGCAGTACGATTACGAGGTCAAATATCGACGAGGCAAGCTCAATGTCCTAGCAGATGCTCTTTCGAGGCAGCCCCTCCAAGTGTGCGAGGAACTCCATGCCATTGAACTGCCACGCCAACGAGAGGACTGGTACGTCAAGAAGAAAACGGCCGTCCTAAAAGAACCATCGAACTTCCCGGATTACCGCGTTGAAGGAGAACAATTATACCGACACATCCATGATAGCACCGCTTACCTTGACGAAGAGTACATCCCTTGGAAGCTCTGTATTGCCGAAGACCAACGCAAACGGGTGCTGGAAGAGTGCCACGACGAGCCAACCGCCGGACATCTAGGGATAAATAAAACCATCGCCAGGATAGCCAAGTTATACTACTGGCCGGGCATGTTCAGGGACGTGGCGAAGTACGTGCGCCGCTGCATGTCCTGCCAGCGGTATAAACCACAGCAACGGGCAGAGGCCGGTAAAATGTTCTCGACACCCGCACTAGAACCCTGGGCAGTGGTAGGCTCCGATTTTGTAGGACCACTACCACGATCCAAGCATGGAAATTCGTTCCTGATCGTTTTCCACGACAAGTTTACCAAATGGACTGAATTCGCCCCAGCACGCAGCGCGACCAGCAAATCCCTCATCAAGGCTTTCAGGGAGAGGATAATTGCCAGGTTTGGAGTACCAAACATACTCATATCAGACAACGGAGCTCAGTACACAAGCCGAGAGTTCAACAAGTTCCTAGCCGACAACGGGGTTCATCACCAGTTTACTGCGCCGTATACACCACAGGAGAACCCCACGGAAAGGGCCAACCGGACGATAAAAACAATGATGGCGCAGTTTACGAAAGAAAACCACCAACGATGGGACGAACTTTTGCCAGAACTCACATTGGCGATCAACTCCAGCAAGCAAGACTCGACTGGATACAGCCCCGCCTTTCTGGTACAAGGAAGAGAACTGCGACTGCCAAAGACACTCTATGCCGAGATGACTGTGGGAGAAGGAATCACACCGCAGTCTGCGGAACAGCGCGCATCAAAAATACGCGGCATATTTGAGATCGTGCGTAGTAACACCAACCAAGCCTTTGCCAAACAAGCAAGACACTACAATCTGAGACGGCGCGCCTGGTCACCCAAAATTGGCGATCTCGTGCTATTACGCCAACATCCACTGTCAAAGGCTACGGATCACTTCGCAGCGAAATTAGCACCGAAATTCAACGGACCATATCGAGTTTGTACGTTTATCTCTCCAGTTCTGGTAAAACTCAAACACACACAAGGCGATAAGACGCAAATCACAGCGCATGTGAAAAATTTAAAACCATTGGTAGAGTGAAGCCACGGAAATCCGAGACCATTCATCACAAAGACACGGACAATGGAAGATGCTGAACTAACGAGTAGCTGACGACATCCCACCCACCGGATGTTGATTGCTGAAGTAGGAGGGGGATGTAACGAAGTAATCTTCGCCACAGGTGCTGTCGCACAAATACACCGGCCCACCACCACCAATACGTTAGCAAGCATATTGCAGCACCAACAAAACACTAACAAAACTCACCACACCAATACCAACCCACCACAGCACACACACTAGCACACTCCCACCACTACCAACACGCGCGCCCAAACTTACCACACTCCAGCTCTAAAAGTCACCACTGATTGGATGCGCATGACTCCCACGAAATTCCAAGTCAGTCGAGTGGTGGCCGCCGGACCAGACACATGACAGCTGGATCCAGCCAACATGTGTGGAGCAGAAGCGCTCTGGCGGACACTACGGGCTCACGTAGTAAGAGCGGGCAGTGAGGACAGAGGGTCCGCAGCTTATTGCGGCCCAGGTACTCGCCCCTCATAGAACGTAGTTGGTAAAAGGGAGTTGGTAGGCAGTAGTTGGTAGTGTAGTGTAGATATAGAACAACGATAACAACAATAACAAGAACAACAACAGCAGCAGACACCACAACAGTAGCAGGCCCCACAACAGCAGCAGGCACCACAACAGCAGCAGACACCACAACAGCAGCAGACACCACCACAGCAGCAGACACCACCACAGCAGCAGACACCATAACAGCACAGAAGCAGCACCACACCGAAAGAGGAGAAACTCACTCCATAGGCGCCTATAAAAGAGGACCGCGCTAAGGATTCGGGGAGTTCACCGCCGGAGCTTAGCCACGCCGCATCGACGCCAGGAGTTATTTTATTACAAGTTAAATAAAGTGAATTAAAGTTAAAATTAAGATTTGCAGTTTTTTTTACTCTCGCACAATTCCTGGGTGCTTATTCGCGGGTCGATTTTCCCCCCCTTTCTATTTTCAGGACCCAGGCATTCCCGCTTAGGCTACCCCGGCTGGGAAACCACGTTATAATTTAACACACAAGTAAAAGTGTCCAAGTAATTATCTTCAAGAAATTAAATTGATCTGTATATATGTATGTAATTTATGTATGTATTTAGTCAAACTGTCCAGTAATAGAGTTTTTGCGCACTCCTCGCATATCTGTATGCAGGGAATACATTCACACGAAAAAAGGCGCGAGACTTTTCTTAAAATCTCCCGCCCCCTAACGAGCGGACGGGTAAGCAATTAATTCTGAGTCAGAAGACCCGATTCTCCAGCACCCACTTGTGCTTGTGAGTGGAGTTCTCCCCTCTTCCCTCGCACACCCAAATAAGTGCAACTGGAGTACCTACTATGCCGGTACCCAGAGCTTGTCTTGCTTTTTTTTTTTTATAATTAGCGTGCGCTAAAGGCATTTATTTGTTATTTTTCTGTTATTGATACAGTACCCTTATAGTGTTGCCACAGCGCAGGCGTTTTCGTTTCTACAAGCAGCCCTCAGCAAATGATGCATTACCTTTTGGGTGCTGCTTACAACTGAAAGAATAGGAGGATAGGAAAGAAGTTTTTGGTGCGATCTGGTTTTTCTCCACAGGTCTTAATTGCTTAACCCTCTAACCGTTTGTTTCCAATAATGCTTTCAAATTGACCATAATTTCAGTTTTTGATAATTAGTGTTTTCTGAGCAATAATCCAAACTTAGTTTGAATTTACCTGTGAAAATACGTGCGCCAGGTGCAAAAATACGTTCACCGTCTGTAGACGGTCAAAGCGGTTTAAGGTAAAAATAAAGTCGGATATTAGATTTATATGTCAAACATAAGGGATGTTTTATTTCTTCTTTTTTTAAAACAAAAATGTATATATGTGATAATAAATAACGAAAAAATAAAAATAAAATTTATTAAATCATCTAAGTATCCGCGAAGCAGCACGCAGACTCTCTATAGATGGGAAAACTATCGTGATCTACATTAACAGTCAGGCAGCGATTAAAGCCTTAGAATCACCAACAATAAGATCCAAGTTGGTAAAACAATGCCGCGAATCTCTTAACGAGATCGCGGTCAGATGTAACACTTCCCTGTGTAGGGTACCCGGTCACAGTGATATTCCAGGCAACGGCAAGGCGGACGAGTTAGCCAGACGGGGTTCCGCACAAGAACTCTCTAACAACAGAGAGACACCGGCGTACCCATTCAGACACTGAAACTCAAACTTCTAGATAACACGTTAATAGAAGCAAACAACAGGTAGAATAGCATCAGCACATGTGTGCCCTCAAAGCAAATTTGGACCAAATGCGATGCAAAGAGAACATCCAAACTTCTCTCCATCAGCAGGAAAAATATCAGCTCTGTAATCGGAGCAATCAACGGCCACTGCCTTTTAGGCAGACATGCCACCAGATTGGGAGCTCCTTAATACGACTTCTGCAGAAGCTGTAGAGACGTCGAAGAGGAAGAAACCACCACACATCTCCTGTGCAACTGCCCCGCACTAGCCAACCCAAGGAAACAAATCCTTGGCAATTATTTCCTCGATGATCTAAGCGATCTCAGTGACACAGATATTGGCTGTATCAGCAAATTCGTCACTAGGTCCAAATGGTTAAACTAAACTAGAGGACGGATTGGACGATGACTTGAGCCCCTCCTGCTCCCTTCCCGCAGATCACCCCAAACCTGTTCCCCTGCAAAGGAAAAGAGATCTCACTGAAGCTTGATTGTATAAGTCACTTCAGTCAGAACTCCACTCCGAGGGCGAGACAGTAACCCGGCGGATCGACTGAAACAGTCTCCCCCGGCCTTGCTGCCTTCCCGCTATGCAGACAAAACGGGAATAGAGTTGAGGTTAGATTGTAACAGTCACCCCACTCTGTTTCTTTCCCATGCCTCAAAACCTGCACCACAAACCCCCGAACTCACTCACCATAATCTAAAATCGACTATCAAGACCGCCCCTCCATGCTCCCTTTCCGCGGAATGGTGTAACTTGAGGTTCGTACTGCTGCAACAGTCGCCACAAGCCGCACCCCCCCCCCCCCCCCCGCGATGCGTGCAGCAGCGTTAGACCACCTTCAGTCACCCCCTCTAGCACAGTTTTGCAACCAACTACTTGACTGTGCATCCGGTACACCCCGCCCTCCTCCAAGGAATGTAATAGCTTGCTCGGGATTCCACTGTATCAGTCTCTCCGCACGGTATTGCCTGCAAAGAGGGTGAAGAACAGTCATCTCAAAAGACACTTCCCTCACCCGCTGATCAGGTAGCAATATCTTCCCCTCCGCGGCGCAGAATTTGTGATCGACATGTGGTTTGATTGCATCAATCACCTCATCTCGATCCCAACCCTTGGTTCGGATGTCAGGCGAGAGTCGCCACTGCACTAGTCACTCTAATACATCGCAACCCATGCGAAATACAGCCAGGCTGCACACCCTGACCCCTTCAGGAGTATCTCCCCCCCTAAAACTACTACCTCGAAGGAGGCAATGACAGGGAACCCAGTAGGCCGAGCGACTACCGGCAGAACACCCCCCCCCCCCCCCCCCCCTTTTTGTGGTATCACAACGGGCCGAAACTGCGGCCTAAGTGTGCCTGGGCTCAAGCCCTCGCAGCCACCTCACCTACCTACCTACCATCCAATGCTATCTAAAAACAGTTAAAAAAAGTCGATATATATAAAGCAAAAAACTTTAAAAAGTCTCCTGCTATGGCACGCACTTAAAAACATAAAATCTGGCGTTAACCGTTATGACCGTCTACAAACGGTCATCAGAAAACATTGTGAATATATATACATTTTTTTTCTAATTCGAAATAAAACAATATATCTATTATGAAAATAACTAATATTTCACACTTACCATAAAATTTTCAAGTCTTTAGAAAATTAATAAACAAATAAATACTGTAATTCAAGATTCGCTTTTATTCAAAATAATTTATTTCACTTTTTGCACTGACTTACAACATTCAACTGACACGTCTACTCAAAATATAAAGTAAAAAGCGAATGTTACTTGGATTTCACAAAGCACACTACCACTCAAAACCGCTATAACGGTTCTTAATATTTCTCTCTTTCTTCAATTCTATATATCTGCAAGAAAAAAGAGACGGTCTACAGGCGGTTATAACAGTTAGAGGGTTAAGTGAGATTTTGAATTGTTGTGTGTATTCAATTTTTACAAAGCATATGGCTCTGGTCGGGATTCGAACACACGACCTGCCAATTACTTTGCGAATACACTTTGACTTTGAAATTCATTTTTTTTATTCATTGATAAATATCTACTTACATACTAGACAAAAATGATTAAACCTAACTTAAAATTAACAGGATACTTATTCTTATTTATTGGTCCTTATGCGAACGCTCTAAACTTAACTATATCTTAGAATTATTGCCTTTCGGCCTACGAACTATTTTACGAACTAATCTTACATATATATTCCTCGAGAAAATTTACTAAAACTCGGTATCATTATTGAGATTTTATATAAAACAAATTACAAACTACCTATTCTACTTACTTAAACTACTTAACGTATTCTAACTATTCTCCTCCGCGAAGGGTCAGTCACCTTGACGTGTGTACCATCATTGCATTCGATGGTGCCGGTGCGGAGGCTTACGGCGCAATGACTCAACGGACTGTGCTGTCGCTAGTAGGGTTACCTATGGCAGCCAGTCCCCTGAGGAGTGCCAACTAAGAACTGCCCAGGACATTCCCCCCCCCCCCCCCCACCCCCCACCTCATGATCCTTTGACCCACCCTCTCTCACTCCCCTCCCTCTCCCCGTCCCGTACCCAAACCTAATTCCAGTGGTGGAGCGAGCATAGAGTAAACCGTGCCCAAGGATGAAAGGTTGGGGGTCAAACCAACCGCGTACGAGCTCCCTCAGGTGCCCAGGCGAAGACCTTGAGGTAACTAAATGCCTTACCCCGGCATGGCGGCGCTGCCGGGGCGGACAATCCCTTCCGGCCTTACTCGTGGGATTCAAAATTTCAAACTTAACCAAAAAAACACAAAACAAGGATGTTGACGATGATACGCTAAGTATCGGCGGTGCGGACGACACAATAATGGTAGAACCGCACAACACACGAAATGAGGCTCTAGAGGCCGGAAACATGGATGAAGAGATATCGAAGGAAAGGGAAGAGCAGCTGTTAGCTGAACCCTCCGATGAGAATATCGAAGTAGTGGCGGTGAAAAAGAAAAGAAAACTGTCCCCTGGTCTGCTGAGGAAAAGGGAATTCAAAAAGGCCAAGCACATCTATGGCATTCTCACCGCCAAAGACAAATCCAGCCTAACGGAGAAGGAGAGAGCCACGCTAGAGTGGTCCAGAGAAGTCATCGCACAAGACATTCTCACGAGGCCCGTGCTGCCGAGACCAACGATTGTGCCGAAAGACGAGGCCAAAAAGCGAGGTTCAAATAAGCCGAGGGATGACGTCGCTAAGATGGACCCCAAGGCCCAGAACAGAAGCGCAGACAGGAAAGAGGCGAAGCCGATCTGCAGGGAGCCTAGCAATAAGCCTGGCCCTAGCGGACTACAGCTAATGCCGAACTCAGGAGGTAGAAGAAGTGAGTTCGCCTCAAAGAGAATGCGGTCTTCGGAAGACTCATCGAACGCCCCGAAAAAGGCCAAACAGACAACCACCGTGAGCCTCAAGGGGGCGCCAAGCACGGGGGTCACCAGCCATGGGGGCAGATACAGCGAGGTAACGAGGAACCCGCTACAGCTAGCTGTGGTGGACGCCAAAAAACCGAGCGGGCAATATGCAGTGGAGTGTGGCAAAAAGATAGAGCAGGCCTTAGGCTCAGCGATTGTCAGCCACATACTTAAGAATGCAGGTGCAAATGCCCCCGCCTATGGTAAGATGAGGTGGATAAAAGGAATCACCTACATCGACTGTAAGGACCAGGCTTCCAACGACTTTGCCAAGACGGTGATAAACGGCCTAGTACTCTGGGAAGGAGCAATACTTAAAGCTGTCCCCATAGAAGAGGTCCCCAAGAAGGCAAAAGGGAGAATTGTCATCCCCGAAATGGGGGTGCGCAAAGAGGAAATACTCCGCGTCTTACAAGCGCAAAACCCCCAGATACCTATGAAGGAGTGGGAAATCGTAAGCACGGAAGAACCAAGAAACGGTGCCAGAGGCTATATAATCGTCTTCGATGAACCGCCAGCACTCTTGAAAAAAGATATGCAGATGTCGTTATCTTTTGCCGCAAGCGAGGTTACCCTCAAGCTGCTGAAACGAACTGCAGAGACCGAAGAGGCGACCAACGCTAGGAGGGAGGAGACTATGCTCATCAATGAAGATAGTCCAAATCAACCTCCACCACAGTAAAGTCGCCTCAGACAACTTGAGGCTGCTCCTTGAGCAGGAGCAGCTGGATATGGCCCTAGTCCAAGAACCATGGATCAATAATGATCGAGTGATGGGGCTAGGGTCAAAAAACTTTAACACCTTTTACAGAAATGATAGAGGAAAGGTGAGATCGTGTATCGTAACAAACAAGAACCTCCATGTACTAATGTTATCTCATTTCAGCACAGGTGACTTGACGGTAGTGGAGGTTAGAGGGAAAGAAGAGAACTGCACGGTGGCGTCAGTGTATATGCCCCACGATGACGACACATCAGTCCCCCCGGATTCGGTAAGGGCGCTTGTATCAGCGTCCGAAAAAGGTAAGAAAAACTTAGTCTTAGGCGGTGACGTTAATGCCCATCACACTATCTGGGGCAGCTCAGATATCAATTCAAGGGGCGAGGCTTTGTTTGACTTTGTACTCAATTCCAACCTTCTTTTCTGCAATAGGGGTAATGATCCAACCTTCATTACAGTGAACAGAAGGGAAGTATTAGACGCAACATTTGTATCTCAAGACAGTTCCGTCCAAGTTACGAACTGGAGAGTGTCCAGCAAGGCATCGCTTTCAGATCACTGCTGGATACTTTTTGACATACAAATTACACCCCAGGATAGGAAAATTTTCAGGAACCCAAGAAGGGCGAACTGGGAAAGGTTCAACTCAGAACTCCAGAGGTTCAAGAACGTATGCCCGGTAAAAGACCTTAACACCGAACAAGAAATCGACGACGCAGTCGAAACGCTTACTACGGTGCTCTCGAATTCCTTTGAAAGATCCTGCCCAGTTAGCAGAAAAAATGGGAAAAAACGCCCACCCTGGTGGAACTCCAAGATCGCGGAGCTAATGCAGGCATCGAGATCTAGATGGAACCTCGCAAAAGAGGGACTTATCGAATGGACGACATACAAGGAAAGCGTTAAACTCCTCAAAAGGGAGTTAAGATTCGCCAAGAGGAACTCCTGGAGAAGTTTCTGCGAATCAGTTGAATCAACGACGGAGGCGTCGCGGTTGAGGAAAATACTATCAAAAGCACCGATACCGATGTCCTCGCTAAGAAGGAACGACGGTAGCTGGACAGAATCGCATGAGCAAACGCTGGCGGCACTGAAAGAAACCCACTTCCCTGAATGCACTGATGTACGCGATACAGTTACACAGGACACGAGACGGGGAATGGATGTAGATACAATCGACGAAATAATCGACGAGAGAAAGATAGCCTGGGCAATCAACTCGTTTGCCCCCTTCAAAGCTCCAGGAGTGGACGGTATTCGGCCAATAATGCTTCAAAAGTCTGAGGAAGCTACTATCCCAAGGCTGAGATGCATCTACTCAAGCTGTCTAAGGCTATGCTATGTTCCGATGGCTTGGCGAGAGGTGAGGGTAATATTTATCCCAAAAGCAGGGAAAGCCACCCACACAACACCGAAAGACTACAGACCTATTAGTCTGTCCTCATTCCTGTTGAAAACAATGGAACGACTACTTGATATGTATGTACGAGTGGCTATAGGCGACAACTACCTCTCGGACTCACAGCACGCATACATGAAGGGAAAATCTACAGATACTGCACTGCACAGGGTAGTGTCAGTAGTGGAAAGGTCCTTGGAACACAAGGAATACACTTTGAGCGCGTTTCTAGACATAGAGGGTGCCTTCAACAACATCGAGGCCGACGCGATTATGCACAGCCTAAGAAGGGCCCATCTCAATGACAGTCTCTGCGACTGGATTGGTCTTATGTTAGGCACACGGCGGATTAAGTCCTACCTAGGAGACATGTGCATTGAGAGGGAAGTAAGCAGGGGAACACCACAAGGTGGCGTCCTCTCTCCACTCATATTGCTCCTGGTAATAGACGAGCTTTTAAAGACACTGGAGAGGGAAGGCTTCATTGTAAGCGCTTATGCCGATGATGTAGCAATCCTTGTCCCAGGCAAATTCATACCAGTTCTCAGTGAACGACTCAGCTTCGCACTCTTACTTGTTAACAACTGGGTTGCGGGCAGAGGACTGGGGGTAAACCCAGCGAAGACAGAAGTCCTGCTGTTCACAAAAAGAAGGACATTACCGGTGTTTAAACCACCAAGTATGGGTGGAGTGGACCTGCAAATATCCAAGACAGCAAGGTACCTGGGCGTTATCCTAGACTCCAAACTCACTTGGAAAGAAAACATAGAGGATCGGGTTAGAAAAGCGTACGTGGCACTATATGCATGCAGACGAACGTTCGGTAATACGTGGGGATTCAAACCATATGTGGTACACTGGCTGTACACAACCGTGGTGAGGCCCATTCTCACGTACGGCGCGGCGGTATGGTGGAAGGCTACTGAAAAGAAGTGCTATCTTTCAAACCTAACCAAGGTCCAAAGGACAGCCTGCATCGGGATAACGGGGTCATTAAGGACTACACCCACTGCAGCCATGGAGGTTCTACTTAATCTCGTACCCCTGGACATCTACTGCAGCAGTAAAGCAGTAAAAACGGCCATCAGACTCAGAGAGTTGGGACTGTGGTCTTTTAAACCATACGGACATGCCTCCGTGGAGACACAATGGAGTGCATCGAAAAAGAAAGTAGCTACTGACTACTTACCCCACACCCTTGTCTTCAAAAGGAGATTCGATATCAGAATCCCCCAAAGAAGCGAATGGAGTAACAAAATGGTCACGAAAGAAGAGGAGATAGCTATCTACACCGACGGATCCAAGATGGACGTGGGTACTGGTGCAGGCATCTTCTGTGAGTCTCTGGACCTGAGTGAATCATTTAGGCTCAGCAATGAATGCAGTGTGTTCCAGGCAGAGACAGCTGCGATCACACAGGCGGCCAAGGAGGTACAGAGGCGAAAAATAGCCGACAAACACATCACCATTTACTCTGACAGCCAAGCGGCTATAAAAGCTATGGAGTCAGTAGTAATCAGGTCAAGGGCGGTGTTAAGAGGCAAAAAATACCTAGACGAGATATCAGCTGCCAATACGGTAACCTTATGCTGGGTACCAGGTCACAATGACATCTCGGGCAATGAGAAAGCGGACGAACTAGCAAGGAAGGGATCGGAGATGAGTGCATCTCTGGTTCCATAAGAACCCCGCTAAGCACATTAATGCTATGTATCGACACCGAATCCTTGAGTAAAGCAAACTTACGTTGGATCAATCTTGATACATGCAGACACACAAGAGAGCTCTGGCCAGCGGTCAACCAAACGAAATCAAAAACCATGATCGGGTTTAACCGCAAAGACATCCGAACACTGACTGGGGTCCTCACTGGACACTGTATAGTGGGCCTACACGCGGAGCGGCTGGGCATACTGCACAACGACTACTGCAGGAGCTGCAGGGACGTTGAAGAAATAGAATCTATACGTCACCTGCTATGCGAATGCCCTGCCCTTAGAACAAAAAGATTGAAGATTCTCGGCAGCTACTTCTTTGAGGAGCTGGAGGATCTGGCTGCTTTAGAGCTAAAGAAACTCCTGAGATTCACATATGAATCAGGGTGGTTCTGTTAAAGCGTATTACCGAGTTGTTAAACAGCGGTTTCCTTTATCTTTCTTTTCAGGTTCCCGGAAATTTTAAAGAATCCCTAAATGGACACAATGGACCCAACTGTTGGTCTAAGTGAGCCGTGACACCCGTCACAAGGGCATCCATATACCTACCTACCTACCTAACTATAATTAGGATTCTGAGCACTCGTTGCCTTGCGCAGTCGTCAACGTGCACACGCGCCGCCGTGAGCCGACTGGAGCCTTACAGCGTCAGTCAACTCCCGGAAGCACCACCACACGTTGGCGAGCCCGGCCTCTCCCAAAAACGCCCTAGCTGACTTAATCTAACTTATAAGCTAAGAGGAAGTTACCTAGAGTAACGCACCGTCCTGGGAGGGCATGTTGACCCCTCCCCCCTCAACAAGCCACCAAAATTCGGCGAATTGCTTTTCCGTGTCGACTCTATCCCTCTCCGATATTGCGGTACTAAAACGGAGGAGCTCATGAGCATTGGCGGCGTCCCCGTCATGGAAGAGCCGCTTATCTCTCGCGCTGCGGTAGCGATGGTATAAGACCGGAATACCATCCCTCGTCTGTACCAGCCCTTTTGCATCAATATGGATAAATGCCTCCGGCGGGATAAAGCCAGACCGGAGCGTACTCTCTATGTACATTTCATTGGGGTAGTAAGCCCCAAATATCAGACTATTGTCGCTGGCCATCGCCCCTGCAACGTGCCTTCGAGTCACCTTAATGAGGAAATTGTCAATCCTATTCAACTGAGCCCCATCGTATAGGACCTTGTTGGGATAGTATTTTATATAGTTGGATTCAGGCGTTCGGAACAATCGGAGACAGGTCCTAAGACATTGTCTCTCCAAAACCCGAATCTTTTCCATATAACTAGGCGCTATATTAAACCACAATGGACAACCATAAGCGATGATCGGCCTTATAAGGGCCACGTAGCAAATGACCTTCACTCTGGAGTCAAGTTGACTGCTATGAAACAGTCTCCTTGTCAGAGCATAAGCCCTCTTGGCCCCAGCAAGACAAGCAACTATATGTCTATCGAAATATAGATACTGGTCAAGCCAGATACCTAGATATCTAACTACGCTTCTCACCGCCAATGGCTGCCCATCCTGTCCAATAATGGCCAATTTCTTCCAGTTTTTTCTGGTATCCCTAGAGGCCCCCGCCCATGGAGTTCTGAACAAGATTGTTTCCGTCTTCTGAAAGTTGATTTTCAACTTCCAGTCGTCGCAATATCGCTTAATTTGATCGAAGTCACGCTGCAAAAGGATATTAATGACCTCGATTTTAGAACCTGATCTGTATGCCACCAAATCGTCGGTATACGCTATAGCATGTCTGAGTGAACCCACCAGATCACTCGTGTAAATGTTAAACAGGATCGGAGAATTGACCGCCCCCTGCTGTAAACCGTTTTTAATTTCAAAGACTCTGCTCAAAGTCACGTTGCCACATTTGACAACGAACTTCTTTCCCATAAGCATATTATAAATTACATATAGCAAAGGTTTGTGCATCCCCCGCCTGGTCAACTTGTAGAAAAGTCCCTCTAACCATACGGTGTCGAAAGCCTTCTCAAAATCAACTAGACAAGCACCCGTGCATTGGTTCTTGCATTTATTCCACTGAATGTCGGAAACCAGTTTCGACGCGGCATGAATAGTGTCATGCCTCGCCCTGAAACCAAACTGGTTGTCCGGGATTATGTTATTGTCCTCGACCCACTTTAACAGGGCTCTATTGACAACCTTTTCAAAGACCTTGCTAATATTCGGAAGTAAGCTAATTGACCGGAGATTGGCAGGGTTCGTCCTATCTTTACATTTTTTCGGGATAGGGTTTACCACAGCTACCTTCCAATGCGCCGGATAATGTGCATTATTCAGCGCATTGTTAAACAGCGTGGTGAAAATATCTACAGCCTCCAAAGGCAGGTGTCTCAATACGACGTTTGGGACACCATCCATCCCCGCCGACTTTGTATTCTTTAGTGACTCGAAGATGCACAGAAGATCATTCTTCGACACGAACAAGTGCGATGCATCTCGGCCATTGGCGACAACTGCATTAGCATGGTTTTCATCAGTGAACACGGTGAATCCGTTATTCTCAGATCGCCAATTCTCAAGTTCGGTGCGCAGATAGAAGTGGCTCACTAGAGCCCTATTCTCAATGTCGTGGTTACGGCGAACAGGATTGTTCACCGTATACACGGCCTCGAAACAAGCGCCCAGCAAATACACTTTCTCCTGTGGGTCCTCGACCACGAAAAAATCGTCGTTTGAAGCGACACTTTCTGGACTTATTCCAGCAGTCAGTACTGTCTGTCTGTTCTCTGCTGTCTGGGAGATTCGAACACAAGGAATATCATTGTGATCTTTCCTCCTGAACAACTTATTTATCTGTGGGAACATATTCGGACTACAGGTTTTAATAGCCCGAATTTTATTGCCCCAATACAGACTTACAGATTTTCTGTAATTTTCTTTTATCAGCTGTTTCAGGATTCGGATCTCTGAATTCAGCATCCTTACCTCCGGGTCGTCGCGATCAGTAAATTGCCTGTACAGCCGTTTAAGCCTCGAGAGCAGTCTACTTTTCTGTCGGTATAGTGCGTCGATTGTAGGGTTTATGTACTTTTCTGTCTGGTCGTCGTCGGAACGTCCTACCCGAGGAATAGTTCGTTCCATAGTTCGTTTGATGGCGTCGTCCATTTGCAATAAATGCCGATCAATATCATCATTTGTCATGTTACTGTTTGTCGGTGGGTCGATCCCACTCGAACGTATATCTCGCTTTAACAATCTGGAGAAGCGCGACCATTGTGCCCTCCGATAATCGAATGAACACACTGCTTCGTACTCCTCCAGCAGCGTTTGCTCGTTCGGGATCCGTATTACGGCGGCGAGTCCGTAGTGGTCACTATCGTACTCAAACGCACGTAAACAGTTCCGCGTGTATTGGTCTATGTTTGTCAGTTGAAGTCTTGCGTCCGTTAAGGCCAAGTCCAGGAAAGCACCACTTCTTGGGAAGGAAGGGATATCCGTCGCGTACAACTCGAGTTTGTACTCAATCATATTGAGGCGCCACCAGTCGTGAAACTGGTTGCCCCTGGGATTTGCAGTAACATTTCCCCATGCTGCATGTTTGGCATTAATATCTCCGGCCAAGAAGTAATAATTCTCCTCCGAGTTCAGCTGCAGACTACGAAAAAGTGTCTCGAGCTCTGTCATAAATTGGTTGGGTGGAGGTGCTGCAGGTGCGTAAAGCGACACCACATACATTCTCCTCCGGCTATGGAGAGGAATGCATATGATGCATGCTTCCAACAACTGGAACCTACGCACGTCCCCGCTATATATAACCCTATGGCGCAGGCCTTTTCGAATTAAGATTCCAACCCCACCACCTTGAGTGGAGTGAGGCCGGTCTCTTCTTATTACATGATAGTTTTTGTATCCCAATTTGTGCTTCTGATTTAGCTTAGTTTCGCTAACCAAAAGCACATCCGGGTTTTCGGTTTTCAGCAAGTTGGCAAGTGACGTTCTTTTCTCGATCCTGACTAGTGAATTAACATTCACAGCAAGGATCTTTAAGTTTCCCTCATCCAGCGTAGCCATTAGATTTATGGCACACCAGACCCCACAAACAGCTCCGAATAGATAAAGTCAATTCGGGCCGCTTGTTCATTTAATTGTTTCTGGAACTTATCGATCTTTTCGTGCAGAGACAGAAGGATCGATTTTAAGTCCAGATCCACCTCTGGTGCCTTTTGGGCTACCTTTGGTTGGTTTGATGTCATGTGGGCTTGACCCGGTCCAGCTGCCATTTGGGCAAAGGACACGTTGGGTGCCACAAAATTTGCGAACGAGCGACTCTTCTGACGCCTATGATCTTCAGACTGCTGTTTGCGGGCCTGGACTCTCTTTTTCAATTCTTGGTACTTTGGACAACCCCTGAAGTTGGCGGGATGTCCAGAGTTCCTACAGAGCACACAGGAGAGTACACTCCGGTCTTCGACTCTCTCCTTACCTAGAGAGCATTCACCATGTATGTGGTCCTTATCGCACTTCACGCATCTAAACTGCATGTTGCAGTTAGCTGCGGCGTGTCCGAACCTTTGGCAGCGCATACATTGAAGTATGCGATCTGACCTCTTTATTTTCTCCCACCTTACAGCATGGTAGTACAGGAAGCGGATATTTCGCAGCCTGTCGATTTTGCTGTCGGGAGTAAGTTGGACTAGGAAGAATGGTAAGTGACGGTTACCACCCCTTGCCACAGCCGAGGAAAACGGCTTGACCCCCACGAAATGGAGGTCGTCGCTTTCAAAAATCTTTAGCTCTCTTTCAAGCTCCTCCGTGTTAATTGAGGGATCGATTCCCTTCAGTACCACGGTTTTTAACTTTTGCTGCCTTGGGGTGTACGTGAAGTACTCGGTTTTCACCTCTCCCAAAGCGGCGCGCACCCTCTGGTACTCCTCTATTTTTTCACATATAATTATGTGTTTGTTGGCAGAAAGCCTTTTCAGATGGAAATTTTTTTTTATTAATTTACAAATCCTAATGCTATCTACAATGTCGAAATTACTCACGTTAATGGGTGGTATTTTGTCCTTCCGTGACTGTTTAGATTGTTGTTGTTGGTGTTGTTGGTGTTGTTGTTGATGTTGTTGGTGTTGATGTTGTTGGTGTTGTTGTTGTTGATGTTGCCGTTGTTGTTGCTTCACCTCCAGTTGTTGTTGCACTTGCTGCTTGAGCACAGCTTGTTGTTGCTGTTGCTGCAGCTTCTTACTGCGCAACTGGTCGCGCTTCTCCAGCAGCTCTTTTATGAGCTTGTCCAGCTGCGCCTCCTCATCATCCTCTTTTTCTTCGTCCATTTGAACGACCGGTAAGTCCTTGAAGGAGTTTCCCTCTCCGACGTACCGGCCCTCTCCTCCATCATACTCATAAGAGCTGGAGTGTGCTCCGTCATCATCGGATGCAGCCACCGATGATGCCACACTATGGCCTGTCAAGTTTAACCTTCTTTTGGCTGAAAGGTTCGGCTTCGGATTTAACTTCCGCCGCCGTTTTTCCACTGTCCTATACTCCTCGCTTACAGTTACTGCTGGCGTTGTAGCGAGAGCTTTTATTGTTGGCGTTGTTGTTGTTGCTGTTGTTGATGTTGTTGTTGCTGGTGTTGCCTGCGTAGACCCCCGCCTGGGCAACGCGGAACCCGCTGTTGGACTTGGTGTCACTTTAATGGCATTTAAAACTGCCCTTGGCATACAAGCTGCCGCTGTTTTCGTTACTGCTATTGTTGGTGCTGATTTTTTTGCCGGCTCACGTGTTCGCACCACACGTCGCAACGGCATACCCACACCCGTAAGCGGGACCACCGATTTTCCGGGGTCCATCGCCTGATACGTTGCGGCACTTTTGTTTTTTTTTTTTTTTTGTTTATTGTTGTGTCTCTATCACTATTTTCCCGAAAAAAATTTAAAAATTGAAAATTGACCGAGAATCGAACCCGAGTCCCCGGCGTCAGAGTGGGACACCTTGCTTACTAAGCCAACTTCGGACTTAAAAATCACTTGATTAAATCGCTTATATTGGATACACTTTCCTTTTTTTCCGCTGAACACTAACTAGCCGCCCTATCTCGAAGAGAGCTGCGGAACAACTGACTTTGCGAATACACTACCATCGCACCATTGCCACCTGCTGTGTCTAACCTTCTCTCAGCGACTAAGCTTGGACAATTTTGTGGGCAAAATTTGGTTGCTGCAGCCATAATCTACGAAACGAATGGAAATTAGAAGACCTTGGTCGTAGAGTCAGCTTATCTCCCTTATGATTCGGTAGTGCCTCCACCACCAACAGCAATTGCTGAACTCATAGACTATTGCGACACCAGGAAGGTGGGCCTAGTTATATGTTGCGATGCCAATGCTCAGTACACTGTACATACGAGGAAACCATCTCCTGGATTTTATGCTATCGTCTGATCTTACAATCAACAATGTTGGTTCACAGTCAACTTTGTGACGTCAAAAAGACATGAGGTGATCGCCCAACCTGTGTAGACTTTTTGCTTCTAAACCTGCATAGAATCACCCACAAAACCGCGATCGTATGCACTGCAATATAATCAGCGCAAGAGGAAAAACCGCCAGCTCGCAATCAGGGAGCGAATCAATCGGCTCATAAGAAAACAACGTTCTTCTCCTGCATGATTGCGGAAAGCGGTTATTGTAGTGATTGGGGCCAATGTCAGTTGTACCGAGAAAAGTGTATGGGCGAAAGTGTTGTCCTTTTGTTTGCTGTCTGTAATACGAAGTGATTCTAAAATGTAGACATAAAATTTTATAATTTGATAACCTTAAGTGCTAAAATAATTAAGTTGCTGGTGGTAGTTTGGAAGTTATAATCCGAAGCATTAACATATATCTGCAGCAGTGACACCCAATGAAAATTGGGATCAATGTCTGCATAAGTAGTTAATTTTCCTTTTAGAGTTTTATTGATCTTTTATTTATATACTTTTTATTATATCCTATTCTAAGGGTATATTAATTTTGACTCATAGTTTGTAACATACCGTTGACCCCTTAAAGTATAATTATATTCGAGATCAGCATCGATAGTAATTTTGATTTAGCTATGTCCGTCCATCCGTCCGTCGGCAAAATTAGGTATTTAAACTTGAGCGAGAAAGCTGACATTTTAACCATAATACTCTCTACGAAGCCGAAATAATCAAGTTAAGAATATACCCACAATCTCACAAAACAAATTTATCGAAAAAACGAATGTTGAGCTGGAAAAATCCGGAGTTAACATTTTTGAAAGTTTTAGAGTTAACATTTTGAAACAGCCACGCACAAAATTAAGGGAAAAAGATTTATACAGTCAAAGTTTGAGCTAGGAAGCTGAAATTTATAATATATAATCTTAATGCTCATGTTTGGAGATTTTTGAAATCCGTGTCAGTGGCCCACACTTGAAAAAAAACGTTTAATCTTAAAATCTAAGTTTGAACAAGAAAGTGGAATTTAGAAATATCTCTACGGGTCCTGAATGCTCATGTTGACACTGACACCCCCACTATTTAAAAAAACAAAATGTTTTATTGAAGAAATTTTAAATTGTAAATGAAAGTCATATTCTTCACAAAGTACCTATGTATAGGTTTTAAAAAATGGAATCCAATGGATACCGGAGTTCTCACCAGTGAATATCCTAACTCTTCAGTTAATTTAAACTTTCATCTAAATTCTTGCCTCCAAATTAATAAAAAAAAAAAAATATAACGAAATAATTAAAACTTACGTGGCGTCCGGCGTCGTCCTGCCGGCAGCAATG
The DNA here is from genome assembly GCA_949715645.1 of Portevinia maculata. Classification (NCBI taxonomy): domain Eukaryota; kingdom Metazoa; phylum Arthropoda; class Insecta; order Diptera; family Syrphidae; genus Portevinia; species Portevinia maculata. The sequence continues at coordinate 19,620,122 of OX454525.1, forward strand.
TGAGCGAAGATTCCTGTAAATTTACCGAAATTTTGCGCTTTACCGCCTCTTTTCCGCGTATTCACTAATAGAACACTATATCCTTTACACTATTACGCGACTTTAGAACAACGAGGATCTAAGTGACAATTTTGAAAAAAAAATAATTATAATCAAATCTAGGTAAATTAGTTATTTGCTTTTGATTCACGCTAATGTTTGCCCTCTCTTTTTTCGTTTTTAAGATATCCATCTGCATTATCTGCATTATTTCCATTTAAGGTTTAGTCAAAATAGTTCCAACTACCACTTAGAACCTTGTTTACCAAATTCAAAAAACCAAAAATGAAGATAGAACTTTGGTGCGTTTTTAACTGCAGTTAGAACCTTAGTGCTCAGTAGAGTTGTAAAAAAAGCAGTTAAGTTAGTACTGCAGTTAAATGAACTTAAAGACTTATTATGTAAGTCTATTAACTTACTTAAAGAATTTAACCCTTTCAGGACAACCGTTGCTTATAAGCAACTTCTGATTTTTGACCTTCGTAGTCTCGTTTGGGAGGCCCCAATTTAAAATAGTTACTTCCAAACATTTGTATTGTATTTTGTAAGTGTGAGATACGAAAATAAAAATATAAAATGTGTTTGTGTTTAGGGGTTTGGAAAGTTATTCAGAGTATGTTTGCGTAGGCGAGAGGTACAGTAAAAAAACACAAAACAAAAAGTAATATTTTGAAATATTTCAGAGTAGATTTTAAAACTATTGTTAATAAAATGTTGAAGTATAAAGGTAAGTTATTTTATTTATGTTTTCGTTAGAAAAAAAAAGAAAATATTTAGTGAGCTATGATTTTTCTAAAACGAAAGTTGCTTATAAGCAACTTTTGTCCATAGTGGACATAAAGATTATAAATTTGATTTGAAGGAAATCGTTCGCAGAGGAAAGGTCTGACTGACGCTGAAATAGAAGATATAGCCAAATATGCTTGGGATCAGTCATCCGATTAAGATGAAATTGATGAGGATGGGGATGATCCCGATTTTTTGGAAGAAGCAATTGAAGAGATTTTAGCTAGAGGATAGGAGGTAGAATCAGAAATGATTGAAAATTTGCTGAACGATGACAAGTGTAGAAACTGCGATGCTGAAGAAGAGGTAAGTGCTGGGGTTACTTTTGAGAAAATTGAAGCGTCCACATTTAAGTGGCGAAAACGGGAAATGTTGACCGTCGATGCAACCTGGAGAGGTAGCGCTAAGGTTGATGACGTGTATGAGGATAAAGCACCCATAGAGTATTTTGGACAGTTTTTTGACGAAGAAGTATTCAACCTTATGACAACGCAAAGCAATCTACATGCAATGGAAACTTTTGGCATAGAACTGAAATGCGCACCATTTGAAATGCGGCGTTACATCGGTGTACTTTTATATATGGGTATCATCAAAATACCTCAGATAAGAATGATTTGGTCAAAGCAGTTGAAATTCAATTTTATAACTGATGCTATGTCACGATCAAGGTTTGAAAAAATAAAAAGTTGTTTCCACTTGAACGAAAATTCAAAACAGCCTAACAAAGGTCAACCAAACTGTATAAAATACGCCCATTGCTGTCATTACTAAAAAAAAAAGATTCAACGAATTGCCTCAAGGAGAATTTCAATGCGTTGATGAGCAGATTATAGCTTTCAAATGGAGATCAAGTCTTAAGCAGTATAATCCAGCAATGCCACATAAATGTGGAATGAAAATGTTCACCAGAGCAGGGACGTCAGCAATGATATACGATTTTGCTTTGTATGTTGGCGATGGTACGAGTACATGTCCAAAATACGGCCTCGGCATTTCATCCGATATAGTTTTGTTTTTGGCTTCAACTGTACCTAAAGATCAAAACTACAAACTATACTTTGATAACTGGTTCACCTCAATAAGTCTTATGATTGCTTTGAAGCAAATGGGCATATTCGTTACTGGAACTGTACGACAAAATAGAATGGGTAAATGCGATATTCTTTCAGAAGCCGAACTCAAAAAACGTGGCAGAGGTTCGTATGATTAAAAAAAAATGCGAACTTATTCATAATGTGCACTTCGCTGGTTCGATAATAAAGGAGTGCAGCTCTTGTCTACTCACATGTCGGTCGAACCATTAGGATCCCGTAAGCGCTGGTGCAGCAAGGAAAACAAAACTATCCATATTCCCCGACCGGCTATAATTAACGACTATAACCAACATATGGAAGAAGTTGACCTATGCGATATGCTTATGGAAATATATAAAATAAACCACAGGTCAAGAAAATGGTATATGCGTATAGTTTACTGGTGCATCGGAGCAGCTGTTGTAAATGCCTGGCTACTGTATCGCAAAGAATTTAATGTCGTCAAACCTAATTGTAAACCAATGGCACTAATTTGTTTCCAAATGGAAATAGCACAATCTCTGCTATGCGCTTCGCCTTCCTCCAATTTCGTAAAACGCTCACGAGGATGTCCTCCTACAGTGGCTTCGCATTCCCCGCATACGACCCCGCACACCACGAAATTGTCACCATCGCCTTTGTCATCGCCATCAGTCAGTGTTTGCAGCTCTTAATTAAAACGCAAATACACACCAGATCCAACAGAAATATCGCTATACGACCAAACAGGTTCTTTGGGGTCAAAAAGGTCGCTGCCGTCTCTGCAAAGCGGCAACCCCTCTTTCCAAATGTTCCAAATGTGAAGTTCACTTGTGTTCCAATACAAGTAAAAATTGCTTCCTTTTATATCTCACATAAATATGCATTTTTCCATGAGAAATATGAAAAAAAGAATATAAACTCTTCCGTTTATATGTATTATTTTATTTACCATTATGGACGAATGTTGCTTTTAAGCAACTTTCTACAGGACCTCGTAGGAAGGACATATGGCTTTCAAACTTTGTTAACTGAATTTTTAGGTCTAAAATAGGAAACCCACCAAATTTTGTAATTTTTGCACTATTCAGTCAAGGGTTGTCCTGAAAGGGTTAACTGCAAAACAACATTCAGCAGTCATTTTGAAGATTGTGAATGGGTAGTTAAAAAAAGCAGTCAATTGACTGTAAGTTAAAAGAATGCAGTACTTTTTGACTTGTTGCATTCTTTAAGTTAGTTGTAAGTCTTTTAAAGTCTTTTTTTTGTTTGCAGTCAGTAAGTATTTTGACTGCATTCATTAAACTGTAAGTCTTTTGACTGCTTTTAAGTCTTTTGAATGCTGTAAGTCTTTTGACTGGTTTTAAGTCGTTCGACTGCTTCAAGTCTTCTATAATATTGGATTCTTGCAAGTCCCTATTTTATATATGTATGTACATATATGTATATATGTTCTTTTACTAAGAGGTCCTTGCAAACAACAAAAATGGTCCTTTAATCCTGGAAAAAGGACTTTTTTCCAAAATGTAATTAGAAACCGCACGGTATGATTGTGATGAACGTCATTTTGCTCAGAGGTCCTTCCAACAACAAAAATGGTCCTTTAATCATGGAAAAAGGATATTTTCCTAAAATGTAACTAGAAACCGCATAGTCTTTCTGTGTTCAAGGTTATGTTACAGGGAGATCCTTGGAACTCCCAAAACCCCCAAAAAAGATGTTTTCTCAAAATGTCGTAAGAAACCGCGCACTATTTTTGGGTTTTCAATAATATTTTGCAAAGAGGTCCTTATATCATTCAGTTTTCTATAATATTATATTATTTTTATTGTCCATATGAGCACGCACAGTTGTTGTAAATGATGGTGAGTATGTAGGTATATCCGAGTATTTGAATAGGTACTTAAAACAGTTCAAAATCTTCTGAACCATTTTGAAGAAAATCTCACATAAGATATAATCCGAAGAACGTAAAATAAAAAGTTAAAAAAAAATCCCCCCACCCGGAAGGGCAGGAAAGCCCTCGTTGACAGACGGAAACACGGACGTATATAATAACTCAATACTGAAAGAAAACAAGTAGCCATTTTCTGGAGTGGATTTTTATATTTCATACAAACAACAATAATTTTCATTTGCTCATATCCATAAATGGACTCAAGATCTTCCAAGCCCAAAAAGAAAATCCAGAAAAAGATTTGACATTTTATTCATTAATTTCAATACATTTTTTTCTTAGCAAAACATATTGAATTAGATATATACAAACCGAAACACAAAAAAAAATATAAGAATTCGAGTTAAAACACATGTCAAATTATTTTGATAATTTAAAATATTACACCTTCGTAAACACGCTCGGTTTTTTAGTTCCCATTACCGCGAGTCTACTGCATATAAAAACATAGGGACGGGCTACAGTCCGCTTGGGCGAACTGTTGGATACCCTATTCTTATTCCTATCCCTCATAAGTGGGCGTGACAAAAGTCTAAGTATGGTTGAATTGTTAAGAACGCTCTACATATTTTGTTATATAACATTTAACGGATTTTATCAAAAAAAACGCTCCCTAGCTCAAACTTGGGTGTTTCAATAAAACTGTTTTATTTAATTGTGGGCGTGTCAGTAGGCGGATTTTAAACAAATTAACGCATGAGCATAAAGGGCCCCTAGAGAGTATATATTATAAATTTCAGCTCCCTAGCTCAAACTTTGAATTTTCAAAAAAAAAAAAAAATTAATTGTGGGCGTGTCAGTTTGCGGATTTTGAAAATATTTACACATGAGCATAAAGGGCCCATAGAGAGCATATACAAGGTGGCGCAAAAGTAATCCTCCTATCAGAAAATGCTATAAATTTTGCGATTGGCCCCTAATGTCAGTTCTGTTTTGACATTTGTGTAGTAAACACATGCGAAATACACGTTAATAAACAATGTTACGCTACACTGCTCCAGAACGCGGAATATTGGTGACTATTTATTTGAGCAATAATTAAATTACAGCCAAAAAACATCGGAAGGTTATTTTTGCGCCACCTTGTATTATAAATTTCAGCTCAATTTCAAAAAAATTGTTTTATTTATTTGTGGACGTGTCAGGGGGCGGATTTTGAAATTTTTTTTATCCCGAGCAGTTTTAGGAGTCATAGATCATATATAAAAAATTTCAGCTTTCTGGCTCAAAATTCGATTTTTTCCAAAATTTTGTCTTTTTGAGTTTGTGGGCGTGTCTGTGGGCGGATTTCAAAAATTCGTAAACTTGATTATGTCGGGACCCTAGAGAGTATATGGTTAAAATTTCAGCTCGCTAGGTCCAGTTTAAAGACCTAATTTTTGCCGACGGACGGACGGACGGACATGGCTAGATCGACATTACTATCGATGCTGATCATAAATATAGTATATTTTAGGGGTCTACGGGCAATATTAAGGTATGTTACAAACTAAGCGTCAAAATTAATATACCCTTAGAATAGGGTATAAAAAGTAGTTTAAAATTACGATTACGATTGATGATGAATACAAAATTGTTTGTTTGTTTCACTGCTCTGTCCCTCTGTCAAGCTGATGTGGATCTCAGCACTTAATTCAAATTTTAGGGAAGCTAAAGTTTGTGAGATAAGCTCTTTGGTAAGATCCAAAATCGACGGATACAGTAATGCGCCTAATGTATCAGCCATGCAAGCAGCACCAGAGAGTTCATATTTCGACTTTTTCGTGTCAGGTAAAAACTCTGAGCTATATTTTATTGACAGTATACACTTATTGGTTTAACAAAAATAAAATCAAGTATCTAATGACAATTTGCAGATGATATAGGAAGTGCATCCACAATGTCTGACGAGAACGAAAGTTTTGATTTGTATCTTGCCCAATCATCCCCATCTCTTGACGGATTGCACAAGTACCCCAACATTAAAAAAACATTTTTAAGGTACAATACACCTGTGCCTTCATCAGCATCTGTAGAGCGGCTTTTTTCAATCGCCGGTTTATTAAACGCTCCTAAGCGTGGAGCTCTTTCAGACTCCAATTTTGAAAAATTGTTGATGTTAAAAGTGAACAGTGACAAAGTTTAACATTTAACGATTTATTTATTTTATGGTTCTTGTTTTCGTTCTGTTTTTTTTCAATAGTTTAATATTTGTTATTCTTTCAAAATCAAAGACATTGTTTTAAGTTATTCTGTTATCTATGTTTTTAAGTTATTTTGTTAGGTATCTATGTTTTTATTTTGTAATAAAATTTTTTGCTATGTTTGTATGAAATATAAAAATCCACTCAAGAAAATGGCTACTTGTTTTCTTTCAGTACGGAGTTATTCTATTCGTCCATGTTTCCGTCTGTTCGGGTGGGGGGATTTTTTTTTAACTTTTTATTTTACGTTCTTATTATATCTTATGTGAGATTTTCTTCAAAATGGTTCAGAAGATTTTAAACTGTTTTAAGTAGGGGAAAGGTCGGAACACTGAGACAGTCCGAACAGTGAGACATTCCATTTTGTTGCTTCCCAGAAACACGCACAGACATGTCGATGAAGACAGCACCGATTATTTTTCATTCCCCACCTTTTGTTTCTATTCCGAACAACAACCAGTTGCGCGTGTGCTTTCAGTGTGTAAGGACCTAAAAAAAGGGCAGAAGTATTTTTTTGTATGTTCCTAAATTTTGTGTAGCAACGTCAAATATTCAGGTAAGCGAACCATTTTTTTTTTAGTTTTCTTGTTATTATATGTTCTTTAATTATACAAACAAAAATTTACGATAGCCTTGTCAGTTTTTTACGTAAATAATTTTTTCTTTGAAATGATGCAAATCGAACAGTGAGACGGATTCAAAGGACGAACAGTGAGACATGTCTATTAGTCCAGAACAATTCAAGGGTTATCCCAAGACATTTTTATTAGTCCAGAACAATTCAAGTGTTATCCCAAAGCTTCGCCTAGATTAAACACGCAAAAACAAAGGAAAAAGGGAAGAAGCATGATTCTTACAGACACTCCAGAAAAGGAGGAACTAGAAAACAAGCTAATTAATCAACGGCCAATTAAAAAAGGAGCCAAACAAGCTGCAATAAAGAGAAAGGTCTTACAAGTGGAATCCGAATCAGATGAGGATGGCAAGAAACAGCTTAATAAAAAACGCCTACAATCGGAATCAGAAACAGACGACGATGGTGACGATGAAATGATTCTCCAAGATTCTTCTTATGATGGATCTTCCACGGGACATGTTTCAAATGAGGACCCGGTTCCGCAAGACATTAAAGTTGGAACATACGTCCTTGTCCGTTTTAATGTCAAAAATAAAAACGTCTATTTTATTGACCAAATACTAAAAGACAAGGATGAAAACAATGAATTTGAAGTTTGTTATCTGCGCAGGAATGGAACCTGCAATAATTTTTCAGAACCTGTGGTCGAAGAAGTTGCCTCCTTAAGTCTTAAGGATATAGAACGAGTTTTGCCAACACCGTCTCTTTGTGGCCACACCAGCCGCCAAAAAGCTTCAGTGGTTTTTGAGATCGACTTTCAAAGCTATGGAAGAAACCTCAAATAACTGGCTAGGAATTTTTTAAATTTTTTTTTTTTTTACCAAAAAACCAAGAATTGGAATTGAAATGTGATTTTATTTTATTGTGATTTATTTATTGTGATTTTATATATTTTTTTTATTCAACATGAAAATGTTTTTATTTATTTTTAATTTGTATTGCTATTAATTATCTTTAAATTACAAATTGCATTGATTTGATTTGATTTGGTTTATTAAAAACCTTTTTAAAAAATAATATGAATTTTAGTTATTTTTTTTTTTTATTTTACATACCTAGGTACCTAAATATGTTTTTTGTTGTTTTTGTTCTTATTAATTAATAAATAATAATATGATAAACGAATAAAACTTATGTGTTTTTTGATAAAAAAAAGTTTAAGACGAGTTTTTATTAGAATTATTGTACTGTCTTACTGTTCGCCCTACGTTGTCTCAGTCTTTGGACCCCCGTCAAACAGTGAGACAGTTTGACCTTCTTCAATAATTCAACTCATGGTGAAATAGTTTTTCATTTATTCGCTAAACTTTTTATGGCAAAATGCAGCGGAAATATGTCGTTACGATACCATAAAATAATTATTTTGATAGCTCGAAAGTTTTCGGAGATACAACCGTTTGAAAAAAAAGTGTCTCACTGTTCCGACCTTTCCCCTACCTATTCAAATACTCGGATGAGGTAAGAAAAACAGTATACCTACATACTAACCATCATTTACAACAACTGTGCGTGCTCATATGGACAATAAAAATAATACAATATTATAGAAAACTGAATGATCCAAGGACCTCTTTGCAAAATAATATTGAAAACCCAAAAATAGTGCGCGGTTTCTTACGACATTTTGAGAAAACATCTTTTTTGGGGGTTTTGGGAGTTCCAAGGATCTCCCTGTAACATAACCTTGAACACAGAAAGACTATGCGGTTTCTAGTTACATTTTAGGAAAATATCCTTTTTCCAGGATTAAAGGACCATTTTTGTTGTTGCAAGGACCTCCCAGCAAAATAACGTTCAACACAATTATATCCTGCGGTTTCTAGTTACATTTTGAAAAAAATCCTTTTTCCAGGATTAAAGGACCATTTTTGTTGTTGCAAGGACCTCTGAGCAAAATGACGTTCATCACAATCACACCGTGCGGTTTCTAGTTCCATTTTGGAAAAAAATCCTTTTTCCAGGATTTAAGGACCATTTTCGTTGTTGGATGGACCTCTGAGCAAAATGACGTTCATCACAATCATACCGTGCGGTTTCTAATTACATTTTGGAAAAATATCCTTTTTCCAGGATTAAAGGACCATTTTTGTTGTTTGCAAGGACCTCTTAGTAAAAGAACATATATACATATATGTACATACATATATAAAATAGGGACTTGCAAGAATCCAATATTATAGAAGACTTGAAGCAGTCGAACGACTTAAAACCAGTCAAAAGACTTACAGCATTCAAAAGACTTAAAAGCAGTCAAAAGACTTACAGTTTAATGAATGCAGTCAAAAGACTTACTGACTTTAAAAGACTTACAACTAACTTAAAGAATGCAACAAGTCAAAAAGTACTGCAATCTTTTAACTTACAGTCAATTGACTGCTTTTTTTAACTTCCCATTCACAATCTTCAAAATGACTGCTGAATTTTGTTTTGTAAGTTAAAATATTATGGTTAAGTTTAACTTACATTACATTTTTTCAGTCATATGACTAAGACTTATCTGAATGCAGTACCAAAGTAATGCATTCATTCACAACTCTGGTGCTCAGAATGTATTTATTAATTTTAAGTAGAATCAATAAGGTTTTGAGATTTATTTCATGTAAATTTGAATTTTTGGCGATCAACAAAGTATGCAGTTTGATTTTAAGTGGAAAGGTTTTAACAAGAGTTTTTAAGCAAGAAATGCTTAATTTACTACATTCAATTTGAAGATTAAATAAGTGTTTTTAAAAAGTTATATTTAATTTTTTGTAATTTAATCTCCTACTTTTTTAGTTTATTACGGAGGTACAGTATTAGTTTTCTTGTAACAGAACAATTCCCACCTAAAATGAATTTTGAATAAATGATTATACTAGTTCAACGTTGGTGATGTCATCGAGTTGGGACCTTCAGTAATAATAGAAGAGATCACAGTCATCGAAAATGTGGTTCAAAACTCGGCAAATATCTTAGATTTGAGCAATACCCTTGTTTGAGAATACATATATATATTCATTTGTATACCCTATTCTAAGGGTATATTAATTTTGACGCATAGATTGTAACATACCTTAATATTGCCCGAAGACCCCTAAAAGTTACTACATTTATGATCAGCATCGATAGTAATGTCGATCTAGCCATGTCCGCCCGTCTGTCCGTCTGTCTGTCGGCAAAAATTAGGCCTTTAAACTGGGCCTAGAGAGCTGAAATTTTAACCATATACTCTCTAGGGTCCCGAAATAATTAAGTTTAAGAATTTTTGAAATCCACCCACAGACGCCCAACAAACTCAAAAAACAAATTTATCGAAAAAATAGAATTTTGAGCTAGAAAGCTGAAATTTTTCATACATGATCTATGACTCCTAAAACTGCTCGAGAGGTAACATTTTTAAAATCCGCCCACTAAATAAAACATTTTTTTCTGAAAAGTTAAAGTTTGAGCTAGGGAGCTGAAATTAATAATATATACTGTCTAGGGGCCCTATATGCTCATGTGTAAATATTTTCAAAATCCGCCTACTAACACGCCCACAATTTAAAACAAACTTTTTTTGAAAATTCAAAGTTTGAGCTAGAGAGCTGAAATTTATAATATATACTAGGGTGGGACGAAATTTTTTTTTTGTTGTTTTAAGTTGTAATACTGCGGAAAAGTTGCTAATAGTAGAGACTAAAAAGGTGGAAAAAAAGAAAAAAAATCGGTTAATATCTTCCGGTCGCGCATGAGCTATAAAGTTTGGCAACATTTGATAAAATTCACATTTTTACGATAATTTTAAATATTTTTAAATTATCCTCTTACCGAATGTAATAGCTCCAATTGTTATCTATTATTACCACAGAAAATAATGCTTTTACATTTTTTAAACCCATCAACATCTTCCGGTCGCGCAAAAAATACAAGATAAACCACAGTTTGAGGATAAAAATACTAACAACTCTCACGTTTCTATCTTTGTTGAAAACAATGTTTAAAACAAAACTTATTTTAGACCAATATTATTGTTTATATATTTGTAAATAATTTTTTTTTTTATTTAAAGTTTTTGTGTGAAGAGTCGTAAGTCCAAGAAACTCATGTGAAACAATTGATCATGATCATCTAGGGTCTCATTCATTCTTAGCTGATGGAACTTTGAAATTTGATTTATGGTCAAAGTTTGGCATTGTTGACCTTGACTGCAGAGTGGCTGTGATAAACCCATCGCTAGACTCAGCTCCGCAAACTTTTCCTGAAGCTTCTGTAACGATCACACATCGTTCAGTTGTGCAAAACACTTGATGCGATTGCAGCAGTAGCGCGATCAGAAACTCCATAGCGATCGCTCAGTAATGCAGTTGATTTTAACTGAATTCTCATCCTATTTTTTATTATTAGAGGAAACTTTTGTGGACACTTTAAAATCTTGGTCGTTATCGCTTTCTTTACTAGAAGAATATTGGTCTTCATTTTCAGTTTCGACAACATTTACACATGATTGTGAGAACGAGGTTTTTGAAATATCATCCAGAGTTAAATGGATGGCACGCTATTTCCTTTCCAATGATTTATTAAGTTTCTTTGTTTCAATCAAGTCCAACCCTCTAATTTTTCCTATTCCATGTACTCGTTTTAAGTAAACAAACCTTAGATCATTAGCAGGTATTTTATGTGATTTTGTACGAAAATTTATAAAATTTGAGAGTAGTTGCGCGAGCGGAAGTCCTTGACCTATTAGAACCATTTTTTTTCTAAATCATTGTCGGTTCGAGTAAGAGTCGAATATAGCTATTACATTCAAATGTTACCAAGTTTAATAATAAAAAAAAATATCTTAAACATAAATTTTTTTTAAAATTTCAGCAAATTTTAAAGCTCATGCGCGACCGGAAGATATTAACCGATTTTTTTTCTTTTTTTCCCCTTTTTTAGTCTCTACTATTAGCAACTTTTCCGCAGTATTACAACTGAAAAAAAAAAAATTCGGCCCACCCTAATATATACCTTTATGCTCATGCGTAAATTTTTTTAAATCCGCCTACTGACACGCCCACAATTAAATAAAATATTTTTATTGAAAAACCAAAGTTTGAGCTGGCGCGCGTTTTTTTTTACAAAAGCTTCGTAGTTTTCGATAAAATCCTTTAAATGTTATATAACAAAATATGTAGAGCGTTGTTAACAATTCAACCATACTTGGACTTTTGTCACGCCCACTTATGAGGGATTGGAATAAGAATAGGGTATCAAACAGTTTGCTCAAGCGGACTGTAGCCCGTCCCTATGCTTTAATTTTATTTTCAAATTTGGTCTTATATTATTTTCCATATTAAGGTTCTATGCAACTTAAATATAATTTACCCTAAAATGTTCTGTTAGGAATTATCTACTTCAACTCTATAGTTGGGACTGGCCAACGACACGCGGTTGTTCTCAAACTCAAACAATGTCGTTTAATTGCGGTGCTCTGACGAGAACCGATTTACTCGACGTAGTATGGTCGTTTTAAAAGAAAAAAAAAATGTTCTGTTACTTACTAATATATTTGTTAACAATCTACAGTTGCATCCACTCCTCTAGAAATTCTCTTGCATTTACTTGTATTTGTACATAGCTTTTCCGTTTTGCTAATATTTTGGCGCTCTTCTCATATGCAAAGTGTTATAAATACATGTTAATTGCTCTTCTAGCAAATTATGAAAAGTAGTCTAGTTCTCGGCCACTTAGATTTAGACCACAGGAAGGGTAACAACAAAGGGAAAATAAATTTATAACGTAACGGTAACCTTCGTATTTTATTCTCGTTACTGCGTTCCTTCAAATCAAGTTCTTGCTGTGCCCATTTTAATTTTCGTGCGTTATTAAACAACCCTGTTGGTAGAGTCTGGAATTAATAGCAAAAAATGAAATACTCGACAAAAATTGAGAAAGCAAAAAAAAATGTCAAAGAAATGTTTGGAAAACAAATCGTCAAGCAGGAGAGGCTTATTATGAGTGGCAGGGGAAAAACCGTTACTGAAAAAGAAGAACTGAAAAACACAAAGGACTGTTGTTCAAAACCTTGTATCCAAAGTAGAACGCGAGGAAATGTTAAGGGGTTTTTACTCTTTGGATCAAGAAGGTAAAAGTAATTTTATTCTTAAATCCACAACAAGAACTGAAACTGTTAAAAAAAAAGTAAATCACAGAAGACGCGTCAAAATTGTTCATTAAGTTTCTCATTTGTTTTTTTTTATGGATTTATGTGAAAATAATAGGCTGCAAGTTTGTAAACTTGTTTTTGGATTGGAACATTTTGCATATCTCAAAAACCAATGTACAATGCCCAAAACTTTAAAAATTATGTTACCGGTATTGCTAAAAAAAAGTGAAGCCGGTTTAAAATCAAAAAAAATAAAATAAAGTCTTAGAAGAAGAAAGTCTTAGAAATTTGTTCCCGAAAGTTGAACTTACTTAAACATATCTTAAATGTATAATCTTTATAGGGACCAAACTGATCCGGTAAAGGAGAACTTTTACCGAACAATCTTAAATACAAATTCCAACCTAGACTTCCATCGACCAAAATCTGATAGACATGACAAAAGCCAAAAATGCAAAATATTGCTTCGATTATTTAACAATTCCATTTTCTACTCTTCAAATGTTGAGACTGTCCCAATCAGAATATGAAGGTCATTATTCACTGGACTATTCAATTGAAAATACGAAGTCCACGTTAGTGACTCGAAAAGCAACAACAAGAGCTCGAAAAAGAACATTTATTTCAGACTTTGAAATCGAAGCTATTACAAAAACAAATTGCATTTCCGAAGATAAATCAAAACATTTGCAATCGATGGTCAGATACATGCGGGCAACCAACAAGGCTTATTATAAATTCACATTAAAACTAGGTAATATAAAAAATGTAACATCTTTTTCCTTATACAATTATTTATCATTATAACATTTTTTCGTTTCGAATAGATGATGCCGTTGATTTAAAATCCTATTGCAGTTCGTATACATATTTTAAGAATCCGTAACTACTTAAATTTAGCACTACCTTTTCATACCTATATTTCCGACATCCCATTAACTTGTGCAATGAGTAAGTGCAGTCTTGTGTTAATTAAATGTCATTCTGAAACTAATGGAGATTATTCAATTTGGTCGTCAGGTAAATATAATTTGTTTTAATTAATGCTTTTCCTTTGTCTGTTTTATGTTGCCGTACTACCGACGGAGACGTTGGACAGCAAGGAGGTTTGGCAGAATTTAACCCTGAACGAGTTGATGAAAAGGCATTAGGAATACATGAAATTCTTCTTTGGTGGAATGAAATCAGCCCACAGGTAGGTGCATACATAATGGCCGTTCCTAATAGCCTATATCCATCAATTGTACCTGGAACTTACAAATGGAAAAAACAAATTTTGTTTTGGTCAGGTAAATTATTTTGAGGTTCGACTGAGTTTTATGGTGCGAAATATGTGTTTGTAGGTGAGTGTGTTGTTGTTATAGTTTTCATTTATTCTTATTTCTTTTCTTTAGCTTTTGATGTGTAAACATCTTTGCTCTCGGTAAGGGCTAGTTGGAAATATCGAGCGTCACTGCGTCATCGTCAGATTTTCAGTTCGGACGGCAAAAAAATAAAGTTTGAGCTAGGCAGCTGAAATTTATAATATAGACTCCTCAGGGGCCCTTGATGCTCATCTGTAAATATTTTCAAAATTCGCCCACTGACAGGACCCCGTAACACTCATGCTACATACATCGGGATATGTTTAATATTTAAAAATATATTCTTAAGCTTCGTTATGTAAAAGATATGGAGCAACAATTTAAAGATTATAAAAGAAATCAATAAAGAAAAATTTGAAATTCGGAGCCTAAAATAAAAAAAAATAAATTAAAGGCCAACAAGTCGTTGATTACTACCAGCATAGTGTCTAAAAAGCTCTTCTTAAAAACGGCTCTCCGCGCTCACTTTCCTTAAGTTTATGGGAAGAGTTTTCCAAAGACTAACTGTATGAAATATTGACGCCTACTAACCAAAAAACCTATGTCTGCTGAAAGCAATTTTCGAGCTCTTTTGTACAGAGCCATTGAATGAAATGGGTATAGCTACATGCCTTTTGTTGAAAGAATGGTTCGCATTCCAAACCGATTGTCAGCTTTATCATTGTAGCGTTGCATGGTGTCACTCGACGGTGTTGAGTGAGTTGAATGTTGGTGGAGTGCGTATTGCAACTGTGCATTCAACGTGTGCTTAAAGTAGAAGGGTAAATAAATTTAAAAGCCCCCGTTAATACATCATCAGTTGGATATATATTGCATCGCGATGAATCTGGGCGAAAGGCACGAGTGTTTTTTTTTGGTTTTTGTTTTCATTTAGGTACATCCTCGTTTTTCGATGCAAATGTATGCACATATATTGAGGAATGATATTTATTTAGGGATTGAATAAATTCGTTTTTCTCACTGTCGTAAGATTGCCTCTAGCCAATATCCATATACATATTTTATTAACTTCAAAACAGAGTCATTTTAAAAAGAGTTTATTACATCTGGTGTCACTAGCTATTACGGTTTCCAACCAACAATTGTAGGTTGTGTATGATGTAAGATTGGAAATCATTGTCATACGCCAACTGTATGATAATTTTTATATTTGGAAAAAAAATTTTTTACTAAGGCAACGGTAAGAAACTACTACTCGCTTCCAAAATAGTCATTTGGCATCACATGTAATCTAGTACCTATTTTAGTTTTTGTCAGCAACTCAGGACCTTCACATACACCTACACTCAAAAAAAAAATATGAAAATCGTATACACGACGGTGTGTGTGTACAAAAACAATCTACTTCAGCGCAAAAAATATCGGTTATTTTTTATGTTTACCTATTCGTTTATTCGTTGCTTTGATTTTCATCGACAAAAAAACGGCCCAATGATGCCACCGGCATGAAAACCGCACCAAACAGTATATTCTGAAGAGAATTGGCGTTAACGCTCTTAAAGTTGCGACTACTCGGAATTTCGGTAGTAAATTTTAATTTTTTCTTAACGTTGTTCCTTCGTGCACTTCACCATGATGAAAATGTGGATTTTACTGAATATATTGACATTGACAGTGTTGTAATCGGTGATTTTTTTTTTGTGGAGTTATTGTAAACAGGAAGCGTGGTTTCACACTTCAAGTTTGAAGTTGTAAAGTCGCTAATGAAAGACCCTTTACTTGTTCAGAATTTAGATACTGCAAATATGGAGCAGGGCCTAATGTATGGGTGAATGCCAATTTTTTTTGGGTGAGCTGACATTTTTTTAAAATATATAGCTAGTCTAGACAAATTTAATTTTTATTAAAACCGTAGGTATACGCAATAGCACATTCATGTTTTTATACTACGAATTAAACGTATATGCTATAAGAGATCAAGAAATGGGAAGGTACTCGTATATTATGCTATTTATACACACACAAGTAAGTATGCAAATATTATTTGTTTATTTACATCAATCAGAGCATTTAATTCTACAATTAGACTACCGAAAGTTAACAAAAACAAAAAGAAAATAAATAATTAAATAGGAATTATATAATATGTCGTTTAAAAAAATATAATTTAAATTAACTAGTTAAAAAATACAACAATAAGTTATTTTTTAAGGTAAGCCTACTTACATGAAAATTAAAATCAATATTATTAGAAATAAGATTAGTTTCTCTAACACAGCGAGTTATAGGTTCATTGAGTGCATAGTTCACTCTATGTTCATTTTCGCGGAGCAGGAAACGTGTTCTTAGCTGCCGAGTTGAAGCATAGAGATCGATCAAAGATAACAGAAAAGGACATTTAATATGATTTGATAAAATGTCACTTATAAACATAACCGAAAAAACTTCCCTTTGTAGTATCACACTTCGTACTAAGATACATTAGTACTAAGTAGTACTACTACCCATCACTGACAGACAGAAATTCCTTAAACTACAAATTCGAACATGATACTTACACGACTTCACAGATTACAATTCCAGATGCCAATCATGGCAACGAGAACAACAACTCAAAGTCCATACAAGGGCTTTCCCCAGACCAGACGATAGATTTGTAATCACTATCCACCTACACAAGATTCCCACAAAGGTACAAGCGATGAGATAAGAATTCTGCTTCACCTTGAGCTGCGTTGTGCATGGTGTCAAATTGAACAGCCGGATGGCGAATTCAAATCAAGCATTACTGCTGCAACCAGCATTTTTATACCCTATTCTAGGGGTATATTAATTTTGACGCATAGTTTGTAACATACCTTAATATTGCCCGTAGACCCCTAAAAGTTACTATATTTATGATCAGCATCGATAGTAATGTCGATCTAGCCATGTCCGTCCGTCCGTCCGTCCGTCCGTCCGTCCGTCCGTCCGTCCGTCCGTCCGTCCGTCCGTCCGTCCGTCCGTCCGTCCGTCCGTCCGTCGGCAAAAATTAGGCCTTTAAACTGGACCTAGAGAGCTGAAATTTTAACCATATACTCTCTAGGGTCCCGAAATAATCAAGTTTAAGAATTTTTGAAATCCGCCCACAGACACGCCCACAAACTCAAAAAAACAAAATTTTGGAAAAAATCGAATTTTGAGCTAGAGAGCTGAAATTTTTTATATATGATCTATGGCCCATAAAACTGATTGGGACATAAAATTTTCAAAATCCGCCCACTGACACGCCCACAATTAAATAAAACAAATTTTGGGAAAAATTGAATTTTGAGCTAGAAAGCTGAAATTTTTTATATATGATCTTTGGCTCATAAAACTGCTTGGGACATAAAATTTTCAAAATCCGCCCACTGACACGCCCACAATTAAATAAAATATTTTTTTTGAAAAACCAAAATTTGAGCTAGGGAGCTGCAATTTTTAATATATACTCTCTAGGGGCCCTTTATGCTCATGTGGAAATATTTTCAAAATCCGCCTACTGACACGCCCACAATTATTTTTTTTTTATTTTTGAAAGTCCGAAGTTTGAGCTAGGGAGCTGAAATTTATAGTATATACTCTCTAGGTGCCCTTTATGC
The DNA here is from genome assembly GCA_949715645.1 of Portevinia maculata. Lineage (NCBI taxonomy): Eukaryota > Metazoa > Arthropoda > Insecta > Diptera > Syrphidae > Portevinia > Portevinia maculata. The sequence goes on from OX454525.1 coordinate 19,637,812, forward strand.
TCATACTTATTTTTTTTTTAAATCCGCCTACTGACACGCCCACAATTAAATAAAACAATTTTATTGAAAAACCAAAGTTTGAGCTAGGGAGCGTTTTTATTTACAAAAGCTTAGTTTTTTCGATAAAATCCTTTAAATTTTTGTCACGCCCACTTATGATATATAGGAATAAGAATAGGGTATCCAACAGTTCGCCCAAGCGGACTGTAGCCCGCCCCTATGTTTATTTAATAGTATTAGTGAATAGATGTAAATAATTAGAATAAGATTTTTGTATAAATAGGTTAAGAAAAGCAAAATAAAATTAATCTTAAACTGGACACAGTGAATGTCTATTCTTTAATTTTCAGATCGGCTCTTCAGCCACAAAACACTAAGGATTTTCAGCCATCAGATTCTACTCGGCTTGGGCTAGCCTTTCAATAAGCCCCATAGATTTGTAGGCGAGGTAGGCATTAATAAATTCCCGTTAACTTGTATTACACGTTCTATTTATAAGCGACTGACTGCCGAGAAGTTGACATCTAGTAGAGTACGTGGGAGTTTCGATATTCCAACCCAACTTCCATATTACAAATCTAGTAAATTTTGTCTGTAAATTTTCAATTCTATTTGAAAGAACAGTATGGATTCCATATCACACAGCAATATTCTAAAATCGACCTAACATAAGCGCTATGTACTTACCATATTTGGTACGCCTACTACAAATAATCACACGACTCACAATTATTCAAAATATGTCTTAATTTTTTTTTAAGATCGGTTCGTCATCAAAGTAGGCCATGAAATCTGTCTGTCAAATTTTCAACTTTTGACGTTAATTGGTTCATTAAAAGAACCAGTGAAAGTGGTGCAATTTTTTTAACAACGATAGCCGGAAAAAGGTAAAAAGCATAACTCATTTGTCTTGACAACCGACAGAAAGGGCTAAGCTTTGAAACTTCATATTATACCAAAAGGATGCCAGTTTTTTTTACACACAACAAACCAATTCTGCGGTAATTTCAAGAATGTCTTTTGGTGTTCCATTTTTCGTACGGTGGGATTATATACTATCATTTCAAATTTTTCAGACTCAAAGTGCATGAAATCATAGAGTGCATTAATGAATGAAGAAACGATATTGGAGGACAAACTCCAAAATTGCCACCAGAAGCAGAGGGTGATTTTACAGACGGGCATTCGGGTGATAAATATAACGTAGAAGTAGACGATTTGCCTCGCAATCAGTTAGTAGCTGACGTCTTAGTACAGACCGTTGATTTTGAGGAGGAGGATAACATCCCCTATATTATTTTTCGTTCTTCTTTGATGTAGCAGTAAGTATTCGAAATGCATACAAACTACTCAAATAATTATGCACTCCAGCATAACCTTTCTGCAGATATTACAATTTGTGAAATGAAAGTTTTCGTTAGAGTTCTTATTTTGAGCAGCTACAGTAACGTATCGCGGCGTAGAATGTATTGGAAAATAAAGAAGATTCCCAAAACTGCCTGGTATATAAATCAATCTCCAGAAACAGATTTGATCACATTTTCCGAATGCTACATTGTTGCAATACCATGCATTTGAACCCAGATGATCGTTATTCAAAAGTGAGACCGTTATTTAGCCTGCTGCTAGAAAGGTTTTTGGAATTTGCCCCGATTGTGGAAAATTACAGCGTTGACGAGGGGATGATACCCTATTTCGGAAGATATCCCACAAAACAATTTATAAGAGGAAAACCAATCAGATGAGGCTATGAGTTCTGGGATGGAGCAACTCAAAGCGGTTACATTAATTGGTTTGATCCAGGTCTAAAAATCCCCTTATGGATAAAAGAGAACTTTTTCTGAGAACTAAAATTGTTTTGGACTTTGCCAAAGTGCTGATTTCACGTGGATTAGGCCTCAGCTATGATTTATTTTTTGATAACTATTTCTCATCTCTTCAAGTGTTTGAAGAATTGCATTTGTTGAACGTCAGAGCGACTGGAACCATTAGAGAGAATCGCCTAAAGAATTTTTCACTTCGTGGATTGGATTAAGTTCTGAAAAAAGAAGGCCGAGGCGCGTTCAAGTTTGAACTATGCCCACAACTGAATATCGTTGTGTGATAATAGCATAGTCAACATAATTTCGAAGGTTCAGTTTTTCCAACCAAAACCGTGAAGCGATTTCCACAGCCAAGACTCATAGAAACCTATAATAAAAACATAGGGGCGGGCTACAGTCCGCTTGGGCGAACTGTTGGATACCCTATTCTTATTCCTATATCTCATAAGTGGGCGTGACAAAAATTTAAAGGATTTTATCGAAAAAACTAAGCTTTTGTAAATAAAAACGCTCCCTAGCTCAAACTTTGGTTTTTCAATAAAATTGTTTTATTTAATTGTGGGCGTGTCAGTAGGCGGATTTAAAAAAAATTTAAGTATGAGCATAAAGGGCACCTAGAGAGTATATACTATAAATTTCAGCTCCCTAACTCAAACTTTGGACTTTCAAAAATAAAAAAAAAATAATTGTGGGCGTGTCAGTAAGCGGATTTTGAAAATATTTACACATGAGCATAAAGGGCCCCTAGAGAGTATATATTAAAAATTTCAGCTCCCTAGCTCAAATTTTGGTTTTTCAAAAAAAATATTTTATTTAATTGTGGGCGTGTCAGTGGGCGGATTTTGAAAATTTTATGTCCCAATCAGTTTTATGGGCCATAGATCATATATAAAAAATTTCAGCTCTCTAGCTCAAAATTCGATTTTTTCCAAAATTTTGTTTTTTTGAGTTTGTGGGCGTGTCTGTGGGTGGATTTCAAAAATTCTTAAACTTGATTATTTTGAGACCCTAGAGAGTATATGGTTAAAATTTCAGCTCTCTAGGTCCAGTTTAAATGCCTAATTTTTGCCGACGGACGGACGGACGGACGGACGGACGGACATGGCTAGATCGACATTACTATCGATGCTGATCATAAATATAGTAACTTTTAGGGGTCTACGGGCAATATTAAGGTATGTTACAAACTATGCGTCAAAATTAATATACCCCTAGAATAGGGTATAAACATGGGGCTGTCGACAGGTCGGACCAGAATATAGGACTTTATCGCATCAACATAAGGGGAAAGAAGTGGTACTTTTCTCTTTTTTTCACATTGTATCGGATATGGCAGTTTCGAATGCGTGGCAGTTGCATAAAATAAATAAAGGCGTTTCGGACAACCTAGAGTTTCGAAGAAGAATTGCTAGAAGTTTGCTGGGAACCTATGGAAAAAACTTCAAGCCGCGGAACTTTAAACATTCAAGTGCAGAAAATCAAGGCATTCGATATGACCAAATTAACCACTTTGTTGTGGAACAAGAAAAAAGAAGCAGATGCCGAGTTTACCATTCACAAGCTTCTACGCGATATGAAAAATGTAATGTGTCACTACATGTCCGATGCTTCAAACCATACCATTCTCTTTGTTCTTAATTTTAAATTGCCTCTTTGCGTTGATCCTTAAACTTTTATTATTATTTGTATTCTAACTGGAAAAAATTTAAATAAATATTTTTCTAAAAAAAAATTGTAGTGTAGGCATCATCCCACCGCACCATTTTTGGTACACTCGATCCCTGGACTTTGGCAAATCAGGGATCGAATTTTTTTAAATTGTGAATAATTTAGAAGTCGATAAATATTAAAATCCTACCCGCGAATTGAAAAAAAAAATGTCTGGGATGATCCGTGATAAAAGAAAGATTTCACAGTCGTTGATCAGTCTTTGATGAACGTCGTATTGCGTCTATTCTCGAAAGTACCGAAAATGATGACTCATTCAAAGATGCGCTAGCACCAAATGTCTCGACAGCTTCAAAGAGGCGATAAGTTGTAGGAAAAGCATTTTTAACATGAAACAACCCCGAAGTATATTCTAATCTTGCAATCAAGCTATTTTTTCCTTGGAGCAGATAATTTTTTACAACTAAAATTTCTTTGTGCGAAGGCAATACAAATTTAATTCCGTCAATGGTTTTAACTCTTTGTAGTTAAAATGTTCACTCATAAAGTTTGTAGCAGATTCGACAGCAATCAGTATATTATTGTTATGCTCAAACCGTTCATTTGGCTCTCAAATAACTGAGTCGATAATTTCAAAACAAACTCGTTTTAATGATGTTATTTCATCGTCATTGTCACTTTTCCCAAGCGAAGACATAACAATGGATTCGCATAATCCGGTAGATCGACTTTTCATTCTCCGCGATCTAAAAGAGGGAACGTATTCAACAGCATTCTGTTTTTCATCTGCTGTATTCAAAATCTGTTAAAATGATTCATCACTTGCAAATCGTTTACACCTTCCTAAATTGACCTAATAATTGGCATAGCTCTGCGACAGCCGATTTTACGATGTTGCAAAGTTCTATTAGCTTGTTCAATTATTCCCAACAATTTAAATAAAAATCCAAGCAAAAAAAATAATTTTGTTCAATTCAATTCAATTCAATTCAATTATTTATTTGGCAAAGTACAAATAAGAACACATTGTTTTTTATAGTACATTATGGCTCAATAGATATACATACAATAAAATTAAATTAATTCACATAATGAGCAAAAAAATAAAAATAAAAATAAAAAATTACATTAAATTAAATACAAAAATAAAAAGTAAAATTCAGGGATTGGACTAATAGAAAAGGACTAGAGGGGAGAAAATAAGGAAAGAAGAAGAGTAAAAGAGTAAACATAGATTACATTAGTGTGCAAAATGTGCAAAAAGTGCACTTTTAAATTTATCGGCTCCCACTATTTGTTTGACGGTGACAGGCAGAGAGTTCCAAAGTCTGGTAGCGTGGACAAGAAAGAGGCGAGAAGTATTTAAATAATTTGAAGAGGGCGTTATGAGGTTAAATGTACGCGGTGACTGGACAAATTGAAGTTTCTGGAATAGATATTGTGGTGAACGAGTTTGAATTATTTTGTGAATGAATACACAGCACCTAATATTCCAAAAAATTTTAAATGAACAACCAAGGACGTGTTTGTGGTAGACAGATATAAGCAACAAGAAGTTTGTGCTGAGATTGAGAATCTAATTTAGGGTATATAACTATGGCATAATCAAAGATTGGCACAAGCAAGGACCTAATTAACTTGAGTCTAGTCTCTACAGGTGTAAGACTAGAAAACAGCCATAGCTTACGTAATCCTGCATAAATACGCGTAACAATAAAATTTGCATGATCAATAGCAGAAAGGGATCTATTTAATTTGTAACCAAGGTTTATAACTGTATCCGAAAACTTAAGTCTGCTGGAATTCAGATAAATAGGCGGTATTTCTCCAGTATCATACAGCTTATTTGAAATCAAAATTAATTGAGTTTTTACCGGATTTAAAATCAGACCGTTATTAAGAGACCAATTAACTATTGAAGACATATCAGAATTGAATCTATCCGCGAGATCTTCCACCAATCCTATTGGTCGAGAAAGATAAATCTGTGCATCATCAGCATAAAGATGTACTCGTACATATAGATGCATTGCGGCAAACTTGTGGTAAGTCATTAATATAAAGACAGAACAGGATAGGGCCAAGAATCGAACCCTGGGGTACCCCGGCAAGTAAACTTTTAGGACGTGAATATTTTTGTTCAGCAAAAACCTTTTGAGAACGATTCGTAATCTAGCTCCTTATAAGCTTCACTGAGTATACACTCAACCCAAAGTAAAGCTTTAATTTCATGCATAAAATGTCATGACTTACCATGCCAAAGGCCTTTGAAAAGTCAAGTAAGCACAGCAGTGTAAGATATCCCTTATCATACTCAACTCTGATATCGTCAAGTACCTTAATCATAGCCGAAGAACAGCTATGCTGAACTCGGAAACCGGACTGCACCGGAGATAATAAATTAAAGTGATTAAGGTGGCTTGAAATCTGCTTGGCAAGAATTTTTTCGAAAATCTTTGATAGGCATGGTAAGATGCTAATAGGACGATAGTCAGAGGTCGATATTGTTTTCATCGCGGAATCAAGCCATTGCTGTTACCATAATTATCATCTATTATCATTCTATAATTTGCAAACCTGTCTTCTTGACAAACCTGATTGTGTCCGTCAGTGGTACCTGCGCTACGTCCTCTAGGTCTTCGAAAAATCTGTTGCCCAGATAGCGATGTCGAGATGTCTGGAGGTTTGGACACTCGCAGAGCAGGAGTTTGATGGTCTCGGTTTCTTCTATATCCTGACAGCTCCTGCAGTAGTCTAGTGAGCTAATGCCCAGCCTGTTTGCCATTACACCTATGGTGCAGTGGCCTGTCAGTACACCGGTTAGGATACGAATTTCTTGTTTATTCATTCCCAGAATGTATTTTGTTCTTTTCTCGTCGATTCTTGGCCATAGACTGCGAGATATAACACAGTCGTGCCTTTGGGACCAGGTGGTGGTAATTTGTTCCCTCAGTTTTTGGTCAATGTTTCTTTTTGCTGCACGAATTGGGATGTCTATTGACGTAATGGCGTCCATTGCGTCAAGTTCTGACCCTGTTCTTGCCAGCTCGTCTGCCTTTTCATTCCCCACGATTTCGCTATGACCGGGGACCCAGCTGAGGGTGATCCTGTGTCGTTCGCCTATTTCGTTGAGGGATTTTTGGCAGTTCCTGACTGTTGACTTTATGGTTTTGCAGTTCCTGACTGTTGACTTTATCGTTTCGCTGTCTAGTGCTTTGATTGCCGCCTGACTGTCTACGAAGATTGTAATCTTGGAAGGATCCAGATTCTTCGCGAATATTGTTTTTGCTGCCTTGTCTATGGCGACTATTTCGGCTTGAAAGACGCTGCATTCATTGGGGAGTCTGTACGAGTCCTTTATGTTTAGGGGCTCGCAGAAAACTCCTGCTCCTGTACCTACATCCATTTTTGAACCGTCCGTATAGATATGGATTTCTTGTGCGCTGGCGTGCGTTTTCCAGTTCTCTCTTTGGGGTATGTATGTAGAGTAGTTTTTCTCAAAGTTTCGATTGGGGATTATGTATTCCGTTTTCCTGGATAGATCAATACCCAAGTAATTGCGAATTATGGAGCCGTGCCCATAGGAGCTGTGTCTCCACATGTTTGCCTCCTTAAGGCGGAGGGCTCCTTTGGCTGCCATGCTGCGAATGTATTCACCAAGGGGGGGTTAGGTTTAAAATGACTGGTTTGAGGTGTTGATCTCATTGCTCCTGTTGTACCGATGCATGCTAATCTCTGTACCTTTGAGAGGTTATGGAGATAGGTAGTCTTTTCTGTTGCATTCCACCATACAATTGACCCGTATGTTAGTATGGGTCGTATGATCGCTGTGTACATCCAATGGGTTATGTAAGGGCGCATACCCCAACGTTTGCCAAAGGTCTTCTTGCATGCGTAGAAGGCGCATGCTGCTATTTTGCGTTTTCTTCTGTGTTACGTTTCCAAGTAAGCTTAGTGTCTAGGATGATGTCCAGATACTTTGCCTCCGGGGAAAGTTTCAGACGAATTCCGTTTAGCTTTGGCATATCGAATTTCTCGATTTTTCTTTTCCTAGTGAACAGAACGCATTCGGTTTTGACTGGATTAACTCCAAGGCCGTTCGGTCTTGCCCACGAGGATAATTCTTTTAGGGCAGATTCCATGAGTTCACTAATAGTTGGGAGATACTTGCCACTTATTACAATTACAATATCGTCTGCGTACGCTACTATTTTCGTCCTTTTGACCTTTAGAGTCGTTAGGATATTGTTGACCACTATGAGCCACAGAAGGGGAGATGTGACCCCTCCCTGTGGGGTGCCCCTGGTCACTATTTTCCTTATGTGAATCTCACCGATCTCTGAGTTAATTACTCTGCTGTTGAGCATTTCGTAAACCCAGTTCGTTATTTCTTTTTTCGCTCCTAAGTCTTCGAGCGCTGTTTTTATGGCCGCTGTTTTAACATTGTTGAAAACTCCCTCAATGTCCAAAAATGCTGCCATGGTGAAATCTTTGTGGTGTAATCCTCTTTCTATTATTGACACAACTTCGTGCAGGACTGTTTCAACGGACTTACCTTTGAGGTAGGCGTGTTGAGTGCTGCATAGGTTGTTTTCGTTTAGAAGGTCCCTTGTGTATAAGTCGATTATTCTCTCTAGTGTCTTTAGGAAGAGGAGAGACTTATCGGCCTATAATCTTTTGCTGTGCAGTGTATATGTCTCCCTGCTTTGGCAATGAATATCACTTTAACTTCTTTCCAGCTTTGCGGTATGTAGCAGAGTCTTATACAGCTTTTGAAAATGGCTTTTAGCCATGGCAGTATTACATTAAGAGCCTGTTGTATCATTGCTGGTATGACATTATCTGGTCCCGCCGATTTGTAGGGCTTGAATGATTTGACTGCCCAAGCAATTTTGTGCTCTGTTATAATGCTTTCCATTGCTATTTCCGTTTGTGTGTCTGGCGGAACCGGAGTGTGGCTGATCTCACACCCAGTGATTTCACTAGACTCCGGAAAGTGAGTATCCTTTAATATTTGTAGAGTTTCTTGGCTAGACTCTATCCAAGAGTCGTCAGCACGTTTAATATAGCCTGGAACCGTGGGGTCTTTGGACAATACTTTACGTAGTCTGGCGGCCTCGTTTGTACTCTCTATGGATTCGCAGAACGTGTTCCAGGATTCGAGTTTTGCTCTCCTTATTTCTTTAGTGTATAGATAAAGTTCGGACCTATACTTAGTCCAGTCTTCATCTGCCTTACTCTGTCTTGCTTTGTTAAACAGTTGTCTTACCAATGTTCGCCGCTTTTGAAGCTCGCTGGTCCACCAAGTTGCCTTTTTGGGTTTGCGATTGCGAGAGATGGGACAGTGTTTGACAAAGGCTTTGTGCATATTTTTGGTAATATAGTAGACTGCGTTGTCGATTGAGTGAGTGTCGACAAACTTGTCCTCTTTTGGATGCTGTGTGTACTCACTGACCGTTTTCGCATAGTCTGCCCAATTTGTTTTCCTAGGGTTCCTAAAAATCGGTTGTGCCCTATATTGTAGATTAATTGTAAAGAGTATTCTACTATGGTCTGAGAATGAGTTCTCTCGACAAACTCTCCAGTCTTCTACCCTGACCTGATCATTGTTGCTTTTGAGAGTTATGTCTAAAATGTCTGCCCTGTTTCTGTTTTGGAAAGTGGGCTGGTTTCCCCTGTTACACAAAACTAGATTTGTGGAAATAATATATTCAAACAACGACTCACCTCTTTCATTTATTGCTGTACTACCCCACAGAGTGTGGTGTGCATTTGCATCGCCACCTACCACCAGGGATGTGTTCCGTGTGTTAGCGTGTTCCACTAGTTCCCGGACTGTATCAGATGGTGGGTTTACCTCATCGTGTGCCATATAAATTGAAGCGAGGATAAGGTTCTTTCCCGGAGCTTCAATTTTTACAGCCACTGTGTCTCCATTGCTGTACCTGTGAAGAAAAAATGTATTACTAACAGTTTTTTTGACTAGAATGCAGCTTCGTACTTTACCTTCTTCTTTGGTGTGGAACAGATGGTAATATGGCGATATCAGTCCTTGGATTTTATTTTTAAAAATCCAGGGTTCCTGAACTAATGCCACGTCCACGCTTACCTCAGACATGAACAGCAGTAGGTCGTGTGTTGCTGCTTTACAGTGATGCAAATTAATTTGCACCACTAGCAGCTTTTGTGACCTTTGGCTCTTCATCTTCGTCCAGCCGTGCTCTTACGGCACCTAGTCCGAACTTCAGTTTGCTGCCTGGGGTCTGCCTTATGCTTGCTGCAGAAGATTGGTTGATCGCAAGGCAGAGCTCCTTGCCGTCACCACTTCTTCTGGAGTATAACGTCACCCACTCCATGATCGGGATGCTTTTGTTTTGCCCTGCGAGGAGGACCACGATGTTCTTGTCCTCTTCTTTATCGAAGGCGGGTGGTATCCAAACTTTGGCTTTCTATCTTAGTGGTAGTGCGGATCTTGGTATGACCTTGAGTTTGGCTCCCTCCCACAGTTCGCCAATGCTGGCGATGGTTTTGGAGAGAAACTCAAGGGTATGCCCGTCTCCACACCCCATTATCTTCACGCCCTTGTGCCATCCGCCTCCGTCAAACTCGTAGTCTGGTCCCCCATTTCGGATGTTGGCCATCATAGCCTTGAGGATGACGTTTCTGCTAGCAGCCAGTGTTCAGCTGTGATCTTCCCATAGGGATCTTGCTCATCAATGACTGCTGCTATTAGGCTCGTCGGAGTGCTGTCTATGCATGTTGAAGCCTCTGACCGTTGCCTCTTCAAAGAGGTGCCAGAGCTTCGGGCCTTAGTGCCAGTAGAGTACTCTCTAGGGGCCCTTTATTCTCATGTGTTAATTTTTTTTTTTAATCCGCCTACTGACAAGCCCACAATTAAATAAAACAATTTTATTGAAACACCCAAGTTTGAGCTAGGGAGCGTTTTTTTTTTGATAAAATCCTTTAAATGTTATATAACAAAATATGTAGAGCTTTCTTAACAATTCAACCATACTTAGACTTTTGTCACGCCCACTTATGAGGGATAGTAATAAGAATAGGGTATCCACAGTTTGCCCAAGCGGACTGTAGCCCGTCCCTATGTTTGTTATTGTTTACGTGTAAAATTATGCTGAGCTGGGTATACATTTACCACCGAAACACGGCTAATATTTATATCTACGCCATCTATAGTAGATTATAGATAATTAGGCAGGTTACATCTCTGTGTCATGTCTTGGAATTCTTGCGTAAGCCATGGAGTGTTAGAAATACTAACTTTCTTTGTTATTAGTTTGTCAAATAGGTTGTCAATGTTATATTTGAATACAGAAGGCTGAATATTTTTATTGCGACCAGTTAATTGCCCAAACTATCTTTACATTTATTGTTTTGTTATAAATTTGCTGATCAGATTTAGACATAATGATTATTATTAAAATTACAAAACAGACAATTTACTTGTTTTCAACTTTTTCTGATTTGCTATAAATGAATTAACTACAAGGTGGCGCAAAAATAACCTTCCGATGTTTTTTGGTCATTGCTCAAATAAATGGTCACCAATATTCCGCGTTCTGGAGCAGTGTACCGTAACATTGTTTATTAACGTGTATTTCGCATGTGTTTACTACACAAATGTCAAAACAGAACTGACATTAGGGGCCAATCGCAAAATTTATAGCATTTTCTGATAGAAGGATTACTTTTGCGCCACCTTGTGTCTAATAATTACCTTAATCTAATGGAACATACTTACAATTAACGTTGGCTATTTAATTAGGATTTAATAAAAGATTAAAGAGTTCATATATGAATTAACATGTTCTCAATTCGAATTTTGAAGTGGTTATGTGTTTTCGTATTCCACTTGGTTAGAAATGACCTTATAAACAAGGGACAGTTTCTAGTACCATCAAGAGAACGGGAGTTGTCATGCCGTTCACGAATTTCGTGAGTTGAAGGGAACACGTCGTACTCAAGGCAAACTAACAACTGTTGCTCCGCAAACCAGATTGTACGGTAAACAAGTAGGGTCCGCCAGTTTTAGTTTATGAAGTGGAGATTTGTTTGCTCTTCAATCTTTGTCTTCATGCTAGACAAAGCGTTCTTTTGCTGCGTCTGGCTACCGTATGACAAGACCCATGCCCAATCCGACTTAACCTAGCTGTGCATATATGCAAGCATGCCAAATATTAGCCCTTACAGGAAGTAACTAGAGAAAGTCCGAATCGCAATAATACGTAACTGAATTTTGTGAATTTGTAATGCAAAACTCGAATATTTCAGTGACGTATTGCTCGCTCACTAACTTTCGATTCAAATAAAAATTATCGCAAGCCTTATACCTTTAATATATCTAGGACCCTCAAAAATCATTAAAATTTACTAACTATCAAACATGTCTCTTATCAATATGTCTCAAAGCAATTGATGTTTCCGACTCGCACTGCCCGCTTTAAAGGACATATGATCCGCCTGCATAAAATTCAATTTTAATCTTTAAGACCTCAATTACCAGCGCTGACCACATTCAATTTCCATCAAATTAATTCAATTAAATACTAAGTCCACCGTAATCACAAGCCTTTTAACTAAAAGAATATAACGAGATGGCTTAGAGGACCGACAAAGGGCTATATTTTGCCCTCATTCTGTTAATTTTATACAAACGTACGTCTGTGTGTTGCTGGGAAAAATGCAGTCAAAGTACTTAAAACTTTTCCAATGATTTTACAATTATATTAAGTATCAAGGAGCGGGTTGAACAGTGGCAATGGGCGACATAGAAGGATACCAAAAGGTTTTTTGCATATCCCACTGTAGCATTTCGATTAGTGACCAGCTACAATCTCCACCAACTCTATAAGATATTATTACAAGTATATACCTTGGGGCGGTCGATTTTCTCATCGCAGATGAGTTTGTAATTTGCCTATCCGCCTTCTCCCGCCCCATTTCAGCTTACTTTACCGAACCACCTACTGTGGAAATTAAAACTTTCAAAACCCTTTTTCTGCGCCCTTATAAGAATCTTCTTAATCCTAATCCCTTCATTTGATGGAGGTGTGCTGGTGGGCTTTAATGTTTAACAGCGATGCCCTTTCGTGCTGGTCGTCATGAAGAAATAAAAAGATTTTTTGAACAGCAAATGTAAAGTCCTTGTGACTTGGGAATATTTGAGCGCATGATGTGTCTGTGTGCATTTTCATTCATGGGTTTTATGCGTCCACTCTGCTTTGAAAATTTTCACCAAAATTAGTTAGCAAATTAAAAGTTTGCTTTCCTGGCGGTGTTGTAAGTATGATGATTATGTGGTAAGAAAGAAACTAAATACACGGCACTGCCGCCGCTGCTGCTGCGTCATTCCCATCGGTTCGTTGATATCCTAACATTGTTAAAAGTTTTCCCATAAGCGATTTTCATTGAAGGGTTGAAGCAACAAAAACCACATTTTCATTGTATCCATGGAATTGTTAAAACCAACTGCAAGACTAAAGCGCTTCAGTCGTGGATGACTTGCATGCGCAGCAATGAAACTCGAATAAGAACAATTAATTGGTTAAAGTTTTCTTCTTTCAAATGGAGGTAGTTTTGAAAGGGTGATCAGTGAAATATTAGTCTCTTAAGAGTTGTTTCATTTCCGAAGCATACTGCAAGAACTCTCAGCGGTTACCCGCACGTAAGGGATTAGTGCGAAGTTGCTGTAGTTTATTATTCACTTTATCATTGTTATTAAGTATTGTCGCTGAGATTTTTTTGAATCCCAATTATTCATATTCAACTGTTAAAGAACATAGCTTTCCAGGGATGATAGGTCCTAATCCTTTATAAATTACCAATGTTTGGTTTTGTTTTAAAGTACAGTACAGCTCAAATGCATGTTTTTCACTAACCTCAATTGAGAGAGTCAATAAATTCAAAAATCACCGCTTAAACATTTTTATCTCAGCGTCAAATCGCACAAATTGAAAATATTGAATATTATGTCAAATAGTTTTTGGGTGACTTGAGATTTTTATTTTTTTATTTATTCAGTCCGTCGGTTGATACAACTGGAGATCAGCGGTATCGGAAAGGAATATCAAACAATAATCCACAATGGGAACATGCACGTGCCAAAATCGCGAAAAATAGTCACGCCCAACAAGGGTGCAGGGAAATAAGTCCCAGGGAACTAAGTCCACTCAGAGACTTAGTTCCCACATAGTGGGAAATAAAACCACTATCGCGAACCACTTTTCGAATGATCTCTCGCATGCGCTCGACTCGACACTAGAGCAAAATGTCTCAAACACATCTACTAAATAAAACACAGAGAACGCACTTTCCTGCACGCACATAGTCAACCCATTCGTCGCAAAGCAAATGTATTAAAAACCTTGTGAGTGTGTGTTTTCATTCTAATGAAATGATGCGCAACTACCCCAAGTCCCATAACTCGAATGAAAAAAAATAGTAACATTCGGTGAAAAAATCAAGAACTTGCTTTTGCTTTAATTTTAGAACAAAATGTTTCATCACAACTACATACTTAAACACCGAACACACTACCCACAATCACAAAGCAATTTTGCGATAAGTGCATTAGCCGTTTGCTCAACTGATTGAATTTTCGTTGGCTTCGTGTTAGTATTAGTAATTGCTTTCTGTTGCTGTTTCCTTTTGCGAAACTTGTGTTGTTGTTTGTTTTTATATCTCGAGTGATCATTCGATTATTTAGATCACTCGAATACTAATATCTCGATTCTTTGAATCATTCGATTATGCCCATCACTAATTTACACCTATGTTGCAATTACTGATGCCATTTATGATGATATACTTTATGTTAGGAAAATAGTTAGCTCTTTTCAGATGTTGGTTACTCTCGTTTACATTTCTTTGATGAGAGTTTGTAAGTTCGGTTAAATCTTTTAACATTATGTGGATACACTTACCTACTTAGGTGGTGCTACAGTCCGGAGTGGACCTGGGCCTTAACCAATACGCCTCTCCAGTTAGTACGATCTTTGGCTAACTGCCTCCAGTTGCGCACTCCAAGTTGGTTGAGATCCCCTTCCACTTACGCGCGCCACCTAAGGCGAGGTCTTTCTCTACTGCGTTGTCCCTCCGGTTTAGAATCGAAGACTCCGGAGCGTTGGTTTTCATTCGTTCTACATGTCCTAGCCATCTTAGTCGAATGATTCACACTTTTTTGACTAGGTCGATGTCGCTGTACAGCTTATAGTGTTCGCTGTTAAATCTCCTCCTCCAATGCCCGTCATCGCAAACGGGACCGAAAATCACTCGAAGAATTTTGCGTTCGAAATGACCAAGGAGATCTTCATCCGTCTTATTTTGTCTCCTTAGTTTTTCTTGACAAGGCCTTACTAATCAATTGCCGTCTTACGCCAAAGAAACACCGGTTGGCAAATGTAATTCTTAGTTTGATTTCCGCTGTGGTGTCATTATCAGAATTAATAGCGGAGTCGAGGTAGACAAACTCCCTAACTACTTCAAAATTATAGCTGCCTATCGTAACTTTCTGTCCGAGTCGTCGATGTTGTGTGTCCTTTCTTGTTGACAGCATATATTTAGTTTTGCCCTCATTCACTACTAAACCCATTTTTGCTGCTTTTGTGTCAATACTTGCAAACGCAACAGTGACAGCTCGCTGTGTTCTGCCAATTATGTCAAACGCATCACCTTGTCTAAATCCTTTTTTGACATCAAAGGTCTCGGTGAGATTGTTTCCGACCTTTAGGGAGCAGCGGGCGTTCTCCATCGTCATTCTGCACAATCTGACAAGTTTGGCAGGGACGCCAAAACTAGACATGGCCCTTTATAGCTCGTCTCTATAGATGCTGTCATATGCGGCCTTAAAATCGATAAAAAGATGGTGGGTATCGATTTGGACTTCTTGGGTTTTCTCCAGGATCTGACGTAGTGTGAATATCTAATCGGCCGTGGACTTACCGGGCCTAAAACCGCACTGGTAGGGAGCAATCAGGTCGTTGACGAATGGTTTCAGGCATTCACACAGTACAGTAGACATGATCTTATAGGCAGTATTCAGGAGACTGATGCCTCTATAATTGGCGCAGTTTAGAGGTTCTCCTTTCTTGTGGATCGATGCTGAGGTTCCATTCATCAGGCATACTTTCTTCTGACCAAATCTTGGAAACGAGTTGGTGTATGCTGTCCACCAGGTCATCTCCCGCTGCCTTAAAAAGCTCGACATTTAAGCCGTCTGGTCCGGCAGCTTAGTTGAACTTTAGTTTGGATATCGCTATCCTCACTTCGTTTTGGTCAGGTGGACGGAAGTCTTGGCTTTCATCGTCCAGGCTGAATGGTTGATTCTGTCTGACAGCGCAATTTGTGTCGCCTTTGCCTTTTAACAGTCTGCAGAAATACCGACTGTGACTCTACTACAAGATTTCCTTCTTCGTCTCCACAGGTGTCTGTTCGGGTCTTGTTTCCGTGGCACGTTCTTTTTACCTTTTAGTAAAACTTCCGAACATTGTTCCTGGAGTATCTTTTGCTCGTAGAGCTCACGAGCTGCTCTCGTTCTTCTATGCAGTGCAGCTTCGTAGGCGCTTTATTTTGCTGCATGCGCTTGCCGGCACTCCTCATCAAACCTGGTAAAAACGAGCACATCAGTTGCGGCGCTTCTGATGGCTTCTTGGCATCGATGCCACTGGTATTCGGCACTTGATGCTGGCAGCATAGGTCTTCCCGAGCGGTTGAGGAATACGCGATCGGCAAAGGTTCTGGCGGTTTGTTGCGATTGTAGCCGTTCAACGTTAATTCTCCTCACAGTATTTCCTCGTTGTTGTGGCGTGCAGGATATCCACATTCGAACCTTGGCTACAACAAGGTAGTGGTCCGAGTCTATGTTGGCCGCTCGGAAAGTTCGGACATCTAGAATACTGGAGGCGTGCCTTGCGTCGATCGCAACATGATCAATTTGGTTGACGGTTTGATGGGCTGGTGACCGCCATGTTCCTTTGTGGATATTGAGGTGGGGAAGTCGTGAACTAGCTATGGCAACATTACGCCCCGCAGCGAAATCAATCAGCCTAAGTCCGTTTCCAGACGTGGTGTCGTGTAGGCTGTGCTTTCCGATTGTGCTACCAAAGATGTCCTCCTTTCATATTTTATCGTTCAAATCACCTAAGGCGATCTTAACGTCATACCTAGGACACTGCCTAGGCCACTGAGACGGCATTAACGGATCTGACGGCTAGAGTGCGTAGGGCGCTCGACCGCAAGAACTATGCTCTTGCTGTCTTCATGGATATTGAGGGTGCCTTTGACAATCCCACCTTTTGCAGAATTGAGTCTGCCTTAACACTGAATGGCGTCGATTTTACAACTGCGGAATGGATCCTGGAAATGCTTAGGAGCAGAGAAGTTACAGCTGCTGTTGGCGGCTGCGTCAGAACTGTGCGCGCTGTTAAAGACTTTGCGCACAGCGGTGTACTCTCCACTACATTGTGGAACCTGTTGGTCGATTCCTTGAGAAGACTTGATGGGGAAGGTCACCCTGTTATTGGGTACGCGAACAGGCTCTGTCAGTCAACCCCGCGAAGACTGAGATGATGCTGTTCACGAATAGAAGGGCAATACCTCAAGTGAGGTGGCCTTACTTCCAGAGCACTCAACTAAAGCTATCAAGCAAGGTTAAGTATTTGGATATTGTTCTAGACCCAAAGCTTAACTTTTCTGAACATTTGGTTGCTAGAATTTCGAAGGCAACTAACATTCTCTGGCAGTGCCGTAGGATGTTGAGCAGAACCTGGGGACTTAGTCCCAGGCTGGTTCACTGGATTTACACGTGCATCGTTAGGCCATACCTTATGTATGGTGCGATTGTATGGTGGGCTAGAGCTCACATCCTCACACGTCAACTGACGAAGCTACAGCACCTTGCGTGCTTATGCATTACAGCCTACCTGGCCATCGGGGAGGAGCACTTGACACTGTGTGCATGAAGCAAGTCTTTGAGCGCCGTTTTCAGGTTATCCTTCCTGAACGGCAGAAATGGAACAGTGAGGGGTGGAATGGCTTTAGGCCGGGTGATCTCATTGTCTATACGGATGGCTCACTTAATGACGGTATCTCCGGAGCCGGGGTCTACTCTAGAGACTGTCGGATAAATCTATCTGCTTCTGTTCCCTGTAGCAATCACCGTAGTAAATGTCACAGTTTTTCATCCTTCTTTTGCCCGGCCCATCCCACCGCACTTCCTGAATGGCGGTGACATCTGCGTTGTAGCAGCTTAGGGCCTCCGCTAATTGCTCGGCTGCACGCGGTCTGTTCAGGGTTCGAACATTCCACGTGCAGATCCGAACGTCGTTATCCTTATTTCGTTTCGCAGGGTCGTCATCCGAGGCTCTTGGTTGCTTAGTAACCATTAAATTTTTCCGTGGTTTATTAGTTAACACCCAACCTGGATGGCCAGGCCTTTGCTGCGAACCCTTGGACGAAAGGGGCCGGAATATTCCGGAGTCAGTAACCCGCTTAGGGATTTCGAGAGCTGCCGTGGACCTATTAAGGGCTCATCCGCCAACATCTCTATTTCAACAACCTAACTAGTACTCAAAATCCGTAATGACCTCAGCGCTTAATACGTCGAAGTAGGTATCTGCCATGCTGCCTGTTGACGTCACCGTTGATTCAAATGTATGAATTCATCAGCGGTACGCCCTCCTTCTGAGGAGCTTATGTAAGACTTCTGAGACTCGAGCAGACAGCCAGTTCCGACAGAGCATTATAGTGTTTTTTTTTTTTTTTTTTTTTTTTTTTATAATTTGCTTACGCTAAAGGGATTTTTATCTGCTGTTACAGTACCCTTATAGTGCTAAGAACACAGTGTAAGCTACTTGGTATTAGAAAGAATAGAGAGATAGGAAAGAAGTGTTTGGGCGCATTTGTAGGGTTTTTCTCCACGGGTGGTGTCTAAGTTACTTAGGGAGATTACGATTTCATGTATTCGGTTTAAAGTAATGGACTTGGCCGGGATTCGAACGCACGACCTTCCATTCCGAAAGCGAATACACTACTACTGCACCATTGCCACCCAGGTGTTGCTATTTCTTCGTGTTCAACAATCGCACTTATAAGTTCAGCAAGTCAAGCTCGGCTGAGCTTGATGCTCACCATCAGTGGGCAATAACTTCACAAAAAAAAGTGAAGGTATTGCCCACTCGAGGTGAAGTTATTGCCCAGGTGAAGTTATTGCCCGTGAAGTTATTTCCCTGCACCGGATATAACCACTTTAATTCATGACTAATGACAAAAATAGGAATAAATAGTTTGGATTGTTTGAAATGTGCTTGGCATCTGAGAGTTAGCGATGAGTGTTTTTTGCAGATCTTCAGCTTTAGCCAACACTAACCACGGAGGCACTGCGCCTATTATTATTTATTATTTTATACTTGCTTCAAAAATCAAAGAAACAACTCGGGGCATTGGCCTTCCAAATATCGAAACCCGCTCAATTGGCGGTGCCTGGGAGGGCAGGAAGGCATATTCGTTTAGCCTTCATCTTGCCAGAAATCAATTATGGAAAACAAATTGATACAAGAACTAAAAGAGGGCATAAGGTATCAATTCCATCAATCCACCTTATCAGTAAGAGTATTTTTTCGCTCACAAAATCACGGTCGACTTATTCCATTAGAAACGTTTTTTCGCTTCTCATTTTTTTTTTTTTAGAAATATTAAAACATTTACATTTTTATTTCATTACCTCAACTCCTTAAGTGCTTTCAAAAAAGATCCCCTAGCCGACTTATCTAACCCAATTGCCCGTCATCAAAGTTCTGTCGCAATGTCGCTGTTCTCATCATCGCCTCCAACATCCCCAAGGGTCATAAATTACAAAAGTAAATAAACGTAATTATTGAAAAAGATTTATCTTATTTTTTTGTCACCGAATTTGGGGGGTTGTTTTATTGCCGCCGTTGTATTACCTAGAAGTCCTTCCGTCCGCGGAAAGACTCATCCAAGAAGACAATTATGACCGACGGCGTTACTTATACCACCCAAGTTGGCGACGAAAAAAATCTTCAAAACGCGAAAGAAGTGGAATCAAAAGAAGACATTTTAAAAAAATGTTCTTGCTTATAAAATTTGCCACTTAAATTTGTCTTCTAATTATTCATCTTTTTGCAGCGACGTCCTTTTTGTGTGCGCTCAAGACACACAGGATGTTTCCTGTATGAATGCTCTTTGCTGCCCTTAGTTCTATATTTGGCAGTATCAGTCATTCATTTTAATGCGATTCAAATTTAAATTTCTTTTTCCATCCCTTATCCTCAATTATTCTTGTACATTTGTCTCACAATCACCGGTTGCTTGTCGTACTGCCTGGGGGGGATTTAAGGGTTTAAGGGTGAACAAAGATTTCCATCGCACGAGAAAAGTAAATAGCAGAATAAATCGCGCCCGCAGCAGTGGCGTAATTAAAAACGGTAGCCTGAAGGCTAGAGGTTTTCTCTGGAACAGCGTCAACGAATGTAACTTGCCCTACTGAAGCATGACTCTCTGTAAAAATCTTGAAAAATATTTACAAGAAAATGTAACCCAGATCACTCAATTGGAGGGCTTGGCAAGAGAATTACAACCAAATAATTACAAAATACGAAAGGTTGTTTAGAAAGTGTAACTGCCTACAGTTTAATTAGTTTTCTGAATAGTGGCTGGTAGTCAGCGCTCAAAGGTAGAATGCAAACAACGTCTCTAACAATGTCCTGGATTTCCATTTCGTGCTAATCACCTACAAAGCGCAACAATATTATTTTTAGAAGCAAACGGAACTTTGCCGCATAATTAACTCTGCCGAAGAAAATTTCCACCCGCAGGGAAGAAGAGTTTGTAGTTAGTTACATTGACTAGACCATCAGCAACTTTAAGCACAGGACAGAACTGAATTGGTTTTGCAATTGGATTCGTTCAGCATAAACCAACCCAGCAATCAGAACATTGTCAATTTAATTTTAAGTAAATGGAAAACCATTTTATGGGGTTTATTGCATTGTACTAATCAAAGCACTGAGTGTTGCACTGTGAAAGGGAATAAGTGCAAATAAAACCTTTTCAGGTATCGAAACATGTAATTTTTTCAGATTGATGAAGATATGTAAGGTTTTTTTTATGAAGTAAGGCCCGATTATACTTTCATTGTTCATAGCCATTCAATTATCAGATTGACTTTACTTTAAGTTTACTGGTAGTTCTTTTTCTATTTCTTTCGGAATGGTTATGATCTGAATAATTCTACCCAGGCTGAGCTATTTCATTCGTCCCTTTAAAGCAATTGTCGTTAGTCTTATAACGGCTTGGAAAAGGAAAATAAAAACTGCTCAACGGTTTGGAATTTGCGTGGATATCTCCTTTTTTTTTTTTTGAATAATTTTTTTTAAACAAAAAACTTTCTCACAAAATTATAAGAATTTCCCTTTCTCCCTTTGAGGTTGAAATTCCCATAAAAAGAGATTTTTCCCATGATCCCATGGAACTGGTTGGGTCGCTTTTATAATCTGGTACATACTGGAAGTCATCGTCAGGTCATACGAACCTTTAATTTTTGCTACAATTTCTATCCGGGGTGGTTGTGCAATTGTAAATGTGCAGCGCATAGTATGCACACATACTAGATACCATATTCATTGAAAGCCCTTGTCAACTTTGTAACATTTCTTGTTTCTAACAATATAACCAACATTTGAAAATGCCCCGAAAGTGGGTATGGCAAACATCTTTGTAAAAAGGACATTGTCTACAGGTTTTGCTTATATGTATTTACTGTTATTTTCGTTTTTTAAGCAGTATATATAACTAGAGGTCATGGTCGAAATTCCACAAATTTATTCTAAAAGTTGAAATAAAAATAAAAAAAACTGTTATACATATTACGTAATCGGAAAATAAAATTTTTCGACATTGCATTCTCTGATTTCACATGATATAAAAATTTTCCGGCATTTTCAAGTAACTTTAAGCATGTCCAAGTAACTTCAAGTTTTCAAGCATTTTCAAGTAACTTAAAGTAACTTCAAGCATTTCAGGGATAGGAAAGTAGACTTGATAGAGTTCAGACGTGTTGCATTGAGTTCCTACATAAAAGTACATAATTATCACTTACACGCGCCGGGTATTTATGCCAAATTGGCTAGGCGTTTAAAGTGGAGAATTTTGAAATAAAGTGTAAAAAAGGGAAAATAATCAGTGATAAATAAGTGAATAATAAAAAGTTAAATTTTAGGTTTAACGGATACAGTCAGTGAGTGGACAGAGACCAATAAGAATAAGAAACAAACGGAATTTATGTACATATTCAGATAAGTGAAGTGAGAGCGAACAAAATGAGCGGGGAATGCACCAAGTGCAATAAAACCCTCGGTGGGAGAAGCGATAGTGGTGTTTCATGTGCAGCTTTTTGCAAAAAAGTCTTTTGTAAGAAATGCGTGGGTATAGGTGAATTTGAGAATAATATTCTGAAAAACCAGAACATCATGTTGGTATGTGATGAGTGTAAAGAATATATGCAGCAAATTGTAATAAAAATGGATAATGTGCTAAAAGCAGTAAATGAAAATAAAGTTGCGTTAAATAAACAAGAAGAAGAAATTAAAAGTATATTGAGTTGTCAGTTGTGTAAAGCTAATAAATGCGAAAGAGTCAAATAAAAATAATAATGTAGGCAAGAAAGTAAACAAAATGGATACATATGCTGAAATTGCAGTCAAAAACATTCCGCCGGTTTTAATTAAACCAAATAAAAAACAAGATAGTGAAAAGACAAAATCAGATTTAAAAGAAATTATTAAACCAGCAGATCTGGCTCTTCAAGTTAGTGGAATATCTAAAATTAGTAATGGATCGGTATTGATTAAATGTGCAAATGAAGAATCGAGTAAGAAAATATAAGATCAGGTCAAAGAAAAGATGGGTGAAAAATATAAAGTTAATATAAGATCTTTGGTAGACCCGCAGATTGTAGTAATTGGTGTTGATCGAGAAATAAAAGAAGATAATGTAATTAATGCTATAAAAAGACAAAATAAAATCAGTGGGAATATGAAGCTTATAAAGTGTTATAATAAATTCAAGGATGATAAAAAATATAATGTTATTATCACTATAGATGGTACTTTATTCAAAGAAATAATGGAGGTTAATAAACCTTGTTTTAACATTGGATGGAATAAATGCGCAGTGTATAATAATGTATATTTAAGAAGGTGTTATAAATGTTGGGGATTTAACCATACAGCCAAAGTATGCACTAACAAAGTATGTAGCCCAAAGTGCAGTAGTGAACATAGTGAAATAGAGTGCCTAAGTGAAAAAAGAGTGCAGAAACTGCGTTCTATCGATTAATAATCTTAATATAGAATTAGACCAATGTCATGATACAAGAGATACAAACTGTCCGGTATACTTAAGACGAATTGCAAAGGAGAGAGAAAAGGTGGCTTATTATTAGCAATTAAATTCATTTCAGTGCATTTATTAAAAATATTCAGGGAATAACAAATAATTTCAGTGAACTCAAACACATGGTATATGAAAATGATTTTGATATTATTGCATTGTCAGAAACGCATATGGGGGTAAATGTAAAAGACCATGAAATTAAGCTCAAAAACTACAATTTAATTAGATGTGAAACAACATCGTCGCATACTGGTGGGGCAGTTATATACTTAAAGAAATGTTGGGAACATTCATCCTTAAAATCGGTGCAAGTTGATTTGAAAATATGGTTACTGTCTATAGAAATAACAATAATGAATAAAGCTATAACGTTTGTGGTGGTGTATAGGTCGCCAAGTTCTTCGATCAGGGAATTCTGTGATTATATAAGTGACTTTTTGGATGAATTAAAAGAGAAAGAAATGGTAATAATCGGTGATTTTAACATAGATTGGCTTAGCAGTAGTATATACAAAAGAGAACTTGAATGCTTATTTAATGAAAGTATGTGCAAGCAATTAGTTCATGAACCTACACGTGTGACACTAACTAGCAAAACTGCTTTGGATTATGTTGTTACAAACAAAAAGGATTGTGAACTGAATGTAAGAAACAATCTTAAAATTAGTGACCACGAATCAGTGGAATGTAAAATAAAACTAAAAAGTGATAAAAATGTGAAATACTCGAAAGTAATAAAATATTTAAAATGTAATAGATTTCAATTTACTCAACAAATAAGAAGAAGTGCAATAAATGGAATAAGTATTTTAGTACAATGTGATAATGAAACGAGTGATATTTTTGAAAAGGAAATGTTAAAAGTGATCAACAAATTTGTAGTGGAAAAACATTGTATGGAAGGGAAACCGAAATGGTTTAATAAAGAACTGAAAGTACAAAGAAATAAAAAAATTCAATGCCATGCGAAGTAGTGTTGATTGGGGATCATATACTAAAATACGTAATGAATATAAAGCTAATCTTAATAAAATGGAACGTCGTTATATACAAAATAAGCTCAGTGGAGCCAATGACCAAAAAACTATGTGGCGATCAATAAAAAGTTTAGTATTGGGAGAGGAAACAACCGAAAACAAGTACATTGAGTTCGAGGGGGTAAAAATTAAAGGGGAGAAATTGATTGCGAATAAGTTTAATAAATATTTTATTGAAAGCATAAATCATATAAATGATGAAATTCCTAAAGTGCCGTGGGTAAATGTTGTAGCCAATAGTGAAAGAAAGTTTAAATTTAGAAAAGTTAACTCAATTGATGATCTTTGTTGCACTTTTATTAGGGGTGGAAAATGACAAATTGAACGAATTTAACTGCGTGAAAACCAAATTAAAACGCGAGCAAATTACAGCCGCCGCTGCGCCGATGGTTAAAAGTCGATCAATGAGAAATGTCAAATTAAATTCGCCGATGCAATATTGGAAAAGTGCAACGGGTAGCTGGTTGTATGCTACCGCCTCGGTCACTCAGCTGGGGTGGGTTCACAGACGAATTGAATAGTGGAAAAGGGGTAAAATGGGCGCCACACAATCTTTTTGAAAAAGGAATTGTGAAACCTTTGATAGAAATTGCCGACGGTGAAATACTGAAAATAAGATATGATTGTGGTGAAATAAAACAAGAAGAATTTCAAATCGTTATATAGCTCTGGGGAGCAACGGTCGATTTATTGAAGTTTACTTTAAATTGCGGAACAAAGGAAGATCGCCGTTATAAATGGCCCGCTATCGCTATTTCCCGAATGGACACAAAACAAATTGAAGGGGTCGCGCGTTACGTAATTTTTGGGAAAGTTCCGGAACGAAAGCCTACCGGGTTTCAAGGACACAAACACAAACGCACTACTTAAAAGCACAAGATGATAAGACACTCTACTTATCTGTGAATTTCCTTTTTCTCTACCACTCCTGTCGTAAATCTAGGATCTCGCTGCCTGTCCTGCCACTTAATTCCTCCGCTCGCCTTCTGCCGTTTCTTTTCTTTCTTCCACAAAATTTTAAAAAGAGCTCAAAAAATCAAAGTCTAAACTCCCTGTAGACTACTTTTACTTTAAATTTAAATCTCAAACTTGCTCGATCCTCAAAATAAAAAAAAACAGTCTAAAACCTCTGATGGTCAACCAAGAAGTGCCGCCTTGTCCACTTCGAGGATTATTTGTCCGTCATGGACCATTCTCTCTCTCACTCATACCCCCACATTCAGCAATGACGGAATCCACTACGGCTTATTTTAGCAATCACTCAGTCACTCTACTGTAGTGTGCCACCGTCTCCGTCTCACTCACTCATCCGTTTTTGAATTCGCCCAAACTCTAAGAAGGTTTCTAAGGCCGAACGATTCCATGGACGCATTCACACAACTCCCCAAAAGATCCTAATGGGACGAGTTCACAAACACTTAAACAATTAAACAAGCCACTTAATGTGAGAATCGAGAAAGTAATTAGAACGCGAAAATGTCCCCACGAAATAAAAAACTAATTAATAAAAAAAGAGAAAAGAAAAGACAAAGATCCGAGTGAAGTTAGATTCTTGTTTTGGGACTATACCAGCTGATGTCTCAAATTGGAAAACCTGTGAAGTATTCGAGGAGAAGGAAGCTTAAAATTACTCTCCGCGAAACTTTTCTAACCCGGTGGACTCTCGAGCAGATTTAGGGGAAGGGGGAACCTGGATAGCGTGCCCTTTCTTACAATGTTTGTATTCGTTGGGCCTTGGCCATTGATGTCTTCGTTTCGATGTATTATTCGGTGTTTGTTCTTCAGTTTTGCGTTCTGTTAATAGTTTTATGTGTCAATTTGGCTACCTGCCACTGCTCGTTTGCGGTTTGTATAGGGAGGATATTAAGGCCGTCCGCCACCGCCTTTTAACCTGTGGGCCAACTGCCCTAATGGGTTTAGCTATGTTCGTTGGGGTGCTTCTTTAAGGGATATCTACCCACACCCTTCGCCGATTCGTTGGGGTATCGTGATGGATCTTTCTGATTACCCTTTCTGTTCGCGTTGGGGTGTGCCAAGGGATCGTCCTCCCCCACCCATCGTTGTCGCAACACCAACCGTCCGTTGGGCACGATACCTGCTTTTGTCGGCCCCCAGAACTCATGGAAACGAGCGACCTTGATCGGAATCAATCAGAGGCGGCCAGTTAACCAATCTCCCAGTAGGAACGACAGAAAAATGGAAAGACCGGGGCGAAAAAGTGAATCGGGTATGGAAGTGGATTGGTTGGAAAGAAACAACACTTTTGTAGCGTTTTGTAACGCAACAAACTCCACCCTTACCTCCTGAAGAGGAGAAGTTGGCTTTTCGACAGAAAGGCCGAAGTAAAAGGGTATCAGACAACACAATGTTAACAAGAAACATCGACTTCTCGATCGCCCCTGGCGAGAGGTAATGAACATCACAGAGCATAAAGCTCTCAGTTCCTATTAGCGTAACCGTCCTGTTACGCGACTCACACGCTGATCATCTTCGGGGTCGTCGCAATATGGCTTGAGGTCTTTGACGTTCCACGTCCCTCGATCCTTGCCATCTTCGTCCTCTAAGGTATATGTCCACGGTGATACCTTTTTACTTATTCGAAATTGACCTATGTATTTCGGCGCTAGTTTAGCCGCGTAGTATTTTGCCGCATCCGACAAAATGAAGTTCCTTCTCCAAACCAGTTCATTTGGAAGGTATTGTACATCCCTTCTCCTAAGGTTGTACGAATTCGATGCCTTCTTGGTTGCCGCTGCTAGCTTTTTCCCTATCTCTAGCCTAAGTTCCCTGAACCTACTTGCTGTGTCGCCTGTACTACTATCCCTAGCACACGGAATAAAGGTTAAGGACGTTTGTCCGAAAGTCACCATTCCTCGACCGAAATTGGCGTAATACGGCGATACCCCTAAAACTTCATGCTGTGCTGTGCGGATGCTACACGCCACTTTGGCTAATTGCTGATCCCATTGCCTATGATTTTCGGAAACATAAGCCCGGAGTGTGGTCTTGATGATTTGGTTTATCCGTTCCGCCGGATTCGCCTGAGGGTGATAATGTGCGGTGAACCTAATCGTTGATCCGTACCCTTCGCAAAGACTCTTCAGCTCCTTACTATTAAATTGTGGACCGTTATCACAGATAACGAACCTAGGGACACCAAACAATAAAAAGACATTATCCTCCAACTCCCTACATACGGATTTGGCCGTCGCTGCCCTCAAGGGAAACAAAAGAGGGAATTTGGTGAAATAGTCAACAACAGTCAGGATGTAGACATAACCTCTACTTGATTTTGGAAGTGGACCAACAAGATCTATACAGATCATCTCCCACGGATTGGTTACCCCTTTCCTCTCCGTCATCAACCCAGCCGGCTTTTCGTTGACCGGTTTTACACTTTGGCAAACTTTACAATTCCTAACATACCTAGTGATATCTGACCGCATCTTCGGCCAGTAATATCTTTCTGCTACCCTACTGAATGTTTTTTTAACCCCCATGTGCCCTGAAAGCGGATTGTCATGACATTGATTTAAAATATTGGCCCTATCATTCTTCCCTACTACCATTTTCCATTCGGAGCTATAATCCTGCACTACAACATGACTCGCCCTAACAAATTTATATAAAAGTCCCTGCTCTACACGCCACGAAGGAAAGTCTAATGGTTTTGCTTCGACCTTCTCGATCATTTTCCTTATCCAAGGGTCACTGTGCTCTAAAATCCCGGCAACTACCGGTACGCTTCTCGAAAGCATATCTGGCACAACATGTTCCTTCCCTTTCCGATGAATAATCTCAAAGTCGAATTGCAGTAACCGTACAGCACATCTTGCCAGCCTACCTGCTGCATCCTTCAACTTGCTCAACCATACCAACGAGTAATGGTCTGTAATGACCTTAAATCGTACACCTTCGAGGTATGGTCGCAACTTCTCTATGGCCCACAACAAAGCTAAACACTCCTTCTCTGTGGTTGAGTAGTTCTTTTCGCATCGGTTGAGCGACCTATTCAAATAGCATATCACCTTCTCGCCCTCCTCAAACGTCTGACTAAGGACAGCCCCAATCCCGAAATTCGAGGCATCGGTCTGAACCACGAAAGGCCTCGTAAAATCTGGACAGGTCAGGATGGGTGCGGCTACCAAACATTCCTTAGCCTTCCTGAAACTTTCCTCGCAAGCTTCCGTCCAACAAAACTTCTTGTTCTTTTGAAGTAAATCGGATAACGGTTTAACCAAAACAGCAAAGTTTGGCACAAATCTCCTATACCAGGAAACCGTTCCGATAAAACTCCGAACCTCCTTGACGTTCTTGGGCGCAGGGATGTTCACCATGCTCTCCACATTCTCGGGGTCTACATGTAAGCCATTGCGATCAACTATATAACCTAAAAATTTCAAAGAGGGTCTGCAAAAGTTGCATTTTTCCTCGCTAACCTTTAAACCTGTACGACATAAACGTTTAAAAACTTCTTCTAAAATCTCTAAATGCTGTTCGAAGGAGTTGGTTACTATGATGATGTCATCAAGATACACAAACACGTGTGGTTCCAAATCGGCCCCAAGCACCGTGTCAATAAAGCGCTGCCAGGTAGCTGGCGCATTGTGTAACCCGAACGGCATTCTCTTAAACTGAAAAAGTCCTCTATTAGGAACAGTAAAAGCCGTAAAAGGCCGCGAACTTTCCTCAACAGGGATTTGCCAATAAGCGGACTTAATATCCAAGGAGGAAAGAAACTTCGCATCCCTAAGCTTATCTAAAGTCGCCGATATGTAAGGGAGAGGATAAGCATCCCTTTCAGTAACTTTGTTAAGCTTCCTATTATCTACGCAAAACCTATAAGAATTATCCTTTTTTCTAATCATGACTATGGGAGAAGCCCAAGGGCTATTCGATTTCTCAACGATACCGTCCCTAATCATTTCTCCTAACTCCTTATCGATATGTACCTGGACCGCTGGAGAAACCGGATAATACCGCTGTTTTATCGGCTCAGCATTGGTCTTAATCTTGTGTTCCACTAGATGGGTGCAACCAAGACCTACAGGCATATCTTTGAAAACTCTATCGACAAAATTCCCTAACCTTTGTCTTTGTGTCTCGTCCAACTCGGATAAGTCTTGAATGTTGGAGATAGGAGCCAACGAACTTTGGCTCGAAAAGTGCCACTGTCCAGTTCTCAAATCCGGGACGATTCCCGACAGAGCCCAAAAATCGGCTCCTAGAATCAGGACATGTGGAAGACTCGGTATGACGAGACACTCCAACAAAACAATTTTTCCCTGCACTAATATTGGCAACGAAACTACACCCTCTACAGCTACACCTGCACCATCTGCTAATGAAACCCTATCTATGTTGCCTTTAACTAGCCCTATTCCTAAATCTTTTAAAATCTGCCAACCATCCCTACAGATGATCGATCGCGAAGATCCGGAATCTAAAAGCCCTAACAAGTTAACCCCATAAATGCTAACCCTAACATACGGACGCCTATCACTACTGTTTGCCTCGAGTGTAAAACCTATCTGGACAATTTCCCTACGATGAGCCGGTGGGTTACCAGTAGGAAACCCAACGGACTTCAACGGCGCTCTCGTCCTACTGACCCGAGAGTGCGTTGCCCGTTTCCCGAACACGTGCGACAATCCCTGCGGGAGACCCCTGCTCTCCCACAGCCAATACAACGCCTAGGAGCAGAACAACGGCTGGCGTAATGGCCTTCCCCATTACAATTAAAACAGCGAATGGTCCTATCGGGTTGCTCGTTCCGCCCAACGGTAGCAACCATGGGCTCTTCCTGAACAGTAACATATGCCAAGTCCGGCTCCAACAGGTTCCTACTACGATTACTAGGAGGGGGAGCAAATGTTTCGACATTAGCCCTGACCGTCTCCAACCGTCTACCCAACACAACCAAATCGTTGACCGACTTGGGATCGGCCAATCCAAGCTGTGTTTGGTAGAACGGGGCCAGATTCCTTTGAAGAATCGCCAGCTGACGCCTTTCCGAAAGAGGTTCAGATAACCTCCGAAACATGTTTGCCATCGTCGCCACGTATACGCCGATGGATTCCTCCTTGCCCTGCGTACGGCGTCTGATCTCGTCCAACAGGAGATCGTCGTAGTTAGGAGGAAGAAATTCTTCTTTAAGTTCCCTAACCAAATCTTGCCACGTCGACATCGAGACCCTAACCGCCCTAAACCATAGAAGAGCCTTCCCGACGAACAAATCAACAGCCGACCTAAACAAATGGGCTTCCGTCACCCCCCTGGCTTGACGAAGTTCTTCCACCCTTTCCAGGAACGAATTCACTGACGTTCCACAACGCTCTCCTGTGAACTTCACATCCCATTTCTCAATCCTCTCCGCACATCGTTCAGATGTTTGGAGAGGGCTATTAGGATCTTTCCTCCCCGTCCCCGAAGTGGTCGATTTTTCCTCGGGCTCTTCGGTAAAATTATTGTCTTCACCTTCGCAATCGGTTAGGATACCTAAAAGCATTATTAACCGATTGCGAAGTTTCCCCTTTTCGGAAACATCTTCCGGTTCTTCTGCGACGGCCCGGTCCAACCGCGCTAAAGCCCACTCTATTTTGGTGACAATTTTGAGGTATTCACCAGATTTCGGGTTTGTTGGAGGCTCTCTTAAGAGAATCTCGACTTCGGCTATCTTCCTTTCGATGGCATCACAGTCCTGTTCGAAATTGAACGGATATTCACTCTGTGTGCCCACCGAACCACGACGCTCAAGCAATCTCGTGGCCCTTAGCGCTCGTCTCATGGAGTCCACATTACCACGCGAAAGTCCACGGATATCGACTTCATAATAGAGCTCGTCCTGAGCTAATCTGTTTATTTCCATCTTTAGGTGATAACAAAACTACTGAATAAATAAACTGAACGGAAGAAATGTGCAATCCGATGACTGAAGTAATTTATAAGCCGCTAAACGGTGATTTAGGGATGAATTAAATTTAAAAAGAAAAAAAAATCACTCCTTTTTAATATTGAGTTTCCTCAAAGAAACAATATAAAAACTCAAAATCCAATGAAATAATTTCAATGGAAAAAGAATTTCAAATAAAATAAAAAATGATGACAACCTTAAACACAAGACCCAATTATACGGCAAAGAAAAATTTCAATAATAAGAAAAAAATAAAATCCGCTAAACAAGTTACAGACAAAAGCTCAAATATATGTGTAGGTATGTACTATATTATGTATATACGACAAACAATGTATATGTACTATCTGAAGACATTTAACACTCCTTGCAGTTAAATCTATAAATCAATCTCAACAGAAATCCACATTGGTAGGTCCACTCAAAAAAAAATCGCACAAAACAATAAGCCAAAACGAAATTTGGTAACCATTATTTTACGTCTTGAAATTTAAAAAAATAGGGGGAAAAAGAAGACAAAAAATAATGCCGCACAGCGAAAGAAATAAGGCCCGTATGAATAATACCGCAACGAATATAATGAGGTAGGTATGTAATATATGTATATGATGAAGTTAAAACTATATTATGTATGTTAAAATGCAATGCAAATATGAACTATGTACATATATTAAATGAAATCAATCAACTAAATGGTAACGCTAAAAACAAGGTAAACAACAAACTTGCCGATTTTAATTCGCCGACTTCCAGGTTTTACTTTAACCTATGTGTGTTTAGTTGTATGTTGAATGGTAGATAATGCCTTAGCACAATATTGTATGTGGATATGTCCCGAGTTGTTAATAAACCTATGAAAAGAAAACAAAGAAAAGTAAAAGGAACTTTTTTTTTTTAAACACAAAACTTCCCGAATCAACCCCACGATCACTGCACATGCATATGTATGTATATACACCAATAATATGGGGAAAGCACCGCAAACAACTTTTCTTTTCGTTGATCGATTAAAGATCTTATTAAACGAATAAAAAGGATGATGTTTTATCAAAATGGAAGCCCCACGTTCGGGCGTCAATTGTTGCACTTTAAATTCGCGGAATTGATATTTTTAATTAATCAAAAAAGAACACGAAAATACTGCGATCACCACCGCCGAACCGAAATTTATATTTCGTATAAGTAATTCCCTCACTAACCTAACACAAAATCACTCTACTTATCTGTTCTCCTGTTTCCTCTCCTATTCCTGAACCCTTGTCGATCCAAACCAGTCCTTTGGATATTAGTCCCGCCTGCACAATTCCTCTTACCTGATGTGATCTTCCTTTCTTTTAGGTTCCTTACTTCCTCTAAACTGCCCTTCTCGATTGTTCCTTTTTGTTCTCCTTTTTTTCCTCTTACTGTCGCAAAAAAATTTAGTCTATTAAAAAAAAAGACGTCTTTGACGATCGCCGGTCAACCAAGAAGTGCCGCCTTGTCCACTTCGAGGATTATTTGTCCGTCATGGACCATTCTCTCTCTCACTCATACCCCCACATTCAGCAATGACGGAATCCACTACGGCTTATTTTAGCAATCACTCAGTCACTCTACTGTAGTGTGCCACCGTCTCCGTCTCACTCACTCATCCGTTTTTGAATTCGCCCAAACTCTAAGAAGGTTTCTAAGGCCGAACGATTCCATGGACGCATTCACACAACTCCCCAAAAGATCCTAATGGGACGAGTTCACAAACACTTAAACAATTAAACAAGCCACTTAATGTGAGAATCGAGAAAGTAATTAGAACGCGAAAATGTCCCCACGAAATAAAAAACTAATTAATAAAAAAAGAGAAAAGAAAAGACAAAGATCCGAGTGAAGTTAGATTCTTGTTTTGGGACTATACCAGCTGATGTCTCAAATTGGAAAACCTGTGAAGTGTTCGAGGAGAAGGAAGCTTAAAATTACTCTCCGCGAAACTTTTCTAACCCGGTGGACTCTCGAGCAGATTTAGGGGAAGGGGGAACCTGGATAGCGTGCCATTTCTTACAATGTTTGTATTCGTTGGGCCTTGGCCATTGATGTCTTCGTTTCGATGTATTATTCGGTGTTTGTTCTTCAGTTTTGCGTTCTGTTAATAGTTTTATGTGTCAATTTGGCTACCTGCCACTGCTCGTTTGCGGTTTGTATAGGGAGGATATTAAGGCCGTCCGCCACCGCCTTTTAACCTGTGGGCCAACTGCCCTAATGGGTTTAGCTATGTTCGTGGGGTGCTTCTTTAAGGGATATCTACCCACACCCTTCGCCGATTCGTTGGGGTATCGTGATGGATCTTTCTGATTACCCTTTCTGTTCGCGTTGGGGTGTGCCAAGGGATCGTCCTCCCCCACCCATCGTTGTCGCAACACCAACCGTCCGTTGGGCACGATACCTGCTTTTGTCGGCCCCCAGAACTCATGGAAACGAGCGACCTTGATCGGAATTAATCAGAGGCGGCCAGTTAACCAATCTCCCAGTAGGAACGACAGAAAAATGGAAAGACCGGGGCGAAAAAGTGAATCGGGTATGGAAGTGGATTGGTTGGGAAGAAACAACACTTTTGTAGCGTTTTGTAACGTAACATCGTCTTAAAATAATAGAAATGTTGCCAAGCAAAAATGACTACAATTTCATGAATAAAACATAGGGACGGGCTACAGTCCGCTTGGGCGAACTGTTGGATACCCTATTCTTATTCCTATCCCTCATAAGTGGGCGTGACAAAAGTCTAAGTATGGTTAAATTGTGTAGGGTGGCGACGGTGTAGAGGTTAGTGTGTTGGCTTGTTACCCGTGCGGTGCAGGTTCAATCCCCATGGGGAACAACAACATACGCCACCCATTCACATGCCTCTACACCAAAAGGAGGAGTTCTGCCTGGTAGTACAATGGACCGTTACCGAGTCTGAGTGCTCTAGGATTTGGAATTCCTTTTTTTAAAAAAAAAAAAAAAAAAAAAAAAAAAAAAAAAAAAAA
Organism: Portevinia maculata; assembly: GCA_949715645.1. Lineage (NCBI taxonomy): Eukaryota > Metazoa > Arthropoda > Insecta > Diptera > Syrphidae > Portevinia > Portevinia maculata. Next base: position 19,671,680 of record OX454525.1, read on the forward strand.
AATGGTTAAATTGTTAAGAACGCTCTACATATTTTGTTATATAACATTTAAAGGATTTTATCAAAAAAAACGCTTCAATAAAATTGTTTTATTTAATTGTGGGCGTGTTAGTAGGCGGATTTAAAAAAAAATTAACACATGAGCATAAAGGGGCCCTAGAGAGTATATATTATAAATTTCAGCTCCCTAGCTCAAACTTTGGATTTTCAAAAAAATTGTTTTATTTATTTGTGGGCGTGTCAGTGGGCGGATTTTGAAAATATTTATACATGAGCTTAAAGGGCCCCTAGAGAGTATATATTATAAATTTCAGCTCCCTAGCTCAAACTTTGGATTTTCAAAAAAATTGTTTTATTTATTTGTGGGCGTGTCAGTGGGCGGATTTTGAAAATATTTATACATGAGCTTAAAGAGCCCCTAGAGAGTATATATTAAAAATTTCAGCTCCCTAGCTCAAATTTTGGTTTTTCAATAAAATTGTTTTATTTTTTTGTGGGCGTGGCAGTGGGCGGATTTTGAAAATTTTATATCCCGAGCAGTTTTAGGAGTCATAGATCATATATAAAAAATTTCAGCTTCCTAGCTCAAAATTCGATTTTTTCCAAAATTTTGTTTTTTTGAGTTTGTGGGCGTGTCTGTGGGCGGATTTCAAAAATTCGTAAACTTGATTATTTCGGGACCCTAGAGAGTATATGGTTAAAATTTCAGCTCTCTAGGTCCAGTTTAAAGGCCTAATTTTTGCCGACGGACGGACGGACGGACGGACGGACGGACGGACGGACGGACATGGCTAGATCGACATTACTATCGATGCTGATCATAAATATAGTAACTTTTAAGGGTCTACGGGCAATATTAAGGTATGTTACAAACTATGCGTCAAAATTAATATACCCCTAGAATAGGGTATAAAAAATGATAATAGACAGTTTTAGTGTGGTGGGTCCTGCTCTACTGAATATAATTAATTATTCGTTGACAAGTGGTCTTTTCCATAGTACATGGAAAACATCGGTTATAATTCCTGTACAAAAAATTGCAAACTCCATAAAAAACGAACACTTTCGCCCAGTAAATATGCTTCCAATGCATGAGAAGATTTTGGAAAAGGTGGTGCATATTCAATTGGAAAAATACATTGAGGACAATAATATACTACTTGAAGAACAATCGGGATTCAGAAGAAAACACTCGTGCGAGTCAGCTTTAAATTTCATCATCACTGACTGGAAGGAAAAACTTCACAACAAGAAAAAAAATAGCTGCTGTATTCTTGGATTTGAAGAGAGCCTTCGAGACGGTAAATAGAGGCATATTACTTGAAAAGCTTTGTGGATATGGGGTAAGAGATGTAGAGTACGAATGGTTTAAATCATATTTAATAGATTGCAAGCAGATAGTAAAATTTAATAATGAGCTATCCAATCCATTAAAAACAGAAATTGGAGTACCACAGGGGTCCATCTTGGGACCTCTTTTGTTTTTATTGTATATAAACGATATCAAAAATGTTGTAATAAATTGTCAAATTAAGTTATTTGCGGATGATGTGTTAATGAGACGAAGTATCTAGGAATTGTAGTAGATAGTAATTTAAACTTTAAAGTACATTTTGAAAACATTTGTAAAAAAATTTCTATAAAAATCGGTTTCTTTCGGAGAATTAGAAAGAAATTATGCATTCAAATGGCAATAAAAATATACAATACCGTCATCAAACCCCATTTTGAATATTGCCCTACAATATTATTAATGGGTTCTGTAGGTATGATGCACACAATGCAAAAATTACAAAATAAGGCAATGCGTTCAATTCTACATTGCAATAGATACACTCCAATAAGTATAATGTTAGAAATGTTAAAATGGTTGACTATCAAACAACATATAATAATGAGTACTATGCTATTTATATTTAAAATTAAAAATAATTTATTGCCCATGTATTTAAAAAGACGTTTGTCCACAAGAGCTAACTCTCATTCATACAACCTAAGAAATAATAACGATTTTAACTTGCAGCTATATAGAGATAATAAAACGCAAAATATGTTATTCTATAAGGGTATACAAAGGTTTAATAATCTGCCGAATGATGTAAAAGAAGAATCCAATATTAAAAAATTTAAACAAGCTGTAATATTATTTGTAAAAAACAATTATTAAATTCAAAATGCAACACGTAAATGATAATTATAAACAATGTAATGTAAACTTGTAAAATCGAAAAAAGTGGCATTATTGCTAAATAAACTGAAATAATAATAATAATAATAATAATTTTCAGGTAACTTCAAGTAACGTCAAGCATTTTCAAGTAACTTCAAGTATTTTCAAGCATTTTCAAGTAACTTCAAGTAACTTCAAGTATTTTCAAGTACCTTCAAGAATTTTCAAGTAACTTCAAGCATGTCCAAGTAACTTCAAGTATGTTCAAGCATTATCAAATACATAACATGCACACCAATGTTGCTGTTGGTTAGTTCAAGTAACTCCAAGTATTTTCAAGCATTTTTAAGTAACTTCAAGCATTTTCAAGTAACTTCAAGCATTTGTTATGAAAGGTTTGTTCACATACTTTGCGAAGAACACGGCCTTCATTTCCATCCTTCGATTTAAAAGTGAGCAAATTTGTACAATTGATCATTTCGGACCTCTTGAGAGTATATTATGTTCCAAATTTCAGCTTTCTACTTCGAACTTTAGGTAACGGATGGACATACGCACTCGGCTAGATCGACGTAACTTTCGATGGTAGTCGCAAATATATTAACTTCAAGCCGTCTCTCATCAATATTGCCGTGTGACAAACTATGAGTCAACATTATTTTATAATACCCTTGATAGAGTATAAAAAGCAAACATTGAAATTCGCTCCCTGGAGATAGATATATTTCCAAAAGAATACAATTTAGGTGTAAAAACATCACTAAGTTGTCTGAACTGATTCGCACCATTTAAAGTTCGTCGTTTCTAAGAGAGGAATTTAACAAACAAAATTAAAAATTGATCGCCCCCTCAAAATATGTCTTTCCAGAAATTGAATTATGCGCATCAGTTCGCCTGGCGATGTATGCCAATGCCAAATCAAGAGGCATATCTCAGATTCCTAAATTGCCTTTCATTGTCGCTCCGTAATTGATATTTGATGATGTTCCATCAAATGTAATTATTCCTATTGAATTTAATTAAACATCATAGGAGCAGGGCGTGAAGAGACGACTATGATGTCCCTGAATATAAGATTGCGAGAGATTCTCCAAAAGTTATGGATATCTACATACCTTTCTACCATAAGTGCACACCGTTACAGGGTTAAATTATATAATTGTTATGTTCCCTTGGTGTTGATATATCAATGTTGATGTGCAGTACAAAGTACGCACTTAGCCAGAATAATAAGTGGCCCGTGTCCTTCACATACATTTCTATATGCTTAGGTGTCGGGGATGCTGTCGAGTAGAACAATCATCCACCGCTAATGACCAAATAAGGTTGATGTTAATTGCGAATAACTAAACAGGAGCATTACAATTTGAAGAAAAGGGGTTGTAATATATGCTTGGTATTCAAATACTTTCTTGGTTAGTGTGTCAGTTTAAGCGAGTTGGCATTGCATCAAGGAGAGCAAGGTGTTTTAGTCCAAAAATACAGAGACGCAAATTTATAGTCGAGTGAAGTACATTTTGAAATGATATTAGCTCGCGACAAAGATAGAATCAATTTTTTTTAATTATTGTCGTCGTTAAGTCCACTTCGTAGAAGTCTCCAAAAACTTCATGTTTAATATAAAACGCGCCCCGAAGTCTCCAGAATTACGGCGATAATCACCGGCCACTGGCCAATTGGAGACCATGCGGCCAAACTAGGTATCCCATTTAACACCCAGTGCCGAAGTTGCGGGAATGTAAATGAAAGAGAAACTTTCTTCCATTTCCTCTGCGAATCTCCGGCACTAGCAAGAGCCAGACTGCGGGCACTGAACCAACCATTCTTCGACGACCTTAGCGCTATATCGGGCAAAGGGATACAAGATCTTATCCGTTTTCTCAATTCCACAGGTTGGATATAGCCACACATCAAATGCTCTACAACCACTACAACATAGGTCACACGAGTCGTGGTAACAAAAAGGCACAAGTGCTAATTGGGTTCAAGCCGAACCGCCACCTCTACCTACCTACCTAATATAAAACGTGCAGTTTGATCATTTCCCATAGACTGACGGCTAAGAATATCACTGCAGTGTCCCCAACAAATAACGTTGACGTTACAGACGACTAAGATAAATCACATCTAGGCAGTTTTAACATTTAGGTGAACCAAGCTACAAATTTAACATTCCACAACTGTACATGTAAATCCGTGGGTGGACACAAGGGGTGTTGTAAAAGCACGATCAAATAAAAATCATTAACAGGCACGAGTCAAAATCGCAAAAAGGGGCAGGCCTAAAACCCCCTGGATTACATAATTCCAATTATACCAGTATTTGATTAGCCTCAGTAAAAAAGCGATCTGAGGCTGAGATCCCGGCCGATATTTTTTGAGGTCAAACCGGCGAACCCCACAGGCGGTACAGTAGAAAGGTAATAATAATTTCGCTGTTAAGTAAGGATAGGAAGAAGAACGTTGAGTTTGCTCATTATAAGAACTTGAATCTCTTTTTCTTCTGTGTCTTACACGGACCTGTAACACAATGCAATTCAGTCTTAAATTTAAATTGTTTAACAAGCCTTGTTGTAATCTGGTACAGCCCCTGATGATTGTTTGTGTCATTGGGTAGGGATATGGGTTTTTTCGTTTTCGTTGGTAACATAACGTGTTGGTTTTTCCTTAATTTGTATTCTCCCTCTCAGGTCTGTCACTTCTGTATGTGTTGAACCGAAAATTTTTAAAGGTGATATAAATTAAAAATTAGCTGGTGGCAGGTTAAAGTGTCCATAATTGAGCAAAAGTTAGAAAAATCTGTTTTATTTAAAGTTGCCTTTAACTTTTTTTTTTTTTTTTTTTTTGTCGGGGTGTGTGAGACTTTCTGCACTGGAGCACTCAGACTCAATACTGGTCCATTGTACTACCAGGCAGACACACCACATTTTACTGTGGGAATTTACTCGTTTTTCTAAGAAAAATGAGAAGGCGCTTCAATGATAAGGAGCTTAGGTTTACAGCACTCACCATATCCGCACCAAATACCTGCCACCTGATACGAGCAAAAGCAGGACAACCACAGAGGAAATGTTCCGCAGTGTCGTCGCTTTCTCCACAGGCTTCGCAGTTGGTGGTGTCGCTTAGGCCTAGTACCTTAACGTGTTTGGCAAAAGCGTAGTGTCCCGTAAGAACGCCAGTAGTCTGTCTGCAGTCTTTTCTGTTGAGAGACAACAAGAATGCCGCGGATTTCCCACAGACGTCGGGGAGCATTTGCTTAGTCTGTCTGCACCCTGGAGAGTCATGCCAACGGCGATTGTGTTCATAGGAAACCCAACCGTCAATGGAAGCCCTGACCGAGGACGCCGGCAGACAGATCGCCGGTTCAGGTCCTGAGAGGTCCCCCTCTGAGCCTTGTCTAGCAAGTTCATTGGAGATCTCATTTCCCGTGATCCCGTTCTGACCCGGGACCCAGACAAGTTTAAGTGAATTCAGCCTTCCGACCGAATTCAGAGATATCTTGCATTCACGTACTATTTTGGAGGTAGTTAAGGGTTTGAGTAAGGCCTTAAGCGCAGCCTGACTGTCGCTACAGACGCAGATACTTCGCCCCCTCCACCTGTTCCTCGTTACATAGTCAATGGCCATTAGGACAGCATAAGTCTCTGTTTGGAAGACTGACGCATATTTGCCTAACGGAAAGAAAAGTCTAACGTTATCGCTCTCCACGAAGACACCAGCACCAGATCCTTGATCGGTTTTGGAGTCATCCGTGAAGATTCGACTGCATTCCCTTCCAGGTTCAGAGTCCGGCCAGAGCCAGTCCTGGACGCGAGGAAAGTCGACCTCGTATTTGCGCTTTAGCCGAAGTTCCAGTGTCATCGCATCAGACGGCATATCCATAAGACAGGAGTCGAAGGACAACCGTTGCGCAAGTTCATCAAAACTCCAGTGCGAGTTATACCAAAAGCCACCTCTTGTAAGACGTGAGATAGCCTTGATTGTACAGCCCATGATGTAAACATCAAGGGGCGGAAGGTTCAATAGTGCATCTAGGCCGGAGCCAGGCGTGATGGGGAAGGCCCCCGTGCAGCCGAGACATACCTGCCTTTGGAGTTTGGCAAAAGCAGCAGTGACGTATTTACGTGAAAGCTTATTCCACCAAACAACCGATGCGTATGCTATAAATGGTCTTATCATAGCCGTATAAATCCATAGGACTCTTTTCGGTGATAAGCCCCATGTCTTGCCGAAAATGCCTTTGCACTGCCAGAAAACAGACAGCGCCTTGGCAGTCTTCAGCTCAACATGTTTGGACCAAAGAAGTTTGCTATCCAGGATGACTCCCAGATCCTTTGCTTCATTGGAGAGTTGGATTGTGACGCCTTTTAGCACTAGCTGAGTCAACCCGACCAGCTTCCTCCTTCTCGTAAAGAGAACAACCTCAGTTTTAAGAGGATTGACCGAGAGCCCATTCCTAGTGCACCATTCGTCGATCACGTCAAGGGCCGCCTGCGCCTTGGCGCATACAGTCGCCAGGCGTGATCCAACAGAAAGCACGGCAACATCATCCGCGTACGCCTGAGCGTGAATATTAGAACTGTTGAGTGCGTTCAACAGAGAGTCGACCAGCATACACCACAGCAGTGGAGACAGGACGCCGCCTTGCGGGCAGCCTCTGTTTACCCCCGCCATAACATAGCGGCCACAATCCGCATCCGCAACCAACGTTCTATTCATTAGCATTGCTTTAATCCACAACACCAATGGTTCATCTACGCCATGTTGTCTGGTGGAGCTGCACATGCTATCAAAAGTCGCATTGTCAAAAGCACCCTCAATATCGATGAAAATGCCCATCGCGTATTCTTTTCTGTCAAGCTCGCCCTCAGTTCTACCAAATTGATTTTGGAGCGCAGTCTCGCAGGATTTTCCGCGTTGATAGGCATGTTGCATCTGAGATAGTGGGTGCAATCGCAAAGCAGTTTTGCGCACGTGAAGCTCGACCAGCCTTTCCATGCTTTTCAGCAAGAAGGAAGTCAGACTGATTGGTCTGAAGCTCTTGGTGAGTGAGAAGTCACTTCTGCCAATTTTAGGTATAAGTGCCACTCTAACTGTACGCCAGGGTGTTGCAATGTATGCCAGTGCTTGGACAGCGATGAAGATTTTCTTCATAGTCGGTAGCAACTGGTTTGTACATTGCTGCAGCTTGGCTGGGTATATTCCGTCCATACCAGGTGACTTGAAGCCGTCAAAAGACGCAAAAGCATATTTAATGGCCTCGTCCGTCACCACGGCCTTCGCAATATACCAGCTACGCCGAGTTGTTTGTCTTGGCTCACTCATAGTCTCGGTAATTGGGGCTGGTTGTGAACCAATTGTAATCTGGTTACCCGGAAAGTGAGACTCCAGCAGATAACTAAGAGTTTCTGCTTTCGTCTCAGTAAAGGTGCCATCAAGTTTTCTAAGTGAGTCCAGTTTGGCTGGTTTGCCCTTTTTCAGAACTTTAACCAACCTACTAGTTTCATCCAGCGTTTCAATCTTTTCGCAGAAATTCTTATAAGAAGCACTTTTCGATACCCGAATTAGCCTCTTATATTCCTTCGGCTTCGATCGGTAGAGATTCCAGTCTGTCTCCAAATCAGCCTTGGGTGACCTATTTAGAAGCTTTCTAGCTTCTCTACGAATTCTTTGCAGTTCCGAGCTCCACCAGGGAACCGGCGTTCTGCCAGGGGGTTTGCTTACTGGGCACGTCAGTTCAAAACAGCTAGTAATGGCACTATTCAGGTCTTGAACAGCATCCTCTACCTTTTGTCTCGTCCTGAGTTTGGTTGGAGTTTTGAGAGTTTTTCCCATTTCCTCCCTGAAGCATATCCAGTTGGTTTTTCTCGGATTCCTCCTCTCCTGCAAAGTTATGGCTTCGCATCCGATTTGGAATTCGATATATCTATGCTCTGAGAGGGACACCTCCGAAGAGACCCTCCAGTTAGTAACCGCCTTAAAGTATCTATTTGATAAAGTTAGTTCGATCACTTCCTGTCTTCTTGACGTCACAAAAGTTGGTTGCGAGCCAACATTGTTGATAGTAAGATCAGATGATAGAATGAAATCCAGGAGATGGTTTCCTCGCATGTTGCATTTGCTGCTGCCCCAAACAATGTTTTGAGCATTGGCATCACAGCCTTTAACTAGTATGACGTTAAACAGATTGCGCCAGTGCATTTCCCCGCCCCGGTTTCTTTTTCAGGAACATATATGGGAGACACGATCAATGTGGTGCAAATTGAGATTTTGGTATCTCAGGAAAAGCGAATCTTAAACAGCACCCGACTTGCTTGCCGAAAATGGTGATTCTTAGGCCCATTTCACAGGCTCCGGGCAATAACCCCCCAAATGAAAAATTAAATAACTCCCCAAATCAAAGATGAAATAAGTTCCCAAATCCTATATGGAAATCCCATAAACAGTGCAATGCCCTGCTTGGGGTCACTGTTTGCTTTGGAGTAGGTGCGAGGTTTTTTTTTATAATTTTGGGGACTTATTTCATAGTCGAATTTGGGGACTTATTTCACTATGAAATAACCCCCCAATTTGAAGTATGAAATAAGTCCCCAAAAAGCCATGAAATAAGTCCCCAATTTTGGGGGCTTATTTCATATGAAATAAATCCCCACCTCCATACAAATTTTGGGGAGTTATTTCATCTTTCATTTGGGATGTTATTTCATTGGGGGGGTTATTTCCTGCAGCTCATTTCAGACATAGCCGGCAGCCGGGTAACCCGTACCGGCTACCCGGTCGTTGGGAATACATTCTTATGGGCGCGTTCACACCTGCAAACCGAAACCGTCCCCGGTTAACCGGTAGCCGGTTGCCGGAATGCTGCCGGCTTTGCTCAATGCCACAGCCGGCATCCGAAACAGAGTAAACGGTTTTCTAGTCGGTAGTGGATACATAAAATCAAATTGCGCCTTCACATTAGAGCTGTGTCAATCGTGATTGATTCGATCTTTTTGACCCGATCACAATAAAGTATTGGTGATTGCAATCACAATGCCCGAAGTCAATCGTTCATCGAGTCAATACTTTTGTTCTGTTCTGACTACTTCATTTCTTTATTATGCCCCTATTGTATAACACAACTCAATACAACTCAACTTTTACACAACCAAACTATTTTTTCGTATTATGCAAGAGCAAGACAACCTTTTTCAGTTGCAATCGTGAAGCGTTGCATATGCATACACACAGACAACCACCGCCATCTTGGTTGTCTGTTGACAGTCAACTTTTCGCTTAAGGTTGTGTTTGGCAATACCGAATTTTGAATTACAACCAAGAGACAACTCAACTGTTTTACACAATAGGGGCATTACTGATTTCTTATCTACTGAACCAATAAATGTGTTAATATATCAAAATATTTTTATTTATTTCGGCTTATTTCGTTTTACCAACACATATTTGTTCTACAAAAATATCGCTTCTGTTCAATAATCTCCATTTCCTAATTATTTGTTGCAGTTGCAGTTTATTGTTGTTGAGTGTATTCACTCTTACAATCCATTCCAAATTCGAATGTATCTGTCTCTATCGAAACTAAATTGAACGAATGATGATTGGTGTTTTTGATTGTATTGAAATTGAATGGATCAATACAATACTCCCATGTCCCATCTGTCATTGATTGATTGAAATGACCGAATCATTTTTTCAACCAATACTTGAACGATTCGATCATTAAATTTGAACGATTGACACAGCTCTACTTCACATGCCCGGTTACCGTAGGCGGGTTTCAGCACAAACCACACTCTCTAACCGGCTGCCGGCTATGTGTGAAATGGGCCTAATATATTTTCGGAGTTTGTCATTCATATTTCAAAGCATATTAAAATTTGCAAACAAAGTCGTTACGCTTATTCACATTTAAACAGTTAAAAGTTAAATACAACAATAACTTAGCCTACATACGCTATCGCTAACTTTAGCGGTGATAACAATCTTCGCTTAGTCCTTAAGCGGATATAGATCAGTGTTTTCAAACACCGTTTTCTACATATTCCGATAACATTTGTTATCGAATGTGAAAGCTTTGACATTTATCAAGTACTGAACTGACATATACCCCCAAATTTTACTTGTGTGTGAAGTTTTATTTTTATCAAAAAAAATATTGAATCACTGTCATGTCCAAACGACTTGTCCTATTGGGATCAGCTTTATATTTTTAAGTTGCAATTTGTAATTCTATATATACCCTATTCTTAGGGTAATTTTGACGCATAGTTTGTAACATACCTTAATATTGCCCGTAGACCCCTAAAAGTTACTACAAGGTGGCGCAAAAGTAATCTTCCTATCAGAAAATGCTATACATTTTGCGATTGGCCCCTAATGTCAGTTCTGTTTTGACATTTGTGTAGTAAACACATGCGAAATACACGTTAATAAACAATGTTACGCTACACTGCTCCAGAACGCGGAATATTGGTGACTATTTATTTGAGCAATAATCGGTCGGTGACCAAAAAACATCGGAAGGTTATTTTTGCGCCACCTTGTATATTTATGATCAGCATCGATAGTAATGTCGATCTAGCCATGTCCGTCCGTCCGTCCGTCCGTCAGTCGGCAAAAATTAGGCCTTTAAACTGGGCCTAGAGAGCTGAAATTTTAACCATATACAAACAATTTTATTGAAAAACCAATGTTTGAGCTAGGGAGCTGAAATTTATAATATATATTCTCTAGGGGGCCCTTTATGCTCATGTGTAAATATTTTCAAAATCCGCCTACTGACACGCCCACAATTTACAAAAAAACTTTTTTGAAAATGCAAAGTTTGAGCTAAGGAGCTGAAATTTATAATATATACTCTCTAGGGGTCCTCTATGCTCATGTGTTAATTTTTTTTAAAATTCGCTTACTGGCACGCCCATAATTAAATAAAATAATTTTATTGAAAAACCAATGTTTGAGCTAGGGAACGTTTTTTTACAAAAGCTTCGTTTTTGTTTGATAAAATCTTTTAAATGTTATATAACAGAATATGTACAGCGTTCTTAACAATTCAACCATACTTAGACTTTTGTCACACCCACTTATGAGGGATAGGAATAAGAATAGGGTATCCAACAGTTCGCCTAAGCGGACTGTAGCCCGCCCCTATGTTTTTAATCAGATTTTTTTTTTTTAACAGCCGAAATGTCAAATGACAGCCAGGGTAGTGCTGCCAAGCCACAGTTGAGCGTTTTGTATCTAAAACCTTTATATGCTTGAGTAAAAAAAACACACATATTTTCAGGTGAAGTGTCTTAGTTGTGTAGTAGGGCGTCCAAATTATGCGATACTATGGATGTGAAAGGAGATTTACAGAAATGTGCGACGCCATAGGCCTGACCTTGATGAATCAACCAAAATGGATATGATATGTCACTTAACGGATTAGCTTAAAGATTGATCATTGTATGGACGTCTGAAATGGCTAGAGTGATTATCGGACCTAAGCGTAGAAGAGGTGGCATACTCTGATTAATTACGACAAACTGCTACGGCTAGTAAAGAGTTCGATCCATTCCCCTCAATATATGATAATAAGTTACATAGGTACTGCTGAAATTGAAGTGGAAAGATAGCTGTGCGAAGACGAATTCAATTTTAATATCTCAGGGTTCGTGCCGATTGAGTGGTGGCACAAGTCGATGAAAGGGATGCGAGACAAGATAGCTAGTGTTATAGTTTTTAAAAAATAAAAATTAGAAGTAACAGAAAAAATTATTTTTCGGAGCTCGACTTGCACTTCTTCTCACTTATCTACGAACAGGTAGTTTCTTGATTTAATCTTACGACTTATTTTTGATCCTTCGATAATCTGGGAAAACCCAAATGCAATATGAAAGAAGGCTATATAATGTTTGTGTTGTAAAAAAAAATTGGGATTAAATAGATAAATTCAATTTTGATGATAATAAGGTCATAAAATTAGTCCTTTATTTCTTTTCACCTGATTACGAACAGTAACTGAATCTACCTGTTATCATATTTTAAATCAAATATAAAAGCATTAAGAGTACCAGGAACCTAGGTTCAAAATATAATTTCATGGAAACATTAACGATGGGTAAAAAAAATATTATCTAAGGACTAAATAGGCCATATTCGAGCTTATTAGGAACAAGGCAAATCTATCCGATATATAGCCGGTAAGATTGGAACAGGATCAAGTGCTGTTCATAGCTATCTTGGAGACCCTGAGAACTGTTGAAAAAACTGGAAAGGAAGGGTAAGCAAAGCAACAATAAGTCACAATCGACTGGTGATACTAAGAGCTGCTTCAAATTCAAGACTTTCCGTAGCAAAATCAAGGCAAAAACTGAAGTTGGAGCTCCTATGCACTACGTATAAGCTAAAGAATCTGATTCTTATATGTACAGAGAACATTATATATTTAAATAAAAAAAAAAAAAAAAAAAAAAAAAAAAAATACGTGATACAGCAGGCCAACTATATAAGACAGCAATAAATTGAAAAGGTACAATTTTTGAACTCGGTATGAATGAAATCCGCTGCGTAAAAAAAGGCTGGTTGCCATCGAAAAGGATATGGTATACCTACGGTATAGAAGTGGTACAATTTGCCTAGCGACAAAACAGATTTAGTTGGATCCGAAACGCTTTGTGTGATCTCTCTTAACAGACTGCACATAAGTGCTACAGTATTCCCCGTTTAATTTTCACTCGCTTAATAAAAACAAAATAACTAATTTCAACCGAGATGCATTGATATGGGTTTTCATTGGAAGGGAAAGGTGGAGGTAATACTGCACGCATCAAAGCACCATTTGGAGGCTTTCTTATATAATGATCTTAATTATATAACCAATACTGACATTAGCGTCATGAAGCGTTAGAACAGCTTCATTAAAAACTCTAACTGACCCTAACTAACTTCAACGAGTAGGGTGAAAATAGATACACCTGGTATTACAACCGACTTTATACAGGTGTAATTTAGTCAGTTTTTTTTGACTGCGACTTCACCTAGCCTAACCTAAATGGCGACATCATGCTGAATTTATATTTCACCAGAGCAGCAGACTTATTACTCTTTTTCCCAACTACTTTCATGCAACAGTACAGCAAGGATTCTTCCCCTTGCTGTCTATTCTCTTCTCACTCCACCAAAACATTTACAACACTGGTCCATAAAAAAATTACACAAATTGAAGAATGGAACAAATAAATTATAAATCTAACATTTTTTGCAATGTTTTACAAATCCGCGGAGGAAAATTTGTAAACATGAAAAGGGAATTGAGTGTGCCGCGAATCGTGCAGCTTGTATATCTTGTGCAATGCTCTTTTCGGATGGCAAAAACGAAGACCACGGATCGTGGACCATCCCAAGTGAGTATTGTGCGAATCGAAAGGTAGATCCGGGCATTCTAAATTTCTTTTTTCTTTTGAATTTCGCTATAACACTCAAGCAAACCGAATGGAAGTAATTCAGTTCGTTGAGAATTTCCATTTTGAAAGACCGCAAATTAACGGGAGTATGCCCGCTCAGAAGTCACAAAGTACCATGTGGCAGAAAGAAAATTGGAAATATGCTTCCCAATGTATATTTAGTATCCGTTTTGTACTGGGATAATTGAAGTAAGTTCGTTTATTTCATAAACAATTAAAAATACATATGTAGGTACAATTTCTTGTAAGTTAAGATGCTTATTTTTTCTTTGGCTGAAGGCCGTCTACCAGTCATTGAAATAATTGGTACCTTAGCTTTAAAAAAGTAATTGACTTATTTATTTTTTTAAATAGTTTTAATAGTTGAAGAGGGGCCCTGGGCTCATGTTCATATTTTAAATGTAATCACTGCTGATTTTAACTGTTTTTTTCTAAAAAGTATTGCCAAAAACTTTGCAAAACCGGAGAATTGAAAAGCATTGCAAAAGCTGTCATGCTCTGTGTAACTTATGACTGCAAAATACTGCTGCTTCAGCGAATCTTAGTTGCTAGAGGGATGATGTTTACTGGCTTAACACATATAGAGTGCTGTAGCTGGATCTACACGAGTAAAAATTTGACAGACTCTTTAAGTTACCTTATGATTTTGTTTGTAGCACTGAACTCGTGAATTGAATAAAATAAAATATAACAGGCATTAACGACCCATAAAGGACCTTACAATTAGGTTCTCCAACCATTTGCGCGTGCGAGGTGACCTACAATTTTACATCGACTCCAAACGGCAAAGTGGAGAAGCTTTTCATTACATTTGATGTACTCTTGGAAATTCGTCAGAGTTTCGCAATAAGTGGGACAGTGGAAAAAAAATTAGGCGTGATTGAACTTGATATCCGGATCAGTAGTAACTGGTATTTCAATACTTACAGGTGTAGCTCCATTTCGATGCGGAAAAGCAATACACTGAGTTTTGGTGGCTTGTTGTGCGTTACTCTAGGTAACATCCTCTTAGTTTATAAGTTAGATTAAGTTAGCTAGGGCGTTTTTGGGAGAGGCCAGGCTCGCCAGCTTGTGGTGGTGCCTCAGGGAGGTGATTGACGCTGTAAGGCTTCAATCGGCTGACGGTGGCGCGTTTGCATGTTGACGACTGCCAGGCGCTCGGAAATCATTTAGGATTTTGACCACTTGTTGCGTAAGGCAACGAGTGCTCAGAAAACTTATTAGTGATAGTAAGTAGTTTGTAATTTCATTTTATATAAAAATATAAGTTTTTTATAAAGATGCCAAGGTTTTTTTAGTTATTTCCTTTATGAAAACAAAACATGTTGTAAGACTACTCGTAAAATAGTTTTAAGGCCGAAAGGCAATAATTATAAGATATAGTATATAAAGTTTAAGAGTCCGCATAAGGACTACTAATAAAATATAAGTATCCTGTTAATTTTAAGTTAGATTTAATAATTTTTGTCTAGTATGTAAGTTAATATTTATAATCAATAAAAAAATTTATTTTAAAGCTAAGAAAAAAGTAGCTGGATCAT
The DNA here is from genome assembly GCA_949715645.1 of Portevinia maculata. Classification (NCBI taxonomy): domain Eukaryota; kingdom Metazoa; phylum Arthropoda; class Insecta; order Diptera; family Syrphidae; genus Portevinia; species Portevinia maculata. The sequence goes on from OX454525.1 coordinate 19,686,837, forward strand.
GCAGTGGATCACGTGTTTAGCCAGTAAGCCATTATAATTCACCATACCATCCCACAGAAATAAGTCATGTACCTGCGCTATTTATTATAAAAGATATATCACCGTAATCTTTCTGAAGTAGTCCAGTAAATTTAAAAATATATTTTGTAACGTTTTGCACTATCCCCTGCAGCGACGAGGCACCCAAAAAAAAGAGCTTATCGTGAAAGGCGACTAAGGGGCAAATCACATCTATGCAGTTTCCAACATCTTGAAATTCTCCTCCTAGTGTACTTGCAAATCCGTGGCTTGACACGACTGCAGATCACCGTTGGAGTGAAACGACGACGATAAAAAAATCAATAACCGAAGCATTGGAGTCAAAATCGTAGTAAAGAGAAAGGCCTGGATCACAAAAATTCCATAATACCAGCACTTGATTGGCCTTAGTAAAGAAGTGATCTGAAACCAGGAAGCCTGCCGATATTAGCTAAGGTCAAACCGGCGAGCCCCACAGCCGAACCACTAGGAATTTTTCATAACCTCGGCGTAAAGAGAAGGAAGAATATCAAAGTTTTGGATTACTAATGCTGCCCGCTGGAGAGGGTTAAAAAAAGGCGTCCTAAACCGTTCCCAGTTATGTTTCTGTGAAAAGATATAATATTTCGTTAAAAAAATTTATTCAAATCAAAATTGTTGGTGTAGGAAATTTTTTTTTTTTAAATTAATATACCTGTCTATATTTCAAAAAAATCGTTTACACTATTACACTTAAATCATGTTCAAATGTTATATCTGTGTCAAATTTACTTTTTATTGTCTCAGTTCAATAGCCGTGTTTCTTTGCACGCGGATATATGCATGGCATTAAAAAACGAATTCATCAATAAAACTTGGCAGCACACATGCACATATGACTTTTATTACTGACACAGCTGTAAGTTGAGTTAAGAAATTTGTATTGAAAATCGTGAAATTCAAAAATATTAATTTCCTACAGTTGAAATTAATGCCAAGCATATGCTAAAATTATAAAAAACAGTTTCACATTGACAGATTTACTAAATTTTGGAAAAAAATAATAATAAAATCACGAACAAAATATTCGGCGGGATGTGTTAGTGGTCGGCGGGATGTCAAACTTTGACATTTCCTGAAAAATTCATCGCAACAGTTCATCAGAAACGAAGAAAATGGGTTTTGGAAGCACTGTTTATCCCCGCTAAAGGACTTAGCGGTGATATCTATCCCCGCTAAAGTGAGCGTATATAGGATAAGTTGTTGTTGTATTTTACATGCAAATTTCAAATTGTCTCTATTATTCGTCTATTTATTTATTTGCATTTTATTTATTTATTAATTTATTAATTATTTATTTATTTACCTCTTTATTCGTTTATTTATTTATTTTTTTTTATTTGTTTATTTATCTATTTATTTATTTATTTATTTATCTAATTATCTATAAATTTATTTATTTTATTTGTTTATTTATCTATTTATAATTTATTTATTTATCTAATTATCTATTAATTTATTTATTTTATTTATTTATTATTTATTTATTTATTTATTTACTTATTTATTTATTTACCTATTTATTTATTATTTATTTATTTACTTATTTATTAATTTATTTATTTTTTTTTTTCTTTTTGTTCAATTGAAGGTTTTTCTCGCACTTTCCTTCAAAAAGATTGCTATTTTGTTAATAATAATTCTCTTCAGATTTGTTTAATATATTGTTTCAGTAGTAAGATGCAAAAATATCATATCTCTGTACATATGTAAAATGTGTGGTAGCGTACCGAATGTAAATCAATATAACGCGAAATAAATATATCTATCTATCTATCTATCTATCTATCTATCCTATATCCGCGTGCAAAGAAACACGGCTAATATTGATGAAAATGTGTCAAAATGACCCGATAAACCCCACGGGTAACCCTTATTGCTGGTATGATACTACATTTATCTATCATCTTTAATGGATTTAGAGGAGCACCGAAAAGGAAACATACAAATTAACAATAGGTGTGATTGTGTGTACAACAGCCACACAAATGAGGAGAATTGGGCAAAAACGTACGAAAATCCGGAGAAATCGCGTTATATGCAAGGTAAAAGGGCGAGAAATTTCAGCGCTTTTTATATCCTATTCTAAGGGTATATTAATTTTGACGAATGGTTTGTAACATACCTTAATATTGCCCGTAGACCCCTAAAAGTTTCTATATTTATGATCAGCATCGATACTAATGTCGATCTAGCCATGTCCGTCCGTCCATCCGTCCGTCTGTCTGTCGGCAAAAATTAGGCCCTTAAACTGGGCCTAGAGAGCTGACATTTTAACCATATACTCTCTAGGGTCCCGAAATAATCAAGTTTACGAATTTTTGAAATCCGCCCTCATACACGCCCACAAACTCAAAAAAAAAAAATTTCGAAAAAATCTAATTTTGAGCTAGAAAGCTGAAATTTTGTATATATGATCTATGACCCCTAAAACTACTGACACGCCCACAATTTAAAAAAAAAAACTTTTTTTGAAAAACCAAAGTTTGAGCTAGGGAGCGTTTTTTTTACAAAAGCTTCGTTTTTTTTTGATAAAATCCTTTAAATGTTATATAACAAAATATGTAGAGCGTTCTTAACAATTCAACCATACTCGTAGTTAGGCTTTTGTCACACCCACTTATGTGGGATAGGAATAAGAATAGGGTATCCAACAGTTCGCCCAGCGGACTGTAGCCCGTCCCTATGTTTTTAACTTGTTCCTGTTGTGGTTCCTATTGTTGCACCAGAATTTTTTTGTTAAATATTCTTCGGAAATATAATTTAAAATGCACATTTTCTAGTGAATAAAATTGGGAAGTGTTATTCGCGGCTGACAATTGCCCATTTTTAATGCATTGAAAATGGGGGAAACAAGAAGTTAGTATCATACCACCATAACGTAACAAATATGTTTACACTTCCCCCTAAATACCCAAGATAAGAAGAAAATAAATTTCTTGGCACTGCCTACACGTAAACATTTGTTATGATGGATGATTTCCACGTGAGGAAATTTCTAACGACATCTTCGAAAAATATACTATTTTACAGGCTTGAAGGAACTTTTTGATGTTCCAAAGACCTCTTGATAAAATAACTTTTTTTGTTTTGTTCTCTACGGGTGGTAAACCTTTATAAGACACTTAATAATATTTGATACTAAGTAGTGTGGGATTTTTACGTTTTAAATAGACCGGATAATCAGGACCAATCTATGAAAGATCGACAAATTATCTTTCTTTCTTAATTTAAAATCGCATTGGGGGAGTTTTAAAGTTTTAATACTTTCCCATCGCTGTTAGACCATCAGTTCGTGAAGCTTGGTTCTCCTTAGTCTCCGAACATTGTCTTGTACATTTACGACAGCCTCCATTTCGGAGTTAGTATGACTTCGCAGTCGCTGATTGTGTGATACAGCGTGTTTTCCAATCTCTAACCATTTCTATTTGCAGGTCGCTATGTAAATTGATATTTCTTTTATACCAAGAGACGTTTATTATTCCACGAAGGACTTCGTTTTGGAATGTTTGGATAGTTTCAGAATTTGTTTTCTTTGTACATATTTCTTTCCCAGTAGCCAGTACATTTTTCTATATTTGAAGTTTAGTTCTTTCTTTTCTTCTTGATGTGCTGTTTCCATTTAAGCTTTTGCATCCAAAGTCATCCGAGGTAGTTGGCAGTAATTGCGTAAGGTACAGCTTTACTGATAATGCAAATTGGTATTAATCTTTTTATTTGTAAAGTTTATATGAGTTAATTTTGTCTCATTTAGTTTGACACTCCATTTTTGCGTACATACTCTTACTTTGTCGACTGCATTTTGCAGTTTTTCTTTTGCATTCGCAATGTATTTTATCAGACACTAATATCGCAGTATCCTCTGCAAATGTGGTCATGATAGCATTGTTGTCCACTATAATATCACTGGTATATAACAGATACAGGGTTGGTTCTAGGATTCTTCCTTGTGGTACGCGAGCTTTGATTATCATAAGTTCCCAATACTCTTGCTCGTAACGTACTCTAAAGAGTTGGTCGGTTTTATAAGTTTTCAGTATTTCATAAAACTGCCTGGGAAGGTTCCTTTGTAGTTTATACTCAAGTCCCATATGCCAAACCTTGTCAAAAGCTTGAGCAACATCCATAAATAGAGCGGAACATACTTGTTTTTTTTCAAGTGCCTTTTCAACAGCATCCGTAATTCGATGCACTTGGTCTATCGTCGAATGTTTATTTTTGGGATTAGTCCTCGTCCTTCTATTATTTTGTCTTGCCTTTTCAGAAACAATTTTTCAAATACGTTTGCCATTGGTGGTATAAGCGATATTGGTCTGTATGAAGCTGCATCTGTAAGCAAGGTAAGAGCTTAGGTGTAGCAATGACTTCTGTGTGATAAAGGAAATTGTATTTTCCCGTCGGCTTTTTTGGTCATATGAATGTGTAATGAAACAGTTTATTTCATTATATTGTCCCGACGTTTCGGCAGGGATTGCTGCCTTCCTCAGGGGTTTTATTGGGTACAAATTAATTTTAAAACGAAAGAATACTATTTAGTAAAATTTACCGACGGGAAAATACAATTTCCTTTATCACACATATATATCAAATTGGTCAAGCATTTTACATACAGCAATGACTTCTGCAATTTTCCAATGATGTGGAACATATCGGAGCTTAAGGCATGCATTTATTTTTTGAAGGCATTTCTTTCAAAACCTGGGCAGTAATTAGGCCATACCCTGGTGATGTTTTGCTTCATAGCTTGTGTTGGCACATACTTCTTAATTTTTTGAGAGTGACGAAGAGAATTTCCACAAAGTGTAAGTTATTTGTCGCTTCATTAGCTGTAAATGGCTCAAAAGCATTCGAGAGATATTCTACGAAGAGGTCAGCTTTCTGTTTGGGAGTTGCGATCTGTTTCCCCGACTTGTACTTTTATGGCCGGATTCTGTATTTGCGGTCTATTCAGGCGTTTGGCTGCCTTCCATAAGGAATAATCAGTAGCAACCTCCGTCGTCAAACTTTTAAAAAATCTAATTAGTGACTCATTTTTGAATTCATAGATTCTTTTTTGTAGTTCATTGTTTAGACGGTTGAATACTGTCTTAACGTTCAGGAATCTCGAAGTTTTTCGAGTAACAGCTTCTTTATTTAACACTTTTATCACAAGAATACTTCGCTGTTCTACGGATATTTTGGAAAAATATATTTTTTTCGGACTTCAAGGACCTTTTGGGTGTTCCAAGGCCCACTTGGTAAAATTACTTTTAACGCAAGAATACACCGCTGTTTCGAATGATATTTTGGAAAAATGCCGTTTTTTTGTTAATTTAAATGACAATTTTTTGAGTTTGAAAGACCTCTTGGGAAAATAATCTTGATTTTGGAAAAACATCCTTCTGTACAAATCGAACATTGTGGAACGCTTGTTGATCGAAAACGGCTGGCGTTTAATACCGACTCTAAAGTGCCTCGAAGTGATGTTCAAGGTTAGGTTAGGTTAGGTTGTAGTGGCAGTCGGCTAAGGCCGACACACTTAGGCCAGTGACAGGCCCATTGTGATACCACACGGATGTATCATCCTCCTACTCGTTGAATCAGTTGGAGCTTCTAATGAAGCTTGACAGACTTTTTATGTCGGTGTTAATGAGATCGTTAAGATCATTGTAAAAGAAGGATCCTAAATGGAGTGTACGCCTTTGAGAAAGAGCAGGGCACGTGCAGAGAAGGTGGAGAACTGTCTCCTCCTCCTCCTCGTCCATACAGCTCCTGCAGAAGTCATTTGCGTGGACGCCAAGCCTTGTTGCATGTCTGCCTATGAGACAGTGTCCGGTGATCACACCAATTATAGAACCAATGTGAAGTCTGTTTAGAGATATCAAACACTTAGAACGTTTCAGATCCAGCTTTGGCCAAATCTGCTTTGTCGCTAGACAAGTATTGCCACTTGTCCACCTAAGGTTACAGTTCTCAATGGTCTGTCTCATAAACATGAGTTTGCATGTAGCGACTGGGATGCCTAGTGAACCTTTATCAGGTAAAAGGGGCAGTGTGGTTCCATTCCTGGCGAGTTCATCCGCCCTACAGTTCCCTGGAATGTCTGTATGTCCTGGCACCCAGCATAGGTGGATGTTAAAATGCTTCGCCATCTCCACTAGAGATGATCGACAGTCACGGACTACGATAGAGTTTGTGGACCCAGAATCCAGGGATTTTAATGCAGCTTTACTATCTGAGAAGATCCAGATATCCGTAACGGATATCACGTTCTTCTTCAGCCACGACAGGACTTCTTTAATAGCCAAGATTTCTGCTTGGAACACACTGCAGTGATCAGGGAGTCGAAAGGATATCCTGAGATTCAGCCTGTCAGAGAACACACCACCTCCTACCCCCGCGTCGGTTTTGGATCCGTCGGTATAAAAATGGATCGATTTATTTTCGACGGGTGGCCCTTCCCAGAATGTTCTGGTAGGGATCTGTACCTTGAAGTTTTTGTCAAAAAGGGTCTGAGTAATGGTGTAGTCTATGTTACTGGGGAGGATTCTAAATTTTTTCAGAATAGATGCGTGGCCGATTTCATTCTCGGACCATTGGAACGTTGTTTTGAGGGGGATAGCTGCATTAGCAGCCACTTGCTTGCTATAGATGTCCAGGGGTGTCAGGTGAAACAGAATGTCCATTCCAGCAGAAGGGGTAGTACGCAGTGCACCACTCATGCAGAGACAAGCTGTTCGTTGGACTTTGCCTGGCTTATCGCGATTTATCACTTTATCTAACCACCCCGTACATAAGTATCGGTCTTATTACCGAGATGTATAGCCAGTTGGTAGTGCGGGGCTGGAGCCCCCATTTATTACCAATGGCTTTTTTGCAGGAGAAGAGTTCTTCTGTAGCTGTACGAACTCTTTCCTGAATGTTAGGTTTCCAGCTAAGCTTTCTATCCAGAATGAGACCCAAGTATTTTGTCTCGTCCGAAAAGACTAGACTTGTTCCCCTGATAGAGGGGGGATCAATGTATGGAATTTCGTGTTTCCTAGTGAATAGAACAAGTTCGGTTTTGTGGGGGTTAACACCCAACCCACAACGATCTGCCCATGTAGTTAGCTTATTAATAGCGTTTTGGAGAAGTTCTTTCAGGGTGTTTATGTGCTTCCCTGAGGCAGCAATTGCAACGTCATCTGCATAGACAATCACCCTGCAGCCCTCCTTTTCTAGGCACATCAGCAGCTTCTTCACCACTAGTTCCAAAGGAGGGGAGATAGGACTCCACCTTGTGGCGTACCTCTACTGACAGATCTTCTGGCCGATGTCATACCCAGTTTCGAGTTTATAATCCGACTTGTGAGAAGTAGATTAATAAGCTCACCAAGTGAGTCATCTACCTTTAGATCTGACAGTGCATTTGCGATCGCGGATGTATTGACGTTGTTAAAATCGCCCTCAATATCCAGGAATGCAACCATAGTGTACTCCTTATGGTGAAGGGAGTATTCGATTGAACGTACTAACGTATGTAACGCTGTTTCAACAGATTTGCCTTTGCAATATGCATGTTGAGCCGTGGACAGAAGTCGTCTATCAATGTTAGTACGTAGATGGATATCAATCAGCCTTTCTAATGTTTTTAGAAGGAATTACGATAGGTTTATGGGTCTGAGATCCCTAGGATTTACATGGGAACATTTACCGGCTTTGGGTATGAAAACTACCTTTACTTCTCTTCATGACAGCGGAATGTATGCCATTTTTACGCAGCTTTTCAGGATTATCTCAAGCAAAGGCGAGATGATATCCGAGGTGTTTTAAATTTCAGCTGGCCCCGCGGATTTGTATGGTTTGAAGCTGTGTATCGCCCAGAGCAGTTTGTCCCTAGTAATCAGACCTTTAAAGTTAGTGATACGTGCAATTGAACTAGGCAGGTTTATATTGCTAGTAACGTGGGAGCTACCTGGGAAATGTGTATCCAGTAGTAGATTGAGCGATTCTTCGCTGAAAGTGGTCCAGGAGCCGTCCGCCTTTTTTAAAAAGCTAGGCATACCTGGGTTGGTTGAGAGGATTTTTCTTAGCCTAGATGCCTCCGAAGATTCCTCTATTTTTCCACAGAAGTCTCCAAGACGAGCGGTTGGCTTTCCTCAGTTCCTTTTTGTAATCATTGAGAGATGCTTTGTATGAAGCCCAGTCGGTTTCAGCTTTTGTGAACTTGGCTTGGTTGAACAGTTTTCTATACAACTGCTTCTTAGAGGTCCTAGTGCTGGGGCCCACCAAACCGGCTTCTTTTTGCCTCTAGGCCGTGTGAGCGGGCAGGTAGAAGTCAGAGCCTTATTGAGGGCCAAGGTGAGTACCCTGACCTTCTTATCTAGCTCCATGGTGTTCCGAGGAGGACTAAGGAGTTCAGATTTCATTGAACTTTTCAGCACTTCTCTATACTTGAGCCAGTCAGTTTTCCTATAATTTCTAAAAGCTGGCTGGCGGGGCTAAACTGAATTGAATGTAACGGTGGTCACTAAAAGAGTGTTCCGCCGAGACTTTAAAGTCTATAATTTCCTGATGGATTGAGTCGGAGACCAGAGTTATATCTAGAACCCCCTGTCTATCTTTTGTAATGAAGGTAGGTTCGCTACCAGTGTTACACACAATGAGATTAGTATTAAGAATATAATCAAAAAGAGACTCACCTCTGTCGTTGATGTCAGAACTGCCCCATACTGAATGGTGCGCATTGGCATCACATCCAATAATGAGACCAGTTTTTTGATGTTCAGCTGCCGCGATCAGTCCCTTTAGGTTGACACCAGGCAAGGACCCTACGTGGTCATGGGCCAGATAAGCCGAGGCTATCCAATGGGTGCCGCGAGCAGTCTCTAGACTCACCACGGTTGCATCACGGTCGCTGAAATTAGGGAGTAAAAATACATTTAAGCTACTTTTTGCCGTATGCAAGTTCTAGGTTTAACTTTGTCTGTTGCATACAACAATTTATATCCATGAGTCCGGAGTCCTCGAACCAGGTTGTTAATAATCCATGGCTCTTGGATCAGGACCATATCTTCTCCATCTTTAGAAAGACGGATAAGAAGGGAGGCCGAAGCCTTTTTGGAGTGGTGGAGGTTGATCTGTACTAATCGCAACATTGATCGTCGCAATCAGGCAGAGGAACTATTTGAATCTGAGTCTGAGTCAGAGGACGAGCCTAAGAGCTCTAGGAGTCGCTAAGAAGGACTTTGCTGAGGAGGCCTTCCGTGTCCATACTAGAGTTGGTGTTAGCAGTGGACGTAGAGGGCTGAGTGGGAGCAGCCTCAGTTGGTTCATCATCTTCCATGGATGGAAGGGAGATTGATGCTACAGGATTAGGGATTTTAAGTCCTGTGTCAGAGGGATACGGAGACTTATTTGCTTCTGGGTCATCCTTTTTGTACACCCGAAGTGTAATCTTATCCCAACCGAACTGGATTGCGCCGTTGGTCTTCGCCAAAGGAGCCAGGGATTCTTGATTGATCACTATAATAGCTGATCTGAAGGATCCCCTATGCTCTTCCAGCTTCGCAACTTTCCAGTCGTGGGTTAGGAGTGAGGGATTGCCCAGTGTGATAACCGCCAATACTTCTTCTGCAGAGGGGGGTTCAGCAGGGATCCAAGCACGAGCCCTCGGTCTGCTCGGGATGTCCTCCTTCGCAACAACCTCAAGCTTCGCTCCAGGCCAAACCTCCCCGAGTTTGCCTATGGCGATCTTATACAGATCCAATGATTTAATATTGTCACAGGCGACGAGCCGGATATGCCCTTGGTGTAGTCCGGCATCTTCAGTTACTGGAGCTGGTCCAGGGTGGTCCTTCATGAAGGCTAGATAGAGGCTAAGTAGCTTGATCCTCAGCTTATGCCATCGTTCGGGGGAAATTCTTCCCTCCGGATCGCTGCGGTCGATCACCGAGACCACGATTTTGTCCTTTAGGACATCGCTGAAGGACTTTTGAGATTTGGGGGCAGAATGTGAGGTGGTGCTGGTGTTATGCACCTTAGGTTTTTTGGAAACCGAAGTGGCTTCTTTCACCGATCTCTGGCGCTTGGACGTGAAGTCCTTGTTAGCGCTCTTGTCCTTCTCTAGCAAGCCTTGGGCCCATTTTAATTTGGCGATCTGCTGTGGTGTTCTGTTGGTCTCCATAATATCTCCAAAGACCTTCAGAGTTCTTATGGCATTTCGCCTGTCCGTGTAGTACGCCCTCGAGGGAGTGCGTTGTCGCGAACATCCACTACGAGACGTACTAGGATTTGTAAGGCTAGCAACGGAAGGGCCAGGAAGTGCCACAATCCTACCGCTACTAGGAATTGTTTTGCCTATATTAGGCTCACTGCTGCTGGCAGCAACTGGACCACGATTACACACAGTCGCAGTGCTACTCTTCGTTGCAGGAGCCGCAACAGTGGACAGCAATGTCGCCGTACTACCGCCCGGTTTGCAAGAGATACCGGTCTTGATGTTTTTATTTTTGTTTTGTTTGTTATTATTCATAGTTGAACCCACGAGTAGCGGAGAAAGGAGGTCCGCCTGCACAGAGATCCGCAGTATGCAGGTAAGGCTGGTTAATCCGGAGGTCGCCAGGTATCCGGATACTCCGTGGGCGACTGAGCAATTTTTTTTTAACTGTGCCCTCAGCCTGGCCGACTATCGCCACGGGTCGTGTCACACCTTAAGTCCAGCCCAGCGGATAAGGAAAGGGAGAAGGAGTGAGAGAATCAGAGTGAGGAAATCAGGAGAGAGGAGGGGTAGGAAATAAAGGGGAATTGGGGCAGGACGGAATGTCCTTTGGGCAGTTCTTAGTGGATGTATGAAACATCGTTAAGCCTCCACACCGGCACCACCAACGGATGGTGCACTCGACAAGGTGACTACCCTTCGTGAAGGGATGTTCAAGGAAACGCCTATTACCAAAAGGGTGAATTTTATCCTTTTCTTATACATTTAATTATGCCATCTGTCATACACCATAAACTGAATGCCACTGAGTACGACAAATATTTTTCGGAGTTTAAGTAACAAATTGTTGTTTGTGTTGTAAGACAGACACATACGACAATATGTCACCGATCAAGAAATAAAAAAAACAGAATTTGAATGTTAAATCTGTCGTATGTATTTATTTTGTAGTATTATTACTTATTCGCCTTTGTGTTTTTCGCATTTTATCAAAAAAAAGAAACAATATGAACCAACTCAATTCAATTAACTAATTCTGATAATTCTGTGTGTCCCGTGTAGAAAAAAGCCTTTCACATAATTAGACCGGTGCAAACGTTAGTCCCTTTTTTGGTATAATACGAAAAACACAAAAAGGCATTGAAGTCAATCTAAATAAAATTCTCCCGTATGAACATCTACATTTCAGCGTTTCCAGAGATAAATATTCAAAGGTAGTAGGTACAGAAGCTACACATCGGTAGTACAAACATTTTTAAGCCTTCAAACGAGTTTTTATTCATATTAAGCCAAATAATTATTCCTAGTGGAATCTGTTTCTATTTTGGGTTGCTGTTTTAGTGATGAAATTATGTCTTGATTAGGTTTTGAATGTTTGTGACTGTTAAGATGTTGCCTGTTGTTTGTAAGTTTGGTGTTACAGTACGGACAGAATGCCTTCTTGACAACTTTTTTAAGGAAACGAAAATCATGTTTGCCTGTTTTTGAACATGTGAAACTGTTAGCTATGGCGTTTCCATCAGAATTAAAAAAAAACTGAAAATAGTCGACTTTTGCAGCAGAAAGTTTAGTTAATTTTTCCACATATCCAGCAGGAAAAGTATCAGAATCATTTTTGGAATGATACCTCCAGCAACACCAACACAAGACACATGGGCGCCAGGAACTCTTCTTTTTTCATTAAAGGAATCTAGATTTAATAAAATCTCTGAAGCACATGTACAGTTTGAATAATTGTAATAATTAAACTAATCTACATACCTTTTCATTATCCGAATTATTAAGTTTTGTTTTCTTTTTTCCATTTGTACCTTATAAACTACTTATTTAGGCCAGGCACCAGGCTATTCAAAGCTTGTTCATTTTATTGTAATGAAACGTTGGTAATTATTGCAACAAGGAATTCAAGTTATATATCAATACTACATCTTTAGATCACCAACAAAACAGAGTTCTGAATGAACTTGACAAATGGAAATGAATTTTGAATTTGAAAATAAAATGCTGCCGAATTTGCATTTAATAAAATAACGAAAAATATCTTTTAAGGATAATGTTGCATTTTGCTGCATGTGCAAAATGTTTTTGTTAGAAAAACAAAAATAGTAGTACACACATGTGAAAGCAGTTCACAGTAGTACGAACAGTTTCACATATTAAACTTAGTCGATTACCCGCTTATTGCAGTTTTGACCAAATTTTATACCTAACTATTTATTGTTTTGTTGCTGATCATACTAAATTTGATAGTATCTCTTTTGTGTTTCAAATCACGTTAAAATTGATAATATTGTATAAACAGCTATTTCTAACCAAATTGTGTATTATTTTGTGTTACAAATCATGTTAAAATTGATAAAATTTTGTATAAACAGCTAATCAAATTAACCAAATTGTATAATATTTTGTGTTTCAAATCACGTTAAAATTGATATCATTGTTTTATATAATAATATTTCTTCATATCTTTTGTTAAACATTTTTTTTTTCTCCTTTTCTTTATATTTTAAAATTTTTGCTTTTTATTATTTCTTTTATTTCTTTTTTTTTAAATCATATTATGAAATGTCATCTCAGGCAGACGGCAGTATTGCCATGTCCTCATTCTTAAGTATACCAATTTGTAAACTTTATGATGGAAAAAATAAAGAATCTATCTAATCTAATCTAATCATGGAATGTGTCGAAAGTAGTACAATTTTTTTTTCGGGGTGCGAGACTTTTTACACTGGAGCACTCAGACTCAATACTGGTCCATTGTACTACCAGGCAGACACCCCACATTTTACTGTGAGAATTTACTCTTTTTCCTACGAAAAACGAGATGAAGCTTCAATGATAAGGAGCTTAGGTTTACAGCACCCACCATATCCGCACCAAACACCTGCCACCTGATACGAGCAAAACCAGAACAATCACAGAGGAAGTGCTCCGCAGAGTCGTCGCTTTCTCCACAGGCTTCGCAGTTGGTGGTATCGCTTAGGCCAAGCACCTTAAGGTGTTTGGCAAAAGCGTAGTGTCCCGTAAGAACGCTAGTAGTCTGCTTTTCTGTTAAGGGACAACAAGAATGCCGCGGATTTCCTACAGACGTTGGGGATAATTTGCTTAGTCTGTCTGCACCCTGGAGAGTCATGCCAACGGCGATTGTGTTCATATGAAACCCAAACGTCAATGGAAGCCCTGACCGATGACGCAGGCAGACAAATCGTTGGTTCAGGTCCTGAGAAGTCCCCCCTCTGAGCCCAGTCTAGCAAGTTCATCGGAGATCTCATTTCCCATGATCCCGTTACGAAGTAGTACAATACTACCACAGTGTTTCTTCGGCAACGCTGCTACCTTTCCTTACAATGGGCTCGTTCAATTCGCAAGGCAACTCCTAGTCCCTACTATTTTACCTTTCCTCATTGATCAAATAACTCACGGGACCATCGTTTGACAACGGATAGAAATTTAATTATTAGGGAACGCCAAAGTTGTTCTCACTATTAACAGCAATGTATGTGGATGAATTGAAGAGGAACACCGACATAAAAAAAGCGTCAAAATAACACACCTATACTTTTAATTTTTTTTTTAATTTTTCACCTCGATCGTCTTTCCCAAGTATCCCCTCCCATACTTACAAAACGATATAGAAGCTTCAAGTGAGCAACATATTTTGCTCACGAATGATCACCTTTACTTATTGGGTAAAGACGGGAGATATGATCTAGCTTTTTTGTTTCTTTTATATTTTCTTAATACAATTTTTGTTTTTAACGAAACAAAACTAAAATGTATTAAAAACATAGGGACGGGCTACAGTCCGCTTGGGCGAACTGTTGGATACCCTATTCTTATTCCTATCCCTCATAAGTGGGCGTGACAAAAGTCTAAGTATGGTTGAATTGTGAAGAACGCTCTACATATTTTTTTATATAACATTTAAAGGATTTTATCAAAAAAAACGCTCCCTAGCTCAAACTTAGGTGTTTCAATAAAATTGTTTTATTTAATTGTGGGCGTGTGAGTAGGCGGATTTTTTAAAAAAAAACACATGAGAATAAAGGGCCCCTAGAGAGTATATATTATAAATTTCAGCTCCCTAGCTCAAACTTTGAATTTTCAAAAAAAAAAAAAAAAAAAAAAATTGTGGGCGTGTCAGTGGGTGGATTTTAAAAATATTTACACATGAGCATAAAGGGCCCATAGAGAGTATATATTGTAAATTTCAGCTCCCTAGCTCAAACTTTGGATTTTCAAAAATTAATATACCCTTAGAATAGGTTATACAAAAATTGTTTTATTTATTTGTGGGCGTGTCAGTGGGCGGATTTTGAAATTTTTTTATCCTGAGCAGTTTTAGGAGTCATAGATCATATATACAAAATTTCAGCTTTCTAGCTCAAAATTCGATTTTTTCCAAAATTTTGTTTTTTTGTGTTTGTGGGCGTGTCTGTGGGCGGATTTCAAAAATTCGTAAACTTGAATATTTCGGGACCCTAGAGAGTATATGGTTAAAATTTCAGCTCTCTAGGTCCAGTTTAAAGGCCTAATTTTTGGCTACAGACGGACGGACGGCCTGACGGACGGACGGACATGGCTAGATCGACATTACTATCGATGCTGATCATAAATATAGTAACTTTTAGGGGTCTACGGGCAATATTAAGGTATGTTACAAACTATGCGTCAAAATTAATATACCCTTAGAATAGGGTATAATGATAACAACGCTTTAAAAATAAAAAGGAACATACGAAGTGCATGTGTTATGGGAATACTTTTGACACAGTATGCATTGTGACCAGTCATCAAGGGCAAACCATCCTTTCCCAAACTTTTTTTTTCTCGGCAGAAACGGCACACTTCGTCCCGCGTTGGAACAAATCCATAGGCCTGCAACTTCTTTAAATGGTTTACTATTTTTCGTTCGAATGTGTTGCCCAAACAAGATGGAGTTACAAAAGTCAATTTTTTTTTTAATTTTATTTTTAAAAGGGGAATCCAAACTCCAGAGCACTCAGACTCGGTAACGGTCCATTGTACTACCAGGCAGAAATCCTCTTTTTCGTGTAGAGTTTGGAGAAAAAAGGTGTTATTCTATTCGTTTCTTTCCTTTAATGGGTGGCGTATGTTGTTGTTCCGAATGGGGATTGAACCTGCGCCGCACGGGTCACAATCCAATACACTGCCATCCACACCATCGCCACCAGCAACATTTTTGTCGTCTTGATATGCCTCCTCAATATTGTTGCTGGTATTTTATGCAGTTTTGCATTTATGAACATCGTATTCGTTTTTATATTTTCAAAAGAATATTTCAGATCGATTTTCGACCATAAATTGCGATTTGAATTGTTTTTTCTTTTAAATATATTAGGCATTTCTATTTATTAAATATGTACAAGACAATATACATTTTAACTGATCAAGCTGTGTAAATATTGCGAGAGGTATAAAAAGTAATGATGAAACCAGAAATACGTACAAAATTACATAGAGGGGGAAATGGAACATGTGCCATATCAGCGCTCAACAAATTGCGCCATATCCCGTCTTCGACCAAAATTCAAAAAAAGGATGTTCCAATTTGACGTATCATTTTAAATTGGCCGCCACTTTATTTTACAGCTATTAGAATATGTAGATACACCGAAATTTTTTCAGGTATGAAGTAAACACATTACCGTTAGCTAAAATGGATCGGTACACTATTTAGCAACATGTTTTTATTATTAAAATTTATTTTATGGTGAAAGTTTTGCAGAAGTTAAAAGAAAATTTCTTTCTAAATACGGTACAGAAAATGCTGCATCAAACCGTGCTATTAAACTATCGTTCATAAATTTGAAGAAACTGGTTCGGTTCAAGATCAGAGAAGCAAAGCCTATCATCGTAGTGGTCGTTCAAGTGGAAATATAGTGGCATAAGTGTTACTGAAGAGCCAAGGACGTCGATTCGTCGTTGTTCACAGCAACTAAACCTCAAACCAACAACTTTGTTTAACATTTTGAAGAATGTAAAGCCTTACAAAATACAGTCAACACAAGAATTAAAGCCAACTGACCACGCAGTGCGTCGACAATTCGTTAAATGGGCCATAGAGAAGCAACAACAAAATGACATTTTTTTTAAGCAAATTATCTCCACGATGAGGTTCATATTGAAATCAGCGGTTATGTCAATAAACAAAACTGTCGAATTTAGGTTGAAAAAAATTGATTGTTTGAAAGGCCAATGAAACCAAGAACAGTTACTGTATGGTGTGGATTTTGGTGTGGGGGCATTATTGGTCCATTTTTCTTCGGAGATGAAATGGCAATGCAGTTACTGTGGATGGAGCTCGATATCAAGCGATGATTAGAAACTTTTTGTAGAGTCAATTGGAAGATATAGATGTGTAGAATTTGTGATTTTAACAAGATGGTGCAACATGCCACACAGCAATGAACTCAATCGATCTTTTAAAAGAGGAGTTTAACAATCGCATAATTTCCCGAAAAACAGACGTGAATTGACCACCAATATCATGCGATTAAGCCACTAGATTTTTTCTTTTGGGCTTTCTTGAAGAATAAAGCCTATGCCGATAATCCTCAAACTAAAGACAACATAATCGAGCAAATAGCACTTTTTTAACTGAAAAAAAATAAATACACTCAACTATATTCCTTTTTTTCTGGATACACAACTAAAGACAGCGCAACGACGTCTTCGCTGTTTCAGTTTCCCGATAAAAAGAGGAGAATGTAATGTAATATGTATATAAACTGTGGCGAGCTGGTAAACCTAGGTAACTTCGAATTCCACACTCCACTTCCCATGAAACAAAAAATTATTACCCACCTGAAAACTGAAGTTGAACCGGTTCGATTTCTCTGCCATTTTTAGCACTAAACCGCTCAACCATTTTATTTTCGAACTCGACGTCACCCAACCGGCAGCCTACATAAGTTCAGGCAAATTGCATTCGCGCCCTTTACATTTTTGCACTTTCTACGCGCTAGCATTAGCCTGCAACCACGTAAGTGCTGAATTTTCTTTTCAAAAATGCAAGTTACCAATAATTTTATATATTTCAGTTGGTTATCAAATATAGAATATTTTTTTTTGTCCGGTGCATTAAAATCCTTTTTGTGGAACCAATTTTTGTGACCAGCAACAGAGCTGCAAGGTGTAAACTCACGTGGTAAATTAAGACCACTTAAAGGTAACATTTTTTTTTCTGAAAATGAGTTTAATCTAATGCACAGTAATTCCTACAGATAAAGTGCGGATGTCCGAAGGAAACGTCCTAACGCTCCTTGCGGCCGCACAGATACGCCGACGCAACTTGACGGCGCGTGGTCGGGACGCGCAAGCGCTACCTCCTACCAAGGCATCCGCACCCAATAAAATAAAATAAAAAGAAAAAAAAAACCCCGAAAACCCGTGAGTCACGAAGAACAATAACTACCCTATCACCCATCGGGCAACACGCTTCGGATAGTGCTCCGCCCTACAATAAAAAGGGAAATCACAAAAGGGCCATCAGCGCACCTAACCTAACCCCCCCGAACATCAAACACATGCAGGGCCACCCGCCTGGAAATTTTCTTTTCATCAATTCAATTACCCACAGCCATCTCTAACTTTCTCCCCTCCATCGCCACCAGCATAGCAGATTAATTGTACAACAAATCAGAGCAGTAGTGAAAGTGCGAAACAAGTGATCAAAAAAATAATTAACATAAAGCGATTAGTTAAACTTAGAACTAGAATTTTTAATTTGCGAAGTTGCTTGAAAACATACTTATTGTCTAGATCTTAACCCTAAAATATACTTATTGTCTAAATCCTAACCATAACACATACCTTTTGCATAATTCTTAAACATAAACCATTTTTTTTTTTTTTTTTTTTTTTTTTTTTTTAAAAAGGAAATCCAAATCCCAGAGCACTCAGACTCGGTGACGTTCCATTGTACTACCAGGCAGAAATCCTCCTTTTGGTGTAGAGGGCATATGATTGGGTGGCGTATGTTGTTGTTCCCCATGGGGAAAACCATAAACCATACTTATTGTCTAAATCTTAACTCTGAAACATACTCTGAAACATACGTATTGCTTGATTCTTAACCTTAAACACACAAAAAGCCTAAGAATAGATTGCATTTTCTTAATTAATACTTCTCTACCTAATCTTTAAACGAAACTGCTGAAATTTGTGCACAAAACTTCATCGCATCGGCATCATCATCAAGTTCAAACAAATTGAGTACAAAAACTTTTATCTTTTCTTTGGCTTAAACTCAATAAATTTAACGTTTAATATCGTACTTATACTTTGAAGTGAAATACTTCATATACTAAATATATACCTAATACTTAAAATCTTAATATTAATGCTCATACAGCTTATAAATTGCCTAATTAACTGCTTATCAGTTATACTCGCCGTACATTACGCAATGAAGTTGCACAATTAATAAATCAGATTTCCTGATAACATTTTGTTATGAATTCGCGATACATTGATAGTTCTTTTACCTGAAAAGTATTAAATAAATAATCATGTGTTAAGCGTGTACCTTTTCGTTGAGATGTGTTATTGATTGAGTGTGGATGAAGTGTATTAGGGACTATCCCATCATAAGTTGAGGAAGGGATAGTCACGGTGAAATGGCAATAGCCATTTGCAAGGGGAGGGTCTCCTCCAGGTGTCATTAAACCGACGACGCCACGGCTGATAAGACTAGGTTCATGTACCCTTTTTTTTTTTTTTTTTTTTTTTTATTTTAAAAAGGAAATCCAAATCCCAGAGCACTCAGACTCGATAACGTTCCATTGTACTACCAGGCAGAAATCCTTCTTTTGGTGTAGAGGCATGTGATTGGGTGGCGTATGTTGTTGTTCCCCATGGGGATTGAACCTGCACCGCACGGGTCACAAGCCAACACACTAACCTCTGCACCGTCGCCACCCTTCATGAACCCTTACTTTCTCTTCACCTTCGAATATTTTGAAGCATTCTTTACAATAGCTTCACCGCTTCATGCAGTGATCTATTCATTCGCTTTCTCGGCACGATATATTTGTAGGCAGGCTAAGTAGGCAGCAAGATCCCATTCCACCGACGAGCTGATGTCGTGCATCCGCAAGCGTGCCAACCGCTGCTTCTAAATAGGGGTAATTTTTATACGATCCTGCATCCGCTCTTGCTTGCGACGTAAGCAAGTCGAACAGCAACGCTGATGCTTCATCCCACCTGTACGCAACAAAACAACAGTTCATTTAGAAAGAATTAAAAGTGAACTATTTCACCCGCTGCACGATATGACTTGCCTTAACCCTAGCTACCAAAACTGTTGGCTCTTTTTTCCGATGTTTACTCGGTAAAAGCGAATGCGCAACGGTTGTTCGAATGCAACAAAAATATATCATAGGAAATGGGAGAGAACAGTATTATTGGAAGCGACGTCATGTCGGTGCAGGAACCCGGGGGACTCGTATCTGGGTCTTAGTTTGTGGACAGACTGCAACCCCCGTTTTATTCTACCCACAGGGGGTAGCGAAACATAATGTTTGGGAAAGATGACTTAAAGCATTCGATGTTCTCCTACTATACTACTATATTCAATCCTTGTGCCACAATAACTCATTTTGCGAAATGTTTAAGAAACTCTTCCCCTATCTGCGAATGCCACTTTCAACTGTTCTCGCTTCACGGTCATATTAAACGTAATATGTATCTATAAATATACCAGTTATATTATTGAGAATATAAATATACCAGTTATATCATTGAGAAATACTAATTTCAATGACCATAGTTCTGATGCAGAAGAGCTTTGTAAATAAAAGTACATCACCTGATTCGTCTAATGGAATTCCAAGTATTCTTCTAACACATTTAAAGACATTGCTCAAGTGTCCTTGATTTTAAAGTTTCTTCATTTCCTGGATTTTCAACAGTGGAAAAGTAAAACGACCTGCATAGACTAACTTACGTCCACTAAGGATACTTCTGTCCAGACGACCGGTTGCTGGCAAACCATTAAATATGTGAAGATGAGAAATTAAACTGAAAACTATAGTGTAGAGCTTCGTCTTACAATGGACGCAAGATGATATACTTCATATGCAAGGATATAAGCAAGAAATTTCTTTTGTTCTGTCTTCTTCACGAATCCATTGCATTGTCTTTCATCTTTTAAAAGAAATACGCTTGGTTCATTCCATAGAAATATCTGTGTGGAAATGATTAAAATAGTGTGCCCCAACACAAACCATATGGGATGGGTGTAGCTGTAGGTTGTGTTGAGCATTGAGCGATCCCCAATAAGATAGTGAGCGAAAGTAATCTTTGCCTCATTTAGTATTTCGGGTTTTTTGTTCTCTGGATTTACGAGCAACGTCCTCGTGCTTGTAATTGTAAAAAATAGCTACCCTTAGCTTCAGTAAATTCCTCTTGAGCCGAGAGTAAAGTTTCCGCTTCCATTTTTACCGATTTCTCGCTGGGTCGTCTTATGTATTTTGCGCGAGCACACGCCTTGAGAGCACTTCAAATACGTTCTAAGCGAAAATTTATTGCACGAGGAAATTAAAACTTTTTTCTCAGTATTGGGCAGGATTCTTCTTTTCGGCTTCTTTCTTCCCCTGAGTTTTTCTCATTTATCCTTTTTTGTCTACTTAGGACACAACAAGCACCCAGTCAATCTTAAGAGAATATGATAAGGAGATTGAGGTGAAAGCAGACTTGGAATAAAAGAAATGTTATTTAAATGCTTTATAATGCATACAACCAGCAGAATAGAGAGGAGAATGAAAAACAGAGAAGCTATCCATAGTTTCCGTTTTTTGCCCATGGCAAGTACGTATGTCGTATATACGTTTTGTTTTTATGATGCTGTCACTGCAGGCAATTTTGGTCAAGTGTATACCCTGCTGCAAGCAGTTTTTGCACCTGAGCTTGTTCGTTCTGAAGTAGTTGGTTGGATTCTGAGACAACAAACCCTTCGTGTGTCGGGACTTTAGAGTCTTGCGTGAAATCAAAAACTGCCCCAACAGTAAAGTTAGGCAAAAGGGAGTGCAATTAACTAAAGAAAAATGGAAAAATTATTCTGGTAGATGGTATATGAACGCGGAAGGTCGAGCTATGAAGGGCATGGGAATGAGGTTGACGTACTGTTTTCGATATTAAAAGTTCGTACAAACAGAGAATGTCTGTTAATACAGAACTTGATTGCTTTTGAAGGCGACACCACTTAGGGCCAAAGTTCTCTTGAAGTATTTCAACTGCGAAAATTCCATAACAAAAACAGGAAAGTCGATCAGTCCCTGCACCTGTAGTTTAGTTTCATTGACAAATTGACACTGTTTTTGTTTCTTATTAAAACAATTTAATTGCGATTTTTTTTAGAAATCAGCAATGAAATGAGAGAAGTTCTAAGGGCATTTTAATTTGATTTGATGGGTGTCATTTTGAAAGTGAAGTCATTAAATATCAGTGGTAGGTACATCATAAAATCATCAAATCGAATGAAAATCGACGCGAGCAATTTCTTTCGTCCTCGGTAGGCGTAGAAGGCAGCATCGCAATTTTAGAAACAAACGCTCTTACAGTCGGGCCGATAGAATATCAAACTCAGACATCTGCTGGTAGGTACTACAGACGTTATAAAAACAATGCCAGAAAATTGGACAAGCCATACAACTTCGCCAAAATAAAATTTCAAGCCATTTCAGGGACCCAAACTTAATCAACCTGCTGTTGCAGCGGCAAACATGCAGAAAAATTCTAGCCGCCGCTTTTTTATTAAAGATAGAAATAATAATTTACTTTTTCTCGTCGACACTGGAGCTGAAATTTTAGTTCTTCCTTTCGGAATAAAAAATAATCAAAAAATTTCACTGATTCGTCTTACTACAATTGCTGGTTTCAAAATTGCTCAACTTTAATATTGGTCTCAGGTGGAATCTCATTCACTCACTAATTCAAGCTTCAGTCAATCGTCCCATTCTGGGGGCTGATTTTTTCACTAAAATTGGATCGGTAATTGACATGAAAAATAAAAGAGTAATAGATCCGTTAACAAAGCTATACGCCAAAGCTTTGACTTTTTGTACAAATGGTTCAACAGCAATTAAATTGCAGATCAACATCAAGATCTTCTACTCTCACTCAAGAACCAGATTATTAAGCCCCGGTAAAACGCCCAATAGTCCATCACATCGCAACCAAAGGCCTTCTTCCAGTCTATCGGCCTAGACGACTAGACGCTACGCGACATAAATCTGGAAAACCGAATTCGTGCACATGAATCTGAATGAAAGCTGTGCACCTGTCAGCCATCAGCTCCTCATACTTGCTCACGTTTACATAGGGTATTATGTGATATGTTTTTGTTTGATAAATCAGAAATTGAAAAGTATTCAATAACAATAATTTCAAATGGTTTAAACTAAATAATTTAAATAAGAATGCTGATTGAAAATTAACATGGATGCATTCCCAAACATAAATAATGAATTATTCAAAGTTATTAAACAAAAACTAAAAAAGGTCTCTATTTAAAAAAATAAAAAATATCCTAGATATCGTTTACAACGACCTCTTGTTTATAACGATTAAACTTGTTGCTCAGTTGTAGATCGTTTTAAACGATTGTACCCCCAAATCTATGTATATTATACACAGAAGGGGGTTGGCAACTCTGCTACAAAGTGTATAGTTCAATTAGAAATCTGCTCTCGTAAAATTCTTAAATATAACTAGCCAAAGTTCGTAATTAATAATTAAAAGTGTATAAACAGCTGCGTCGACTGTCTGTTTCCATAAATAAAACAGCAAAAGCAGGTAATCCTAATTTATTAGCTATGAAATAAACTTTCCAACTAGACACCTAAGTCACATGACTGACAACAAAAGGAAAATCGATCAAACGTCACCTGAAAAAAATATTTATCCACTTTTTAATATCAACAGTAGTTGAACGGACCTTTGAAAAACTGTACCTCTGGTGTTGGCTTGTGAGTTCCGTACAATTGCTTCAAGAACGATTTTAAAGAAAGTGCATGATAGCGCATCGGCTTGCCTCAAACCTTTTTCGACATCAAATGGCTCGGTGGTGTTCTTGCCGACTTTGACGGAGCAGCGAGATTTCTCGCTCGTTTCTGCACAAACGGACGAGTTTTGCCGGGATGCCAAAACTTGACATGGCTTTGTATAATTCGTCCCTATATATACGCTATCATAGGCGACTTTAAAGTCGATAAATAGATGGTGTGTATCGATCTGAAATTCCTGGGTTTTTTCCAAGATCTGTCGGAGTGTGAAAATTTGGTTGATGTTTGACTTTCCTGGCCTAAAACCGCAGTGATATGGGCCGATCACACAAGACAGCCGACAAGATCTTATACGCGACATTCAGGAGACTTATTCCTCTGTAGTTGGCGCAGTTCTGAGTATCTCCTTTCTTGTAGATGGGGCACACGATGTTGAGGTTCCATTCGTCGGGCATGCTTTCATCCGACCAAATTTCACAGATGAGTTGGTGCATGATCCTTACCAAGCAATTTCCCGATGGTTTGAAAAGCTCGGCCGGAAGGCCATCCGCCCCAGCAGCTTTTTTGGTCTTAATTTTGGATATCGCTATCCTCACTTCGTGTAGGTCGGGTGGACGGAAGTTTTGGCTATCATCGTCCAAGCTGAACAGATCATTCTGCCTGACAGCGGGTTGTTGGCTGTCTTCGCCGTTTAACAATCTGCAGAAGTGTTCTTTCCAAATCCTCAGCACCGACTGTGAATCTACTACTGTATTCCCATACTCAAAAAAACAATTTATCGAAAAATACGAATTTTGAGCAAAAAAGTTGCAATTTTTAATATATTGTCTTTAGGGGCCCAAAATGCTCGGGAGTAAAATTTTAAATATCCGGCCGCTGACACGCCCACAATTTAAAACAAAAAATACAATTTTACCGAAAAGCCAAAGTTTGAGCTAAGAGGCTAAAATTTAAGATATATACTCTTTAGCGGACTTTGATGCTCATGTTTAAACAATTTTAAAATCCGCCCACAATTTAAAAAAATACCGTTTTATGGAGAAATCCAAGTTTTAACTAGAAAGCTGAAAATACTACTCTCTAGAGGCTCTTGTGTAAATATTTTTATTTTGTTTTATTAATTCGCCCACTGACACGCCAAAAACAAACTATTATTGAAGAAATCATTTTAAATGAAAGTCATATTCTTCGCAAAGTATGTAGATAAAAAGGTTTTGAACAATTCCTTTTTATAAGGTTTTCTACCATGCCCACTTTTAAGGGGCGTTTTTTTGACAAAAAAATTTGTTTATTCCATAAAATCCTTTAAATATTGTATAACAAAGTATGAAGATCGTTCTCAACAAATCACCCAAACTTAGATTTTTGCCACGACCAATTCATTGGCTACTGGAATATTGACTGTAGCTTTTCTCTATGTTTTTTTTTATTTAACTTGCAAATAAAATCGAACAATCGATCTCGCCAACAAATATCATGTTCGCTCTTAAAGAGAAATTTACGACCTAATTTCTGATTTGCTAACCCTAGATCACAAACCTTCGTCAAATCGAATCTGTTCAATTTTTTTTTTTAATTTCTTTTCCCTCAGTGATCGAGTCTCGCACATTCACCGTATATGATCATTTAGTGTTGATCTCAAAAAGGTTACACACACAGTCAAAACTAGTGTATATAGGATATAGTCACTTTCGGTTGGTCGAATCAACGGAGGTTGGTAATAACCCGATTTTTAGCTGCAACTTCTGTCAGAAATGTCATTTTTAATATTTTGGAACCGAAGTCTTTAAATCAACAAGGAACGAGTTCAGAGCAGTGAGATTTTAGAAAAAGGAGATTAACTTGTGTCTTGTGTCAAACCGTTTGTGGCGAGCACAAAGTTTAAAGGTGCCACTCATGTAATAATAATTTACTTTGAAATTTTTTTTCGTTGTTTGCTTTATTCTTACATAATCTTTTGATTCTAAAAAATCCAAATAATGAAATTCCTGTTTTTGTTAATTGAAAGTTATTACACCTTATTGACCGCAAAAATCGTAATAAAAAGAAGTAAAAACTAAAAACAAAACCGAAAAACTTTTATGTTTGAAATTTTATAATTCTTTTTTATTAGCACGTATGCATTTCGGTTCTCAGCTGCGGAACCATCATCAGCGAGCGACAATTAAACAATTACAAAAGAGATTATTTACATATGCTATACATAGTTGGTTAAATAAGTTAAGTAAACATAGTGAAGAGAGTGACAAAACAGTTTCTAATTTTTCGTTTTTAAAAAGTTGAACAGAAGAGAATCAGTTGGTCCAGCTTCCAAATTCATCAAGTTGTCGTTCAAGTGGATATGTATCGATTCATAGGCGTCTAGTTTGTGTGGTTTGTTTACATTTTTTATGAGTCGGAAATTATTGTCAAATGATGTAATTGTATGTCGATCTGCATTACTTGGGTCAAATATGTGTGCCGCTATAGCTTTGTCAATCTCTTTCTTTTTTACAGATCTAAGGTGTTCATTGAATCTAGTTTCGGCGGCTCTTCTCGTTTGTCCAATATATTTTTTCTCACAATTAGAACAAGAGATCTCATAAATTCCACTGCATCGATGAGTTGGTGTGTGGTCTTTTGTGTAACCCAAGCGCAATTTAAGTTTGTTGTTGTTGGTGTGAATTATGTTCATATGGGCTTTGGCAAAGACATGCATTAATTTGTTGGTGATTTTCGGGGTGAAGGGTAAAGTGACACGGTGTTTAGGTGTGGATGTGTTTTGTTCAAATAATGTACTGATGTTGTTTCGTTTCAATTTTGTCGAGTGTTTTTTAATTAAATTGTCAATAATAGATTTCTCATATCCATTGACATCAGCTATGTTTAATATTTGTTGGTATTCCTTCATATAATTTTGTATGGTCAGAGGTAGACGGCATAATCTGTACACCATTGAATGAAAGGCAGCAAGTTTTTGGCTATATTTGCAGTATGAGTCGTTGGTTATGTAGCGGTCTGTTGATGTCGTTTTTCGGTAAACACTAAATTCAATTGTCTTTCCTCTTCGTTTTATTTCTAAATCTAG
This sequence comes from Portevinia maculata, assembly GCA_949715645.1. Classification (NCBI taxonomy): domain Eukaryota; kingdom Metazoa; phylum Arthropoda; class Insecta; order Diptera; family Syrphidae; genus Portevinia; species Portevinia maculata. The sequence continues at coordinate 19,713,166 of OX454525.1, forward strand.
AAATGGTATAGTGTGGAGTGTTTCATCCTCCTTCTCAAAGGTGAATTGGATGCTTGGAAATCTGCTGTTGATTAGTTGGAGTACCTTGTCGGCTTCTGACTTGTTTACCACGGCAAATGTATCATCAACATACCTATACCAAATGCGTGGTAGTTTACCTATTTTATTTAGGTCGGTTTCAAATTTGCACATAAATGCTTCAGCTACATATGGCGACAGGCCATTGCCCATACTACATCTGAAATTGTTGGTGTAAAAAATATTGCGAAATTAAAAACAATTGTGCTTCATGCATATGGTTATGCAATCAATGTAAGCCCTTACTTGTTCTGGTGGTAAATCGAATTTAATTAGATGTTGTTTAATTGCATCAATGGCTTCACTGATGGGAATCGATCGAAAAAGAGCCGTTACATCAAATGAAATCATATTTTCATCGTCTTCAATTTCTATGTCTTTTGTTTTGTCGACAAAATCAAATGTATTTTTGACTGAAAAGCCGTCGAAGTTACCGAATTTCCTCCACTCATTAACAAGCCATTTTGTTATCTTCATTAGTGGTGAATTTACGTTTGAGACAATTTTCCTCATTTTATCTCCTGTTTTATGCACTTTTGGTAAACCATACATTAAAGGAACAGTTGGATTTGACACCCGTAGTTTGTATTTATTGACGTTGAATACACGATGTATGGTTTCAACTGCAATTTTGGCATCTGCAATCATGGCATTCAAAGGTGATTTTTTATTTACTTTGAAATTGTCTTCTTCTATTGATTTCAACATTTTACTGTCATAATCCGCTTTGTTCATGATGACCACCAAAAGTGCATAAAACAGGAGATAAAATGAGGAAAATTGTCTCAAACGTAAATTCACCACTAATGAAGATAACAAAATGGCTTGTTAATGAGTGGAGGAAATTCGGTAACTTCGACGGCTTTTCAGTCAAAAATACATTTGATTTTGTCGACAAAACAAAAGACATAGAAATTGAAGACGATGAAAATATGATTTCATTTGATGTAACGGCTCTTTTTCCATCGATTCCCATCAGTGAAGCCATTGATGCAATTAAACAACATCTAATTAAATTCGATTTACCACCAGAACAAGTAAGGGCTTACATTGATTGCATAACCATATGCATGAAGCACAATTGTTTTCAATTTCGCAATATTTTTTACACCAACAATTTCGGATGTAGTATGGGCAATGGCCTGTCGCCATATGTAGCTGAAGCATTTATGTGCAAATTTGAAACCGACCTAAATAAAATAGGTAAACTACCACGCATTTGGTATAGGTATGTTGATGATACATTTGCCGTGGTAAACAAGTCAGAAGCCGACAAGGTACTCCAACTAATCAACAGCAGATTTCCAAGCATCCAATTCACCTTTGAGAAGGAGGATGAAACACTCCACACTATACCATTTCTAGATTTAGAAATAAAACGAAGAGGAAAGACAATTGAATTTAGTGTTTACCGAAAAACGACATCAACAGACCGCTACATAACCAACGACTCATACTGCACATATAGCCAAAAACTTGCTGCCTTTCATTCAATGGTGTACAGATTATGCCGTCTACCTCTGACCATACAAAATTATATGAAGGAATACCAACAAATATTAAACATAGCTGATGTCAATGGATATGAGAAATCTATTATTGACAATTTAATTAAAAAACACTCGACAAAATTGAAACGAAACAACATCAGTACATTATTTGAACAAAACACATCCACACCTAAACACCGTGTCACTTTACCCTTCACCCCGAAAATCACCAACAAATTAATGCATGTCTTTGCCAAAGCCCAAATGAACATAATTCACACCAACAACAACAAACTTAAATTGCGCTTGGGTTCCACAAAAGACCACACACCAACTCATCGATGTAGTCGAATTTATGAGATCTCTTGTTCTAATTGTGAGAAAAAATATATTGGACAAACGAGAAGAGCGGCCGAAACTAGATTCAATGAACACCTTAGATCTGTGAAAAACAAAGAGATTGACAAAGCTATAGCGGCACACATATTTGACCCAAGTAATGCAGATCGACATACAATTACATCATTTGACAATAATTTCCGACTCATAAAAAATGTAAACAAACCACACAAACTAGACGCCTATGAATCGATACTCGTACATATCCACTTGAACGACAACTTGATGAATTTAGAAGCTGGACCAATTGATTCTCTTCTGTTCAACTTATTAAAAAAGAAAAATTAGAAACTGCTTTGTCACTCTCTTCACTATATTTGCTTAACTTATTTAACCAACTATGTATAGCATATGTACCTAATCTCTTTTGTAATTGTTTAATTGTCGCTCGCTGATGATGGTTCCGCAGCTGAGAACCGAAATGCATACGTGCTAATAAAAAAGAATTATAAAATTTCAAACATAAAAGTTTTTCGGTTTTGTTTTTAGTTTTTACTTCTTTTTATTACGATTTTTGCGGTCAATAAGGTGTAATAACTTTCAATTAATGATCTGACCACAAACTTGGCTATAACATTCACGATTAAAAAGGTGAATTTAGTTAAAATCCTGTTTTTGTCTTTTAATTTTATTCTTTATCACATGACTCTGCTTTGAAGATAATGCTTATCAAAACAAAAAATAGATAAGGATTGACAATATGATTATTTTTTATAAATTAGTAGTTCCACCCGCCTGGCTTTGCCCGTGCCCAAGACTTGTATTGGTCAAAAGGTTCGAGCATAATTATTGTCTATAGTGGGTATCTGGCCAGCCTTGCTGCGCCTAAAAAAAGAAACATATATGTTCTTTTTTTGTAACAATCGAAATTGCAGGGCAAACTTGGTGGACATCGGTCTAAAAAAAGTACCTAAAACCTAACTTCTCCAACCATTTGCTTGTGCGAACTGGAAGGGACCTACAATTTTAAGCCGAATCCGAACGAACAATTTGAGAAGCTTCTCCTGATAATTGAAACTCATAAATGTTCGCAAGAGGTGGGGCAGTGGAAAACACTTTTAGATGTTACTTGGCCCCGGCGGGATTTGAACTTGAAACTTTAAGATTATTAGTCTACACACTAACCTCTGGGCCCATATTTTGGACTTAACTTCGCAGAAACACTCTCAGACCAATACAGAAGATTGCCTGGTTTGAGCTTAATCCTTTTCTCCGCCTGGATTAGCCCGCTTACGCAACTTCGTTACTCCGCTAAGGGTAGATGCTAGTTGTCTAGTAATCACTTTTAATTTTCTTTCACACATATTGTTATCATCGTAATCACCGAATCTTGTTATATTTGACAATCACTTGCGATTTGATAATAAATTTCAACGGGGGCTAACTTCACTTTTATTGATTCAAATTTATTCATCGATAGGTAAATAAGCCCTTTAAGGGGCTAAGAGGACGGGGGTAGTGAGAATTGACTGTCTAGTATAGGTAATGGTTAAGGCATATTGTTGACACTTGCGTTCCTACAAACACGTGACAGGGACCTTACCTCGCAATCCAGCCGAAACCGTCTGATGAATATCTACTGAAAATCACTTCTGCATGTAACAAAAATACAAGACATCATTCTCTATAATTCGAATAAAAATGCATGAAGCCATAAACTGAACAAAAATTAATGTACCTATGTACATACCTCATACGAGTACCTCCAATGTGCACTTAATTTTATTCTTAAAACTTGATTTACGGCGATTTTCTTTCACATGTTGATACGTGGAATTAGCTTGCGAATATCAGGAATAAATGGAGCTTATTCCGCGAATTAGGACTTGTCATAATGTCAAAGGCATAATCAAATGTATGAACGAGTCAAAGGCAAACGAAAAATCCTTCTCAAATTCTGTTTATACCCTATTCTAAGGGTATATTAATTTTGACGCATAGTTTGTAACATACCTTAATATTGCCCGTAGACCCCTAAAAGTTACTATATTTATGATCAGCATCGATAGTAATGTCGATCTAGCCATGTCCGTCCGTCCGTCCGTCTGTCCGTCCGTCCGTCTGTAGCCAAAAATTAGGCCTTTAAACTGGACCTAGAGAGCTGAAATTTTAACCATATACTCTCTAGGGTCCCGAAATAATCAAGTTTACGAATTTTTGAAATCCGCCCACAGACACGCCCACAAACTCAAAAAAACAAAATTTTGGAAAAAATCGAATTTTGAGCTAGAAAGCTGAAATTTTGTATATATGATCTATGACTCCTAAAACTGCTCGGGATAAAAAATTTTCAAAATCCGCCCGCTGACACGCCCACAAATAAATAAAAGAATTTTTTTATACCCTATTCTAAGGGTATATTAATTTTTGAAAATCCAAAGTTTGAGCTAGGGAGCTGAAATTTATAATATATACTCTCTATGGGCCCTTTATGCTCATGTGTAAATATTTTTAAAATCCGCCCACTGACACGCCCACAATTTTTTTTTTTTTTTTTTTTTGAAAATTCAAAGTTTGAGCTAGGGAGCTGAAATTTATAATATATACTCTCTAGGGGCCCTTTATTCTCATGTGTTTTTTTTTTTTTTTTTTTTTTATAATTTGCGTGCGCTAAAGGGATTTCTTTTTTCTGTAGTGACACAGTACCCTTATAATGGTAAAACCTAAAACCACAGCGCAGGCATTTAGTTTGTTGCGCAAGTAGCTCCCAGCAATTCATTGCCTATTTTTGGGTGCTACTTACTGAAAGAATAGAAGGATAGGAAAGAAGTTTGGTGCGATGGGATTTTTTATTTCTCAACAGGTGGCGCCTAAATTGTTTTAGGGAGATCAGTTTTTGTTGTGTGTATTCAATTTATAAAAATCATGGCTCTGGTCGGGATTCGAACGCACGACCTGCCAATCACTTTAGTGAATACACTACCATCGCACCATTGCCACCTGCTAATTTATTTATTTTTTTTTAAAATCCGCCTACTGACACGCTCACAATTAAATAAAACAATTTTATTGAAACACCTAAGTTTGAGCTAGTGAGCGTTTTTTTGATAAAATCCTTTAAATGTTATATAACAAAATATGTAGAGCGTTCTTAACAATTCAACCATACTTAGACTTTTGTCACACCCACTTATGAGGGATAGGAATAAGAATAGGGTATCCAACAGTTCGCCCAAGCGGACTGTAGCCCGTCCCTATGTTTTTTTTAACATCCACGTACATATAGGTATAATGTATACTGTAGTAAACTAAAGAGAAAGATATTGCGATCGTGCTGAGTTTGACATCTCAGTATGAGGTATAACCCGTATTTAATTATGACCTTTCATCTGTATAGATTTGCCTACGATATCGATAAGAACACACTATGGATCAACGAAGCTTAAATTCCAAACTGAAATATATAGCGTCGTTAACATACAATGAACAATTTGGATTAGGTATATTAAAATTGCACTCTTCCGGGCTTTAATAGTTTTCGAGCAGATTTACTACCGTTTTATAGATCTCGATGAAATAAACAGAAAATTATATATGTTAACAATCTCGTTTTCGAATAGCTTAGGAGATATCGGACTTTAAAAGTCTATATTTTTTTATGAAATTTGTTTTTTCGACATGGAATGGTAGATAACAAATAAAAACGTAAGGAAGGGCTGCAGTCCACGTGATCAAACTGTTGATTATCCCATTCCTATTCCTATCCCTTATATACTGGGCGTGGCGAAATTCTTAAGAACGCTCTACATATTTTACAATACAACATTGGGATTTTATCGAAAAAACAAGGTTTTTTTTAAAAACGCCCCTTAAAAGTGGGCATGGCAGAAAACTTTATGTAAATTAACTACATACTACATACTTTGCAAAGAATAGAACTTTATTCTTTATACATTATACATTTCAGTTTTCTAGATCAAAATTCGATTTTTGTGAGGTTGTGGTGAAGTTGTCAGTGAGCGGATTTCAAAAATTCTTCAACTTGATTAATTCGGGCACCTTGTTAAAATTTCAGCTTTTTAGCTCGAGTTTAAATGCCTAATTTTGCCGACGGATGGATAGACGGACGGACGGACACGGCTACATAGATCGACATTAGTATCGTTGCTGATCACGAATTTAGTAACTTTAAGGGATCAATGGGCAATATCAAGTTATATTACAAACTATGAGTCAAAATTATATAGTATAAAAAATGTTGGTTAAAAGGTTTATAGGAGAACGTTATTTGCATTTGCATTTATTTAACTATTTTATATTAAATTATACACCACTGAAATAGTCCCCCACCATTTGTCGAAAGATCAATAGGGATTGACGAAGCCTTACTCAAGAGGGGACAGTTTTCCCATGGTTCGTTTTTTGGTCAAAGCTTGGAACAATAATTATTCAGTAGAAGCTCTATTATTTAAGTCTTTGTTTTTTTTTTACTTCGGAGGTCACAGTACGTCTTCGTTTTTATTAGGCTGTTTTTTTTTTATTCGAAAAATTATTGATTTCGCAAATTAACTTGCGAGTCACTGATGCGATGCCCCACTTTTTAGTTCCGTCAGAAGTTTGCACGTTTGTTTGAGGCTTAACTTTACATTTCACAATGAACGAAAACATTACGCAAACTCCAGTAATGGTAAAAAGAGTAAAAAAAAAAAAACAAAACGGAGCATAACGAAAGAACAGTAATAAAACGCGTTTATTCTTTCGAACGCTCGAATTTGACCCAACAGATGACCATCTGTTGGAACTAGCGATGCAAACTGAGCCATAAATATTCCTTCTAGGCATAGTTTCATTGGCTAAGGCGTTGAGGCTTATTTTTTTCCACAAAGGCATACTTTTTCATTCCATACTTTCTTGATTTTTTCTTAATTAAACGAACTTATTTTTAACTTTTTAATTTCTTAAAACATTTTAAAAAAGCTGGTCCAAAAAGAATCTAATATAGTAGCTTCTTTTGTAAAAAAGAATTTGTTTTCACCTCCAAACTGTTTGTAATTTTCGATTATCCGAACGCTTTATCTGTCATCCAGCAGTCACTGGAACGAATTTGGAAGTTTGATGAGTTGTTGTTTAATTTTGTTAATTTTGTTTGCTATGTTGCGGCCTGTGCTCTGGAATAACAAGAAACTATTTGTTTAAAGAAGAAAGTAAATACATTTTGAACTCGGACAATTATTTTGTCCTTGCTAGGTTGATAATCTGGAATTCCTCAATTAAGAATTTCAGACTATCACTAACATGAAGGTATGTATGGGTAAATGATGTACCTAGATTTTTAATACATGATAGTTAAGACAACAGCCGGTTCCAATAACCCAGTTTTTTCCACTGCGAGAGTCAGAAAAACATCCAAGAGTATCAATTGTCATGAAAAGCTTCTCAAAATGGTCTCGAACGAATTTGTTAACGTATTAATTTAAATAAAACGAAGCTCATGAATAGACTTAAAACTAAAACTTTAAATGGAGTTCTGCACGCAGTGGTTTTTTATTGATAAAAACTGCTACAACCTGCAATTCAAAGAAACCCACAGATAAACTCGAACAGGATGAAATCGATTGAAATTTTGTTATACGTGTTTTGTTCAATACGTATTAAATTGACTGAATTTACGTACTATGTAGTTTGTTTCTGTAATTTTTTTTAAAGTTTTTATCCTAATAAAAGATTGTTTTTGCTTATTTTTTATTAGTTTTGTGTTTAATTATTGTTTTTTTTTCATAATTAACTAAAAAAAATAATAATTTTTTTTTCAAGTGAGACACAATTTTGCCTAAAGTAGTTGGCAATGCTGGTTGGAACCGTCTGGTGATAAAAATATTGCTGTCATCTTTACGAGATTCCATTTTTTTGAATAGTTTATCTTAGCGAGCTTTTACTGCAATGACTTATTATAAGCTGTTTATAATATTGTAACAAATAATCAAATACTTCAAACTCAAGCCAGCAGAAATAAATATCTTGATTTGTTAAGAACCTGAAAATAATTTACTGGTAGGGTGCCATTCAGTTTTTCCAGATATATCTGACAGACGAATCCTTACAAAAATGCTAACATTTCAAAAACAGGTCAAGTTATTTCTAATGAAATTAATCGAACGAAATCTAAAGCTATCCTTAGCATCTCGATGGAGATAGTAAGATATCGTTATCGTCGAAATTACGCGACGTCGTTCGATCGTTTTAATTTTACGTGATCTGGACCCTGTATTATATTGCATAAATAAATAAAATGAAAACAAACATAATGTCGGTGTGATCCTAGACATTCCTAAAACGGTACTACCTATCTAATACAGTTGGCTACCTACATTACTACAGTGTTTTTGCCCGATTTTATAGAGAATGGCTATAGAGAAAATGTGATTTGAAACCAATTTTTATGAATGCGAGAAAGTTTCGTACGACTTCGTCTTGCACTTTATTTTTCATTGCTTCGAGTGTGTGTCCATATAAAATAATCTAGGTACAATTATAAGGGATTACTAGGCTTTTAGGGAGGGGATGAAGTCTTTTATATGGACTACTGTGCCGTTTTGTAAAGTTGATCAAACGATTGAAAAAGAATACTCGAAGGGATAAAGGTGGGGATTAGTCTGCGTGAATTCATTTAATTCAGTTAATATCATCAACAAATTGCCAGACAGTAAAATGGAATTATCTTCGAATTGCCTTTATATTTCTGAAATCGGAGTCGAGGGTTATACATTGTTATAGGCGATAAATTTTGTGGCAGTGAACCTAGTCTCTGTTGCATTTTCTAGTGGGTTGTAATGAGTTTTAATTGGGAATATTCTAAGATAATACATGAATGGCACTACGGGCTATTCAAGAAATAAATCTGGAAGAACCAAAGGTGTTTCAATAACAATTAGTAACCCATACCCACCGTGGTAACCGACCACCTGCCCACTGAATACAACTTCAACCTGGGCTACAAACATCTAATCCCAGACAGAACCGAGTGGACACAACGTCATGTCCTACACCACGAATTGCTGTCAATTTTTACGGATGGGTCCAAAACGGAGGACGGAGTCGGTGCCGGAGTCTTCTCTGAAGACCTGGACATTCACCTCTCCTTTAACCTTCCAGAACACTGCAGCGTTTTTCAGGCCGAAGTCACCGCCGTCCGCCAAGCCGCTGCCTGGCTGTCGGTTAATACGATATCGAAATCAGATATTGTAATATACATCGACAGTCCCTTGCATCCAGCACTACAAGATCCAAGGCAGTGAAAGACTGCCGTGCATCTCTTAACGAGATAGCCGGTCAGTATAGCCTCACCCTTTGCTGGGTGCCGGGTCACTGTGACATACCAGGGAATTGTGAAGCTGACGAACTGGCCCGACGAGGCTCTTCTGGTTTAAATAGCATAAGCGTCACCGACATCGAGGCGCCAACGTCTTATGCTAAAAACCTCATAGACACCAATGCGGTGAACGAAGCCAACCGTCGTTGGCACCAACTCGACCAGTGCAACACCGCAAGGCTACTCTGGCCGACATTTAACAAATCCAGGTCCATCGGACTTCTGAGGCATAAGAGAGGAACCCTTTCGAAATTAGTAAATGCCCTCACCGGGCACTGTGCTATAGGAAGACATGCCCAAAGGCTGGGCATCCCCTACAATGACTTCTGTAGAAGCTGTAGGGACGAGGAAGAAGAGGAGACCATTAGTCACTTCCTTTGCACGTGTCCTGCACTCGCCAACATTAGGAAGGCTACATTGGGTGAATACCTTTTCAATGATCTAAACGATCTTAACAACGCCTGCACAGCAAGGATTAGCTTCTTCATTCAGAGGAGCAAATGGTTCCCTGAGTAAGAGGGTGACCCACCCACCTTACACATCGGCAGCACAATGGACCTACTTCTGGTCTAAGTGCATCCTCACCGAGGGCCGTTTTCAACCAACCAACCAACCAACCCATACCCACTCTTTATATATATGACAATGGCCGATTTCGGGAAGTTCGCAAAACTGATCCAGTTGTTTAGCGAGACATTTGAAAACACGGGGTGTAATGTGCAGTTTGGAAGCAGCTTTTCCGAATTATTCCAAACTTGTACCGGATTTCGACAAGGAGATGCGCTCTCATGTGACTTCTTCAATCTCGTTCTTGCGAAAATAGTGCGAAGGACAGGGGTGAACACGGAAGGCACTATCTTTAATAGATCCGTCCAGCTACTGGGATATTCGGTCGATATCGACATCATCGGCCGTTCCCAGGGTGCCGTGTTAGAGTCTTTCACGGCGATTGAAGAATAGGCGAAATTGGTTGTTCTTGAAGTAAATGAGGACAAACACAATAACATCTGTACACAGCCTAGGACAAAACGTCACCGTTGATACCAATAACTTCTAGGTAGTTAAGGAGTTCATCTACCTAGAAGTAAGTTTCAACTCCACGAACTACAGCTTAGTGGAGATCCGGCGGAAAATTACCTTAGGAAACCGCTGCTTTTCGGATTAGCCAAAAAAATGGGTTCACAACTCCTCACTCGAAGGACAAAATGCATGCTCTATCGAACCTTAATCCTACCAGTCCTGCTTTATGGTGCCGAGTGTGTACGATAAGTAGAAAAGGCAAGCTAATATTGTATTCTTTTGAAAGAAAAATACTCCGTCGTATATTTGGTCATGTATGTTAGGAGGGCGAATGGAGGAGGGGATATAGCCGCGAACTGTATGAGCTGTACCAAGATGTGGATGTAGTCTAAAAAGCTAAATCACGTCGACTACATTGGCTCGGCCACATTGACCGAACGAAAATAATGCCCCAGTCAAGAGGATCTTCGACTCCCAGCACCCTGGCTCGAGAAGGCAAGGAAGACCGAGCCTCCGTTTTAAAGACCAAACCATCGCGGATGCCCGAGCGCTTGGTCTGGAGATCTGGAAGCATCGTGCCTGGAATACCAGAGGATAGAAGGCTGCAGTGTCTCAGGCAGAGACTCTTCACGGGTCGGGAGCTCATTAAGTAAGTAAGTACTCTATAGTCTCAAACTTAAGAACTTTTGATTTTTTTTGGACGAAACCAAATCATAGCCGAAGGAAACTGACAGGTAACAATCATCATCATATTTCTGTATAAGGAGCTCACACACCAGAATGGTACGTGATAGCGGTACAGAGGTCGGTAGAATCGTATTAGCTGTATAACGGTTGTTCCTTCACACTGACACTATATATTTTAAACTACTATCCATATTTGATTGGTATTTTTGTAATCCGAATGGGTAAAATCAAAAATATTAAAGGTATCCGTACGTGAAGGAATGGAATAAGTGTGACTGGTTGAATAGCTTCACGTGGTATCAATCACAAGATACTGTTTCTCCTTCAACCATTCAAAGTAAATTTACGGAGACTAGGCCAATGTGAATTGACGGAAAACTTGGCAGATAAACTCTGTTATCTCACAAAAGCCCACTTCCATTGGAATAAAATTAGGGCCGAATGCAAAATGGCTCAAAAATTAATGAACAAGGACTCCAACAAATTAGGCTTTATTTCACTATGAAATTCCATGTATGCAAAATCTCCCCAAATAAACGAAAAATTACCCCAAAATAATGCAAAAAGAAAAAAAAACATTATAAAGAAATTGAGGAGTGTTTTCATCTTGTATTTTTACTTATCCTTAGCGGAGAAACGAAGTTGCGTGAGCGGGTTAAAGCAATCGGGGAAGTGTCAACATTTTTAAGCCCGCGAAGCGGACCACCCAAACACTGTTTCGTAAAGATACATTTTAATTAGAAAAATTAAGCTGACATAGGCGCCTGCCTATGGAATTAAAATTCGGACTAAGCCCGGATTGAACAAAATATTAACTGTTGTTTAATTAAACAACTAAATGTGAAATGATGGAACTAACTGAACAACAAAAAACGAAAAAAAGCATACTCTATTCCCATCATCCAAAAAATGGCGTGGCGAAAATCTATGTATCGGTGAACTGCTAATAAGAATATGGTCTACATATTTTGTTACACATAACTGTTTTTTTACGTTTTTTAAGGATTTAATCGAAAAAATAATGTTTTCTAAAAAAAACGCCCGGGCGTTCCGGAAAACTTTGTATGAGGGAATTGTTAAAAACGACTTTATCTAAATACTTTGCAAAGAATAGGACGTTCATTTCAAATGATATCTCTATAAAACGTTTTTTTTAAATACTGGACATGTCAGTGGGCGGATCTTAAAAATCCTTACACATGGGCATTTCGGGCTCGTAGAGGATATATATTCCAAATTTTGGCTTCCTATCTTAAACTTTGACTTTTCAAAAAACTCGTATTTTTTTTAAATTTCAGACGTATTAGTGAGCGGATTAAAATCTCTACACATAAGCATACCGGGCTCCTAGAGAGTATATATTCTAAATTTCAGCTTTCTTACTTTTGATATTTTGGATATTGTGGGCGTGTCATTATACAAATTCTTATACTTGATTACTTCAGGCCCCTAGAGAGTAGATATATATTTCAAATTTTATGGATGGACATTACTATCGAATTGTATATCCTTAGAATAGAGTGTAATAGTTGCACCATACCCCGTATATCATATGAGTAAGTCCCTCTATGCAAAGACTTACAGATCTTAAGTGTTAGGTACTTAAGCTTCGTAAATCTTTGCAGAGTGCGTCATAATAAATTGAGACATTGAATTGAATATGTTAATGATGCCTTCTCCCTATATACACTTAGTTCCTTACCACTTGCTCGTCTTTTTCATCACTAAAAATGCAGCTGCAGAGAAAATAAATATATATAAAAAATAAAATCAAACACCTTCTTGTCCACACACAAGGGTGAGAGCAAATAATGAGGGCAACCGTGCCCAAAGGACTCGTAATTAAAGTTAATTGCCGAAAGCATCGGAATCATTTCCATCGAGCATGGTGCACTGATGCATCTTTATCGGGCTACCAAAGTGCCAATGGAATTTTTATTACCCTGCTTTTTGTCATCATCGTCATACTCATCAGCGCCATCATCATTGTCGTCGTCCTTAGCATCAACAATAAAAGTAGTTTCAACAATTGCGTTTCGCATCACCCCAACCGTCGCGTTGTAATGAGTCCCGAGAGAGCAACGCCGAATACCTTAGTACAGCACCAATGATTGTTCAGCCGGATGTCCGGCCATTAAAATAAATTTTGAATAAATAAAGGAGGACACAAGAGCGTTTGCAAGAAAAGTGCAATAAAAATTTCCGAAATGCACCAGACCATGCCTTAATCCTTTTTTTGCCGATCAATAAAGATGTATGAAGGGCTTCTTTCGCCTGCATCCGAAATGTCCAGCGGGGACTACTGGAAAATCAACATAGCATAAATCTCTTGAAAATTTAGTCCATTGGATAATGCAGATATTTCAGAATTGCAGCAGAATTTTGAGCCAACAAGGTTTTTAATTTGTCCCACTACGCTGGTACCATATTTGAATTGTCGTTTATATAGTTTGATATCTATTGAAAATGAAAGTATATCCCCAAAATACGAGTAATAAGAAACAAAACATTAGGCGAATCCTTTATGCAGCTAGGATGTGAGTCGTGCTTCCGGTCGAGAAATTCTGTGAAGGAAGTGCAAGTATTGTTTAATTATTCGAACAAAAGTTGATCGTTGTTGTGTTGGTACTTATGTAGCAAGCGGGGTCCGGGGTGTTGTTTGAAATTTAAGGTGAAGGTTTAATATTAAGAAAAAAGTTGAAAGTTAATAGTAAAGATACATTTTAGCAGAGTTTCAGTTACTCAAAAACTTCACTTTTCTCAAAAACAGGTTTAATTTAAATTTCGGATTTAGCTTAAATTGTTGAATGAACATCAGTATTTTGTATCTGCTACCACGTCAGATGGACGGCTAGAGTTAAAGCGCTGTTCACGGTTCGCCGCAACCGATTTCTGTGGTGCTAGTCTTTTTCCATTCAGTATTTCCGAAAAACCCTATTCTCTTATCTAGACTCGAACCTAGTCCAGTGACTTCTAAGGCAAGCGTATTACTCTCTTTTCTTTTTTTTACTTTTACTAACTCAAAATTAACAGGATACTTATTCTAAATTATTGGTCTATATGCGGATGCTTTAAACTTAACTAAAAACCTTATAATAATTGCCTTTCAGCTTAAAAACTATTTAATGAGCAAATCTTATGTATTTATTGAGAAAATTTTGAAAACTTGGCATATATAAATTAAATTATTATAAATATTTAATTATTAAAATTATTTTTATGTAAACAAACTACAAACTACCTACTCTACTTAACTAAAATGAACATGACTTATTTTGACCATAATAACGATTTTGAGCACCTTAGGCAACAAGTAGTTATAATCCCAGTTGCTTCCGAGCGCCTGGCAGTTGTCAGCGTGCGCACTCACCGCCGGGAGCCGACTGAAACCATACAGCCTCAGTCAGCTAACGGAAGCACCGTCACAAGTTGGCGAGCGGCTTATCTCAGAAAGGCTTGTTGACCCTTTCCCCCTCAACAAGCTTTTCCGTTTCAACTTTATCCCTCTCCCCTATCGCGGTACTAGAACAGAGGAGCTCATGAGCATTGGCGACGTCATCGCCGTGGATGAGCCGCTTATCGCTCGCGCCGCAGTAGCGGTAGCACAATACCGGGATCCCCCGTCCGTACCAGCCTTTTGCATCAATATTGATAAATGCCTCCGGCGGTGGGATAAAGCCAGACCGGAGCGTCCTCTCTATGTAGACAAGCACACTACGAACCTCGCCATTGAAGCCACAAATTTCAGCTTTTCCTGAAATGGGGTTTGTTTGTCGATTGATTTTTCAATGAGCATGCATTTTTCTGCATGCAAGTATAAATTCAATTCAATCTGTTTCTTTCTATTTCTTCAAAATATAAATATATATAATTTCCTTAAATATTATTGCAAACTTAATTTTCAAAAAAACATGCCAAGTGATTTATTTCAAAATGTCGAAACTTTAAATATGATGGAAAGCAAGGGGAATTAAGGTTAATTAAAAATAACGTGCAGGACTAAGTGCGGGCCATACGAAAACTTTCTCGCTTTTATAAGAATTGCTTCGAATCACATTTTTCATTATTCAGTTTCTAACTCGTAAAATCAGGAAAAATAGAATCGTTATAATGTCGATTTTAAAAACACCGCTTAATTGATAATAACGCAAATAGTGCACTTTTAAATTGGTTAGCTCCTATTACTTGTTTCATGGAGGTAGGCAGTGAATTCCAAAGTCTGGTAACATGAACAAGAAAGAGGCGAGACGAGTTCATATATTTTGATGAGGGCGTGATAAGATTGAAAGTTCTCGGCGAGTGAACAAATTTTAATTTTTCAAATAAATATGGTGGTGATTGTGTATGTATTAATTTATGTAAAAACACACAGCATCTAATATTCCAAAAATTAAGGAATGAACACCCAAGGACATGCTTATGGTAATGAGATTTATGGTCATATCTTCTTACTCCAAAAGCATATCGAGCCATATCGTTGAAAGCGACAAGTAATTTGTGCTGGGAGAGGGAATCTAATTTACAGTAGATAACTATAGCATAGTCAAAGATCGGCAAAAGAAGGCACTTTATCATCCTCAGTTTGGTGTTAGCAGTCGTAAAACTAGAGAGCAGCCAGAGCTTTCGCAATCCTGAATAAATACGGGCTATAATATAGTGTACATGATCCGAGGCGGAAAGGGACCGATTTATTTTATATCCTAGACTTACCACAGTGTCAGAAAATGTAAGCCTCGTGGAATTGAGAAAAATAGGCGGCAGCTCTTCAGTGTTACAAAGTTTCTTTGAAATCAATATAAGCTGACTCTTTTTTGGATTTAAAATCAGACCATTATCTAGAGATCATTTTGAAACAAAAGACAAGTCTGAATTAAACCTAGCCACAAGATCTTCAACCAGCCCGGGTGGTCGAGACAGGTATATCTGCGCGTCATCGGCCTGCATATGCACAGATGTGTTTCGACACACTTGTGGTAAGTCGTCAATATACAGACAGAACAGGATTGGACCAAGAACTGAACCCTGGGGAACTCCAGAAAGTATATTTCTTGGTTGAGAGTATTTAAGATTAGCAATAACCCGTTGAACACGATTAGTGAGATAATTTTTAACCAAACACACTGAGGAATCACTTAAACCAAAGTAAGGTTTTAATTTTGTACAAAGAACCTCATGACTGACCATGTCGAAAGCCTTGGAGAAGTCCAGTAAGCACAGCAGTGACAGATATTCCTTGTCATATTGGATTCTAATATCATCAAGCACTTTGATCATAGCTGTAGAACAGCTATGGCCAGGTCGGAAACCTGATTGCACTGACGATAATAAATTAAACCGGTTGAGATGGTTGGAAATCTGTTTCGCAAGAATCTTTTCAAAAATTTTAGAGAGACATGGTAAGATACTTATTGGACGAAAATCAGAGACTAATTGGGCGTTATTCTTTTTGGGCACGGGCATGACCTTTGCTTTTTTCCAACAATCCGGAAAAGTTGAAGAGGTAATGCAAAAATTAAACAAATGTGTTAAAGACCTTATTAAATGGGGAAGGATTATTTTTACAAAACGTAAATCTATTCCGTCCTCACCAATTGCGTTAGATTTCAGTGCATGAATCTCTAAGATCACATCCGGTTCAGAAACTACTTCAAATTCCATAAATGGTGGTCCAAAGAAGAAAAGTTGATTGTCAGGCGAAAACGAAGAGTTACAACTATGGTTGGGGGAAAAAGCATCACTTAACTCATCTGCATCTGGGACTTTAGTAAGTATTTGACTTTTGCCTATCCCAATAGAACGCAAATTTGCCCAAAGTTTCTTTGATGGCTGGTCAAGGCTTAGCTTGGAGAGAAAGTATCTTTCTTTTGCTCTCCTGGTGACAGAAGAAGAGTAATTCCTTGCTCTGCAAAAAACCTCCCAATTGTTACTGGTAGAATTTTTTTAAATTTAGCATAAAGTTTTCGATGAGTTTTTATAGCATTATGGACCTCAGTGGTAAACCATGGACATTTACTATTGCGCACTGTAACAGACTTAATAGGTACATGTAAATTAAAAAGATCGTTGATGAGGGTCTGAATACTTTCTACTTTTGCATTAACATCCGATAAAGAGTAGCAGGAATGCCATGGAAGAAGGCTCGCTTGATGGTGAAGGTTATCATGGTTAATTGAGGCAAAATCACGAAATTGAAAGAGTTCTGTAGGGGATTGGATGAGAAATCAATGTCATATGTACAAAACAAGAGATCATGGTCTGATACTCCTTCAAATGACAGTTGGTCTTGCAGTAGCACGTTCGTCTTGTCTGCGACAACCAGCAAGTCAAGAAGACTTGGAGGGGTTTCATGACCAAAGCGAGTTGCAAGTGAATTGACAACCACAAGGCCACACGAAGCAATAGCATCAAGGAGTTGACGAGATCTTCTATCATTTTTTAACAAATCCGCATTAAAATCACCGCAGAGTATAATGTGCTCGTAGGATGCAGAGACTTGTTGTATTGTAGAAAATAATGATTCAAAAGAACAACTACGGTTAGGGCTATAGACTAAGCCAAGAATACATTTTACATTTCCATTGGAAATTTTTACAACAATGTATTCAGTGTCATTGCCTGATGATTTTTCCAAAATATTGCAGGTCAAACTGGCTTTATGATAAATAGCTATCCCCCCACCAGTAGTGTCAGTAACTCTATTATGAGGGACTACAAAATAACCAGGAATGCCATAAATATTATTATAATCCTTTTCATCATCAAGAGTTTTGAAGCACGTTTCGCTAACACAAATAACGTCAACACCCGAATCATTAAAAATATGCCTAGCGTAATCAAGTTTGGATAAATTAAGACTTCGAGCATTGAAGTGGCAAACTTTGAATCCATCATAGGCATTTGATAAAATTTTGACTAGCGTCCGCATCTCCACCTCATTCGACGTTCCAGACGTAGAACCATTACTAGCCATTATCATCCGAAACACCACAAACAAGTAATAGAAGCACAACTGGATTTACTAATATGGTACTCGTATGTTTGTAATCTATAGGAAAGAAAGGAAGTGCGAGACATGCAGGAAAAACAGAGAGAGAGGAAGGAGAAGAAAGGAAATAATATAAAAACAACATTTAATAATATTGTTAAAAATGCAATGAAAAGCTCAAGAGAATTGCTGGCAAAAAAAAAAAAATAATAAATAAAACTAAATAATTCACAAGTTATTTGAAATTCAGAAAGCCAATAATTTAACACATTTATGGTGCTCCAGTCAGAAATTGAATCTAACAAATTAAAAACAAACTATTTGAAATTATTTTGGTAAATACGTAGTTGAAGAAATTCTCATCTCGGTGTCATTCTTGCTCTGCTTCACGTAGACAAATCCATTGCGCGTTTTTGCAGAGAACAGTAAACCCTCTCGACGAAGTTGGAGAGCATGGCGAAGTAATGAGCTATTCTCTTTTGTTAAGCTCTCGTTAATGTAAATACGGGTGGTGGTGTGCGCGGCGGCTGTGCTGTTGTCAGATGTAGTCGATTCATTTTCCAGCTGAGCGAGCGTAAGGCCTTTGTTTGAACGAAAAGCAGCTAGCAGTGAACTTTGCTCGAACTGAGACGAGAATCTGATCAGTAATGGGCTATGTCCATTGTTTTGTTTATTTCTCAATCGAAAAGCATCAAAGTGAGAGGTGATGTTGTGGTGCAATTTTTCAGCGATGTTCTTCACTAGGCTAATGGGGTTTTCTCCCGGTCTTTGCGGAATGCCACGAACAATAACATCTCTGAGACGCTCTTTACGTTGTATGTCAGCTACCTCTTCTTTCAGTTTCTCGTTATCATTTCGTAGTTCCAACATATCACTCTCACATTGTTGGACTCTTTGGTTAAGAGAAGCAATGGCTTCACACATTTTGTTGTTCAAGCTGCATTCGAATTCCGCAAGCAACGATTTGAATTTTTCCATTAGATTAGATTCCAATTCTCGAAGTTGATCAGATAAGGATGGCTTTTTATCGGACAGCTTTGTAGATGGTGGGTGAAATTTCGTTAGGTTATTACCTGATTGGAATTTATCTGGAGTAACTGCATTCGTCGGGGCGGACTTCTCTTTAATTGCTTGTTGGCGAGTAGTTGACATTGTGAAAAACAAAGAAACCGAAATTCACTGATCACAGATAGAAAAGTCTTCAAAAACGTGGAACAAATTGATGCAATAAAAGTAGCAAGCTAACGCAAATAACTTTTCACTCGTATTACAGCGACTGTTTAATGATAGTTTGTTTGAAATTAGATAAAAAGTTGTGGTAAAGACGGAGCGATTAAAAACACGTCTATTCACTTAACATTCTCTTAACTGAACTGATTTTGACGCAAAGTTTGTAACATACCTTAATATTGCCCGTAGACCCCTAAAAGTTACTATATTTATGATCAGCATCGATAGTAATGTCGATCTAGCCATGTCCGTCCGTCCGTCCGTCCGTCCGTCCGTCGTCAAAAATTAGGCCTTTAAACTGGACCTAGAGAGCTGAAATTGTAACCATATACTCTCTAGGGTCCCGAAATAATCAACTTTACGAATTTTTGAAATCCGCCCACAGACACGCCCACAAACTCAAAAAAACAAAATTGACACGCCCACAAATAAATAAAACAATTTTTTTGAAAATCCAAAGTTTGAGCTAGGGAGCTGAAATTTATAATATATACTCTCTATGGGCCCTTTATGCTGATGTGTTAATTTTTTTAAAATCCGCCTACTGACACGCCCACAATTAAATAAAACAATTTTATTGAAACACCCAAGTTTGACCTAGGGAGCGTTTTTTTTTGATAAAATCCTTTAAATGTTATATAACAAAATATGTAAAGCGTTCTTAAAAATTCAACCATACTTAGACTTTTGTCACGCCCACTTATGAGGGATAGGAATAAGAATAGGGTATCCAACAGTTCGCCCAAGCGGACTGTAGCCCGTCCCTATGTTTTTTTTCTATTTTTGTGTGAAAATCTTAATGCGGTTCACAGAATATATCTACTTACCAAGTTTCAACAGTATAGCTCTTATAGTTTCGGAAAAAAATGGCTGTGACATTCCCGGACAGACAGACATGACGAATCTATAAGGGTTCCGTTTTTTGTCATTTGGCTACGGAACCATAAAAAGGCATAATAACAGCCATAATATTCTCTGAAAATAGAAAGTCAAAGTAAGTTTTTTAAATTAACTTAATCTACGCCATATACAAACAAAAAGCGAAACCAAGTAGTGATACTTAGTTACCTTACCAATTGCAGAGACAACGAATTTTGTGCACAAACTTCGGAGCAACGCATCAGTAAAACGTGAGTAACAATCTACTTTTCTTTGGCTTTCAAAATTCAAAAATTTTGTTTTGGTATCTAAAATTTTTTAAAAATAAAAACGTAAAATCAATCAGCTAAAACAAAGCTAATTCCTTGAAACTTTAAATCTAAGTTCCTAATGTGTCTTTCTATCGCTATAATTTTCCTTTTAATTTCCATTTTGCAATAAACATACATACAAACAAAGGTATAAAAGTAAATCCTTATCCGATTGGTATTTATTTTAATGGAGATATGTGTTGTTAACTTAAGTTCCGAAGTTGTTGAGATGTGAGATGATCGGTGCGACGGTGCTTTTCCGAATATAATCAGGCAACGGATAGGCCATGGTGCGTATGGTATTTTACCGTATGCAAGGGGAGGGTAAGCCAAGACGTCAATACCATCAATGATGTCAGGTTGAACTGTAATGTGTCGTTTCATACCACTCTCATTTGTGTCCTCGTACCATTCTGTAAGTCATCGTCTCTTATCCCTATTGTATGACGCGTGTGCTAGGTATTATTAATTTATGTTAATGTTCTATTCTGTGAATTATATTTTAATGTTTGAGGCATAGAACGAATTAAAAGTAGCAAGATCCCACCTAACGACGAGCTGAGGCTGTGCAACCGCAAGCGTGCCACCTGCTGTTTCAGCATAAAGGCCAGATCCCGCCTTTGACGTATTCCTTATCGCCTGCTGCGAATATAATGCGGCAACGACCGTATTATGCTTCATACGCATAATACCTCTAGAGTTCTAAAAGCATTATCATCCAGGATTTCTAATATATCTCCTTCATAATTTCAACCACATTTTAATGGATGAGGTATTACCCGAACAACGTTTTTTAACCTCCTCGTTTTGCGCTATTGTATAGCGCGAATTATAGGCTTATATCGGCACTAAAATCCTTGAGAAAATTATTCATACAAAATTAACATTGTCGTCTGATCACATTGATTTAAAAAAATGACAAAATTCATATTTTTCAGGCTGGTTTTCGTGCCAATATGTGGACGGTCGATCAAATATTTACCATTTTTGTAGACTATGAGGCTGCTTTTGATTCTGTAAATCATAGATCTCTGTTATTAAATTTGTCAAAACACTAAGTCTATCGACGAAGTATGTAAGAATTTACCAAAATTTGTTGTCAAATACATCTACATCTGTACAAAATGGAAATAACAGATCAAAAACCTTCGTCACAAGTTCTGGTGTTCCGCAAGGTTGCATCCTTATATACATAATGATGATATCATATCTGTCATAGTATAGCAGATGGTATTTGTTTTAGTGATCTGGAAGCTAGAGTTCTACTTTATCCTGTTGATTTGGTAATTTTTTCTCAAAGTCCATTGACTCCAACTTCAAATAAATAAATTAAAGGAATACTGCGGCAAATGGGCTCTTGGGATAAATACCACAAAATCCAAGATAATGGTGTTTAGAAATCAAAATCGTATGGGCAGGAGCGATGGTACATGGAGTCTAAATGGCAATAACATCGAAGTAGTTAATGCATTTAAATACCTTGGTTTGCTGCTTCATTATAATCTGAAGTTGCAAGAAGTGCAGAAGGTGATACCTTTGTTGTTCGGTTGTATATCCTTTTGTATTAATATCGGATATTTTTCTTGGTCATCATAATAAAATATGCAGTTGCGCTTTGCAATTTTATTTTTACTATCACACAACGCATTACATGAAACACAAAAGTTATAGATGAGCTGTCAGAAGAAACGGTTCGATCGAAGATTTATACGTTCAGAAGAACACATGGTTTTGTGATTCAACGATGGGTGAGTTAAGAGTCAAACATTTTAAATGAAAATAGATTTAAGACCGTGTTCAAACTAAGGTCCCGATTGCCGTTGTCGTTTACCAATCGAAACGACATTTGCCGATTATATCGATTGGTTGTAATGTTTGGTATTGTGGGGTCAATCGAATACTCTATTTCGAAAGGCTCGCTTAGAATTATCATCTAAAGGTAAGCAACACTTTTAACCCTTCTGTCAATTTTAAGGTCTGGCCAGATATTTCGACATTTTGATGGCAGTTTTTTCGAAGAAGTTATCGCCCAAGCTTCTTGAAACTCCATGATAGGGTCTACCATATACCATTATTTTTCCTTTTTTTATTATAAATTTTATTTATATATAATATGTACCCGTTTGAAAGAAATAAGCTTTTTTCAATTTTACTACCTTCCGTCAATGACAAGGTTTGGACAGACCTATATACAATTTGTATGGAAACTATATTTTTGTGTGGGTTCCCATTTTTTGTGCTTTTACGTTCAGTGGTTTTTTTTTCATTCTGTGATGTACGTTCATACAAAAAGTACGAAGGTCTGGCCAGAACTTGTGGTTGTGGGAAAGGTTATAAAAGTTGTGATTGACAGAACGGTTAAGAATTAAAACTGAAAAATGTAGTGTTATAAGATATGCAAAATTTAGGCAGTTGTGTGCGTTGAGTTGTAATTGTTTGAACGTTCGGATGTTTTTCAGACCGTCAACCGCGTGACCTCTACTTGACCTTCGATTAGGAGTAGGCAGATCCTGGTTGCTGCGTTGGCCGATTGCCGAATGAGTGCGAAACTAACGACTAAGATTTTGAAGAGCGACGATGACCGACAAATGAATTTTCAGTTTGGTGAAATAAAACACCATTGTTTCCCCTAAGGGTTTTTAACTATTAATCCGTAAAGCTTTATCTGTGCCAGGGGTTTTATACAACATTGAAATAACAGGTTTTATTCGCTTGAGAGAGACAATACGTTAATTTTAAAAGTTCAAATGATGTGGCGAATTCAAAAAATACATTAATTATGGTGAATGGTATAATAAAGGCGCCAGATTTAAATGTACAAATGTACTTCAGGAATAAACCATGATTAGGATAATGATGATTGCAATTGTGATGATGATGCCAACGATTCTGCTCCAACAGTGTTGCCTACTTTATCATATTAAACCCCCAGAATATTGTGAATATTAATATATAACTAGGGGTCGCCCCATGGTCGAAATTCGACCAATTTATTCTATAAGTTGAAAAAAGAACAATGTCGTCATATTAGGCTGCAGCCACGCAGTGAGCGACGAGCGACTGAGCGATTGAGCGACGAGCGATCGATGTCATTGTCAAGTGAAGTTCGTCGTTGTCGTTTAATTGAAAGTCGCGTTCATATTTATAGAACTATTATAAGAAGGAAAAAACGAAGTGTTGGTATACATCCAATAATCTGATTTTGACAGTACTGTCGTATGTCAGTACCAACTTTTGATTTGCTGTTAGAAAAAGTTCGACAAAGATTAAAAAACAATGGAAAGGAATTAGTGCGGAACAGCGGCTAGTTTTATTACTAAGGTTTGTTTTTATTTATTATTCATTATTTTTATTTTTTATTTTTGACAAAATAATATTTTGAAAGTCGTTTCTTATCTCTATCGAAATCGTAAAATTTTATCATAAATGGCAAAAGACTTTTAAAAAATTGAAGGTCATCGTTATCCTCTTCTTTTTTGTCTACCTTTTGCCTTAAAATATGAAGTTTTTCTTTTTCCAACTGTACAAATTCAAAGTACAAAGAGTCTTTTTATTTCTTGTCAAATTATGGGAGCGATCGATATGAGAAATGAGTTAAAACGATATTTTTTGGAAATCGGTCATTGAACAAAAAACACTACTGTTGTTAAAAAATTATTTAAATAAAAACTTACTTAAACAATTACAAATGTTTCCAACTTTTTTCCATTCCTTTTCAGTGACATTTTTACTTTTGTTGTCTTTGTGCCTGTCCTGCCATACAACTGGGTGGTTTTGAAAAGCTGAAATTAAACTTTCCACATTTATTTTATACATCGATTTATTTCGTCGCTCAGCGAAGAACTAAACAATTAAAACAGATTTGATTGCGGAGCGACGTCGCTCAGTCGCTCAAAAAATTCGCTATTCGCTCAGGGCTTGCGTGGCCACCCCCATACGATTTCATGTGTTTTAATTTTTTTGCGTCGCTCAGCGACGTGTAGCTCAGTCGCTCACTGCGTGGCCGGGGCCTTAATCGGAAAATGAAAATTTTCTACATTGCATTCTCTGATTTCCCATGATATACAAATTTTCCGGCATTTTTAAGTAACTTCAAGTTTTCAAGCATTTTCAACTAACTTCAAGCATTTTCAAGTAACTTAAAGTAACTTCAAGCATTTTCAAGTAACTTCAAGTAACTTTAAGCATTTTCAAATAACTTCAAGTATTTTCAAGCATTTTCCAGCATTTTCCAGTAACTTCAAGTAACTTCAAGCATTTTTAAGTACCTTCAAGCATTTTCAAGTTCAAGCGTGTCCTAGTAACTTCAAGTATGTTCAAGCATTATCAAATGCATAACATACACAGCAATGTAGTTGTTGGTAACTTCAAGTAACTTCAAGTATTTTCAAGCATTTTCAAGTAACTTCAAGCATTTTCGAGTAACTCCATGATATACAATTTTTCCGTTCCGATTGGCAGATTATTGCCTCACACAGCAATGTTGTTGTTGTTGTAATTTCATGCAATTCGCTTCATTTTACCTGCTGTAATTCATAATGTGTGTTATATATTTGGATAATTTTTGTATTGTGCACTTCTATGTATTGTCCTCTACCCAAATATGTATAGTGTTGGCATATCTATGTGACGTATAAGGTATAATAGCAAAAATGGGTGGAAACACGTTATAGGCAACTCCGTATTAATATATAGCTACGCGTCGTTTAGAGAATTACAATATGTATACAGGAATAGAGAAATCGACGATCGTTGATCGGAAAATGTCATTGATCGATCAAGAAATCGACAACGGCAATCTGGACCTAAGACTTTAGGCTGCTCTTCGTATTTTACAATTCGTGTGGTGAATACCATGGTTACTGTTGTTTCTTTCCCCAGAAAAAATTTAAAAAAAAGACGACAAAACCATTGTTTTTTTAAAAAGATACCGGACAACCTGTCCTTTTTAAAGAGGACGTCAGCCAAGCCATGATAAATACCAATCAGAAACTGGCTATCAGGTGTGGAACTCACTGCATAAAGGTATATAATGACTTGTATTTTTCTATAATCAAATACTTGGCATCAAACTCTGATCCATTAAGATCTTTATTTAAGTGATTATGAGGCCATAACAAGCATCGTGACATCGTTTTAATGATCCATCAATTCGTAATCCTCTAGGAGATTATACAAAACAAGAAACATGTTATACTCTTTCCGTAATCAACTTTATCCAAGTTCATCACTATAAAGCATTAAAAAACGCCCAATTATTATGACCAAGATCATAAAAAAGTCCCACGGTAGGCACCTGATAACTCCACCATGTTGACCATAACCCAGGAATAGAATAAAATCCAACAAAAATTGTCAGTACAGGCCTTATGGAGGAGCTTTTTTCTACCAGGACGCACGCCTAACACAATGCTTGCAAATAAAATTATTCGCATTAAATGTCACGGTGGCATTTTCTCATTCGAAGCCGATAATAAGAATCAAACACACAACACCTCACTCCCCACTTTGGGCAAGGGGTGGCGTAGCGAATGATAATGGGGTAGGTGGTGCAAAAAAGCCATACCAGCGCGTACGATATTGTATAAAACACATAAGAGGATGACACCATTACGACCGCAATTCCGTGGTTATTGTCGATGGTGATACTGAAACAGAAAAAAGGATCAAATAGAAAAAAAATCACAAAAAAAGGAAAAGTGATGTCCTATGTCAATCTCTGATGACATTTTCATTAAAATTGGTTTTGCGTGGTCGTTTACGATTGATTGGACTGTCAGCGATGTGCCGAAATTATGTCATTTTTAATACTCCCAACGGATGGGAATGTGGACGTGTGGATTGCGGTGCTTATCCTGTACATGTTTCTCGGTGGTGGGTTACCCTTTTGATTATCCAGTATAACCACAATTGAACAGTGATTATGATGTACGAGGAATCGTAATGATTCGGCCTGCCACTGCGATAGGCTTCATTACATAAACTGGGTCAGTTTCACGAGAAATGCATGTATATGCAAGTTCCACATTTACATAAATGCCAACGTAGAATAGGTAGTTGAAAATAATTAAATTATACGATACATCATTATTCGATCAATTTGTTTGAAGTGTTCTTCATTTGATGAATGATGGTCGGGGAGTACTTCCTCATGCATTGGTAGAGTGCAGTTTCAATATTTATGCATAAAAAGTCCTGGCAGCTAGTTCATCTCATTTTTACAAACTGAATCACCTGCAATCGGATTCTGCTTCAGAAAAAGCTCAAATGGAATCAAAACTAACGAGTACATTTATATCGTATCTGAAAGCACAGTGGCACTGTTTGCTATCTACATTTTAAAATTACTTAAGCTACTCATAATGTTAGCCATCATCAACAGAGTAAACTTGCTCTGGTTGCCAGGTCGCGATGTCCTTGACGGCAATACAAAGCAAGAAACATGCAAAACATTTTCTACCAACCCCCCGTTAAAGGAACTAAGCAAATTCTAGAATTGTCGACTAGGAAATTGTAAACAGTTATCGAATTCGTTGCAAGCACTGTAGACCACCCACTTTCTGATCATACTATTAACTGTATGTCGAATATTTGTCGAATCTAATGGTCGGACGCAAGTCTATTAGGTCTATCAGGTCCTATCAGAAAAAATAGAGCCATGGCTATATTAAATTTCGTTGTGGCCATTAATCACAAAATGTTGAAACGCCACCCCAATGTTATCTCATTAGCGAGCTACCTGCCTGGTATGATGATAATGATGAGTTTCTAGGAATTCATTCATTAAATTCCTTAGATCATCTCCCATAATAGTGTCAGCGACAATTCTTCGTTGAGCCAGTGGTTGGAGATTGGATTTTAATTTTGGTTCATCACTAAGACAAACTCCTCGTCCTTGAACAGTGTGAATGTCGAGTACCCTAAGAGAATTTATGGAAGCCAAACTAAAATTCCTGAAAACTTGGCGTTATTGTTTTTTTTTTTAAATAAGACCAAATTTTTGAGTTTGACGTTATTTTAATTGGTAAATTGAAAAAAGCCCAATTTTGCGTTATTTCGTTTGTAACTATTCACACAAATACCCAAAAGTCAACACAGTACAGTAAGGTGGCGTGAGATAAGGCCATGTGACAAAAGGCCACATTTTGACGTATGGCCTTATGTCGCATTGCGAAAGCGTCCCATATTTTTTGGGGGCATAACACCATGGACCTTATCTCCCTGTTAAAAAGACCAATGTCCATTTGGCCCAATAGTGACCCCAAGCAAGAGTGTTGAAGGAGGGTTGCAGAAGGATTACAGAGCGGTTGCAGGGCGGCAGCGTGCTCCCCCATACGTTAATATCAATGGACATTATGTCAGTTTTGGACAGACATAATGTCAATCGCCATTATGCAACCCCACCGTCTATCGGATGTCCTTTTGATTTCACAACTCTAGGTTTTGTAAGACCTGCTGTGTAAAGAATCGTTCAACAACTTTTGGGCGATTGTTCATTTGGACGGTTATTTGAATACGATTTTGTTCTCGTTTTACAACGAGTATATGTTGATTCACGACCCAAGAGTGAGTGTGAACTGTTTTTTTACATTACAAATGCTTTTTCAGTTCGAAGAAATAACAAATGAAATGATTTCTTAGCCCAGGATATAGCCATATCCATATCCATCTACGAGTATAATGATAGAAAATCAAGACAAAAAACTTAATATATACCTAGTCAACTATTTCTAGTCTGACATATATGCTTGGCGTTCCACCCAGAGAGAGAGATTTTGTTCTCGTTATACAATGAGTATAATGTTGATTCACGACCCAAGATTATTTATACTGCCTTGATAAGTTCGCTGTTTCATTTTTCGAGTTTATAAAGTAATTGTACAAATTTCTAAATGTTTCGGCTTTATTTCCATTTTGAAATCAAAATAAATCCACAAAACTGATTTGCGAAAATTTGAACTTATTTCTATAAGTTTTTGGCATAATTTCGTTATAGTAAAAACATAAAGCCAAGTTTAAAATTTGGTCTTATTGCGTACGGCGTTATTTCGCGTCACCGGAATACTCAATCCCTGAACATACTTGTAAAATGGATGTTTCTGTATCTGAAGTTAATAGACTTCGACACCTTTTGACCGATCACCATGAAAGTTAACACATATGTATATGTATTTTTTTATATAGACATTTTTAATATTTTTCGATCTGTTGTAACTCGTCACTAGATGGCGCTGCAGCATATTAATTTCTTTGCGCTTAACCGAATTCATGCTTAGACTCCAAAGCAACTGAAATTGATTCTGTTAAGTCTCAAGTTCACAACTGCAGTTTTTGCAAGTTCCATTAACATAGGCTTAACCGTGCGGAAAAAATGATGTTATTTCTTTAAACCGCGAAACGAGTCGCTTGAACAATGTTTGATTCGAAAAAAAGCTGGCATAGGCGCCTCCCAGGTAACTAGCACCTACCCTTAGAGGAGCAACAAAGTTGCTTGAACGGGGCTAAGCCAAATCAGACGATTGCGATGCCAATATTCTCTTATTAGTGCGGGTAGAAACTTATTGCTATAATCCGAGAATGGGCTGAGTTTCCCAAGGGAACTGAAATGGAAATACAGATTATATATCTCAGGTTCCTAAGAAAAAAAAGAGATCCAGAGTATTTCCCAAATCATGAAAACTCATTACAAATTGGCGTTGTTCGGATCCTTAGTCTGATATTGTGTAGCGTTTTGTATTTAACATAAGTTGTAAACAAGGATTTTGTGGGCGTTGTAATGGGTGTATTTTCCCGTCAACACGGCGTACCGAATAATCCCTTTATTTCGCGGCATTTCACTCACCACCAAAAACACTCGGTTGAACTTTCTCGATCCGCGAACACAGCCTTAAAATGTATGCAACCCGATAAGTTTCACAGTTGGTGCCAACCTGGGCACACCAAAAGTCAACGAACATAGGCGGAAGGCAAACCGACCACCATGCAATTAAATGGTGAAGGGAAATAAGTCCACGGGAATTAAGTCGACTGAGGGACTTAGTTCCCACATAGTGGGAAATAAAACCACTTTCGCGAAGTGGGCTTAATTCCCATGTAAAGTGGGAAATAAATTCCGAACACTCTGAGTGGATTTAGTTCCATTTTAATATGAATTAAATTCTCACTGTCGACTAAGAACAAAATAAAATTAAAGAGTCAAGTAGGTACTTTGCAATTTTTATTAACAAAAGAGAAATTAAATTTTAACTGAGACAGAGTAATATAGGTACCGTGACCTCGCACCTACTCCAAATCAAACAGTGACCCCTAGCAGGGGGGTTGCAGGCGGGCAGCATGCCCCCATATGCATTGTACTGTTTATGGGATTAGTTACGAAATCGGAAGTAAATTCCATAAATAGTGTAAAGCATATGGTCAAAAGAATTTTGCGACCCATACGTGACCAGATCCCTGTACATAACTTTTGTTCGGCCCCTCCTAGAGTACGCTAGCCAAGCGTGGTGTCCCTTTCAACGAGTTCATGTATCTAGAATCGAAGGCATTCAACGTCGTTTTCTTCGATTTGCTCTTCGTGGTCTCTCTTGGAACGATCCTCTCATCTTACCTCCTTATCGCGACCGTCTTAAACTTATAAACCTAAATACCCTTGAAGAACGCAGGGACGCAGCTGACATTCTCTTCATTCACCGACTCCTTTCAGGCTCCGTCGATTGTGCGTCTCTTTACAACTCTATCTGCCTTAACACTAATCCTCGTAGTCTACGCTGCCCACGACTTTTCTATCTTCCAACCCACCGTACCTTGTATGGCTCCAACGAACCCATCTCACGTATGCTACGGAAGGTTAACTCAAACCTTAATGTTTTTGACTTCAACCGCAGCACTTCCTCTATAAAAATCGATCTCCTTAAGCCCTCCCCCATCACCCCCCCAACAACACCTAATCAGTTTTAGTTTTAAGTCCTAGCTATAAGTCTTAGTCTTTTAAGATATTTAGCTTGTATTAAGCCGAATAAATGGGGGCGTACGCCCCCACCAAAATCCTGCACCCCCCCCCCCCCCCCCCCCCCCCCCCCACTGCAACCCCCTGCTTGGGGTAATTGTTTGATTTGGAGTAGGTGCGAGGTACGGTTTTCAAACTTTGGCTTTATGTCACCATGATAAGCTTAAGATTTTGCTTAAAGAGTGTGATAAATAACTGCACTTTACAGTTTTTTGTCTAATTCTGAATGTTGGATGTTAGTTCCCTATTCTTATTTTTGAATGTGTACTAAGTTCCCATAAAAAAATGGACTTAGTTCCTACTTTACATGGGGACTAAGTCCACTTCGCGAAAGTGGTTTTATTTCCCACTATGTGGGAACTAAGTCCCTCAGTGGACTTAGTTCCCGTGGACTTATTTCCCTGCAGCCAATTAAATACCACCCGGCAACAAGTGTTCTTTCTTTTTTTGCGAAGGCCGTCGTCCGCGCTGAACGTCCAGTAAGGATCTAATAATTATTTTCACTGTGCTTGTCCATCAACTACACATCACACAGGCATCGCAGTGAATTTTATTCACACAGGTAAGACACAATCAGTTAATTTCTTTTGTCATCTGCACCACCGCGTTTCATTTGCATCGTAGCCGCCTGTGCTAATCACGTTGCAACTTGTTGTCAGGTGACTGGGAGGACGAGCATCGAGACCAAAACGCGCACACCATCTGCAGCCTCGTAGCAATGGCGCGATAAGAAAAATCTCCAAGCGCAAGCACGGCTGCAAGCGCAACATTTAGCAACCGACGACGGCTATTGCTTGGTGCTACATTTTACCATCGCTTGGCGCTACATCATCCATCGTTTGTTGCATATTATACATTGCTATAATTTTACATTGCTATAATAAACCTTGTTACATTTTACATCAATACCGTAGCATCGCATGGGCATACTAAGAGCTACACCAGTAGCAGCATCGAGTTACAACGCCCCGAAGAGTAGCAGTAGAACCAAAAGCACCAAAAGAATGCAGAGACCATCATCTACGATACCACGTCGAGTTAATCGGTTCTCATCAGATCACCGAAATTAAACGACGTTGGGCGCGGTTAGTACGTAGATGGGGGACCGTTTGAGAACAACCGCGTGTCGTTGGCCAGTCCCATCTACAGAGTTGAGGTAGATAATTATACGTGGTATCACAATGGACCTAAATTGGTCGAAGTGTGTCGGCTTCTGCCGACAGCCACCTAAACCTAACCTAACCTATCATCTACGATCGACACACAGCTATTACCTGGGTTGGTAATCCTTACCTCCTTGTGAGGCCCATAAACCGCAAGAAAACACCAGCAAAACTACGAGCAACCGCACCTGAGTCAGTGCGCAGCAGGCCAATTTAATAGCAGACCAAGGGGAGGCCGTACGGATGTTCGTACTCACCGTGCCGTCGCTCCTGTCGAAATTTACAACACCCGTACTCACGGACAGCACCCGTTAGTTCGGACAGCTCCCAATCCACAAGCGGGTTCAGGCTCACAACGAAAACCATAGCAGCAGGCGGAATAGAGAAAAAAAAAACAGATCTGTATCGCCAGATCGGGACACCAAACCTCGCCAAAAGAGAGTGTACCCGCACCATTCATCTTTAGCCATCTGCAGCAGTTGAAATTGTCCGTAAGCGTGTATATTATGTTAATTTATGTGCATATCACCAACTTATAGATTCATTTATATAAACAAACATATACATAATGTAGAGCCTAGTGCTTTTCCAATAATAGTGGTAGAGTAATTTTATTTTTGGGCAAGTCAAGTATACAGTCAGAGGAATTTCGGTTTCATAGTGCACAGACCGTTCAAGCGCTACATAATCTTCGCGCCTTCGTTCGACGCATTGTTCATACATTGCCAAATTTTTCCTAGCATCTAGCAGCAGCCGCGACTTCCAGAAACAGTGCACTCCTTCGGACCCCGGCGTGGGTGTAAACTCGCGTTATCCTACAGTAATACCTAACCTCTTCTGTGAATAAACAGTATTTCGATTCGTTAGAGCTCGAACTCTCTATCTCTATAGTTAAGGAAATTAGACATAGGGCCCATTCATAAATGCAATATTGCGCAAGATATGCTAAGCAGAGAATTCACAAATGCATAAATTTTCATCACTGCTAAGCAGTGAATTCATAAATGTAGTAGAGTTTTATTTATTGCGCAATTTTGAGCGCACTCACGCAGATTTCAGAATCGTATTGCTTTTTAATTTCTTTTTGTAGTTGTCATTGCGCTGTAATTTAATTTTTAATTTTGTTGAAAATTGGTGAAAATACAACAGATAAGTAAGTTTAGTTTAGTTTTGAGAACAATCTATCAGATTATTTATTAAAATGACAGCGGTCGACGTAAATTCCATTTTTTCGCAGTTGTTGTTCATAAACATCTAATATTATGCTTTGCAAGCGCATGCTTTGCAGGAAACTTTCGTTCCAATTCGCGCAGTGTTTCCTGCTTTGCAGTACGTTTGCTTTGCAAACCTTGCATTTATGAATGGGCCCATAGTGAATTGTGAATCAGTGCAAAGAAATTAATTCGTAAATTAAATCGAACAAATTTGCATAGATAATCTAATTGGGACTTCATTCCGAAGCTTACACTCCGACATCTGCGGGCCAGTAGCTTTCAAACGGTGCGTTATTAAATACTCGAACCAGGGAACACGATACACATCCTGCGCCTTTGGTCCCATCATCCACCGAGACCGTGGCGAAAGTTGCGGTTACGCAATCCCATGGTGTAGGAGCTTCAATTTTAGGTACAATTAATGCTAAGTAAAGACACGGCCCTGCCATAACGAGTATCTACTTTTGTATCTGCACTAAGTTGATTATTTTTAGCGACTGACCTGCACTGATTGATAATCTGTATATTGGTATATTTAGTAGTAAGTAGATTTTAAGAACTTTAACAATATCATTACCATGACTTATTTTAAGCCTATCTTTCGAATAAAAATGTATTATACCCTTAACTATACATCTTTTGTTGGCTTTCGAGAAGAGACCCCTCATACGATGAAGGTGTGGACATTGAGTTGCATCAAGGTGGAGGAGACAGGCGCTGATGCCAGAGAACGCGAGTGAACGATGGTAAGGGAAGATATTGTCACTTTAGGGGCTTTTCATAAATATTAGAGTGACATGATAAGCCATGGATATCGTGAGGCGGTATCGCTTCATGATGAAGGCGGGCACACACACACACTCCGGTGACTAATCTACATCTTAAGTAACACCATTGGGATAATGAAAAGGGAAGAACATCGTAGGTCAATGTTTAGCAATGTTTCTTCAAGCCGCAACAAACAAAATACACAGATAACGACACATTTTCTGAGGCATGTATAAAAAAACGTAACACCGTTCAGAGCTGAAGTCGCAAGATCCCCCCCCCCCCCCGCCCCCTGTTCGACGAGCTAGGATGAGCAACGACTAGCAAGCCTACGCTTCAACGGCCTACCCTACATTCCCATCTGCCCGGACTGGCTCCGGATTCTGTACCTAACGTCATAAGGGTAGTCTACGGGGCGATAGGTAATTTTTGAGGAACTAGGTCGCATTTACATCTGAGGATTTCGGTGCGTGTATCCGGTTACGGTCCCACCAGTGAGACGCAGTGATGATCGGGGATTGTGGGGAATGTAAGGTATTAGGTAATTTACACATTCTCTCGCAGAACCGCCATCCTTTCTTTTCCCCTATATTCCTTACAATTCTTACGAACTCGGCAACGAGTAAATTTCGTTACAGAATGGCGTCCATCGTGGTGCTAGAAACTCCAACGTGGAGCCCGAATTCGTTATACGAATTGTAAATAAATAAATCGTTACAGAATGGCGCCCAACGTGGGGCTAGAAACTCCAACGTGGACCCCGAATTCGTTATGCGAATTGTAATAGTAAAAATCCTTACAGCGTAGGGGTTAGTGCGTTGGACTACTGATGGAGGGGTCTCAGGTTCACATCGCGGCGGGTCCAAAAAACACCTCATGCATTTTTTGGATCGCATACCTCTTGGGAAAAAAACTGCACTATCAAATTGAAGTCGCTTTGGTTGGCCTTGTGTTGGCCGTAAATGCTTCATATTTATTTTGTTTGTTATAAAGTTTTTTTGTATGTTTAGTGTTTGTATTGCATATTGTACCCCTGAATACATTAAGTGAACCCCTCAATTTATTTTATAACGTTAAATGTACGAACACCAAACATTTCTATTACATTTTTGTAGAATTCTTGTCGAACGATTTCTCCTTTCAAATATAAATAGAGCTCTGGATATAACAAGAATCTGTCCGTGTTCTACGAATAATCTCATTGTACATTGTACATACACACACGTACACACAGAAATTCAGAAATGAAATTAGAAATCAGAATTACAGACCCAATTATGGTTGCTCCCGTAATAAAATTGTGGTCATCGCACACAAAACTGAATGCTTTCAAAAATCCAATTGAATGTCTTTCACTCACAGTGCCGCTCTGCTTCATATCCTGGATTGAAATTTAAGAGCCACAGAGCTGGAAACGTGTGTTGTACTCACTTCATATGGACAAATCAAATTTAATTGCATACACCCTGGAATGTCATCACCCTGCCAGCAACTAGTTTTACATGTACATGCACAAATAGTCTCTTTGGCTTGTCCTCAGAACGACCATAAACGCAATTCCACATAACCATTTCCATAAGAAACCGTAGATCCAATTGTGTTAGTCTAACTCTAACAACTTTACAAGGCACACAGGACGAGAATGAGTCAGAGCGCACACAGTCTTTCAAATAAATTGCTTAGCCGCATTGTTTTATCATTCGTTCTTTAGGAGATCAAGTATTCTCAGAAGATGGTCACCATTCCTACGTCTCTCTAATCACTTGGCTATTTGGAACGTTTTCATGTAACCGTTTCAGTCCACTAATCTCGTTTTGAAAATAAATTTCTGTCCGTCTTTCAATGTGTGAGAGCGGAATTTTGTGGTCCGGGTCAAATTGGAAAATATGTGTATACCTCATGACGCAAACCCATCCTAATCTAAAAGCTAATCAGGGGGTTGTTTTGTAGTATAAGCCTGCTTGCAGCGGTTCTCATGGAGTTGTTATTACATGGTTCAAATCCTGGTACAGCTAACAGCCAACCACTACCATCCCATATTGCCAGCTCGTCAGTTACTTCAATTCGAAATTATTGCAACTATAGTTTTGACTTGTGCACTTAGCTATATGTACTAGAATCGGTACCAGATACGGATTTGCTATCCCTATGTCCATGAATAGGGGTAGCAAATTAAATGTGTTGCCCACCACAACAGGAGCAAAGTCCTGGCCTGCAAAGCAAAGGTTAGGGGTGAATAATTACGAAATAGAATTCAACCACAACGTCTAGTCTTGGAATATCCAACTGTAACTTTACGGCACTTGTGTTATGAAGCTTGTAACTGAAATGAGCAGTTAGACAGCTACATCAAATTTGATAGCCGCTCGCCATTCTGCTTTTAAGTTGGAAAAGTGACAGAAGTCATCGTACATACTTTCGTAATCATTCTGTCTGTGGAATAGTCGAATTATTGCGGACTGAGCTCTGAATAGTCAGACTTTTGGAGACCGATGGAAAATATTCAACGATGGTGTGTTATTAATTTGTTAATTGGAAGGGGAATTTATTTGAAAACTCTTGAAACATAATATGGAGCGGATTTGAGTTCACTGGATGTTAGGTACAGGGTATAAACAGACAAAGAACACCACTACATCTTCCAATTCAGCCACTTAAATGCGTTTCTATATCGTCATTGGTTAACTTGGAATGAGAACTTGGAAGTACCGCTGCTCCAACATATAGCAGTGCGATATGAGTAGATCTTTTAGTGTTCTCCCATCGGAGCCAAGTTTTATGTCCCAGTGACACAGTAATTCGTACGGTGGACTTCTAAGCGATGGATTAGCTGTTGGAACTCCACCAAGGAACACCTTTTTTTCAATGCCAATACCCACTTCTTGCAAACGTCTGATAAACATTTATAAGAGTAAAATATAGTTGTATAACTGTTGCTTCCCTTTCATTCATGTTAAAAATATGGCTTCGCACACACGAATGTCTAGAGAAAGCTATTAATTTGGATCTATCATATAATAAGCCGTTACGCACAGGTGAACCAGGAGGTGGCTCTGTGGTTAGTGTGTTAGATTACTAGTCGAAAGGTACCCGGTTGAAATCCCGCTGGGGACAACTAACATCTAGAGTTTTTTCCACTGCCTCAGCTCTTGCGAACGTCTGACAAACATCTACGAGTATCAATTGTCATGAGAAGCTTTTCAAATTTGCATTCGGATTCGGCCTAAAATTGTAGGTCCCTTCCACTTTGCTCAAGCAAATGCCGTAAATGCCTGATATTTATATTTTTTTTAACAGGAGTAGCATAAACTTCCAAAAATTCCAAAAATGAACTCGTAACCATGATACTTATTTTCCATGACTTTTTTTTTTAAAATGTACACTCCAACGAAAAAATCTATTTGGACAAATCCGATAGGTTTGCAAAGGTACAATCAGGTCATGTCATTGGACCATTTAAGGTTGACAACGAAAGGATACGTTTTCTAAAGAATGGTAGGTTAGGTTAGGTTAGATTGGGGTGGGTGTCAGCCTAAGGCAAATACACTTTGACCAATGTTAGGTCCATTGTAATACCACACGGATCCAAGGGTCTCTTTCACTACTCGTTAAACCATTTGGAGCTTCTTATGAAGCAAGCATGATATACTTCTAACGTCAGCGTTAGCCACGTCATTTAGATCGTTAAGTAGGAAATCTATCAGATGGAGATTTCTTTTATGGGAGAGAGCAGTACATTTGAACAAAGAAGGTGAATTGTAGGCTCCTCCTTCTCCTCGTCGATGCATCTTCTGCAGGAGTCCTTGAATAAACGCCAAGCCTCGCGTGCCTGCCTATCAGATAGTGCCCTGTAATGGCACCTATATTGGGGCTAATATGCAGTCGGTTTAGTGAGATTAGACTCTTAGAACGTTTCAGGTCCAGCTTTGGCCAAATATGCTTAGTCGCTAAACATGTATTACCACTTGTCCACCTAAGGTTTGTTCTCTCGATTGCGGATACCTTGAATAAGAGTTTGCAAGTAGCGATTGGTATACCCAAAAAACCTTTTTCATGTAAAATGGGTAATTGGTTCCTTTTTTGGCTAGTTAATCTGCCCTACAGTTTCCTGGAATGTCTCTGTACCCCGGCATCCAACGGAGGTGAATGTTAAACTGCTCCGCCATCTCCCTTTTAGATGAACGGTCAAGAATGGTAAAAAAAAATAGTTATGGTATTTTCACAATATTCCAGACAAAACTTCATGTTGCAAAAAACACTAAACTGAAGTTATTCGAAACAACAACTGTAATCCGGACCAAGGGAAAACACCTTCGCCTAAGATCTGTGACACGAAACCCATTATCGCCAACCCAAAAGTGACACAGCGGAAAACGTTCATAGGCACACAATGTCATACACATCGTGCATCCTGCACATGCCCAGACTAAGTACGCTCCAGGAGACATATAAATGTGCAGCCAGAGGTACTACGGCTACCAACCTCTCATCATGAAATGCCCGAAAGCGGAATCATGGTGATCAGAGCTAAGTGGCAGAGGCGGATTAAGTTATATCTGAAGTCCCACACTCCTATTTTCAACGCATACCACCTTTGATATAAAAATGATAATACAACACTGTCGGCGTCAATTTTTTTAAAATATAAAAGTATCTTTTCAATTCAATTCTTTTAAATATTATTTGACTTCAAAATCTAAAGCAAAATTCCTGCAATCCAACATCGTTTTCGACGGGATTTCAGCTAGTACATAAACATTTTTAGGGTTCCGTAGCCAAATGGCAAAAAACGGAACCGACACCGACACCGACTGCGCAAACACTGCGCCGTTTGGCCACCAATTTTGAAGAGTATGGGACCACACGAGACGTTGCCAAGAGTGGCCGGCCCCGGAGCGCCCGTTGTACCGAGAATATCGCCGCTGTTGACGAGGATGTCGAGCTATTGCCGGAAACATCGACCAGACGCCGTGCCTCGCAATTAGTCATCAGCCGGTCGTCCCTAAGGCGAATTTCGGTCAAAGACTTGCGCATGTTCCCGTACAAAGTTCAGTCCGTGCATCAGCCGCTGCCTGTCGACCGCCAAACGCGTGTAACCTACGCCTAAGCCATCCTCAATCTCGAGGACAAAGTGGACGATTTTTCGACCAAAATCATAATGAGCGATGAGCCTCATTTCCACCTCAGCGGATACGTGAACAAGCAAAACTATCGCTACTGGGGCACCGAAAATCCACGAGTAATGCACGAGGAGCCATTACACCCGCTCAAAGTTACTGCATGGTGCGCTGCTCACGCTGGAGGAGTCATCGGGCCATTTTTTTTCGAGAACCCCGCTGGTTAAACGACAACAGTGGACGGTGCGCGCTATAGGGCCATGTTAACCGAGTTTTTTTGCCGCAATTGGACGAATTAGGACTGGAGGACATGTGGTTCCAACAGGACGGAGCTACAGCACATACTTCGCGAGCCACAACCGATATTCTGAAGGCGGCGTTCCCGGGTCGCATCATCCCTCGTTTTGGCGATTTGCACTGGCCCGCTAGATCGCCCGATTTAACAGTTCCAGACTTTTTTTGTAGGGTTTTTTAAAGTCCCGTGTTTACGTGAACAAGTCCGAGACCCTAGAAGCCCTCAACGACAACATTCGACACGAGTGCGAGAATCTGTCGCCCGAAGTTCTCGCCGAAGTGATCACAAATGCCATAAAACGAGCCCGTATGGCAATCAATTGTGACGGCGCCCATTTGGCCGATATAATCTTCTCGACTTGACCAATAAAATTCTAAAGGTTCAAATAAACATAATCAAAAAACAGAATCGAAGTTTTTCATTTAGAAAAAAATGAGAGCCAAACAACATCGGATGACTTCTTTTGGCCCACCTTGTAGATTCGTCATGTCTGTCTGTCTGTCCGGTAATGTCACAGCCACTTTTTTTCGAAACTATAAGAGCTATACTATTGGAACTTGCTATGTAGATGTATTCTGTGAACCGCATTAAGATTTTCACTCAAAAATAGAAAAAAAACAATAAATTTTAGGGGTTCCCCCATACTTGGAACTGAAACTCAAATTTTTTTTTCATCAAACACATACGTGTGGGGTATCTATGGATAGGTCTTCAAAAATGATATTGAGGTTTCTAATATCATTTTTTTCTAAACTGAAACTTTGCGCGAGAGACACTTCCAAAGTTATAAAATGTGTGTCCCCTCCTCTCTAACTTCTAAAATAAGGGAATGATAAAACTAAAAAAATATATGATGTACATTACCATGCAAACTTTCACCGAAAATTGGTTTGAACGAGATTTAGTAAGTAGTTTTTTTTTAAAACGTCATAAATCGTAAGCCGCAATTTACCTTTCATTCAATCAACTCAAATATAAAAAAAAACATTTAATTTCATAAACATAAACCTTATGCATAAACCGTGAACCATTGTTTTCTAATAATAAATCTGTAATAGGTGCCCAAGTAAATAATAATTATAATTCGCACGGAACCCTTCATGGGCGAGTCCGACTCGAAAGGAAGTCAAATTCAATTGCAAATTTTAGCTCATATTCAATAGATACAAGGGTAGTTCATTCAGATCATATACCGCGCATCTAGGTATTGAGCATTTACTATATCTTTATAGTTACTGCCCTCCCGCAATCTTGTATTATCATCTTGAGTTTGTTTTCATTGCAGCTTTCCCGAAAATTAATAACATTCTTCCAGTCCTCCTGAATATACTTTTGTGTTATCTTAATATATACATCCTAATATATACATACGTACCTATATGTAACACTGCGTCTATACTTCAGCTATTGCGGACAAGTTATGTAAGTAATGAGATTTACTCCCGTTATTATTAATAAATTAACCAAGAAAAAACTTAATTTATTAAATAGGTATCTAGCTGTAGTGCAAGTAACGCATTTTGGTTTAACCATATGATAATAAACCGCTACATATTGCGACATTCGACATTAAGTTACTGTATTACAACAATGTTCGTTCATTATTGATTAAACCAACTCAATGGGCCATTAATTGCCTAATTGCTAAAGTAATTAAATTTTAACTGGTTTATTTATTTATTTCTCTAGTTAACCTTAAAAATATATTTATTTATGATGAGCCATTACGGGGTTCTAATTTTTTGTATAATGATTGTTATTTATTTAAAGATAATAATATTTTTATTATCTTTGTATTTAAGATTGATTTTAATGTTACAACGATTTATAATTGAGCCCCTTTTAAATATAATCAATCACGAACAATTGTACTAGAGTATTATCTATGAATATTATTTGTAAGAGATAATAATTTTTTGTTTTCATAAAGAGATTACCGAACCGCAAACATCAAACAAATCCACAACATTATTAAATTTTAATTAAAATTAACAAAATAACGCCTACGTTTCCAAATGAAAATGGATTCCACACAGCCATGTCAATAATGCCCTGGACAAATTACCTATAATTTGAGTGGAAAATTGCAATTTTTGCCATAGGTAAAATATTCATTTTTTTTTGTTCGATTTTATTTAAACAAAAGAAATACAAATTCACACGTACATTCCCTCGGCAGCATATCCATTACAGCGTCGAACTATGATGGTTAAAACAATTTTCATTTACTGTCGAAATACAAATAATATTTTGTCTCGCTGTGCAAGCCTTACAATTCAATTCAATTATGGTTGATCGAATTCGGTAACAAAAATTAATGTTGCAACAAAAAAAAAAGCTTAATGTTTAATGTATGTAGGAACGGAAAAATATATCACTTGAGGCGTGCATGTAATTAATAAAGTATCTGTAATTGGGAAGATAGTGAAATCAGCAAGCCTGATGTAATATTGACATATTTAAATTTTAATCATCAGATTCTCCCTTCCATATTAATTTTTATTTGTTTACTTTTTGTTAAAATTGAAGCCAGGCATTATAAATGAAAGAGGTAAAATCATGTTTAAAAGCAAAGGTCGGTTAATATGTACCTACTGATTAAAACCTCAACGGAATGCCACGTCCTCAATGAAACTGATCTTTTAATTTGCAATTGATGTTATTGCAGTTAGTTTGCCCTCGCCGAAGTCGCATACATATTATTTTAACTTAATTAAATTCATTTAGCTAAGCTCCGTCGATTTATTGGAAAGACGCGGAATGCTCCAGTTTCATGGATCATTGTAATACAATGTAAAATGGCAGATGTTGCCATCAAATCATTTGCACTCATTTCTTAGGGTATTGTAACTTTGAATCAAACTTTGAAATATGCCGTTATACTGATCAATTGATCAATAATTGATGAAGTGTTTACATTCGTGATCAGCATCGAAATTTATGTCGATCAAGCCATGTCAGTCCTCCAGTCGCGTCATCAATTTTGAACATATATACTCTCTAGTTGCCCGAAATGATCCAGTGGGGATAATTCCCAAATTCGCATATTTAAAAAATAGTTTTTATACAGTTTTATTGAAGAAGTCGATCAAGGTCGTATTGTTCGCAAATTATGTAGAAAAAGACCTTCATAACAAATTCGCCCATTGTTATTTTGTTACTCGTAGAATCTAAAAATGTTCCAAAATCTAAAAATGTTCCAAAATCTAAGGCCAATGCCACGCCCACTTTGCGGTATAGGAATATGGATATAATTCCTTTCTGATGGTGTCGACGGTGTAGAGGTTGGTGTTTTGTCTTGTGAACCGTGCGGTGCAGGTTCAATCCCCATGGGAACAACAACATACGGCACCCATTCTCCAGCCTCTACACCAAAAGAAGGATTTCTTCGTGGTAGTAAAATACACCGTTACAGAGTCTGACTGCTCTGGGATTCGGATTTCATTTTATATAAAAAATCGTCTTAACTTTTATTTTATTTAAGTTCCAAAGTTTGCTTATTCTATGTAAAAATGGTTTCGATATACAGAAATGTCCTGGCAGGGTTAACTGTTGAACCAAGAGGATGCGTTCTCTCACTACAAATAATGGGCTAATCATGCATTTTAATCTGAGTAACAGTCGAAATCTCTTTTCGAAAAAATATAGCAACCGGATTGGAACACCACATGCGAATTGTATTCAGATCTTGATTAAAAGAGATTGTCTGTTCGCATTTGATATTTAATATTTGATATTTGATATTTATTAATTCAGAAACGCTGTACATCAAGATAAACTTATAATTAGTACAGGATATAAATGACACAATATAACAATTAATGGCAAGAATGCTTTGTTGAAATAATGAAAACAAAAGGAAATACATGTATATAAGTAAAATTAAATTAAATTTAGAGTACAATAAAACAAAAGCGCAATCAAGGAAGAGAAAAATAAAAAGACATAT
Organism: Portevinia maculata; assembly: GCA_949715645.1. NCBI lineage: Eukaryota > Metazoa > Arthropoda > Insecta > Diptera > Syrphidae > Portevinia > Portevinia maculata. The sequence goes on from OX454525.1 coordinate 19,756,063, forward strand.
ATGAAAACAAGAAAGTTAGATCAGTTCAAACTGGGGAGGTATTCGAAGCAAACTGTTAAGAATTTACGGCTTTCGATTACTTCATAGGAAGGGTAGACCATTCCAGAGTTTGACATCATAAATGAAAAATTGCCTGCGTGATGTCAAGCAGGGAAATGTGGCAGGATGTAAGACTATATAACGATTTGATGAGCAGAAATTAATTTTATCAAACAAATAGATAGGTTCCTTCACATGAATTGTTTTGGAGAGTAAAGCACAACAACGATATTTGAAAAACGTCTCCAAGTTACATCCAAGGAGTTGACGAGCTTCAGAGATATGACCAAATCTACGAAGATAGAAAATATACCGGGTAATTGAGTTGAAAGCAACCTTCAGTTTTTGAAGCGAGTGTGAGTCAGGATCGGCAAACAGCTCACAGCCATATGATATAATGGGTATTATTAGTGATTTACCAATTTGAGTTTGACTTCCGTAGGTAAATTTTTTTTTGTAATAAATAAACCATGTAGCGATCCATATAGTATTTTATTTATTATTGAATTTATGTGAACATCCTATGCCAACTTATTGTTAAAGGTAATTCCCAGATTTTTTGCCTAGTTAACATATTCAACTTGGCAGGAATTTTAAAAGATAGGAGAAAAATCGGAAAGATGTGGTTGATGTGTTCATATTGGTATGGCTTTTGTTTTGCCGGGGTTCAGCTTTAGACTATTGCGTATTGACCACTCCAAAATAGAGCACAGATCGTCGTTTATTTTTACAACAGCATCTTCAATCAAGCCAATAGGAAAGCTATAGTACAGTTGAACATCGTCAGCATATATATGATACTGACAATGTAATAAAACGAAAGGTAAATCTTTAATAAATATAGAGAACAATAATGGACCAAGAATAGATCCTTGAGGAACACCACAATTAACAGGAAGAAACAGTTTACTATTACTATTACATGAAACAGCTTGCAAGCGATGAGTCATATATGATATATGATTGTTAGAAGTGTTAGAGAAGTTAAAATATAAGTTTATCCCAGTCAACTGCTTAAGAAAAGTCAAGTAATGTTATCACAGTTGTATAATTAGTGTCAATTACTTGTCTAACATCGTCAGCGACTTTAAGTGAAGCAGATGTACAGCTATGTCCGGACCGGAAGACTGCAGAGGATTAAGAAGCTGCTTGTATTTGATAAACACTTTTATTTTGGAGCTTACAATTGATTCAAATGCTTTGGATAAAAAATTTAGGATCGCTAGCTATAGGTCTGTATTCAGAATTGGTTCCTTTTTTAGGAATCGGGATGATTTTAGATTTTTTCCAGGCAGACGGGAAGGTAGATGTCATAAGGATGTTGTTAAATATATAGGTGATGTAAGGAAATATTAGAGGAAGGAGCATTTTTATGAAATCAGGATGAATATTATCTAAGAAAACAGGCTTGCATTTGATAGAGAAGATTGCGTTTCCTACATTGTTTTTGTCAACAGCAGTCAAGGAAAATTCATTTTCTCTATTATCCTGTAGTGGCAAGAGTAGAGAACCTTCGATTGAGCTCTTCCAAATCAATGTTGTCTTTGGAGACTATAGAATTTTTCTTATTCAAACAATCATCAGCAAAACGAAAGCGAATGGAAAATAATGCTCCAGTCAAGAGGATCTTCGACTCCCAGCCCCCTGGTGCGAGAAGGCAAGGAAAGACCAAACCATCGCGGATACCAGAGCGCTTGGTCTGGAGAACTGGAAGCAGCGTTTCCGGGATCGCACAGGATGGAAGGCTGCATTGTCTCAGGCAGAGACTCTTCACGGGTCGGGAGCCCCTTAAGTAAATGTAGTATCATAAGCAAAATAATACATTTTGTAATATGTCTAGGTACTGCAGGTCATTAACATTTATATTAAACAAAATTGGAAAAATAATCGATCCTTACGTACTCCTGCATTAATAGCAAAATTGTTGGAAAGTATTCATTTGGCGACAACTTGAATTGATTCCAAAGATTTTAAGATGTCGAAAGCTGCAGCACTTAAATCACCAAAACTGCAATATCATCCGTCTGTTGATAAGTTACATAGCCGAGTAGGTCTAAATTTGACAATGTCTACATTTTTTCTTTTTCCATAACTTTTGACAACATGTACAGTAAAACTGTTTGATATTATTTAAATGGCAAGCACTTTTCCCCTTTTTTTGGGATCCGCTTAAACGCGGACTGTTTTCCAACATTACATTCTCCCAAGCGAACTGTAGCCATTTTCTATGTTTAAACTTGACTTTTAAGCTTCAATCCTTTAGCCCGGGGGTCTTATTTTACTAAAATGTTTATTTGTTTTTAACATGGAGACTTTTGGAACGTGCAAAATAAAACGGATGTCTTTAACAGAGAATCAGTTGGTATCTCTGATTGAGATTCCTTTGAATCCAAATTCGAATTATGCAAAGACTCACCTACGGTAATTAGTTAACCGTGCTTAGAAGAAATAAAAAATATCAAGTTTAATTAGAGGCGTTTATTTTTTGATGTTACCTCGGCTGCGGTCAGGAACAAAGTACTCATATACAAGAAATGAAATCTAAGCTGCACCAACTCTAATGGGCGCTATGTATGTATAAGCTTAAGTTATTTTGCGTTATGTTCCTACGTACAATTTAAGAGAATGTGTTTACGTTGTTGTTTTAGCAAATATCGAACTAAGAGAGCTCAACTGTTTCGGTGTTTGATTACAAAGCGAAAAAGTGCACCGCTATGAGCTTATGTTTAATTGTGATAAATATGTAATGCTATGTACAGTGCGTCAAAGAAAATACGGTACGTTAAATTTACAATTGAATAAGAAAAAATCAATGAATGATAACAAATATATTTGAAGTTTGCAGTCTCAAACAATCTCAACTAGTGGTTTTTTTCTCATTTAAAAAAAGGTGCTTAATATGCAAAGTTCAGTTGGGTAGGCGATATTAAAACAAAAGTTATGGAAAGGGCTTCGACTGATAATCTAAAACGAGAACGAGAACCCGGGCCGGAGGCACTATTTCTTTAACTCGTGTTGTTTGTTCGATGTCTTTTCCAAAATTGGTCCAAACATTTTGTTTTGCCACGCCCACTGGTGTTGTGACCAAAATTTCAATATTTGGTAATTTGCTAAGAATCTTAGAACCAATTCCACCCCCACTTTGGTGGATAGAAATATGGATAGGATAGGGTATCCAACACTGAGCAGCCTTTCCGTATTTTTTTTGTTCGAAATTAGGTCCTATCCTCATTCTTTCCGTATACAGCCAATAATGTCTTATAAACAAGGATGATACTTTGGGTAAATAATATGAATAATTGGTTCTTTTATTTCATGTAAACGATAAAAATATCCAGATTTTGATTTTCACTTTCAAATTTACTCGCCAATAAATAATTGCTGGATGCGGCACATCCAACATGGGGTGACACTCCAAATGTTATTTACTTATCATTTTATGAAATAATCTTAATGAACAGTCCCACAATCGTGTAATTACACTTCTCCCTCTTAGATTTTTCATAGCACCAACCTGTGGAATGACCACAACCCACAAAATTTAAACCAGATTAGGTATGCACAAATTTCTTCATCGTCTAGTCTAAATGTTTGGAACAGATATCTATTCAATTTTCTCACTAGCACACAGCATCCTTTGAATAGAAATTACGAATAAATTTGCTTCTTTGTTGTCCACTTACTGGTGACTGGACGATAGGAACTACTCGTAGATAATATGATTATTATTTGGCAGCACAGAGAGTATCATGTTTTGCAAAACGAAGATCCTCATCACCGAATTAGAGGAGAGACATCCCCTCAATCGAACAAGGACTGCGTAATTTCTGCTGCCCTCGACATGCTTTTCACAAGAAAAGAAGGAGAAGATAAAGGGAGTCTTGTTTGCAGCAGGTCTCGCACAAATCAACTTGTTACTTGTGTTACACTTTTGCCTGATGAATAATTCCTCAAGGACATCGATTTAATTACATGGAAGTGTTATGGGGGAGTGGCTGGCTCTCAGGAGTAAATCTCCTTACTGTTTTGTGTGAAATTGATTTCGACTCCTACGCGACTCCTACTCGTATATCTAAAGCATTGCCGTTGAATTAATTAATTGTAAACAATTATTTTTGATTGGAAATGGCGATGGGGTATCGTGTACGAGCTGAGCGCTGAGTGCCGAGCGCCTTGACTGCGAGCGGCATGATTTTGTCTGAATTCAGCGAAATCGAAATGTGATTTGAATAATAAAACTTGAATTAGGGATCTGTGACGAGCCATTATTTGAAAGGACAATCTGCTTCAAATTGGAATTCAATTTTAAAGTGAGTTAAATTAATGATACTCATGGCATATGATGATAAATGTTGATGTTCGGGGAGTGACATGACTCGCTCATTGGGGCTGTATAATGGAAATACAAATACTTGTCTAGACACAATGCTGGGGATTTACCTGCGCTTGTGTGGATGTGTATTATCGTCTTGTATGTGAGTCTTGGAAAGCTGCTTCAGTTCTTTGTTTAGCAGGAAATCTTGGATGCTTTCGATAGAAATTCATCAATGTTTTAAAATTATGTGCGATTCGATACAATCCTACAATTGTGTGCTAAGCAAACTAAAAGAAGACAATTACCAATTTTTCCACACGACCTTAAGGTCAAACAGTTTTTAAATGCGTTCTTTTCGGCTTGATTAAGCTGGACATTGGTATTATAAAAAAAGAGCTAATAACCCTCGGACTTTAATGTGTTGACTTGAAAATTGTTAATAAAAAATAGGAACATTACGCCGACAAGTTTTATATCATATCTTTTGAAAGTGGATCTGTTAACTCATAGATCTTAGAAAAATTTTGCACAAACAATACCACATGTATTAAAAATAAACATGTTGACTTTATAAACTTTTTATTTGATAGAAATATTGATATCACTTTCACTTGCATTGAGTGCTCCGCGAAAGTCGCTAGAGATACAAGCAAATCAATCCTAACTTGCTTCGAATGTACTTGCTTACTACATCCAAAATGTGGAAATATCAATCAATCAGATGTTCAGCACATAATCAAAAGCAAAAAACCTTGGTTTTGTAGTAAAACACTGGATCTTGATGAATGTAGGGATAGTAATGAAACTGTAGTTGCACATAATTTTCAATCTACTATAAATGATCTTACCATTGTACATTTAAATATCCGAGGTATGCGGACAAATTTTGATTTATTGTATGCATATTTATTACACTGATTCACAGTACTACCACAAATTATTGTTCTCTCAGAGATCTATATATTTTTGACCATGAAGTGAATAGTTTTTCGATACCGTGTTACACTGCATATCCACACTGTAATCAGACTTACTCTGCTGGAGGTATAATTAGTTATGTCGAAGAAAATTTTGTGGTAGAAGAGTATTCCAAACCACTTCTAGAAAGCGCCGATTGTGTTATAATTAAATTTAGGAATGCTCATTTGTGTTTAGACCTTGTCTGCGTATATCGACTGCAGTTCATTGATAAGGACATTTTTTTTAGAGAGATTGACGGTACGCTGAATGCAATTAAGTATCAAAACGTTTCTTTTGTCGGTGATATGAATGTAGACATTTTAGATTTTCCTTCAAGTTGTGATGAATATCTTATCGTGCTATCGTCTCTTGGTTTCGAGTCCCTTGTTAATGTGCCCACGAGAGTTACGGAAAATACAAAATCCTGTATTGACCACATCTTCGTTAGAGCAAAGGATCTTAAAAAATGCCTTCCGTACGTTCTGGAGTGGGACGTAATGGATCACTTTTTTATGGGTGTTTGCTTTCGCGAGATGCTGAAAGAAAATAGTAGTCGACCCCAGAGGGCTAGGCTTGAAACCTCAACTAAAATAGATTATAACGCATTGAAGGCACAGCTCCCTCATGAAACTTGGTCTAGTGTATATGCAACAGATTGTCTATCTATATAGCATGTAGTTACTTAATGAAGCAATATGTACATAGAAAATTCCAAAACAAATAGTCCCAAATCGAAGCTAATAAGGATCAAACCCTGGGTAACTTACTCTATTTGTTACAAAAATGAGAGACAAAAATAACTTCTACTCGGCAAACAAATCGCGGAGAGAATTGCATGTGCTCATAAATTCACAAAAGGAAGCCTACTTTCAGACAACATTTTCAGAAAGCAAGTCTAATGCTAGGCAACAATGGAGATTAGTTAATGAGTTATTAGGGAAAAAAATAAACAATGTTGTCCCAACAAACTGATACTTCCTGATAATTCCTTTACATCCGATCCAAAGGAAATAGCAGACAAGTTTAACTTGTTTTTTCATGAATGTTGCAGTAATGTCTAGACCTGCCTCAAACGTATGTGACTCTTTGTCATTTCAAGATGCTCAAAAGCAGTTTTCTTTTGTCCTAGGCAATATAACTGAAAGTGAAGTTGCGGGAGCAATCGCTTGCTGGAAACCAAAATCATCTTGAGGAACCGATGGGATAAATAGCTTGACTTTTAAAAAAATCAGTAACCTAGTTCTAAGCCCACTAACTTACGTCATTAATTGAGGCTTCCAAAAAGGTGCATTTCCTGAATGCTTGAAAGATGCGATAGTTATTCCAATTTTTAAGAAAGGTGATCTGTGTGATTCTATCAAATTATAGGCCAATATCGCTCGAATTTCGAATTTCCTTTCCGCCTTCTCTAAAGTATTCGAAAAATAAATTGCTGAAAAAATGCTTAAGTTTCTTGAAAGGTACAAACTCCTAAATTCATGCCAATTTGGATTCAGAAAAGGGAAGTCTACTGAAGATGCGTTAGTGGCTTTTCTAGAAAAAATTGATAAAGGTCTAGACGATAGCAGGAAAACTGCGGGTCTGTTCTTTGATTGGAGCCAAGCTTTTGATTTAGTGGATCTAGAAATACTCCTGAAAAAGGTATATAGGCTCGGTTTTAGAGGCAATATACTTAAATGGCTTCGATCTTTTCTATATGGTAGAAAGCAACATATTGTTCTTGTAAATCATTTCCTTAGGCGTCCCTCAGGATTCGATTGTTGGCCCGCTACTGTTCGTCATTTATATAAATTTAATCTTTTACTTACCTCTCAATGCCAATGCTGTGGCTTTCGCTGATGATTTGGGACTATCTTATACTGGTTGAAGTCTTAAAAAAAACAAATAAGACTCGATATGTCAATGCTAAGGGACTGGTTCCTGCATCATAAGATGGTTCTTAGCAGTAAGTCAAAAGTCATGCCTTCCTCTCTCACTAGTCCATTACCCATAAACGGCATTAGCTACCACGGGAACGGCTGCGATAATAATTGTATCGATGGCTGCATCGGCATAGAATCAGTGTCCGAATTCAAGTATCTCGGAATTACTCTGGATTGTAACCTCAATTGGAAGATTCATATAACGAATATTAAAAGATATGTTTACGAGCACTTAAGAGAATATACTTGTTACGGAAATTAGATCCCTCAACGGTGCTTAAGATAATTTACTATGCACTTGCCTAGAATATGGGATAACATGCTGGGGTAGTGCGTACATAAGTAATTTAAAGAATCTTTTCATTGCGCAAAAGAAAGTTGTTAGGGTCATGCGTTTTAAATCTAGATGGGAGCCTTCGCGTGCCTTATTCGCCTCAGCAAATATTCTGCCCTTTTGACATCTTTATATATTATAAGGCTTTAAAATTATTCTACCGACGTAGTGGGTATATGAATGACAGGAACGGGCATATATACTCTCTTAGATCGAGAAGTGATTTTTCCGTTCCTAGATTTTTTAGAGCATTGAAAAATTGGTTGCTTTCTAGAGCAGAAGTGGAAACTCTTCTGCAAGTGGCAACGTAAGCCAGTTATGTTTTTATGTTTTTATTGCGATCTTCATTACTCTCTTTCATAAAATAAAGTTCGTTTCATTCTCACCATGATAAACAATTTAATAAAAAAACCAAGACTTTTGTCCACCTTTTCCTAATTTAACAGCGTGCTTTTTTCTTTTCCTCTTTCGGCATCTCGACGTTTTAAGTCTTTGAATATCTAATTTGCTAAAAGTTTCTAAACACTTGCCAATGGAACAGTTTTCCACAAAGTGTAAGTTCTAAAGTGCATATTTTTGGTCAAATATGTCAGTAAAAGTATACGTAAAAAATTGTATGATAAAAATTATTATGATAATACATATTAATATTTTGTAAATTACTTTAGAACGAAGAAAATAAAAATAAATAAATAATAATAATAAATAAAAACATTCCCTCTTACAAGTTGTGCGAAATTTGTTAATAACAAATGAAGGGGATCATGACGTAATCTCGAATGACAAAAATCTCGAATGCAAAAAATTTCGAAAAAACTAATTTTTAATCTAGAATGCAAAAATCTCGAATGCACAAACATCTCGAATGGACAAAAATCTCGAAAGACGATATCTCGAAAAAAAAGTTAATACCAGATTTTTTTCTTACCTATTTAAAGAGTTTAAACTTAAAGAAAATTCATTACATATTTAGTTTATTCAGCAATTTTTTTTTTCAGTAAATTAACAACAACAAATTAATATTTAACAAAAAAAAAACATTATATATTTCATTATATATAATTTCCATGTTCGGTCTTATTTACTTTGCCAAAGTGAAATAAAGCCGAATCGGCCTTGTTCCGCTTTTAATTTATTTACACATCAGATAAAGATTCCTAACAGTTTTCAGATTTGCACCCCTGAAAACCTCGCACCTACTCCAAATCAAACAGTGACCCCAAGACCCCCTGCTTGCAGAGAGTTGCGAAATCTCAAGTAGAATAAAGTCGATCTCCGAAATCTTATTTGATATTATTACCCTTTTGTTCTACTAGATAATTGGAAATAAAGTCGAGAATAGAAAATGGTGAATTTCGATATTACTTCCGATTTCTTATGGAAATAAAGTCGATCGACATTATTTCCATCTACTTTATTTCACGGCACCGGTAAATAAATCCATCGATTTCGATTTGAACATTTCCTTTGTTTGTTATGATTTTATTTACTTTCATTTTAATTGTTTTTATTTGCACTCGCGTTGTGATAACGCACGATCCCAAGCAACACTAGTTTGAGGTACCTTTTTTACAGTTGCATGGGCAGCTTGCTAGTGAATCGTGGATGTTAAAAAGAGTAGTAAACAATTCGCGCACGCATTAGACACTCGCATTAGAAATTCCCTGAAAGGCAATGGCAGATATATCCACTCACATTCTTTCTTGAGCAGATGCAGTACTCCAGAGTAAGTTAATTTCTATTGAAATAGAAAAAAATAAAAACAGAGAATGGAAAAAAACCTAAATACTTTGATACAAATTCCAGGCCTTTATAGAATGTTGCGCAAATACCATCTGAGAAAGTCAGATTATATCAAGAACTTGTACCAGTTGCATAGAACAGGGGCAGGTTTTCTAGCTTTCTTGGTGAATGCTTTTTGAGGATCCAGTACTTCCGAATGTCTGGAAAATCGCGACGATGGTTCCTATTCAAAGGCAAGACAGCCAATTTAAAAAAAGAGCTATCGACGCATAAATTTACTTAGTTGTAGGAGTAAAATTGTGAAAAGTCATTAGAAAAAGACTTATGATGACATATGATGATAAACATTTTATTTCCTGATAAACAATTTGAGTTCCAAAGCCATTATTGTACGTTTCATCAAGTGCTAGGAATTTGTAACCATGTAAAAAGCACACATACGTTGGGCAAATTAACTGGCTTAGTACTATTCGACATAGAAAATGCCTTGGATTCTGTGTGGCCCAATGGCATTGTTAAATGAGAAGATTTGGTTTTGGTTTTGGTTTGGTTGTCAAAAGTTTTCTGTCAAATCGTTTCATTTAAGTCTTTGTCAATTGTTTTGCACCCGTCCTTCATAAAGTTAACACAGGCATTCGTCAGGGATCGGTTCTTGGTCTAACTCTCCATAACATTTACACTTGCCATTTCCCAAAGCTTCCAGCCTGTGAGACCGCCATCAATGCTGATGACATTGCTATATTTTCATCGCACGAGTTCGGTGATAAAATAGAGACAAATCTACATAATGCGATTAAAATTAAAGCAGAATGCTGTAATAAAGGGAAAATTAAACTTAATACTTAAAAGGTATACTGGCGATCACAAGGATGAGGCCATACATTACTACCTGTGAACAGGTAAATATTTTCCCTACAGTAAGTCATAAAATAAAAGGGTAAATAGGAAACGACCACTGGATTTTCCCAAGATCAAACAATGTAGGACTACTTGAAAAGCACATAAAAAGATGAGCCGCTAGGATGAGGTCATTGCGAATATTTCGTTGCAGGAGTTCACATCAGTGATTTTTTTCAAAGTTTTGTTAAGAAAATATTAAAGAAAGCGTTGAAAGGAACTCTTTTTATTTAGTTAAAAAAATGGGTTTCGGAAAGTCTTTGACAGCGACAGAAAGAGGAAAAATAGATGCTTCCAAGGAGTTAGGACTCTCAGGCCGAGAAATTGCAAATAGGCTAAATAGAAGTAAGACTGCTCTAGGCAGTTATCTTGCAGTTCCACAACACTATGGGAAAAATCAAAAAGGCACGGCAGAAGCAACAACATTGCGAGAAACGCTGGTTATTCTACGGCTTGCCTCAAATTTCACTCTACCAGTTACTAAAATAAGGGCCAACAGCGGAGTATCAGCCAGCATAGCAACGGTGCGAAGGATAATACGAAAAAGTGGTGCTATACAGAGAAGAAAACTTAAAAAGAAAACTGTTTTGAGGCAAGTACACAAAGAGGATCGAATGAATTTTGCAAGACAACATGTCGCTTAGAACAGTGACTGGAAACGCGTTGTCGTTTCGGATGAAAAAAAGTTTAAACTTGACGGCCCCTATGGTTACAACTTTTATTTCCATGATCTAAGAAAGGAGGAGCTTATTTTGGAAAGATATCACAGCCATCACCCCTTATGGCACAATCGAGTTGGAGTTTTTGTCCACAACAATGAACGGAAACACTACAAATGTTTGCTGGAACGGTCATTTCCAAAAGTGAAAAACATTTTCGTACCACTGACTCTTATATTCCAACAAGACAATGCCCCTATCCACACTTCCAGGGTTGTTAGAAGTTGGATTCAATCAGAAGTCGTGGAACTTTTGACATGGACGCCCTATTCACCGAACTTAAACATAATCGAAAATTTTTATTCATGGTTATCTCATAAAGTGTATGAAGACGGCAAACACTTTGAAGACAAGGGCACTTGTCTATTCGTGATGCATGAGCCTTATTTTTCTTAATTATTTAAAACAAAAACTGTATGATTCTATTCCAAACCGTCTTATGGAGGTCATATCGAAAAATGGTGGGCATACTCATTATTAATGGAGAAAAGCTACTGAGAAGTACTTTTTGCTCCATTGTTTTTATATGAATGCACAATGGTGGGTTTTTACCAAACCGCACACCTAACGGAATAGTTGCAAATTTTCTATTTGTATTCCTAAATGCACCAATTTATGATTATGCCATAAAAGCTTTCTTCTAGGTATTAGGGTTCTTTACACAATAACAAAGGGTTAACGTCGTAAAACAATCAAAAACAGACGGTTTCATTTTGAGCATTGAGCTATGCAATTTAAAAATAGCGAATTTTAGAAAGGCCAACGTTGAAGCAGATTCTGAATAATCAAGACGTATCAACCAAATTTGTTCCTTTAGTTTCTTTCTTTAGTTATGAAATAAATATTTTTCGAAGTTTTAGATTTGTACTACATACAAGTACATACTACTACATACAGTTTGTTTGTAAATTATTTTTATTAGGTAAACATATACAAAGTCGACACATTGTATATCTATAGGTAATAAAAGAATATTGTTGTTAATTGAACTGCTACTCAGGACTATACTTAATCCAACAAAAATTGTCAGTACAGGCCTTATGGAGGAGCTTTTTTTCTACCAGTAGTGCCTGTAGATAGTCTCACGGCTCTCAAACGTAAGAATTGCCACTGAAATAAAAACCAAACCACTGTCATACCAAGGAATTGTTGTTGTAATTAAATTCGCATACAACCCACCACAACCAGTCTCCCACACTTTACTTTTAAATTCATTTTTTAATTGTTACTAAATATCAACTTACGTACTAGACAAAAATGATTAAATCTAACTTAAAATTAACAGGATACTTATTCTTATTTATTGGTCCTTATGCGGACGCCCTAAACTTAACTATATCTTATAATTATTGCCTTTCGGCCTAAAAACTATTTACAAACTAATCTTACATATATGTATTCGTCGAGAAAATCAATTAAAACTCGGTATCATTATTAAGATTTTATATTTTTTATATAAAACAAACTACGAACTACCTATTCTACTTACTTAAACTACCTAACATATTCTAACTATAATTATGATTCTGAGCACTCGTTGCCTTGCGCAACAAGTGGTCAAAATCCCAATTGCTTTCCGAGCGCCTGGCAATCGTCAACGTGCACACGCGCTACCCTGAGCTAACTGAAGCCTTACAGCCTCAATCTTCTCCCGGAAGCACTACCACAAGTTGACGAGCCCGGCCTCTCCCAGAAACGCCCTAGCTAACTTAAAAACTAAGAGGATGTTACCTAGAGTAACGCACCGTCTTGGGAGTTCATGTTGACCCCTCCCCCCTCAAAAAGCCACCAAAATTCGGCAAATTGTTTTTCTGTATCGAATTTATCCCTCTCCGATATTGCGGTACTAAAACGGAGGAGCTCATGAGCATTGGCGACGTCCTCGCCGCGGATGAGCCGCTTATCTCTCGCGCTGCGAAAGCGGTGGTATAATACCGGGATACCATCCCTCGTCTGTACCAGCCCTTTTGCGTCAATATAGATAAATGCCTCTGGCGGGATAAAGCCAGACCGGAGCGTACTCTCTATGTACATTTCATTGGGGTAGTAAGCCCCAAATATCAGACTATTGTCGCTGGCCATCGCCCTTGCAACGTGCCTTCGAGTCACCTTAATGAGGAAATTGTCAATCCTATTCAACTGAGCCCCATCGTATAGGACCTTGTTGGGATAGTATTTAATATAATTGGATTCAGGCGTTCGGAACAACCGGAGACAAGTCCTAAGACATTGTCTCTCCAAAACCCGAATCTTTTCCATATAGCTGGGCGCTATATTGAACCACAATGGACAACCATAAGCGATAATTGGCCTTATAAGGGCCACGTAGCAAATGACCTTCACTTTGGAGTCAAGTTGACTGCTATGAAACAGTCTCCTTGTCAAAGCATAAGCCTTCTTGGCCCCAGCAAGACAAGCAACTATATGTCTATCGAAATATAGATACTGGTCAAGCCAGATACCTAGATATCTAACTACGCTTCTCACCGCCAATGGCTGCCCATTTTGTCCAATAATGGCCAATTTTTTCCAGTTTTTTCTGGTATCCCTAGAGGCCCCAGCCAATGGAGTTCTGAACAAGATTGTTTCCGTCTTCTGAAAGTTGATTTTCAACTTCCAGTCGTCGCAATATCGCTTAATTTGATCGAAGTCACGCTGCAAAAGGATATTAATGACCTCGATTTTAGGACCTGATCTGTATGCCACCAAATCATCGGCATACGCTATAGCATGTCTGAGTGAACCTACCAGATCACTCGTGTAAATGTTAAACAGGATCGGAGAATTGACCGCCCCCTGCTGTAAACCGTTTTTAATTTCAAAGACTCTGCTCGAAGTCACATTGCCACATTTGACAACGAACTTCTTTCCCATAAGCATATTATAAATTACATATAGCAAAGGTTTGTGCATCCCTCGCCTGGTCAACTTGTAGAAAAGTCCCTCTAACCATACGGTGTCGAAAGCCTTCTCAAAATCAACCAGACAAGCACCCGTGCATTGGTTCTTGCATTTATTCCACTGAATGTCGGAAACCAGTTTCGACGCGGCATGAATAGTGTCATGCCTCGCCCTGAAACCAAACTGGTTGTCCGGAATTATGTTATTGTACTCGACCCACTTTAACAGGGCTCTATTGACAACTTTTTCAAAGACCTTGCTAATATTCGGAAGCAAGCTAATTGACCGGAGATTGGCAGGGTTCGTCCTATCTTTACCTTTTTTCGGGATAGGGTGTACCACAGCTACCTTCCAATGCGCCGGATAATGTGCATACTCAATGTCGTGGTTACGGCGAACAGGATTGTTCACCGTATACACGGCCTCGAAACAAGCGCCCAGCAAATCCACTTTCTCCTGTGGGTCCTCGACCACGAAAAAATCGTCGTTTGAAGCGACACTTTCTGGACTTATTCCAGCAGTCAGTACTGTCTGTCTGTTCTCTGCTGTCTGGGAGATTCGAACACAAGGAATATCATTGTGATCTTTCCTCCTGAACAACTTATTTATCTGTGGGAACATATTCGGACTACAGGTTTTAATAGCCCTAATTTTATTGCCCCAATACAGACTTACAGATTTTCTGTAATTTTCCTTTATCAGCTGTTTCAGGATTCGGATCTCTGAATTCAGCATCCTTACCTCCGGGTCGTTGCGATCAGTAAATTGCCTGTACAGCCGTTTAAGCCTCGAGAGCAGTCTACTTTTCTGTCGGTATAGTGCGTCGATTGTAGGGTTTCTGTACTTTTCTGTCTGGTCGTCGTCGGAACGTCCTACTCGAGGAATAGTTCGTTCCATAGTTCGTTTGATGGCGTCGTTCATTTGCAATAAATGCCGATCAATGTCATCATTTGTCATGTTACTGTTTGTCGGTGGGTCGATCCCACTCGAACGTATATCTCGCTTTAAAAATCTGGAGAAGCGCGACCATTGTGCCCTCCGATAATCGAATGAACACACTGCTTCGTACTCCTCCAGCAGCGTTTGTTCGTTCGGGATCCGTATTGCGGCGGCGAGTCCGTAGTGGTCACTATCGTACTCAAACGCACGCAAACAGTTCCGCGTGTTTTGATCTATGTTCGTCAGTTGAAGTCTTGCGTCCGTTAAGGCCAAGTCCAGGAAAGCACCGCTTCTTGGGAAAGAAGGGATATCCGTCGCGTACAACTCGAGGTTGTACTCAATCATATTGAGGCGCCACCAGTCGTGAAACTGGTTGCCCCTGGGATTTGCAGTAACATTTCCCCACGCCGCATGTTTGGCATTAATATCTCCGGCCAAGAAGTAATAATTCTCCTCCGAGTTTAGCTGCAGACCACGAAAAAGTGTCTCGAGCTCTGTCATAAATTGGTTTGGTGGAGGTGCAGCAGGTGCGTAGAGCGACACTACATACATTCTCCTCCGGCTATGGAGAGGAATGCATATGATGCATGCCTCCAACAACTGGAACCTACGCACGTCCCCGCTATATATAACCCTATGGCGCAGGCCTTTTCGAATTAAGATTCCAACCCCACCTCCTTGAGTGGAGTGAGGCCGGTCTCTTCTTATTACATGATAGTCTTTGTATCCCAATTTGTGCTTCTGATTTAGCTTAGATTCGCTAACCAAAAGCACATCCGGGTTTTCGGTTTTCAACAAATTGGCAAGTTACGTTCTTTTCTCGATCCTGACTAGTGAATTAACATTCACAGCAAGGATCTTTAAGTTTCCCTCATCCAGCGCAGCCATTAGATTTATGGCACACCAGACCCCACAAACAGCTCCGAACAGTCTCCCACACAGCCGAATGGGAATGAGCATGATCGTCTTGTGTTCGCTTGCTATTATCATCCACCAAAATAAGCAGTGTGTGTGACTGAAGCACATCAGAAGAGTATTACCATCTCTACAATGAAGCATATCATTAAGGGTTTTTCTATGGATTTTGTCAAAGAACTTTCGATTTTGGTGCTGTTGAGAACGAATTATTACGTGGGGTGTTGCCATTCGGTTTTAATTTGATTGTATTTATATTGTACAGCTGCAAAAGTTATATAATTTTGTATTCTAATCGCCTGATTGTATTTATAAGGGCGGAAACAATGGTTGTTATCAAAATCGCTGATAGTGCATCTAAGCAATTGGTTTACTTTATTGTTTATATGAATAAAGAGAAACATGGCTACAAAGTCTTCATAGGACCTAAGTGTAGAAAAGAAACAACAAATTATTGATGCAACTGCAAAATTCTATGACTTTTTTAAAAGTAAATCGGAAGCCGTAGGAAATGCAGCTAATAAAGGCCACAATTCACCACCAAAGAAGAAAGATAAATCCGGTTTCATGAGCAATGTCGATGATTTTGACAAATGTGCCATTAGGCAGATAGTCCATCAGTTTTTTTTATGGATAATGATGGAAGTACAAAAAATGCAAATATAACAAAAATAAGCAGATCAACTTTGCATGCAATATTACAAAAAGATCTCGGACTTAAATTCGTCACACGTCAGCGAAAGAACCTGTTATTGGAAAGAAGTGACATTATGGAGACGATGATATTTACGCGAAGTAAACAAAATTATAGAAAAGAAAAGAAAAATTTATTTTACTGATGAGACCTGGCTCAACGAGGAAGTTCTACAGGTTTCGTCGATGGAGGACTTTTATGCTTCATTTCGGGAAAAACCGGAGACTACCACGAGGACATGAACGCTGATGTGTACGAGAAATGGTTTAAAGATATTTTAATACGCCTGGAACCCAACTCCGTCATAGTTTTGGACAATGCTTCCTATCATTCCAGAAAAGAAAATAAAACACCCTCCACTTCCACGAGGAAAGATGAAATAAAAAATGCGATAAGTTTCGAGGATGATATGGTTAAAGCAGAGTTGCTTGAAATCGTTAAACGTTACAAAGCCAAGTATGAAACATACGTCGCGGATGAAATGGCTCAAAATGCGGGACATAAGCTGCTTCGCTTGCCGCCTTATCACTGTGACCTTAATCCAATAGAATTCGTTTGGGCTCAAGTGAAAGGGTTTGTAGCAAGCCAAAACAAGTCACTTAAAATGGCTGAAATAAGAGACTTACTAACGACAGCACTTACAAGGGTTGACAAGGAAAAATGGCATCGATGTGTCCAACACGTTGAACAGGTTGTTGAGCCAAATATATGGGAAATGGACGTTTTTGCCGAGGAAGCAGTTGAAAATTTAATAATAGACCTAAATAACGAGAGCAGTAGCAGTAATTACTCATCGGATTAGTTGAGTAGTGATATTAGAAATTAGTATTTTATGTTTTACAATATTTATAATGAATAAATTGGATTACAGTGATATATTTTTCGTTTTGCTTTTTTTTGTGCTACGAAATTTTTATATTTTGTTGATCTACTGGAGATACCTTTAAAAAAACGCGCCTATTATTATATCCAGAAAAGGAAAAAAATAATCGGAATTTATTTCGTTCCGCAATTTTTTTATTTTAAATTGGAAGATGGTAACCCTAATATAATTGCTCTCTGAGTTATGGCGAATTATCATACACACTACGGCAACCCTGTGAAAGCTTTAAAGAGGGACCGATTTATGTAAGCCATTGCAACCAGACTGAGAGACAAACATCCTATCTTGCCTGTACTGACAATTTTTGTTGGATACAGTATAGCAACTTATTGGAACACTAGCTGTAGCCTCCGGCTTTATCCTTGTTCACGAATTATATATCCCAATGTGTTTGTGTAGACTATATAATTATTGTAGCAGACCCGTCCAGCTTCACTCGTAAAACAAAAATAAACGGACGTAATTTTCAATCGAAAAAGCATTCCTCGGTGGTTTTGCTCGCATTATTTTGTATTATTCGCTTAATTCTACCATCATACCTCTGGGATAAATTAGTAATTTTCTTCCCCTTAACTTTACTTATTACTCTTTGACCCACATTATGTTGGGACATTATAAACCTATTATACCTTTTACCTTTCTAAACTCAAACATCAAATGAATTGCTTTGGATATCGATTTCCAAATGAAATAACCATCATTCATACTAAATTACACTAGTCAGGAATTATTTAGCAGCAACACATAGAAGACGAACAGTGTTATTGTACGTTGTTGGTTTTATGTCCAAAGTAAATTCAATATTAAATATTATTTGTGTCACTGTCGCATAGTGATTTTAATTGTATGCTAAGGTTTTTGAGTTTTTTTTTGTTAATAATTTGTCGGTAACCGAATCGGTGCACTGAACTACCAACATTATATTTTTTTTAATCTTTTGCGCAACTGCATGCCCTGATCTAAAGCATTTGTTTTGGCAGTCTTCCTTTTACTCGCGCGTCACCTATTGTGAGTTGATGGTCTATTGTATAGCCCGTCTCAACTTAATGGGAAAATTTTTTGCGCAGGTCTCTTCATATCAGGGATTTTATTCTCTTAGCGACAACAAAACTACTTTTCCAACCAGAACTATAGCTTAAAAAAATATGTGCGCATTTCATGCAACAAACGAACCCCTGCTGGCGAAAAAATCTCTCTCGATCCACGATCGAGACATGAGTGATTGTTCACACTGAACCGTCATTGGCGCATGCAAAAGAAAAGGGAAATTTGCTGGGTGTTGCACTTCTCAAATATGTGTTTAGTAATAAAAGCCAGAGTTTTGAGTAACTAATAAAAAGGGTTGAAATGGAATTTCCGTTATACTTTGTGCATGGGCACGTAGGTCGTCACATGAACTCAGGTAGACAGGTAGATTTTTAGGATACTTGAGAAAAGATGGGTCACTTTTCTACTCACTTAAAATTGATCTGGCTCGCCCGATACGACTTTCATGGAAAGGCCTAAGTGTCCAATTGTCTACCCACATTTAATAACCAATTTTTTCAAGTGCAATAGGTATATTTTTACGTGTTTTTGCATGATTTTATAATTATACCCTATTCTAAGGGTATATTCATCCCAATCATAGAATCCGGCGGATTGAATCCGACGGATTTCATCCATTCCGCATCCGCATACTTGCCCTATCGTAGAAACCGGCGGATGAACTGCAGTGACCGGTACTGCGATAATGCTAAACTTGATTATCGAAAAATTCGAAATCAGCTGGTCTGCTGTCAAATGGAGGTATTTTCAAAAAAATATTGTTGGGTTTTTTTTATAAATTTTAAAGACGAAATGGATACTCTTGGGTTTTATTTAAATTTGGAAAGTGAAAATGAAACTGATAGCAGACGCATTCGAAGGAGCATAAGTATGCGAGCAGAGGACATATTGCAGTTACCTGATACTCAGTACGTAAATTGAAAATAAAGAATTTCTTTCCCGTCACAATTTATTTTTAGATTTATTAAAAATTTCAGGCTCAATAAATCTGCATTCCAGTATGTTTTAAGTGAGTTGAAAGCAAACTTCCACAACTGGTTAGATCTTCATCTACACCTAAATGTAAGTTAGTGGCGTGTTTAAGGTTTCTGTCAGAAAGAGGTTACCAAACTGCAAACTGGTACTGAACAAGACTTTAATATTGGAATGGCACAATCAACAGTATCAACAACGATATCGGAAGTCTTAAACATTTTAAGGGATAGTTTATGTCCCAATCCCAAATGGAAAAGCCTAAAAATATCAGAGGAGGAAAAAATGGAAGCCAAATACCATTTTATTTTTACGAGAAGTCAGGAATTCCAGGGATCGTAATGTGCGTTGATGATACAAATTTCAAAGCCCACTTGCGAAAATACACACCTCTTTCACAATCGGAAAGGTCCATTCTGAAACTTCCTTAGCAGGTGGCCCCAAGCTGTTCAGCTTGTTTCTTAAATTTTCAAAAAAAACTTTTGGATCGTCTCCTGATCATTTTTTGTCAAATTCCTAGCAATGTCAGGATTTTTTTCATGTGATTCAGTATCACTAGGAATTGTGGAAGAGTTGTTTGTTTCCTTAAAAAAAGGAGGTTATTGATCTGTACTTGCAAACATTTTACACGTTTACTCACTTCCTGTTAATTTTTTTAATTAAGCAATAAAAAACAATTCTCCTTTTTTGAAATCAGCAGCTACTTTGGTGCGGATTGAAAACATAAACAAGTGTATGAGCTGCGGATGGTCTGCGTTTACAATGATAGGTACCTATGTTCGAAAACTTCCACACCGACATCCGATCACTTACATTACGGCGTTTTCAATGATAGCAAAGCATACAAATTGATGTGCTACTCCCTCCGCAGCTAATCCGCCGGATTCTATGATTGGGGTGATTAATTTTGACGCATAGTTTGTAACATACCTTAATATTGCCGTAGACCCCTAAAAGTTACTACATATATTTATGATCAGCATCGATAGTAATGTGGTTCTTGAAATGTCTGTCCGTCCGTCCGTCTGTCGGCAAAAATTATGTCTTTAAACTGGACCTAGAGAGCTGAAATTTTAACCATATACTCTCTAGTGTCCGAAATAATCAAGTTTATGAATTTTTGAAATCCGCCCACAGACATCCCACAAGCTTAAAAAAAAAAAATTTTCGAAAAAAAACTTTTGAGCTAGAATGCTGAAATTTTTTATATATGATCTATGACTCCTAAAACTGCTCGGGAGATAAAATTTTTAAAATCCGCCCACTGACACGCCCACAATTAAATAAAACAATTTTAATGAAAAGTCAAAGTTTGAGCTAGGGAGCTGAAATTTATAATATATACCTTCTAGGGGCCCTTTATCATCATGTGTAAATATTTTTAAAATCCGCCCACTGGGCGTGTTTACAATTATATAAAACAATTTTATTGAAAAACCAAAGTTTGAGCTAGGGAGCTGAAATTTATAATATATACATACCCCATTTTCCTTTCTTTAAAAAGCGAGGTTAGTAAAAATTGTCGGTCTTATCTTGCATCTTGAGCATTTAAAGAACCTCCATGAAACGAAAAACATCTAATCTCGCATCGAAGAGCGACCTTGTGGAGCTGCAAAATAACATCAAAGAACAAAAGGCACAAATAGATTCAAAACCAATTGATGCTTACACAGGCTCAACTGCAGCAAACACAAGAAGCTCTATACAAACCCAGCCTAGATGTGGTATGTGGGAAAGAGAGGTGCAACTTCTTGCAAAAAGAGCATGCGAAAACAATATTATCGTGCACATACCAACAACTACAAATGCCGACCCGATTGCCCGTGCGAAGGAAATTTGTGCAGATTTGTTAAACCCCAACAAATAAATAAATGATATACTCAAACACGTTAAAAAGTTGGGGTCGTCAAATGAAAGGGTTTCAAATATACTGGTGCAGGTAAACAACACTGAAGAAGTCAACACAATAATGACCAAAGCTGGCAAACTAAGAAACACTGGTATATCTATCCATAGAGACTTCCCAAAGGCATTTCGTGAGCGTCGTAAACGAATATATAACTTGAAGAAGAGCATACTAGCGAGGAACTCAACGCTAAAAATATATCTTAAAGGCGAAGTTATTCAAGTGTAGGATAAAACATTCCTGTACGATGAAAATGACATGCTTATTTGGAAAGACGGTGATGGCGATGGAGAAGAAATCCTGAATCAGCTGGTAATGGCAGTGTCAAAAACGTCAAATGCACCAAGCGGAAGCCGTGGAAGAAATGCACTTTCAAGGGCAGCGACATCTATATACGCAGATAGAAACCCAAACGATCGTACATCCGGTACACAAACCCAAACACCAAATAGTTCCTAACATTAGCCGTGTTTCTTTGCACGCGGATATAGGGATAATTTGAAATTTGCATGTAAAATACAACAACAATTTATCCTATATACGCTAACTTTAGCGGGGATAGCTATCGCCGCTAAGTCAGTTAGCGGGGATAAACAGTGCTTCCAAAACCCATTTTCTTCCTTTCTGATGAACCGATGCGATGAACTTTTCAGGAAATGTCAAAGTTTGACATCCCTCCGACCACTAACACATCCCGCCGAATATTTTGTTCGTGATTTTATTATTATTTTTTTTTCAAACTTCATTATAAAGGTAATTGAATTTAACAAATCTGTTAATGTGAAATTGTTTTTCATAATTTTAGAATATGCTTGGCATCAATTTCAATCGGCGGAAGTAAATATTTTTCAATTTCAGGATTTTCAATACAAATTTCTTAACTACAACTTACAGCTGTGTCACGGTGCATGTCATAGGTGCATGTGTGCTGCCAAGTTTTTTTTTGATGAATTCTTAAGCGGCGATGGTCGTTTTCTGATGCCATCCCTATATCCGCGTGCAAAGAAACACGGCTATTGTTGCCGTCTGCCATAGTAGTAAAGTAGGAAAACCATACACAAACATTAATTTTAGTATTTTATCTTATAATGTAGCAGGGCTAAAAAATAAAAGCAAATATCTAGATTTTTTTGAATACGTTAAAAAACATGAATTAATTTTTTTGTATGAAACTTTCTTAATGGAACATTTTTATGAAAACGGAGCAATCGCTTTTAATGGATTTGAACTGAAATGGAGTGGGGCAGTCCGAACTCATACGGCAGGAAGAGCAAGTGGGGGAATGGTTTTTGGGATAAATAACCAGTTTGCGTCAAAAATAAATTGCTGTTTTATGAGAAAAGAAAGTAGAGACCTTGTCAAAATAGAAATCGAGGGAACATGTATGGAGATTTGTCCAACGTACATAAACTGTTGCAACTGGCAAAGGGAGTACAATGATCTAATCGATTATCTACTCAGCGTAGGCTGCGAAAATATGCTCCTGGTTGGCGATTGTAATGCGAGGGTTGGAAAAGAACAAGTATCGCCTATTAACAAGGGAGATTTTCAACGTTTTTCCAATCTTAGTAGAATGTCGAAGGATGAAATCACCGATGCTAAGGGCAAAAATCTTATCAAAGCATGTGACACCTTCAATCTTTGTCTGTTAAACGGAAGAACAAAAAGTGATAACTATGGCGAATATACGTTTCTTAACCCCAATTATCCCACTGTACCGTATATGGTACACTTAACATAAAAATTCCTAACTGAAAAGAAGGTCACTTATTTAAATATTTTTTTCCAATATACTACAGAGCGAAATATTGGAAAAAAATATTTAAATAAGTAGGCTATGATATTTTTATGTCAAGTTTGATTTATTTGTGTTTCATTGGTGTTAAAAGAGGAGTGAAAAGTGTTAATTTTTTTAAAAGCAAGACAATGTCGAGGAAAAGGTACGTAATTCCTAATTGATGGCTTATAGTTAGTTTAAAATCGAAATCTATATAATCAAAACAAAAGCAAATCGTCCTATTCAACTAATTTGACGATTGAGATATATTTTGTTGCTGTTACATGGATATTCATATTGATGTACCGCATATGGTACAGTGGGATAATACATGTCCTTTCGGTTTTTTTAGGCTAACTGTCAATGAGATAATTTTTTTGCATAGATAAAAGCGATGAAGGCGATTTTTATTCAGAAATACCCATTTTACCACCATTACTGGAAGGTGATGAATTAGTTGAGGATTCAGGAGAGGAAGATGTGGTTTGTTTAGACAATTTTCCCCGTAATCAGCTAGTGGCACAAATTGTCTTACTTTGATAACTTTGGTGAAGAGGATGAAATTCCACTTTCTTCGTTTGTCACCAAAAAGAAGACTTGGAGGAAACAACAACTACAGACTTCAATTATGAATCGTGTAACCTCAATCCAACTTTGGCTCCTTTGGGGTTTCTCGCTCTTTTTCGATGAAACTATATTTGAAATGATAACGAAGTACTCTAATTTATATGCCCAGCATCATAATCTTCTGCCCGATATACAGGTTAGTGAGCTTGAAACTTTTGTTGGAGTACTTATATTGAGTGGCTTGGCTACAATAATGTATCAAGACGAAGAATGTACTGGGAAAATGAAGAAGGTTCACGAAATATACTTGTATTGAAATCCATCACTAGAAATAGATGCGATCACATCTTCCGAGTACTAAATTGTTGCGATAATACTCAACTAGATCCAAACGATCGTTATTCCAAAGTACGACATTTGTTTCAACACCTGCTTCAAAAGTTCTTATTGTTTGCTCCAGTAGTAGAAAATTATAGTGTGGATGAGGGTATGATACCCTATTTTGAACGTCATCCGACTAAACAATTTATAAGAGGAAACCCAATTAGATGGGGCTATAAATTTTGGGTTGGAACAACTCCAAGCGGATATATTGTTTGGTTTGATGCCTATCTTGGATCAAAATTACCTTCAACGCCCGAGAATAGAGAATTCTCTCTTGGAACACAAGTTTTTCTAGATTTTTCTCATGCGCTTATTGGACTGGCTTAAATCTAAGCTATCATTGATATTTTGACAACTTTTTGTCTTCTCTTCAATTATTTCATGAATTAAACGTATTAAAAATAAGAGGTACTGGGACTATTAGAGATAATCGGTTAAAAACCTGTTCCTTGCGGGTATCGGATAAAATTCTGAAACGAAAAGGCCGAAGTGCCTATAGCTACGAACTCTGTTTAGAACTCAATGCGGTTGTATGCAAATGGAATGGCAACAACATTGTAAATATAATATCAAACTGTTTTCCAGTACATCCAACAAATTCGGTGAGAGATACTCCCGTGCTGTGAAATATAAATATCAGTTTCCCAGCTAAAACTTATAAAAGGCTACAATAAAAATATGGGAGGCGTCGATAGATCAGACCAAAATATCGGCCTTTATCGGATTGGTATTAGAGGAAAAAAATGGTGATGAAAGCAGCAGACCACGAAATTTGAAGCCAGCAAATACAGAGAACCAGGACATTAGATATGATGAAATAAACCACTTGATTCTCGAGCAAGGCAAGCGAACAAGATGTCGAATTTGCTACACTCTACTACTGTTTGTGAGAAATGTGGCGTTACCTTACATGTGCGCTGTTTTAAAGCATATCACACAATGTCACAGTAATTTATGTATAAAAGTAATTAATAAAACACATAATGTTCAATATAAATTTAAATCTGCGTAATATTTTAATATTAGATTATGATAGTGCATTATCCCCCTGTACCATATCAGGTACACCTTATCCCCAGCAAATGGTATTTTTGGTTAAATATTTTTTTTTCAATTTGTTTTTACAATACAAATAGGACAAGTGTCCTTACTTCCAAATTTTATTGAAAAATTCAACGAAAAATTTCTCTGGGATAATCCGGGTTAAGGGAAATTGATGCTCTGTAATCGATTACGCCTTCATAAATGGGCGTTGGCATGACCTGATACAGGATATGGTGGTAGAAAGTCAGATATTCTCAGACCACATGCCACTTTCTATTCAATGTGCGCTACAAGCTAATACTCCGGATACAACAAATTTAGCGGTTCTTCCAAAACTTTTTTGGAAAGACATTTGGATCAGCGAGTATCACCGTCAACTAAATGAATGTGTCCGTGTGGTGGAAAGGGACTGGAACAATGCTTTTCGACACCCAAGTTTTCTTACAAGCATTATTAAATTTATTGCGCAACAAAAAACAAGTACCAGAAGAAAATTAGTAAAAAAGCAACCTTGGTTTGATGAAGAATGTCTAAAATACAGAAAAAAATCTCTTGGATCACTCAAACTCTTCAGAGAATTGAACACGGAAGTAATGAAACGAATTTATATTGAAGCTAATTCTCGATATAAAACAATTTGCGAGTACAGGAAAACGCAATATTTTAATGGAATGGCGGTTGAAATAGCAGAGACTTCTAGTAGTAAACAGTTCTGGGCATTTCCGAAGAAACTCAACGGAAACACACACAAAGTGGGCATGGGCACCCTTATTGACGTGGACACACTTAAAAATCACAATGCTTAATCCGGAAGGACCACAAATCTCATTTTTGTATGCAATGCCACAAGTATTTGATGATGTATTGGAACACCATTCAGGATAGAAGAGCTTTTCGAGGTTCTAAAGAAAGCAAAACAAAACAAAGCACCGGGGGAAGATCGGATATCTTACGAGTTCTTCCAAAATGCTACAAATAATTTTCTCAACAAAGTACTTATATCACTAAATCATGTTTACAAAGAGGCAAATGTACCCGTGGAATTCCAAAAGTTCATAATTCGAAAAAGGGGATCCTAATTATGCGGCAAACTATAGAGGAATCTCTTTTATGAATACAATAGCAAAAATATTTACTGGTTTGCTCAATACAAGACTATCTAAATGGGTAAAAGAAAACAGAAAGTTGAGTCAGTTTCAGGTAGGCTTTAGAGAAGGCTTCTCTACTGTGGATCAAATCTTTAACCTATCAAGTATAGCACAGAGTTACCTAAACCGGGGCAACAAATTATATGCGTTTTTAATTGATTTTCGAGCGGCGTTCGACACGATCAACAGAAACTGTCTTTTCTACAAACTGTCACAAATCGGCTTATCGGCAAAGTTTTTAAATATCCATTCCAATCTATACAGTGCCAACGAATCAGCAATATGGAACGGGAATGATCTTTCAGATTGGTTTGGAGTAGGAATTGGAGTAAGACAGGGATCTCTTCTGAGTTCTATATTATTCTCACTGTTTGTGGACGATATCTCGGACTGCTTACCAGCAGGAATTTTATATGAAGGAATTTAAATCACAGCATTGCTTTTTGCGGACGATGTGGTCATACTAGCAGAATCACATAGCTCCCTACAGCTTATGATTAATAAGTTAAAGGATTACTGCAAGTACAATTGCTTACACATTAACACAGCGAGATCAAAAGTACTTATATTTAGGAAAATAACAGGTCGCTTAGCGGCATATGAAAAATGGAAGTACGGTGGAGAGGAGTTGGAAGTCGTTAAGTCGTTCAAGTATCTTGGGGTTACAATAAATCACAACCTTTCCATGAAAAAACACTTTGCACTGAAACTTGCTGAGTCGAAAAATGCTATAAATGCAACATGGAGAAACCTCATGTCCAATTCCAGGATTAGAATTGAAACAAAAATAAAGGTTTTTGAAGCTGTCATGCGTTCAGTAATGTGCTACGGTGCACAAGTTTGGGAGGCCACTACCATGAAGACGTAGAAAAACTGTTGCGTTTCTTTTGAAAAAAGCTTTTTCGCTTCCGTCGACCACGCCCAACTATCTTCTTGAAATTGAAACTGTCATGTCCCCTCTTTTTGTGTACACACTCAAGTTAAATATGAGCTATATGACAAGAGTTTTAAATGAGGAAGATGATACGCGCCTGACCAAAGTTGTTGCCAGAAAAGCACTGAGGACGAAAACCCTTTTTTTCAAGGATTGGGAGAATATTTCGACAAGATACAATATCGAACTAGCTCTAGAAGAAAATAATATTGCAGAATGGAGAAACATTACTACAAGATTTGTCCTGGATGTAGAACAGGCAATCAGAATGGAAGCAGTAACACGAGCGGAAAGCTCCAGGTCACGCTTTATATACCGGCAACTCAAGCATCAACAGATTAACTACTGGAACACTGACCTTAGTACTGCGCAAATTTCAATAGTCATACGAGTGAGAGGAGAACTACTCAAACTTAATTATATGCCCCATCGCGATGATCTTCTTTAACGCTGTAGCCTTTGTAACACTGGAGAGAACGAAGACGTGAGGCATTTTCTTGCATTCTGTCCCATCTTGAAGGAAAGAAGGCGTAATCACTATGGAGTTGACCTAATGGGGATTGATGATATCAAACGCGTGCTTAATGATAAGAGATATTGGAGTACACTTGCACGTATAATAATGAAAGTTTCTTAAGGCATAACTTTGATTCCGCCGTAAAGCAAATACCGCCCGTTTATTGGAATTGCGAAGCTAGTGTTCGCCGCTGAAGATTATTTCGATTGGATTGGCTTTTTTGCCTATTTCGCTGCGATTTCAAATTTTGTTTTAGAAATCAAAATATGGAACTTCAAGAAGTGCATACAACGACCAATAACATCCAATAGAATACCACAATTTTATTTGTCCTGACCATTTGGCTTTAAATGCAAAGAAAAGACAATTGAATGAAGTGTAATAAAAAGCTCTAAAACAGCGAAAAAAAGGAGGGTCGGTCGAATAAGCTTATTCGAACAGAAACTTTTTCTGTCACGTTAATAATGAGGTAACGATCTGGATGAGAGTGATCATAGCCCACCTACTTAACTGCAGTTCTACTGGTCCGCCTATGGTGTTAACTATTTAGACCTCACAAAACGTACCGCACAAGCTCTTCTTCAGCGTACAAACTCTTCGGTTCATCGTATCCTGGTGGTTGATGAACATAATATTTAAATTTTGATAACCCCATATGAAAACGCAGTTTTAACATCAAATTGTTATATGCATAAATTGTTGCAGGCTACAATACTTAAAATGGAACGCATTGACATAAACTTTGCTACTGGACTGAACGTTTCAAAATAATTTATTCCAAGTTGTTGGCTAAGTGCACGGGCAACTAATCTTGCTTGAAACGTTCACTTTCGTTGTCCATTTGACCCATAATCCATACCTAACTACTTGGTGCCCACTAGCATACGAATTTCCGGTAAAGGCATCCAAGTATTATAATTTGTCAGGGAATTTACTCCTTCATCCATGACTGCTTTCCTATTTCTTGAATCACTTTAATAAAGCATCTTTAAAGGAAACTGGTATGAATTATTCGGATAGAAAATAAAACTTTCTCAATACAGTAATTCATTTCACTTCGAGTCTTTTTGGTTCTACTCATCAAGCGACTTCTGACATTGCCATTAACTACCTGGTAACAAACATTTTCTTCTTCATCTCCGCAACAGCTTCTTCCAATATTTCATGTAAATCAGTATCAATCCTATATCAGACAGCGCCACAATAGACATAAGCAATGTCCTTTCCATTTCCATCGAAAGCTTTTGCAGTGTCTCAATCAGCTTGAAAGTACTTTTTTTGTTTCTTTATTTTTTCCAATATTGGAAGTAAAGGATCCTTATCATTGGGTCTCTTACTTGAAGGTGTAAAATTGACGATTTTAAATTGAACAAATGATTTCGTTAAACTCTCCATCTCCTTAGTTGATGCACATTTTTGCTCGTTTTACCGAGTTTTGAATTGTTGATCGCAAAACATCTGGATCCAACTTGGTTATTTCTTCTTCAATGTTGGCTTTCAAGACTTGCCTGATTGGTGGCTTATTGTAGTAAACACGAGATTTCAAAAATCTCGAAAAGAAGAACTCTGGCATCGTCACACCCGGCGATCTTGCCGGCCAAAGCTGGAGATCTCACGGTCAATTATTGCATCAATCCACTAATTTTATACATAAAAATTAAGATTTTTCACGCTGCATTAAAACAACAGACCGGAAATTGGTCAAATAAGCAGTAACAATAATTTAGCGTCCTTTAGTACCGCTCCATTGCTTGTTTTCTATCGCTCTCTGACAACATAAATGTCAAAGTACAATGACATGTGACGCTATTTGCAAAAATTATTGCACATTTTTGACTATATGATATACTTTTGTTCCACCTTGTACAGTAGTGTAGTAGGTTTATAATGTATAATATGAGATAAGCGGACAGAGCTAAGAGTATTATGTGACTTAACCCTTTCGATCCGGATGGGACATCCAAGGTATAAAAACACCTTTGTTCTATGTCCCATCCGGATCGAAAGGGTTAAAAAATATTTAAAAACAGGGTGTGCCGTTTTATTTCAAAACTATAAAAAAGAAATAGTGGTCTGGGTGTGACCCGCAAGGTTCACACGACTAACTTCCCAGTGGGATCAATATGATTATGTGATTAGTGGGAAATTTTGAAATGTGGTTAACCATAAGATATGGTTAAGAATTATTTAATATTAAAAAATGCTCTTTAAAATTGTTCATGGAAATTAAAAGTTGTTGATAAAAGCGAAGTGTGATATATATTAATGCAACCAATGTTATGAACACGGATTCCTGTAAATTTACATGTAAACGAAATAACGGAGCACAATGTAATAATGATTTGCTCAATGACAAATGACAATAAACAGTACAAATAAAGGCAAATTATTTTAGTTATTTATTTATTTACAAAAAACGGCTGGACCAATTTCGCTGGAAACTTAATCAGTTCTGAGTTACGTAATTACGCTTCAAATAAACCCGTCCCCATGACAATATCATCTTTGGTTCTCGAGATAATCGTAGCGAAAGATAATTCCAAACGCACATACGAACATACGCACATACGCAATACGGACATACGTACATACACACACACACACAGACATCTATCTGACCTTGAAACGTGGAGATATGTCAAAATTCGCGATTCACAAAATCGGGCTCATTACAAGAACTTCCACTGGGAGGTTAATAAAGGCACACTAGCTGAATTTTTAACTTCCCAGTGAAAGTTCTTGTAATGGGGCCGATTTTGTGAATCGCGGATTTCATCTTTTGTTCTCCAGATAATCGTATCGAAAGATAATTCCGAACGCACATACGTACATACCCACGGACAGATATCTTTATAAAAACGTTGAATTTGGATTCTGGTGACCTTGAAACGTGGAGATAATTCAAAAAATCGGCCCCATTACAAGAACTTTCACTGGGAAGTTAAAAATACCTATTTTTCAACAGTACCTACTCTTATACTTTTCTGTATTTATTATTTTTATCTGTTAAGTCGGAAGTTTGGCGTCATAATTTCCTCCAACCCATCTTTGACGCACATTCAAATATACGTGTTAACTTACAGTATTGTCGGCTCTTTCTGAATTACATTGTAGCGATCGCCTTGAAATAATCACAAATCGCACATTCTTAAAATAACTGGTGACGTCCGTTTTGAGGTTCTATAAATAACACTGATGGTAACGCTTTAAGCCGCTGTACACATTTTTTTTAAACTCTACACCTTACCAAACCATGAGTATATATTCTGTGTAACCCGAATGTGTGGCCTTTTTGTGGCTAGTGAGAGGTTAAGTGCAAGCGGGCGTATCCATCACAGAAAACATTGGTAAACCGCGTGTTTAAGAAATTGTCGTTTCCGTGAACAACTAAGTTTCTCTTTCAGTTGCCAAAAACTTGATTAGCCAAAAGTACAGGCATTGGAATCGAATGTCCGCAATCACGGTTGCTTGCCACGCATCTCCAAAACTTAACAAATTAGTTAGTTAAGAGAACCCGGTCGAATCAATCGAAGTAATTGATAATCATTTATTGTGGCGAAGTAGCGCTTGATTTTGGCACTCAATTCCATAGGTAAAACGCTTATTTGAGGCATTTTAGTTTCAATGATTAACAAATTTCATACCACAGTTTCCAATTTACGATCGTTCGCCAGGCATCGCAAAATTAAACATACATGTTAGTTAAGAGAGCCTGGTCGAATCAATAGAAGTGTTTGATAATTATTTACCCCTTTTTATTGTGGCGGAGTTACGCTTGATTTTGCACTGATTTCCACAAATTCTAATCAAGATCGTTCGCCAAGCATCACCAAGACTTAACATACAAATTTAGGCTTGGTTTTGTGACGTGGAAAGGTAACAATCGGTAGAACCACGAGGCAACACAGCGCGGTTTTCTGCGGAGAAATTCAGTGGTTCCGGCAAAACTGACCTGAGAAATCGTCCGTTCACTCAAGTAAAATCAGCCATAACCTGATCTGAGTGCAATATAGGCACCACAAGGATCTATTCTCGGTCCATTACTGTTCCCCCTGTTTATTAATGACTTACCTTCTGCTTTATCTCACTGTCGATACCATATATATGCTGACGATGTTCAATTGTACATTAGTTTCCCTCTTGGCATGGTCGAGGACGCAATAGCTAAAATTAATGGTCTTAAACTCAATCCCGACAAAACGAAAGCCATACCAATATCTAAACATCAGCCGTACTTTCCAGATTTCCCACCTATTTGCCTAAACTCTTCCCAAGTTGAATATGTCAGCAACGCGAAAAACCTTGGAGTATTTTTTAACAACAAATTAACGTGGGATAATCACATTAATTCTGTACTAAATAAAGTTTACGCATCGTTACGTGGATTATCAATAGCAAAAAACATCTTTCCCACACAAGTCAAGCTAAAACTAGTAAAAGTTTTAATAATCCCCATAATTTCATTTGGATGTGAGCTGTATGCTGATCCGGATTCCCTCTCACTTCATAAACTTCGCGTTGCTTTCAATTCAATTGCCCGGTTTGTATTCAAGCGCCGTAGGTTTGATCATATCTCATCTGAGGCTCGTCAACTTCTTGGATGTAATTTGGAGGCTTTTTTCAAATATCGTTGTTGTGCTTTACTTTTTAAGATTATTCACAAGAAAGAACCATACTACTTGTTTACAAATATAAATATCTGTTCTTCTAATCGCTATATTGTACTACGACCTGCTACATATACCTGTCTGACCTCACGCAGGCAATTTTTCATTTACGCTGTCAGGCTCTGGAATAATCTACCCACTTATGTGAGGTCCAAAATCGAACACAAAACATTTCACACGGTCTGCTTTAAACACTTTTCCAATTTGAACTGATTTAGCTTTATTTTCTTTCTAGTCTCTCTCTCATTACTACTTGGTTGCACTTTAATATAATTTGTACGAGTAGCTTAAAAATGTTTTTTGTTTATATAATGATTTTGTTTAAATTAATCTCAGTTTACCTTGTACATCCTTGCACATTATATAAATTAATTTTATCTTATTTCCTATACTCTTACGAGCTAAACTCAATGTATAGCGTTGCTAATAAATAAATACAAAATACAAATACCACTCTTTTCCAGAAATAGCTAAGTGTCAATAATTGACTCAAAATCAAAATCTCAGCGCATCAAGTCGAGAAAAGAAGCGCAACCGGCTTCTGATCGCCATTCATACTACCTGCATTGAAACTCATCCCACACATCACGACAGTTGAAAATTAAAGTGTACAGTTTATACTTATCAATAATTTAAACTAATACTATAACTAGGTATTAATATTTGTATCAAGGTAAGAAGCGCCAAAAGATTATTTTATTTATTATCGCTCCCTCAAATAACTTAATTTTCCAACCAAAGCATATAGTGACCTCCAGAACCGATGTGCGCACATCAAATCGGCAGTCAACATCACCAGGATATATCATCAAATTTCATCAAAACTCTAAGAGTTGAAATAGTAAGTTCTTTTGACATTTCTTTATTATATATTATTCATGCATTGCTCATATAATATAAGTATACTTAAATCAGAATAATATTCACATGCAAATTAGATTACTTATACTAAACTGTTCTGTGCTACGTAGTTTACTGTGAACGCTAAAGCTCAAAATTGTCAAGTGTACATATCCACCATTCGGTCACAATATCTTAGTTAGTCTACTTTAATTTTTGTTTACAAGAAGAATTCCTAAATGAATTTAGATTAACTAAATTACCATCAGAAATTTACATTTTTAACCTTAAGCATACATTATCTATGGAAAATCTAATTAAACCCTAAATTACGTACATTTAATTCTTCTAACAACATAGTTCGATACATCTAAATGTATTGCCCTCCTAATTTCCATGCAATATCTACCTTATTATGAATAACACTCGGTCATGCAGTTGTCAATGACATATATATATATATATAATATATACATATACCTATACGCTAATAAAATTTTATAATGAATTGTGAAAGTGAACATTCTTTCAATATGGATTAATTAAATCCCAATGGCGATAGAAGGGTGATAAGTGTAAACATTAATTAATGATGACATAAAGTGTGAACATCTATGTAGATATAGAGTGATCTAGGGACTATCATGAACAACGGCAAGTGATAGTCAAGGAGTCTTGACTTCGGTCATGCACAAGGGAGGGGTAGCCTGCAGGTTGTGTGTTCGTTTCCACTGCTAACGATCACCTTCCTCCGTGTCACAAACATCTGACAACAATCACACTCAATCTTCAAACTTTTTTTTTCATCTTTTCTAATCCTATCACCCTTTTTCTACGATCTTGTCATTCAGTACATGAATGGCAATACACTTTGTTAAAGCGTGCAGAGCAAACAACACCCACCAAATTAGGCAAAGCATCATACAATCGTCTAAAGACGATACAAATATATTTAGTGGCACGAAATCATTTTGTAGGCAGGTAAGTGGCAGAAGATCCCCCCCCCATCCGACGAGCTGTCGCCGTGCGACCACCAGCGTGCCACCTCTGCTAGCACGGGACAAACAACACCCAGATTACCCCCTGCTTTACAACATATTATATCTTCCTTCGAGAATTTCATATCACAAAACATTTTTTAAATCGTTGACTCTTCTGCGTTCCATACACAACTTTAACAGACACTATTCCTTGTAGTTGGCATGTTTTATACTTTTATAGAAATCTACTTCACAATTTATATTCAATGTCCTAGTTATTTCGCATGACTCCAGGTAGCGCTTCTTACTGATTCAAGTCCATATAAAATTCGTTCCAATAAATTAAATCAAAAGCATTTCTGCTCTTAAATTTGAATTATTTTCATGTCCCCCCATCAACGTTTAGATGCCATTGCCATTGGCATTTTCCCGTCACGTTTTTCCATCCAATTTCCCACCCCGAGCTGAATTCTAGAAAACATTTCTAATAAATGTCCTTTTAGTTCCTGCAAAACATAAAAGAGCCTTTCTGCCCAGAACACCCCTTGAAAAGACCTTTGTATTACCAATACCCTTACGTTGGGCTGTCGGGTGTTCCTCTCAACCAGGTGCTAAACGGAAAATGGTGATGACAGATGATTTCCGTTTTTCGTGCAGAACTCAACACGTTGATTTCCTCGACGCAGTGAGAAAGGGGAAATACTTCATCTTAGAAATTACACTTCTCTCGCAGAAACAAAGAGATTTAATTGGCTTTGCTATTAGTGCGCTTCGACTGGGAATGAGGACTGGGTGGGATTCTATGAAATCGTCATTTCATCTGAAATGGTGTGTTCTGTGTATGTATAAGCGAAACTTTGTTTCCAGCCGAAAACTAGTGTTGTATTAGAAAAGTCATAAATTTGCACACCTATAGATACGTAACGGAAAACTTCAGCGTTTGATACAGGATGGCTCGGCGGCTGGCAGCTGGTGGATAGGGATTACAAGACCCACTCAAACCCGATAAAAAGTTCAACGGGCGCTTTCAAAAGTTTCGAAATCAAACTAAAACTAACACCCCTTTCGAGTGCACTCAAGACTCAGGACCTTTTAGGCACAAAAAAAATACTGTAGAAACTTTTGTGGTGTTAGCTGCTGTTTTTTGTTGATCCTGTATGTCGCTCCTTTTCAACTAAAACCGTTATTGGCAAGCATTTCAATTACATTCAATGAGTTAGATGGTTGAGCGATTTATAGCCCTGAGACGAAAAACAGTGTGAGGGGGTTTCAGCACGAACAGGTGTGTATACTGAAGGGCCAATGCTTACTTATAGTTCGGGTTGAAAGCTCTTCGTTTACCTCACAATGATATCAGCATCAAAAAGAGCAACGAACTTTTTCTTCTTTTTTTCCTTCGAAAATTGCTATTCCGAATGCAGAGATAGTTTTTTTGTCTATCCTCATCCTCTTCGAAGAATAGCCAATTCATCAGAAGGCGACTGTACGCCCCCCCGAAACCATTTGCATTCTTACAAGCTGAAAAGGATACTGCTTAAAGCGCTCACGTGCTTCGGTGTGCTCTGGCAAATGATGGTGATTAATGGAACTCTGACACTCTGGCGATTGCAGTTCGGACCTAATGATGGTTATGAATTGGTTGGCCTCTGCAAGTGGAAGGTGAAAAATGTCCAAATCGGAGAACAAAAAAGTGTTCTCTCCATTTGAGAAGACATTTTCGACACTGATTACCTGTGTCTGTTTTCGACAAGGACATTTCGACATGTCTGATGGTGGACGGAATAATGCGGAGGTGGCTTAGGTTTTGGTTTGTTTTCATGTCTTGTTCATGGGATTGCTGGTGTGGTGCGGTTGGTTTGCTGGATGAGCCAATAGAGAAATTCTTTCGGTCTCAACTCCTTTTCTTGCTCTGGTTTTACCCGGATCAACGTGAGGGTTGAGAGGACTGTGGCAGATGACACTGCAGTTTTCACAACATCAAGACTTAATGGATTCGTATCTGTGCTCTTGGGAAAATTAGGAATGTGACAGAATAATATATTTGCCGCAGTGACGTTTTGTTTGCGTTCTGAGTTAGACAAATGAAAATGGTATGCGTGGATGATTTGAACCTTACCATATTGAATACTGAATGACAACTTTAAGTGTAGAGACGTCTTGAATTGAAAGGGATAGAACTTATATTTTAAAGGTTACGCTATTCTATGAGTTGGGTTATGTTGTGCAACATGCATTTAATTAGCTGTGACCATAGCTCTTGTCGTCAAGTTGTTTTCGATGATGTGGTACCTACTCCATTCAAAGCACTATTTAGGTGGAAATAAATCAAATAGTTCAGCTGTCCTTTTAAGAAGATTTCTTAAAAAAATATCACCGGAAAACCAACAAATCTCAACTTTCCCTCTAAATTACCATTTATAAAATATTTGCGCCAAACTAAAGTGTAAAGTGTGGAAAATTGAAAACTATCTCGTTAGTCCTTCTTTTTGCACTTCCTTTTATGTTCTCTTTACTTTTCACTTTTATCACATCTTTGTCTCTTATTTATGTAGGATTCACTAACAGTTAAGCAGGGATAAAATATAAAAAAAACGAAATATACATGTTCAACGACAACACTTTGGACATTATAATGTAAGATAGAAAACCCAGGAGATTAACTGCTATCGGAAAGACAGACGACAGAAAAAAAGAAAAAAAAAAGAGGAGAATCCGAAAAAAACTGTCCTTGCACACTATCAACACAACAGTGGTGGACAAGTTTGCGTGGCATTCAAGCCTGACACTTTCCTGAAAAGTTACTTGCTTCGGAGGCGATTATTAAAGTTTGACCCTAGTTCGTTTTTTAGTTTTCCTTTCTCTTCATGTTCCACGCTGAATGCCATTCAGACATCAATGTCATAATGCAGCTCTGAGGAGGGAGCTTGAGCCCACCCATTCAAAATCAAGAAACAAATAAAGTAAATAAAATAAAAGTAAAAGGCTAAAATTAAATGACACTGACATGAAAACAATGGCAGCCGGATGTGTCTGTATGACAAATGAATTTGTTTTCCACTGTCACCTAAGGATGTTTTTAGGGTAGACAGATGAAATGTACCGTGGAATCTACTGGTGGTGTTTTGAAAACAATCAAAGATTGATGGCCAGACAATTGAACAATAGATTTATCGGCTGCTGACCTTCAGATTTAAGGAATCGATGATTAATTGAGCTTGTAGTAGGGGCCTATTTCAAACATACCAAAGGATTTTTTACTGCACATGTAAATAAGGTCTTATCCATGTACCGACCATGGCCCAGTACAAGTTAACTATACCCGTTTCATGTGCAATCCGAAATGCAACGAACTAAGTTTACCACGAATGCCTATTATAGGTATTTTTACGGGAGTTTTGCATAGGTACCTACCAATTCCTAATGTTCGATAATTAAATGCAAATTAACTTGCATTTATTGCTTTGTGTGCTTGTTCCGTAAATGCTCGAACTCTGAAATGAAAAAAAAAGCATCCAAAACTACCTCGCACTTTGGACATGTTCACCTGTACACCGTCTACCTGTACAAAACGAAATTTGCACGTTATTTCTAATTAGATGGATGGAGCCGATGTGGCCAGCGTCGCCCTAGGGCTGTCTCTTATTTGGGAGAAAAATCAACGAGCAACGATTTCCATTCACCATTCAAATGAACCATATTGCGGCCTAAAGGTGCACCCATACACACTCCGGTGATTGGCGGTTTTAGGCAAATGTTAGCGTGTAGGCTGTAGAAAGCTCGTTAACAAGTTCGTAATTAGATTGCGGTCGGGCATATCCAATCGGGGCCAACCAACACATTTGCCAGCCTAATAACTAATCGGATTGAAGCGTATTGGCAACCGCAGCATTTAGTGCGAGTATATGTGTGCAAGACAAGTTAAATTGCTTTTAAGAAACCATAATAGACTGATAAACATCTGTGACATTCGAGAACTCCTTCATCCTAGAAGGCATACGGTAGGGATCTAAATGGGTTTACGATTGAAACTCCGCTAATCCTCTGTAAAAAATTGAAGAAATTTCTTATAAAAACATTTCAACTACAGCTCACATCCTCTTCGATTCAATTTCAATTTGAAACCCATAAATATGGTAGAAAATTCATCTCAATTTCGAATCCTTTCCAACCTACCCATCAATATTATTTTCTCTCCCTGTTGAGTATTAGTTTAAATACTTGCCACTACATCGGAGTACATTCCTAATATTTCAAGAGATTGATTTACTTAGTTTTTGGGCGCGGTATAGGTATTCTGGAATTAAGCTTTCTCGCTCTATCTCTCTGGTTGGAAACGTGTGGCACTGCCAGAACCTCTTGGGCGAACGATAATTTATTACGATCTACCCGCAAGGACACTTTGGGTTATAGGTATTCTTAATTGAAATTTTTAGCCAACTTACTTTCTGCATTTGAGAGAGTGAGGATGCTTTCCCACGATAGAATCAGATACGTTAGATGAAGTAGAGCCAGCGAATTCCAGTTCATCCCAAGCCCAACGATGATAGCGGAGGCTAAAATTGTGGCCAGCCTGGTGGTGATTGAATTGTGGCTGACCTAAGAATATAGTGCATTGAAAACCTATTTCTATTCCATTAACTGGTGTAATGAAAGAACTGCAAAATAAATTAGGTTTGTACCAAACTTAAAGAATGCGGTAAAGAGTGCTTACCGAGGGAAAACGTACATATTTTTACGTAACGTATGTACAAGGTGGCGCAAAAATAACCTTCCGATGTTTTTTGGCTATAATTTAAAAAAAAAATTAAAAACTTTGATTCTTCTTGTGGATTATTTTTATTTGGTCTTTTAATTTTTTTTACATCAAGTCGAGAATATGATGTCATGTAAATGGCCGCCGCCAGAGTTGATTGTCATTTGAGCCCTTTTTATGGCATTTTCCATCACTTTGGCCAAAACTTCCGGCGATAGGTCCTCACATTGTTGACGGATATTGTCTTTAAGAGCTGCAAGAGTCTGAGGCTTGTTGACATAAACCCGCGACTTCAAAAAGCCCCACAAAAAGAAGTCTGGAGCGGTCAAATCAGGCGATCTTGCTGGCCAGTGCAAATCGCCAAAACGGGAGATTAGGCGCCCGGGAAATGCATCCTTCAGCATATCGGTTGTGGCACGTGCAGTGTGTGCCGTTGCACCGTCCTGTTGGAACCACATGTTTTCCAATCCCAATTCATCAAGTTGCGGCAAAAATAACTCGTTGATCATTGCTCTGTAGCGCTCACCATTCACAGTAACCGTTTGGCCCGCGACGTCTTCGAAGAAAAAAGGTCCGATGACTCCTCCAGCGAAAACAGCACACCATACAGTGACTTTCAGCGGGTGTAATGGCTCTTCGTGGGTTACACGCGGATTTTCAGTGCCCCAGAAGCGTAAATTTTGCTTATTTACGTACCCGCTAAGATGGAAATGGGCCTCATCACTCACGATTATTTTTGATGAAAAATCATCTTCCTCTTGGTGGTGATTAAGGATGGCTTGAGCGTATGTTAGACGCGATTGGCGGTCAGCAGCTAACAGCTGATGCACCGTCTGGACTTTGTACGGAAACATCTTCAAATCTTGTACCAAAATTCGCTGTAAAGACCGTCGACTGATACCCATTTGCGTGGCACGTCGTCTGGTCGATGTCGACGGCGCTTCCATGACATCTTCGGCTACAGCAGCAATATTCTCTGCAGAACGGCTACTCCGGGGTCTGCCACGCCTGGCAGCATCTCGTGTTGTGCCAGTCTCTTCGAGGCGAGCGGCAGTGTAGCGTAACATTGTTTATTAACGTGTATTTCGCATGTGTTTACTACACAAATGTCAAAACAGAACTGACATTAGGGGCCAATCGCAAAATTTATAGCATTTTCTGATAGGAGGATAACTTTTGCGCCACCTTGTATAAATATGTGCTCCTTTATATGAAAAATGGGGGTCGCATATGCGGAGATAATAATAATTGATCAAAATTTTATATTCAATTTGTTGCCTTTTTATGCCGGTTTACTTGCAGTTTATATATAATATAATAATATTTGCCGCATTTTAGTGCGGCTGTTGGAAATTGCAGCGCAAATATAGCCTTTGATCAGAGGAAGAAATATTTATTCTAAGTAAAGATTCTTGGAAAAGCGAAATTCGGTGACTATAGCTTTTAAGAACAAAGGGATTATGGGTAGGTAGGTATGTGTGGCGGTTTGTTAGGCTGAAAACACATCGGATAAAGCAAAACGTTTTTGAATCGATAGTCAAAAAAACATTTGTAACAAGCGAAACAGAATGTAACAAAACAAAACGTTTTGTTTTCTTGCTTCATTTGGTGTGTGTTGAAATAAAACAAAATTGAATTTCCGACTTGCTTTTACTGTTGTTCAACATGTGGTCGGACGCAGACTATTTCTATCCACAGCTTACCAATAGTTACTTTATTAGCATGTTCCTTATCTTTATAATTATAGATAGGGCTTCTTGCCTGAATTAAAAAAATCAATTTTTCTCCATCTACGTCCATATTTGTTAAAATTTGCGCACAGAGTAAACCAGAGTAGGGTAAATAGCCTAGTGACCGACACCTTCCCAGTTATGGTCACCTTTCACAGTTTTTGAAGTTTCGTAAGGTTTTCAGTTTCTGAATGCTAATAAAACTATTTTTAGCGTATTTAGGCATGCACATGTCATATGAAAAGACTTTGTTTGACATTTAGAAGTCATTCGTTTCGTTTTAATCAAGGAGGAAAGTGCGCCTATGCACGAGAGTCTTCAAATCTTCTGATTTCCTCAAGAAACACGTGAGTAGCTGTTATATATATTTTTTAAAATTACATTAACATTTTTATAAAAGTGAAAAGTGAATGTTGTTTTTAAGTATTGAGCAGTCGGGCTTTTTGTTATTCGTTTAATGCAATAAATTAACTAATAATTTATCTATCGATGGATATCCATAACTGAAAAGACTGTCCTATGAGTTCAGTTACCGACACATGTGTCCATTACTGACCTAATTGAACACCGTTGGGGTTATTAGTTACGAACACCATCAGAGTCTCTTTATTATTTTGTCTCTACAATTGATCTCAAACTGTTGCTGTACCTTGATTGCTACCGTTATTTTCAAAATGTCCACTACTCGTCATTATTTCAGGCTTCAGATTATAATGCCTAAGCAACGGCAGTACAAACAAGAAGATTAGCAGAGGGCGTTGACTGCGATAAAAGCAGGAATGTCAAAAAAGATCGCCGCCAGTTAATTTAATGTTCCTCGCACAACTTTAATAAACTGGTCCACAGGAAAAGTACAGAAATTAAATTATGGACCAGACACGATACTGGCCGCTGAGGAAGAGCAGGAAATAGTTAACTGGATAAAACAAAATCATGAAAGAGGATTTCCAAGGCGAAAGGAAGACATTCGAAGCAATGTGCATGAATTTTTAAAAAATTCACCTAGAAAAATCCCCCTTAAAAATAATGCTCCTGGAGAAACATGGTACAGGAGTTTTTTGAAGCGGCATTCGGAAATATCTGTACGAACTCCTGAAGCAGTAACCCTTGCATCTGCCTCTGTTTCGGAAAACGATATTCGGGGCTGGTTTAAGCAAATTGCGGATTACGTCTCAAAAAAAACGAAGACATTTTAGAAGATCCAAGTCGGATTTTAAATGGTGATGAGACTAACTTCCTTCTCTGCCCAAAAACAGGTAAGGTTTTGGCTCCAAAAGGAGCGTGAAATGTATACGAAACAGATAAGCAAACTGCAAAGGAGAACCTTACCGTTATGTTTACGTTTTCGGTTTCTGGAATGGTAACCCCGCTGATGATTATATATCCTTACGTAAGAATTCTTTGGATATCGGGAATTCCGTGCCAAAAAACTGGGGTATTTCATCAGGAGAAAGTGGTTGGATGACAGGAGATTTTTAAATACATAAAAACTATATTGCATCCTGCTTTAGTGAAAAATGGAACGAAATTCCGCATTATTTTGTTTTTGGTTGGGCATACAAGTCATTTGACGTACAACTTGTCACAACTTTGCACCCAGCTCAATAGTATCGTCGTTTACTTGTATTTCTTATTTTTTTTATTATTTTATAATAAATATTATTTATATCGTTTGTTTTGTTTAAAGCATCTAAATTAATACCTAGTCAACACATAGTCCAATACTGTTACTAATAGAATATTTACGTAACTTGTATTTCTTATTTTTTATTATTTTATAATAAATATTATTAATAACGTTTGTTTTCTTCGCCGTTTGTTAATTAACTCCTATTTTTTTAGACCGGTGGTTAATTAACACATAGTCAAATACTGTTACTAAAAGAATATGTATGTAACTTGTATTTCTTAGTTTTTTAATTCAACTTTGCTTTTGCCTTTACATAATAATAATAATTAGTTCCGGTATTATTATTTCATTTCATTTCATTTCATTTATTTATTTTAATAGAATGCCTACACATTAAGACATAGAATTATCTTATACTATAGTGAAAGCTTAAACACGAACAATTTAATTCTTATACAAGCTACTAAAAGACATGTTCCGAGAGAAAAAATAAAAAAAAAGCAAAGGGAAAGAAAAATGTAACATTTCTTAGGTAAAATTTACTTAAAAGGCGAAAACAATATATACATACATCGCCATTCAATTAATTAAAGTAAACAAAAGAAAGAATTATGTACTAAAAAGAAAAAATAAAAAAAAAAGAAAAATAAATTCAGTCGGGAAACTCCATATAAAAGGACTTGAGTTTAGTCCGAAACTGTCCAGTGCCGCCTAACCTTCGCACATGCCGAGGCAAGGAGTTCCATAGGCGGATGGTGTTAGTGAAAAACTGTCGTTCCCATGTTAAACATGCGACTCGAGGGTGAACAAGTTGTTGGGATCTGTTAGAGGAACTAAAGCACAATTTAGTAAAAATATAATTTGGCTGATGTGGGTGTACCACATTAGATAACAAGACAAGTGAACGAAAACGAAATAAATTATCAAGAGTCATATTATAAAGTGATTTGGAATAATTTGAAACACTGTCAAAACGACTCAGGTTATAAATATAACGCGCAATGTTATTAAATGCGACGTTAAGCTTCCTCCTGCTGGCAGCATCACAGTTGCAGAAAATTTCACAACCATAGCTAAGGATTGGAACGACAAGTGTTTTTGCTAACATGACACGCGTTTTTTGAGGGGTAAAATATTGTGAGGTCCATAACTGGCGTAGCACACCGTAAACTTTGCCAACGGCTTTATTAATATGTGTATCCCATGTTAGTGTCCTATTAAATATCATTCCC
This sequence comes from Portevinia maculata, assembly GCA_949715645.1. NCBI lineage: Eukaryota > Metazoa > Arthropoda > Insecta > Diptera > Syrphidae > Portevinia > Portevinia maculata. The sequence continues at coordinate 19,799,452 of OX454525.1, forward strand.
AGATTTTTGGCTGAATCAACGTACTCTATTCTGGAGCCGTTAAGTGTTATCTCTGGAAAATAAGAAAGGTCCAGGGATTTTTTGCTAATAACAACACATTTAGTTTTACTAGGGTTTAGAAATAGTCCATTCCTATCGGATCAATCACCTATCCTCCGTAAGTCTATATTAATCGTATTAGCACAATTTTCAACCATAGCAAGATCACAACTTCGATGCAACTGTACATCGTCCGCATACATATTATTAATCATTAATTTTTTCTCGCTTCATTGTTACAATTAGAAATAAGTTGATGAGCTATATCAAGCTTTATATATATTAAGCTATATAAAATATACCTACATTGGGCATTATAAAAGCTTATAAAGGCTCAATTTTTTTATTTTATACCCTCATGAAAAGGATTTTTTATTATATTTCTTTTGTTTTTTGTATGTTTGAAGTACATCGCATGTTTAAGTTTTTCTATGAATGAACACCAAATTTATTTTGTGTGCTCCCTATTTAATAAAAACATGTAAATTTTAAATAAAAACAAAATTAAATGTTTCATTAACTTTAACAGTTGTTTGCATATCTTGAATCAAATCTTAAAGGCGGGTGTCCATCACTAAAATTTAAAGGTGTCAGTAACTAAAAAAGTGTGTCTATTACTAAAAACCGGTTAATGTTTCACAATTTACTGATTATCTTAATTTTCCTCATTGCCACGATGTATATTTTTTAGTTTTATTAAAGGATTTAAAGCAGAAATGAATTTAAAATAAAAGTCACTAGAATGCATGCGGTGAAAAACAAATTATGAATTTTTAAACTTTATTTATGCCTTAAGGGTGTCGGTCACTGGGTATCTTACCCTATATCCATATAATGAATAGGGACACTCATATTTTTGACTGAAGGGATATTGTAGAGGTTCATAATTAGGTGCAATCATTAACAAAAATAATCAGAAAAACCAGCCATAAACCATTTTAAAAATAAATCAGGATCAAGTCATGCATCTTTAAAAAAGTATTAAGAAAAACCCCACAATGTTTTGCAGAAAACAACGGTCAGCTATCGGCAACGAAGCACATTTTCTTGTTTTGCTTTTGTTTTTATGTTTCGTTTCATTTGGTGTGTGTTGCCCCATAAGAAAGTAGGCAATTATCGTCAACGAAGCTGGGTCGAAACAGTTTTGTTGCATTCGGTGTGTGTTGCTCCTATACAGTGCATGTATTTTCGACAACCACCACCGAAACACTTCGAAACAAAAACCTGTGTTTTGTTTCGTTTTCTTTGGTGTGTGCACTCTCATAAGAAACAATATTCTCTTGTTTCACAAAAAAAAAAAAAAAACGGTTTGCTTTATCCGGTGTGTTTTCAGCCTTATACCTAATTAGCAGTGAGTGTCGATTTGTTATCTCAAACTCACGCAAAGATAGGTTAATACCCCGTTTGTTGATGGATCCAACCTGTGGAGTTTACAAAAAGTTGTTAGTTCCTTAGTACTTTTCTCAGAGGCTTCCTCAAGGATATCGAAAAAGGGTTTTCCTAATGCTCGCTGTTTAGTCCTTGCTAGTGCCGGACATGTGCATGGATAGTGGATTAGGAGCATAGATAGTGAATTAAGCTTACATGACAGCCTGGCTGTCAATAAATATAACGATCTTTTGCCTCAGCGTTATGAAGTGGCGGAAAACTCAGTTATCGTCTGTGACCGAAAAGTGCACCCTAGCTTAAAGGAAGGCTCTAGACCGCAGTCGTGCGCCCGGTGATTACGTACAAAGGGTTGTAGACATATTAACAGCAGGTGAAAGGAAGATGCTTCGGATGACAAAAGCAGTAACAAAGCTTGATTGAATAAAAAGAAAAATCAGTTACAAGAAGAGAGGAAGACCTCACGGCAAAGCACCTATTTCAAAGAACACTGAGAGCAACGCACAGTGTGTAATTTCACACATCTAGCGGGACTTTAATCCTGTTGCGTTTTAATATATTTGAATTGTTGTTTACTTGTTTAATGGGGTAATATATTAAGTTTCAGGAAAATGTTAAAGTATTTACACGCATGTTTGTTCAGTGATATAAGGCATATACCTAACCCACCCCATCCATTGCCCAAGAAATCAGTAGATCATTTACCTTACTTCCTCCAACCTAGTACCTGACAACATCCCAAAGAATTTTAATGCAACTAACAATTGTATTTACTTCTTATTTACCTATTATTATTTATTTAGTAATTTATTTATTTATTTTTTTATTAAAAATTAGTCGCTCTCATCATCCGAGCTGCTGCTACGGTAGCTTCGGGAGCTTTCAATTGGGCGATACTTTTCTGTGGAAGTGAATTTCCTTTTCAATGGATTGCAGTACTACGGCTCGATATGGATCCGAAGAAAGTAGAAATCTGTTCAGTACCTACATCACTTTTTGTATTTGACCTTGCCTGATATTTCATATTATTAATAAGTGCCTAACGAAAAAAAAAATTGTATGGGGTGGGCACTCAAGGGCAATAAAGTTAATGGATTCTGATAGACAAAACACAGGAGGAAGTAGTAAACAGCATTTCACGACGGGTACATGCAGGTACAATTTTAAAGCGCTTCACAAACTTCAAAGACAGACAAGACAAAATCATAAATTCATAAATTCAAATAAATTGACCATTTCCTCCATTTTTTATGTGACTACAAATTTCTACCTTAACTTTTGAGAATCAGTAGACTATATACAAACAAAAAAATAATATACATATTCCGTTGGCGTCACTTATTACCTGAATCACGCGCGATCAATTTGACTCTGAATATGCAACTGACCTGCATTATTTTCTTGCTCTGAAATTTTCTCTGTTTGTAATGTTGCCCAGCCGAAAATAACGGTTTCATGCAATCTTTTTTGGTAGAATGTTATTGGCTGGAGTTCTAGCCGTCGTGTCATATCAAAACATTTTCAAACGGGCGACATTGAATTTTCAATTAAATCCCGCTAGATTTGCGAAATTACACACTGTGTGACGGGGTCAGTTGGCAGTGTCAACACGGTAATAAGAGCAATGTCAATCAATGTTCCTATACAATCGCGAAAGAGAGTCAGTACTAAAAACTCCTAGATCACACAAATGCAACAACACCAACATTGGATTGGCCTCAGTGATGAAGCGATTCAAATTGGGGAGGCCTGCCGATACTTTTAGATATCAATCGGGCAAACCCTAAGGGCGTACCAAGGGATGCAGTTTAGAAGGCTTACGATCCCTATATGCCAGATCATAACCTCATCGTTACAAAAAGCGGAGGAATTCGATAAAGGAATATAAGAGGTTGCAGGTGGTAGTGTATTCGCTTAGTGATTGGAAGGCAATCCATTACTTTATTTCGAATATAATATGTAACACTTTCCCTAAGCAACTTAGACATCACCCGTGGAGAGAACCCATACAACTGCACCAAAACACTTCTTTTCTATCTCTCTATTCTTTCTAAAGCAAGTGGCGCCGAAAAGCATGCAATAAAATATGTTATTTGTAGGAGCTATTTGCTGTTTACAAATGCTTGCGCTGTGTTCATAGCATAATAAGGGTACTGTAACATTAACCCCTTTAGCGTAAGCAAATTATAAAAAAAAGATGTCCTTAACTTTCTTGTAGGTATATTGTAGTACATTCCAGAGAAAGATACTCCAATCACGCTTTAATTTCGAACTCAAACTGAGAATGAACTACGATATTACGACTACAGCGAAGTCAAATAAATTGTGTTCCTCATTTCCGTCTGCCGATTTATAATCCGTCTGTGGGTCTATGACCTTCAAATATTGTATTTAGATTTTTTTTTATTGTATCATTTAAAAAGAACGATACGTATACCATTTATACAAATTTGATCGTTTTTGATATATCGCACCCTCAGAACAATAGAGCGATAACTCAAAAAATAGCATTTTGAGATACGTGTACTATCAAATTTCTAAAACATACAAGGTAAAGTATGTTATGAATTTTAGTTATTATAAATAAATTAGTATTTTTAGTTAGTCTTAAAAATTTTAAGAAAAATTTAAATGCAATAGAGCGACAAGTCGAAATATCGCTTTTTTGCACTAGCAAATAGAAATATTTTGCCACTTATCGTTGTTTTGCACTGAAATAATCGAAAGGACATAACGTCGTGTGCATGAGAATACCGCACAACTGACATTTTTTCCAAAATGCAGGTTTTGACGTGATTTATGTGTCAAAGCGCACATTTTCAGAAATTTTCAGAGTGGTGACATCTACTTTTGGGTGTTTTAAACCAGTTTGAAATACGGCACAACTTCACCCATACAATTTTTTTTTGTGAAACATAGCACATCTGCATTTTCCCGAATAAGTTGGCTCTCATTCAGTTGTTATTTTTTTAAATCTCTTCCAACGGTTCCCTCTCATTACTGCAGAAGGTCTTCCGCAAAGCAATACTTGCAACCACTAATAACATCGATAAGTGAAGTTTATAATTTATACACAGCAAAGTGCAATGAAAACAAAGACCTGATCATATCCAAGAGGTATTTTTATCAAGACTTTCAAAAACAGAAAATTGAGATTTTTACTCCCAAAAAAGAGCAGTGCGATCTCTGTGTTGCTCATAAAAATGGAAACATTATTGATGAGGAATACATTTCTCATATGGAATCAAAGCAGAAAGCTAGAGATTCTAAGACTTCAGATAAAAAACTAGCTTTGGAAGGAAAAATAAATATGTTTTGCACGGATCTTCAAGCCGTGAAGCTATGTCCAGCACTCAAAGCCAGTTCATTGTATTTTAAAACAAAATTAACTGTTCATATCTGTACAGTTTATGACTTAGCTAGGAAAAAAATTAAGTGCTTTTGGTTCGATGAAACAAACGCATATTTGACAGCTTCAACATTTACTAGTTAACTAGTCAAGTTTTTTACAGATATTTTGGAAGAATCGAAGCTGCCAATAATTTTGTACAGCGATGAATGTACATACCAAAACAGGAACGTTGTTCTGTCTAACGCTTTACTGCGTTTGGCGATGAGCTATGAAACACAAATAACTCAAACATTTTTGACGAAAGGTCATACACAAATGGAGTGCGACAGTGTTCATAGCGTCATAGAGAGCAAGTTGCGTAGCAGTACATAACCCTGACCAGAGATGCCTGGACACAACTTTTTCCATAGAAAGCCGAAAATATAGACTTTTCTCCAATATCGGATTATACGCAAAAGTCTGACTTTATCTATAAAACAATAAGACCAGGTAGTATCGCTGGGGATGAAACAGTAACTTGCCTTAAAGTTTTATTGTATGATCCATCAGGAAAAATATTTCACCGAATATAAGGAACTTGCACAAGGAAGAGACGTAAATGCGTTAAAAAGGCAAGTTAATTATCTCCGCTTGCATACTGATCGCATTGCAATTGCGGAGTCAAATTTTAAACACCTTCAGCAAATAAAACCAGTTATTCCAAAAGACTGCATTCATTTCTATCATCCACTGCTATTTACTACAAAGAAAAAATGATTTGAAGTTTGGTCTTAACAACTTTTTCGAACATGCAAAGAATGCCTTTTTATATTTAGTTCATTTAAGTAACGCATGCTAGTCAGCGCATAGCAAATGACTGAAAATGTCCCTTTCTAAGTTTTTTTTTATGAAACTGAAGAATTTTTAGGTTTTTTTTATACCATGAAGTCACAAAATAAAAAAAATGTTAATAGTAACTCCGCTGAAATACTGCACACCTTCAAAAACAACAAAATGTTAAACATGCAATAACGCACAACTGCCTTTTTTTAATTTTTTTTTTTTTTTTTTACTGAAACTACTTAATAAACATTTTTCTGAGCTAAAAATATTATTGACGTGTTTTTTATTTTAATTCTAAATAATTTTTTTATTATTTAAAACAGTTTTTTGTGTCTCCTGAACAATTTTCAAAATGTCAGTTGTGCGGTATTCTCATGCACACGACGATAAGCAAATATTTCGGTTTAATTCTATATCGCACTAACAGAATTGAACAATTTTAGTTTTTATCTCTGTTGCCCTGGAACGAAATTAAATTCAAAATGACACATTTGGAAATGTTTCTCTATTGCACGGACTTTTTTGAGTTAACATCAAAATAAAATTGGATTTTTAGAATGTTTTTGAGTTGTATTTTTATTGCACTTGAATAATTCTAGAATTTGGATGAAAAATAAGGAAATATTTTGTGTTAGCTCTGTTTAGTATTGGCAAACGGGAAAAAAGTAAAAACGTATTTAATTATAATTTTTTATAAATTGCCCTACCACACGTATTTTGTTGAGCTTGGCAACGACAAGCCCCTTCAAATAAAGGAAATTTTGACTGCGAAATTTCCTCATCATTAACTCAAAAATGAAATTTTTTGACTTAGCGCTCTATTGTTCTGAGGGTGCGATATGAAATACTCACCAATTGTGCTATTATAAGAAATTCGAATAATTTTTTTTTATTTTCATTGATTTTTATTGTATTGTACAGAAAATTCAATTTTATTTTATATAAATAATTGTTTTTGAAGATAATAGACCGTAACGAAATGAACTCCATGCTCATCCACGCATATGCGACACCTGATCAGAAAATTATTCATTGCGGCCTGAAGGGTTGAAGTCGGGATCGCCGCAAATATTGTTTTAATGGACTGCTTCAATTCAGTCAAATTCCTTGGTTTTATTTTGTACACCTCTTGCTTGACACAAAACCATAAAAAAAGTCTGGTGTAAACAGGTCAGCTGACCTTGGGGCCTGCGAAAAGTGGAGTTTCTGGATATTAATTTGTTTGGGAATTTTCGTTGGAGCTCCGCCATAACCGGTCTGGCTATGTGTGTAGTTGCTCCATATTGCTGTAACCAAATGCTGTTGAAACGGATACTTCTTCCGCGCAGTCTGGGTAAAAAAACTTCTTCAATATCTTCAAATAACGGTCCCCATTGACAGTTACTGCTACACCGTTTTCTTTAAAGACGTATGGCCCCACAAGGCTTCTTGATGAAACTGCGCACAACACAGTGACTCGTTCTGGGTGCAGTACAGTCTCACGGAATATTTTTGGATTAGATTCACTCCATATACGGCAATTTTGCTTATTTGCATTACCGTTTAGATCAAAATGGGGCCTCATAAGACATAAACAAATAATTTATCAAGCTGTTGTCTTCTTCGGTCATTTCAATAATTTTTTGGCAAAATTCCAGTCGAAAAGGCAAATTCAGAGGGTTTAACTTGCTTCCAATTTGGACTTTGTATGGAAAGAAGTTTAAGTCATCATGAATTATCCATTGTAATGACCGTCTGCTTACTCCAATTTGCGCCGATAAGTTTCGAGTCGAAACGCTTGGATTTGTCTGAATTGACGATGCTGAAGCCGCGATTGTGTCTTGAACCCAAACTTAGGGATTTCGATGGTACGGTCTTCGTGCAATGCTTCCAGATTCGGAAAACATGTTTACCAGCCTCATAATGGTCCATCTACTTAAGGGAGTGCCGCCAAACTCCGGCCTAAATTCCCTTTGGACGGAAATGAAGGATCTATCCAAATCCTCTTTTCGGTATCCCAAACATTCATTTCAATAAGCCTAAATAGTAACCTGCCAAATAACATAAACGTTATTATCTATAAAGTTATTACCTACATATTGTTTTTATAGCACGATTCGTGCACCACCCTGTACATAATTGCAATTAGCATACAAAAACAGTCAAATAAAGGTGCATACCTGTTTTTCCGAAAATTGCTTAGATCACAGATACGGGTCAAGTTACTTGTAAGAAAATGTACACACCAACTACCGTGTTGAAAAAATGCATATGGTTTATGTGTATGAAATCAATTTTTTTTTTTTGTAAGAGGGTAGGTGAAGATCTTCCAAAGACACTATGAGAATAGCAAGCGCGTGCTCATAGTAGTGTCAGATTTTTACTGACTAAAAACACCTCCCTTCGATAGATTGATGGGTACTGCAACTAAGATATAACTTATCAAGCAATTTTTCTATCACGAAATAATAACTTTTGACAGGTTACTTTCCAATGAAAGATCCTGCATGTTCCGCAATTTAGGCGCGGTTAATCTTATCTTGCCAAATCGAACGGTTTCGTTCTTTGTAGTCGGCGCAATAAATTGCTCTCATCCAAGATTTGTCAGACTGTATTGTTGGTATGTCCGATTAGTCGGTTTCTATGCTTTCTCGCGAAGCTTCTAGTTTCAGCTTCGATTGTTGGAATTCCGAGATCCCTGTGGATATCGTCGTTTCTAATATACCATGGTGCTTGTACAATTTCTCTAAGCACTTTATTTTGAAAAGTTTGTAAAATATTGGCATATGTTTTCTTGGTACAACCCCAAAGTTGTATACCGTAGGTCCACACCGGCTTTAGCACTTGCTTGTATAAAAGCAGTTTGTTCTCGGTACTGAGCTGGGAATGTTTTCCGAGTAACCAGTACATTTCTCTATATTTGATATCGAGTTCTTTACGTTTCATTTTCACGTGCGAACTCCATTTTAGCTTTGCGTCGAGAGTCATTCCCAGGTATTTGGCCTCGTTTGCAAAGGGTATTCGGGACATGTTTAAATGTTTTTTTTTTATATTTGAGTTTTAAAGGTAAATTGCGGTTTACGATTTATGACGTATTAAAAAAAAAACTACTTGCTGGATCTCGTTCAATCCAATTTTCGTTGGAAGTTTGCATGGTAATCTACATCATATATTTTTTTTTAAGTTTTATCATTCCCTTATTTTAGAAGTTAAAGGGGGGGGGAAGGGGGGGGCGGGTGGCCACAATGTTATCATTTTTGAAGACCTATCCATGGGTACCCCACACATATGGGTTCGATGTAAAAAAAAAATTTTGAGTTTCAGTTCTATGTAGGTATGGGGAACCCCCAAAATTTATTGTGTTTTTTCTATTTTTGTGAGAAAATCTTAATGCGGTTCACAGAATACATCTACTTACCAAGTTTCAACAGTATAGCTTTTATAGTTTCGGAAAAAAGTGGCTGTGACATATAGCTTTCTCCTTTGGATCGGTTTGGATAGGTGATGAGCTTAGCATTGCCGTCTATTGAGGAGATTTAAGGGTGTCTAGTTTACCCTTTCCACGAACCTTTCCGCCAACTAAATTGTATGGGTTGTAACAAAAGAGTGTACATTTGTCTACACTTCCATTACGCCGGAAGTCTACGTTTGTCTACACTTCCGTTACGCCGGAAGTCTACATTGGTCTACACTTCCGTGTCGCATTCACCAGCTTCCTCCCCAAGTCAAGCGTACGTAAAGAAGTTTTACTTCAAAAACTATATCCACTCTCAACTTATAAATAATATAAATAATACACTACATATAAACAAACGATTTTCGTGCTATAAGGTAAAGTTTATAAAGTTTTAATTCATATAGTAGTTTATCAATTTGTTAAGTCCTTTACCTTTCTCAAAAACGGCTAAAATGATTGTGATCTGTGTTTGTATTTTAAAAACTTGGAGAAAAGGTAAGAAAATGTCATATGCAGGTTTAACCAAAATAGTAAGAAACGGTAAGTAGCTAGCTACTTTCGAATCACGATAATATCTGTTGTGCCCCGCAGCCGCAGCTAGCAACATATTTTTCAAAGCTCTCGTAAATTTTTTTTTTAAATGTTAATAGCTATTACTTTTATCCAATTCCCCTGTTAATGTAGGGCAATTCCTTTTTTCCATATTAAAACTTAAAAATACATTTTCCCCTTTTGCCATCGTATAAACAACCTTTTTTAGTCAAATGACTAAATACAGAAGATCGGTGAAATAAAACGCTAAAAAAAGACATTCTGTGTGAAATGGATTCCGAAAACAAAGTTTTTCCGGGGAAACTTTTGTTGACCAACAATGCTGCTCATAGAAAAATAATAAAACGGTATATGCTGTTTAACCGAGCGACTGTATGCAAATATGATTACCACATGCTTATGACAGCAGGAGAGGACAGCCTGTGGTGTGGGACTGGAGTAAAAAAGAACATGTTTCAAGTGAAAATATTAAATTTCATTTGCCACTCAACTAACCACTTGCCAGCTGCAGACTTGTTCAGCTCGCAGACTTGCGTTAGAAGAACTGGTACAAAGTTGGTCTTTGGTTACGAGGGGTAAGCTGGCACTTTCGTGTAACTTTCGCATGCAATAAGGACGCTTTTCAGTGTTCATGGTGTGAAAGCTTTTATCGTGGCCAGTCGGGTGGCAAAATTCAATAACATGCAGAATGTAGAAAGATACCCACATGCTTGAGTGGATTGTGTTACTTTTTTTTACCAAAAATGTATACCCAGGTAACATGAAGATGTACCAAATGAGCCAACAACAACTTCATAAGTTGAGCTGAATCAGAATATCCTTGCGGCCGATGATGCTCTCGTAATACATTTATATGGACGTACATTTTTATTTGTGGGTGTTATAACAAAAGTGGTGACTTGGGATATTTGCACGTCCTTCTCTGTTAAAAAGAGAAGTGAACGTGTCATGTATGTAGAAAGAGCATCGTTGCTAATGGGAAGATGCAAGCGACATGACATGAGGGTGAAAGGGGAAATTCATGGACTATAATATGTAGGTCATAGCTGACGAGGTAAATTGAAAACTGTTTGAGGAGATAAATCCATTTTATTTGATATTTCTTTTATTTATTTGGCAACGAACTTCAGGTGGCAAAGAAATTTGCTGTGCACTTACATACAGACAACTTACTTAAGTTATTCTATTGACTTATAGTTCAGATAAGAGCTGGAATTAAAATGCTTTAGGAATATGTCCTTACGCCTAACCGCATTAATATTAAGATATTTGTTGGTGTGTATAACATTTTGTTTAATCAATTAGTCTATGTTATAGCTGGTCAACTTCACTTCAATCTTTGATTTTGCCCATTTAAAGATATACATGAAGTTTATCGCTGATGACCACTAGGAACAACAGCGAGGCACGCATACAACTCTTCTAACATTGTGTAGTTGCTGGTATTAATATTTACCACCTTCATATAATTTGCTTATAGCCTTCACAAATTCACAAGGCCATCCAGATAGCATCTCTTTTCAAGCAATGCGTTTTCGAAATTTTTAAGCACTTGATGTATCAAAGACACGTTCTCGAAGAATTACTCTCCAATGATCCGCAAGCTGTTTGTGTGGTCTATGAAGGTGGATCTGACGAGTAAGCTCGTCTCTAATCCATCGAATTTTGAGTCGAAAAAAAAACAAAAATAAATTTCTTGCGCTGAGATCAAAAAAAGTAATTCTACTCAAACTTATCATCTATAATTGCATTCGATGCAAACAGTGATCCTTTACCTGCAAACAAAAGGAATTTGAAACCGTCAACTATGTTCGGTTGCTGGACGGAGAAATGATTTTGCTTTCAACACATGTTGTTCCTCCATAACGGCAAAGCTATGATCAGGATTAAAGGGATCATAACCCTAACACATTCCTGCATCCTTTATGGTCCGCCTATGGGGTTGGAAGGTATGACCACAATGAATATTGACAGGCGTCCTTTTTTTCGGATCAATTAATAACCGATGCCAATCAAGTGGTGGTGGTGTTGCATTTGTGTGATTTAGAAGTTTTAAGGCCTGTCAATTTTGCTCGACGATTTTGACACGTGTATGCTTCCATTAATAAGTTGTATTTGATCTTCCTTTCACGACACCGGTGATCTCCAGTCCTATCAACGCATAGATTAGCATGCGCACTAGCCGGAATATTTCAAGATGTTAAATGTGTTTTTTTTCTTTAGTGATGTTCTAAGCCCGTCGCTGGATGGACAAGAAGCATTAAAAGCTTATAAGGCTTTTATTAAATTAAATGAATGTAGCTCAAGATGTATGTTACTAACATGCTGCTGAAAGCCGATATCAACGTTTTTATCAACGATTCAACAAAAACGGCTCAAGCCTACAGCTATGGCCCTACATAACTTCTAAGATGTTACAGTACATTTTAGAGCCCGAAAGTGTAGTCTGCTTATCAACGAAGTTACAATGGGATACTTCCACAATTAGTTCAGATAATTTTTCTTCTAACATTTAATGTGGCAAGCTTAGCATCTAACCAATTTCATAAATCCATTGATTTCCATCAAAAAGTCACAAATTCAAAATCTTAGTTTTGAGATAAAGGCCTTTGAAAGTTCAATAATTTCTTCTAAATCCAGTTTTACGTATTAAATTAATATTTTGTTCCTTTTTTTTCGGATGCGCCTGGAGGTGGGGCTTTACGCTTCTGTAGTTTATCGTGTTGGGCAGGCTTCCTACCAGTGAGGTACCTGTAATATTGATATAGGTAAAGGTTGGTTTGGTACAACCCCAAAGTTGTAAGCAGTATGTCCAAGACGGTTTCAATACTTGCTTAAAAGCAGTTTGTTGTATACACTTAGCTTTGAAAATCTTCCAACAAGCCAATACATCTCTCTCAGCCTCATATCGGGCTCTTTGCGTTTTTTTTTTTAACGTGGGACTTCTATTCCATGCCTGGATTGCATACTGTAATTGCGCCGTGCTCATGAAAAGTGGAATTCACCTTGGTGTATATAAAATTGACATGAGTTGACTTTGTCTCGCACACTTTCTCCAAAGCTTGTTGAAGTTTCCTCGTTGATGATTCAATAGTATTAACTGTTATAATGATACTCGTATCTACGCGAACGTGGCTCCGACTGTCTCTCGTATTGAGGTATGCCTCTTGTGTAAAGCACGAATAGAATCGGACTGAGAACGCTGCCTTGCGGTAGACCGGCGTGAATTTCTTCGAACTTCAAATAAAATAAAATAAATCTTTGGTAAAAGAAACGAAATGGTAGAGAACAGAAACAAGCCATCATAATGTTACTTTCATTATATGCCACTTTTTTTGAGAAGATTGATTGATTGATTGATTTATATTTATTTAGCTAGTTTATCGCTATTTTTAACATTATTTTTAAATTAAATTACAAGTTAAATAGAAACTACCATTCAAAAATTATTTTTTACATACTCAATTACTAGTGACTTAAATTTATATAGATTATTTTCATACTTAATGTTATTGGGTAGATCATTGAACATTTTTAATCCCTTGTAAAATAACATATTTTTAGTTTTGTTGTTTCTATAAGATTGAGTCTGTCGTTGAATTTTTGGCTACATAGTTGGTCGACGAAATAAAAAAAATTAAAATAGTTTCAGTTATTTTTTATAAAAAGAAAATTAGATTCGGGCAGCAGCAAAAATTGTTGGAGCACAGGCGCAACAATTAATAAGCCGTCTGCACCTCCACAGATTCAAATATTATAAAAAATCTTTCCGGTTTGATGAGGCTAAACTTATACTTCATGCCTTCGTGTCGTACCTTTTCGAAGCCTTGCAATACGTCCAGAAAAGTACTAAAACATATCTTTTTTTTCAAATGCCTTTTCAATCACATTCGTTACTTGATAAACCTCACCTAAACCAGAATTGGTGATCCGGGATCAAGCGTCTTTCTTCAATAATGGGTTGTAACAGTTTAAGAAGAAGTTTCTCAAAGACCTTCCACATTGTTAGCAGTAGTGAGATAGGTCTATATGATTTTTTGTAGGTCGGACATTTTTCTGGTTTTGGAACTTTTATGGCTTTAGCGACTTTCCATTGCTTGAGAACATATAAAAGTCTGCGGAAAGCATTCATAATATAAAGCAGCTTGAGTAATGTTTTTTTTGGTAACTCCTTTAAGATTTCATCAGCATTTAAATCAAATCCTGGATCCTACTTCTTTTTTAACTTTCTCATTGTCTCTTGAAGTTCGGAAAGTGATACGGCTTTTATATTAAAGTTGCCGGTGTTGGCTTTGGGATCTGCTGTCAATGGTTGTCCGTCAAACGGCTTGAACACAACTCCTACGTGTTCGGCAAACAAATCTGCTTTCTCTTTATCTCTTTTTGTTGTGGCGAGTGCATTAGAGGTTTTTTTTATGGACTTAACGACTTATCGGCAGTCAAACCTTCAGGGTAAGCAGTACCCTCGCGATTTTTAAGATTTTGCAGCACATGTTTTAGCTTGTTGCATAGGTAGTTCAAATAAGTTTTATCCGTATAGTTGCCATGGCAGTGGCTGTTATTTGACTTTCCTGTTTCGTACCTACCTACCTTGGGGCACGGAGTATTTGTGCACTTTTCCAAGTAATATAATATGAATATAAATTATTAGATGTGCACATCAATTAAAAAATAAAATTTTAAAAATCGTTACAGAAGAATGTTTTAAGTTGTTTTGACCAAACGATATTGAAATATTTTTTCAACGGATGGAAACAATATCAGATTGAAATAATTTTAATAACAAACTTTAAAAAAACAAACGCATTAATAGAACTTTAACAATAAAATACGCAACAAAATGATGAATATTAATTGATATAGAATTATAAATTAAGTAATCTTTAACATATAAAAATCAAAAAGACCAGGATCCACATCTTCCATTCTGTTTTTTTTTTACTTCGAGTTTTTGTAGCGTATATGCTTCGCTACGGGCCATAGAGGTATTTTCGAAACACTCTTCGGAATAAACATTCAACGATCCCGTATTTCCACCAAGGAGTCCACAAACTGACCTCTCGCTATCTCAGTGCAAAGTTTTTCTACTAACATATCACTGAAATTAATAATCCTTAACTCTTAAGCTTAGGGTACCTAGCTGCCAAGAAGGCGCCCACCTTAACATATTTTAAATATTTAAATTTTTAATGCGACATTTTGAAAATGCAGAATTTATTTAAAAATGGGGAATTTTGTTGGTTCTTCTTAGTGCCTGTGGTATCTTAATACTTCTTGGAGTTGTTCCGCTTTGCAAAATAAAATGTTGGTAGGTACCTACCTATCTATACATCAAATTTTTTTCTCGTCGCACGTCAACTGCGTTTTTACATTGGTACATTAGGGACGGGTTAGAATATCACTACTGTGCATCGCCTCGTAAAAGGCGATTATAGGGAAAACCACATCTAGGCAATTTAAACATCCAGTTGAACCCAGCAACACATTTAACATCTTAAAGCTTATCCGCAAGTGTGGAAGCAAATCCGTGCGTTGAAACGACTTGAGATCACCGCTGTCGTAAAAAAAGATCCAACAAAAAATAAGGCAGGTCTAAAACCTCATGGACCGCACAAATGCGGCAACACCAGCATTTGATTGGCCTCAGTGACGAAGTGATTCAAAATAGGGAGGCCTGTCGTTATTTTCTGAAGTCGAACCGGCGAAGCCCACAAGCGGACCTGGAGGGATGCAGTTAGGTTTGAGGGTTATGATCTTGCGGACGTATCAAATGCCATGAGAAGCTTCTCAAATTAGCCTTTCGGAATCGGCTTGAAATTGTAGGTCCCTTCCACTTCGCAAAGAAAGTGGTTGGAGAAGCTAGGTTTTAGGCCCTGTATGGGCCGTTAATGTTGTACATTTTTTTTTTCTTTTTTATGATTAATGCTGATGAAAGCCTCACCGCCAGGAAGAAAAAGAAGACATTCGCATGTAAATAAGAGTAGATGTACAAAATGTAAACATCACATTTTTTCTCGTCGCGCTCCAATGACGTTTGTGTAAACCTACCCCAAACAGAGGGAACAGTAATTTTCGAATATAGCTTCGTATTGCATAATGAAGCTAATAGAAATTTGCGTGTATCTTAGATTCTGGACAGAGCAGAAAGCTGAGCTTTTTTTTTTTTTTATAATTTGCTTACGCTAAAGGGATTTTTTTTTTTCTGTTATAACAGTACCCTTATAATGCTAAGAACACAGTGTAAGCTACTTGGTATTAGAAAGAATAGAGAGATAGGAAAGAAGTGTTTGGGTGCAGTTGTAGAGTTTTTCTCCACGGGTGGTGTCTAAGTTACTTAGGGAGATTACGATTTCATGTATTCGGTATAAAGTAATGGACTTGGCCGGGATTCGAATGCACGACCTTCCATTCCGTAAATATAATGTAGGGAGTTAGCTACTGCCTTACAATAATGTTAAGTTGTTTTTTTTTTAAATTTATTGAGATTTATGAATGTTGCCGGTTCAATGTTACGACGTCCTAAAAATAACGTACTTTAAAGGTTGAAACCCCCTAAAAAGCTCCACCCGGGACATAATCATATAGTATCGAAATGAAAGTCTAATAATTTTATTTTTTCCTTATAGATGTAAAATTTCATTTCGATTTGTGTAAGTTATATCCTTTTAAAAAGTACATTATTATAAACATGTACATAAAAGGAGCTAAAAAGGTAATTTAGAAAAAAAAAACCCTGAAATAGATGTCTAATAATTATAACTTTTCTACCAAATACAAAGTTTTAAATGAATACAACTTACGGTACGTGAGATATAGTATTTATCGAAGTTATGGACAAAGCCCCGGATTGCTTCTTTATCCTAAAAAGTGCCTATAAGACTGTACCTTTTTCAAATAAGTAAACAGCACTAGAGTTATTTCCAGTCAGTTGGCCATCAAGAAAACAAAATAAAATTATTTGAGTCTGATACTTGCCTGTTGCCTTGGCTTTGTGATAAATCGCAGTGTGTCATGTTTTAATCACATAAACTTTTTAATGAGTGCTTTTAATGGGTCCTTCCGCAAACTCCCGGTTGCTGGTAGTTACTCTGGAGCAGTCTTCGTTCTATTGGTTTTGGAAAAAAAGAGTTTATTGACAATTATCCCCTTCCTAATGATTTTAACAACGCTTTCACCTTCAATGACTTACAAACATCTTACTTTGTACCAAACAACGCTGCACTGTATCAGACTTCAACTGAATCGGATTTTGAGGTCGTTTCTGAGTGTGATCTACTGATGGACATTTGTTCTCTTAAGTCCAATTCTGTTGGCGAAGAGGGAGTTCCGATCTGTTTTATTGAAATGATTCTACCTCACATCTTACCCGTTTTCACTCACATAATTAATTTCTGTATAACTTTCTCATCATTTCCAGATTCCTGGAAACTTGCTAAAGTTATCCCTATTCCCAAAAGTCCCATCCTTTATCATGTGCTTTTCGGGGATTAGTATTTTGCCTTGTCTGTCAAAAATCTTCGAAAAGGTTCTACCGAAAAAGATCTCCGACCACATTACCCACAATAATCTATTTTCATCTGTACAGTCGGGTTTCCTAGCTGCACATAGAGGCAGTACAGCAATGGTAAATGTCCACGACGATATTCGAATTCTCAAGATAATGGCTACTGTGTTTGCTAGATTTTTCAAAGGCCTCTGACAGAGTAAACCACGAAATTTTAGTAAAAGAGCAGTGAGTTACTGCAAGATTACTTGTAGCATCGTAGTCATAGAGTGAAAGTTGGTGCTACCTTTTCTGAATCAATAAACTTGCATGCTAGTGTTCCACAAGCTTAAATTATTGGTCCTATGTTGTTTTGTATGTTTATAAATGACCTGACCTTAGTCTGCCAAAATCTTATGTTGCGTCTTAACGCAGATGATGCTCAATTATATCTGTCTAGACCATTCAATTTGTAGGAGGACTTGATCTGCAGAATAAATGATGATCTTTTACGGGTCTTCAATTGGTTTTTGTGTGATGGCCTTACTCTTAACCCGTCCAAATCCCAACTAAATGCAATTTCAAAAAATAAATTTGACACCGCCAACCTTCCACCGGTTTTTTTTTATCACAGTTTCAGCTTGTGTTTGTGCTGTTACCACTACCAGTCTTGGTATCAAAATAAATCGGTCGCTGTCAGTAAATGATCCTATAAACCTTTCTGATGGCCGAATTTATGGAGATCTTCAACATTTAACCTCTTTTCGAAAGTAACACCTAATGACACTAAACTGAGACTTTTGCCTTTCATTTAATATGCTGCTGTTTTTTATTGCAAACCAAATACTCAATCCTTGCACAAACTTCTTGTAGCTCTCAAAGATATTGTAAAGTCCATATTTGGTTTGCAAAGGTTTGATTCCCAAATTCATCAAAGGGTTCTTGGATATACTTTTCAACAATTTATTGATGTTAGATTTTGATTGTTCAAAGTAGAACACCACTTTCGATAAGCTCCGCTTCGCGCAGTCGACTCGTACCCTGAAACGTATAATACAGTCTTATAACATCGAGACTCTCTTTTGTATATGCCACCATGAGTCTGGAACTCCCTACCCAATAAAACAAATAATAATAACTACAGAATTAAGAAAAGCCATTTATACGAGTTTTCTTTAATATAAACAACAGCAACCTGAGAATTCGCCTATAGCCTAAATATAAAATAAAAATGTTTTACTGAAGGTACCTAATTCATATTTACATATTGTTTATTAAAGTTTCTAATTTTCTATCAAGATCACTCTGTGAGTACCTTAGATACTATAAAAGACTATGTCTTATGTGTACACCACAATAAATAATTGGAATTGAATTGATGATTACATATATCCTCATTATCACATCGACTTTGTAGGCATGATAGAATATCACATTACTCGAACAACTTTTTTGAATGTACTCTTAGTACCTACCTAAGTGCCAGAAATTGTATCTTTCTTCATTAAGTTCTTCTGACATCGTATTTATATGATACAATTGAATTCTCTTACTCTATGACTGCACTAAATATTAATATACCTCCCTAAAATTGTCTCAATTCTTCCCGGCTATTTTTTATTCACGCTATCAGGCTATGGAACTCCCTACCTTTGCACATCAAAGGTATTGAAAGAACGGACAACTTTAAAACCGCAATCACCCATTATTTCTCTCTGCAGACCTAGTGTTTTATCTTGCTCCCACTTCTAGAATTCTTTACCCTTCCACTTTTTTTCTCATTATATCTTTCACTACTTCCTT
This sequence comes from Portevinia maculata, assembly GCA_949715645.1. Classification (NCBI taxonomy): domain Eukaryota; kingdom Metazoa; phylum Arthropoda; class Insecta; order Diptera; family Syrphidae; genus Portevinia; species Portevinia maculata. The sequence continues at coordinate 19,818,325 of OX454525.1, forward strand.
TTCTATTAGCGGCTTGTTCATTTCTTTTTCATCTTTTCACTTTTCAGGCATACAATTATTTACTTTTTTTTTATTGTATCGCTTTTATTTGTATTTTATATAATGTACGAGTATCTGCATCGCAAAAATAATGATTCATTGTAACTGTTAGAACTACAATAAAACAAAGTCTATTGAATTGCATTTATCGTTCTGATCAAAAACAATTTTCTAAATACTTGTGATGTGTCTTTAGGAGTACTCAATAATTTTGGGTTCGCGCTATAGAAACTTATGCTGTTCAGATCAAACGATTGTACATTTTCGTTTAAATAGTTTTGCATACTCAACAGAACTTCGGAAAAAATGGACTTACGTTTTGATCAAACTTCATAGAAATTAGAAACTCAATTTCTTTTAAAAATTTTATTTCACAACATTGTACACATTAAATTAAATAATAAATCACTTTTCCATCAATTCTCTATCCATAAGATATTTTAGCATGGTCCAACCTTGAGAACATTTAGTCGCTTGCCAAGTCTGATGTACTCCCTTTGGCTGCATTCAAATTCACAGCGGTTTGTGTAGGTGACTTTGTTTGTGCCACACACTAGCGATTTTTCTTGCCCGCATGGGCAATATATGCAATCAGATGGTGTTGCCAAAGTAACTACCAGAAGAATCGAAAGCAATGCCAGAAAATTCATTTTAACTTATTCAACGTACGCGTACTTAGCTTTGATTATAATGATTGAAAAAGGTGTACTACTATAACTGAATAAAATAATGTGCCTCATAATTAGTGACAAAACTGCTTTATAAGTGTACTCGAATCACGGTATCTGTTTATTGTTGGATAGCGATAGCCCAACTGATAAGAAAACAATCCCGTCACTCAAATTGAAAATATTTGAAGTAATTTTACATTTATAGCTTGTCGCAGCTAAATTTACTGCATACCACGGGGCTTTAAATACAACTGAATCTAATGGTAAATTGTTTTGATTTTTGTGAGTCATTGTGATGACATGATGTATAAAATTAAAACTAGCAAATGCGTTGAAAGTAAAAATTTATTTTGTGGTTATTTATTCAACCGTTAAATTGTATTTGTACCTAATGATACACCTTTTACTAAAGTCGGGGCAATGTATTAAATCGGATTTGGCACACCTACATACTTAATGAGTATCAGGCAACTAACTAAGTCGAAGTGTTTTTTTTCATAGGCGGTCGTGTATCGAACAAGGAGGAGTTAAATTTGTTAAAAACAGTTACTTACTTTATGGGAAAAAAGGGATACCAAACTGAAATTTCTTCTCAATAGAAACTATCAAGTGGTAGATTTTATAACGCAATGTATTTGGGGTTGCCTTTTGCCTTCGCTTTGTCGCGACTCGCGACCGATACGTCGAGATGTCGTAGTGGCTGGTGGATATGGATACAGACAATTCTTTTGATGTCTTACGTCTGCGTTTGAAAATTTTGTAGGATTCCATTTCAACTTTGTAGATAGTGTTGCCTGGTGAAAATGTCAAAATGGAAGTCAGTATCAATCAGATTAGATGGACTCCAAACCACTGTTGGGAAGACGACTGCTAGATGCGTTATTCAGATGCAACTGGAATCCAGCTTTAACTCGGTGACCACGGGAGATATTTGAAAATATTTGACTCATTTCCAACGTACATGTCCCATCCATCCCAAACACTATGTTTAAGAAGTATTGTTTTGGAAGACTATTTGGGGTTGAAAAATTACTACTTACTTAACCCATGAAAAGTTTCTGCCTGAAACACTGCAGCCTTCCTCCTCTGCGTTTCCGGGCATGCTACTTCCTGTTGTCTACACCAATCGCTAAGGCATCCGCGATGTCTTGGTCTTTAAAGCAAAGGTTCGGTCTTCCACGCTTTCTTGACACTGGGGCGGCGATTTGAAGATCCTTTTGGTTGCAGCGTTATTGTCAATTCGCCCAATGTGGCCAACCTAAAGAACTCGACTTGATTAAGGTTTTAAGACAACATCAACATCTGGTTACTGTTATGTATCTAGTTAACTTTAAAATTATGTACAGTCTCATTAACGTTACCATCACGCCATGGCAAGTGACAAGCATGTGTTTTTGCTCACGGCCGGCACTCATGTTTCAGTCGTCCAATAGGTAGCTAGCATAAGCAATCCACTGTATTTTTCTATCAATAAATATTAATAGTGAATTAATAAGTCCGCGTTATTATTTCGAGTACCGAAAGACAGAACATTAAATTGGCGACGAGGAAAAAAGGAAATAAATAAATAAAAAAAGAGAAAAATCTTTTTGTCATCCAGTTATAAAACACGTGTGCCAACAAATGTCAAAAGTTAATAGGTTTTGTCGAGTCCTACGAAATCGGGGATAATTTTAAAGATTACGAAAATCATTTAATTAATTTCTTTAAATTAAACTCAATTAAAGATGTGGACAAAAACATATATTTCATTGGAATCATGGGCAAATCGATGTACGAACTGTTAGCGAAGCTCACTTATCCCGCTGATCCAAGTGATAAGTCGTTTGCGGATAATATTGCGATGTTGCGCAGCCAATTCGTGCCAAAGCCAAACAAAAGAGCAGAACGGTTCAGGTTCCATCATATTGTTCAACAACACGGCGAGTCCATCAGTGAATACATCGTGAGACTAAAAGCTGCGTCACAGGAGTGTTGTTTCGGTGATTTTGTAGACAAGTTCGTCAATGTCCCCACCCCCACTTCAAACTCCTCTAGTCAACCACAGTCCGATGAGTTCAAATTGGGTGTCTACAAACTTCAGATATTAGACGTTCAGTTGTCCGATCGTTTTATAGTGGGTCTCAAGCACGAGAAAATTCAGCAATCGCTTCTGGAGCACGACGATCTCAGTTTTGAACAGTACTGTGACAAAGCCTTATCCATCGAGGCATCAGAGAAAGCGGCATGTATCAATAAATGCTGTTTACAAGTCAGACAGATCAAAGTCCAGCAACAAAAATCCACCGTCAAAATATTCGCAGTCAGGAAATTTTCCATCACGCATGTCATCGTCATCACACAACACAAATCGTCAAAAACCCACCAGTCAGGGGAACCAATGTCAGCGGTGTGGAAGACCTGCACATCGAAATTGTCCAGCAATCAATTGGGAATGCTTCGTATGTGGGAAAAAAGGTCGCACCTTTACCATGTGTCATTCGAGAGCGAGTTCAAGCATAAAAGTAGTGAACAGTGTCCACGCAGTTAGTCAGGCTCAGCAGTGTGCCGTCTCAATCAATGGCAAAGATGTTTTAATGGAAGTCGACACGGGAGCCGCAACATCAATAATGAGTGAAGAATTATATAAATTAACCTTTTCTAACCATAGTCTTGTAAATACTTTTGCTAATCTCGTATCAGTTACAGGTAAAAAGATCGAGGAATTAGGAGTCATGGAGTCCGAAGTTGAGCTTGCTGGTCAAAAGTATTTTTTTGCCAATTGTCGTCGTCAAAGGTGATAAGCCGAAGTTATGCTTAATGGGTCGCGATTGGATCGATAGAATGTTTCCAAATTGGAGAAACAATTTCGTGAATATTTTCGCAGTAAGTCAAGTCAAAAATGAATTAAATGTTATCGCTGAAGTCAGGTCTAAATTTCCAAATGTCGTGGATTCAAATTTAAAGTCGACTATAATCGGGTTTGAGGCAGATATTGTCTTAAAAGAAGATGCTGTTCCTATCTTTCATGCGGCATATAGTGTTCCGTTCAAGCTTAGAGACAAAGTTGCAGCTGAAATAGACCGGTTGCTCAAAGAAGAAATTTTAGTTAAAGTCTCGGTTAGTCGTTGCGCAAGTCCCATCGTGATTGTGCCAAAAAAAGACGGCGCAATCAGAATTTGTGTTGACTGCAAAGTCACCCTCAACAAATGCATTCATACGACTCACCATCCGTTTCCAAAAATCCAAGAAATTTTTGCCGAACTGTCAGGTTGCTCATGCTTTTGTGTGATTGATCTAACCGGGGCATACCTACAAGTAAAAGTGAATGAGTCATCTAGAGAATTGTTAGTCATCAACACGTTTTTAGGCCTTTTCGCGTACACACGTCTTGTATTCGGTGTAAGTAGTGCACCAGGTATTTTTCAATCCATCATGGATAGAATTCTGTTGGGTTTAAAAAGGGTAAAGTGCTATATTGATGATATGTTGATTGGAGCGTCATCAGTTGAAGACTGCAAAACAATGTTATTTGAAGTGCTTCATCGTCTTGCAGTGCATAACGTGCGAATAAATTTGCAAAAATGCAAATTCTTGTGTCCGTCGGTGAATTTTTTAGGTCATATGATTTCTGGCGATGGGTTGAGACCAAACGAGGAAAAAGTAAAAGCAATTCTTCAAGCGCCTAGTCCAGCTTATCTACAACAATTAGAATCCTTTCTAGGCTTGCTGAACTTTTACCATCAATTTCTCCCAAACTTTGCAACGGAAAGTTATCCGTTGAATTGTCTTAAGCGTAAGAATCAAAGATTCGTTTGGTCAATCGAGTGTGAGAATGCATTCATATATGCAAGGAGTCTTTAGTCAACAATGGTCTCTTAGAACTTTACGATCCCGAAAAAGAAATTGTCATTTCAACTGATGCCAGCCTTGTTGGGGTTGGGGCCATCTTGGCTATTGTCGTTCAGGGGGTCGAAAAACCAGTTTTTTTCACGTCGTGCACTTTGAGTGCTTCAGAGTGCAACTATTCCCAGTTGCATAGGGAAGGTCTGGCAGTCATTTTCGGAATCAAGAAATTCCACACTTATGTTTATGGTCATGAATTCGTCGTGCACACAGATAACCTGGCTATAAAGGAAATTTTTAGTCCAGGGAAACATAATTCTGCCGTTGCTTCGGCCAGGCTACAGCGTTGGGCGATCATTTTGTCTCAATACCAGTATAAAATCATTTACAAAAGAGGAGCTAGCATGGGTCATGTAGATTTTCTTTCACGTCATCCCTTGAATGAAGAGTCAGGAATAGATCACGTTCCTATCTACTACTTTCGCACTGAAGACGTGCTTGATTTCCAAGCCGTACAAGAAGAGTCATCGAAAGATGAGGTTTTGCTTTCGGTCTCTAAATTTCTAAAGTGCACTTGGCCCAAAGTAATAAAAGATGATATTCGACCATTCTACCTGAAAAAGAACCAACTGAGTTTAGAGGATCATTGTGTATTTTACAATCATCGGCTTGTTATACCGCAGGTGTTGCGAGACTCAGTTCTTCAAGTGTTACACAATGGTCATGTCGGCATCGTTCGCATGAAGATGTTGAGCAGGTCATACGTCTGGTGGCCTAATGTCGACAAAGATATTGAATCATTTTCGGGTTCTTGTGACGTTTGTAAGATGACGGAAAATGTCCCTAAGGAAACTACGTGGCCTGTAGTTACCCAACCTTTCGATAGAATACATCTTGATTTCTTCCACTTCTCTGGAAAAACTTGTCTCATAATGGTTGATGCTTTCAGCAAGTTTTTCGTCATCAAAGCTAAGAACTCAACCACTTTGTCTTCGCTTTTAGTCAAACTTAAAGATATTTTCGTCATTTTTGGATATCCAAGATGCATTGTCACGGACAATGGTCCGCCATTCAGCTCGTCTCTTTTTAGACAGTACTGTCAATCAAACAAAAACGATTATATGCCGACTCCGCCATATCACAGCCAAAGTAATGGGTTGGCTGAGCGGGGCGTTAAGACAACTAAGTCGTCGTTGGGAAAGTTTGTTTTGGAAAAGAATAATTCAAATCTAGAAAATAATATTTTCGATTTTCTAATGGTGTACAATAACACTCTTGTACAATAACTGGCAAGTCACCTTCGGAGCTCATGTTCTCATTTAAGCCGCCTAGACCATTAGATATATTAAATCCAAAAATAAATTTAAATAACAAAAATAGTGTTCATCAAGGAAATGTAAAGAATTTTGGTATAAAACTTAGGAAGGATTTACATATAATTAAAACAAAGAGTAATAATTGTATTGAATTAAATATTTTTGCTGTAGGGGAGAAGGTATTATACAGAAGCGAACTGAAAAACTTCATCAAATGGATACCAGCAATTGTCAAAAAGGTCATCAGTAATTTGACGTATCTTGTTGAGTTAAACTCAAAAATTCGCTATGCTCATCAAAATCAGTTGAAAAAACTTAACGTAACAAGCTTAAAATTCCATGTTAGCAATAATAGCTTAAGTGATAACAATAAGTCAACTGGTGATATCCATGTTGATGATGTCAACCAAGAGTCAAACACTAACGGAAACCGTGTTAAAAGGCAAATTGCATTTGATCCACCTTTAGCTTTAAGAAGACCTAAAAGGAATAATACTTATGTCAAGTCTTACAAATATTAGCACATGTAATATTATTGTACTCGTATCTATGTAAGAGGACTTAAACTTGAGTGGTGGAGAGTGTTATATATCTAGTTAACGTTAAAATTATGTACAGTCTCATTAACGTTACCATCACGCCATAGCAAGTGACAAGCGTGTGTTTTTGCTCACGGCCGGCACTCATGTTTCAGTCGTCCACTAGGTAGCTAGCATAAGCAATCCACTGTATTTTTCTATCAATAAATATTAAAAGTGAATTAATAAGTCCGCGTTATTATTTCGAGTACCGAAAGACAGAACAGTTACAGCTCATAGAGGTCGCGGTTTCATCTTCTTCTCCATCAACCCTCCTCGCACACACGACCAAATATCCAACCGAGGAATGAAACTAAGTCCCATTTCCCATGGCCCAAAATAAAATAAAAAAGGCCCCATAGGGTTATATTTCAAAATGAAAAATTGCCCCATTCCATTATAATATATATATGTATATATATATTGGTTCCAAGTCAAATTGATCCCAAATTGTTAAATTGTTATTTTTGGAGGTACAAAATGTCTTGTGAATGTCACTTTGCAATCTTTTATTATATTTATAACGTCCCAGTGGAAGTTCTTGTAATGTGGCCGATTTTGTGAATCGCGGATTTTGACATATCTTCATGTTTCAAGATCACCAGAATCCAAATCCAACATTTTTATAGAGATGTCTGGGTGTGTGTATGTACGTATGTGCGTATGTGCGTTCGGAATTATCTTTCGCCACGATTATCTCGAGAACCAAAGATTATATTGACATGGGACCGGGTTTATTCGAAGCGTAATTACGTAACTCAGAACTGATTTCCAGCGAAATCGGTTAAGCGGTTTTTTGTTAGTAAATAAATAACTAAAATAATTTGGCTTTATTTGTACTATTTATTGTCATTTTTCATTGAGCAAATCACTATTACATTGTGCTCCGTTATTTCGTATACATGTAAATTTACAGGTCTCCGTGTTGATAACAATGGTTGCATTAATATATATCACACTTCGCTGTTGTTAACAACATTTAATTTCCATGAACAATATAAAAGAGCATTTTTTAATATTAAATAATTCTTAACCATATCTTATGGTTAACCACATTTAAAAATGTACCACTAATCGCATAAATCATATTGATGCCACTGGGAAGTTAGTCGTGTTGACCTTGCGGGTCGCACCCATACCACTTTTTTCTTCTTGATTTTTGCCCTGACTTCTTGACTCCAACAGGATAAGGTTGATCAGGATATATCCATGTTTGGCATGGATTTCAAGAAACTGTGCATACACCCCACATCGCACCAACACCAAACCCCATTGAAGCCAAGCAAGGGCATGCAGGGGGCAACATGCCCCATGCACATTGCCCTTTTTATGGGATCGACTTGTGATACTCTACTATATTTGAATATTTTAAGTCATCAATCCAACAATTGCATCCTTGAAAATTTCGAAGAAAAGGGTTCAATTCTAACCCGAAAAGCGGTTCACCCAAAAACTGTTTGATTAAAAAATATAAGCTGTGCAAAATGGCTCAACAAAAAATAGTAATGGAAAATCAGCCCAATCCGCCTACAAAACGTTATTGTTGTTTCCAATATTGGGGTAACTTTCATTGATCCATATACAATGGAGTATTATTCTTTCAGAAAAACGCAATATTACCTTTCCTGTCCTACTTATCCACCAACACTCGGCGCCATAAAGCTGGACTTGCAGGATCGAGGTTCGTTAAGGCATGCATTTTGTCCTTGTGATTAGTTTTGATCACATTTGTTTTACCAAACCGAAGTAGCAGCGGCTTCTTCAGGCACTTATCCGACGGATATCCACAAAGGTGTCATTCGTGGATGAACTGTTTAACTACCTCGAAGTTATTGCTTTCAAAATGTCATGTTTGTTTATTTGTTTATAGCATGTACTTGTTCTTGTCCTCATTAGCTTCAAGACCAACCAATTTCCCCTGCTCTTCAATAGCCGTAGAAGCCTCTAACTCGGTATGTTGGGAACGGCCGATAAAGTGGATATCGCATGTTGCCACCTGCCTTGTGCACTATTTTCTCCAAATGAATATTGAAGAAGATTTACCAGGATTTGCCTGAGTGTGCAAATTTGGAATATTATCGATCGGCCGCGCCGAAACCCACACTAGAACATGACGAGTAGTGTATTGCAGAACAGCTTGAGGCGTTCACACAGTACGTTGGATATGATATCATATGCGACATTAATCAGGAATATGAACCGGGACTCTTGCAAGGCGTTGGATCGCCTTTCTTGTAGATGGGGAATATGGAGCTGATATTAGGTTATTATATTGGACCGCGATAACTGGGCCAATGGCGTTCCTGCAAATGACCCCAGAAGTCTGGGCTGCTACACCGATGAATTAAAAATGGTATCTTAAGTTGTAGGTAGCGTGTATGGATCCAACACCAAAGTCTCGCTCTCGCTATCCTATTGGTAGCTATAGATAGATATGTCTCGCTCTATTTCAATCCATGCCATTTAGATCTGCACCAGAATAAACTTTGAAAAGGGTATCAAAGACGACAGAATACACATGTTCTTGGACAGTATAGCTAAGCTATACTTCAAGCACTGTCTTCCAGTTCGATGTAGTTTATCTATGACAGTCAATTGCTGCTACGATGCATTTAATTTCCTCTCCGGACACAAGAAGGTTAAACTTGAATAGACTGACCTCCGTGGTATTGCAGACAATGAACCTGCGGATAAGCTATCATGCGCTGGCTCAGAATTTACGTTTTTAGAATCAGAATCTTATTGTGAACTCAACTTTACTACCGCTTTATGACTAATTGATTATTGATATTGGGAATACCATATTCGTCGAGCTCATTGTGAAAATGTTCCGTAGCTCAGAAAATACCAAAATGTTAATCAGGCATTTGTCCTATTAGAAAATTGTAATAATCGACAGAATTAGTATAAGGAAGAAGGTAAGCTTTCCGTTAGGCCATTGAGGATTGGGGTATCATCCTAACAAATTAAACCTGTGCGCAGAAAAAAAATGTAGGTTTGACCTGCAGGAGCGTGAACACTCTGAACAAATTCTCTGTGAATCACGTACTTCATATGTTAAGATGACGTTTTTTGCTCAGAGACAAGCGCTCACTTCCCTAACTTACTACATTCATAAATCATAAGAGGTCTGCTGCGTGTCTTGGAATAGTACGCCCTCAAAATAGATACTAAACATACCTCAGGTCGCATCAGCCACTTGGGCAGGAGCATTTATAAAAAGCAAATTGTTGCCAAATTTGGCCAAATTCTTTGTGTTTAAAATATAACTCAAAATAAACGTACATAGTATTATGTATTTTTCCCTACATAAAGTATACAAAGAGAAGGATACACATAGGCATTTCATAAAAATATTAACGTGCAAGAAGAGCTCATGGAAATCAGTATGATCCTAAAGCTCTAATTCGTGTCCATTTGTGGTTCTCCAAGACCTCTTTTTTATTATGTATACTAGAGTCGTTTTTGCAATAAGCAAATGGTCTAAAAATGTTGTTTATTTATTCTTAGGGCAAACAAGACCTCCTACACAATTATGCGTTAACATAAGGTAAACCATTAGCTTAGTTTGTCTGACAGCACACATATTGTCATTGCATTCCCAAAGCGATTGAAACTAAATTGAGAAAGCGATTAGCTACAATCCTCGCCAAGTCCTTCACTTTATCTAAATTAATTTAAAATTAACCCAATCTAATTGAAATTTCTCTAAGGATTTTATCCTCGCCAAGAAACAATCCAAAGCCACATCTAATCTTTATCCGAAAACCCACTACAGAGAGCCGCACGCCCCTGTTTCTGGCAGCACACACTTTACCTTCTACTTTGGATTGTAGAACTTTGCCAACTGGAATCAATAATTCAGGTGGCTTTTCTATTTGCCTGCCACCCCACTTTAAGTCTATTCCTATATCTTCAGCTCAACTTAATGCCTCAGAAAACTTGAAACCGATTTGGACCGGTGAAAAGGAGATGACTATTGCTTCCTGCATTTTGGCAACATGGTAGAATAGTATCAGAAGTATCTACTGTATGTACAAAAGGTGTTCTGCTGCACACATACACAAACCGAAAAAAGGACGAAAACTTTCAACTTTCGGACGAAGAAAACGATTTCCAAAAGGATAACTGGGTTGACAAAGACCCTCATGGTGTCCTTTGGAAACTTTAATTCACATCAAATAGGCGTACAATTTGTCTGAATGCAATTTAAGGTGACCGGTAGCGAATGCGGGGTTTCAGGATGAAAAGTGATCCTGCACTCGACTGTGTTTGCAGTTCAATTATTTATTCCAGGGCACTTATAGACGCTATTCATCGTCTTGTTCGTGCAACTGCTATCCCTGGGGAAGTGATTTACGATTTGAGGCTTGGCAAGGTGGAATTTCGTTGGTGTTAGTAGAGTGTGAGTGTGAATTGAATACCCGTCGGGGTTGTCCCCATTCGAATTTCTTCTGTGTCCGTCCATTCATCCGTGCTAGGTCTCCTTTTCATCCTTGTCAGCTGCACAGAGTTTGCCAGCTGCGCCCTTCCTCCAGCTCCATCATCGTCATGAGAATCCAAGCAAATAGCAGAAGCATCGGATTATCCTCGGTCTTGGTATCTGATAACAAACAGCGTCTGAGAAGCGATGTACAAGGGATTCAATGCTTGCAACTAGACAGATTTTGGCCAGCAACTTTTTTGTTTTAGGCCATTACGGTTGGTTGTTCTAATATAGGTTTTGTGAAATGTACCTTTGTGACGACACGACACGAACGGTATGACGTCACGACAAAACCGCGAAGAACAGATATAAACAATATCAAGCTGAACGCAGCCGATGGAAACACGACAACGACAACAAGAAGAAGAGTAGACGAAGAAGCCAGAAAGTGTTGACCAGTCAGTCATGAAGGTGGTGGTTGAGTTTTTGGCAGAGGAAGAACTAGAATCCTGTTTTTGTGGTATGTAAAGTCTTTATGTAATAAAGTCATGTAACGTAAATTCAGTAAGCAGATATAGAGTTCATGTAACTTAAAGTTAATAAACAGAAAATAAGTACTAACAACACAAGTGTCGGTGAACTTAATCTGGTTTCGGGGCATGCGAGTTTTAAGGCCCTGACAAAATGCTACAGAGTTAATCGATTGCATATCGTAGGAGGAAGGTGAAATGGTTTGACAAGTTGATATCGTGTACAAAATTGGCACTATTTTGCCATATTAGACCACTAACATAAAATTAATGATTTAAACAATCAAGCGACAATACTTTGCGAGAGCGATTCGATAAGTCATTGATTTTGATGAAAGATTGAACTCGGATCTCATGATTTTCTTTCTCACATATTTGCTTCTTTCTAGGCACAGACAAAAAAAATCAAATATATCTGCCAAAGAAAGGCTACAGTCTACTTGGGCGAACTGGTGTGTCCCTAAGCATATTTGACAAATATTTACGCTTCAACATTTTGGGCCAGTAAAGAGCATATTATACCTATTCCAAAACTCACCTTTCTAGCTCAAGCCTTAATTTTTTTCAATAAAAGGTTTTAATTTATAAACTGTGGGCGTGGAAGGAAGGTTGGAAATAAAACAAAAACTAAGCAAAATGGGCAACAATTTACATTTTGCATTTATATGTTTACTAGCTGTTCCGTGCTCGCCATGCTTCGCCAGTCTGCCACTTCTCAAATTTAAAATAAAATACTTGCTGATAAGAACTCATAAAGAAAACGTCGAGAGGGTTCCTACTCATTATATGGACATACTCTGAGTGTGACTCCCTCTCAATCTCATTTACATTTCATACCCTATCTTTCTCAATCCCATGGCCATGCGCCATAAAAAAACAACACAAGCTGCAAAAGGTGCATAAAAAAAAGAAAGAAAAAACACATTGCACAAAAGGTACAGGTAGAGAAACAGATTTGTGCCGCACACACACACACATTTTCCTCCACTGAACGCTGGGAAAATCCAACGATCTAGCTTCAGTCGAACATTTTACATTTTTGAATTGTATAAAATTTATAGTTTAATGCTTATTGTTCAACTTCAGGATAACCTACAAAGATGATTTATATCTTAAAATCTTTGTACATAATTGAACTTTATACAAGGTGGCGCAAAAGTAATCCTCCTATCAGAAAATGCTATAAATTTTGCGATTGGCCCCTAATGTCAGTTCTGTTTTGACATTTGTGTAGTAAACACATGCGAAATACACGTTAATAAACAATGTTACGCTACACTGCTCCAGAACGCGGAATATTGGTGACTATTTATTTGAGCAATAATCGGTCGGTGACTTTGGCACAACGTGAATTTCGTCGCAGATTTCCTACCCGTCCAACGCTTACTGGTGAAACACTGTGACGTTTAGCCGCTCGCCTCGAAGAGACTGGCACAACACGAGATGCTGCCAGGCGTGGCAGACCCCGGAGTAGCCGTTCTGCAGAGAATATTGCTGCTGTAGCCGAAGATGTCATGGAAGCGCCGTCGACATCGACCAGACGACGTGCCACGCAAATGGGTATCAGTCGACGGTCTTTACAGCGAATTTTGGAACAAGATTTGAAGATGTTTCCGTATAAAGTCTAGACGGTGCATCAGCTGTTAGCTGCTGATCGCCAATCGCGTCTAACATACGCTCAAGCCATCCTTAATCACCACCAAGAGGAAGATGATTTTTCATCAAAAATAATCATGAGTGATGAGGCCCATTTCCATCTTAGCGGGTACGTAAATAAGCAAAATTTACGCTTCTGGGGCACTGAAAATCCGCGTGTAAACCACGAAGGCCATTACACCCGCTCAAAGTCACTGTATGGTGTGCTGTTTTCGCTGGAGGAGTCATCGGACCTTTTTTCTTCGAAGACGTCGCGGGTCAAACGGTTACTGTGAATGGTGAGCACTACAGAGCAATGATCAACGAGTTCTTTTTGCCGCAACTTGATGAATGGGGATTGGAAAACATGTGGTTCCAACAGGACGGTGCAACGGCACACACTGCACGTGCCACAACCGATATGCTGAAGGATGCATTTCCCGGGCGCCTAATCTCCCGTTTTGGCGATTTGCACTGGCCAGCAAGATCGCCTGATTTGACCGCTCCAGACTTCTTTTTGTGGGGCTTTTTGAAGTCGCGGGTTTATGTCAACAAGCCTCAGACTCTTGCAGCTCTTAAAGACAATATCCGTCAACAATGTGAGGACCTATCGCCTGAAGTTTTGGCCAAAGTGATGGAAAATGCCATAAAAAGGGCTCAAATGACAATCAACTCTGGCGGCGGCCATTTACATGACATCATATTCTAGACTTGATGTAAAAAAAATTAAAAGGCCACATAAAAATAATCCACAAGAAGAATCAAAGTTTTTCATTTTTTTTTTAAATTACAGCCAAAAAACATCGGAAGGTTATTTTTGCGCCACCTGTATTAAAAAAAATCATATTTCTTTTGGATGAGTCATTCCAAAGCTAGGAGCTAGAAAGCATTCATGAGTTATAACTTTTCTTAGATATCAGCTTAGATCTCCGCTTCTGGACAGCGGATGAATCATTTTCCCGCAGTAAAAAGTAGTCTATGTCCATTCTCAGGCTCTAGACTATCTGTGTACCAAATTTCATTTAAATCAGTTAAGTAGTTTTGGCGTTAAAGCGAGACAGACAGAGTTACTTTCGCATTTATAATATTAGTATGGATTATTTTTTTTTAACGAGCACTCAATCCCTTAGTTGTGGGTATTGCCTCTTCGAGCATCTAGTACAGCAGTAATTCGTAGGGTGATTACTTAGATAAAATTTGTTGAGATGGTGTCGTCCAAATTGCCCCGTTCCTCGATCTCAATCCGCTGAGTGTTTCTGGAAACGCAGATCGCATCCTATACTTTTTCCCAGCAGGTCCCAAACGTGTTCAATGGGATTAATGCTCATCGCAGGCCATGACTTCACGTCGATTTCCACTTCTTGGAAGAACTCGGTAACGCATCTTGCGACCTGTCGTCTAGCACTGTCCTGCGTTAGCAAGAAGTTTTTCCCAATAAACCATGCGAATGGAACCACATATTCTCAGGATATTGCTGATTTAATCGGTAGAGGTTAGGGATTCTTCACGATACACAGTTCGGTTTTTTTGCGCATAGAAATGTCTGCCCTCCTCTAGCGAACTTCTGGCAAATATACAAGAGTATCAGTTGCAAATTTGCCGTTCGGATTCGGGTTAATATTTTAGGTCCCTTCCACTTCGTATAACCAAATGGAGAAAAGGATTTAGGCCCTTTATTGGGCGTTAATGCTAAATATTTAAGAAATTCCTGCCTACGCCATGACGGAAGTTCTTTAGTAAATTTCCCGCTGGCCAAAAGAGTATCTGCTACCTGATCGTCTCCACACTCTGCGACCTCCATCTGGTGGGCGCAGAGAAATCCTGGACTCATAAGTGAAAAGAACTCTACCAGTCGGCCCCTGTCCAATCCTGCTAAACACGAGCAAATTCCATTCGACGTTGCTTGGGCTGTACCATGAGCATCGGTACACGAGCAGGTCTTTTTGCTCGTAGGCCACTCTTCACTAGTACCCGCCTCACCGTTTGAGCGATATATAATCCCTCAAACGGTTCAAAGTCAACCGCTGCGCTGTGACGATTCCGAAGGCTTTCAAGCACCAAATATCGGTCATACCTTTGTTACGGGGTCATGTCTCTTGGGCGTACCTGTTCAGCCTACCTAAAAGGAAGTAAATACAATTAGTACCTATATGAAAATCGATCAAATTCAACAAAAAAAAAAAAAAAACATAGGGACGGGCTACAGTCCTCTTGGGCGAACTGTTGGATTTTGAAAAAATTTTATCCCGAGCAGTTTTAGGAGTCATAGATCATATATAAAAAAATTCAGCTTTCTAGCTCAAAATTCGATTTTTTCCAAAAATTTGTTTTTTTTTGAGTTTGTGGGCGTATCTGTGGGCGGATTTCAAAAATTCGTAAACTTGATTATTTCGGGCCCCTAGAGAGTATATGGTTAAAATTTCAGCTCTCTAGGTCCAGTTTAAAGGCCTAATTTTTGCCGACGGACAGACGGACGGACGGACGGACATGGCTAGATCGACATTTCTATCGATGCTGATCATAAATATAGTAACTTTTATGGGTCTATGGGCAATATTAAGGTATGTTACAAACTATGCGTCAAAATTCATATACCCCTAGAATAGGGTATAAACATAGGGGCGGAGTCCGCTTGGGCCAACTGTTGGATATCCTATTCTTATTCATATCCCTCATAAGTGGGCGTGACAAAAGTCTAAGTATGTTTGAATTGTTAAGAACGCTCTACATATTCTGTTATATAACATTTAAAAGATTTTATCAAACAAAAACGAAGCTTTTGTAAAAAAAACCTTCCCTAGCTCACACTTTGGTTTTTCAATAAAATTATTTTATTTAATTGTGGGCGTGAAAGTAAGCGGATTTAAACAAAATTAACACATGACCATAGAGGACCCCTAGAGAGTACATATTATAACTTTCAGCTCCCTAGCTCAAACTTTGGATTTTCAAAAAAAAAAGTTTTGTTTAAATTGTGGGCGTGTCGGTAGGCGGATTTTGAAAATATTTACACATGAGCTTAAAGGGCCCCTAGAGAGTATATATTATAAATTTTAGTTCCCTAGCTCAAATTTTGGTTTTTCAATAAAATTGTTTTATTTTTTTTGTGGGCGTGTCAGTGGGTGGATTTTGAAAATTGTATATCCCGAGCAGTTTTAGGAGTCATAGATCATATATAAAAAAATTTTAGCTTTCTAGCTCAAAATTCGATTTTTTCCTAAATTTTATTTTTTTTAGTTTGTGGGCGTGTCTGTTGGCGGATTTCAAAAATTCATAAACTTGATTATTTCGGGACCATAGAGAGTATATGGTTAAAATTTCAGCTCTCTAGGCCCAGTTTGAAGGCCTAATTTTTTCCGACGGACGGACGGACATGGCTAGATCGACATTACTATCGATGCTGATCATAAATACCTATAGTAACTTTTAGGGGTCTACGGGCAATATTAAGGTATGTTATAAACTATGCGTCAAAATTAATATACCCTTAGAATAGGGTATACAAATATATGTCTATTACCTGCGACGTCGATGAAATGCCGTGACTATTTCGTCAATAGGGCATGGATGAAACTTCGGAGCGGAGTACAACATTTCCGTTGTTTAAGTCACAAATAAATCTTGGTGGCATCCTGAATAAAGCAAAGCAGGCTAGAATTAGGTTAGAAATAAGTTAGATTAGGGATATAGAATAAGGTTTAGCTTACATTTTAGGTTAGAATAGGATTACTTTAGCATAGTTAGGGTAAGTGAGATGCATCTGACTTCCTGTACTCTCTCATTGGTGGGGCAAAGGTATTGAGATTTTCTTTTCGTTTGTCCTATCTTTCTCTTCGTTTCTCTTTCCTTTCTTTTTCTGTCCGTCCGATATAGTTCTCTGCCTATCTGCTTCTTTTTTTCTCTGGCACGATAAATTTTGTTTGTGAGCAGGTGGTTTAGTGTGAGGGGAGACAAGAACTACACCCGTCCGACGAGCGATAGCCGTGCAACCGCGAGCGTGCCACCGTCCTCCTCCACTACTCCGAAGATGCCCCTGTGGCCAAGCCTCGACTCATAACACCTTACCGAATTTACTCTGGCTGAGTCTTGAGGTCGGGTGTAGAAGTTGGTTTTGCTGTACATTTTAATGTCTCTTCTGAACGCCGTTTCTAGTTATCTAATTATAATAGAGGCATATCGCACATTCCGGCCATCCTCAATCTAAGCCAGAGTCGTCAGTGCTCTTATTCTGTAGCTAAATAATACAATTAAAACAAATGTAAACTTATTAAAACACTTATACTTTATCCAACAAAAATTGTCAGTACAGAACTTATGGCCTTATGGAGGAGCTTTTTTTCTACCAGTGGTGCCTGCAGATACTCTCACGGCACTCAAACGCAACAATTGCCACTGAAATAAAAACCAAACCACTGTCATACCAAGGAATTGTTGTTGTAATTTTCCTAAAATTCGCATACCAGTCTCCCACACACCCGAATGGGGAATGAGCATAATCGTCTTGTGTTCGCTTGCTATTATCATCCACCAAAATATGCAGTGTGTGTAACTGAAGCACATCAGAAGAGTATTACCATCTCTACAATGCAGCATATCATTAAGGGTTTTTCTATGGATTTTGTCAAAGAACTTTCGGTTTTGGTGCTTTTGAGAATGAATTATTACGTGGGGTGTTGCCATTAGGTTTTAATTTGATTGTATTTGTATTGTACAGCTGCACAAGTGCAGTTTTTTTTACAATCTGTTTAGGTATATGTCATTGCGTCGGGGTTATATAATTTTGTATTCTAATTGCCTGATTGTGTCTAGCTTTCATAATATACATATAGCGGAAAGGACTGGGAAATGCTTTTAGAAAATCTTGCTGATTGAGTTTATGTCGCAAACTGTTTAAATAAAAACATAACTACATTCTTTCAACTCACTATGTCCCTGTTTGTATGATGTCTTTGTTTTTCCGACGAATGACGCCTGTTTTGCCAATGAACACGGAAATTCGCAGAAGGAAGATCTCAAGTTAGGTAGGGATGCAATCATACAATGGGTTGCTTGAAATCGTTAAACGTTACAAAGCCAAGTAAGAAACATGCGTCGTGGATGAAATGGCTCAAAATGCAGGACATAAAGTGCTTCGCTTGCCGCCTTATCAATGTGATCTTAATCCAATAGAATTGCTTTGGGCTCAAGTGAAAGGGGTTGTAGCAAGCCAAAACGAGTCACTTAAAATTGCTGAAATAAGAGACTTACTAAAGACTTAATTACTCATCGGATTAGTTGAGTAGTGATATTAGAAATTAGTATTTTATGTTTAACAATATTTATAATGAATAAATTGGATTACAGTGATATATTTTGATTTTCTTTTTGTGTTTCGAAATTCATATATTTTGTTGGTCTGCTGGAGATACCCTTAACAAAACGCGCCTATTATTATCTTACCAGAAAAGAAAAAGATAAACGGAATTTATTTCGTTCCGCAATATTTTTATTTTAAATTGGAAGATGGTAACCCTAATAGAATTGCTCTCTGAGTTATGGCGAATTATCATACACACTACGGTAACCCTGTGAGAGCTTTAAAGATTGACCGATTTATGTAAGTCATTGCAACCAGACTGAGAGACAAACATCCTATCTTCTCTGTACTGACAATTTTTCTTGGACAAAGTATAGTTACGGGATCATTTTTATTTATTTTATTTATTTATTTCTTGTCACCCAAAAAACAAAAATCTTTCATAGAAATAAGGTCATACATTACAAATTAAATAGATGAAATAGGAAAATACAAAGAAAATGTAAAGCAAACAAATTATGACTGAACACTATCAAGTAATTTTCTTTTTATGGCGGAAATTGATATGTTAAAATCGATTAAATTGACATATGTAAGTATTATACGATATCATTAAACCGTTAACCGAAGACGAACGACGGTAGTTTGTACTCTAAAAAGCGAGTGCATCGCAGGTTAAATGATGGAATATTTATGTTGAAAAGGCTTTAGTCTAAGAGCCCGCAGTAAATTTTGGACGTGAAAGGCAACCGGATGAATTTTGCGTAAATATATTGCTCTGATGCCCATGATTGCAAATATGCAGTGGTTGCACCAATTATTCCTGTTTTGCATTTTAACGGATTTTTAATATGCCGTTACACCCCTCAGCTGACACTACGTGCTGCCAGACGGGCATATTTGCAATCATGTGCATCAGAGCACTATATGTACGCAAAATTCATCCGGTTGCCTCTCACGTCCAAAATTTACTGCGGGCTCTTGGTCTACTTAGAATGTCTTTTGAATCAATCTCTCCTATTAGGGTCATATGAACAAAGACAACTCTTGCCACCGTTCTCCTAACTTTTAATGACTCTAAGCTTATCAATTTTAACCTCAAACCAAGGGAATCCTCTAAAAGCGAACCTTAGGAATCTTTTTTGAATTGATTCAATTCTATTAATATGAATTCTATAGTAGGGATACCAAACAATAGACGCATATTCTAATGCAGATCTAACAAAAGCTACATACAAAGTTCTTATAACATAAACGTTAGAAAACTCACAAGCATAGCGCCTTAACATTCCCCATGTTCTATTTGCCTTGTTTGTGATAGACTCAACATGGTAATTAAACGATAGCTTAGTGTCTAAAAACACTCCCAAACCTTTGATTACAGAAACACGGGGAATGACTACGCCATCAAAAGTATACGTATACATGACAGGTGATTTACAGAGGGAAAATGTTATGACTGAACATTTAGAGACATTTAATGAAAGGTAGCTTTTAGAGCACCACAGATGAAGTTTCTGAAGATATGAATTTAGAAGGTGAAAAGAGTGATAATCATTTCCCGGCAAATATATCTTAAAGTCATCCGCAAACATTAACAAAAAACATTCAGAAATATATTCGACAAGTTCATTCACAAACAGAATAAAAAGTAGAGGTCCAATGTGACTTCCTTGAGGAACACCAGAGGCTACTGATATATTTTTCGAAAAATTATTACGAAACTTTACATTTTGAAATCTATCCGTAAGGAAGGAAGAACGCATTTTAAAAAGATAATTGGAAATCCCAATTTTGTAAGTTTAAAAAGTAACATTTTATGGTCAACACGATCAAAAGCTTTGCTGAAATCCGTATAGATCGCATCAACCTGGTTACCCTTACTGATTTCAGAGATCACAAAGTTAGTGAATAACAAAAGATTGGGTACAGTTGACCCCTTTTTTACAAAGCCATGCTGATTACTGGCATATGAGGGATTTACAATAGAAATGTAATCTTTCTGTAACAAGAAAATTAAACAATTTTGGAAGAGAAGATTGCATACATATACCTCTATAGTTTTCAATTTTATTTCTCCTGCCAGACTTAAAAATGGGAACTATAAAAGAAGTTTTCCAAACAGATGGAAATGTGCCAATTTTTCATGGAAGCAAACATTTTTTTTTGTAACTACATAATCCTATTAGATACATTTACTTTTTTCGATTTTTCTTCTTTTCTTTTAAATGAATGTATGGACTTGTACGTATTTAAATTATTACTTTTATATATGAACATGTGTATTACAATTTTGTTCACAGCAGAAGGTGAAGGGGGCGGGGGAAAGGTTAGGTGCTACGGCTACAAGCCTTCCTAAAACTCAACTTTCACCAATGGAAAACAATTTTTGGCTCAGTTTATTAATTTTAGAGCAGAATATCAGCATAATAATAAAAATTCATCAAATTTGAAAAAAAAAATTGAATTCGGTCTAAATGGGTGAATCAACTTTCAGCTAACACCCATCCTGCCGATAATTTTTTTGGTAAAAAAAAAATGCCCAAAAAGTGGGTGTCGAAAAAACTTTGTATGAAGGAATTGTTAATCTACATCATCTACTTTGTTATTCTTCACGTCCATTGGTTTCTGCAACAGAACGTTTTTTCTTAAATTTCAGCTTGTGAGCTTGAGTTTTAGGACTTTAAAAAAGACAGCGGACGGACGAACATTTTTTTTTTTTTTTTTTATAGAGTTTCTAATATTACTCCCAAGCCATAGTAATATTAACGTTACTCTCAGCATTTCTCTGAGAATTACCTATCCTGGTTGAAAGCACGAGACTTGGAACCAGAACTAGGCTCGGACGAATAATAGGGGTAGTTGGAAAATCATACATGCGACTCTTTCTCACTTAAGATAAAAAAACAAAAACCACCTCCCTTCGAAACCTTCATACTACAACTAGCTTATTCCTATCCAGTAGTTTTATTTAAACTGTTAAATACGCGTTTGGCAGGCAGCTTCCCAGTGGAAGCACCTGCTAATACCGCCATAAGCACGCGGTTACATCTTATTGCGCTAATTCAAATGGTTTTATTCTTTGTAATCGGCGCACTAGGTTAGTATCGACTCGAATTTGTAGCATGGTGTTATTGCAATGACCGTGAAGTCGTGTCTGTTGTTTGCGGGCAAAATGTTTTATTTCATCTTCGACGGTAGCCATACTTATGTCTCTGTGGATATCAGTGTTTCTGATAAACCAAGGTGCATTTATTTTTCTTAGCACTTTGTTTTGGAAAGTTTGTAAAATTTTGATATTACTGGATTTGGTACAACCCCAAAGTTGTATACCGTATATCCAAACAGGTTTTAGTACTTGCTTGTATAAAAGCAGCTTGTTCTGCATGCTGAGTTGGGACAATCTACCAAGCAGCGAGTGCATTTGTTTACATCGAATGGCGAGCTCTTCGCGTTTCTTCTTGACGTGCGGTTTCCAATTTAATTTCACATAGAGTGCCATTCCCAAATATTTTTCCTCGTTTGCGTACGGAATTCGTACCGAATCAATGAAAATGGGTAAGTTGTCTACATTTTTATAAGTAAAATTCACGTGCGTTGATTTGGCCTCGTTGAGAGCAGTACGCCAAGTCTTTGTCCAATCACAAATTTTGTCAATAGAGCGTTGGAGTTTATTAGTTGCTGATTCAACGGTATTACTGACCGCTAATATAGCTGTATCGTCTGCAAATGTCGCTACTGTTGCGCCTTCTTCTAGTGTATAGTGTATATTAGAAATAGGATCTGTCCAAGAACGCTTACTTTCTTTAAATTCAGAGTAATCATTTCCGTGTTTTACACGAAAGAGTCTGTCTGATAAGTAACAACTAAGGATATCAGATAACTGTTTCGGAAAAGCTTGTCTTAGCTTATGTTTCATGCCCGTATGCCATACTTTATCAAAGGCCTGAGAGACGTCGAGAAAAACATTAGAACATATTTTTTTCTCCTCTAGGGCTTTTTCAATTACATTGGTTATTCTGTAAACCTGGTCGATTGTAGAATGCTTAGTCCTGAATCCGAATTGGTGATCAGGTATTAATCGACGTTCTTCGATAATTTCATGTAGGCGCTTTAACAAAAGTTTTTTGAATGCCTTCGACATTATCGGTAAGAGCGATATTGGACTATATGATTTTTTGTCATTTAGTGGTTTACCGGGCTTTGGAACCATTATAACTTCAGCTACCTTCCATTGTCGAGGAACGTACAATAACCTGAACGATGAATTGATAAGATAAGCAAACTTGATTAAAGCTTTCCTACTTAACTCTTTAAGAACCTGTCCTGTGATTAAGTCATATCCAGGAGCTTTGCTTAATTTTAGTTTCTCTATTTCGAAGCGCAGTTCGGGCAGTGATACACTTTTTATTCTATAATTATCAGGTGCCACGGTTAGGACGGGAAATTCGAGCAACGCTTGACCATCGAACATGAGTAGATCGACCTATCATTCGATGCTGATTACGAATAGGTAAAATAAACTTTAGGGGTATACCAGTGTTTCAGCACAACAAATTTCCTGGGATCGAAGACACGCTGATCATTGGACAGTGCTAAGCTTTTCGTGATTTGTCGCTTTGTCTATACCACCTCCCCAGATAACCACACCGTACATAAGTAGCGGTTATACTACCGTTATAGCCAGTTGGTAATGTGGGTTAAAGGCACCATTAATAACAGATGGTTTTTTTTAGAAAGAGGAGAGTGCTGCCGTAACTTCCCGAACTCTTTCTTGTATGTTTGGTTTCCAGCTTTTGTCCAAAATGGGGCCCGAGTATTAACCTCCATTATGAAATACTAAGCTTTTACCCTTGATTGAGAGAGGTTCAATGTGTAGAATTTTGCATTTTCTGATGAAGAGGACAAGTTAAGTTTTGTGGTGATTGATACTCAAGCCACAACGATCTGCTCATATAGTTTAGCTGGTTGAAAGCATTTTTGAGAAAATTTTTTTCAGAATGTTTAGGTGCTTTCCTGAGGCGAACAATTGCAGCGTCGTCAGTAGAAGTAATTTCCCATTAAAAATATTAATAATCCGGCTTGTGAGCAGTAGATTAGTTAGCTCGCCACGTGAGTAATCTACTATCAGAGCTGACAGTTGCAGTTGTTAAAAGCGCCATGAATGTCCAGGAGCACAACCACAACCGTACTTCGACTATCAGCGTTAACGCATTTAATGGTAGGGGCCGTCCTTTAAGATCCGTCGCCAAATTTACCAGACGAAAACAGATTGGTCGCATTTAATATGCATTGTTCTTAACCTATAGTTACCTAAATACCACTGAAGGATGCAACTACCTAAGATGCCAGTACAGTACAATTGGTCATTTTCACCAAACTTTTTAGCCAAATTTAAAAAAAAGAAGACAATTTTAAGCCATTTTTATCCAATCAGCTGTGGAACGATTCGACCAATATACACTTCGCTTCAACTGAATAAGCACGAACATTTTCTTAGCTACGTTGTCCATATTTTCAAAACCTTGTGCCGTAATATATCATTTGATGATGCTAACTGTTTGCTTATAATGTTGACAAAATAAATCGGAAAGTATAATTCAAAAAGTACCTACCGCTATTTTTTTTCCTGGTTCCCTTGCAAACATTCAATATGGAAAAATGCAGTTTTATTTTGCGTCAACTGACACAAATATTGAAATCCATACTTCCATACTAATATTATAAATGCGAAAGTAACTCTGTCTGTCTGTCTCGCTTTAACGCGTCTAGTCTAGAGCCTGAGAATGGTCATAGGCTTTTTACCGCGGGAAAATGCTTCATCCGCTGTCCAGAAGCGGAGATCTAAGCTGATATCTAAGAAAAGTTGTAACTCTCGAATGCTTTATAGCTCATAGCTTTGGAATCACTCTTCCAAATGAAATAGGATTTTTTTTTAATATAAAGTTCAATTATGTACATAGATTTTAAGATATAAACCATCTTTGTAGGTTATCCTGAAGTTGAACAATAAGCATTAAACTATAAATTTTATACAATTCAAAAAAGTAAAATGTTCGATTGAAGCTAGATCGTTGGATTCTACCAGCGTTCAGTGGAGAAAAATGTGTGTGTGTGCGCGGCACAAATCTGTTTCTCTACCTGTACCTTTTGTGCAATGTGCTTTTTTTTTGTGCACCTTTTGCAGTTTGTGTTGTTGTTTTAATGGCGCATGGCAATGGGATTGAGAAAGATAGGGTATGAAATGAAAATGAGATTGAGAGGGAGTCACACTCAGAATATATCCATATAATGAGTAGGGACCAGCGTTGTCCAGCTGAAAAGCTCAGTTCATGGGTCCAAAAATGCCTGAAGATTTAGGGAAGTTTCTTTTCAAATTTCCTTTATAACTTAATGCAGTAAGTTTTGAGGTTTGGAACTCAAGCTCAACAGTGCCATAGTAGCTAACTGCTCCCCATACCATAACACCACCTTCTCGACTATGATGCCGCGGTAAAAATTGTTCTTCTTTCCTCACATCGTGGAAGAAATAATTAAGCCCATCAGGGACATCAAAATTAAACTTCTTCTCGTCCGAAAAAACTACGTGACGCCATTCATTTGTATACCCTATTCTAGGGGTATATTAATTTTGACGCAGAGTTTGTAACATACCCCTAAAAGTTACTATATTTATGATAAGCATCTATAGTAATGCCGGTCTAGCCATGTCCGTCCGTCCGTCCGTCTCCGTCCGTCTGTCGGCAAAAATTAGGCCTTTAAACTGGACCTAGAGAGCTGAAATTTTAACCATATACTCTCATAGGTCGCAAAATAATCAAGTTTAAGAATTTTTTAAATCCGCGCACAGACACGCCCACAAACTCAAAATAACAAATTTATCAAAAAAATCGAATTTTGAAGCTAGAATTTTGTATATATGATCTTTGACTTCTAAAACTGCTAGGGAGATAACATTTTTAAAATCCGCCCACTGACAGGCCCACAATTAAGTAAATCAATTTTATTGAAAAGTCAAAGTTTAAACTCTGGAGCTGAAATTTATCATCGACACCTTCCCGTAAGAATGCGACAATTTTTCAGAAAATCACTTTTCTACATGTCCGTATAATTTGTGCCAAGCGCCACGTTTTGGGCTTGGTTTGAGGTTTCTACCAATGACACAAAAGAAACTATAAAGAAATATAAATTGAAGTA
Organism: Portevinia maculata; assembly: GCA_949715645.1. NCBI lineage: Eukaryota > Metazoa > Arthropoda > Insecta > Diptera > Syrphidae > Portevinia > Portevinia maculata. The sequence goes on from OX454525.1 coordinate 19,843,838, forward strand.
TCCGACAAATTTGATAGGTACATAGCTGTTTGTCATTCCCTGCAAATTGTTGTAACCGCTAAAACTACGAGTATTATGCTAAGCGCCATGATACTAAAGAAAATTGTACTATGCAACACATCCTACGAGAAAAAAATTTTGCACATGGCGCTTAGTGCAACCGATTGATTGTCGCTTAGAACATAATACCACCGAAAAGTTGTTCCATTTGTTGTCGCTTGATACATTTATGTCTAGACATAACCGTTGTTTTGAAATATTTTTAGTCTTGCCGTTAGGTTTCGATTCCCCTTGCCAGTTGTTTTCGTATTCTTTTGAGTGAAGATCATTGAACAGACATCTGTAAATTGTTTTACTATTCAAGAAAGTACTCATTTCATAACGAGACAGTCTATGAAAGTGGAACTCAAAATGACTATGCCTTTAGGGTGAGATTGATGGAATGCGGGGAGCAAATGAAATTTGTTCAATACTTCTTGAATACTTGAATATTGTCGATGCCAGAGAAACCTTAACTTCCATTGCCCTTTATTACGATAGCTGTCCCGGCCAAAACAAAAATCGTCAGATTATCACAATGATTTTTTTGTTTCTCCAAAAGAAAGCTATACACATAAATGAAATCTCTCTCACCTTTCTTCTCCCCGGTCATACTTACATATATGCCTGTTGACTCGGTTTATGCCACCATAGAGCGATTTGTTAAAAAAAGAACAATTTGGACGCCGACCGAATGGATAACCATGATTGCCAATTCAAGGATAATAACAAGGCCTTACAAGATTATAAAATTAACAATATTTCATGGTATCCTGTATTATTTCCTACCATCAATGATTTAAGCGCCATTTACCCCTGTATCAAGCGACAATCTTTAGACCATAAAAATGTTATAAGCGACAAAAACTTTTTATCTGATTGAAATTTCGTTCATGCAATAATTAAAAAAAATTGCGGTGCAAATAAATCACAATCAAAATTATGCTTATCATTACGAAATATACAAATAATTACCTACACAGGAAGGTTTTTTCGTCTCCTGTAAAATTTTAAAAATCTCGCTTAGTACATTCTTATGGGAAGGTATCGAATACTTGCTAAGGGCCCGTTATGCTCATGTGTAAATATTTTCAAAATCCGCCCGCTGACACTCCCACAATTAAATAAAACAATTTTATTGAAAAAGCTAGGGAGCTGAAATTTGTTATATATTTCTCTAGGGGGGTAAATATTTTCAAAATCCACTTACTGACACGCGCACAATTTAAAATAAAGGTGTGAGCCACGCTGCACTCACGGTATAGTTGATGTGTAAACATGTAGGCTCGTTAGTGTTGCATGTGGAAATATCACAGAGGTTGTGGTTTTGATAAACAAGAGATTTGGGTATTGTATTGAAATAAAACCATGATATATATTTAATGTCAACGACAAAATTTATTTAATGTTTGACCGAACAAATAATTGGTTTGTGAAAGCTGAAGTAGGAGACGTACACCGTCGACTCAAGTGTGTCGATGTACCGGGAAAATACACTTCGCTTCAACTGAATAAGCACAAACATTTTCTAAGCTGCGTTGTCCATTTGTTCAAAACCTTGTGCCGTAATATATCATTTGATGATGCTAACTGTTTGCCTATGATGTTGAACAAATAAATCGGAAAGAATAATTCAGAAAGTACCGCTATTTGTTTTCTGGTTCCTTGCAAATCATTCAATATGGAAAAATGTAGTTTTATTTTGCGTCAATTGAATAGACACAAATATTGAAATTGGAAATAAATGTTATTGGGATTAAATGAAATAAGTTTTTCTTAAAAGAGTTTTTTATTGGTTAATTTTAGTAGTGGGTACTGCCGCCTTTATTCGTAATAGTTTCGTAAATTCGATCCGGCATGGAATGTTAAAGCATCTTTATGTAGTCCAACGAAATTTCCCTCCAGGCCAATTTAATGGCTGCAATAAGTGATTCTCTGTCCTCAAACTGACGGCCAGACTCATAAACTTTTCGTACTAACCATCCCCAAACGTTTTCTATAAGGTTCAGGTCCGGTGAGTATGGCGGCCATTGAAGCAACTCGACATTCTGCTCCTCTATCCAATTTTTTACTATGCGCGCCGTGTGGCGTTGTCCTGCTGAAAAGTTCAGTTTATGGGTCCAAAAATGCCTGCAAATTTAGGGAAACTTATTTTTAAATTTCCATTATAACTTAATGCAGTTAGTTTTGAGGTTTGGAACTCAAGCTCAACAGTGAAATAGTAGCTAACTGCTCCCCATACCATAACACCATCTTCTCGGCTATGATGCCGCGCTAAAAATCGTTCTTCTTTCCTCACATCGTTTAAGTAATAATTAAACCAATCAGGGCTATTAAAATTAAACTTCTCATCCGAAAAAACTACGTGACGCCATTCATTTTTCCAACTCATATGGAGTCTAGAGAATTCTAAGCGCATGCACTTCCGTTTCTCGTTAAGTGGTGGTTTCTTTTGAATTTTCATCCGTTTCAGATATTTGGCACTATTGATAACCCTTCGCACTGTTGAAACGCTTGCAGTAACACCGTCTTTCTGCTTTATTTTTGCCGCAGAGTCGCAGGAATTGGAAGCACATCTTAAAATTGCTCTTCGATCAACTGCTGTTGTTGCCGTTTTTTGACCTCCTTTCATGTTTTCTCCGTGCGAATCTTTGCTTCTTAAAGAAGAATAGACCACACTAAAACTTCGTCCAATTTTGTCAGCTATAGAACGCCCGGTTAGTCCTTGTTCTTTTAGTAAATCGATTTTAGCTCTTTCAGCACTATTTAGAGATTTTGATCTACCCATTTTTCTTTGAAATACAATTAATCAAATAAAATTAACTTAAAGCACTTCAACTGTTGATCTAATGTGTCAATCTCCACAGAATACTCTTAAGCAGTGAAAATAATGACCTTGTGTCTATTCAGTTGACGCAAAATAAAACTGCATTTTTCCATATTGAATGCTTTGCAAGGGAACCAGGAAAAAAATAGCGGTACTTTTTGAATTATTCTTTCCAAATTATTTTCTCAACATCATAAGCAAATAGTTAGTATCATCAAATGATACATTATGGCACAAGGTTTTGAAAAAATGGACAACGTAGCTTAGAAAATATTTGTGCTTATTCAGTTGAAGCGAAGTGTATATCATCGATTGGCGTTTAAGTGATATTCTTAAATCGGCCATCGGTTACCGAAGTACAAATCGATATTTTGCCTCTTACCTTCAACTGATGTACAACAAACTACAAGCTATACAACCTCAATTATTCAAAACAAATCTACTTCCACACAACTTTCCGGTGTTTCGTAAGGACATAATAATCTCTAAAATTGAACATACATAATTAATAAAAAAAAACAACGACACGCGGTTATTCTCAAACGGTCATTCATCTACGTACTAACCGCGCCAAACTTCGTTTAATTGCGGTCATCTGTCGAGCAGCGATTAACTCACGTGGTAATGAAAATTAACGGGAAAATCTGACGATGATGGTGACGCTAGATATTTCCAACTAGCCCCTACCGAGAAAAAATATATTTACACATCAACGAGAGCAAAAATGTTTACACATTAAAAAAAACTTTTTTTGGAAAACCAATGTTTGAGCTAGGGAGCTGAAATTGTTGACATAAACTCTCTAGGTGCCCTTTATACTGCTGTTAAAATATTTTTTTAAATCCGCCTACGGACACGCCCACAATTAAATAAAACAATTTTATTGAAAAACCAAAGTGGAGCGTTTTTTCGATTAAATCCTTTAAATGTTGTATAACAAAATATGTAGAGCGTTCTTAACAATTCAACCATACTTAGACTTTTGTCACGCCCACTTATGAGGGGTAGAAATAAAAATAGGGTATCCAACAGTTCGCCCAAGCGGACCTATGTTTAAAACACATATGGAGTCTAGAGAATTCTAAGCGCATACACTTCCGTTTCTCGTCAATTGGTGGTTTCTTTTTAATTTTCAACCGTTTTAGATGTTTCGCACTATTGATAACCCTTCGCACTGTTGAAACGCTTGCAGTAACACCGGCTTTCTGCTTTATTTTTGCTGCAGAGTCGCAGGAATTGGAAGCACATCTTAAAATTGCTCTTCGATCAACTGCTGTTGTTGCCGTTTTTTGACCTCCTTTCATGTTTTTTCCTTACGAATCTTTGCTTCTTAAATAAGAATAGACCACACTAAAATTTTAGTTCTTGTTCTTTTAGTAAATCGATTTTAGCTCTTTCAACACTATTTAGAGATTTTGATCTAACCGTTTTTCTTTGAAATACAATTAATCAAATAAAGTTCACTTAAAGTACTTCAACTGTTGATCTAATGTTTCAATCTCCACAGAATACTCATAAGCAGTGAAAATAATGACCTTGTGTCTATTCAGTTGACGCAAAATAAAACTGCATTTTTCCATATTGAATGCTTTGCAAGGGAACCAGGAAAAAAATAGCGATAGGTATTTTTTGAATTATTCTTTCCGATTTATTTTGTCAACATCATAAGCAAATAGTTAGCGTCATCAAATGATATATTACGGCACAAGGTTTTGAGAAAATGGACAATGTAGCTAAGAAAATGTTTGTGCTTATTCAGTAGAGTGTATGTGTGTCTCAATTTTTAATACGTGAACTTTAAATCTAGAATTACTTGAATTTCAGTTGTTGAATATTTTGGGATATGTCGACGGACAGAAAAGTAGAAAGTAAACCTTCTTTATCGGTTGACGCTCATGGATCCGTTGGTTTTTTGCCACCTTTATAGAGAAGTCGTATAACGAAACCGATCGAAAAAAATGTTCAACTGTTACGATTCTAAAATAATGTTAATTTCTGAAACAAAAATTACCAGATGCCACGAGGAACTTCATTAATTTTATTTTTATGTCACAGTTGTGAGTTCCCCTCTCAACGATTGAGCTAAAATATCTGTTCATAACACAGCTGCAACCCTCCAAAAGCCTTACACTTAGATCAAACTCAACTCGCCCCGTGCTTGTACTCATTAAAGTTAATTAAGTATTGCCAACTTCAAGCTCACTGTCACTCAGCTTCACACTCCAATAAAATATATATCTATCTAGGTATAAGAAAACGAATTGTAAAGAATAAGACTACTGCCAAGGATGGATACAGGAAAATAAAATTAATCATCCTCCCTCTTCTTCGGTCATACTTTGCTTCGCCCTCACCACTAACTACTTGTTTGGCTTTTGTTTAATTGCATTTAATTTATTTTTCCAAAAGGAGAGCAAGAAATAGCCCCAAACCTGTTTTGTTAGAAAAAGTTTTATTTTCTGTTTTCCTCTGAAATCGTACAAAAAAAACACAAATTGAGAAACGTTTTTTTTTGTTTTTTGATAATTTGCAATAGTAATGGTGAAGAGAATATGCTTCCATTCCCATTCCATGCATTCTTCTGCAATTAACGCCATAATTGCAGTGCTGCTGTTGACTATTTCGATGGCGATTCTGACAAAAATTCTGTGACTTATTGTGCAATCGTGGTAGTTGGGTACGTGATGCTTTTTCTATAGAAAAGAAAGCCCACCCCAACCCCAGTGCCAGACGAACTGTTCACGGGAGGTGACGGCTAGGAATGTTGTCGAGAAACTTAAGCATCCATTCATTTGTTATTAAACTTCGGGGAATAGCCGCAGCTCAATGAAGGGGCTGCACACATTTCAGACGGACCAACTTTTGCTTATGCCCAGACATGGTGGACGATATAATTGGGGGACGACGACGACAGATGGGAAATGATGCTTGTATTTGAGTTCTAGTTTTAATTAGGTTGATTTGGAGGTGGACTGTGCTATTGTGGCAGGAATATTTAGTAGCAATTGCATTTACGTTCTAATCACTTAATTGGCGTTATCACTAAAAAGGACACTAGTTGATTTCTCATTTGCGAGGTTCGATGGATAATAGATGACTGATTGACTTGTGATGAGGGCGCAGTGTCTCAAAGGTTAGTGCGAGGGGTTCCAGTATCGAATCCCAGCGATGAACACCTAACATTGTTTCATCTCATTTCGAAAGTCTAATATCATAAAAAGCATAAACTGTCATGAAACGCTTCTCACAATTTGCCATTCGGAATCGGATTTGAATTGTTGGTCCCTTCCATTCGAGTCAAAAATATAGTTTCGCACAGACTTTAGAGAAGCTGGGTTTCCGGTCCTTTTTGGGCATTTATTTACACTTATTTACATATGTATTTTTTTTATTTATTTTTATTGACTCGCGAACGCAGTCGTCGCAATTTTCAGTCTGCCTCGTCCGCATGCAGAAGCTCAAAAGTGCCTTAGGATCGATATTGGAAATTTGTTATGTAAACATATCGAACTACACTGGAGGTGAAAGAACTGTTGTTCTGCAATAGCTTTGAAGAAACCGTAAACATTTTTTTAAGGATTTTGCAGGGCAAAATGAACCGTGCACGGACGGGCTAAGAATATCACTGTGACCTGAAGCGGACCGGCTCAGTCGGCACTGTCATATTCAACCGAGATATTCTACGAATCCCGTCAAAAAGGCAATACATATCAATGCGTTTTCCTATACAATCTCGAAAGAGAAGGCGGAAGGAAAACTTCTGGATCACACAAATGCAGCTATACCAGCATTTGGTCGGCCTCAGTAATGAAGTTGATTCGAAATCGGGAGCCCTGCAGATACTTTTTGAGGTCAGACTTGCGAATCTCACAGGCTGACTAGCAGCGATGCAGTGAATTGGGATGTTTATGATCCCTGCAGTCTAGAGCACAACATTGTCCCTTAAGAAAAAAAGAAGAAGAAGAATGATCATGACTTTTTTTTATAATTCTTTATTCTCATTATATAACATACAATTTTATACTAAATTTAGTTTACAAATAAAATGAGAATAGATAGTGGCATTTGTATTTCAAGAAGAACAAAATAGAGCTAATGCCACTTCAGGTAACATTTTTTTTTACTTTAAAAATTAGAGAGGATATGGGCGAATTGTGTGACCCTGATTATTTGGTCTTAAGACCATATTTGGTAGCCATTTCATTATCAATATAACGAAAGTGTCGCGAAAGAACATTAAGACCAAGCAAGTTTACGTTTTTGATAAAGTTCTCGTTTGATTACGTTTGGTTTTGTTATGTCTAAGACCTCTTCGTAGTAAAAAATCGTTTGGAATATTTCCTTATTAACAAGTCAATCGACAATCGGGTTCTCTTTAAATAAAACCGGAAATATGTAAACATATAAATTGTTACGTGAAGGGTCCATATCTTGGTTCGGAACTCACTATTCAACTTGCTCGTATACTTTAGTATACTAAAGAGAAAGATATTGCAATCGTTCTGAAATTTTGAGCTCAAGCTGAGTGTGAGGTATCATATTACGACTCAGAGTTGTTATTTATTATTTGAAGAAATTTAAGTTATGCAAATATTTAGAAGAATCTGCAACATAATATTTTCTTTTAACAGTAACTAAAAATAAAAAAAAAAAAACACTTTTTTGGCTCTTACGAATTTTATTGATTCTTGGGTTTCTAATACCTGGATTAAATATAGGAATATGGTATACCTACTCAGATTTTCGAAAAAGCGGAAAACTGCACATTAGAAAAACGGTTATATCTCCAAAATCGGTAAAGTAATTTCAAACAACTTTGATATCAAAACTGGTAGGTACCTACTAGGTAGGTGTGTTACATGGACCTGAGCTGCACAGAAAATGACCGAACAAATTAAAAAAGTGCAGGAATTTGTGTTCCATAAGTGAAAACCTTGCCTAAAACTGTTTTATCTTCTGTCACTTTGTATTCCATAAGGCTGTGAAGATCTATTTAGTACAAGATTTTCTCCACCTAGCTATGAGGTAGGGCAGGTGAGTGAAATGTGTCAAATTTGAAAACTCAAATTGTACTGATCTCAACTGATTTATTTGTTTGGCATGAGAATGTTAGAATATTAGCATATTAATGGAAAAAAGGAACATGGAACAAGTGTGTCTACTAGAATCAAAATCAACGTATTCCACTTTTCGAAAGAAATGACTTAGCGATGCAGTTTAACTTTTTAAAATCTATCTTTGAGTGACTTCGAAACTTTCAAAGGTGTACCTACTAATTCCAGAGAGATTTTGATTTGAATATTAGGGTTGACGTATACCTTAGACCTTTTTGAATGAAAGTAGCTCCACTCCAAAGTAAATTCAAATACTTTTGTTTGCTTTGAATCAAAACGAATGTATTTCAAATTTGGCACGAAAATCAATTACTGTCAAACTATTATGCAAGAATTTAATATTTTTAGTAGTATCTATTGTGTTGTTGAGTGTGGATGCAATTCAATATTAATATACTTAATTTTTAATTCAATTTCAATTCAATTTATTTATTTGGCAAGGTACAAATAAGAACAAGTGTCTTTTATAGTACATGAAAGCTTATAACAAAATATTTTAGCACATAATTGTATATATATATAAAGGAGCACAATCAAAACATTAAGTGAAAGTTCAATTTAAAGTGGTTTAAACTAAATCTAAATTAAATTTAAGATATGCGTATGCTAATACACAGGAAAGGAAGCAAAGATGGAAAAGTTGGAAATGAGGGGGAGAAAGCGAAAAACTGAAATGAAAGATGAAATAGAAAGAGAGAAGAATAGATTACAATCATGAAAAATGCGCCAATAGTGCACTTTTAAATTGATTAGCTCCTATTACTTGTTTAATGGTGGTAGGCAGTGAATTCCAAAGTCTGGTAACATGAACAAGAAAGAGGCGAGACGAGTTCAAATATTTTGAGGAGGGCGTGATAAAATTGAAAGTTCTCGGCGACTGGACAAATTTTAATTTTTCAAATAAATATAGTGGTGATTGTGTATGGATTAATTTATGCATAAACACACAGCATCTAATTTCCCAAAAATTAAGGAATGAACACCCAAGGACATGTTTATGGTAATGAGATATATGGTCATATCTTCTTACTCCAAAAGCATATCGAGTCATATCGTTGAAAGCGACAAGTAATTTGTGTTGATATAGGGAATCTAATTTACAATAAATAACTATAGCATAGTCAAAGATCGGCAAAAGAAGGCACTTTATCATCCTTAGTTTGGTGTCAGCAGGCGTAAAACTAGAGAGCAGCCAGAGCTTTCGCAATCCTGAATAAATACGGGCTATAATATAGTGTAAATGATCCGAGGCGGAAAGGGACTGATTTATATTATATCCCAGACTTACCACAGTGTCAGAAAATGTAATCCTCATGGAATTGAGAAAAATAGGCGGCAGATCTTCAGTGTTATAAAGTTTCTTTGAAATCAAAATAAGCTGACTCTTTCTTGGATTTAAACTCAGACCATTATCTAGAGACCATTTTGCAATAAAAGACAAGTCTGAATTAAACCTAGCCACAATATCTTCAACCAGCCCGGGTGGTCGAGGCAGGTATATCTGCACGTCATCGGCATACAGATGTACAGATGTGTTTCGACACACTTGTAGTAAATCTTTAATATAAAGACAGAACAGGATAATTGACTTCATTTCTATAAAGCTTTGAAAGATTTGTCACTTTAAAACAATTTGCCTTTTGTTCACACAACCCAAGTTTTTAGTTCTAAAAATTGTTGGTTAATTCTTGTAACCGCTGATTCAATGGATAACCAACGAGTTAAGTAGGTAAGTTCGTAAAGTATGGTAAGGTTTTAGGAAGAAAAATATTTTTGTGTGAAAGCAGTAATTATTTTTCAGGTAAAATAAAATTTCTTGGTAAACAATATATAATCGTTTCGGTCAAAAAATCGGTCAAAATCCGTTTGACCGAATCTTCAAATTTTCTTCGGTCAAAATAAAGAGATTTCGGTCAGATTTGACCGGAAATCGGTCAAAATGGCAACACTGGTGGTGGTGTGCGCGGCCGCTCTGCTGTTGTCAGATGTAGTCGATTCATTTTCCAGCTGAGCGAGCGTAAGGCCATTGTTTGAACGAAAAGCAGCTAGCAGTGAACTTTGCTCGAACTGAGACGAGAATCTGATCAGTAATGGGCTATGTCCATTGTTTTGTTTATTTCTCAATCGAAAAGCATCAAAGTGAGAGGTGATGTTGTGGTGCAATTTTTCAACGATGTTCTTCACTAGGCTAATGGGGTTTTCGCCCGGTCTTAGCGGAATGCCACGAACAATAACATCTCTGAGACGCTCTTTACGTTGTAGGACAGCTACATCTTCTTTCAGTTTCTCGTTATCATTTCTTAGTTCCAACATATCACTCTCACATTGTTGGACTCGTAGGTTAAAAGAAACCGAAATTCACTGATCACAGATAGAAAAGTCTTCAAAACCGTGGAACAAATTGATGCAATAAAAGAAGCAAGCTAACGCAAATAACTTTTCACTTGTATTACAACGACTGTTTAATGATAATTTGTTTGAAATTGGATAAAAAGTTGTGGTAAAGACGGAGCGATTAAAAACACGTCTATTCACTTAACATTCTCTAATTTTTCTTACATTTCACTATTTTTCGGCACAGAAAAATATTTTACATCAACATTTTTTTTTTCCTCTCGACCGCAGGCCAAACACTTTTGAATATGTTTTCCCATTTCTTCTCATAATATTATTAAATTAAATTAATTTATTAAATTAAATTATTGTTACTACGCCGAACACCGGATCGCATTATTTTTATTTTTAATCAGAAAAACCAGTCATAAACGATTTAAAAAAAAGTAAGGCAGGTAGCACTACACGAAGTGAAAAGTTAAAGACAATGAGGATCAAGTCGATGCGCCTTTAAAAAACATTATGAAAAACCCCACAATCATTCGTCTTACGAAGAACGCCGCATGTAGTGGTACAGGCAAAATATATTGTGTACCTTTTTTCCATAGCGGTCGTTAAATAAGGGTTAAAACACATCCTTTTGACCTGATTCCACTAACATTTACACGAGTGATCTGGTCGGTTCCCTTAGACATGCTATAGCAGATGCCGACGATTTAGTGGCATACAGTTCAGGTCCTAAGACCAAGGTCATTAACATTCTTCTGCAGCGTGACTTCGATCAAATTAAGGGATATTGCGACAACTGGAAGTTGAAAATCAACTTTCAGAAGACGGAAATAATCTTGTTCAGAACACCATTGGCTGGGGCCTCTAGGGATACCAGAAAAAACTGGAAGAAATTGGCCAATATTGGACAAAATGGGCAACCATTGGCGGTGAGAAGCGTTGTTAGATATCTGGGTATCTGGCCAGTATCTAAATTTCGATAAACATATATTTGCTTGTCTTGCTGGGGCCAAGAAGGCTTATGCTCTGACAAGGAGACTGTTTCATAGCAGTCAACTAGATTCCAGAGTGAAGGTCATATGCTGCGTCGCTCTTATAAGGCCGATCATCGCTAATGGTTGTCCATTATCGTTTAATATAGCGCCTAGTTGTATGGAAAAGATTCGAGGTTTGGAGAGACAATGTCTTAGGGCATGACTCCGGCGCTTCCGAACGCCTGAATCCAACTATATAAAATACTATCCCAACAAGGTCCTATACGATGGGGCTCAGTTGAATAGGTTTGACAATTTCCTCAATAACTTGACTCGAAGGCACGTTGCAAGGCCGATGGCCAGCTACAATAGCCTGATCTTTGGGGCTTACTACCCAAATGAAATGTACATAGACAGTACGCTCCGGTGTGGCTTTATCCCCCAGGAGGCATTTATCCATATTGATGCAAAAGGGCTGGTTCAGACGGGGGATGGTATCCCGGTATTATACCACAGCTACCGCAGCGCAAGCGATAAGCGACTAGAGCTGTGTCAATCGTGATTGATTCGATCTTTTTGACCCGATCACAATAAAGTATTGGTGATTGCAATCACAATGCCCGAAGTCAATCGTTCATCGAGTCAATACTTTTGTTCTGTTCTGACTACTTCATTTCTTTATTATGCCCCTATTGTAAACACAACTCAATACAACTCAACTTTTACACAACCAAACTATTTTTTCGTATTATGCAAGAGCAAGACAACCTTTTTCAGTTGCAATCGTGAAGCGTTGCATATGCATACACACAGACAACCACCGCCATCTTGGTTGTCTGTTGACAGTCAACTTTTCGCTTAAGGTTGTGTTTGGCAATACCGAATTTTGAATTACAACCAAGAGACAACTCAACTGTTTTACACAATAGGGGCATTACTGATTACTGATTTCTTATCTACTGAACCAATAAATGTGTTAATATATCAAAATATTTTTATTTATTTCGGCTTATTTCGTTTTACCAACACATATTTGTTCTACAAAAATATCGCTTCTGTTCAAGAATCTCCATTTCCTAATTATTTGTTGCAGTTGCAGTTTGTTATTATTGAGTGTATTCACTCTTACAATCCATTCGAAATTCGAATGTATCTGTCTCTATCGAAACTAAATTGAACGAATGATGATTGGTGTTTTTGATTGTATTGAAATTGAATGGAGCAATACAATACTCCCATGTCCCATCTGTCATTGATTGATTGAATGATTGATTGAAATGACCGAATTATTTTTTCAACCAATACTTGAACGATTCGATCATTAAATTTGAACGATTGACACAGCTCTATAAGCGACTCATCCCCGGCGGGTACGTCACCTTGCTCAAGAGCTCGTCCGTTTTAGTACCGCAATAGCCGAGAGCGATAAATTCGATACGGAAAGTCAATTCTCTGAATTTTGGTGGCTTATTGAGAGCGGAGGGGTCAATATGCCCTCCAAGGACGGTGCGTTACTCGAGGTAACATCTTCTTAGTTCATAAGTTAGATTAAGTTAGCTACGGCCTTTCTGAGAGAGGCCAGGCTCGCCAACTTGTGGTTTTACTTCCGGGGGACGATTGACGCTGTAAGGATTCAGTCGGCTCACGGCGGCGCGTTTGTACATTGACGACTGCCAGGCGCTCAGAAAGCAATTGATAGTTACAATACGTTAAGTAGGTTAAGTAACTAGAATATGTAGTTTTTAATTTGTTTTATATAAAACTAGCTGACCCGGCAAACGTTGTTTGGGAAATGAAAAATAACTAACTTATTGTAAGTGTGTTGGGATGTAGTGTATGACTTAAAGAGGAATTGAGCGCTGTTGACGTTTTGTCCCTTTCAGAACATTAGCGGATATTGGAGAACAGTGTGTATCAGCAATGAACTCAAGATTATTATTCCTTCTTCAAATCACGATTTGTCGCGTAGCTGTACGGTCGCCAACCATGATTCCAGCAAAGTCGTCAACAACAGGTGCATGAAATCTACGCATGTGCTCTACAGCTGGTGTTTTATCAGGAATGATGATAATAGCGTGATTGTCAGTTTGTAATTTGTAAATATTTTTGTTTGGAAGCAAATAAGTTGAAAAGTTTCCTAAACAAACATATTACATATCTAAATACAATTGAATAGCGTTTTTGGTCAACATATCAACTGTTTTTATACCCTATTCTAAGGGTATATTAATTTTAACGCGAAGTTTGAACCATACCATAATATTGCCCGTAGACACTATATTTATGATCAGCATCGATAGTAATGTCGATCATCTCCGTTCGTCTGTCGGCAAAAATTGGGCCTTTAACCATAATATATACACTCCAGGTCCCCGAAATAATCAAGTTTAAGAATTTTTGAAATCCGCCCACAGACACGCCCACAAACTCAAAAAAAAAAAACAAATTTATCGAAAAAATCGAATTTTTAGCTAGAAAGGTGTTAGGAACTTTGAGTCATAAAACTGTTCTGGAGATAAAATTTTTAAAATCAGCCCACTGACACGCCCACAATTAAATAAAATAATTTTATTGAAAAGTCAAAGTTTGAGCTAGGAAACTGAAATTTATGATATAGACTCTCTAGGTGTCTGCTGGGAGTAAGAATAGGATATCCAAAAGTTCGCCAAGCGGACTGTAGCCAGTCCCTATGTTAATTGTTTGTTTTGCTCTAACATACTTTCTCACGTTTTTTCCCTATTATTTGTTACTTTTTACCCTTCAATAGCTTCTGTTTGCACTTTCATATTCAGTTCATTAACAATCACAATGATTATTCCATACGATTTGTGCAAATTTCTACAATTTTATCATTCAATTTGTTTCTGTTGTTTAAAACAAGGAATTCCGCACTTCAGAGAGAGATAGCTTGGTGAAAATGTCTATAGACCATCCAGCTCGCCGATGATGCGTCTGGCATATGGTGAATTGAGGTTATTGTAGCCGCAACGTGCGCTTTCCCCACCGCGAATGCGGTACCAAAACTAATTAAGTTTTTTCTGATAACAACAAAATTCAAACTAAAACACACGCATAAGTTCATAAAATGGTTTTTCAGAGTTTTACAGATTACAGTTTTGAGAGACTAAGTAGGTGAAACATTTTATTCTCCAGAGATAGCTATACAAAAAACTAACTTCACAAAAAATGTAATATGAAGAGGCCTTTTTGTAAGCTCCTGACCAGCATAAACGAAGGAATACGGTACGTCGACCTGGACAGATCTATTGTACGATAGGTCTGAGAAAGTTTAGGCTAGTGCATTTTCCACTTTTCTAGAAAAGGTAATAATGCTTCTAGCAGGAGACCTCTTCAAATCTTCGCTACTTAGGAGTTCTTTGACGAAGATCCTCTTTCTGATACCGCAAAGGGCTGGGCACTCGCACAAAATGTGCTCAGTGGTTTCGTCGCCTTCGAGGCACAGCTTGCACTCTGGAGAGCCGGCTAGTTTCATTTTATTTAGGTGGTATCGTAAACCGTGGTGACATGTGAGGTACCCTATTATGTAGGTTTTTGATATCATGCCGGCATAGGTTTAGGATCCTGCTGGCATTGTTTTTAAAGGGTTGGATGGCTCGTTTGGCCTGTCTTAGGCCCGGAGTGTTTTCCCAGTATGAGATACACTTAGAGTGTTCCCAGCTGTTTATAGCTAAATTGGTGGCTGCTTTAGGTGTGTAGCAGAAGGGTTCAGGTCCTGTGAAAGGGGTTTAAGAACCGCCTCTACCTAGCTCGTCAGCTTTTTCATTTCCTTCAAAACCCCCATGGCCAGGAATCCACCAGAGTTTGGTTTTGAAAATGTCTTAGAGATAACAAATAGATATTGTCGATCTAATAAAATGCAAAAAATATTTCTAAAATTGTTTAAATGTTCATTTTATAACAAGTAATACCCTCGCCTTAAGATAAATTTACCTAAGGGCTAAGGTAGTTTTACACAATATGCTTCAATTGGGATAATTTTCTGAAAATTTCTCGTTGAAGGTATTGTTAAATTCTAACATCTTCACTGCGAGAACCCATTTTTTCCCGCAACAAAAAAATTAATGAGCCGGACCAGTCATTCTGGCAACGATTTTCCTTCAAATATAAATATAAAATAGGAAAACACAACTCAACAATTAAATATTTTAATGGAGAAGAGAATGTATGTTCCTAAATACCTGAGATGTTACCAGCAATGATTAAGGGCCAATTTTCCAGTACTGAATTTACTTTGAGTACAGATGAGCTATTATGAGATAGTCGACATTGAGAGTCTCTCAGATTGCCCTCAAAGGACAAAGCAGCTGTAAAACGTCTTTTAACTGTATTTGTATTGGTTTTTGTTAAAACAAAAATGGCAGAGTATTCCGCCTCACGTAATTTAATGCATTTGTTGTGCCCCAAAATATGACATTTCATCCAATTTTGGACAATACCATTGCAAATAAACGTTGGGTCAAAGTCAATCTTCAGTAAGACTGCCTGGCTATTAAAGTTGGTATCGCTGGCACTTCATTTAATTTATCAACTTACATGTCAAAAACCATTGGAACTTATGTAAACTGCGCTGAAAATTTAGATATCATTTGTTTGTTTTTTTATAACAAAATGCAGAAGAGGAGCGAAAATTTCCTTTCATCCGGTACCTATGAATTCGAGTACGTAAGAAACAGAAAGGCCGGGGTCACACAGGTGCAAAAGCACCAGATTAGCCTCAGTAAATAAGTGATCCATAATGGGGAGCATGTTTATTGATTTTGAGAAGTTGAACCCCACACACGAACCAGTGGAGATGCCCTAAAGTAGGAGGATTACAATCTCGTTAAATCTGATGACAACCTCGCCGTAAATGAAAAGAAGCAGAAGAAGCCCTCATGTTATTCGATTGCGCATGTCTTTATTACTCTTCTTTCTTCACCACTAACCCTCGTGATTTATAAAACTCTTGTATCATTTATCTACTACATTTATCACCTCTCATAGCTCCACCGAACCAATCCTGCATAACGCTGCATAAGGTAAACTAAGAGTCAACGCCTCATTTTCGATTTCCTTCACAATTTTGTATACCCTATTCTAAGGGTATATTAATTTTGACGCATAGTTTGTAACATACCTTAATATTGCCCGTAGACCAGTAAAAGTTACTATATTTATGATCAGCATCGATAGTAATGTCGATCTAGCCATGTCCGTCCGTCGGCAAAAATTATGCCTTTAAAATGGCCCTAGACAGCTGAAATTTTAACCATATACTCTCTAGGGTCCCGAAACAATCAAGTTTACGAATTTTTGAAATCCGCCTACAGACAAGCCCATAAACTCAAAAAAAATTTTTTTGGAAAAAATCTAATTTTGAGCTAGGAAGCTCATTCTGTTATATAACAGAATATGTAGAGCGTTCTTAACAATTCAACCATACTTAGACTTTTGTCACGCCCACTTATGAGGGATAGAAATAAGAATAGGGTATCCAACAGTTCTCCCAAGCGGACTGTAGCCCGCCCCTATGTTTGAATCTAAGTTTTTAAGTTAATATTTGTTTTAATTAATCCAATTAATTAATCGCCCGTCTTTACGAAAATTATTCCTTTGTCTTCACACTTTATATTTGGAAATCCGAAATGAGAGCCCTATCTTCTTAAGGTTTCTCTGAAATACATAGGCTTTTGTATTCGGAAATTTTGAATGCAACTTGTTAGACATTTTACAAAGAGCTACCTAATTTTCAACTCAAAATGTTAAAGGCTTTCGCATGTTCTTTAAGAGTTTCTTGAGAACACTCAAAGTAAAAACTCCATTCTGTTGAATCGCAGGGCAAAAGTAAAGTCCTTCGTATTGTGAATTGGCTGTCATTTTGGGGCTGTGTTTTTACGGAAACTTTATTTGAAGGTGTAAAATTGATGACATAAAGTTGAAAAAATGGAATCGGTCAAATGTCCATCTCCTGAGTTGACTTTTTTTGTGCCCTTTTCCATAGTTCTCATCAGAAATTCGCGAATTTCTGCGACTATTTCACGATCTTCAGGTGCACAGCTAGAGTTCCATTGCTTAATCACACAAAAACTCTAACTGATATTCGACGCCATTTGTAAAATCTATTCCTTTTTTCTATAGGGGTATACCTGATGACTCACCTTGTACTTGCATAGCGCTAAAGGAACAGTAGCTGTTGAATACAATGGGTATGTGATACGCGTAATAAGATAAGCTCATTCGATGGACTAAACACTCTACCAATTAAGATGTTCATCTTATCACGTACTCAAAAGTTTAGTCCATAAATTTACTCGCAGGGAACGTCGCGGACTCTTTCATGAGTCTATGGATATACTTCCAGCTGATGCAGACCATATGGGTGGAACAAGAATACATGTTACTGCATAATGTTCCGTAGGAAAACTTTGAAAACTGTGGACAACTAGTCAGAGCATAGGTAAAACTAAAACACCACGGATTTCATCATAGTAGCACTATAGACCTGACTATTTGCAGATTAACTGCATGATGCACAAAAGCTGCTTGTGCAGCAACCATAGCCATGTGTGAGTTGCGATCCTAAAATAAACCTGAGGCATGCATTCGAAATGTACAGCAAAGTTCGCCCGGTATGAGGTTCATTAAATATGAACTTTACCCATCCTAAGGACCATCAGATAGCATGGCTGCATGCTAATTAGTTTTATAAGAAAATAGATGACACAATTGCGGCTCCCTTTGAAATCAATGCACTTGAGTTTGTCACACCTTCACCATTCTGGCGGGGAGGGTTGGATTAATTGAAAATAGTTCAAGATTCAAAGTCACTAAGTGATAACAGAGCAATTGTTATTTTCCCTCTTAATTAGTCATAGGAAATAAACACACACCCCTACCTCACAGCATGACTGCTGTTTCATGTCTAATTTATGATAAATACTTGTAGTCACATACACAAGACGATCTGCAACCCAAGGGGGTTTAAATTTATGAAGCACTTAAATTCAGCTCGTGCGCGATAATATTCTCGAATAGAATTACCTGTGACTTATGGTCTGATGCTTTGCACGTGAATGCTATTAAAAGTACATGATAACGTTTTTAAAGTTATGTCGAGTTTGCCGGTAAGGGTCATTAACAGTAATCTCTCTTAAGGAAAAGAGAGGACATCGTTTTCAAAGCAATAAGGTGCGGCATACAGTGGAATACGACAAACTTCTTGGAAGTATCATTGCTTATCTGATGTCTTCTTCACATTCTCCCAACGATTTATATTTTTCGTGAAATGTAAACTATTATTAATAAATAAACTGATTACCCCATTAAACAGTTCTAAACATATTTTTCAAACTCTTAACAGTAATAATATGGAATCAACTTTGTAAACTTATTGCAGATAATATGTAATTGCAGGATTTAGTAGGATGAGAAAATTATTTCAGGCAAACGCTAAAGGAACCTCGAGAAATTTTAAGCAAATAAAACCTCTTTAAACTGTTTACTGGTACATGATACTTACTTCTCGAAATATTACACGAAATTTGTGCACATTTGACGTAAAAGAAATTTACTGAGTGGTTAAGGTCTGCAATTATTTTTTTGAAAAAATCGTTTGAATATTTAAAAAAAAATTCGACGGAGAAGCTTTTTCCAATTCCTCTATTGGTCTTCCAGGAAGTAAAAATCGTAAGAATACTTCGCCTGTTTCTAAGATTCACACCATCATCTAAGTTGTAAGAGTCTAGAGGAGTACCGACGAGGTGAAAGTTCTCCTGTTGAGTCGCAGCGGGTTGGCACGGTGGCAAGACACGGCTTAGCTCGCCAGATGGTCGGGGATCTTGCTGCATTACAGTCTTACGAAAACAAAAAAAATCGTGGCAAATAATGAGAGGGGGGAAAAAGAGAAAAAAAAGAAGGGAAAAATGTATGTACACCACAAACATATACCTAAAATATCTACGAAGAATCGACGATAGATGAAATTGCGTCTCTTAGTTTTGGGTGTCCTGGCCCGGAGAAGTTGTGGATAGCTAGATATATATGCTATCCTATTGGAACATGGCCCTCCCTGATTGCCGATGGCCAAATGCCATCGCACCTGTCCATTCGCGTTCCATGCTTTTAGCTGCCAATGGACCCTTGTATTTGGATCCCTATGTACACACTCTCACATCTATTCCTCTCACAATCTCACCTTAAAATTTCCTCAACACACCATATTTCGATCTAATAAAAATTGTCTGTTCCGATAAATTTCATCACACATTCGTATTTTATTTTACCGCAAATAACTAATAAAACTATTTAGAACCATAGCTATCTAGATTCCGAAGGTATTTATAATTATCCCTTAGATTCAAATACAGACTTTAATAGGTATCTTATGCAACTCGTAACTAAGATACGGATACCTAACGTTAGTATATTGATCAAATTAAAATTGGAAATATTTAAAAAGGTCAGTAAGGTAATTCATTTATGACATTATAAATATACAATATATAGGAAATATATGTAACAGCAAATAGGGTTAAGATTATAGGAGTACATTATGTATGTTAGGATAAGGTAGTGCGTTATTGTTAGCTATATTATGTACTTTAAGAAAAGAGCTATCAAAACAAATAAATTTAAGCACAGAGTTGGCTAGTAATTAAATTAAACTTATATTGTTAGGAATTGAAACACCATAGCAGATTTGATAAAGGTACTTATATCGAAAGATACGTAATAATTTAAATGTATGTTAATAGTGAACGAAAGCCCAGCGTGTGTAATCGTTCTTATGTTTATTTGTACGGGTAAAAGTAAACCGTACAGACTAATTATATAATGTACTGTGGAAAAAAAGCAATTGTAAATTATGTTTAAAGTCCAACTTAGGCCCGTAATTTCCGAATTATGTCAGGTGTATGGGTATATATGTTATACAAGGTGGCGCAAAAATAACCTTCCGATGTTTTTTGGCCGACCGACCGATTATTGCTCAAATAAATAGTCACCAATATTCCGCGTTCTGGAGCAGTGTAGCGTAACATTGTTTATTAACGTGTATTTCGCATGTGTTTACTACACAAATGTCAAAACAGAACTGACATTAGGGGCCAATCGCAAAATGTATAGCATTTTCTAATAGGAGGATTACTTTTGCGCCACCTTGTATATGTAAGTTAAATATGCAAAAAAAAGAAATAGAATTCTATGACTTACTGATTTAGTGTTCCCCGCGGGTATCCATGATGTGCGCACATGATGAAGGTACCTAGATCTCCGATTCGCGTTATCCTAGATTATTTTTGCAGATTATGTACATACCATACTTACAGGAGCAAAGTTTGTCCCAGAAAATCAAAATAAAAACTAGATGAACTCGTGGCTTCAATTGCACAGTGCATGAGTGCTTGCCTGAGAAGACGCTGGTTCGAATCCCAGTGGATGAAATGGATTTTCGGGATAAAATGAAGGAAAAAAGACAGACCAGCACCACAGAAGGAGTCTGATGATCGGTTGTGGCGAACCGTGAAACAGCGCTGTAACTCCAGCCGTCCACTTAACGTGGTAACGAATGTAAGCTTATTCATTCAAAACAACATAACTTGTAGCTAGTTAGCCCAAAGAAAAAAAAAAAATATGTTCAAATAGGTATAAATACGGGTACCAAAATTATGGTAATACTTATTTCCGTGTCTTACCATTTTTCTTTAAAAAACCCTCGTGAGAATTTTCGTCCGTGAGAGGTTGTGGTGAAATCCACCTGTCGCTTGCGCTCGCCTCCGGTTCGCAATGGAGTTTTCTTTGCCTGGCCGATTTTAATTCCCAATCGATCGTTATAGAATAGATCCAGCTTATTCCCAAAAAAAATTATCCGCAGCGTAGGCGGTAGGTTTAAGAGACGTCAGGTCGGTCGTCAAGGTGATAACAAAATGGAGAATGAGGACCGGAACAGAGCTGAGCTCTTGTTTTAGGAGTCATTTAGCCAACCATTCCGCCATTTTGTTCCGGCGTCACGTAATTCGTTTCATAACGAAAGTTTGTGGGTAAGTCCACACTTCTGATAGTTACTTTTGGGACAATAAGGTACCTGAACCGTGAAGGTGGATATTACAAAGTATTTATAACAGCTACAAGGTTCTGAGACAAGTACTTTTTCTCGTAAGTGGAGTAAATACTAAGGTATGGATTTAACGTCGGGATATAGGATCTTGATAGAACTACAAAAAAATACAAAACAGCGTTGTAAAAATTCAAATCAGAACGAAAAAAGAATCAAACAACCTCAATCGAGTCAATAAACAAGATATAAAGAACTAGGACACCTAAAAATATTAATAAGGTTTTTTGAGCTAAACATCCTCGAAGAATACTATTTCGACCAGCACTACTAACGGCAAATCTTTCCCCAATTCAACACGAGAAAAGGAGCACACGCCTCACTGCAAACACCAAGGATTCATTACACTTGTGGCACACAACAACTATCTGCTATCATTCCGCATATCTTCAACAAGGTACCCAAAGGAGTTTTCAATATTTCATCAGATGGTTTAAGAAAAAACTTTTAAGGAATCAACTGGTCAATTAAAACTTCGTAAAAAAAAGTAGATCGTTCTTTCAAGAATAGATACTTAACAAAGAACTTAAACAAATATTGTAACTTTCCTTCTGCAGAAAAGTTTTTAAGAGTGAACAACTATGTGTTTCTGTTGACTTTGAAGGCCTGGCACCTGGAGTAAAGGAAATCTTCTTTGTTGCGAGCTACATACCCCCAAATAGTCCGCTATGTGTGTATGAATGCCAACATCGACTTCATCGCTAATCAGCTGATGGAACATCAACATCTCATCGTTTTGGGCGATTTTAATTTAGGTAATATGAATTGGTCATATTCAGATGAAGATAAATGTTTAATTCCATATAATATGAAAACGGAATGTGAGTTCATGCTTATTGATTCTATGTTTGCATTTGATTTATTTTAAAAGAATTATTGTCATAATTCATTAAATAGAATTCTTGACTTAATATTTGTAGATAATTATTTAGATTGTACAGTCAGAGAAGCTTTATGTCCTATAATGAGGAACTCTATTCATCACATTGCTCTATGTCTAGATTTACAATGCAATAGTCTTTCTGCAATAGGCTCTAAATCAAATAATTATAAAACGAGTTATAATTTTTCAAAAGCGAATTATAATGCCTTGAATATGTATTTAGGCTCGGTTGATTGGTTGAGTATTCTTTCTGGTCTACATCTTAAAGAAGTCTATGATACATTTGTATGTATATTAGACTATGGTTTTTCTCAGTTCGTGCCTCTCATGAGAAAAAGACAATCTTTCAAATTACCTTGGCATAACCAAAGACTAGTTAATTTGAAGAATGCTAAAAACAAAGCGTTTAAATTATTTAAAAAGTCAACATCAGATTTTCACAAGCAACGTTTTAGCCAATTGCGTCGGGAATATGAATTTTTGAATAAATTTCTGTATAAACAATATGTAACGAACACTGAGTCTCAAATTTCAAGGAATCCTAAACGTTTTTGGACATTTTTAAACAATAAAAGAAAGCTTAGTGGTATTCTGGAAAATATGGAATTCGAAGGTGCTGTTTCTTGTAGCTTGGATTCAACTTGTGAGCTTTTTGCAAAGTTTTTTGAATCAGTTTTTGTTGATCACACGAATCTTATTTCATCACTTGATAATAATGTGAATGATTCTAATGCCTGTTTAGGATCACTCTATCTTTCTCTTGATGATGTTTTGCTAGGCATACAACATATAAACTTTTCCCAAAGTGCTCGCCCTGATCGTATTCCTTTTGAAGTTCTTAAACAATGTAATTTGTCTTTGTCTTTTCCTTTAAAACTAATTTTTAATTTATCCTTAGCTTCTGGTGTGTTTTTAAATGAATGGAAATTTTCATTCATAACACCTATATTAAAAGCCGGACCCTGCCAGAAAATTGAAAACTATCGTGGAATATCCAAGCTCTCAGCTATTCCGAAACTTTTCAAGTCAATTGTTACAAAAAAACTTTATTTTACAATTAAGGAACAAATATCACTGCAACAACATGGATTTGTATCCGGTAGATCCACATTAATCAACTTGACACTATTTACAAAATATATTTTTGATTCTGTAGAGTTGGGATATCAAGTTGATGTAATTTTTACTGATTTCAAGAAAGCTTTTGATACGGTATGTCATAGCATTCTTATAAACAAACTTAGATCATTTGACATTCACTCCATGCTACTTAAGTGGTTAAAAAGCTACCTCTTGAACAGAAAGCAGTATGTAAAGATTGGTTCTTCTCAATCTAGACTAATTGAGGTCTCATCTGGTGTCCCCCAAGGTAGCCACTTAGGGCCATTACTTTTTAATATTTTTATTAATGAAATTCCTTCATTGCTAAATCATGCTAATTGCTTGATGTATGCCGATGACCTAAAGATAATAAATGTAAAAAATATTTTTGATTGTGAAAATCTCCAAAATGACTTAAACACAATAGTTCAATGGTGTGACCTTAATCGACTTACCTTGAACATAAATAAATGTCATCCTTTTTCTGTGTATCATGCATTAGTGCCTGTGAATTATGACTACCTATACAATTTCCGGGACCAGCCTTTCTCGAAAAACCGAAATTAAAGATCTTGGTGTGATTTTTGACACGAATCTTGCATTTTCGTTTCACATTGATTATGTTGTCAACAAAGCGAACTCGACGTTTGGATTTCTTAAGCGAACATGTGCTGAATTTTCGAACCCATATGCTCAAAAGTCTGTCTATATATCTTTAGTAGGACCTTTTCTTGAATATTGCTCTATAGTCTGGTGTCCAAAATATGCAAATTGTATAGTACGACTAGAAAGGGTACAAAAGTCCTTTACAAGGTTTGTTATAAGGCAAATGAAATGGAACCTTGATACTATGCCCTCTTATGCGACAAGATGTGCTTTAATAGGGTTAGATACCTTAGAAAAAAGGGCGAAATGTTCATTGTATGCTGTTTATTCATGATGTTTTCTCTTAGATATAGTATAGTATATCGTCCTGATGTACTTCAATATTTTTTGTTATATGCGCCAGAAAGAATTCTTCGAACAAGAAATACATTTTTTTATAGCCCTAGACATTCTTTCATTTATGGACTTAACGAGCCAATAACAAAGTGTATACAAAAATTTAATTCTTTTTGTACTGAAATAGATTTATGTGATGATAGATCGAAATTTAAATTATCTTTATTGAATATAAATATGTCCTAAATGATAACACTACTGTACATTTTATATAATTTATGTTGAACTGTTAAAATATTTAATCATAGCCTGTAAGAGTTAAGCTCGGTAGATGAATAAAGAATAATAATAATAATAATAATAATAAAAGTATCTCTAGGCTTCGCAAACTCTTTCTTGTCCTTTACCAATTTCTCCAATGTCTTTGGTGGAGTTGGTTGTAACAACATTTCGCCAATCAGATTTGAAAACCGGAGCTATGAAATAAACTTTCCATTCAGCATGCGGTAGAAATAGATAGGTAGAATATTTTTAAAACGACTTCTCCAAAATTATAGGAGGAATTTAATCAACACCAACACTGCATTTATTTTCAAACCAAGGGATCTGTTATGGGTGGCGCTAAGACAGCGAGGAGTTCCAGAAACCTACGGACGGATGATCATGGACATGTATGAGGGAATAAAGACAAGAGTTAGATGCCTCGTTGGCGTCAATAAGGAGTTCGCCATCAAAATCGGTGTACACCAAGGAAGCGTCTTAAGTCCCTTGATATTCATTGCAGTCCTTGATCATCTACTTGATGGAAAAGTGATGGACCATAAAATGCTTCAGTTATTCTTTGCTGACGATGGAACTATCATAAGCGAGGATCAAACGTCCGTGCAACGAGCACTTGATACATGGGCAGAAGTTTTGGAGAGGAATGGGTATCGTATTAGTCCGAAAGAAACAGATTACTTGTACTGCATGTTCTCTGATCCAGTCCGACCTACTGCAGACATTTATATGAATAGAGGAGTGATTCCCAAGAGCAAACATTTCAAATATCTGGGATCTATGATCGAAAACGAAGCAACGAAAACGACATTAACCCGGATTATCCCAGAGAATTTTTTCATTGAATTTTTCAATGAAATTTGGAAGTAAGGACACTCGTCCTATTTGTATTGTAAAAAAAATTGAAATTCGACATCTGTTTCGCTTGTCTTGCTCGACAATCAAGTGGTTTATTTCATCATATCTAATGTCTTGGTTCTCTGTATTTGCTGGCTTCAAATTTCGTGGTCTGGTGCTTTTTCCGTATGTTCCCAGCAAACTCCTAACTAGTCTGCGACGGAACTCCAAATTGTTCAGTGTACCTTTATTGTACTTATGAAGCTGCTATTCGTTTGAAATTGTCATATCAATACAATGAGCAAAAAGTGGATAATGCCATTTTTTTCACTGTAATACCAATCCGATAAAGACCGATATTTTGGTCTGATCTATCGACGCCTCCCATATTTTTATTATATCCTTTTATAAGTTTTGGCTGGGGAACTGTTATTTCTTTTTTCTCAGCACGGGAGTATCTTCTCACCGAATTTGTTGGATGTACTGGAACACAGTTTGATATCATATTTACAATGTTGTTGTCAACCGCATTGAGTTCTTAACAAAGTTCGTAGCTATAAGCACCTCGGCCTTTTCGTTTCAGAATTTTATCCGATCCACACAAGGAACAGGTTTTTACCCGGTTATCTCTAATAGTCCCAGTACCTCGTATTTTTAATACGTTTAATTCATGAAATAATTGAAGAGAAGAACAAAAATTGTCAAAAAATAAAATGATAGCATAGATATAAGCCTCGTCCAATAAGCGCATGACAAAAATCTAGAACAACTTGTGTTCCAAGAGAGAATTCTCTATTCTTGGGCGTTGAAGGTAATTTTGATCCAAGATAGGGATCAAACCAACCAATATATAGCCCCATCTAATTGGTTTTCCTCTTATAAATTGTTTAGTCGGATGGCGTCCGAAATAGGGTATCATACCCTCATCCACATTATAATTTTCTACTACTGGAGCAAACAATAAGAAGTCTTGAAGGAGGTGTTGAAAAGGTCGTACTTTGGAATAACGATCGTTTGGATCAAGTTGAGTATTATCGCAACAATGTAGTTCTCGGAAGATGTGATCGAATCTATGTATTTCTAGTAATATATTTCGATACAAGTTTCCCCAGTACATTCTTCGTCTTGATATATTATTGTAGCCACTCAATATAAGTACTCCAACAAAAGTTTTAAGCTCACTAACCTGTATATCGGCCAGAAGATTATGATGCTGGGCATATAAGTTAGAGTACTTCGTTATCATTGCAAATATAGCTTCATCGAAAAAGAGCGAGAACAGGTATAAAGAAGCTAAAGATGGATTGCGGTTGCAAGA
The DNA here is from genome assembly GCA_949715645.1 of Portevinia maculata. NCBI lineage: Eukaryota > Metazoa > Arthropoda > Insecta > Diptera > Syrphidae > Portevinia > Portevinia maculata. The sequence goes on from OX454525.1 coordinate 19,870,606, forward strand.
TACATAATTCTTTTTTTAATGAAAAATTTATAAGTCGCGCCTTCTTTTTAGTGACAAACGAAGAAAGTGGGATTTCATCCTCTTCATCAAAGTTATCCGGGTGTAAAACAATTTCTGCCACTAGTTGATTACGGGGCAAATTGTCTACACAAACCACATCTTCCTCTCCTGAATCCTCATCTGTTACATCACCTTCCAGTAACGGTGGTAAAATGAGTATTTCTGAATAAAATTCGCCTTCATCGCTTTCATCTATGCAAGTAATAATCTCATTGACAGTTAGCCTAAAAAAACCGAAACGATATGTACTGTCCCACTGTTCCATAATATGCGGTACATCAATATAAAGGGTGATTTTTTTAAGGTTAGGATTTTCATGCATTAGTATTTGACAGATCACGCGGGATTTCAGACATGGTGTCAAAGAGAAAGATGCTCAGTATGCTTTGACATTTCATCATGAATAGACTTACTAACGAGCAACGCTTGCAAATCATAGAATTTTATTACCAAAATCAGTGTTCGGTTCGAAATGTGTTTCGCGCTTTACGTCCGATTTATGGTCTACATAATCGACCAAGTGAGCAAACAATTAATGCGATTGTGACCAAGTTTCGCACTCAGTTTACTTTATTGGACATTAAACCAACCACACGAATGCGTACAGTGCGTACAGAAGAGAATATTGCGTCTGTTTCTGAGAGTGTTGCTGAAGACCGTGAAATGTCGATTCGTCGCCGTTCGCAGCAATTGGGTTTGTGTTATTCGACCACATGGAAGATTTTACGCAAAGATCTTGGTGTAAAACCGTATAAAATACAGCTCGTGCAAGAACTGAAGCCGAACGATCTGCCACAACGTCGAATTTTCAGTGAATGGGCCCTAGAAAAGTTGGCAGAAAATCCGCTTTTTTATCGACAAATTTTGTTCAGCGATGAGGCTCATTTCTGGTTGAATGGCTACGTAAATAAGCACAATTGCCGCATTTGGAGTGAAGTGCAACCAGAAGCCGTTCAAGAACTGCCCATGCATCCCAAAAAATGCACTGTTTGGTGTGGTTTGTACGCTGGTGGAATCATTGGACCGTATTTTTTCAAAGATGCTGTTGGACGCAACGTTACGGTGAATGGCGATCGCTATCGTTCAATGCTAACAAACTTTTTGTTGCCAAAAATGGAAGAACTGAACTTGGTTGACATGTGGTTTCAACAAGATGGCGCTACATGCCACACAGCTCGCGATTCTATGGCCATTTTGAGGGAAAACTTCGGAGAACAATTCATCTCAAGGAATGGACCGGTAAGTTGGCCACCAAGATCATGCGATTTGACGCCTTTAGACTATTTTTTGTGGGGCTACGTCAAGTCTAAAGTCTACACAAATAAGCCAGCAACTATTCCAGCTTTGGAAGACAACATTTCCGAAGAAATTCGGGCTATTCCGGCCGAAATGCTCGAAAAAGTTACCCAAAATTGGACTTTCCGAATGGACCACCTAAGACGCAGCCGCGGTCAACATTTAAATGAAATTATCTTCAAAAAGTAAATGTCATGGACCAATCTAACGTTTCAAATAAAGAATCGATGAGATTTTGCAAATGTTATGCGTTTTTTTTTTAAAAAAAGTTCTCAAGCTCTTAAAAAATCACCCTTTATATCTTAATCGTTAAATTAGTTGAACAGGACGATTTGCTATTGTTTTGATTTCATAGATTTCGATTACTTACTATACGCCATCAATTAAGAATTACTTACCTTTTCCTCGACATTGGCTTGCTTTTAAAAAAATAATACTTTTCACTCCTCGTTTAACACCAATGAAACACAAATAAATGAAACTTGACATAAAAATATCATCGCCTACTTTACTACAGCGCGAAAATTCGGAAAAAAATATTTAAATAAGTGGCCTTCTTTTCAGCTAGGAATTTTTATGTTAAGTGTACAATATACGGTACAGTGGGATAACACGGGTTTTAAGCATCGCTTAAGCGTAGGGTAGTTGAAGTGGCGGGAAAACTCAGTCATCTTCTATGATCGAAAAGTGCCCCTAAACTTAAAGGAAAGCTCTACACCGCAGTTGTGCGCCCAGCGCTCACATACGGTCCACAATCTTGGACAGCATACAAAAATTATGCGGGCAAATTAACGGCAGCTGAGATGAACATTAGGCTGTCCCGTCAACATTTTTTTTGGAGTATCTTAACGAAAGACCCCGCAAAAGTTGCGTATTGAATAGCATTCAACGGAACAAAAAAACAAAAAAAAATCAGAGGGTACTTTTGGGCCTCTACCGCCCGCTGAAATTTAAAAAAAAATAATATTTTTTTTCTTATTTTTTTACATTTTTAATTTTTTTTTAAGAATTAATTATGAACATTGAAGATGTAAACTTTACTATTTTATAAAGATATCTATTGATCGCTGATATTTATAAATCTATCAACAATTTCTGCAGGTGCCTACTTGACTAGATACGAGTATTTTATCATTTTAGTTTCTTAAAAACTTGTTAAAAAGCTTTTTTTAAATTCCTTACCTCCCCTATCAGAAAAACCGTTTTATTTTTATAGTCGCATCGTGTTAAGTTGTTTGGTTTTTTTTTTAATATTAAAATCGTAAAATCAAAGTAAGTTGTTGACCTGGTCGAAAAGAACCAAAATGTGGTATCGTATTTCTCTGAAAAATATTTTAAACGTAAAATGAGTTCTGGATCCTGTCGACAAGAAAAAATGTTTCCCTTTTTCGGCCCCTTTAGTGAACTAAACGAAAATAAGTTACCAACAGTAAAATATGTAGTCAAATATGTATTTTTCATACAAAGTGATCTCAAAACTAAAGAAAATGGAAAAAAAATACGTCTAATTCAGAACTTTTTGTAATTGTAAGTACAGACATCGAAAAGATATGGAAGAATGCGTCGACTCCAATTGTGTGTCATAGTCGAATACTAGAAATAATGAAAGATACACAAATTTGTTTGACATTGCATCGTGTAACTGTGATTCCTTTAAAGACTTTCATTGTGTAAAGAATAAAAAAGTGCCTTTAAATGAAAGAACATTTTTAGTTGACCATAGAAATGACAGAAAAATGGGGATCGGTGCTATTGACAAGGTTGAAACTCAAAAAATTCTAAAGCTACCATCCGTAGCAAGAGTTTCTGATCGATATGTGCTTCCCGTACGATCTGCTGCAGCAGTTGCTTCAGCAGAACTCCAGGAAGTTGGAATAATTGAAAACACTAATAGGACTCTAGTTATTGATAAAAATAAAATATTTCGAGCTTTGTCAAAATCAAGAGAAATCCTATCAAACCAATGCGATAATGTCGTAATTCGCAGTATTTATTTTGATGAGCGAAAAGATAAAACTCTCACTTCCGGAGAGAAAGATGGACAATACTATCGGAAGGAGGTTCTTGAAGAGCATATTTCCATTCTTGAAGAACCAGAATCCATATTCTTAGGCCATATAACTCTTAAATCTGGTGCAGGAAAGTAAATAAGTAACTCAATGCTTAATTTTTTCAAAAACAAGCGATTTGATTTGATAAAAATTCTTTGCATTGGATGTGACGGCACTGCAACCAATACTGGCTGGAAAGGAGGTATAATTCGCTACATGGAAATCGAATTAGGTCGACCATTAGAGTGGGCAATATGCTTACTTCATGCGAATGAATTGCCACTACGACATCTCTTCACGAAATTACATAGATGGATCTACTTTGGGCGCTCGTGAATATTCTGGCCCTATCGGTTAGTCAATAACCGGTTGCGAACATACTGACGTTGCTCAATTTTCACCTGTAACCGGAAATACACCTGAAATCAAGCAAAAAAGCGTTGATTAATTGAGTACAGAACAAAATTTTCTTTTCGAAATGTGTCAAACTATAAAAACAAGTTACTGATCTCCCGGACCAGCAAATTGACATACTGGGAAAATGGCACATTCCAGATGGGTCACAACGGCAAATTGATAACTTAGACTTTACATTAGTTTAAGTAACCCAACTGAAAACCATAAAATTCTTGTGGACTATATAATGAAAGTGTATGCAACCGTTATTGATAGATGGCCCGCAACATGTTTTTCAACTCATCTCTTTTTCAAGATGGTTGCAATACAACTTAAAATCAATCGTTGATCCTGCCAATGAGAGAAACGCTGTTTTCGCACATCCTGAAAACATTTGGTCTACGTCAGAGAGCTTGCACTAAAACGAATTATAAAAGCGAGGCAAACCCATACATCAAACCGGATATTTAAGCCGCCAAACATTAAATTTAACGCTACGGACATAATTTTTTAAAATGAATGTCAAATTACTTCACCACCTAGCTGAATTAACCGATGATGAACTTTCATTGCCGGTGCAAAGAAAATAACCGAAAATACCGGAATTTCCTTGTCACACGCAGTGTCGAGAGTACATCAATTCTGTGACCGAAGCAAGAAAATGTCTTATCGAAGCAAAGTCGAGGGAAGAACATGTACGAAATAAAATAGAATCACGGAGCAAAATGCCTTCTTTTAATTTCAAGGGTCAATTTTCAATATAACTTTTTGCATTGTAAGTATATATTATTATTTTTAGGTCCTTTCATGAACTTTTTTTTATTTTTTTGAAGGACACTAAAATATGTTCTACTTAGCCTTAACTTAAATTTAATAAATCAAATCAATAAATTAATATAATAAAATAAAATAAAAAAAAGGAAAAAAATATAGTTTGATACTTTCTTTAAGCCTCGGTAGAGCCCCAAAAGTCATGTCCAAATCAAAAAGTAAGTACATATTCAGAATCTACTCGTTAATACGCAACTTTTGATACCCCTTTCGATAAAAAATTCGAACAATTTTTTTTCTTCATACAACGACGGGACACGCTAATGAACATGCTTCGCATGACAGCAGAAGTAACAAAGATTGTTCGAATAAGAAGTTCCAAGATCCAAAAAAGCCTTCAGGTCAAAGAACCTATCTCGAAAAAGATGGAACGCGACCGGCTCAGTTGGTACTGTCATGTTCAAATGAGAGATCCTACGAATCCTGTCAGAATGTGATTATCAATCAACGTTCCAATATGCGAAAGAGAGGCAGGCCTAAAACTTCCGGATCACACAAATGCCGCAAAACCAACATTTCATTGTCCTCTGCGACAAAGTGATTCAAAATCTGGAGGTCTACCGAGCCTCGCCGTCATTACACGATGAAGAAAACGTTGGTGTCAACAAAAACTGATTTTTGAGAATAATAGGCACGTAGACATTTCATCTGTTCATCGAATTCCATAAGTTGTGGAGTCCCGTAATTTTTTTGTTGCTAGTTAATAAAAACTCAGAAAAACCAATATTATGCATTATTTTAGACTCGCTTGATAGAAGATATTATTTACTTTCTTCCTCAATTCCTCTTTCTCTCTCGTTGTTTTTATTTTATTTGTAAATCGGATTATTTATGTGGTTCTAAGGACTTTTCGTTCAGTGGATGTGACAACGGTCTCTTTGTTAACCCTTACTACAATTTCATTTCCAAATAATGGCTTGTTTTTGCCTGTATTTTTCCGTATATAGCTAAAAAAAAGACACCCTTTAGATACATGATATCACCCTTTTTAAATCTGTTTGGTGACGGTTTTTTGGCATTGAGCCATTTATTGTTGGACTGTTGTTTCCCTTCGATTTCTCCCCTTAGTTTGTGTTTCACTCTAGTACGAAAATGAACCAAGTTCTGATTATTTATTCTCTCTTAAAAATACGTCTGACGATTTTGCCTTAGTAAATAAGTGCACAGTGTTTTTATACAATAGACATCCTCAGTAGTTTCTGAGGATAGTTATCGGATTTTTTTTTGAATTATTTGTGGTCGATTTATATAGTTGATGTGGATGTGACGCGATTGAATCAATTGATCAAGCTCCATTCTACTGTGTGGCTTAGAGCTGCTTAGCCTTTGAGGGGTTTTCTTTTGTGGCAAGGTGGGCCTGATGTTATGTTTAAAGGTTTGGTAAATTGGAGCAGATATCGTGGTGAAGTTGATTGAATGTGTATAGTGTGTTTGGCGACCTGGGCTCTGAAGACTTGGCAACGCTGTGCACACAGCCCAGATGGACACCAAGATTTGTGGTGGCGATGGTGTAGAGGGTAGTGTGTTGGCCTTTGACCCGTGCGGTGCAGGTTCAATCCCCATGGCGAACAACCATACACCCTACCCATTAAAGGATAGAAATGAATAACACCTTGTTTATCCAACCTCTACACCAAAAAGAGGATTTCTGCCTGGTAGTACAATGGACCGTTACCGAGTCTGAGTGTTCTGGGATTTGGATTTCATTTTTTATAAAAAAAGATCGAGAGACTTGCTAGGTTAGGTTAGGTTAGGTTGTAGTGGCTGTCGGCCGAGACCGACACACTTAGGCCAGTGACAGGCCCATTGTGATGCCACACGGATGTATCATCCTCCTACTCGTTGAACCATTTGGAGCTTCTGATGAAGCTTGACAGACTTTTTATGTCGGTGTTAATGAGATCGTTAAGATCATTGTAAAAGAAGGATCCTAAATGGAGTTTACGTCTTTGAGAAAGAGCAGGGCACGTGCAGAGAAGGTGGAGAACCGTCTCCTCCTCCTCCTCGTCCATACAGCTTCTGCAGAAGTCATTTGCATGGACGCCAAGCCTTGTTGCATGTCTGCCTATGAGACAGTGTCCGGTGATCACACCAATTATAGCACCAATGTGAAGTCTGTTTAGAGAAATCAAACACTTAGAGCGTTTCAGATCCAGCTTTGGCCAAATCTGCTTTGTCGCTAGACAAGTGTTGCCGCTTGTCCACCTAAGGTTACAGTTCTCAATGGTCTGTCTCATAAACATGAGTTTGCATGTAGCGATTGGGATGCCTAGTGAACCTTTATCAGGTAAAAGGGGCAGTGTGGTTCCTTTTCTGGCGAGTTCATCCGCCCTACAGTTCCCTGGAATGTCTGTATGTCCTGGCACCCAGCATAGGTGGATGTTAAAATGCTTCGCCATCTCCACTAGAGATGACCGACAGTCTCGGACTACGATAGAGTTTGTGGACCCAGAATCCAGGGATTTTAATGCAGCTTGACTATCTGAGAAGATCCAGATATCCGTAACGGATATCACGTTCTTCTTCAGCCACGACAGGACTTCTTTAATAGCCAAGATTTCTGCCTGGAACACACTGCAGTGATCAGGGAGTCGAAAGGAGAGGCTGAGATTCAGCCTGTCAGAGAACACACCACCTCCTACCCCCTCGTCGGTTTTGGATCCATCAGTATAAAAATGGATCGATTTATTTTCGACGGGTGGCCCTTCCCAGAATGTTCTGGGAGGGATCTTGACATTGAAGTTTTTGTCAAAAAGGGTCTGAGGGGTGATGTAATCTATGTTACTGGGGAGGATTCTAAATTTTTTCAGAATAGAAGCGTGGCCGATTTCATTCTCGGACCATTGAAACGTTGTTTTGAGGCGGATAGCCGCACTAGCAGCCACTTGCTTGCTAAAGATGTCCAGGGGTGTCAGGTGAAACAGAATGTCCATTGCAGCAGAGGGGGTAGTGCGCAGTGCACCACTCATGCAGAGACAAGCTGTACGTTGGACTTTGCCTAGCTTATCGCGATTTATCGCTTTATCAAGGGCAGTTCACCAAACAACCACCCCGTACATAAGTATCGGTCTAATTACCGAGATGTATAGCCAGTTGGTAATGCGGGGTTGGAACCCCCATTTGTTACCAATAGCTTTTTTGCAGGAGAAGAGTGCTGCTGTAGCTTTACGAACTCTTTCCTGAATGTTAGGTTTCCAGCTAAGCTTTCTATCCAGAATGAGACCCAAGTATTTTGCCTCGTCTGAAAAGACTAGACTTGTGCCCCTGATAGAGGGGGGATCAATGTATGGAACTTTATGTTTCCTAGTGAATAGAACAAGTTCGGTTTTGTGGGGGTTAACACCCAACCCACAACGATCTGCCCATGTAGTTAGCTTATTAAGAGCGTTTTGGAGAAGTTCTTTCAAGGTGTTTAGAGACTTGCTAACGTCAGACAAACATCCAAGAGTATCAACTGTCATGACAACGTTCTCAAATTTGCTGTTTGGTTCGAGAAACTGGCCGCGAATATTGTTTTTCCCTTACAATTAAACATGCACGATTTTTGTAATCTTTATTTGTTACCTAACAAGCTAAAAAAATGGGCTAATCGCTGTGGCTTGGGTATCAACCCCCACAAAACAGAATTAATCCTCTTCTCCAGGAAACACAAGATTCCGCACATCGACCCACCCTCTATTGGTGGTATAAGATTAGTATTCTCTGACGAAGCTAAGTTCTTGGGTCTTATCTTCGATAGGAAGTTAAGCTGGAAACCCAACATACAAGAAAGGGTAAAAAAAGCCACAGTGGCACTTTTCTCTTGCAAAAAAGCCATTGGCAACAAGTGGGGTCTACAACCCCGCATAACGCATTGGCTATATGTATCGGTCGTAAGACCGATTCTCACATATGGGGTTGCTGTCTGGTGAACTGCCCTAAGTAAAGCTATAAACTGTGCTAAGCTTGGCAAAGTCCAACGCACAGCTGGTTTGTGCATAAGTGGAGCACTCCGTACAACCCCCTCTGCAGCACTAGATATCCTGCTACATCTGTTACCACTCGACATTTTTAGTAGGCAAACAGCAGCCTGTTCTGCTGTCCGCCTTAAGGCTACCTCGCAGTGGGTTAACAATAACATTGCCCACACCACCATTCTGGACTCATTTGAGTCTCTACCAGGAAACATAGATTACACCATACTCCAATTACAGTTTGGAAAGAACTTTCAAGTCACTATTTCTTCCAGATCATTCTGGGAGGACGCTGAATTTGATCTACTTCTACACCGATGGATCAAAAACTAGTGACGGGGTTGGTGGCGGCGTTTTCTCCGAAAGGTTAAATCTGAGTCTCTCTTTCCGTCTTCCTAATCACTGTAGCGTATTCCAGGCGGAGATTATGGCGATAAAAGAAGCCCTGACGTGGCTGAAGAGAAATGTGATATCCACAAAGGATATCTGTATCTTCTCGGACAGTCAGGCCGCGATCAAGTCCGTGGATTCAGTATCTTCAAACTCCATTGCAGCCCTCGACTGCCGTTCATCTCTTATGGAGATGGCGGAGCAGTTTAACATTCACCTCTGTTGGGTGCCGGGGCATAGAGATATTCCAGGAAACTGCAGGGCTGATGAACTCGCCAAAAAGGGAACCAAACTCCCCCTTTTACCTGAAAAGGGTTCTCTGGGTATCCCAATCGCTACCTGCAAACTTTTATTCAAGCTATCTGCAATCGAGAGAACAAACCTTAGGTGGACAGGTAGTAATACATGTCTAGCGACTAAGCACATCTGGCCAAAGCTGGACCTGCGACGCTCTAAGAGTCTGATCTCACTAAACCGACTGCATATTAGCTCCACTATAGGTGCCATTACAGGGCACTGTCTGATAGGCAAGCACGCATCGAGGCTTGGCGTTTATTCCAACGATTTCTGTAGAAGTTGCTTGGACGAGGAGGAGAAGGAGACTATACTTCACCTTCTCTGCACATGTCCAGCTCTCTCCCATAATAGAAATCTTTATCTGGGAGATTTCTTGCTTAACAATCTTAACGACTTGGCTAACGCTGACGTTAGAAGTCTATCGCGCTTCATAAGAAGCTCTAAATGGTTTAACTAGTAGTGGGGAAACCCCTCGATCCGTGTGGCATCGCAATGGACCTAATCCTGGTCTAAGTGTGTCGGCCTTCTGTTGACAGCCACTTTAACCTAACCTAACCGAACCTACCTAATAAGTGATGTATAAGTGAGATCACTTATACTCTTGTAATAACACGAACACCTAAATAGCATAACAACAACACATGCCTGTTGGTCTCACTCTTTGATTGTGCTACTCCAGTCAGTTGTAATTTTGAGCTTGAAGAATAAAGTTTAACTTATACCAAATTAAGTCAACAGATCTTTTAGTAGAAATACAACCATAAGAGGAAACATAATAAAAGCTCGATTTTTTTTTTTTTTTTTTTTATAATTTGCTTACGCTAAAGAGATTTTTTTTTCTGTTACATACAGTACCCTTAAATGCTAAGAACACAGTGTAAGCTACTTGGTATTAGAAAGAATAGAGAGATAGGAAAGAAGTGTTTGGGTGCAGTTGTAGGGCTTTTCTCCACGGGTGGTGTGTCTAAGTTACTTAGGGAGATTGCGATTTCATGTATTCGGTATAAAGTAATGGACTTGGCCGGGATTCGAACGCACGACCTTCCATTCCGTAAGCGAATACACTACTACTGCACCATTGCCACCCGTAACTCGATTTGCGCACAAGTTACAATTTATTCCACTTGCGCAAATTGAGAATGTGTGCAACTCGAATGTTTAAAAAACATCTAGAAAACATAACAGAAAACGTGTTTACAAACGCTTTCATTTATAGTCAATTTGATGTATTACAACGAAGATTAAAAACATTTTCCATTTTAACGGCTATTTCGCCGTAAGTTTGGAATAGGAAGATTTCTTGAAAACTTCTGATATTTTGTTCAGCACTTTTAAGAGTGCCATTAAAATCATAATAGCATCTTGCGCTGGGCTTGAATTTCCACAATTAAATTGTTTTTATCTTTGGATATTTCCGCTTCTTCAATCGTGTCCATATGCCAGTCAGTTACTTCGTTAGTCGTGTAAACTTTTATGAAATAACGCATTTCTAGCAAAGCACGTACAGTTTTCCTAAATTCGTTTAAAAAGTTGACTGTTTGCGTTATTACTTCATTACTTCTGTCAACTGACTAACGAAACAATTAAAGCAAAATGTTTGAAAAGTATGAATGCTCAAAGAAATGCCGCATTTTGTACTAAGGGCTCTATTTCCATTTAAGTGTGTTAGGAAAACGAGCGGTAATGCAAATATTTTACCTTGTGCAGAATTCGAGCATTTGGCTGTCTTGATTACATTTCAGGTGCCACTCACGTCCTTTTATATAGCCTTGTTTTTGTAACGTTCACAAATTTGTTGTTTTGGGTTCTTTTAGACAATAAATTTACATTGCAATTTCGTAATATTATTTCTATTATCTGTTTCTTTTTTATAACACAGCAATACTGGAAAATAATTCACTAAGGACACTCTTTGTTTTTATACCCTATTCTAAGGGTATATTAATTTTGACTCATAGTTCGTAACATACCTTGATTCTGCCTGAAGAGTACACCCCTTAAAATACTATATTCGTGATCAGCATCGATATTAATGTCGATCTAGCCATGTCCGTCTTTCCGTCGACAAAAATTATGTCTTTGAACTCGAGGTAAAAATCTAAAATGTCATACACTCTCTAGGGTCCTGTACTAATCGAGTTTAGGATTTTTTAAAATCCGCCTACTGACACGAACACAATCTCAAAAAAAAAAAAAAACAAATTTATCGAATTTTGAGCTACAAAACTGAAATTTTTAATATATGATCTTAAGAATGCTAAAATCCGCCCATGACACGTGCACAATTAAAAAAAAAAAAAAACAAATTTGAGCTAGGAAGCTCAATATAATTTATACTCTCTAGAGCCCCTTAATGCTCATGTTTAAAGATTTTTTTAGATCCGCCCACTGACACGCCCACTTAAAAAAACGTTTTAGTGAAAAAATCATTTGCAAAGTCGTTTTGAACAATTCGTTTGCCATGCCCACTTTCAAGGGACGTTTTTTGACAAAAACATTGTTTTTTCAATGTTGTATGTAGATCCTTCTTAACAATTCTCCCATACTTTGATTTTTGTCTCGCCCACTAAATCACGGATAGGAATATGAATAGGGTATCAAGCAGTTCGCCCAAGCGGACTATAGCTTTTCCCTATGTTTATAAAATGATTTATTTAGGCGGAGATTTCAACGCTAAGAACATATCTTGGGCATCAAGATTAACAAATACAAGAGGAAGAGAACTCCTTGAATATATTAAAAAAACCAATGTTAACCACCATTCAACGGGAAATCCCACGGGACAGTAACCACAGATAGGAACAAAATCCCGGATGTTGTCGACTTCTTCTTAACTAAGAATATTTCCTCAAATAATACCCAAGTTAAGGAAGGGCCAGATCTTGACTCAGATCACTCATATGTGCTGCTAAAACTTGGTAATAAAATTATAATGAAGGAATACAAACCACGTCTAGAAAACAAACTAACTGACTGGACACATTTCAGATATTTTATAGATGAACGCATCGAACTATCCACAACAATTAATACAATAGAGCAATTAGAAAGTGAAGTACAGTCCTTCACCCTAGCTATACAAAAGGCTGCATGGGCTGCAACGCCTGAATTAAATAGCAAAGTTAAAAGAAACGTGTATCCCAACGAAATTTGCGACATTATATCAGAAAAGAGACGAGCTCGCAAACGATGGCAACTGTCAAGAGCTCCAAGTGATGAAAGTAGACTTAATACACTGAACCAAAAAGGTACACCATATTAAAGAAAAAGGTCATCTATATGATTTAGAATTCATCAATTTAAGTCCAGTGAACCTTTTCATCCATATGATGAAGCAGAGTTCATCAATATGATGACAGTTTTAAGTGATGAAACTCGTTCATCATTCATCAACTTTGTTCGTCAATATTACGAAAAATTATGAACCAAATTTCCCCTCCATTTTGATGAATGTGTACATCAAAATGATGAATTAGTTCATCATATTGATGATCGCAGTCATGAATATGATGAAAATTCAAAGAAATAGATCATCATTTAAGCATATATTATCATCAATGTGATGAATGCATTCATCATATTGATGTTTTTATTTTTCATATTGATGACCGTATACATCAATATGATGGAAATTTTCCATCAATTCAGTGAATATATTCATCAATAAGATTCACATTTTCATCATATTGATGATCGTATACATCAATATAATGAATATTTTCCATCAATTCAGTGAATATATTCATCAATAAGATTCACATTTTCATCATATTGATGATCGTATACATTAATATGATGAACATTTTCCATCAATTTAGTGAATATATTCATCAATAAGATACACACTTTGATCATATTGATGATCGTATACATCAATATGATGAACATTTTCCATCAATTTAGTGAATATATTCATCAATAAGATTCACATTATCATCATATTGATGATCGTATACATCAATATGATGAAAATTTTCCATCAATTCAGTGAATATATTCATCAATATGGTTAATATGATTCATTCATGCAATGATACTATTCATCAATATGAAGCATTTATATTCTTCGTACTGATGATCGGCTTCATCAATATTATGAACAAATAATCATCTTAATGATGGTCATTCAAAATTTGTTGGTTGTCACAGATACCTTTATGTATATGGACCATGATGAATATATATATGAGTTCTATATACATGAACCATTTTATGCATCACGGTTCATCTAAAAAAATTATCTCTTCATTATTAAGATTCATAATATTGATAAATCCAATCATAAGTACGCAGAACAGGGACGCATCAGGTTAATGAACTGTAGTTTCATCGCATTACTGAATTCTATTAATAATACTGATGAAAATGTTCACCTAGAAATAGAAAAGGCCTCATTAAAAAATCATCGTTATAATTATTACTTATCCCAACATTTCCACATTAGTTCAGAAAGCGTCTTCTAATATACTGCATGTACCTTTAGATAAAATGCTCCAAAGCCATCATTTCTCATTTTAAAATTCTGTTTCAGGACCTTTCCTTCTAAACTTTTTATAGAAAAATAAAAGGAAGATGTAGAATTAAATTTAAAATGTTTTATTAGTATTGTATTCGTCTATAGGATTAACAATAGGTAATTGAAATGTTTTATAAGTATTTTATAAGACTTTAAGAGTTTCTACTATTGTACTTAGTCGAGAAGTAATATCTTTTTTCATTGGTTCTATGGAATAAAAAAAAATACTGTACAAAAACCCAAAAATGCTCGCAGGCAGGTGGGTACTGCAAATTAAAAACAAAAAAAAATTTTAGACAAATGTCTACTGCACGCAGTAATTTTTTAAATTTAAGTTTGTATCCGTCCAGATACACGAAGTACTCTGCAGCAGCATCATTTTTTAGCAAGGCTAAAATAAATGGTTGAATGTTGTTGTGCTGGCTTTTACAAAAATCCAGGTGGTCTTCAATTTGTTGAACACTTTCTCCCTCAAAAATGAAAGCCTGTTGGGAGTCTTTGATGGTGAACCTTTGAATTGATTTTGGTCGTGATGTTGTTGACTTCATTACAACTGGCCTTGTTGGAAAGAGGTAACAGTGCAAACTTCTAAGGAGACAAAGAACCGCATCTTCTATAGATAGTAAAAACATAAAGAGAAAAAGAGAATTGTAATTATGTTTATTATGAATACAAAGGAATTATATTTCGTGTTAATCATTGAAAGTTTTATAATATAAACATTGCATCTGGGTATTGCAATTCTTAAATGAAAACAAAATTGAGGCAACTCCTGCACGCAGTTATGTTTCAAGTTTCAGTTACATATGTATAAAATCTATTCTTTAACGTCTATTTCTGTTTACGTAATTTTTACCTTTGTTCGCATCGCAGTCTTTAATTTGGGTAAGCATTTCTGTTGTTTTCTTGTCTTTAATGTTTTCTATGAGGAACTGTTTGATCATTTTGAAATTAATTTCCCAGTTCTCGCATATATTCTGGCTTTGAGGGTGTAAGGCTTTGAAGTCTCTGTCAATCTATTAAAAGATAGAAAGTTGCTTAATAAATAAAAGTTATTAAAGGTTAAAACTATACCAAACGATAGCCATTCAAATTTTTATATTGCGGCCATGCCTTAAAAATCTCCTCCTGCGTTGAAAATTTTCGAATTTCTAGAAGTCGGTGCTTGGTGCATGCATCCCAAACACTATCGAAGGCATCAGCAGATAAATTGTCAAAATTTAAGCTTTTAACACAATCTTGTGCATCAGGCTCCGGGGCTTAAAAAAATTATTTTATAATAGTGATTGAATGTCCATCACAACTAATACTTACTTAAGTTCCGTTCATACGATTTTTTTGTTGGCGATGCTTTAATCTTCTTCGGTTCCAATGTTTTCTAGAGCCTTTTTATGTTATGCAGTTTGGTGTAAATTTTACCTCGCTTTTCGGAGCGGTAATACTCTAATTTTTCTGTTGGAAAACGGTCCAATATCTCTCTTTCTATCCTGTAGCTGGTTTTTAATGACAAGGGAATGCTCCTTTCTTCAAAATACTCTGCCACAAGACCGATGAGTAGTTGTCGGTGCTCACTTTGAAATTTTTTGTGAGTATTATAGTATTCTACAATAGCATGTCCATGTTTTTTTGCTGATAGCATTACTGATAAGTCTATGGATTGACTTTTATCCGGTTCGGGCAATGACGTGGGTGACGAAGCTCTGGATGAAATATTTGATGTTGATGGAGAACTTGGAGTTCGATATTGGACTTCGGATGATAAACGTGGCTCATTGCCCGGTAATAGGGGCATGCCAATTGAATCTCGCCACTTTTCCAAATGGTGTTCAAATAGTATGCGGTCACCATGTTTAAAACTGGCTAGCAAGCTTCTTACATGAGCCTCTTTTATAATTTTTAAAATGTTAACAGTAACATTTTCATCTAAGGAAAAAAAGATTGGAGAGGTTAACCTGGGACTAAATTTAATCAGACGTTTGAAAATGATAAAACATTTCGGGGTACAAAATGTGATTGCAATCATAAGAAAAGGTAAATTAAGCAATGAAATGATCATCTTACCAAGCAAGTATTCATACATATTTAGGCAATCCCAACTCTTTAAAAGGAGTTTTAATTCCTCATCAACGTCCAAATTGTTGCTTGAATATTCCGTGATGGGCACTAACTTGTAGAAAGAAGCTTGCTGCTGTTCTGCAGTATTAATGATTTCTGGGTTTTCTTCGCATAGTGTCAAATGTTCACTCTCCTCCAATGCCATGGAGCTCTCAGGCAAATTTTCCATGTCTAAATAATATGTATGTAGTAATATATGTAAGTACCTAATTGTAAAAAGGTACTTTGAGCTGTAATAAATATAGTTTGTATACGCTACTGTTGAAAATGTTCCTTAAGCCGTATAATGTATTTTCCTTTTGATGTTTTTGTCAAAGTAACAGGAGGTCCAATAACTTTATCAAATGTTAGGACTTTAAATTCGCCAAACATAATTTGATCAACCTCATAAGCTCTGAAGTGTGAGTTGAAATAAATGTGCAATAATTTTTGACAAAACATTAATATAGTGGCTTCAGCTTGAACTAAAAATCCAATAAAATCCAATTTTATATTTTTTGCCAATATACTCTATTTCATCATAAAATGCTAATTTACTACCTTCTTTTAAGTTTAATTTATCTCGAACAATATTAGCAAATACAGTTTCGCATTTATGTTTTTCTTCTAAGTGAATTTCATTTATATTGCTGTTAGAATGAAGAATTAGATTTGCAAACTGGAACTGAAATTTTTTGGACAGAGTGAGACATATATTTTTTCTTGAAGTTATTCCGTGGGCATACACCTTGAAAGGCCTGTGCTTGGCTTCAAATTTAAAACACCAAAAATTTCTTGCCGGCCCTGATTTTTTTAGTATAGTGGGATAGTGTGTCAAAAAATGGAATTTTGGTTTCAAATTATCATTGAACAACTTAACATATTGCTCATTATGATGTTTAATTTTCGATTGTAAAGTTGAGATGAGCAACTCTGTAACTTCAAAGGACAATATTAAATCCGTGATGTCAATTAGTTCAAGAAAAAAAGCCAAACTTCATCATCACAGGGAATCAAATCACCGATCATGAGGGGTAAATACATAGTAAAAGTAAGCATTTCACGTGCTGTCAATTTCAAGTGTTTATTTTTTAAGTGGTTCATTGTTAGTTCGGTTGAAAAATTTCCAATCTCCGTTGGCCCATAGTCGAAGGTTTGCTTTCTTTTATTAAGCATTTCCAATGTCAAATACTGCATTTCCTGAGTCAGATATAATATTATGTGAGAAAGGTCATAATGGAATATTCCTTCACATAAGTCATGCATTGCATCTACATAAAAGTTTTCTACCACATGGAAGGAAGGTATTTTGTTAAATGGGCTTTCTTTTGTGATACCAGTTTTTTTAGGATCACACAGAGATACGTCATAATTGTAGTTATCGACGGTTCGAATATTCTCTTGTACTTCAACACCAAGCTTATTGCAATTTCCTCGGTCCAATTTACAAAATCTACAAAATGAAGTGCTCGAGAATGATTTTGAAAAGTCAAGAAGAGAGTTTACTCCCAGGTTATCCCCGAGAAAAAGAGCCATTATAAAATGAACGCGATGCATTTCTCCATTGCCAACTGATATGTCTACTCCAGTCTCTTCAAGAGATATCAGCTCTTCGATTAGATAATGTAAACAGTCCTCGTTTCCGATATTTTTCAAATCTTTGGATTTTATTACTGCTGCCAAAAAAATACTCTCCAGTTTAGAACTTCGCTTTGGAAAGCAAGGAAATGAGTAATAAAAATTGCAAACGGAATGAGTTGTTGCGTGTGCACCTAGCGGATTATTTACAGCGAAATCATCAGCGTACAAAAAGTAGGGTATCAAAGTTTTGCCTGGATACATATCACGTTACTTTTTCCAAACCGGCCCTTGAATAAAATTCGTGTACTTTTTATCAGAGTATAAGGAGTTCATATATTTCAATATTTCCAACAGTATATTTTCTTGCTCAAAAACTTTTCGAAATTGTGACTTTAGTGGTAAGACGCTGCCCTTGCATATTTTTTCTCCGTACACCAATTGCGACCGAAAGTAAATAGGCTGGATATCGCTTTTTATGGTAAACTCTTAAATGTCATCCATACACCCTATTCCTTTTAGTGTTTGACATAAATTATGATCCTTGGCACAGTGTTTAAATGGATCTCGGCAGCTAAAAACCATACTCAGCAAATCGGGTTGAGCCTGAATGTTATTATTAAGATGATCTTGTGCAAACGTTTTGATCTGATCTAGCAAAGGATCTATCAAATATACGAGTATCATGACTTGTTTTTGAATTTCGTAAACATTTTTTCGGGAAAAATTATGATTCCCATGTAGGAGAGTTAAAAATTTTAATGCTTCATCAAAAATATTAGGTAAGAATTTATTTTGGTTTAAGTTTTCAGCTACCATTTGATGAGAGCCATTAGTTGTACTGCCATCCATATCAAAACTACTATTTTCATTTGATGATGCTGGTAAACTTTCATCCGAGGCATTTGAATTTACATTTTCTTCTTCCATGCATTTTAAGCTTGTAGTAGGACAGTGCTTTCTCAAAATATGCCGTTTGTAATTTGAAAGAACTGTGAAACACTGAGCGCAAGAATTAACATAGCAAATAAATTCGCTGTTTTGTTCCAAATTATGTTTCTTTCTAAGATGTTTGCCTAATGCAAAGCCATTATCTATATTAATTCTGCACAAAAAACACTGCATTTTAATTGTGTGCAAATATATACAAGTGGGGTTCTTTTTTTGTTTAACTGAAAATTAAAAAAAAATAATATCAATTCTGCTACTAAACTGTGGGAAAAAATTATGAAACAATGTGAAGAACAAATAGGTAACGTAATACGTTTGCAAACTTTTAAGAATTTTATTACCTATGCTTTACTATTTTCTTCAAGTTTCAAAGGCAAACTGAATTGAGTAAAAGAAAAAAGGAATGCGTTTTTTTTTTTTTTGATGTAAGATTTTTCTTTCTTTCATCAATATGAAGAACAATGATGCACGCAATCATCATTATGAAGAACAATGATGAAGCGTTCATCAATATGAAGAACAATAATACAGCATTCTTCAATATGAAGAACAATGATGAAGAGTTCATCAATATGAACAAAATTTCGACGAAATACATATATATGTATATTCGTATAAGACTAGACGGACTCCTAATATCCCGTTAAATGTCTCCCTCAACATGCTGAATCCAATCAATGAAATTACGAAATTATGATTAAATTTGTTAATAAAAACTTTGTATGCAAGAAAAATTCAAAAGAATAAATTAAAATTCACATACATTTGATTTGCATGCTTTGCACACTCATGAAAACAAAAACTCAAATAGGTAACGCAATACGTTTGCAGACTTTTAAGAATTTTATTACCTATGCTATGCAAAAATTGATTGAAAAATATAAAATTTATATAATAATAACAAAACATAACCTCAATTTCAAAACTCGACACCGAATATTTCACAATTTTACTGATTGTTTTTATATAGATTTTAACTAGCGCGAATCACTTTCTTCTTCAAGTTTCAAAGGCAAACTGAATACTGAATCGTAAATAAAAAATGTGAACCAAAGTATTAAGTATTACCTATATAAATAGGGACCAGGGATGAGAATGCAATTGAAGCAAATTGTTAGAAAAGACGAAGTAGTTTTCCAAAAAGTGTAGCAGATAAGGAAAACAATTTTTAAAAACATATTTATTTTAATTTTATTATGTATGGGATTGTTTATATTTTTTCATAATAGATTTTAAAAGGCACTCTGGTTTCATTTCTAAGTCCTATCCTAAGTCCTATCCTAAGTCCTAAAAAAACTCATTCTCTTCTTTTTCTTTTCTACCACATTTAAGTTATCGAAGCGTCTCGCGGTAGTGTTAACTGCTATGGTCTCTACTCATTATTAGATATACTCTGGATTGTTCTCTCAAGTATTTTTTTTTTACATATGCCAAACTTACTTTTATAGTATTTACTATGTAATATTGAGAGTACAGTAAAGTTTGTCCCGATGTAGTGATACATACATGTAGGATGTAGGTAGTTTTAAAATTTTAGGAAACGAAAATTTCCTTCAAACGATTAAAAAATAGAATAAAATATTACATTAACGCTGAACTTATGTTCGTTTTAATCTTGAAAGTTCATGATGAGTAGAGCGGGCCAAAACTGAATCATAATACAAAAGATTTAGGTACCTACATTTGTTTTATACAACATTGAAACTTTACTTACTTTTTTCACATTTCCATCCTCCGCTTGCATCTTCTATAATTAAGTTAAAAAAAAATATTTATAGAATGCTGATATGATTTTTGGTAATAATGAAATATTTACTTGCAATTTGTTTACTTACAGTGAACCTGACATATACATACATGTATAATTTTTTTCTTGCACTTCGCACTGTATTAAACTAAAACTTTTAAATTTTGTACATATACTTGTCAAGGGCTACTACTTTTCCCATGTAAATACCGTCCGAATATATACATAGGTAGAGCGCCTTCTATGGTTTTAAAACGTTTTGAAGCTATAATTCGAGTTTTATTTAGCCAGAACATTAAAATGTTGTTATATATTTGTCAAGGGCTACTGCTTTCTCAGAAAAATATAGTTCGAATGCAGCGATCTCTACATGGTTTTAAAACGTTTTTAAGCTATAACTTCGTGTTTTATTTAGCCAGAACATTAAAATGTTGTTATATATTTGTCAAGGGCTACTGCTTTCTCAGAAAAAAATTGTTTGAATGCAGCGACCTCTACATGGCTTAAAACCATTTTTAAGCTATAACTTCAAGTTATATTAAGCCAGAACTTTAAAATTTTGCTAATATATTTGTCAAAAGCGATTTTTTTCTCAAATGTAATCATTTGTCATAATATTAGGGTATTTATTTGTTCTTTATATATGAAATACAATTCAGTAAGTTTAGCCAACCCTGGCTGCAAGACAATTTTTTCGTCCTATTCATCATATTGATGAAAAATATAAGAAATTCATAAATATGAAGAAATCATTCATCAATACGATAAAGGATGATGAATGCATTCATCAATGTGAAGAATATTTTCACGAAATACATATATAAGGCAAGATAGACTCAGTATTGCCACTACTCAGTCGACGCCTGCATTAGATTTACAAAAAAGTGCAGATAGACATTTTTTACAGTACCTACCTAGATCTTATATCCAATAAAAGAGAATACTAGACTCAAGTACCTAAATAAAATATTGAGGGTTTTTATTTCTTTCCGACATATGTTTTTAAAACGCTGCCCAGAAGCTACTCGCGTAAGCTAGCTGGCATCAGAGTTGCTCTTACCGCTCGCGTTGTTGATGTACATATTTAATATTTGAAGTATAAAAGGCAATATTTTTGAGCTTATTTGGAAAATACTAATAATCTTAAGATAATATTTTTTTTTTAATTTTGATTTTGACTTCCTTGCTACATAAAAAACTTCAACTTATCACATTTTTGAGATATTTGTTATATTCAAGGTGAGGAAGATTCGAGTTAGACAACACATCGTTATAGGTTCTTGATATGCTGATTTGGTATCCGGTCCGGTGGTTGGTTGAGGTATAAGTGTATATTTTTTTGATTTTTTGAAAATCAAAAGTGCAGTGAGTTTCATTGGGCACTACATTTGCTTAAAAAAAATCACTAGATCTGCTGCAACTGCAGTAAGGTGACAACACTGGACAGACGACTAGTATTCTTAAAATGCATCCAGTTAAATCCCTTCCTATACATGTTTGGTCATCAATATGATGAACAGAATCATCCATATAGTGATAGCATGAAAACAATCATCTATATGATGTAAAATCTGGATGTAAATTCACATTCTGCATAATAAAATCAAAAATCTGTTTTGTCCATCAATATGATGAATTAGTTCATCAATACGATGATCGCTCATATCGATTTGAGTTGTGCATGACAAAAACAAAAATCCATTTCTTTGATATGTTGGTTAATCAATAAGATGAATTAGTTCATCAATAAGATGATCGTGCATATCGATTCACATTCGGCATAATAAAAACAGAAGTTTGTTTTGTTCATCAATATGACGAATAATTTCATCAATAATATGAACGATTCACATTCTGCATGATAAAAATAAAAGCGTGTTTCGTTCATTCAATGTGATGAATTAGTTCATCGAGATGATGATGGCTCATATCAACTCAAATTGTGCATGACAAACAAAAGTCTGTTTATATGATATGTTAGTTCATCAATATGATGAATTAGTTCATCAATAAGATGATCGTGCATATCGATTCAAATACTCCACATGATGAAAACACAAGTCTGTTTTGTTCATCAATATGATAATCCTTTACATCTTCTCATTTTCCCCAAGATTAAAATTGAAGTCCCTTTTTGATGATAGTCTTCATCAATATGATGAAATAAAATTGTCCTTAATTATGATGAATCAATTCATCATATTGAAACTCTTTCATCAATATGAAGAAGAAATCATGAAAATGATGAAAAAGCAACTTTATTCATCAAATAAATGCTTTCATCATATTGATGAAAAGTTTTGATGAAGTGATGAACCTAATTCATATCAAATTATGCCGAAATTCTCCCAAAAAAATTGATGAATGTACTTTCATCTTCTTGATGATTGGTTCATCTTATTGATGATTTTCAGTTGATGAACGCCATTCCTCAATATGATGACGTCTTTTTTTTTCAGTGTAGCTTAAACAATAAGCTCAGAAAAAGGATAGCAGAATTTAAAAATGCATCGGTGGAAAAATACCTTACAAATCTGACAAACGATGCTAGTACAGAATACTCACTGTGAAAGGCTACAAAAAAAATTAAAAGACCAACGGCATACATTCCGGCAGTGAAAAACAGCAGTGGTAACTGGGCTAAAACAAACAAACAAAAGGCGGATCTATTTGCGGAACATCTTGAAAACGTTTTCAAGCCATACGACCATAATGATATTTCCCAACAAACGGAAGAAATGTGCGAAGACGAGAGATCGATTCCAGCAGTAACCTCTAGGGAAATAGCCAAAGAAATAAAAGATCAACCCGAAAAAAGCAATGGGATTTGATATAATAACGGGTGAAATTCTGAAAAAACTGCCTAAGAAAGGTATGAAAAAAATAGCACAGATAATAAATGCTGCGTTCAGACTAAGGTATGTTCCGCGCATGTGGAAGGTTGCGGAAGTTATCATGGTACCTAAGCCGGGAAAATTGCCCAGTGAACTAACGTCATATCGGCCGATATCATTGCTGCCAATCCTGTCTAAGCTATTCGAAAAAATGCTCCTAAAACGACTCCATCCGATTCTAGAAGAAAAGACACTGATCCCAAACCATCAGTTTGGATTCAGAAATAAATACTCAACAATAGATCAGGTCCACAGAATAACTGATATAATAGAAAAAGCTTTAGAAGAAAAACAAATATGCTCTGCCATCTTCCTTGATGTAACACAGGTTTTTGATAAAGTCTCGCACAAAGGATTAATCCGTAAGCTACAAAAATATCTTCTAAAAGAGTACCATGAAATACTAGAGTCGTATATAACGCAACGATTATTTAGAATTAAGCAAGAGAATGAGTACTCCGAATTGAATCACATCAAAGCTGGAGTACCGCAATGTAGTGTGTTGGGACCAGTACTGTTCCTTCTATACACGAACGACCTACCACAAAATGACGAAACTACTGTTGCCACTTTTGCAGACGATACTGCTGTAGGAAAAAACCGCACAGGAAGTTACAGAAAAACTGCAAAGGACAGTAAATGATATATCCAAATGGACCAAAAAATGGCAAATAAAATTAAATGAACTAAAGTCGGTTCATATTAACTTTACGAATAAAAACGTACAACACATACCTGTGTACATAAATAATAAAGTAGTTCTGCATTCGAACTCAGCTAAGTATTTAGGCTTGACTTTGGACGCAAAGTTGCGTTGAAAAACACCATGTCAAAAAAAAAACCAGATGAACTAAATATACGATACAATAAAATGTATTGGCTCATAGGAAGGAATTCATGCCTCTCAATCTACAATAAACTGCTTCTCTACAAGCAAGTATTAAAACCAATTTGGACATATGGCCTCCAGTTATGGGGGTGCACTACAAAGACAAATCTTCAAAGCATACAATGCATTCAAAACAAAGTATTACGCAATATTGTTAATGCGCCGTGGTACATACCAGGGTGGGCCACATTTGTATGAACAATTTTTTATACCCTATTCTAAGGGTATATTAATTTTGACGCATAGTTTGTAACATACCTTAATATTGCCCGTAGACCCCTAAAAGTTACTATATTTATGATCAGCATCGATAGTAATGTCGATCTAGCCATGTCCGTCCGTCCGTCCGTCCGTCTGTAGCCAAAAATTAGGCCTTTAAACTGGACCTAGAGAGCTGAAATTTTAACCATATACTCTCTAGGGTCCCGAAATAATCAAGTTTACGAATTTTTGAAATCCGCCCACAGACACGCCCACAAAATCAAAAAAACCAAATTTTGGAAAAAATCGAATTTTGAGCTAGAAAGCTGAAATTTTTTATATATGATCTATGACTCCTAAAACTGCTCGGGATAAAAAATTTTCAAAATCCGCCAACTGACACGCCCACAAATAAATAAAATAATTTTTTTATACCCTATTCTAAGGGTATATTAATTTTTGAAAATCCAAAGTTTCAGCTAGGGAGCTGAAATTTATAGTGTATACTCTCTATGGGCCCTTTATGCTCATGTGTAAATATTTTCAAAATCCGCCCACTGATACGCCGACAATTAATTTTTTTTTTTTGAAAGTTCAAAGTTTGAGCTAGGGAGCTGAAATTTATAATATATACTCTCTAGGGGCCCTTTATTCTCATGTGTTAATTTTTTTTAAATCCGCCTACTGACACGCCCACAATTAAATAAAACAATTTTATTGAAACACCCAAGTTTGAGCTAGGGAGCGTTTTTTTTTTGATAAAATCCTTTAAATGTTATATAACAAAATATGTAGAGCGTTCTTAACAATTCAACCATACTTAGACTTTTGTCACGCACACTTATGAGGGATAGGAATAAGAATAGGGTATCCAACAGTTCGCCCAAGTGGACTGTAGCCCGTCCCTATGTTTTTTGATAGTTTTCGATTCTAATAGCGGTTAAAAGTTGCGAAATGATGTTGTGAATGAACACAAAAAATTTTATTGAGATCAGACAACTCCTTCTGCCTCCAATTTTTAATTAAAAAAGTATTGAGTAATAAATTTCCAAAGTAAGGTAAATCTCTTTCTTAATTCATTATTTTCACTTAAAAATGCAACAAAAATTATTTTTTTATCACATTGGAAATATTAAAGGGAACTTTATAAATATTTGATTTTAAATTGACAATCATTTTACACAAAAGTCTTTTTTACTGTCAATTTTTGGCATTAATTTACGAGATACAATCTTAGATTGTATAAATCCTTCACGTGCTTCTTTTGTACATAAAGTTGCTGATGCTTCTGTGACGGTCTTAACTGCCCTCTCAACGGCCTGGGTGTGACATGGTAGCCGCAAAAATTCAATCTGGTTGTTTTCTTCCTGAGCAATAAAGTATTGAAGTTCATCGTTTGTAATATGTTTTAATATAGGTGGTTCAAAAATATCCTTTTGCCAATCGATGAGGTCATAATACACTTTTGCATCCAATTTTATATTTGGCACTTCAAAAACTCTTAACCGAGTTGGTTTTTCGGTGCGAGCTTTTAAAATACGGCGCAGAGCCAATTCTCTGATATGTTTTCTTGGATCAGTTAACATTGCCAGCAATAAATTTTCTGAATGCGCAAAGAAACTGTTTCGTTTGATTACAGGATCAATAACAGTCTGATATTCAACGGAAAGATAGCGACTTTTCGAGATTAAACCCCATAAATGCCTGGTTCCATCTTTGCAGGTCGGTTGGCTTTTAATATTGAACCAAGTTGGAGCATACACCTTCACGACGTAAGTTGCTAACAATATCAAACTATCCGTAGGAGTTTCTGTTCCGATATACAGACGAAGAATACGATTAGCTTTAGTGAGCCACCTAGCATGGGACATCTTTCCGGGGGATTTATCACCTAGGTCATCGGGACAACTGCCGGTCAAAACCGCTGAAACGATCCTGAATAAATAAAGTTGGTCAGAGCTAAGGTTCTTCGTGTCCATTATCGGCAGCGACTCTCATGGAATGCTCTTAAATTTAACTATGGACTTTTCTTCGCAATTTTCCAGATCCTTTCCAATCACTCCTGAAAATGTTCTTGGTCCCGAAGTTACGCCATCAATATGGGCAAATAAATGACGGAATGGCAGCTCATTCATATGTAACATGCAAACTATCCATTGTAATGGTCTTTTTAATCTTTTTTCCAACAGACGCATGATCCCTCCAAATTTCCCAACATTGACATTGGTACCATCACATCCAATAGCTACTAAATTTTCCAATGATATGTTTTCTGTCAGAAAATAGTTAAACAACTCTTGTTCAACACATTTAGCAGTTCCTGATGTTGGAGCGATGTAACCTAAGTATTTTGACTCTGGTTCGCTTATAAGTGAAATATGTTCTTCGATCACTTGTTCGCGATAATACTTTTCATTTCTTTTCCGGTTGACTAAAGTTTTGTCCTTTCGACCGTCGAAATACAAAGCACTGATCTCAGAAACAGATTCTTTATTTTGAACACTTTCTCTTGCCCTTTTTCGCTCCCTTCTTAGTTTATTTTTGTCAATAATGGGTAATTCAGATTCCTGTAAGATTACAGAAGCAATGGCAGCTGCCGCTCTGTCTGATACCCCATATCGGTCGCAGGTTTGAGATAACGCGGAGTAATTCAGTGTTACGGATTGCTGTTTTTTTTTCCTTTTCTTTGGAGTCGTCAACTGTAAAAATATCTTCGCTATCTGAATCTTCACATGAATCCGATGGTACTTCTGTTGCAATATTGTTTAGAACAGAAGCAGAAACAGTTTTAGATGTTTTCGCAAGGCAAGTTGCTGATGTTTCTCTATCCATTTTTCTTTTCAGACTTTTCAGATTATTTTTTGTAGCGAGTACATCTGTGTTCCCAATTATCATTTTCCTTGTCGTTCTTTGATCATTCAGAAAACTTCTTTCATTCAGTGGTACCTTTCTCTCTTTTGGACAGTTGCATTTTGAAAAATCGGAGCATTTACAAGATGAAATGTCAAATAAAACTTTGCTAGCAGAAACAAATTCCTCTAGCTTTTTTTTTGGAATGTTGGGATGGAACTTAAGAAGTTGTTTACACTTACCATGATAAGATTTTATCATTTGTAATGATCTCGTAGTCGAAACAACCGGTAGTGATGCCTGTTTCCAAACAAATTCGATTTTTTCACACACTATATCACTTATTTCCTTAAAAGTTGGTTCCTTTTTATTAATTTTCAAATTTTGCCTGTTCCATTCATAACATTTCATTACCTCTTCGTAAGTGGGGAGGACATTAGTTTTAAAATCACAAGTCTCGCCAAATATAGGACATTTGAAAGCCTTTCTAGTACGTTCCATTGCGACAGATTTAATTCAAGGAAATTTTAAAAGCAATCACAATCACAACTATAATATAAACTTAGCTTCAATTTTGCGACTACACTGAAGATGAAAAACTTTTTAAATGGATGCCAGTTACTGTGTTTTTTTTAATTTGGGTAACGGCCTACTTTGATTTTTTTAAAAATAAAGTTCAAATAACGAAATAAGCCCAACAGAAAGTCAAAGCCACCTCATTTAAAAATTTGAAAAATTTGAAAAAGAAAAAAATCAATTATGGTAAATAAGTTGAAAACGTCAAAACTTTAAAGATAAATTGGAGGCAGATAAAGTCAACCGATTTCAAAAATATTTTGCATATGTGCTATGGACACCAGATGGCCACTTTTTAGTGCTATTAGAACTCTCAATTCCAAAAAATAATTTTTTGACCCACCCTAGTACATACGTAATGCTGATCTACACAGGTATCTGAAAATTGAAATGGTAGAGGACGAGGTTCGGAAGGTCGCAAGAAGACATGAAGTTAGCCTTCGCAACCATGCTAATTTAGAAGTAGTTCAACTACTTAATAACAACAATTTAGTTAGAAGATTACGTAGAGTTAAACCTTTTGAACTAGTTAACTAGGTAAAAAGGAAAGAAATATATGTGTTACAATCACACGAATAAAGTGATAATGAATTAAGAAACAAAAGGTAACAAACCAAAGTTAGTTCCTAAAAACAGTACATAAGTACATAAGCAAATGTTAAAACAAAATTGCTGATTAGTCTTTAGACTAGGTGCGATTACTGGAATGATGGTAACATCATGCCTTCCCTGGTTGTTTTTAGTGGGTGATGCAAGTCCCACACTATCGCAAAGCTCGCAAGCGATCTCTTTCAACGATTTTCACTTAGCTACACGCAAAAAAAAAAAAAAAAATTTGTCTTTGTCGCGGTCTAATAAGAAAATGAGATATTTATATAAAACTTATCAACGGTACCAAGTTTGTCAGGATCGCGTTGTTCCCGCTAAGCCGCAACCGACCTACTAATGAAAAGATTTACTTCACATTCCATTCTTTATCCTATAGTCTCTCTTTCTTGTTCCAATTGATAACCCAAAGGTTTTATGTAGTTTGCCTCTCGCGATGGTCAGTCACCTTGACGTGTGTACCATCATTGCATTCGATGGTACCGGTGCGGAGGCTTGCGGTGCAAAGATTCAACGGGCTATGCTTTCTAAGGGCCACCCATGGCAGACAGGACGATTGATGAGCGCCAACCAAGAACTAGCCAGGACTTAACGTCCACCCAGCCCTAATCCATAGTGTCATGCGACCCGTGCTTATTGGATGGTTTGCGGCTAGGGGCCACCTCAGAGAGTAACCATGACCTTACCACGTTAATGCGGGGCTCTGGCGTGGTTGACCGTCTTTCCCGCGCTACTCGTGGGATATGCCAAACAAAAACAAACAAAACAAACAAACAAAAAACAAACTTAGCAGAATGCGGGGACAGACCGCAGACGAAGTCATTGGTCGGATGGAGCAGGACATCCATGACGACCGCCTGGCACATGATAGACCCGGAACAAGTCGAGAGGGAGGTTCTAAACTGGTGCAACCCAGCACCAGTCAAAGAACCATCATTACCTCACGACAAGCCACGGGGGTGCCAAAAGGCCCGGGAAGAAGCCCGGTAGTAGAGACAGGTGCATGCAGTGGGGATGGGAGCCAAATCCTAACCCTCTCCCTGTCTGGGAAAGTATTGATGGAGGGAACTAGGGCAGCGGGAACGAGCATAGCTCAAGTACCACCCCCTGAACCCCCCGGTAACAATACCGGAAGTAAGAGGACTAAGCCAGCCTTACTACGAGGGACGACCCTCTGCGAAGGGGACTTAGTGCTGCTGGCACTAAATGGTACCTCCGCTACCTGAATAAAGGCTTCGGGCCTGAGGAAGCCAAAAGGAGGGCTGAGGACCAAGCCCGAAAGTACAGAAGTGGCGGCGGGGAAAAGGGGGAATAACAACATCACACCCCCCCCCCCACCCACCACAAATAATAAAGCCAAAAAGCAGAAGGTGGATGAAGGTACCGAGATGGCCACGGAAAGTCTGCAAAAGCGAGCGCCGCCGTGGTTGGTCGAAGCTTTGCTACGGCGGTGAAAACCTAGACACGACACAGGTGCGATTGCTGAGCAGGTTGCTGTTCTCCCGGTGACATATCCGCAGGAGATCCTCAGCAACCCAGACCTCACGGCGCTTGAAGACGCCATTGTATTGGAAATGGCCTTGGGATGGGAGCATAAGCTCAAATTCCAAGGCATACATTTCAAACGCGGAATGCTCTTAGTTCACTGCGAAACTCCGCAGATAGCTAAGTGGCTAAAAGCAGTAGACCCAACGCGGGGGAAATGGAAGGGGACATGCCTCATGGCATGCAGTGGGACATCTATACCACGGTCCTACTCCATAACGATCTTCCTTCCACGCAGTGCAGAACAAGAAGATAAAACCTCCTTGGAACTGCTGGAAGCACAGAATGTGGGACTTAACGTCCAGGCGTGGAAGGTCCTCAACTGTCGAAAAGAGGGAACCGGGCAGGTACTGGCTCTTGGCATCGACCGAGAATCCTTTGACGCGATCTCTGAGGGGGAAATGGACAACACGGTCATCGACCTCTTGCAGGAAGTCACCAAGGAGGAGGAAGATTCGTTGCTGAAGGAGGACGGGGCAACTGCCCCGCGCGAGCAATAGCTCGATGAACCCCGCCAACAGAAAAATCAAACTAGCACAGGTAAACATCCACCATGCTATAGCCGCCTCGGCGACTATATCTAGGATGTTTACCTGCCAAAGCCTAGGGCTAGTACTGATCCAGGAGCCATGGATCCTGAAAGGACAAGTCAAAGGATTGGCGAGCAAGGATGCAATAGTAATATGGGACACTCGGGCCGAGAAACCGAGAGCTTGCATTCTAATAAACAATAAATATAAATTTATTCTACTTTCAGAATACGCGACACGAGATCTGGTGCCAATTCAGGTGCATCTGGATGTTGAAGGATGTCACCGCACCATTGTCATCGCATCGGCGTATTGTGCCGGAGATGAGCCGGTTGTATCATCCCAAATGCAGCGACTGGTGGAGCATTGCAACAAGCTCCGTATGCCGCTCCTTATAGGGTGCGATGCAAATGCCCACAACATTATATGGGGGGCACCGATACCAACATCAGGGGTGAGTACCTACTAGAATTTATTATGAGTTCGTCATTTGACATTATAAACGTGGGAAATACCCCCACTTTTGTAACTAGGGTCAGGGAGGAAGTACTCGACCTCACGTTTGGGAGCCCAAGCGTAAGTAAATTAATTAGCAACTGGAGAGTATCTAGTGAACCGTCATTGTCTGACCATCGAATAATAGTGTTCGACTTGGACAGCACAAGTATCACGAGAAATCCAGTAAGAAACCCAAGGAAACCCAACTGTGAAACCTATGGAACTGCTCTAGAGAGCAATCTGGGGTGCCTTGTTTTAAGGCTCCGGGCCACCCCTTAGAGCTAGAGAGCGCAGTGGAAGGCATAACAAACGCCATCATTTCTGCGTTCGAAGAAAACTGTCCTATAAGTAGAGAACGGGACAGGAAACAGACGCCATGGTGGAGCAATAACTTGTCAAATCTAAGATCCGAGGTGCGGAAGCTTTTCAATAAAGCACAGCGCAGCGGAGACTGGCAAAGCTACCAAATGGCCCTTACTACATATAATAAGGAAATCAGAGAAGCTAAAAGAAATAGCTTCATGAAATTCTGTGAGACAATCAGCAGTACTCCTACTGCGGCAATGCTACACAAAGTTCTTGCGAAGTCAGGAGGAGTGCCGATGTCTCTGAAGAAACCAGATGGCGAGTTCACGGAAGATAAGGATCAAAGGACACTATTGCTACTAGAAACTCACTTTCCTGGCAGCTCGCCTAGTACTGAGCAAGGAATTAATACCACTTCAATCAGACCTCGGAGGGAAGACTGTGAAAGAACATCAACCATCTGTTCTAAGGGACGACTGAAATGGGCAATAAATTCCTTTCAGCCTTTTAAATCTGCCGGAGTGGACGACATTATACCCGCCCTACTACAAGAAGGGCAAGGTGTACTAATACCATACCTGCTAAAAATAACAAGAAGCAGTATTGCCTTGGGCCACATACCAATGCAATGGAGACGAGCAAGGGTTGTGTTTATACCAAAAGCGGGGAAAAAAGACCCAACACAGCCAAAATCGTACAGACCCATCAGCCTTACGTCATTTCTTCTGAAGATGACAGAAAACGTTGTGGACAATTATTTAAGGAAAGATGTACTGAACACATCCCCCTTACATCATCGTCAGCATGCATACAGAACGGGCAGATCAACAGAGACCGCCCTATATCAGCTGACGGAGATAATTCAAAGTGCCTTGGAAGCAAAAGAAATAGTACTGTGCGCTTTCCTAGACATAGAGGGAGCATTTGACAACACCTCACATGAGGCGATTAAACGATCCCTGGATAGGAAAGGAGTTAACAGTACAGTATCCAACTTCATGTGTGAGCTGCTGAGCACCAGATCAGCAGAGACTCAAACACCATCTGGAACCATCAGAGTAAACACAACAAGAGGATGTCCACAAGGAGGGGTACTATCACCCTTAATGTGGAGCCTAGTTGTAGACGAACAGCTGGGAAAATTAACCAACCTCGGCATCAACTGTCAGGCGTACGCCGATGACATTGTACTGATTGCCGGAAGCAAGTTCGAAGAAACCCTAGGGGACATCATACAAAGGGGGCTTAAAATAACCAAGGAATGGTGCCAAACTGTCGGACTCAACATCAATCCGGCGAAAACAACGATAGTACCATTCACAAGGAAAAGACAACTTCAAAGACTTAAGGACATTAGCCTATCAGGCACGACACTGATACAAGTCAAAGAAGTAAAATATCTAGGACTCCATCTAGATAGTAAACTCCTCTGGCGAAAACATACAGAGGAGATATCCAAGAAGGCCACCCGTGCTCTCATGATATGTAGGAGCCTAGCGGGGAAGGCATGGGGATGCAGCCCAAACATCCTGCGATGGATGTACACTGCAATCGTGAGACCAATGATCACATACGGAGCGGTAGCATGGGCGAAACGAACCAGCGAACTAGCCACAACAAGAGAAACACTCGGCAAAGTGCAAAGACTGGCGTGCCTGTGCATTACCGGAGCAATGCGTACCTGCCCAACCGTAGCCATGGAGGTGTTATTGGAATTGACCCCTCTACACACCATGGTGATGAACGAGGCAGACAAAACAATCCTAAGGATGGCAAAGGAGGGAATTGGGAGAGGGAAATGCATCGGTTCGAAAGAACACGGTGACTTACTCAAAAAACTCCCACTTCTTGCCATACCTAGGGACAACAGCATCAGGAAATTCAACTTCGAGAAGAATTTCCAGATAAAGCTCAGCAATAAGGAGAACTGGAGCAATGAATCCATTACTTATGGACTGAGCAACCACACAACAAAGTGGTACACGGATGGCTCGAGGACCGAGGAGGGAACTGGTGCAGGAGTGTTTGGGCCAGGAACTAAGCACTACGAATCCATGGGCAAATGTACCAGCATCTTCCAGGAAGAAATATGTGCCATAGACAGGTGCGTTCGAATCAACCTCGAAAAAAACTACAGAAATTGCAACATAGCAATAATGTCTGACAGCCAAGCAGCTATAAAGGCTCTTGACGCCTACGTTATCAAGTCAAAACTCGTGTGGGAATGCCTACACGGACTGAATAGACTGGGCAAGAATAATAGAATTTCATCTGCTAGGTACCTGACCATGTTGGCATTACAGGCAATGAGGCAGCGGACTCTCTGGCAAGAAAAGGGGCAGAGGAACCTTTCATAGGACCTGAACCGTTCTGCGGGATAGGAGAACACACTATACGCGAAGAGTTCAGGAGACTGGAGGAAGAAACAAGAGCCAAAACCTTTCTCAACCTCAAAGGTCTAAGGCAAGCAAAGAAACTCTTAGGAAATTACTACCAAAAGAGATTCAAAGCTTGTATCGGCCTTAACAAAAACAACCTAAGAATTCTAACAGGCCTCCTCACGGGGCACTGCAGACTCAAGGAGCACCTGAGGAAAATGGGCAAATCGGAGGACGGGCTCTGCAGTGAAACCGCCGAAACTCCAGACCACATACTGGAATCCTGTGGGGCACTGGCCCACAAAAGGATGAAATATTTGGGCAGGCCCCAAATAACAGACAAGGACATATAAACCATGGATCCACAGCTCATTCTCAGATTTATTAAAAAAACTGGACTGGACGCTGTGCTCTAAGGAGTGTGACCTGCCAAGGATAAATCAGAGCAATACCTCGACAAGCTTCACTAAGAAGTATCTAGAGAGGGCTCTGAAAGAGGGCATGAACCTCTCCGAGGCACAAGTAAGGGGACACAATAGACCAATAGGTCGCAGTGTAATATACCCTAACTAAATATTATTATTATTATTATTATGTAGTTTTCAGCAATTTTAATAATAACTATGTTCCAATGGGAATATAAATTCGCAGTCGATAGAGCGCAGTAACCTTATGTCATGTATGAAAGTGCAAGGACACTACTATCATACAGTTAAAGGAAATGATTATAAAGGGTCATTCATTAAGGACTTGACAACTTCTTTTTTAAATAAAAAGACAAACTACTTGAGATATCTCAAAAACAAAAATGTATTGGCTTGAATAACTATCAAAACATTTATGAGTGCAATTCGACTTCTTCATGTCTACCACCGGAACGTATGCAGCGGTCGATACGTTGAACCCAATTTTTGATGACTCTGACGCACATTTCGACCGATACGGCCGCTATTTCTCTTTCAATATAAGCTCTGAGCTCCTCTAACGTCGCCTGTTGGCTTGTTGGCATTAATGTTGCCACATAAAAAAAGGTAGAGGCGTTAAATCACACGATCGCGGCCACCAATAGACGGGTCCATTTCTCTAGATAAAAGGTTCACCGAACTGAAACTTCAATAATTCGATTGTGCACCCGCTGTATTTCTTTGGCAAGAAGTTTGGAACCACATATCACTAATGTCCAATTCATGCAATTGCTCAAAGAAATAACGTATAGTGGGCATAGCATTTTGTTTGTTGCTGTAAGTAGCTCCTAGCAAATGCATTGCCTATTTTTGGGTTCTACTTACTGTATGATAGAATAGAAGGATAGGAAAAACGTTTGGTGCGATGGATTTTTTTTCTCCAACAGGTGGCGCCTAAATTGTTTTAGGGAGATCTGTTTTTGTTGTGTGTATTCAATTTATAAAAATCATGGCCCTGGTCGAGATTCGAACCGACCACCTGCCAGTCACTTAGGGAATACACTACCATCGCACCAAACCATAATGATTATGGTTTATGGATGGTTCTTAACAGAGTTTGGTTTGTTTACAGTAGCCGCTGTTCGAAATAAATTTGGAAATACATGAATTTCTATTGAATGTTGTTTGGAATATCGCATATACAATGACATTTTAATGTCATACAATATATTGCATTAGGCATGTATTAACACTCTTGAATGCTAATAATGCCATTTAACCCTCTGCGACTGACGTGGTAGTATGACGAACACCAGAAAATTTAAAAACTTGTGTTGTGTCGTTATTTTTCAGTTGTTGACTCTCGCGCTCTCGGTACCTTTCTGTTGTATGCTTAAGCGTGCGTTAGCGTAATGCGAACGGTCGTGGTGTGCGCATTCATTGTTGTACGAAGGAGAGTGTCCACGAGTCAACCACGTCAGTGTTAAGGTATCTTTAATTCTCTAAGCCAGTTTATAAAGACTGCCAAACAAATTTTGATTTTGAGGTTGACATTGAGCCAATGAATAGATATTTTTTTTTGTAAATCTGATTACCATAACTGTAAACTTTAATAAATGTGTAAGCAAATAAAGAAAATATTTATGTTTGATTTTTTTTTTAAACTTTTTTATATGTGTAAGTTTTGGAAAAAAAATGTATGTCATATCAATAAATGCTGTTCAACTTTATGTGAATTTTTAGTTTTTTGTATCAGTAATTTAAAATAATAGTGGGTACTCTTAACTTTAAATTATAATAATAAAAAGTGAGAATATAAAAAGAATTTTGAAAATACAAGCTGTTCAAATGGTGTCTGGTGTACTACCACGTCAGTTGAATTGTGAAAACTAGCGCACGTCGGTCGCAGAGGGTTAAGCAAACATTTTGTTCAGCGGACCTTCAGGAATCTCCCCTTAAATGATTAAATTGCTTAACTGGCACACCCCAGGGTGGCGACGGTGTAGAGGTTAGTGTGTTGGCTTGTGATCCCCATGGGGAACAACAACATACGCCACCCATTCTCTAGCTTCTACACCAATAAGAGGATTTCTGCCCACCAAGGCAGAAATATGCCGTTACCGAGTCTGAGTGCTCTGGGATTTAGATTTCCTTTTTCAAAAAATAAAAAAATAAAAAAAAAACAGGGGCATTTAATTTTTTTCTGAAATTGTTTCACTCATTTGTCGAAAACTGGAAAATTAGACCGATTGGAAATAACCAAGCTATGTAAGCGAAACTGATTGCGTTGTAAAGCCATTTTCAATACAATCTCATTAAAATCATTGCAAAGTTTGTTGATACTTACAGTTGAACCTTAAGTAAGCTCTAAAGCGGGGTGGCGACGGTGTAGAGGTTAGTGTGTTGGCTTGTGACCCGTGCGGTGCAGGTTCAATCCCCATGGGGAACAACAACATACGCCACCCAATCACATGCCTCTACACCAAAAAGGAGGATTTCTGCCTGGTAGTACAATGGAACGTTACCGAGTCAGAGTGCTCTGGGATTTGGATTTCCTTTCTTTAAAAAAAAAAAAAAAAAAAAAAAAAAAAAAAAAAAAAAAAGCTCTAAAGCTGAAA
This sequence comes from Portevinia maculata, assembly GCA_949715645.1. Lineage (NCBI taxonomy): Eukaryota > Metazoa > Arthropoda > Insecta > Diptera > Syrphidae > Portevinia > Portevinia maculata. The sequence continues at coordinate 19,907,061 of OX454525.1, forward strand.
CCTAAATAACTTAAGTGCAATTTTTGTTTGCTGAAAATGTAATAACATATTAATATATTGTATATTTCTACTTAACTGATTTTTTCCTCAAGGAAGCAAATCATTTAAGTAGGAACGGATATAAAAAAAATTATAGTAATACTGTTGAGAATCTAGTACACTTGTTATCTTAGCATTACACATATCTAACTTGTATTAAATTAGACACATCCCTATTCAACATTACCTACCTATCAAATGTTATTTGTTCTTCTTTTAATTGAATATACTTACTTCCGTTTTTGCGTTCACTTGAGCTGTATCGTTTTTTCTTTTTCTGATAAATCACGTCGTAATCTTTAAACATCTTAATAGGTTATGGGCCCAGACCCAAGGAAAATATTTTAAATAAAAAGTAAAAAATATTTCGTTGGAAAAAATGACGACGTTTACCGGTAAAATTCCATTATTTAATGGAGACAACTACTCCACGTGGATAGCCCAGATTGAAGCTGTTCTTCATAAAAATCGGCTTCTAAAAATTGCTCAAGGATTGGAGGAGCCACCGTCAGATCCAGGAAAATTGGAGGAATACAACAACAAGGATATGGACGCCAGGTGCGAAATCATAATTTCCATGGAACCAGCACAGGTGGCTTTAGTAAAGAGCTTGAAAACATCCGTGGAAATTTGGAAGTTTTTGGAAGCAACATGTAATAGGAAAGGAACTCGGCAAAAGGTAAAACTGTTTCGAAAAATTATCAATTCAAAAATGAATACTAACCAAAATATTTCTGAATACTTAATTGAATTTAACGCATTATTAATCGCCTACGAGAAATGGAAGCCAAACTCGATGAAGGCTTCTTGCTGTGTTGCTGTTGGACAGTCTCCCAGATGAATATAAAAAATTCGAGCTGCATTTGATGCTACAAGTATCTTCCCATCATTAGATGTGATCTGTTCACGCTTATTGGAAGTCGGAGAAAAAAAGGAAAGGAGTTGCACCCTAACAACGATAATGCCTTGAAAGCTAGCAGGTATTATAACTCCCAAAAGAAAGGCTACAACAAATACAGTAAAACAAGTATGTCGATTTTTCCGTTTAATTGTCATAAATGTGGTAAGAAAGGCCACATGAAGAAAGACTGTAGAGTTAACCTTAAAAATGAAAAATTAAACATTGATGAGAAATCAGAAGTAGGATTCATTGCCATTGACACCAATCTGTCAAACGAGAATGCTAATAGTGCCGTAATAGGAAAAGCAAATAGAATTTGGTGTCTCGACAGCGGTGCAACATCCCACATGTGTTGCGATGAACAATTTTTTTCTAAACTTGAAAAGAATTACACAGGAACAGTTTGCCTTGCCGACGAAAAACCAGTTAACATTAAGGGAATAGGCACCGTTGACCTGAAAATAAAAATCGACAATCAATGCAAAAGAATTTCGCTATTTAATACCCTTTTCGTTCCAAGTCTGATGAGTAATTTAATATCAACAAGCAAGGCGACAGATAATGGTTGTTGTGCTATTTTTCAAGACATCTTTGCATGTATTATGAAAAGAAATGAAATTTTACTCGAAGCCCATAAGCATAACGGATTATTTTTAGTTAAACAAGTAGAAAACTTGCATGAAAATTGTAATCAAATTTATAAGCATGATAAAAATGTAAACTCGCATGAAAATTTAACTGAACTGTGGCATGGAAGATATGGACACCTTAACCCTAGAGAGATAATCATATTTTTTATGGCGTAGAAGATAATCATACGTCTCAGAGACGTATGGCACTTTGTTAGTTTACTTAATGAAACCTATGAGTTTTTTTAAAAAATATAAATATTTCATTTATTAATATAGTTCAAAATAAGAGAGATAAATAAATAATTCTGTAAAAATAAATATAAGTAAAAAAATAACAATACAAAACCTAAACTCCATTACAAATCAACGTAAAACTTAACTTTTTTTTAAACGAACCTTAAAATTGACTCTAAGTTCTAATAGTTGCAAAATTTTTTGATTTAAAAATAAGTCTACTAATAAGTCTAAGTAATTTTTAATCACATACGATTAAATTAAATGTAAGAATGACAAACGTCACACACGTTTCCCAGACGAACGGTTTAGCTATAAATTGTTACCGCAGGGACTTACCGTCGCACCATGACTGTTACGGGGAAGCTGCAATCACCGGCTGAGTCAGTTTAAGCAACCAACCCGATGCGGCTTACAGTTAAAAGGATATATCAATTTTTTCACGCGCCATACGTCTCACAGACATAGATTATCTTTCTAGGGTTAATGTGGGATCTTTATTTAAACTAAGGAACGAAGGAATGGTGTTAGGTTTGCCTAATTTTACGAATCCAAAAGTGGATTGTGTTGCTTGCATTAAGGGAAAGCAAACTAGATTGCCTTTTCCAACGAAGAATGAAAAATCATCTACTGCAGTGCTAGATTTAGTCCATACGGATTTGTGTGGCCCAATGCGAGTGGAGTCATTAGGTAAAAAATTATATTTTGCGATATTTACCGACGATTTCTCTCGTAAAGTCTTTGTTTATTTTCTCCGAAAAAAAAGCGAGTACTTAAACATTTTTAAACAATTCAAACTTTTAGTGGAAAATGAAACCGGTAGAAAAATAAAAACACTCAGAAGTGATAATGCACCTGAGTTATTGATTAAAGATTTAACAAACTTTTTAATAGAAAATGGAATAAAACATGACCTAACCGTAGAGTATACACCGCAACAAAATGGCATAGCTGAGCGGATGAATCGAACTTTAGTGGAAATGGCCAGATGCATCATGATAGAAGGGAAGCTACCACAGTTTCTTTGCGCAGAACTAGTTCATACCGCAGCTTATTTACGAAACCGATGTCCAACTTCACTCAATCGAAACATGACTCCAGAACAAATTTGGACAGGCCGTAAGCCAATAGTCAAGCATCTTCAAAGAATAGGATGTAGAGCATTCGCTTTAAATAAGAAAACGGGAAAATCTAAATGGGAACCGCGAAGCGAAGAGTATGTACATATCGGATATTCAGATGAGTCGAAAGCCTACCGTTTGTGGAAACGAGGCACTAGAGCTGTCATCAAAAGTCGAGACGTCCGATTTATTGAAGAAATGAACTGTAAGGAGCAATCAGAGGAAAAGGAAGAATTCTATACATTTAATATTGATAATCAAGAAGAAAATCAAAGAGAACAACTGGATGTAAAAAGATTTAACGAGAATACCAAAAGTGATCATAACGAACAAGATCAAGGTTGCAGTAAAGAATTCAAAAGAGATATCGACAGCGATGATGACGTATTTGCTGACTCAATAGATGACAATGAAATAATTCCAACATTTAAGGATCCTGAAGTCACACCTATAAAGAACAGACTTAGAAAGCGTACCGAAAACAGGAATATTGTTGTGGAGAAGGCCAACATAGTTGTTCGTGAAAATGATCCAACAAATTTGTCCGAAGTTAATAAATCAGCCTTTTTTAAGGAATGGCTTAACGCCATGAAGGATGAGTATAATGCTCTGATGAAAAATGAAACTTGGATACTATGCGATTTACCACCTGGAAGAAAAGTCATCGGATGCAAATGGGTGTTCAAGTCCAAGTATAAGCCTGACGGAAATATAGAGCGAAGAAAAGCTCGATTAGTGGCTAAAGGTTTCTCACAAAAATACGGTGTTGACTACACTGATACGTACGCTCCCGTTGTTCGGCAAAGTTCTTTACGCTTGATATACGCCATTTCAGTGGAACGTGATCTGAAGTTGCATCAGCTCGATATTTCTACTGCCTTCTTAAACGGTGACCTTGAGGAGGAAATATTCATATCACAACCGGAAGGTTTCGTTTGTGGTAATAAAAATAAAGTTTGTTTACTAAGGAAAGCTATCTATGGCCTAAAGCAAGCAAGTAGACAATTGTATAGAACTTTTAATGATGCATTAAAAGGTTTTGAATTAAATCAGTCAAATTATGACAAATGCATTTATTTTAAAATAACACGCAGTGAATTAACAATAATTGCAGTTTATGTCGACGACATTGTGATTGCGTCGAAAAATCAGAGTGGCATCGATACCCTAATCAATAACTTACAAAATCTATTTAAGATACGAAACTTGGGGCAACCAACAACATGCATAGGACTAGAAATACAGCAGGAAACCGGAAATATTGCTATATCCCAACCTGGGTATATTAAAAATTTATTAATTAAATATCAACTAGAGAATTCAAAATATGTAAAAATACCAATGCAAGCGAAAATGAAACTAGAAAAGGAACCAAGCATACAAGGAGAAAATTTCAAAGTTGATAAATCCAAATACCAAAAACTAATTGGATCCTTATTATATCTCTCCGTATTTAGTCGACCTGACATTTCATGCTGCGTTAATATGCTTTCTCAGTTTTCTCAGGATCCACGTAAGCAACACTGGAACGCGGCTTGTCATATGTTACGTTATCTGAATATGTACAACAAAAGATGCTAAACTTATATTTAGGAAAACTGGTCTACCGTTATTTTGTTTTGTAGACGCGAGCTGGGCTGAAGACTTGAATGATAGAAAGTCTCAAACTGGGTTTTGCTTTATACTTGCAGGTGCAGCAATAAGTTGGGAGTCGAGGAAGCAGCGTGTTGTGACGACATCAAGCGCGGAAGCCGAATATATAGCTTTATCCTGCGCTGCTAAGGAGGCGTATTATCTACAATACCTACTGGATGAATTGGGCTGCGCGTGTAATGAGCCGATAGTAATTTTCTGCGATTCACAAAGCGCCGAACATCTTGCTAAGGGCGAATCGCACTATTTCAGAACAAAGCACATCCATTATAAATACCACTTCATCAGAAATGCCATCGAGGAGAAAACCATTAAAATCAAGTATCTACAAACCAATCAGATGCCTGCTGACGCACTTACCAAGCCTGTTACCAGTGCAAAACACCTTTATTGTTTCAGCAAATTAGGAATGCAGTTAAACTGTTCCTAATATTGCGGAGGAGTGTTATTCTCAACTAGTACACTTGTTATCTACTACTAGTACACTTGTTATCTTAGCATTACACATATCTAAGTTGAATTAAATTAGACACATCCCTATTCAACATTACCTATCAAATGTTATTTGTTCTTCTTTTAATTGAATATACATACTTACTTCCGTTTTTGCGTTCACTTGAGCTGTATCGTTTTTTCTTTTTCTGCTAAATCACGTCGTAATCTTTAAACATCTTAATAAATACTTTTGTTTCAAGGTACCTATATATAATGTACAGAACACTATGTTTATGTTTACAGTTTTTTGTAAGTTTCGACTTTCCATTTTAAATTTTTCACACCAAGCCACTGCTTGGCATTCAAGGCTCTGTGAAAAGGTTAAAAAAAAATATAGACCCATGAGCTCTAAAAAAAAGTATTTCTTTGTTCTTCAGACACTTTTACGATACAATTCGTCAATAAAAATGTTCACATTGAAACAATGTTTTGAAGAGGTAGGTAGCTATGCCACTCGCAAGTTAAATGCCATTTTTTCCATTTGTGGTTCGCTGCGTATGTTTTATTCCCAATTAATTTTTTAAGCAACATTTAAGTAGGTGCATATACAACCGGGTACTATCCAAATGACATACCAGCACAGCTTCCATAATAAACGCATAATTCGCTTGCCTATCGAGAAGTTCAATTTAATGAAGCCCATATACACATGACGATCTCATTGACCCGCAATCTTTAGTGCCAAACCCCCCATTTATCCATTTAGGTACCTTCAACAGACAAAATCGTATTACCCATAATTTTCCACTAAATTCCGCGCCGTACCATGCACAAAATCATAATTAATCCCTCTTCAGCCGAGACAGAAGGAAGTTAAGCGTTTTATTGACTTCGAAGAACCACTCGAGTTGATTAGAAAACAAAAGCACCGTTATCGTAAAATTTTCCACTAAAATCTCTTATTACCACAACGCGACGGGTAAAGCCTTCGTCCGCCGCTGCATCCACGATTGGCTGGTATGGAAACAGAGGGTTTGCGTCCGGTACCGACAAGGAAACTGCCTCGCAGTTCGCATATTAAAGCGACCCTAAATATCAGCAACAGAAGAAGAAACGCTGGTCGTTATTCAGGGCTGCGAAACCGTCCCGCCACCACAACAAATTCGTCCCACAGGAGAAACCAATTAATGACGGCATAAAATGTATACACCGTACCTCATGCCATCGAGCGCTTGTATATTATATGGCCACGGATGCAGTTATTTCCTGTCAGCTTATTTATTCGTCCATTCCTTAACGAAACATTACCCCACAGATACAGTAGTAGACGAGAAAAAATTTGGAGGGAGGTGCCACTTTTTTGTAGCTACCCGCACTCCCGAGAACCATTACCACTTTTTTTTGTAGCTACCCGCACTCCCGAGAACCATTAACTATTAATTTACACTTTACGAGATGAAGGCGATGGAGAATTCGCGTAAATCCGCCACTACCCGCAGTTGGAGGATGGAAAGTATGCAGATCCCCTTATAGGCTCATTATCCTGTCCACCGTCGGTCATTGGCAAAACAACTGAGGGGCACACGAGCGAAAGTGTGAGCCAACCACAAAGCCGGTGTTTATGCATTTTTAATTATCAATTAATAAGCTCAAGCCTGATGAGGACCGGCCATACATTGGCCACGTTACAGTGTGTCGAATTGAGTGCGTCAGTGCTTCTATTATGAGAATGTCAACAGCACCGATTAATACACCACACACACTTTGGTGAAAGATTGATGTGATGCGGCATCAGGTGCAGACGACCGACGACGCCTTGCAGAATGGTGCAGAAAATGTGGTTGTTAGCTGTATTCTCTGTTCAAGAGTTTGTACACAAAACACAAAAGTGGGCGAAGTATACTCATACCACGGCACGTCGATATGCAAACTTTGCTAAGCGTTAATCTAAAACGATTCTCAATAGGATGCAGGCGGCCGGCGCACAGAGTATAGGATGTTTATCCCTGCCACCTGTGCGTTGTGATGTATATTTCGTATGCCTGGCGAAGTAGTGTGTTGCCTTGCAATAAAATCCCAATCCCAAGTGAGGTTGTTTTCAGAATTTAGTGACCTTTTTTTACTGATGCTGTGTGAAAGCGCATTGCAGGATGTTGGCTTGGTGTACTCTGTCAAGGTGTTTGAAGTAGTTCTCAAAGCAATGCATGAGGTGTAGATACACCACATCGGTATGCTGCAGTACAAGGAGCGCCCAGCGCAAGATGAATATCTTACTTAAGTCTGTTCTTTTGTTTGAGCTGAGTTGAAAACGGGGAAGCAGCTACTATCAATACCTTCACAGCCACTTACCACGTGGAAAGCCACCGCTGGTAACTGGTAATAAGAAGAAAAAGAAGAAGTTACAGCATCGATCAGTGGTGCCACTGTGTTAAATTATTCATTGCAGTAGGTCTATGTAAGTCGATTAGTAATTCGAAGTTGCAACTCGGTTATCGTTTTCTTATAGTTTTTGTTCGTGACCTTGTGGTTTTGAATCGGGGGTCTTCCAACAGTTTTATGTGTGTACCACTGAATAATGTCAAATATTCAATGATTGTATAGTTCTTCCAAAACCAGTGGACAAACAATTTTGTATATTTGGTTTTAACACAGAAAGCTGTGTCAACTGTTGGTGTCCGATGGGACGGTACTTATGCAACTATAGATAATAATACAGATTGCCAGCTACTTGTATTCAATTTACCAATTCGGAGGCAAACAAATGTGAAACTGTTCATACAACTCTGGTTTCTCACTGCAAGAGATATGTTCACTGTTCTGAGAATTAATTTAATTTAATTTTGGTGGTGGGGGCATACGCCCCCATTTATTCAGCTTAATACAAGCTATATGTCTTTAAACTACAAAACTAAGACTTATAGCTAGACTTATTAAAATTAATACTTACAAGCTAGAGAAAAAAATACTAAAACTAAAGACTACGACTTATAACTAGGAAGCAAAGTTCAGGTGTATGGAGAAGGAGGCTAAGTTTAATGCAGGGAGTGCTGCGGTTGAAATCAAAAATGGAAATGTTTGAATTTACCTTCCATAGCATACGAGAAATTGGTTCGTTGGAGCCATAGAACGTGCGGTGGGTTGGAAGATAGAAGAGACGGGGATGTCTTAAATTAAGAGTGTTAGTATTAAAGGAGATAGAGTTGTAAAGGGATGGGCAGTCGATAGAGCCTGAGAGGAGGCGATTAATTAAGAGAATGTCAACTTCATCCCTGCGGTCTTCAAGGCTATTCCAGTTAATGAGTTTGAGGCGGTCTTGATAGGGAGGCAGAATTAGAGGATCGTTGCAAGAAAGTCCGCGGAGGGCAAATCGAAGAAAACGTGACCACGTTTGGCTGGCGTATTCGAGGAGGGGCGGACAAAAGTAATGTAGAGAGATCTGGTCACGTAGGGATCAGAGAATTCCTTTGACCACCGTTTAATGAACCAAGGGATGAATTGGCTTTACGAATTATCTCGTCAATATGCGAATGAAAATTAAGCTCGCGGTCGTACAATATGCCAAGGTCACGAAGAGACTGTACGATAGGTATAGGTTGATCATTAAGAAGGTAAAGACGGGGAGGGGACTTGTTGTTGATAAGGTTATGGATTGGCATTTCGCAACATTGAGCTCTAGGCAGTTTTTGAGACACCAAATAGAAAAACTATCTAGATCTTGTTGTAGCAAGCAGGAGTCTTGTGATGAAGATATGTGTTTGAAAAATTTGGTGTTATCGGCATAGAGAGAGATTAAATAGGTACCACTATTGATCAAGTGAGAGAGAGAGAGAGAGAGAGTATATAGCATATTGCTTAATTGCCAAGTATTTATTTCTTGTAGCCTTTCAATACGTACCCAATATTGTTAGCATTAAGCTTCATATATTAATTGAAATAAAGAAAACTGAAAACTGAAAAAAGTTCTATTTTAGTAAGAGCTCCAGTGAAAACATTTAAATAACTATTGATCAATGAATTTGGTGCCGTCACTTTGAAATTTTCGTAAGATCTTTTATGTTAAAATTTCATTTCCCCGCATATGAGCTGGTAATCTGTGTTTTTATTTGTGATTTTTAGTTGTACTTTGCTTTTCAATTTGTATTCTTCCTTGTCGTCTCGAATCTGGGGGTTGAGGGTCGAAGATCCTCTTCATTATTTTTGTTGATCAAATGTCAAAATGTTGACATTTCTCAACTACTGAACTGACACATACCACTGAATTTTACTTGCGTGTAAATTTTTAGTTTTTTACAAAAAAATTATTGAACAGCTGCTATTTCCGAGCCGCTTATCCGAAAGGGTAGGCTTTGTACTTTTCAGTTGCAATTTTCTCGCCCTACACGGTGGTATAATTGGATTTTTAATCTGATCAGTATGTATTTTGGAATTCAACTTCCAGGTTCAATATATTTTATGTTGACTTAAGAAAACAGCTCAAATGTCAGCCAGTATAAAGCTGCCAAGTCGAAGTCGAGCATTTTTTCCTCATATTTATCCAAGCCTTTATACGCTTTCGTAAAACAACACACATATTGTCCATTCGCTTCATGTGACAATTTAGTCGACGTGTTTTTGTTTGGAAAACATTCACAGCTTCAATAACATTCATTCTAAATATTTGTTCTGCCGACAGTTTTACGAGACGAATTTGACATAACCATTTTCAAAAACGGTTCACTCAAAAACGTCTCTACAATTTTCATTAATGTTGAAGTCTTGAATACTTGGGTTGAGTTTTAGAAGATGGCTTACTCAGTTTTTTCCCACAAGACGCGATTATCGTTACTTTATGAAATCAACAATATTTCAAAAACGGGAGAAGTAATTTCAATGATATTATCCGATTACACAAATTTAGAAGAAATAAGATTTTCGAAAAAAGTTTATGATGTTTTGATAAATTTTAGTCACTAAATTTTGAAAAATATCCCTTTTCTTAAAAACGGTTCGAAAAGTTTGATAATTTTTTGGCGTTTTAACACTTCTAGTAAATTTAAGACTGTTAGAAAATCGGCTATATCACGAAAACCGGTAAGTAATTTCAAACAAATTTTATATTAAAGCTAGTATCTACTATCTGGAAAAAAATTGTATACTCAAATTTTCAAACAATTTTTTCTTAAAGTTTCACTTCATATAACAATTTTGATCTGTGTTGGTTTTTAAATTACTTGGAATAACATTTGGGCAGTTTAAAAAAAAAATGCGTCGAAGCCGGGAAACGTCGAGGTGTTGATGTCATGGCACGCTTTTCTATGGTCGGCATCCGCTGTTCGGATGGCGAAGTTTCTTCGCCATATGTGTTCCTCACAATATAGAATATTTTTCACGCATAGGCACTATTCTCCCTAAAATCATACTCGTCTCAACTTTCCATCTCCAGTACGATGTAGCTGTTATATCGTTAACCGGCATTCCGCCCTAAAATTGTTGTCCTTGCCCCAATGTTTATCTGAATCCGTTCCTACGGTCAGGGCCATTCGCTTTAGTTTGGATAAAAGAAAATAATGCACTTGAGCCAATACAGGGTTCATTTAATTCCTTCAAGAAAGAACACAAATTTGTAAAATAATTCATAAGTACTTATATACTAGTGCTACTCTCATGATAGAAACTTAAGGTAAAATTTACCAATGATAAAACAAAAAACAAACTTACTTAATATACGCTGTTTAACGCGCCCACCACCTTACCAAGATAAAGTGAGGATAGTAATATCCAAGCGTATATCTAACAAGGCTGCTGCACCGGACGGCTTAACTGCCGAGCTTTTTAAGGCAGCGGGAGATGACTTGGTAGAGAGCATTTCGTTTCCGAAATTTGGTCAGAAGAAAGTATGCCTGATGAATGGAGCCTCAGAATTGTTTGCCCGATCCACAAGAAAGGAGATCCTCTAAACTGCGCCAACTATAGAGGCATCAGCCTCCTGAGCGTTACATATTAGATTCTATCTGCTGTAGTGTGTGAACGCCTGAAACCATTCGTCAACGAACTGATTGGTTGCTACCAGTGCGGTTTTAGGCCCGGTAAGTCCAAGACCGATCAAATATTAACACTACGCCAGATCCTGGAGAAAACCCAAGAAATCCAAATCGATACTCAACATTTTTTCATCGATTTTAAGGCCGCATATGACAGCATTTATAGAGACGAGCTATATAGAGCCATCTCTAGTTTTGGCATCCCTGCCAAACTTGTCAGATTGTGCAGAATGACAATGGAGAACTCTCGCTGCTCCATAAAGGTCGGTAAAAACCTCACTGAGATCTTTGATGTCAAAAAAGGATTTAGATAAGGTGATGCGCTGTCATGTGACTTCTTCAACATCATACTTGAGAAAATTGTGCGAAACTCGCAAACCAACACCAGGTTCACAATTTTCCAAAAGTCTGTGCAATTACTTGCACACGCTGACGATATTGACATCATTGGGAGAACAGCGAGCTGTCACTGATGCGTTTCCAAATATTAGCACAGAAGCGTCAAAAATGGGTTTAGTGGTGAATGGTGGCAAAACTAAGTACATGCTATCAACACACAACATCGACTAAACGGACAGAACGTCATGTTAGATAGCTACAACTTTGAGGTAGTTAAAGACTTTGCCTACCTAGGCTCCGCTAAAAATTCTGAAAACGATATCACATCAGAAATCAAGCGAAGAATTACACTTGCCAACCGCTGTTTTTTTTTTTTTATTTATTTTATTATATCATATCAAGAAACTTAAACATAAAGTACAATATAATTCATTTTAATACTGAGCTTTAAGTTCTTTGGCCTAAGAAGGCAATTGACTAGTAAGGCCTTGTCAAAAAACACTGACGAGACTTTGTATAAGACCGTCATCATCCCAGTCCTGCTATATGGCGCAGAGCATAATTATGCGTTAACGAAGGCGGATGAAGATCTTCTTGTTCGTTTCGAACGCAAAATTGTCCGAGTGATTTTCGGTCCTGTTTGCGTTGACGGGCTTTTTAGGAGGAGATTTAAGAGCAAATTCTACGAGCTGTACAGCGACATCGACCTGGTCAGAAAAGTACGAATCTGTCGACTAAGATGACTATTATATGTAGGGCGTAGACCTCGCCTTAGGTGGCGCGCAAGTTATAAACCCTCAACACACTCAACTGTACCTAAACCAGTAAGAGGAAATAAACCCAAAAGATAAGAAAAGGAACTCATCAGGAGACCTACAAACATCCAAATAAAAATGACCACAGATAACAAGACCAAATACTCATAACAGATTTTATGATCAACCCTACACAAACAAGATAAGAAAAGTAACCAACCAACATGACCATAAACCCTGAAGATAAGGAAAACGACTCATCGGGATAATGTATATAAAATAGATACAACATAGAAGGAGCGACACAGTAGTTGCCAGCAAACCGACATAAACGTTTGTCTTGATTTTTAAAATTGAACTATTGTCATTTTGTGAATGAATAAAGTATCTAAAGATTTAAAAATATATATTTTTTTTTATTTACAAATATTCTAAAGAACAAATATAATTCGCACAAGGTGAATGGGACCTCAACCAACTTGGAGTGCGCAACTGGAGACGGTTGGCCAAAGATCGGGCTAAGTGGAGAGGCATGTTGGTTGAGGCCCAGGTCCACTCTGGACTGTAGCGCCACTTTAGAAGAAAAAAATATGCGATACAAAAAGTAAGTTGCACCTATTTTTATACCCTATTCTAAGGGTATATAAAAGTTGACTAATAGTTTCTAACATACCTTAATATTGCCCGTAGACCCCTACAAGCTACTATATTTATGGTCAGCATCAATATTAATGTCGATCTAGCCATGTCCGTCCGTCCGTCCGTCGGCAGACATTAGGCCTTTAAACTGGACCTAGAGAGCTGAAATTTTAGTCATACACTCTCTAGTGTCCCGAAATAATCAAGTTTAAGGGCCGGTTTCAAAGGTTTCGGATAAAGTTTCGGATAGTTAGCCGACACATAACCCTAGAATAACCCGATAACCCCACTAGATAAAAGTTGCTGATATGTTTTTTCTGTTTCATCTTCAAAGTCTCTGATAAACTAACTGCTGGACAAATTTATCAGCCACTAAGTTTGTATCGAAACACATTTCATTTGTTTTGCTTTGTTTATTTCGTGTTTTGTAGAAGCTTAACCAGATTAAAAGCATTTTTAAGTAGGTAAATTGTATTGTTGCGTATAAAATGCATAAAGGTAACAAAAATTGCGAAAATTCAAACAAGCGTGAGAGAAATACCAATTTCCCCCAAGAAGAAACGAACGTGTCCCTTACGGAAGGAAAAAAACATGTAATCCAAAAAAAAGTGACGCTATAACTTGGAAAGAGAAAGAAGAAGCCTCAACCTCAAGTTGAAATATGAGGCAAACATTGAAGCAGCAAAAACCCCAAAAAAAAAGAATTTTAACAGAGGAGCTGGAGCACAAATTTAAATAAAGAAAAGTTTTGGAAAAGGAATTGGAACACAAAAACACTATGTATGAATTAGAAAAACAACAACTTCTTCTTAAAATTGAATTGATGAAAAAAGGTTAATGAGAAAAGTGAATAAAATGCTTTATTCACAGTCGCGCTTTACTCTATTCATTCATTCAAGTTATGCTTAAATAAGAACAAAGATAAGGTATTTTTTCCAATTTTATTTATTTAAAAAGGCACAAACAAATTTAATTATAGCAGACACGAAAAAAAATTAATAACAGAATTTCTTACAATATTTTGATTACTATCTCTTAATAGACTATTACTAACATCATAAGTTTCATCAGTATCATCTGGCATACTATATTCAAAAGTTGGGTGGCGACGGTGTAGAGGTTAGTGTGTTGGCTTGTGACCCGTGCGGTGCAGGTTCAATCCCCACGGGGAAGAACAACATACGCCACCCATTCACATGCCTCTACACCAAAAGAAGGATTTCTGCCTGGTAGTACAATGGACCGTTACCGAGTTTGAGTGCTCTGGGATTTGGATTTCCTTTTTTTAAAAAAAAAAAAAAAAAAAAAAAAAAAGTTTCTTCACCCATGTCTGTGGATATATTATGGAGTACTGCACATGTAATAATTATTGCTTGTACTTTCGAATGATGCAAAGTAATTTGCTTTGACAAAACTGGAAGTCTACTCTTCCATGCGCCATAATTATGATCTTTATGTACAAGTGCTCTCCAGGTCTCCGTGGATTGTGAAGGGGAGTTAGCAAAACATTTGTGTTTTTATACCCTTTATCTCCGAGAATCAAGTTATTTCCAAATTCTCTATCAATTAATGTTTGCTTAATACGCGAGTTATTAAAAATAGTTTGATCATGGCATGATCCAGGCTATCTAGCAACTATGTCCATGTTATAAGTAATCGTTGCATTGGTGGAACTGCAAAACTACTGAAAATCCAATAGGCAATGGTAAATAAGTAGTATTGCATATGCCATGTTTGGTATTCTACTTACTAGTCAATTGAAGAAGGTGGCAATGGTGCAGTAGTAGTGTATTCGCTTACGGAATGGAAGATCGTGCGTTCGAATCCCGGCCAAGTCCATTACTTTATACCGAATATGTACATGAAATCGTAATCTAACTAAGTAACTTAGACACCACCCGTGGAGAAAAACCCTACAACTGCACCCAAACACTTCTTTCCTATCTCTCTATTCTTTCTAATACCAAGTAGCTTACACTGTGTTCTTAGCATTATAAGGGTACTGTAACAACAGAAAAAAAAATCCCTTTAGCGTAAGCAAATTATAAAAAATGTTTTTATATCACTTTCTATTAATGTAAGGATATTTCCTGGAATGCTTCAAAATAATGACACCTTATGCGAAACACTCTGTTCCTACGGGGCCGTGTAATATGATCGTAATATTCTTCAAATTCGTCTTCTAAAAATTCAAACAAATCCATGTTAGGGCACTTGGTTCTGCTGTCTACGGTCGTAAACGAAAAAATGCTTTGAAACTATATTTTTTCCAGTCACTTCAAATAAATATTTTGTTTATCTTCTGGATAAAGGATTTAACAGCCACTTGATCCGGCTGATAGGCTATCCGAGACTTTATCTGTCAGATATCACTATCCGAAACCTTTGAAACCAAAAGTTCATGTTTAGCTGACAGATAAGTTCCGGATAGGCTATCCGGGACTTTATTAGCTAGTCTTGAAACTGGCCCTAAGAATTTTTGAAATCCGCCCACTCAAAAAAATAAATTTGTCGAAAAAATCGAATTTTGAGCTAGCTAATTTTGTATATATGACCTTTGACTCCTAACTGCTCGGAAGATAAAATTTCTAAAATCCGCCCAGTGACACACCCACAAGTAATTAAATGAAATTTAAATAATAAAAAAGGTCTTTCAACGGAATCCTCTTTTTGCTCAATTGTGAGGCAATGATCAGAATACTGCCGGTTCGACCGCAATTAATATTGGCAGCTTTCGGATGGCTTCATAACTGAGGCCAATCAAATGCTGGTGGTGTTTACTTTACTTTCTTTTTGATTTTGCTTTTTGAAACCGTAATAATATAGAAACCTTTCTTATGTAATAATTACTAATATCTATTTCGTTGAAAATCAAAATTTCAATAAATACATAAAACTTACCTGCGATTAAGTACTACAATTCCTTTTTCTGATAGCGTCGTTAGTACAAAAGTTTAAAATATCTGTTTTTTGAGAGTATAGTTGTGGACGCAAACATGATTTTCCGTGCAATAAATTTAATACTCTCATTTAGAACTATCCTTAGCTCTTATTTCCTTATTGGTAAACGATGTGTTTAAAGTGTGCAGATTTTCTTTTTAGAAATAACTTATTCTGATTATTAGTAAGGCCCATCGTCTACTATTTTCAACGTTTTTTAAGAAATTCATCGAAAAAAACACGTCAAAAGCGGTGCTTAAAAAACTTCGTTTTGGCGAATGGTTGAATAGGACATTGTCTTCATTATTTTGCAACAACTATTTTTTCTATTTTAGTTTAGGAATTCTACGAAAAACAATGAATAGATACGTTGAAAACGCCCCCAAAAAATGGGCTGGCAAAAGATTGTTTATGGTCGAAATGTTAAAAAATTTGTCACTGTTGGTTTGCGCTTTCCACTTATAAAATCATCAAACGTTCTTCCATTATGCAGATCAAGAGTGTGTTTTACCATAAACGACACGGCGAATGTACATAACAAGATTTTATGGGTTTGGAAAACCAAAAAAAAGGACTCCAAGATATCATTGCTTGACTTTGTATTTGAAATTTCAAAAGCGTGATCAAAAGAAGTGACTCCGTTGGAAATGAAAAATAATTGCAAAGAGGCCGGATCTAATACCGGGGCCTGAATCTCAACAACGATGTGGACTATTTATATATCATACATAATGGCCCACCTTTTAAAGGTAGCGAAACTTTTTGTTAAACAAGATTTTTGAATGTATAGTTGTATAAAAAAACAAACACAGTATTTTTATTTTAAAGTGACAACCCTGTTTGTTTCTTAAGATTCCCAATGCTCACTCATCTCGTGTATCGCCTTCCCAAGATGTTTTGGTATTCTTTCACTTGTTGTACAAATTTTTTTTGTATATTCTCTTTTCTTTGGTATAATGGAATGTTTTTTTTTAGAATTTTCTCATTTTCCACTTCAAAGCCTGCAGCAAAATCAACATCACTAACAGCAGCATAAAGCACATTCCAACCACAGTCGGTGCCGCCAAAGTTGTCGCTGGGGTCTTTTGGGATGAGAACTTATTTCCCTCTGCACTTATATAATGTAACCATCATCACACAAACACGGTGATACTGAAAGCACTGTGATCCTGTGAGTCCATTATGAGTAAAGATGGCGAAAGAAATTTTGATGGTAAACAACGATTAAAGTTTTGATTACTCCTTAAATATTGAATGAGTACGAGTATGAGCTTGTTCTTCTACCTTTTTGGCTATCTTCTTGCTACTGTGTTGAGGCTACACTGTATGTATGCAATTTAGTATATGCACTTCTAATGTCAACTATGGGGCATTTATTGCCAATTTGTTCGCTCTGAAAGACGTTCAACCACCTTAGTCCATAGGCGAAGCTTACGAATAGTTATCTGATGTGTCGCACAGTATATACGACGAGTCAGTCGGCACGCCTGGCAATGATGGAAGCGATATTGTGGGTTCGGGACAGGAGGGGTGATGCTCCTTTTTATGGGTTTTCAAAGAGGGAATAATTTAATATCGGTCCAGAGATAGAATCAGTGGTAAATATTTTTTGACTGAGTGCATCGGTGGTGGCATGCCTGTGGGACCGAAAAAAAAAATATTTGTTGGTGCATTCATCCATTTCTGGGGAGATCGACGGTGAATAAGCTCCAGATACCCGTGGTCAGAGATAAGAGGTTAATTTCGTTGCACTTCGTTCACACGCATAACGAGCCAATTTTATCTGATGTGGGTTTATGGGGTGTTGCACTCTCGTTAAAAGGATAATTGATTTCGGGGAGAATGAATGAAGTCAGACAGGGAAACTTTGCGAAAGGTTGACCAAACGGTGAAAGACTCGAAGAGTTGAATGAAGTTGTTATAATTTAATTTTATGCATGATAAGAGGTTTAATTTATGGAAGTGGTTTGTGAAAATCTCAGAAGCAGGGACTTCAATATTAGTAGCTTAAGTAATAAGCTTTTGGATGTTGGAAGCAATTTGAAATTTATGGAAAAGAGTGGATATTAGCTTTTATTTCGCTTGATAAACGTTCACTTCATTGGGTTTAGTCATTCGATTTAAAATAGAAACATTGTTGTATCTAACTAGCTATAAAGAAGGGTAGTGTGGGATCAATTAAAATGGTTAGTACAGTCAAGGACTGATCACTTTATGTTAAGCTTGCGGCCGTTGTTGACCAGTTCAACTGGCGTTTTAACACTGAACTGAATTGGGACTTTTGGATGCATATGGTTATGTTTTCATGGCAAATCAAAAGCCTATTCAGATTTGTAAAATGACTGTTTTTTGGACGGGAGGAAAATTATAAAGAATTTAATTAAGTGCAGAAGAAAAGGTTACCGCAATTAAAAGAAAATTATTTATTTGACAAAATCCTGTTTTATATGAATTTTTAAAAAATATTGTTTTAAAAACAATAACAAGCAAAAAAGTCCCTGATCGTATACGTGACACTTAAATACATATCGTCGCTTGAAAAGCAAACTGACATATTAAGTCAAAATTCATACATTTTCAGAAAAGCCATTTGAAGTTTTTCATAACTTAAAAAAATCATTTTAGTTTTGAATTTCATTGAATACCAAAAAGTTGTAAAGTAAAAAAGTATTTTTTTTTTCTTCTTTCAAGTGGTATTTAAGTTACCACAAAAAGCCGTTTTTCAAAAAAAAATGTTTTGACTTATATCGTTTTACATCCAAATTGCTACTAATTTAGGAAAAAAGTGTGAAAAAGTGTCGTTTTGTTTTGAAATAAAACCATTTGTATTTTTTTGTTTTGTAGAAACAACCCACTTTAAATAGTATTAAGTTATAATAAAAAAAGTGAGTGGCACTCGGGGACTGCCGCGGTAAAGCTATTGCATAGAATTTTTTATCTTTTTCTTTTTAGCTCTTTAAGTTTTTCTTCTCTATAAAACGAAAATAGCTTGGTATAAATAATAGGTATAAATAATTAGGTATAAATAGTGTAATTACACACCAAAAAAATTATTCATTCAAACAATTTGAACAAAAAGAACGTTATTAAGAGTTTGATCATCGAATTTCGCTCGATGTACATTTATATAGATATAATATCATATATACTTTCTCTGCGCAGCATTAATGTGTATTACCTATATACAAAAAAGGTGTGAGCCACTGCACACACGGTATGGTTGATGTGTAAACAAGTAGGTTCCTCAGCGTTGCATTAATTTAAATTGTGGGCGTGTCAATGGGCGAATTTGGAAAATATTTACACATGAGCATCAAGGGCGCCTGTAGAGTCTATATTATAAATTTCAGCTCCCTAGCTCAAACTTTGGTTTTTTGTCGTCCGACCTGAAAATCTGACGATGACGGTGACGCTCGATATTTCTAACTAGCCCCTACCCATCTACGTACTAACCGCGCCCAACGTCGCTTAATTGCGGTGATCTGACGAGAACCGATTAACTACTTTACTTTTACTTTTAAATTCATTTTTATTAATTATTAGCTTATATCAACTTAAATACTAGACAAAAATGATTAAATCTAACTTAAAATTAACAGGATACTTTTTCTAGATTATTAATCCTTATGCGGACGCAATAAACTTAACTCTATCTTATAATTATTGCCTTTCGGCCTAAAAACTATTTTACGAACTAATCTTACATAATATGTATAATACTCGTATTATTATGTTTTCATTAAGAAAATTGTTAAGAAAACTCGGCATCTTTATCAAATTTTATATTTTTATATAAAAAAAAACAAATTACAAACTCCCTACTCTACTTATTTAAACTACTTAACATATTCTAACTATAATTTGGATTCTGATCACTCGTTGCATTACGAAACAAGTGGTCAAAATCCCAATTGCTTTCCGAGCATCTGGCAGTCGTCAAAGTGCACACGCGCTGCCGTGAGCTGACCGATGCCTTACAGAATCAATCACCTCCCGGAAGCACCACCACAAATTGGAGAGCCCGGCCTCTCCCAGAAACGCCCTATCTAACTTAGTCTAACTTATAAACTAAGAGGATGTTACCTAGACTAACGCACCGTCTTGGGAGGGCACTAAAACGGAGGAGCTCATGAGCATTGAGCATGGCGACGTCCTCGCCGCGTATGAGCCGGTTAACCCTCGCGCTGCGGTAGCGGTGGTATAATACCAGGATACCATCCCTCGTCTGTACCAGCCCTTTTGCATCAATATGGATAAATGCCTCCGGCGGGATAAAGCCAGACCGGAGCGTACTCTCTATGTACATTTCATTGGGGTAGTAAGCCCCAAAGATCAGACTATTGTCGCTGGCGATCGCCCTTGCAACGTGCCTTCGAGTCACCTTAATGAGGAAATTGTCAATCTTATTCAAATGAGCCCCGTCGTATAGGACCTTGTTGGATAGTATTTTATATAATTGGATTCAGGCGTTCGGAACAACCGGAGACAGGTCCTAAGACATTGTCTCTCCAAAACCCGAATCTTTTCCATATAGCTGGGCGCTATATTAAACAACAATGGACAACCATAAGCGATAATCGGCCTTATAAGGGCCACGTAGCAAATGACCTTCACTCTAGAGTCAAGTTGACTACTATGAAGCAGTTTCCTTGCCAGAGCATAAGCCTTCTTGGCCCCAGCAAGACAATCAACTATATGTCTATCGAAATACAGATACTGGTCAAGCCAGATACCTAGATATCTAACTACGCTTCTCACCGCCAATGGCTGCCCATTTTGTCCAATAATGGCCAATTTCTTCCAGTTTTTTTCTGGTATCCCTAGAGGCCCCAGCCAATGGAGTTCTGAACAAGATTGTTTCCGTCTTCTGAAAGTTGATTTTCAACTTCCAGTCATCGCAATATCCCTTAATTTGATCGAAGTCACGCTGCAAAAGAATGTTAATGACCTCGATTTTAGGACCTGATCTGTATGCCACCAAATCATCGGCATACGCTATAGCATGTCTGAGTGAACCCACCGGATCACTCGTGTAAATGTTAAACATGATCGGAGAATTAACCCCCCCCCCCCCCCACTGTAAACCGTTTTTAATTTCAAAGACTCTGTCCGAAGTCGCGTTGCCACATTTGACAAAGAACTTCTTTCCCATAAGCCCTGAAACCAAACTGGTTGTCCGGAATTATGTTATTGTCCTTGACCCGCTTTAACAGGATATTCTTTAGTGACTCGAAGATGCACAGAAGATCATCTTTCGACACGAACAAGTGCGATGCATCTCGGCCATTGTCGACAACTGCATTAGCATGGTTTTCATCAGTGCATACGGTGAATCCGTTATTCTCAGATCGCCAAGAGAACCGATTAACTCACGTGGATAGATACCTATACACCTATATAATTTCTCACAAACAGCTGCTATGTTTTTGAGAAAGTATAGGGTGTTAAGTTTTATTTTCGTTACGGAATTTCTTTATTCGGTCGCCGCGCTCAAAGCCCGAGATAAAAGCTATGCAATAGCTTAAAAATATAGGAACTTTTAATGAAAAAATCGACTATAATAAAATTATATAAAATAAAACCTAGCTTATTAGTAAAACGACACTTCTTAAAGTAATCAACATAACTTTGAAGTTCATCAACTAGTTTTGTTCCAAGGCAAAATGACACAACAAGAAAAGTGTCAATTTTCAAGAAACTTATTTATCACGAATTCATAATTTGTTTAGAAGCAATGTGTTACAAAAACCAACGACCATACCACGTCGAGTTAATCGGTTCTCGTCAGATCACCGCAATTAAACGACGTTGGGCTCGGTTAGTACGTAGATGGGGGGCCGTTTGAGAACAACCGCGTGTCGTTGACCAGTCCTATCTACAGATTTGAGGTAGATAATAAATACGTGGTATCACAATGAACCTAAATTGGTCTAAGTGAGTCTGCTTCTGCTGACAGCCACCTAACCTAACCTAACCTAATGTGTTACAAATGAAAAAAAGTGATTTAGCTGGGAAAACAACAGGGATTTTTCCTTAACCCTAGAAAGATAATCTATGTCTGCGAGACGTATGACGCGCGGAAAAAATGTTATATCCTTTAAACTATAAACCGCATTATGTTGGCTGCTTAAACTAACTCAGTGGGTGGTCGGAGCTTGCCCACAAAGGTCGTGGCGCGACGGTAAGTACCTGCGGTAACAAGTTATAGCTATGCCGTACTTCTGGGGGCGTGTGTCACGTGTGCCATTCTTTAATTTAATTTAATCGTATATAATTTAAAATTAATAAAACTTATTAGTAGACTTATTTTAAACCGAAAAATAAAAATTTGGCAACTATTATGAATTAATGTCAATTTTAAGGTTCCTTTAAAATATAAGTTGTTTTTTGTTGATTTGTAATGGGGTTTAAGTTTTTTGTTTTTATTGTTTTAATTAATATTTATTTATACTAAATCATTGACTTATTTCTCTTAGTATGAACTACATAAATAAATAAAACGTTAATATTTTTTAAAAAGTTCAAAGGTTTCATTAAATACACTACCAAAGTGCCATACGTCTCTGAGACGTATGATTATCTTTTACGTCATAAAAAATATGATTATCTTTCTAGGGTTAAATTCAAAACGACACCGGATACGTGTGCAACGGGGTATTTGACGAATCAGCAGTTCGCATCGTGGGACCATGAGTTTCCTAACGAGAAACAATTTATTCTTAAGTTAGTTTTATTTCTATTCAGGACCCTTGTTATTGTCTTTTTATATATTCGCTCAGAAATAGAGATCGTTGTAAAAAGCCAAAGTTAGAAAAATGTAATTCTCTTAAAGTCGAACAAGTGGACACATTGTGCGAAAATGCATATTTTCGCGTTTTTTTTTGTAATTCTCTTTATGAATCTTCTTAACTTTTCCTATTTTAGAATTAGATAAATAAAAAAAACTAATTGAAAGGCTACAGTTTAGGCGAACTGATGAATACCCTATTCCTATTCCTATCCGACATAAAGTGTAAAAGGCGTGGCGTAATAAAAAAAGAAGGTAAAACATTATATTTTCCTTTATAACCTGATGCAGCTTTTCCCAAGTATCATAAAATCTATTTTACAGCATTCTTTTCAAAACATTTTTTTTAGTTTTCAATTTGTTACGTTTATAAGTTTTAAGGCTCTCAGCATGAGCACTCATGAAACTGGCTCTGGGATCTCATTGTTCCTTCCATCGTTATGGGCAGCATCCTGACCATATACTTTCTGTTAAATGAAAAAAACTCAATTATTCGAAATTATGTATTTAAAATTCGACTGAAAAACTTAATACCTCATCGCACACAATTCCTAAAACAAGTCTGTTGCTTTCGTCCAGAAGATCCTTACTAGTGGCACCACCGACTCCCGTCCGTTTATCCTGTCAACTTTATTCTGTTAATATTCTGCATTTCGTAAAATTAACTATCGTAAAGAAACAACCTAGCTCACCATAGCATTGCGAGAAAATTTTTTGACAAGTTACTCTCCTCAACATTTCCTCATCGCCTTCGTTGACAAGCCCCTAAGGCAATGCCAATGAAACTATTGTTTACACGTATCGAAAATCCCTGCTTTTGTAGCCGTAGAACCAGCAAACTTCCAAAACACAAATCTTTTTTATCGAGGTTTTCTTTGCACAATGATTTGTTGTTCCTAGTACTTACTTTCGTATATTTTAGTTACTTGAAATTCATAGAGAAATAAATTTGAGGTAAAACGGGATCATACAACATTCCAATACTTAGTCAATTTCCCACTCATAAATTGTTGTATGATAGCAGGTCGTACATCATTTTTTGAAACAGAAATTATTCAGCAGAACTGTCAAAATCATACAATATAATGTGTACAATGTATTGGGGTAACAATAATATTAAATCCTATATAGCTACAATAATTATTGGCACTGACTATGATTATAGTTTTTTGACTGCCAACAGTTGTATCATTCAACCGTTATTAAAGACAGTATTAACTGATTGAATTAAGTTATTTAAAAGTAATTTTTGTATGTTAATATATTATTATTTTTATTTTTTTTATTTATTTGTTTATAAAGAAATATGTATTTATTAATTCATATCTAAAATGGAACGATTTAAAAGCCTATCTGCAGTACTTAACCAACCGTTTGCTAAAATTACTTGCTCTCAGGGTGCCATTTATTGTTTTCGTAAGCTCTTTTAAACACGGTTATTAAAGCATATTTTAAATAATTCAATTAATCATTGCCGATTTAATTAAATAATACTCTGATTATCAACAGATTCTCTTTACTTAACAAATAAACAAGTTATGGTTAATTAAAGTTGAAATTTTCTTAGGGGTGCCAACCATAGTATCCGTTACGCTAACACAATTATAAATTATACGGAAAGTCTAAAAAAAATATGGATTTTCAACACTTTTGACTGCGGTAGCAACCGCTCAAACTTAATAAGTTATTATTTACTTCATTCCTTTGGGGAAACCTTAAGATTTTCGTTTGGATTTCTAGATTATCCAAAAGATTTTTAGTGAATAATGAATGGAAAATAAACCAGCACAATAGAAAAAAGTTGTCTGATGAACGGTTGTGGCGAACCGTGAAACAGTGCTCTAACTCCAGCATCCACTTCACTTGGTAGCATTTGCAAGTTACTGTTGCTCATTCAACCATTCAAGGTAAACTGATGGAAGCTAGAAAAATGTGAAAAGACGGAAAGCTCGGGAGCCTTACTGCAAGTATTTCTATCAATTGTTCACAATATGTTTGTTGGGGGAGCGGCCCGTTGTTCTGTATAACCGAATTCTGTACAACTCTAAAAAAAAAAGTTGTAGTAAAAAGTTAGCTTTCATTCATTAATTTATAGATACATTTTGCAAGCTATCATATTAATAAGATATTTTATCTATAGTATTATGTATTATAATATGCAACATTTCTGGCATTTAAAAAAAATCCTGCTCTTTTTTTGTTAATTTGAATGCGCAACATCCGGGAGCCTTACAGATATTACTGGGTAATGTGTATAGGATAATCAAATGTCAAGGGATAGAATGTAAAGAATTGCATTGAGCGCTATCTACTAGTCCAGCTGCTTTTAGAACTCTGCTCAGTTTTTTTTTTTTTTTTTTTTTTTTTTATAATTTGCTTACGCTAAATGCTTACCCTTATAATGCTAAGAACACAGTGTAAGCTACTTGGTATTTGAAAGAATAGAGAGATAGGAAAGAAGTGTTTGGGTGCAGTTGTAGGGTTTTTCTCCATGGGTGGTGTCTAAGTTACTTAGGGAGATTACGATTTCATGTATTCGGTATAAAGTAATGGACTTGGCCGGGATTCGAACGCACGACCTTCCATTCCGTAAGCGAAGTTTTGTAATGTTGCAGGCTGACCCTACAGGATGATAGTATGCACAAGTAAGAACAAATACTTACGTAGAATGTCCCGGCACTAAACCATAATTAACTCCCTAATCGATTCCACAAAACTTATACAATTCCAACTTTCCAAAAAGCAACGTGTACAATATTTTGACTTGAATTGATATGCAAAACTTGCACTCTTAACGAAAGCTTTCGGTGAGAACAACGGCCTGAAATACAACTAATTTCGAATGCAAGCCGAGCAAAGGCAATTATTAAAATAAAGTCTGGTTGTGTGAATTGTTTTGCAACTATGTGACTAGAATTGTCAAGGAAACAATGCGCAAATTGGGATAACAAGGAGTTAATGATACCACTTTCGATACATCAAGTGACACAAAACACATTCAGCTACCAGCCCCTAACTGGCAATATCGACGAAACACCGCTCATGTTAACCTTCAGCCGACAACTGCTTTCAGAAAGCGAAGCACCGATATATGATGACCCATAAGGAGTGGGGCCAACAAGAAACAACAAAAATAATACTTATGACTCACGCGAAAATGGGATAAGATATACCTTTATGCCTTAAGAGCTCTCTTCCATTGCTTAAACTTATTTCTTCGGTTAAAAAATGGCCCACCAGTCGCCACTTGCCGAAAACAGCTTCTCAACCTCTTGAAAGTTTGCAGGGGTAAGTATCGATATCACAGTGTGTCCATATGACCTACATCACGTCGGGCTACCTAGGGGTGGATGTGGGAGCCCAATAATAGGACCAGGCTAGCACCAGCATACTCTCCAGACTTGCCGGCAGCCGCAACGGTAAAAATGTAATCCTTTATGAGTTGTGCGCTCATAAATCATGGGTCAGTATAACTGAGCTACGTGAGGAAAATTTGTGATCAAGTTTTTGCAGTTAGTCTCGTTTGGCCCTTCTTCATTTTCCTTGGGAGCAAAGCAAAAGTGTTTACACGAATCGCATTTTGCTTGTTCAGTGATTCCCAAGTAAATGGGCAGCATACAGGACTATATGAGGGTAAAGGTGGTTTGATTCTTCATTTGTTGCCTTTTGATGATGATGATTCGGGTTGGGGTTTGCGGTTTGCCCGGCACATACAATTATATGAGTTTATTTGGTCGTTTGATTTTGCAATGCATGACCATGTGTTGGTATTGGTAGACTTCACTGTTCACTGCATTGGCTTTCCACTCGACCACAAATCATTTTTCCTTCGTTCACGTCATCTAAAATTCTATGATGTTGCTCCACTATGTACATGGAAGATGTGGGCAATAAATTGAAGCAATTTTCCACTTTGTTTCAGTGTAACAAAGGAGTTGCAGAACAAAAAAACATGGTGTTGTACGTAGTGAGTTCGTAAGTACTTGGGCCAAGAAAATGAATTTAATGGTGGTTCGCCTGTAATAAGGTTTACATGCAACTTTAATGTAGGGAATTTCATTTGGTAGAGGATTGAGTTAATTTTTTTGTTGTGCAAGAAATCTTAAATTGCTTTACAACTTAGTTGTTGAGTTAGAGTTTTAATAGTTGCGCTAAGTTGTCATAACTTGTTTTTATGAGCTGTTTTCGTTTAAGGACACAATCATTTAATATCGAGTTATCGAGATTTAAGATAAAGCGTTCAGATGAAAACAGTGACAGCTCGCTGATCGAACTATGGGCATTCAAGTTGTACAATTTAATAAAGTTTAGGTGCGGCAATGGCACAATGGTAATGTTTTCATATTTGGTAGAAAGACAAAGAATGCACGTTTAAGTCCCAAAGATTCCACCAAACGATTTTTAAACTCTTCATTTGGTACTTTGCTTTTATTATCTTGCACAATTATGAATTTTCTTCGCTAATGTTTGCAAAGGCTTAGATGAAAAGTTTGGTCCAGGTATATGAACCAAAACAAAAGTCGCGGAACAAAACAAGCAAGTCAGTGAACAACTGCTTAAGCAATCCAACTTTAACCGAAAACTAAACCCAAGAATTGTTGCATGTAGTTAAACCGTGCGATTGATTGAAAGAAAATAAAAATCAAAAATTCTTTCTTTCGTGTTGTTGTTTGATTCGAAAAAGTCAGGTGACATAGGCGCCTGCCAGCAACTACCCCCTACCCTCAGCGGAGCAACGAGGTTATGTCAGCGGGCTAAGCAAAGCGCAGAAAAACATGCAGTCTCTGTAACCACCGAACCGATTGAGCTGAAATCAGGGGCCTAATTCTGTAATTCGATTCTAAAGTTAAATCGTTCGAATTCGGAAAATATGTACTGTGTAATTCGAAAATCGGAAATTGAAATCCGAATTTCATTTATCTAGATACATTTGCTCGAAAATCGGAAATATCGTGCTAAATACATTCGAATTTCGGAAATTTCATTCGAAATCTATTTACCACACCAAATTTTGGCTGAAAGCTAAAATGAAAGTAGGTATTTATGTAAAAAAAAGACATAAATAATATTTTTTAATAGAATGTTATAAATGAATTGAAGAAAACATAATAAATATTAATATGATGATATGAAGATTGGAAACATGTGAGCCGTAGGATACTCCACCGTATCATCCATTAACAGCTCGGATAATCATCTGGTGATCACATATCTACAAGAAACAAAGCTCCATAATTAAAAGAAATCAAGAACTAGATTTTAAAGTGATCTTACCATCATTGCATTTATGCTGTGCTTCAGTTTTCGATTGAAAAATATATGGTTATTGTTCCTCAGTCTAATCATTTGAATGTGTGCCAAATCCACGACTGCAACAATTCTCGGTATTCCAGATTTCAAATGGAAATATTCTTTTGCTTCTATCTTTTCCTCATTCGTCATATTAAAATTTATATATTTTGGACACAGCTGTTTTTCCAAAGCTTTACAGACTTCAGAAATAACTGTTGAAACCGTCTGCTGCGCCAGTCCAGTGAATCGAACTTGGCCTATTTGCTGCTGGTATCAACCCTTGATGTCAAACAAGCTATTATGTCAATTGGGGATAGCGCGCCCAATCGCCCAATGCACGATGCTTTCATCAAGAGTTACAACGTGAAAAATCGTATGATCTCAATACTTTGAAAGAATCGATTCAAATAAATCTTCCACTATTGAACGAAGAGCAAAAGTATGTATCTTATGAAAGTAATAAATGATGGAACAGGAGGGATTTACTTCTTTACCAGGAGCGTGGTGGTACAGGAAAAACTTTTTTGATTACTATAATATTGGCCACAATTCCCTCAAAAAATGAAATTGCTCTAGCTCTTGCTTCGTCAGGCATTGCAGCAACTTTGCTTGAAGGCGGTCGAACAGCCCATTCAGCTCTAAAATTGCCATTGAATATGCAAAACAACGAAACTGCAACCTGCAACATTTCCAAGAATTCGGCAATGGCAAACGTTTTGCAGCAATGTAAACTAATAGTATGGGATGAATGCCCGATGGCGCATACAAAATCTTTAGAGGCTTTAGATCTACGGAACAACCAAAACCAATTTGGTGGCGCAATGATTTTATTATCAGGAGATTTTCGCCAAACATTGCCAGTGGTTCCACGTTCAACGCAAGCTGATGAACTGAGTGCATGTTTAAAGTCCTCCAATTTGCGGAAACATGTCAAGGTATTACATTTAAGCAAGAATATGCGTGCCATGTTGCAAAATGATCAATCTGGAGACATATTCTATAAACAACTCATTGATATTGGTAATGGCAAATTTCCTATAGATGTGCTGACTGGTTGCATCACCTTTCCTGAGAGTACTGACGTACCATTCGAGTTTAAACGACTACAGTTTCCAGTACGGCTTGCTTTCTCTATGACTATAAACAAATCTCAGGGGCGGTCATTAAGTGTTTGTGGTATTAATCTAGAAAACTCGTGTTTCTCGCATGGTCAATTGCCTGTTCCCATGTTGGAAAACCATCTGCTCTGTTTGTTTACGCTCCAGGTAATCAAACAAAAAATATCGTGTACCATAAAGTACTACAATAAATGAAACGTAATTTAGAATAAGTAAAAATAACATGAAATATAATAAATAGGTATCATAAAAAGAAATCAGAAATTGTAATTTTCATTGTCATTTTTTTGTGACTATCAAAAGAATTTTAAGTGTTTTGTAATTTTTATTTTTTCACATAATGTAATTATCAACTTTCTTTTTTCTTTTTTTATCTTACTAGCTAGCTGACCCGGTGTCCCAAATAACAGAAAAAATATTTTAAAAAAATAAAAAAATTAAAGAATCGACTGTAAGGCGGTACGAAGTTCGCCGGGTCAGCTAGTATAAAATGAATATGAGTTTCTGTCACGGTTGGTATTCTTCGCTATTAAGGTCGTGATAGTTTACGGGAATACCCGAGCTACAAACTGGGCAAGGCTTAGTCACAGTGCACCGGTTAACACCGAGTGCAAATGGGAGGACAAGTCCTTGTGTTTTACACCATCTGAAACAGTATCAGCTACATTTGTTCATCTCTCACTTTTCCTTCAAATGTTAATTAGTTCTCTCCTGTGCATACATCATAGTTTGTTTTTAACCTTTTTAAACTTTTTTTTATTCATCAAAAAGACCTTTATCATATATATTTGTTTTTATTATTAGGAATTGTTCTTATTGCACAGCAAATTATTAAAATAAATAAATACAAATACAAATACAAATAACACCAGGCACGAAATTCATGTGTGCATAGAGAAGCAGCAAGATCTCACCCCACCGTCGAGCTAACGCCGTGCGATCACAAGTCTGCATAATGCTGCCAAGGGATTCAGGTCACCCACCATCCAAATTTACATTTAGTAGCTATGACAACTTCATACTCAGTTTGAGTCCGACATTTCAGCACGATTGCAATATCTTTCTCTTTAGTATGCCTTACGTGTACGAGAAATAGATACAGATAAATATATTTATTAGCCTTCCAACAATACGTAAGTTATTGTAATTGGTCCGAAAACGAAAATCGTAATTTAGAACATATTTATCAATTTGAAGGTTCAGAATATTATGTTTTTCTAAAGTTTTTAAGAATAAGTATGTGTGTGCGAGTAAAAGCAAAAAAAAAAATCAATTTTAATAAGTAATGCATGAGTAGAAGAATCAACTGGGTAATTAAATTCAGGTTTCGCGTACTCTCGGTTATTGTTATTTATAATATTAGGTACTAGCGGACCCGGTGAAAAAATGCATGCATATTTTATATTTGAATAAGTATACTTTTACTCTTATTTTTGTTTTTATAAATTACTGTTGGTTATCGCACAATTTTCAATATTGCTATACTGATACAATTGAAACTATAATGAATTGAAGGAATAAATAATCTATCAAAGAAACGAATAGTCGAATCAGTTGACAGGCAGGTATCATGAATCAGATGTTAACGATCAATCCTATTGGTCAATACATCTGATATCGTAGATTTTAGTTTGGTTTCCCACATTGGTTTCAAGTATCAGATGGGGGTGGATATTGTTGACCGTCACTGGCAATTACCCTCTATTCTCCCACCCACATATTCAGGCACGCAGACTGATCCAGACAGATGGTAAAGAGCAGAAGGTGCGTGAGATAAATGCTGGTTTGACATACATAATGAATGTAATTAATTAAGTAACGCTCTCTACATAATAACAAGAGCGTCACAGAATGATTGTTGTACTCCATCAAATTGTGTATGCTACAACCTTAATAAATACACAACAATCAGTAAACATAAATCTATATATATCTACGCTACAATGGGAAGGATTAAAAAAGAGTCCTCACTGAACTGAACTAATATTCCCAAAAAGTACACCGAAAACTTATCCAGAATTTCATTTCGGCAATTCCCTTTATAATCACTCCTATACTCTGCACTCTTTTTTCGCGGATATTATCTCGCTTAAATTAAACAATATCGTTGCCTTTTGCAAATAGCTATTCTCCGAAACAAAAAACAAAAAACTCCAAAATAAATCTAACAAATTACTTCAAGTACTATGACAATTTTATGGCAACATTATTTCAAGCGACAACGAAATCATGTCGCTTTCCATCCATCTCGCTCACTCATAATAGCAGGCAGCCCCCAAATGTGACATTTAGAGAAACCGTTTCAAATTCAAACATCTTCATAACGTAATTGCTACTTCGTGTCCATTGCGATTCCCATTGGGTTATTCCCTAAACTACCATTAGGCGGGTTCTTATTCTTCCATGTACTTCCCTCGGTCTCGATTCGGAGCCAAAATGCGGTAGATCCTTGCGCGTTTTAGGGACTTATCCTTGCGATACAGTTACTCCATCATCAGTGCGTATTCTTTCTATTTATTGTTTAAAATGGATAAATTTCCTTTTGCCCCCAAACTCATCCGGTGGGAGCCGTTCCGTTGAATTGCCGGAACACTTAGTTTCATTCATCTTCCCTTACGATGACAATTCTTGTGTCGACAACAACACCGACCGACGCGACGATACCCACATCGTAACCGTATTTCTTGGTAGACGACAGCTAGGTTAAGCTTTAAAGTCGCAACCGTAAAATCAATTAAATACCTGAGAACCTATGCTCGGGTAGGGGACTTGTTTTCTCATTTGTACGTACGGGAGGCTTACATATTATGCCAGGAGAGGTCGTAAAAATTGTCATCTACGAGCGCTATACAATACACTCATGCTTTGTTTTGGAAAAAAACCACAACAACAAACAAACACAAAAGGATCCCCTTGTGCATGTTTAAATGTCAAACAAAGTCGGACTTTAAATGTGTTTAAGTTGATTTCTCCCATTCTTTCGATATACGAGTATTTATGTTCTGGAGGAGACCATGTATACTATAGGGGCTGTGTCGCTCTAGAGGGTAAGTGGCGGCAGTATACTCAGGCCAAGACATAGTTTTGGTGTTTCAGTGACCTAAGTTGAAAATTTGTTCAAAACAAGGACACTTACAGAGCATTGAGTGCCATGGACTATGATTCCGAGTGTCTATAGGTACGGTTTAAATGTCTGTGGATTGTACAGCTGGTAGAAATGAAGATGGGCGCACGGCTTGTTGGCTGAGTGCAGAACTGATTTATATAACTGTTGTTTATTTGAGGGTGTTAGCTTCGTGTAACAGACATGTTGAATGAGTTTTCTTGTTTCTGGCACATTGTGTTCTTGTAATTGTTATAGGGAGTCTGTCAAGTTGTACATGCAATTAAATTGAGTTCTTTAGCTAGTGCAGGAGCAAGTTACGATATCATATTTTGAGTGCTTTAAGCGCAATAATGTTAATGGATGTGTATTTGTCGAAAATGGACGAAAAGTGGAATAATAATAAAGACAAGTCGGAAATACCTAGGCTAAAATAGTGGGTAGGGTCTATTTCACCCACCAGGTCCTGAAACACGCTCCCGAGATACATATTTTCGAAATAATTTGCTGCAGCTGAAGAGCAAGAGCAATTTCTATCTGCATAGCATTTGGAGCACTATCGTCAAAAAGAGGCATGCCACTCCTGGATCACAAAAATGCAATAACGCCAGCATATGACCGGCCTCAACGATGAAGTTATCCGAAACCGAGATGCCTGACGGTGTTTATTGATGTCAAATCGGCCAACCTCACAAGCGGACCAGGAGCGATGCAGCAAAGTTGAAGTTCTATGATACCGTTAAACCTGATTATAAACTCGCCGAAAAGAAAGAAGAAGATGAAGAAGCATTTGGAGCACTATTGAAACCCTTTCTGGGATAAGACATTTAAATGAGTAGTTACGACAATTCTGAAAAAATAATTATCCTCAGATTCGATGTTACTTCTATACGTTAAACCTGAATTTCATGAAAATACTAATACATAATGAGTTGATCAATACCACATATGCATTTATTTATTTATTTATTATTCATCAATGGATTTACAATCTGCTGATAACAAAAGGTGTTACATTATTTATAATTATTTTAGTCTGGATCCTATACATTAAAAGTGGAATAAATTTTGAACATTATTTTTGAAATTATCCCTGCTCTTAGAAAGGTCGACTTCACTACAAACAGAGTTATATAATGATAATGAACGAGTTACGGGATTATTTAAACCATAATTTGTACGATGAGTGGGAACATAGAACAGATCATTACGAATTCTCAGATTTCTTTCTGGAACGTACCAAGCAACTTGCGCAAGTAGTTCCTCAGATTTTATGCGATTATTTAAAATATCTCTTATAAAGAGAATGCATTGAGCCTGTCTGCGGCTTTTAAGGGTTTTTAAATTCAATAGCGCACATCTTGAAAAGTACGCAGGCATTTCGTCGGACCATCTCAGATTCCTTAACGCAAACCGAGTAAACCTTTTTTGTATCCTTTCTATTCTTATAATAGCGTTTTCGTAAAAAGGTGACCAAACGACACAGCAATATTCTAATATGGGCTACACTAACGACAAAAAAATTGCCTTCAAAGTGTACACATCCTTAAAAACTCCTGAAGTTCGCTCCTGAAGTTCGTTTGAGGAAACCTAACATAGAATTTGCTTTTGAAACAATAAAATCAATGTGGGCTGAAAACGTGATTTTGGAATCAAAGATAACACCAAGATCTTTCACCTCAGTGACCCTTAAAAGTGGTTCAATTCCAAGTGAATAAGTAAACGTTAACGGAGTTAATGTTCTGTAAACACTAAAAATTTTACATTTCGATGTGTTAAGCTCGAGATGGTTATATATGCACCAGTTTAAAAACAAATCAATATTGTTTTGAAAATTAACACAATCAATATCAGAAGATATTTGACTAAAAAATTTAACGTCATCTGCATACATCAAACAGTCGCATGAATTGAGAATAACAGGAATATCATTTACCAACAAATCGAACAAAAGTGGTCCTAGGTGACTTCCTTGTGGAAGACCCGACTCCACCTCTATAAAAATTGATGTAAAACCATCAATCTGGACGACCTGCTTACGACCCGACAAGTAGGACCTCAACCATTTCAAAAAATTTACATTGAGTCCCAGTTTTAGAAATTTATGCAATAATAGTCCATGATGAACTCTATCAAATGCCTTAACAAAATCTGTGTATAAGACATCGACCTGCTTTTTGTCTTCCATAGATGTTAAACAAAATTGGGAAAAAAGGCACAAATTAGTCGAAGTTGATCGGCCACTTATAAATCCATGTCGTTTTGACGTTATTGATTCCTTGACTGTGAAAAATAGCCTCTGAGTCACTAAATTTTCAAATAACTTCGGTACGGAGGAAAGTTTGGATATTGCCCTGTAATTTTTAACGAGGTGTTTTAGCCCACTTTTGTAAATTGGGTTAACAAACGATGTCTTCCAATCGTCAATGAAAACACCAGTAGATAAGGATTTATTAAAAATAATTTTAAGAACGTAGGCAAGAGATGAGGCACATTTTGACAACAAAAGAGGGGGAATTTTATCGACTCCAGCTTTTTTAGTTGAATCGAGCTCAGTTAAACCATCAAGAATATCTTGCTCTGAAAAACTATTTAAATCGAAATCTGTAATGGGGGAAATGTGTGAATATAAGTCATTAATATTGGAAATATCATCTGTATTATAATTAGATTGAAAGTATTTTGCAAATAGATTGCAAGACAATTGTATATCGCTTGACTTCTCATTATCAAGTTCCATCGCTTTTGGTAAGAAGGAGCTTTTACGTTTGGAATTCAGAAAGACCCAAAAGGATTTACTATTCTTTTTGATATTGCTTTCAGCGGCACTTATGTTCTGATGATATAAAAATTTGTTCAAAAAGTCAAATTCTCTTCGAAACTGAAGAAAGCGATCACGATCCTCTAGTTTGTTTGATGTTTTTGAGCGTTTAAATGCCTTATTCTTTACGTTTTCCAAATTTTGTAATCTTTTATTAAACCACGGGAGCTTAAAGTAAGATTTTTTGTTAAGAACCGGGACAAACTGTTCAATGCCATTAAAAATAACTTCTTTGAAGCTGGAATACATAGCGTTAAGAGATCTATTGCAAAGTCTATGTTCCCAGTCTATTGAGCTATAGAAATTATTTAATCCAGTGAAATCGGCCTTTTTGAAGTTGAAGTCTAAACAGTTTTGAGTTGAACATTCTTGGCTAAATTCATAAAATTCAAAGATTACATAAACAGCTTTATGATGAATTTGATTGTTAACTAACGGAAAGTCTGATTCATATAAGAAGAATTTCATATCATTGTTACAAAAAACAAGATCAAGTGTTCTGTTTAATAGATTTTTGGAATGATTAATTTGAGATAAACCTAGCGAGGCTAAGGAATCAACAACTTCAGTTTCGATCTCAGTGGAGACATTAAAAGGGACCAAAAATTGTTCTTCAACCATAAAACACCAGTCTACATTACCGATGTTGAAGTCACCTAACACACACGGAAACTGATCAATTGTCAATTCTTTCACCATTACAATTATATTTGAAATAAGTTGCGCATACAGTTGAAAACTACTATCAGGTCTAATATAACTTACAACAAAACATATTACATTACTATCTACTAGTTGTAACGTTCACACAAAGTTGTTCAAAAAATGGTGTTTGCGTAGGTAAATCGCACTGCCAGCTTACTAATGTGGAACGTACAGCGATTAAAACTCCACCTCCTCGTTCCATTCCTGATTCAATCGGGCGATCCA
This sequence comes from Portevinia maculata, assembly GCA_949715645.1. Taxonomy (NCBI): domain Eukaryota; kingdom Metazoa; phylum Arthropoda; class Insecta; order Diptera; family Syrphidae; genus Portevinia; species Portevinia maculata. The sequence continues at coordinate 19,942,820 of OX454525.1, forward strand.
CACGATAGACGACATAAGATGAATCAAATAATTCTGAAGATAGAAAGCATGCATTTAACCAGGTCTCAGTTACGACTATTACATCATATTCATGCAACGAAGAGTTTATGAAAAGCTCGTTTGTTTTTGTGCGTAAGCCACCAGCATTTTGATAATAGACACTCAGTTTTGACGGACGAATGGGCGATGATGAAGCACAATTTAAGTCTGTACTATCTCCTGTCGAACACGAATCCTCGTTTTTTGGATAATTGTAGAATTTTTTTATTTGAACACCAATAGGCCAAATAGCTGGATTGAGTGCGTCTTCGAAAACATGAGCCGGAATTCCAAGTTTGAAATTTATGAAATGCAGCGAAGACATATCAGCATCATACTTAACCAATTTATTGCACTGAAGCACCTTTTCAGGAAGATTTAGTCTGCTTGCCGCATACGAAACTATATTTTTTTCGCTTACACATTTGTCCAGACGGGAGAGGTGCAAGAAACGGAGTCTAGGAACTGATGGTAAGTTTGTGTTGGCGGTCGTACTTGCTGTACCAAACAGTTTCGGAGTTCGTCGAAACTTGCGGTTGTTCTTCTGCGATACTCCCGCCCTTTCACGGTCAAACGAGGTGGTTTTTGTAACATTGTTGTTGTTTCGATGATCGTTCTCTTCCTCGATTGTAAGCTGTTGTTGGGATGACGAAAATTGAGTAAGCGTATGTGCATTGGAATCATCTCTGGTTGATTTGTTGTCATTGCCTCCTTCTTCAATTGTTTGTGATTGTTGTGATGACAAAGGGGGAAACAGAGTAGGTGCAATTTTATCATCTTTGGTGGTTTGATGAACGGTCTCTGATGATGATGACGTTTGAGCAATTTGTGCGTTTAAAACAACTTCGGTGGTTCGATGGTCAGCCTCTGCCTCGGTATCAATTTGTTGTTGGGATATTGTGAGAGCTTGAGTAATCAAATCATATTAACTGTGCTGCTTTCATGATTCAAATTCTTCAGTTTAGGATGCCGAACTACTTTTGATTTGTTTTTATTTTTTGGCTTGGACATTGCATATTTTAAATTTAATTTCGGCAACATCTGATTTTAATTGCACTATTAGGGGAAGAAGGGAACCACATACGAGAATACACGTAGAACAGCGCGACAGTAAATTACGATCTGCCAGCAGGGCTTTTTCAGATTCATTGCAAAGTTTAGCACACTTCTTATGACAAGTTGAGCCGCAAAAACCTTCACATTTAACACAATTATCGCGAAGAAGCCTATGACCACAACCTGAACTCTTGTCCATCGTTTATAGACAGTAAATAATTATTAGAAAATTGAGTAGAATTGCAAGTCGACAAAAATGGGTTTTATTAAAAATTTAATTATACCGCACTCGTTGGCGACTGTCAGACGAGTGTCTGAACGTTATGTATCCATAACATTCGCAGATACAATGTTATTTTTAATTTAATATCCACATTATCGAGACTTTGCTATTAACGGACAAAATATTTTGCAATCCTGTGTTTAAGCAACTCACACGGCGATTTCAAAGGATCTTTCACAGTATCTAATAAAACGAAGCTCATTTGGTGAACATGAAATGAAAAGGTATAATTAAGTTCCGCATAATAATTCCCAACTTATGACCCCGCTCAAGAGCAGTAAGAACTTCTATTAACTTACGTTGTCCTTTTTTTTCTTACATAAATCCACCGTAATTCGCTCAATTCATAAAAGCCATTAAGACGAATTAAATCCATTAAAATCATCCGAAAGGCATCAATACCGTCCAGAAGAAAAGATTGGGCGTATAACCTCCCCATCATCAATCTATTCATCGATGCTTTCGTATTGATTATAGGACTCAATAAGGATAAACGTAAAGCAAGAAAAAAAAAAACAATGGAAAACGCCCAGAGCATCAGCTTCCATCCGTTCATTTATCTCCCCAATGTCTCGACCCTCCATTCCCTAACGAAATTGAACTTTAACCATAAGCTATCGTTCAAAATCCTCCAAGGACAATGTAATTAATCAAATCATCTTTCGAAATAGTGATTTTTCATAACTCTCCCTCGTCGTACTTCCGGTGCTATATTCAAATTCCCATCTTTCCTAAAGGGAAATCGAGTCATGTCCTTTCAGAATCACCATTAGAAAATGCGTCGTTTGAGATTAAAAAGATGAAGTTCCAAAGAACGACGCTGATTCCTGAACGACACTCATTACAATACGCGTCGTCATAGTGGTATGTAGGGATAATACAGAGAATGTACAGAGAAATATTAATGACATTTTTGTCTTTTGATCGTGTCCTTCGACGTTATGGTCGGAAATGAGGAGAAAGAAAATATTTCCAATTAGAAAATAATTACGAATGGACGGCGTTAGTCCAAGTCTGGCAGGATAAGAAGTAAGCTCTAATGGCTGTGCTTAATATCCTTCTTACATAATTATTATCTACCAGGATATGCAGGATGAGTAGTAAATTCTACGTTGCTTTCATTGGTTCTGTTGATAAAATTGGGAAACATGGAAAATTAAGAATCCTACGAGAACTTCTGTACGCTATAAATAGGAGAGTGAACTACAAACTAAAATGAGGCTGGACGGTTATCACGCTACAACATTTGACTAGTAGGACAAAAAGCGGATATGCATATATTATAAAGGAGTGGAATGGGATGAGGTTGGACGTCTACGTCTTTCACTTGTAGAGTCTGCAACCAATTTTGGGTGCTCATTGAGAGGAAGACGAAGTGTTATTATGCTGAATGTTTGATTTTAAATTACTCGCAAACAGAAAGCACTAGAATAACCTTGTCTAAAATTCAAATGAGAAAAAGATGAGGAGAAAGACGACACATTTTCGTTTTTATCAAAAGAAGCCGTGCTTCTTCCCACTTGATGGAGCAGTTTTTGGAGTACCTTGTCCTTGGATCTACTTTTAGTGTTCATCTTGATAATGATAAATAATCCACTGAATGACTTTTGATAAATATTTTGTCGATGGCATCTTGAGAAGGATGGCACTCGGTTCTGTTTCTTGTATGACTTTGAATCGATAATAATATTTTCTATGAGACTTTGAATTAATGATGTTCCTCGACAGGCAGATGTCTTGGGACTTTGGACAAGTCTGAGTAATATTCATTTTAGATGTTATTTGTAAAAGTAAACAAAAGAAGATGATTTAAGGACATCCTTGCAAAATATTAATTTGATGAAGGTTTGTGCGATTTGGTTGAAGAGTCATAAATAAAGTTGATGAATCATCTGTGTATTCCGTCTGATAGGACAAATGTGATATGGTCTGGAACCTTCAAACACAAATTTCAAAGGCTTTTGTTGAGAATTGGGGAATAAGAACTCAGAACTGAGACAATAAATTCAAAAGACGTTTGATCGTTCCTTCATGCAAAACTTATTATTTATAGATAGAGTTTCCAAGGGATATGAAAGTTTTTGTATATCCTTCATGATACCCTTTGAATACGTTTTTTGTTTCAAAAATAAACAAAATCGACGCTGAATTAGCTTTTGGGTCACCTTAGTGCATTAACAGACTGAGGGGAGGGTATGGAAATGAAGAATAGCAGATATGACTTTGCTTTTACATTTATTAACTCCCAGCATTGGGTATCATTTGCATGATTTTGGGAAATCGCATATAAAAGTTTTAAAATTCTAATGCATAGGAACTAACTGCTGTTATTTGATTTTTTGACACGATATCTATTTAAGAATTCTCTTTTTATAAAAGTTATCAGATATCCTCAAAAGTGTTTAGTTTTTAGAATATTGAAATTTTCGTCAAAAATGAGTTTGCCATACATTTCATCAAAATCAAAAGCTTCTTTTTTTAATCCACATAGGTACGTCAAAAAATATGCACGTACGGCAGTTCAATTATAACGTCACCTGAATGCAAGAACCGGCTAACTTGATTTTCGTAGTTTTGAGAAAATTGGAAAAATCATATTCACCTGTTGGTCAGACCTCTTTTTTCCCTGAAAATACTGATCAAACAACACTATATTTTTGTCTGCCCCATTGACTTAATTAAAGTGTAGAAATTTGGAATCCCTTAATTTTTTTATAAAGTCGATTTTGAGAAAAAAATAGTTTTATAAAAAAATAGCAAGTTATCCACTTTTTGAACCAACTATTTTTAACGGATAAAATCTTAAAAAGTTGAATTATCTACTTATTCTCATTGATCTAATTTGGTTTGCTTGTTTCATTATTTTCATTAATGAGAAAACAATTTAATTTTGATGTTATGTAATTTGGAAATATTTGACTCCTGTACCTAAAATTCAAAAAAAAATTAAACAGAAAATTAAATTTTAACAGAAAATCAATTTTTGTCCGATAGAATTTTGTTTTTATTTATTTTAATTTAAAAGTTACAGAACCATTTTCATTCTCAAGTTTCTTTTTCATTCGTTTTACTCAGCTTAACCAGATTGCTTAACCAGATTGCTGTAAAAATCAAAATAGTCGAGACTCATTGCTGGAGGCTTCATTGAATAAAGATACTTCAAGTCTTTGTACTTAGCGCTTGTAATAGGTTGTCCTTCCGGGTAAAACGTATAGAGCTTTATGTTGGCAACCAATTAACTTCATGAGGCCCTCTTTGAGCAATCAACAGAAAGTTTCATTATTAAACGATTCCTTGTATTCATATACATATGGGCATTATTTTTTTAACTTAAACCAACACGTTTTCTGCATAAGCACGGTTCCTTTGGATGTGCTGCTTTCCTGATAGTGAGGTATTCTTCAACAAACCCTTTCCAATCAAATATATTTTTAGGGATTATATCGTGCACGATAAAGGGTCCGTTTTTTCTTGACCCACGAGCTATGGTTTTCCAGTCTCCTGGCCAAAAAATCTTTCCAATACGCTTTGATTCCGTCCCGATCGCTGAGTGCATTGAATCACATTCCATTTCACTGTGCCCCAGCACCATAAATTTTGAGTGTATTGTTGTATTGTTTTTAAATGTTCAATTGCTTGCACTGCGTACATACACATAGCGTACACAAATTGGTTTAAATTTTGATCACCACATCGATCGCTTAGCACCTTATTTACTCAACTTCATCTGGGAGAAAAGATTTGAAATAATGAAAGAGAAGACTCGCCACCTCGCAGCTTCCCCAACCACCTTGTCCCTCGTGCCAGATATAGCAGTCTCCTTGCATCAAGGTAACTTCATAAACTGTGAAATTGTAGGTTGTTAGTCTACGCTTATAAAAAAGTGCATTATTTGTCGGGTCACAAAGGCAAAGCAGAACCTGCTGCAAATCAAAGTTGCAGCTGATAATCTTTTTTCCACTTCTTGCTGTTTCCTCCTTGTCTTTATCCTTATCATTTCGAGCTTTCAGTCTTATTAGAGTTGTTTTCAACACACAGTCTACATTGATCTTTCTTTGGACTGTGAAATCCTAGATTGAAGTTGTCCTTAAAAATCTGTCTGTGCATTGAGAGTTTTGTGGATGCCAGATTTTCGTCCTCACAATGTTACTGGTACATCCTGTACATTGTAGCTAGGTTTAAAGAAGAGTCCACATACTTTCGGGCAGTCCCTTCTCGGCAGTAATGGGACGGTACGCAAGGAAAGCTCATGATATGCTTCTTCATTCCTTCAATTAATGCCGGATTGAGAGTCGCACTTCTTCCATCGGACGGTGCTAAATTTTCACAGACCTTTTTTGCATAGCGTATTCGATTACCCCTTTTTTATGCCTAATGTATTTAGAAACATTGTCTTACATACTTTAATTTTGTTTTTATTTACAGGAAGAAAGTACTTCACTGAAAGTTGTCTTTTTGAAATGTTCACAGTTGTTTTTGTTCGCTTTGTTAGCTGTTCAGTGTTTGCGTTGATAAAATTAATTTGACGAGAGTAATCACCCAATCCGTACTAGGCTTTGGAAATAGTATTCCGATTTTGTTCGGAAATTGCTGACGAGCACTAGAACCTGCAGCTAACATTGCAATTCGCCTTCATTGAAGCAGCGGTATAGTCCTACCATTAGTGGAAACGTAGTGTTTTCCATCGAGTCTTTTTTGTTTCCTTTTATTTCTCTGCCATTTGTCACTCTGCCTTTCTTCCCCCGCGGCTTGGGTGTTACCTGAGGGAACTCTTGCATGCCAGTTATCCATTATCATAATCCAAGTCAAAAGATGAACTACTTCCACTAGTATCCGGGTGGTATTCAAATTCATCCGGTGAAAAATCATCCTCTTCTGGGTTAAGCTCCACCTCTTGTTCACCAGCAACATCTTGAACAGCTAAAACACCAACACGGCCGACTAACGGAAAATGCAGCGAACAGTCGATAAAGGCATTCATGTTGAAGTTCAAATATATGTGTGAGTTGTCTACTTATTGCATGTCAAATCGATATATAAAATCATGCAAAAAACAGAAATATGAAAATATCTACTTCTTGCACTGAATTTTCATCGATTGCTCTATTGGTCTGTTTTTTTCACATCCCAATAGATGGCAGCAGGCCCGCAAAATTAGTTATCTGTTTATTGCAGTTAAAGCAAATCGATTGAACGAAGCAGAAAACCCAGATATCTCAAAAATTAATAAAATTGAGTTGGCTGGTTCTTGCATTCAGGTAACGATTCTCAAAAGAAATTTATTTGCTGCTAGAATAGTTTTACTAGAAAAAAAAATATGTAGGTGCTTCTTAAGAAAAGATATACAGTGCAGCTCAGTTAAATAGAACCCCCCCCCCCCCCCCCTTTGCTTCGACTTCCAAGTTCAATAACTTTTAAACTAATAAAGAGAATAACTCAATTTCCTTTTTCAATTCAACTTTATTAAATTTTGTAAAACATAATAAAAAATGGTGTCTATATTGAAAGTGATAATTTTACTATTCATTTTAAAGGGATAGTAAAATATTTGTATTAAATTTTAGCTCATTTGAATAGAACCCATACATAAAAAATGCATTTAGGAATTGTTTAACACTCGTTTAGGTAAATATTAAGTAGTAACACAATTTTAATTAAATTTAAGAACAAAATAACAAAAAGTATTAATGGGTGCTTCCACCCTGGTTGAAAAAAAACTCTATTAGGCAAAAACACTATTAGGCAGAGAATCATACAGTTTCTTGATATAATCCAATGAAATGGAGGCCAAGCTACATTTAATTGCTTCTATAAATTCATTTTTATTTCAATATTGTTTGCCTGATTCGTAGACCTTCCGAACAAGCCATCCCCAAACATTGTCGATGATGTTCAAATCGGGCGAGTATGGTGGCCAGTCAAAAATTGACACATTTTGGTAAAGTTTTACCACTCTGGGCGTTGTGTATTGGTGCATTATCCTGTTGTAGTTTCCACGGCAAGTCACCAAACAGCTCATTCATGGAAGGTAAAACTTTCTCGAGTATGCCAATGTAAGATTGCGCATACATACGAGTAGTCAGAAACTGCAATTCTGAAGTACCATAGTACGTTATGGCTCCCCAAATCATAACACCGCCCACTCGGCTGTGTATGTGTAATCGATCCAATTGATGCTCCTCTTTTCGTAAATAATGGAAGTAGTAGTTAAATCCGTCAGGACCCTCAAAATAATTTATTTTCATCGGAGAAAACAACACAGTTTCATTCCTTACACCAGGTCATATTAGCGCGACAGAAACAAAGAAGTTGTTCCTTACGGGACGGGTTAAGCGGTGGTTTTTTTTTAACTTTAAACGCTTAAAGTGTTTAGCCTTTGAAATAATCCGCTTCACCGTAGAAACACTAGCTATAACACCACTTTTTTCTTTTATTTTGACTGCTGAATCGTGCTAATTTGACGCGAGTCCCAAAATTGTTCTTTTGTCAGCATCGGTAACAGCACAAAGAGTTCGCCCTTTCATGTTTTTACTATAGTTGGACTTATTGCGTAGAAATGTTGATATTACCTTGCGGCTTCGCTGCATTTTTTTTTAGCTATTTGTTGAATAGACAAGTCACACTCGCGATAAGCTTTGATTCTAGCTTTCTCGTCAACGGCCAATGATTTACCACGTCCCATTTTGACAGTAATTATTTACAAATAATTTAAAATTTACAAATAACTACAGAACATGCATGTCAAAACTAATATTACTCGTATATGGGGGGTTCTATTCAACTGAACCAATATGAAATCACTTTTTCACAGTGATTCAACAATAGCTTTGTAACGGAATATTTCCAATGCATGATCTTGCTCAGAGAGAATGTGTTTTGAAAAATGAACAAAATATCAAAGCAACGCATCTTGATGACTGGATTTATAGTCAGTTATAATTTGTACGAAGGGGGGTTCTATTCAAGTAAGCGGCACTGTAGTTTTCGACAAAAAATAAATTTGTATTTCATATTTCTTGAAGTTATTTCTTTTACCAGTCCATTTTAACTTTTTCTCATAGAAAACAATTATATACGTAGTAAATATACAGAAAATACATAGCTTAGCAGGATAATAAAATATTTTTTGTTGGGATTCTCTAGAATCGACGAATTACATATTGCATATCTGTCGATACAAATAAGAGCAATTTACAACATCAGCAAATCGAGCAACGATCTTACAGCCAGTAACCAACAGTCAATCTGATACCTACCCACAAGCCACACTTCCAGAACAAAAACAACGAGTGACACGAGCAACCAGGTACAAAGAAGGGCACGCGAACTTCATATAGCTAGTAGAAGCGGTACCTGCGACCGGCGATTGTGATGAGGTGTGCTGCACACCACAGAAAGCAAACATTTTAACAATATACTCTCTAGCGGCCCTTAAAGTGCATGTTTAAAAAATTTTAAAATCTGCCCACTGACACGCCACTATTTAAAAAAGGCGTTTTATTGAAGAAATAATTATAGATAAATAGATAAAGTCGTTTTGAATAATTTAAATGTCCACTTTTAAGGAGCGCTTTTTCACAAAAACCGGTTTTTTTCGATAAAATCCTTCGAATGTTGTATAACAAAATATGTGGAGCGTTCTTAACAATTCACTAATACTTACACATCTGCCACGCCCACTTTTATTCATTTTATTTATTTATTTCATTGAAAGTTTATACAAAGTAAGACATAATATCTTATAAGCTAGAGTAGAAAAATAGAAACATAATGAAAGCTACATATTGATAATTTAGAAAAAAACAAAAGTGATATTACAAAGTTTGTGTATGGTGTTCGAGATTATCGTGATAAATATCTTTTTGCTCCCTTTTAAATTGTGCTGCGTTATCAATTCTTCTGAGTTGTCGCGGTAGATTATTCCACAAACGGGCAGAGTTTAAATTGACGTTCGGCGTTTAATGTTGAGTGACGAGGGTTAAATAAATGTCCAGACCGATTTGACGGCACAGTCCCTATTCGTTAATGAAGGTATGTCGGTTTTTTTGTAAGTAAAAAGTCAGAAAAGAGACATAAAGTACGAAACTGAAGAAGGTAATCGAATGAAATATTATACAAACGAGATGATAATCGAATGAAATATTATACAAACGAGATGAAACCAGCTATTTCGAAAATATTAACCTTACTTAGAGTGAAGCTATGATTTTTATTACCTATTATCGAAGAGCCGATAGTCTCTGCTGCTAATGCTCTCAAAAAAAAATGTTATTAGTAATTAATTTTAAATTTGTTATTAATAAAAATAAAGTAAAATGAAATGTAAGCTTCCGTTTAATAGCGAAGTTAAATTTTAAATATATTTCACAACCATAAGTTAAGACGGACATAATGGGAGTTTTCTTCAGAGTAATTCTAGGTGCCAACGAAATTGTGTGGTCCACAGTGCACGAAGAATACCATACGATTTTCAAACAACAAGTAACTCCAAGGTTACGAGATATATGAGTGTACTCGGTTGCAGAATTATTTAAAATGATAGTGGGGAAATAAGATAAATCCAACGGTTTTCTGCAAATCGCTTAACATTTAGATGGGTTTACCAAGAGACAATTTTTTAGAGACCAACGTGCTATTTTAGAATGATCGTCGTTCATACAGCTAACAGTGTCGTCGATACGACCCAATATACAGCTAATGTAGAGTTGTACTTCGTCTGCATACATATGTATAGAGCAATGCCTAACAATCGAAGGCAGTTCCGTTATATACAACGAAAACAATAAGGGTCCAAAGATAGATCCCTGCGGCACACCACTGGCAGCAGGTAAAAAATCAGAAAACTAATTATTAGATTCAACATATTGGAATATATTAGTTAAATGGGACGATATCAAACTTACGGCACACGGACAAAAGTTATACAAATGCAGAAGGTTAAAGCATAAGGTGGAGTAGTCAACGGTATCAAATGCCTTTGAAAAATCGACTAAGACTAAGAATGCTACCTCATCTCTATCAATACCATGCCGTATATCTTCAGTTACCTTAAGCAACGCAGTGATGCGACTGAATTTTTCCCGAAAGCCGGATTGCATGGGTGTTGAAATCAGTTGTCCCCTATATATTGACTTATTTTCTGCTGCAGAATTTTTTCAAATTCTTTGGAAAGGAATGGCGGGATAGAGATCGGCCTAAAATCGTCCCCTTTTCTGCTGGTATGATCTTTGCTGACTTCCATTGAGGAGGAAACACTCCAGTTATTAGTACGATATTGCAGACAGTAGATAGTATCCCAGTTAATTCCACGGACATTTTGCAAGAGTGAAAGATCAATGTTTTTAAAATTACGATATTGATATCATTATTATATAAAAATCAATCCATATTTGTATTTGTTGCCGGTGTTTGGCCAAACGCGTTAACCGATTGCAATGAAATTTTTCGTTTATTGCGAAAAGTCATTAAGTAACTTTGTATTGATTTTGAGATAATCGCAATTCAAATTTTTTAATATTAAAGATTAGATAAACGACTACTAATATAGTAGTATTTATAAATAATTTGTGTTTTTTGGATTAATAAATTATGTTTTATACTTCAGAAAGCTTAATTTAAAATTGAAAACAATATTTAAAATATAAGAAACATACCAAAATAGAACCAGGACGCACTTAGTGATATTTTGCATTCTAAATTTGGTGAAAAAATATAGTTTTTGTATAAGGACAGAAGGTAACTAGATAAAACCACTTTTGAAAACCGTTCTTTTTTTGTTTCTATTTATTGCATTTTTAACAATATGTAGGTATAAGAAAAGGAAAAATGGTACATCAAAAATTATTCATAAAATTCATCTTCATCATCATCATCCTTAACTCCAGGTTCTGGCATGCAGTCCCTTTTGTTGGAAGCTTCCGGGAGAGATTTATACCATAAATGAAGCTCTTGTGGAATAATCCCTTTTTCACAAAGCTTTACAAGATCTTTTTTCTTTTCCTTGCTCAAAGGCAGCAATGTCTTGTAGCAAGGCCGAATTAATTCCTTTGTAATTTTTGTTTGACGACCCCTCGATGATGTATAGATTTTTTTATAATTTTGTTCGTCATGGTCGTAGCTATATTCAATAACTGATGGCAAAGATTTTAAAAATTTGAGCATTTTTATACGAAGCCAGTTTACTTTATCACCGTTCTCATCCTTGAGTCTGTTTGAAATTATTTTTGCAGACAAGGCTTTTAAATCTTAAAAGTCTGTATGACGTAACTGCTTAACATGGTAAGGGTTAACGTCCTTGCTATTTCTTGAATTTCTGGCGGATCTCATAATGTTCATTCAGTCCGTTACGGTATAACATGATTTATATTTTTTTTCATTTTCAATTGCTGAGTGTATACGTCTAGATCCATTTGGGAATGTCCAGATTCGAGGTATTTCTGTTCAATAACGTGCAAATCTGTGGTCTGCACCATAAATTGGAAGAGAGCTGCAAGGTGCTGGTTTCTGTTTTGACCCGCACACGTATCAGAATATAATGACAAATGAGTCACTGTCTTTGGCAGCTCATCAATCCACATTTTTATAGCAGACCCAACTTCACTACTACCTCTTTTACCGTCCAACTCAGTCCACAAATAGCAGAAAGCCTCATTTGGTAACTTTGACTCGTAAATAGTTAAGTTGTACACGCATAATTTTCGAGTGTAGTATAATAAGGATTCCTCTCCTGATGGCAATTGCAAAACACTTTGCCAACGGTGGCTGATAGAAACTCCGGATCAGTATTCGATCTTATTTTGTCAAATTCTTTTGCACTCTGGGCGTCAGTCTTCTTGTGGATGTGATCTTCAAAAGTTTTAGTTATTTCTGGTGTTAAGATTCCATTTTTTTTTAAGTTGTTATACTTATTGCACAATGCACATTGATCCTTCCGTGGAACGAAAAAAGACAAATTATATTCCTTACAAAATACGCTTCTATATACCGCAGATGAGACTGGCTTGATGTTGTCCTTTTCACACTTATTTTCATATAGCTGAAACATTTTCTTTATGCTTAGTTTGGAATCCAAGTACTTCCGTTTATTTCATTTTGTGCAGTAATGCGACTCAACTGCAGGAAATGTTTCGATATGCGATCTGACTATTGCCAAATCTTCTTCTTTGGTTTTATTGTGAGGTTTTTTTTTCCTCTTTTATCACTTTCTGAGAACACTCCATCAGAGCTGCATGAAAAAGCCAAATTTATTGGTCCATGCATAAAGTTTTTTCGAAAAATGCCTGGCAATCTCTTATTTCAGCATCGACCTTTTGAAAATAGTACGATCTGCTTACTTTCCTTTTTTTGGATCCGGCATCACATCTTCTTCTTAGAGGATCAATTTGCTTCACGTATTTTAGAATGAAGTCTTTTTGACGTTGATAGTTCACCAAACCTCAATACCGAGTGCAAATAGCTGTTCTTTCTTCTTCAGAAAAGTTGCCGGAATTATATTCATTTCCGAAAATTGATTTTGGCCAACTAGCACTAGAGATTCAGGATATTGAGTCTGCTGTCCGTAGCCTAAAACCTAATCCTAAACCTGGCGCCGATGGCATTCCTGGAATTATTTTAAAAAAATGTTGCAGCTCTATTTGCAAACCCTTACTTATGATATTTAATCTATCACTATCATCGGGTTTATTCCTGGATGACTGGAAGGTCTCATTTTTGGTGCCTATCTTTAAATCTGGCTCTAAAAATGATGTAGAAAACTATAGAGGTTTCTGTAAACTTTCTGCTATACCAAAACTTTTTGAATGTACTCGTATAGTTAAAAACAAAATAAATTTTCATATTAAGGGCAACATATCAGAGTTTCAACATGGTTTTGTTTCGGGTCGCTCGACAACATCTAATCTGGTTCACTTCACATCTTTTGTTATAAATACTGTTGAAAGCGGACGTCAAGTTGACGCTGTATATATGGATTTTAGTAAAGCATTCGACTCTGTAAACCATGTACTTCTGATAAGAAAGCTAAAACAATTTGGATTTCACTCTGCTATGCTGAAGTGGTTCTCATCATTTTTGATTGGAAGGTTTCAGAAAGTCTGTCTCGATAACAATTATTCAAGATTAATATCTTACACTTCTGGAATTCCTCAAGGTAGTCATCTAGGGCCGCTCCTTTTTATAATATTTATTGATGATATTGTTCAACAGTTGCAATTCTGCCACTGTTTAATGTATGCTGACGACCTCAAAATATTCCTACAAATTAATTGCTTAAATGACTGCTTAAAGGTCCAGACTGACCTGAACAATTTATCAGAATGGTGCGTCAACAATTGCTTAAAGTTAAACGTTCAAAAATGCTTTGATATCTCGTTCATAAGATCTCAAACGAAATATTCGTATACCTATTGTATTGATCTAATGCCATTAATAAAAGTTGACAAAATTAAAGATCTTGGTGTATTCCTTGATACGAAACTAACCTTTGCTACTCATATCGAGTATATAGTCGCTAAGGCTCATTCTCTTGTTGGGTTCATCAAAAGAAACGCGAAAGATTTCTCTGACCCCCACACATTTATATCGATTTTCAATACCCTAGTAAGATCATTACTTGAATACGCCGATGTTGTTTGGAATCCAAACTACATATCACATTCGGACCGTATTGAAAGAGTGCAAAGGCGATTTACAAAATACGTCTTCTTTAAAATGCGATGGGATTTTCAGCCCTCTTATAAAGCTAGATGTCAACTATTAGGCTTAATGACACTTAAAGCTAGAAGGAATGCACATGATATAATGTTTGCGAGAGACGTGCTGTGTTCACATATCGATAGTTGTGCACTTTTGTCCATGTTTCCAATTAATGCTAGGGGAAGGGTCTTGAGGGATAGTCACTTCTTTTACCAACCGGGGCATAGAACAAACTATGGTCGGAATGAGCCAATTACCAGATGCCTTAATTCGTTCAATGTTGTAAACAGACATATGGATTTTCATATTTCGAGAGAACGCTTCAAGAGCATTTTATTTAGAATGCTTTCAAACTAATGTCAAAAGTATACCGATGTATTTTTATCTTTTAATCAATTAAACTTAATGCATTATATATAAAAATTAAAATTCGTAGTCTGTAAGCTAAGCTTGTTGATGAAATAAATAAATAAATATATAAATAAGTTGTTGCTACATTTGAAGCGACATTTACTAAAGTTTATGGGTTTCGTTGTTTTAACTAGTTTATGACCGCTTCTAGATTTATAATGCACACAATCGTAACGGCGTTTTTAATAATATTTCTTTTTCAATTGCTTTCATCCCGCATCCCCCACCTCGAGTTCTTCCTTCTTTAATTTTTCTGTTTTGAAGAAGATTCTGGAATTTCCAATCCTCCAGGAACACTTTGAACTTCTATTCCTATATCGGTTATAAGATCTTCGCCTTCGAATTCTGATGCAGAGTTGCTGGTTTCATAATTGTCTTCAGGATTCCAGGTTTCATCCATTGCTTCTTGGTTTCCTGTTTCATAGGAAACCTCTGCAGCAAAAATAACTGGAATATTCATTATATCGGTTATAAGATCTTCGCCTTCGAATTCTGATGCAGAGTTGCTGGTTTCATAATTGTCTTCAGGATTCCAGGTTTCATCCATTGCTTCTTGGTTTCCTGTTTCATAGGAAACCTCTTCAGCAAAAATAACTGGAATATTCATTATATCAAATGGAGGACTCAAGTCTTTCTTGTTAGTATCTTCTTTAGGTTCCGCATTTTTTGCAATCTAACAAAGTTAGATACTTGTTTATTAGATACCAATATTTCGAATAACTTACTTTAGTCTGATTTTCATTTTGTTTCCTAAAAAGATCCAAGATTTTCTGACCTCTACTTGTTTTTCTTTCCATGATTAAATCTTGTTTTTAAATTTATAACGTAGGAAAGATTATTATTAAACGTAACTCAGTAAAATAAATATGTCGTACCTTGTATACTAAAATTTTACCACTTTACTTATAAGAAACTGCAGAAAACTTAAGAATGTAAAATTTACCGACAATTGAAACAAAATTGCTTTGAATTCGAATAATAGAATACGTTTTTAATGACAGTTATCGCACGGGGTTCTAGTTTTTTCAGTTAGCTCATGAACAAATTTTCCAGTTCAAAAAGTCTTTAAGTACCACTTAGTGAGTTTTCGCACTGAGTAAAAATCAGGATTTCATTGCAGAAAGTCACAATAGTTATTTAATGACTTTTTGCACTATAAAATCATTACATTGTGTACTTGATGAAATAATTATTGACATTTCAAGGATTTCTGTAGTTTTGTTGTTTTTCATGAGTTACTTTAATCGAAAGCTTTGATCGAGACTCACTACTTTGCATTTTAGATTAAATTCCATCAAAAGTGTACTTAGTGACTTTTCGCAATAAACCGACGATATGAAAGTTGAAAGAGGGAGACCACACGAACGTTTCAAGCCTATTGTGGTGTTTGTGCGCACTTTCATTCTTGAGATATCGTGTGTTCAATGTTTTATTCAAATAACTCTTATTGAATTCTTTTGCATTTTTTTTTTGTGAATCGGACATCAGAAAGTTGATTTTCCCACATTGATAACAATCGGTGTGAAATTGAATGAAAAGTGATTCTATCGAAGTTTTTTACTTTCGCTTTCTTGTTTGGTTCGAAAAAGTAAGCTGACATAGGCGCCTGCCAGACAAAAAGCACATACCCTAAGCGCTACAACGAAGTTGCGTGAGCGGCCTAAGCCATGCGGAGAAAAACTTTCACCGGTTGAGCTCAAATCAGGCAATTTTCGGTATTGGCCTGACAGTGTTTCTGTGAAGTTTGGTCAAAATCGATCTTCTTTTTTTAGGCGCAGCAACATACGCCGGATACCCGCTATAGACAATAATAAGGAAGTCTACTCGAACATACATACATACATAAGATTTTCATCATTGTAAAGCACACGAAGGAACAACGTTTGCAAATAATTAAAATTTACTTCCGAAATTCCGAGTCGGTGGTCGCAAATTTAAGAGTCCCAGTTGACAAGCAATTCATAGTGTATTGAAAAAATTTGCGACAGAATATTAGCTGCTTGACGTTGCCATGCCAGTGAGACTACGTTTTGCCCAAAGTGTGGAGAATATTGGTGCCGTAGAGGCGTCCGTCGCAAACCAGCCAAATCAGTCAATTTCACGGCCTCCTCAAGAATTGTCCTCTCCCAGACCACATTTTGGCAAATTTGGCATAAGGATCTTGGCCTACACCCTTACAAGATCAAGCTGACTCAAGAACTAAAGCGACTTCGTCATATGAAGCGACGTGTACGTTCTTGATTGGGCTCTGGACATGATGGAAGAAAATGAAGAATTTCATCGCAAGCGCATCGATGAAGCGCATTTTTGGTTAAACTGCTTCCGCAATATGCAAAATATGCGTCACTGGACAGGTGATAACCCTCATGGGCATCATGAAACAGTACTTCATCCGCAAAAAGTCACTGTTTGGTCTGGCGGTCTTCATGTCGGTTGCGTCATTGGGCTGTTTTTTTTCCGTCCATGAAAATGACCGCCACGTTACGGTAATTGGTATTCGCTACAGAGATATGTTGGAACGATATTTCTTTGAGCAAATGTATGATGATATGTGATATGTGCTTCCAACAAGACGGTGCCACAAGCCACACAGCTGGTGTAACTATCGAGTTATTGAAGTTTCAGTTCGGTGAACGTGTTATCTAGAGAAACGGATCTGTCTATTGGCCGCCGAGATCGTTAAACGCATCTAGACTTTTTTTATGGGGCTACATTAAATCATTGGTCTATGTTAACAAGTCGGCGACCGACGTTAGAGGAGCTCAGAGCCAATATTGAACGAGAAATAGCGGTCGTATTGGTCGAAATGTGCTGCCGAGTCATCGAAAACTGGGTTCAACGTATCGACCGCTGCATACGTTCCCGTGGTGGACATATGAACGAAGTCTAATTCCATTTATAAATGTTTTGATAGTAATTCAAGCCAATATATTTTTTTTTCAGATATCTCAGGTAAAAAAGAATTTGTCAAGTTCTTAATAAAAGACCTTTTACTTATTTATTTATATAAGTACTATTAGAACCGCAGAAAAATATGCATGTACATATATCAATATATATCTCTTGTGAGCTTACAACTAAAGCGATTCATTGTATTTCATTTTGCGCTTACTTCTAGTTTTCGTATTCTTAATTATTATAAATATTGATCATTAACTTCCTGGGCGGGGAATGATTAGGCAAATATAATTGTTTGGTGATTTTGAGAGTGCTGAGTAAGAAAATGAAAGGAGGTGTGCAGAAAATGAAGTATATGGTTTTGGGCTATTTGAATGTGCCAAAATATCATGCGGTATGCAATGTTATTACTCTTTTATTCTTTTTTAAAGGCATTCCTCCCTTCTTAGTTTTTATTACTCATATCACGCCGAAATATTTATCGTGTTCACCTCCTGGGTCGCATTCACCCCACTTGCTTATAAACGCTTTATATTATGACGTTACATTTAGCAGGGTATATTATATTTTAGCAAATCGAATAAAACTTTGCACCACAATCCACATCAAATGACATCAGTATATTTCACCCGTGCACTGACGGTTTAAGGGAGGGGGCTGCTACCCAAATGACTGCGAGACAACTAGCACTAACCTTAGCGGAGCAGCGAATTTTCTTGGATCTAAGCCATGCGGCACGAAGCGGGCCACCAAACACTGTGGATTTATTACACTTTTCAACGGCGAAAGTTTGAAAGGCGGTCTATTTCACTTGGGCGTATTTCAGGGCACCGTCGAAAGTACGAATGTTTTTTCGCCGTCTTGGGCGCTGATGGTCGATTGCTATTTTCTTGGCATTAATATGCATTAAGCAAATAATGTTATCTGATTGGTCACCTTATTGTATAAAACACTCACTTGTATCATCATTCAAAATCATATCAAAATTGCTCAACATTTCTCTAAATTGATCTACCATCCTGACACCTAGCGTCCTTTGGGTAGAGCATCAAATTTTAAAAATGATTGTTGCCAGATTTTTGCTTCTTTTGATCTTAAATATGGCTTAAAACAATGTTTATAAATAAAACCTCTTTAAAGAGAGGAATTACCCATCGGTAAGTAGTTAATTAAATGTAATAACATTTTAAGAAAAAAATCAATTATCGGCCACTCACTACGCAACGAATATCTTTTTCATGAGAAGGACATCAAGAAAAACCATTGCAATAATAATAGAATTTTAGATATCTTTTCGACGTTTTTACACCTCATTTTAGCACTCACCTGAAATGTTGAGAGAAATTGAACGTGTTTGGGACCTCGCGGAGTTGAACTAGTGGTTTTATTTAAATGGTTCCCCAATGTAGTAACGCACTACTCTCTCTGCTGCACTGGACATTCTGTTTCATCTGACACAACCCTCGCCATTTTCAGTAGACTTACGGCTGCTTATGCGTCTATTCGATTAAAGAAGTATTATCTTGGCTAAAAGAAAACGTAATGTCAGCTAAAGATATCTGCATTTTCTCCGATAGCCAACCTGCCATTAAGTCCCTGGAATCAGTCCTTATAGACTCCTTAGTAGTCCTAGACTCTCAGTGAGATGACCCGCCAAATATGAAACTGCTTTATGTTTGCTACCTGAAAAAGTTTGCCTAGGTATGTGTTCGAATCGCTACATTCAAACTCATATTTAAGCTAGATGCAGTACAGAGAACGAACCTTATATGGACAAGTGGTAACACATGCCTAGCGACAAAGCAGATCTAGCCAAAGCGGGAACTACGACGCGTTAGGAGTTTGGTATCTCTAAACAGATTGCATATTAGCATCAGTAGCATACTTATCATTACTGGACACTATGTCAAAGACAAGTATGCAACAAGGCATGGCAAAAACAATTCAAACTATTTTAGGCTTAAAATTCGTAGCCATAATCGTAGAAACTTTTACGATTTAAAATCATGTTCGCTTAACTTGGATAGCTAGTTCGATTCTTTTTATTTCATTGTAGGGGACCTTTAGTTTTCCTCTGAAGAACAGATAATCTTGTCCTTTCTTATTTCCTTTATGGCCAGGTTGTGATTAGTTCGATCATAAACCTCCAACGTTACTGCATCTCTACTAGTCTGCTTGTGGGGTTCACTGGTTCAACCTCAATAAACATCGGCAGGCTTCCTGGTTTCGGATCACTTCATCACTGAGGCGAATCAGCTGGTGTTGTTTGCTTTGATGTGATCCAGAAGTCTTAAGCCTCTTCTCTACGATATCGACACGTGCATGCTTCCATTATTGATAATTGTATAAGGTCGACCTTTTACGACAATGGTGATGTGCAGCATACATATCACTGAACATTAAACCTACATTGAGTGAAAAGATTTGTGTAAAAGCCACATCTGTTAGCATTTAATCAACAATAGACTCAGTGAAAATAAGACAGCCTATGCATATTAAAAGATCAACATCATTTACAGTTATTCTTTTTTCTAAACAAACATAGTTTAGAAAAAACGAAATATAAAAAATATCAAAATAATGTTCCATTGCATTGACGTCGTCTAATATCACAGGCCGGCTCTTAATATTTATGACTAGCAAGAGCAATTAAATTCAACGTATTCGCTTACAAAATCCTTAATCCAAATCATTAAGACCGACAATTCACTTGAAATAAATCATCTCCATCCGGTGAACCTATGTATCCATTACATCTTCTTTGATATTCCGTTGAAGCCTATCAAAACATTCCAGCTATGTACCGACTCACCACGATGAAGAGATACAACTACAGCTATCGTGAGGCAGGTATGGATGGTTATACAATACATATCTTGCGAAATCCTCAAGATACGCATAATTGTGGATAACGAGAAATATGCCTTCTAATAAATTTATCCAGAGCAATTCCTCTTTGCGAAGGATACCTTGAGGATGACTTGGAATCGTTTACATCTCCGAAGGATTTATGCCTTTTATTTTAAGTCTTGCTTTTAATACAAGGCAGCAATATCATCAGTCTACTATTATCCTCAGGACACTGATTATTAAGAAAATCCCACCCAATGTCTGTGTTCAAATTTTTCTTAGAGAACACCTTGCGTTCTCATCAGACAATCAGGGGTATTTGTACAAAACCTCTTATTGTAGAACAATGGGACAAGTATACTTACGTATAGTCTTTGTGTATTTGGGTACTCACCGTATGACAATTTGTAGATAATTGTTCGCAGAACACTGGAAACTGATTCATGAGACTGAATGTTGGTGTATCCAGTACTGCGGCTGGCACATGGGCAGGATATGGGGCGCCACATATACTGGTCATAGCCCAGGCAAAAAATCCAATTAATCAGTTGGCACAGTGGTTAATCGACTACCATCAAAGTCAGAATTTAAAATCCAGAGAAGGTTATGATCCGAAAAGTTATAATTTTCTTGTTAGGTCATCAACAATGTATTTTTGAACGCATTCATAAAATGCTCCATAGGGCGCAAAATTGTCAAGAGGCGGCACTGGCTGTATCAATTTATATGTATGTATGTGTATTACTCCTACATCGCCAACAAATTTTGGTCAAATAAAAGAAAAAGTCCTTGTATTGGTCCTATTAGTGTGAATGCAAATATTTCAGAATGTCTACCATTTTTAAAATCTGAGATGGTGAATAAGAAGGGTCGATAGCGATGATGGTGAAATCGCGCACCGATACATCTTTAGGACGGTGGTTCTTCTAGACAGCAAAAAGGATTTGTTGTGGGTAAACAAAAAAGTTAATGAGACTTAAGTTGAATTCGTTGTTTGTAGCTAGGTGGTTTGTACTTGTGGAAGAAGATAGCTAATTACATTTCAGTATGGTGCTGAGAATCGGTGACTTAATGTAGGCTTATAGATGGGGAGATTGGATACATTTTTTAATTTGATGTTCTTTAATTATTTCGAATATTTCGAATGCCTATGTGATAAAGCCATTGAAAAAACTCCATTTTAGTATGGTTATTGAAGTTAATATCAAACTGCATTATGGTCAGATTTTGAACTATTTTCTTGTCATATTGTGTCTAATAAAACCAAGTCGTAAATGGAATCCCTTAGACGGAATGCTTCGAGACCCAAACACAAATTAAAATATGAAAAGACCCCCTTCAAGCCTTTATCTTAGATTGGTTTGCATCTTATTTAAAAAAACAGAACACAAAAGGTAAAAATCGGGAATAATTTAAGTAGGTAGTTCAAAGATAATAAATGTAGGTGTACCCCAAGGATCCGTTTTTGGCCACATTTTGTTCCTAATATATATCAACTCTATTTTTGCTATCCTATTTATTGGGAATGTGAAAGCTTTTGCCGACGATTTTCTTTTGCATATGGATCAACCAACCTCCTAAATCTAGTTGCTGACATAAACCACGACGTTCACTTGCTAAGACTCTGGTTCACCAAACATAAGTTAGTAGTAAGCAATAAGACTAAATTGATGTTTTTCAGTTTAAAAGTGAAGGATTCCCCAGACTTTGACATTATATTTCATGCATCGACCTATTGTAGACATAGCTTGCTAAACTGTGTATGTGATGCGCATGTATACCTACTATATGACGAAAATATTAGCTGCAACTCGAATTGCTACTATAAATATCTAGGTGTTATTATTGATTAAAATTTGAGTTGGAGCCAACACATCTCAAGTTTGAAAAAGTATCTGCAATCTTTTCTACGCATCTTTTATCGTCTTAGGAATTACTGCTCTTCACGGACCCTGAAAACATTATACTTTGGGATTTTTCACTCCAGACTCCAGTATGGAATAAGCGCATGGGGAGGTACATATCTCAATAGCTTCAACAGCTGACTGTCCGCGATAAGAAAAGTATGCAATTCAGCCCGCCTAACCCACATCATAGAATTATTTAGAAGAATGAATATTCTGCCGGTAAGACATTTATACTTTTTTAAAGTACTCAAAACATTCTTCATAAGAGGTGGCTATATGCAGAGCCCTATATCTGGCACTCATAATCTACGAAGCAATAATGGTGCCTTACATATTCCGCCTTTTCACACATCAAGCTTTAGGAACTTTTTCTCAATTGTTTTCTATGAGCTATTTAATAGTCTTCCCGAGGATATACGAATTATTAGAACTGCATCTGTATTTCTTAAAAAAGTAAAATCGTGGCTTCTTGCGATTAATCACAATGAAATCGAAATTTTGTTACGCTTCATTATTTGAGTTCTTTCTTTCTTAAGTTTTTAACTTTTAATTTTACACAAGACAAATCTTCAAAGCACACAATGCTTTCAAAACAAAGTATTACGCAACATTGTTAATGCGCCGTGGTATATACGTAATGCTGATCTACATAGGGATCTAAAAATTGAAATGGTAGAGAAAGAGGTTCGGAAGGTCGCAAGTAGGCATGAAGTTAGGCTTCGCAACCATGCTAATTTAGAAGAAGTACAACTACTTAATAACAACAATTTAGTTAGAAGATTACGTAGAGTTAAACCTTTTGAACTAGTTAACTACGTAAAAAGGAAAGAAATATATATGTTACAACATAATCACACGAACAAAGTAATAACGATTTAAAAAACAAAAGGTATTAAACCAAAGTTAGAGATTCTGGGCGCTCAGTTTTCCGACCGAATGCAGACAGTTCTTGAGTTGAGGCATTATTTTAAAGGTGGTTATTATATTGAGCAAGGCCTTAACCCTCAATCCGTATACTGTACAATTTCAAGTTATCGTGTACCCACCTGCGCTCTCGTGCCCTATGCGCCGACTTTTATATGTGTACAACCCTGGTCAGGATTGCGTAAATGTCAGATTTCTTGAGTTTTTTACATTTAAAAAATCGTATAAAAATGTATAAAGGCGTACAAAATTGTATAAAAGTGTATAATAGTGTATAATGGTGTATAAAAGTATATAAAACATTATAAAAATGTATTAAACTGTATAAAAGTGTATAAAAATGTTTAAAAGTGTACATGTAGGTATTAGTGCATATTCCCTTTCTCAGCAAGAGAATAAGACTAGAAAATACAGCATGCCTAACCGTAACCGTAAAGTACCCTATTTTTACTGGAAAATCTTCACTTTTTTGCTTCATATTCATTTTTTACTCACTTAAAATAAAAGACTCGAATAAGTCAGAGCTATATTAAAAATCAAAATAAATGTTTTTTTTTTTTATTTTTTTTGTTTCCAGTTTTATACCTTTTCGTTGCTTTTATACACTTTTATACACCAGGTAAATTTTCCAGATGTAAGGGTTGCGTAAATGTCAGATTTCTGGAGTTAACCAATAGAGTGGAATTTAATGCTTCCAAAACACAACGCTGTTTTCTGTCCTTAAAGCAAATTCCACACACACTGCCATTATCCATGAACGGCACTTGCATCGCTGAAACCGAAAGACTTTCCATTCTCGGTATGTGTGTTAATGACAACCTTCGTTGGAATGACCACATATTCGATGTCGCCAAGAACGCTGCGAAATGTCTAGGCTTCCTTAAGCGAAGCAAGAAATATTTCACCTCTTCTGATCTGGCTACAATTTATAAGGCGTTTATTTGCCCGAAACTCGAGTACAACGCTCATATCTTTTTCGGTGCACCAATAACTTATTTGGAGCTACTTGACAGGATCCAAAAACGCGCGATAAAACTTATTAACGACCGAGACATCACGAGATCGATTGACTCTCTTAGTCATCGTCGTAATGTCTCCTGTCTTTCGTTATTTTACCGTTATTTCCACCATAAGTGCTCAAAAGAAGTAGCCAGTTGCATTCCTCCTATTGAACATTTCAACCGCAATACCCGCCATTCAAGGAATGCTCATCAGTTCACCCTCAAGCCTATGTGCGGACGCACAGTGAAGTTCAAAGAATCTTTCCTCAGCCGTACAGCACGAATGTGGAATACTCTTCCACGCATTGTTTTTCCTTTTCATTATAACCTACAAGCATTCAAAAACAACGTGCATTGGCATCTCTCCTTTTCCTCTCACCCTAATTTCCTTAACGCCCGCGCTGTGTCGCTATTACATTATAAGGGTCCCAAAAAATCCCCTTAGTGCGTGCAGATTATGAAAAAAAAAACGTAAGGTAGGGGAAGGTAGAGTACCTCGGTCCGGATTTCAGTTTTTTGCCAATATTTTATGTGTCGTTTTTTCTTTACTTTTTCCCTTTTTTTTTTGTTACTACCTGAAGTCATTTCTATGATATGGCGAAACTACCAAAAGGATATTGCTTACCATTCCTTAGAAAACTTAACTTTTATATGCTAACCTCAAACGGTTCAAGGTACAAGACGTGGTTGTACCTTGGTCCACGGAGTATTGTACCTTGGACCGAAAATATTATTAAAAGTTTTCCTATAGTTTAAAGGTAAAAACTTTAATTTATTTCAATAAAAAGTAAAAATGGTACCATTCTTTATTTATTTCAAAAAAAAAACAGCAAAAAAACAAACCATTATCCTAGTATTTGTGCTTGATTAAAAAAAATTATTTCAAATAATTGCATTAAATAAAAAAACTCTTTTACTAAAGAAAACTTAACAAAGGACTTCAATATTATTTAAAAACTTACTTTAAGGGAACAACATAAAAGAAAAATAAATTTATCACTTTAATATTATTTTAAAAAATTCAATAGGACAAACCAATGGTCCAAGGTACACGCGCTATGAAAGGTCCAAGGTACACTTACACCACTTTAGCCAAACAAATTAGATTTTAACGTTGTATTCAAACCATATACGAACGACAATGTGTTCATACCAAAAAAATTATTAATACACTTACCGAAATCGATTATACGTCTATAACCCTGTGTATAATACACACTTTTATACACGTAAAAAAGTTTGTATAATACTCCGACTTTTTTACGTCTACAACCCTGGTGCCCTATAAAGTAAGTATGGAAGAAAATTGAATTTTTATTTAAATCCATATACTTGGAAAAATAAAAATTGCTAACAATATATTTTGTTTAGCGGAATGTTTATGTCGGTGAGTGATTTCTGCTGCGCTTTGTTGTTGACGTAGAAGCGAATGTTTCATCAACGTCATCCTGATTGTGAACATCGTCAATAGATTCAGCAGGTAATTCGTCTGTTACATAACATCGTTCACAAACTCTTATGCAGTGCTTTCTTCAGGTGGGAACGTTACACAAATCGCAAACTGCAGTTGTTTTATTGTCTTCCTTTTGCGTTTTGCAGGATTCACATCTTTGCTTTTTAGTATTTTGCCGTTGGGAAGGAAATGGTAAAATGGTTTCTATTTTGTATCCTATCATTGCCATCGCAATTTTCACAGAATTTCGCAAGCTTGGTTTTAAAATTCTTTTCTCCAAGTGTTTAGCCGCTAGTTCTAATGCTAGTTCTTTGATAAACACTTTTCTTTTTCACACACTTATTATTTACACTTTATTTTTCTACTTGTATACCATGTTGGTTTACTGATATCATACGACCTGTAGGCAGCGAGATTCGCAGTATCTACGATGTTATAAAAAAATGTGACTGGCCAACGGTTACCGTGAGAAACAAAAAATTGAACTAAATTTTTCGCAAGTACTTTTGAATTCCTGATCATTTTTAGGGTTCCGCAGCCAAATGACAAAAAACGGAACCCTTATAGATTCGTCATGTCTGTCTATCTGTATGTCTGTCTGTATGTCTGTCTGTCTGTCCGGGAATGTCACAGACACTTTTTTTCGAAACTATAAGAGCTTACTGTTGAAATTTGCTAAGTAGATGTATTCTGTGAACCGCATTAAGACTTTCACACAAAAATAGAAAAAAAAAACAATAAATTTTGGGGGTTCCCCATACTTTTTTTTTCATCAAACCCATACGTGTTAGGAATCTATGGATAGGTTTCTAATATCATTTTTTTCTAAGCTGAATAGTTTGCGCGAGAGACACTTCCAAAGTGGTAAAATGTGCACCCCCACCCCCTTGAAACTTCTAAAATAAGGGAATGATAAAACTAAAAAAATTATATGATGTACATTACCATGCAAACTTCCACCGAAAATTGGTTTCAATGAGATCTAGTAAGTAATACGTTACCTTTCATTCAATCAACTCAAATATAAAAAAAAAACATTTAATTTCATAAACATAAACCTTATTAAAACGTGAACCATTATTTTCTAATAATAAATCTGTAATAGGTGCCTCAGTAAATAATAATTATAATTCCCGCGGAACCCTTCATGGGCGAGTCCGACTCGCACTTGGCCGCTTCTTTTTTGTAAACGCCATTGGTAATTGTGGTTTGTTGCCTCTTATTGTGCCAACCAGTGTAGTTTTTCGACTGGCTAGCTGTAAAGGCAATGGCACAGACATAAACAAATTATTCATGGTAACGTTAAAATTGCTGTCCAGAAAATCTTGTAAAAGATACATCACAAGGCCATGTGCTATGCCATTTGAACAATGGTCACCAGGTTGCTGACTTAAATAAATTTGTCCACGCAGCCGAAATGAACATCTGCCTCTGGTAGCTACTAGTTGTTTGTCAATAGTAAGCTCTTTTGATGGGTGGTATAGTGCAGTAAGATTAGACTGAAATACGTCCCAAGTATATCTAAAAGCTGCCAGCTTATTTTTGAGAGATATTTGCTCAAATCGCTCCAAGGACATGACGGCTCTATAAAAAGGCATATTCTGTTGGTCAAACAAGTCTTTAGCTTCTTCTTTTGACGCTTTTTCGGAACCGGCACACAATATTGCAATATATGCATACATCTTATCTGCATCCGTTTCTGCTTCATATTGAGAAACCTCGGATGGGTTACTTTCATGTAGATGGTTATCTAAAAACTCCTGTTCGGCATCACTCAATGCGACTCGTTCCAACACATCATTTTGATCCATTTTTCTAGATCAAACCATATAAAAATTATTCACCCTAATAGTAAAAGTAAAACCCAACTGAAAAACAAAACACAATAAGAACAAACGCTATTTTTATACCCTATTCTAGGGGTATATTAATTTTGACGCATAGTTTGTAACATACCTTAATATTGCCCGTAGACCCCTAAAAGTTACTATATTTATGATCAGCATCGATAGTAATGTCGATCTAGCCATGTCCGTCCGTCCGTCCGTCCGTCGGCAAAAATTAGGCCTTTAAACTGGACCTAGAGAGCTGAAATTTTAACCATATACTCTCTAGGGTCCCGAAATAATCAAGTTTACGAATTTTTGAAATCCGCCCACAGACACGCCCACAAACTCAAAAAAACAAAATTTTGGAAAAAATCGAATTTTGAGCTAGAGAGCTGAAATTTTTTATATATGATCTATGGCCCATAAAACTGATTGGGACATAAAATTTTCAAAATCCGCCCACTGACACGCCCACAATTAAATAAAACAAATTTTGGGAAAAATTGAATTTTGAGCTAGCAAGCTGAATTTTTTTATATATGATCTTTGGCCCATAAAACTGCTTGGGACATAAAATTTTCAAAATCCGCCCACTGACACGCCCACAATTAAATAAAATATTTTTTTTGAAAAACCAAAATTTGAGCTAGGGAGCTGAAATTTTTAATATATACTCTCTAGGGGCCCTTTATGCTCATGTGTAAATATTTTCAAAATCCGCCTACTGACACGCCCACAATTATTTTATTTTTATTTTTGAAAGTCCAAAGTTTGAGCTAGGGAGCTGAAATTTATAGTATATACTCTCTAGGTGAGCATAAAGTCATACTTAAATTTTTTTTAAATCCGCCTACTGACACGCCCACAATTAAATAAAACAATTTTATTGAAAAACCAAAGTTTGAGCTAGGGAGCGTTTTTATTTACAAAAGCTTAGTTTTTTCGATAAAATCCTTTAAATTTTTGTCACGCCCACTTATGAGATATAGGAATAAGAATAGGGTATCCAACAGTTCGCCCAAGCGGACTGTAGCCCGCCCCTATGTTTATATATTTTTTTCTCGAAAAAAGCCTACCTATCAGCATTTACTTACCAAAAAGCTAAAATCAACACCTTCGCATAAAAACTGCACTAAACAATTTTCTAAACTCAGCAGTACAATCGCTTTGCAATATTTGTAGGATAAAACCGTACTCAACAGAGGTAATCACTAAATTGTCTTCAGTGGTACGATAACTCGATCGCAACAAAATTATATTCAAATGAACAACTGAAATGTCTGGGAAAGCTAAAAAGTTAATGGTTTCAATAAACAATGTACCAACAAATCCATGGGCACTGAGTGCCAAGGTACACGATAGGTATCGGTTTTTTTTTTAATACCTCCGATTTACGAAAACTGTATACAAAAGCAGTTCAACTGGTGTTTTTCGTGTACTTGGGCATCGTATGCCCTAAGATATCATCTCTTTTAACCAATAAGTATAAAATCCGATTTGAAATTTCATTTGGGCACTCAGTGCCCAGTACACAGATTGAGGGTTAAGTACAACTCAGCTGTTACTACTGACATATTATATACTCTGCACACTCCACCTGTTTATAATGCATAGATCTTTGGAGAACGTAAAGATTTCCGCCTAGAAGGCCGACTCATATTTACCTAATGATAAATGCATCCTGCCTTTGAAGCATCGGCATCTGAATCCCTGACAGAATTTAGAACCATTCGTGAAAATTCGATTTTGTCCCTATCCGCGCTCAAATCCTTACTGCCGGCGCTACCTACCATTATTGACCTTCAACAAATTCGTCTTTGAAGATTAGACACACCCGGAGTCTTCGAGCAATTGCATCATAGGGCATATCCAAAAGACCGGAGTCGTACGTTGATTCCCGCTCCGCATCCCGGCCATTGACGGTGACGATTTTTTTAATTTTTAAAGAATTACGGAATTACAAACATTGTATTTTCATCAGGGTTCATCCATAACTGATAATGGATCACCATTGGGTTTTTCTCGCATTAATAGTTTTCCTTATTAACAAACTCACTCAGCAACATTTGACGGTATGAAAGTTGATCGACCTCCAAGTGTTCAAGCGTCCAATCACTAAACTCACGACGCAAACGCTGATCATCTGGCTTAAATTCGTGCAGCAATTCAATATTGAAAGCGTGTATGCAAAGATACTGGAGCATATTCTTTCACAAAGTCAATAGGCACATGAGAATTCATATCTTTGCTAACACTGGCCATAAAGGCGCCGCCGATATTTCTAGCTATACGCACTCTGCGCACTTATGGTACCTAGTTGGGAAATAACTGCTGAAACATAGGGAAAGGCTACAGTCGGCTTGGGCGATCAGTTGGGTACCCTATTCATATTCATATAAAAAGAGCGCAGCAAAACTGTAAGTATGAGTGAATTGTAAAGATTGATTTGCAGATTTTGTTTTACTGCATTTAAAGGATTTTATCGAGAAAAAAACAAAGCTTTGGTAAATAAATGCCCCTTAATAGTGAAAATGTCTGAAAACTTTATGAAAAGGTACTGTTCAAAACGACTTTGCGAAGAATAGGACTTTAATTTCCAATGGTTTCTTCAATAAAACTTTTTTTAAATAGTGGGCGTGTTGGCGGACTTAAAAATACTTAAATATGAGCAATAAGGGATTCTTCTTTCAGCTTCCGACTTCAAACTTTTATTTTTCGAAAACTTTTTTTTTAATTGTGGGCGTGCCAGTTTGCAGATTCTAAAAATCCTAGCACACGAGGATTTTGGGCCCCTTAAGACAATATCTATATTAAAAATTGCAGCTTTCTAGCCCAAAATTAGATTTTTTCGATCAGTTTTTTGAGATTGTGGCCGTGTAAGTGGGCAGATTTTAAAAATTCTTCAACTTGATTATTTCGGGCCCATAGAGAGTACATATATACATAGCATACATTTCAGATCAATTTTAAATGCCGAATATGATAAGTGACTTCCTAATTTGAAAAAATCATAACTCTTTTGTTTTTAATTTTTTTCTTTTCTTTTTTAAGGTACTTATAAAACAAACTTCGAAGATTCACTAAAATGAACCACAGCGCTTTAGAGAAGACCAAACTAATTACATTTTATTTTAAAAATAATCACTCGAAATCCACCCTCTGCGCACATGATTATGGCACTGGTGGTCAACAAAGAACTGCAGTTGATTTTCTTCGAGCTGGAAGACCTCGCAGTTCCCGAATCCAACCGAATGTGGAACGCATTTTTGCAAGTGTTGTGGAGAGTTCAGAAACATCGACACGAAGGCGCTCTGGTCAACTTGGTGTGTCCAGCAGTTAATTTTCCGCAAACATTTTTGAGGCCAGTGATTGCTAATAGTCCTGTGATGTGGTTTCAGCAGGATGGAGCTACTGTGCCGACAGCTCGAGCCACAACCGGCAACCGAAAAATTTCCCAAAAATTCAGGATTTAATTGGCCTACACGTTCTCCGGATTTGACTGCACCAGACTTTTTTCTGTGGGGTTATTTGAAGGGTTAAGTGTACATAAATAAACCCACCACTATTCCGCAGCTGAAGGAGAACATTCGTGCTGAAATACAGGCGCTGAGCCCAGATGTAATACGTAGTGCTATTGAAAACGATCTGGAAAGAGCCCGTCTCTGTGAGCATAAAGCTGCTGCTCTTTTGAGGGACATTATATTCCATACTTAGTCGAAACAAATCTCCATAAATCATACTGTGTGATTCTAAAATAAATTATTAATAAAAAATTAAATATATTCAAGTTATTATCACTTTAAATTATGAAGTTGGATACATTTATAATGAAATAGCTACACAGAGCGGGCGTTAAGGAAATTAGGGTTAGAAGATAGGGAGAGATGCCGATGCACGTTAGTTTTAAATGTTTGTAGATTATAATGTGTAGGAAAAATGGAGCGGAGAAGAGCATTCCACATTCGTATTATATGGCTAAGGAAAGATTCCTTGTATTTCACTGTACGGTGTACGCCCGAATACGGGCTTAAGGGTAAATTGATGCGCATTCCTTGCACAGCGGGTATTGCGGTTGAAATGTACTAGGGGTGGAATGCAACTGGCTATTTCATTTGAGCACATATGGTGGAAATATCGATAAAATAATGAAAGACTGGAGACATTGCGACGACGACTAAGAGAGTCAAGCGATCTCCCGATGTTACAGTCACCAATAAGTTTTATAGCGCGTTTTTGAATCCTATGAAGTAGACCCACCCTGTAGTAACTTTTAGGGCTCTACGGGCAATATTAGGGTATGTAACAAACTATGATTCGAAATCAATATACCGTTAGAATTGGGTTTACATATATATAGTTTACAGATGAAAAATCGTCATCCTGATGAATAGCAAGAGCATGTTGTATGTTGTTTTTGTTTCTGAAATCTGGATTTATAACTTTGAAAAAAACGATTACTCTTTGCCAGGGTTCAAATTTTTTGCTAAAACGAATGAAAGTTACGCAGCGGGAGGTGTTGGTTGTTTCGTGAAAGAGGAATACAAGATTCTGGATGTAGTTTTTGTGGATTTCTTTTAGTGCTGACGTTTTAAAGGTATCTATTGAAATTAACCATGAAGCTTACGTTTTTCTATGTGTATATAGACTGCATATGTTTAACGTTTTGACATACATAAAAGAATTCTCAGGTCTTTTAGAAAATGAAAAATCAATAATTGTTGGGGATTTTAATCTCAACAATTTAGAGAATAGTGAAAAAGTTTCTAGTTACTTGGCTTTACTAGCATCGAATGGTTTAACTTGCTTTATAAATGAACCTACTAGGGTTGTATCTGGTAGATGTTTAGATCACATCTATGGACGTTTCAAAAATGCTTCGTTCGGTAACTGTGAGAATTTTGTTCTGGACTGATCACTGATGATCACTGATCACTGTATGACAGGACTCTTAGTAAACATCAATAGCAATAGTAGAAATAATCCAAAATCGGTTGACAGAGTGATCAAAATTAACTTCAGCAAACTTAAAAACTAATCTTTTTAATGAGTTTTGGGAAGATGTTTATTCGTGTAGAGATGCTTCTAAGCCTATAGTATATTTATCAATTGCCTTAAGAAACATATTCACAGCTGTTTGTCAGTTTTGCCCTCAAAAAAGTGTGTAAAACGGTTTAAACCTTGGATTTCAACGTATCTATTAAATAAAATAAGAGGTAAAAACAAACTTAGAATTAAGTGCAAAAAGTACCCTCATAATCTGAGTTTAAAAAGAAAATACTAAGTATTGTGCGATGAACTTAAAAATGAGATTCCGATTTGTAGAGATACCTATTATCGTACTCAATTTAATTTTGCCAAGGGAAACTTAAAAAATGAATGGCAAATAGTGAATAGCTTGCTTAATAAATCGTCTGTTTCAAAAAAACCTACTCTGATACGTCTTGATAACGTCGACGATTCAGACAAATCTATTATTGTTGATGCATTTAATTCCTATTTCGCTAATATAGGTACTAGTCTACAACCTTGTCCAGTACTACCGCTATGTTCCTCTTGTTCGTCCAGTTGTAGCTCTGCTGAACTGTTCCAAAGAAACAGTTTTGTTTATAAGCCTATAACGTCTTTTGAGATATTAAAAGTTATTGGTACTTCAAATAATTCCAAGTTGTGTGGATGTGATGGCATTTCGAATATGTTTTTAAAAAAAACTTGTTTGTTTTCTAGTGGATGTCTAGGCAGATATTTTCAACTGCTGCATATTTTCGGGGGTATTTCCCGAAGCACTGAAATGTGCAGATATTGTACCATTGTTTAAGAAAGGTTCAGCCGCTGAAATGTGTAACTACAGGCCAATATCACTTCTTCCAGTTTTCAGCAAAATCTTCGAAAAACTGGTAAAGAATAGAATAATAAGCTTTCTAAATAGAACTGAGTTTTTTAACCCCTATCAATTTGGATTTCAGAAAGGAAGATCGCCTGAAGATGAACTATTGGAGTTTTGTTCTCAGATAATGTCGAACCTTGATGGAAAAAAGCATACTGCCGGTTTATTTATTGATATTACCAAAGCTTTCGATATGGTATATCATAATATTTTGCTAAGAAAATTGGAAAAATAGATTGGTTTAGGTCCTACTTAAAAGATAGGTCGCAAAGAGTGAAAATAGATGAGATTAGTAGCGAAATTAAGTTCTTTAATTTGGGTGTACCCCAAGGCTCTGCTTTGGGACCAATTTTGTTTCTCATTTATATTAATTCACTCCTTGTACTTAACTTCAAAGGCAAACCTACTGCTTTTGCGGATGATATAGGCTTTTCTTATGGTTTGAACAGTCCGTTAGATCTAGTTTCAGACATTAATTGGGATCTGAATTTATTAAGAAACTGGTTTGCTGACCACAATTTGATTATAAGCTCCAAAACTAAAATAATATTTTTCAGTTTGTCATCCCTCAACAATTTTGAAGCGAATGTTTTTTATCACGCACCTGAGTGCTTAAAATTCAGACTTTCTAATTGCAACTGTACGTTTTCTACCATATTTTGTGATAGTTTAAGTTGCAGCGATAAGTGTTTTCTGATTGAGCAACTGCATGAATTTAAATATTTGGGGCTTACGATCGACTCTAGAATGAGTTTTTCGAATCATGCAGAAACTCTGCGAAAATATTTTCGTTGCACACTAAGACATTTCTTCTATTTGCGAAATATCTGCTCAACAATGCTCTTAAAAACAATTTATAAGGGAATTTTCCATTCCAAACTGCAATATGGAATTGCTTGTTGGAGAGGTGTTTACCTAAATAAAATTAAACCTATGTTGATTCTGCAGAAATATATTATACGGAAAATATGCCGTAAGCCTAGTAGACATCCGAGTTTTTCATTGTTCTATGACCTGAAAATCCTTCCAGTACGTCATTTGTATTGTTTTAAAGTATTGAAGACTTTCTTTATGAAGTCTGGAAATCGAAATTATCGTTTAATTTCAAATTATAATTTTCGTGGAAACTTTTCGTATACCGTATCTGTACCAAATTTTCGCAGTTCTGCGTATCCTAATTTTTATTCAGTCTCATCATGTCGTTTATTTAACAAGCTTCCTCAATCTATCAGAAAGAAATTGAGTATTTAAAGTACATTATTTTCCTCCTGTAATAAATCATTTAATTTGTTCAGTATTGTTAGTCTGTTTTAATACATTTTTGTTAATTATATTATTTTGATAATAGATACATTAATTGTTGTAATAGGGTCACCCCACCCAAAACTAATACATATTTTAATTTGAGTAAGCCCACTGTAGTGGCATTCAACACTATTTTTAATACGTTTGTTGCGTTACAAAACGCTACAAAAGTGTTGTTTCTTCCCAACCAATCCACTTCCATACCCGATTCACTTTTTCGCCCCGGTCTTTCCATTTTTCTGTCGTTCCTACTGGGAGATTGGTTAACTGGCCGCCTCTGATTGATTCCGATCAAGGTCGCTCGTTTCCATGAGTTCTGGGGGCCGACAAAAGCAGGTATCGTGCCCAACGGACGGTTGGTGTTGCGACAACGATGGGTGGGGGAGGACGATCCCTTGGCACACCCCAACGCGAACAGAAAGGGTAATCAGAGAGATCCATCACGATACCCCAACGAATCGGCGAAGGGTGTGGGTAGATATCCTTTAAAGAAGCACCCCAACGAACATAGCTAAACCCATTAGGGCAGTTGGCCCACAGGTTAAAAAAGCGGTGGCGGACGGCCTTAATATTCTCCCTAAAGAAACCGCAAACGAGCAGTGGCAGGTAGCCAAATTGGCACATAAAACTATTAACAGAACGCAAAACTGAAGAACAAACACCGAATAATGCATCGAAACGAAGACATCAATGGCCAAGGCCCAACGAATACAAACATTGTAAGAAATGGCACGCTATCCAGGTTCCCCCTTCCCCTAAATCTGCGCGAGAGTCCACCGGGTTAGAAAAGTTTCGCGGAGAGTAATTTTAAGCTTCCTTCTCCTCGAACACTTCACAGGTTTTCCAATTTGAGACATCAGCTGGTATAGTCCCAAAACAAGAATCTAACTTCACTCGGTTCTTTGTCTTTTCTTTTCTCTTTTTTATTAATTGGTTTTTTTATTTCGTGGGGACATTTTCGCGTTCTAATTACTTTCTCGATTCTCACATTAAGTGGCTTGTTTAATTGTTTAAGTGTTTGTGAACTCGTCCCATTAGGATCTTTTGGGGAGTTGTGTGAATGCGTCCATCGAATCGTTCGGCCTGAGAAACCTTCTTAGAGTTTGGGCGAATTCAAAAACGGATGAGTGAGTGAGACGGAGACGGTGTAGAGTGACTGAGTGATCGCTAAAATAAGCCGTAGTGGATTCCGTCATTGCTGAATGTGGGGGTATGAGTGAGAGAGAGAATGGTCCATGACGGACAAATAATCCTCGAATTGGACAAGGCGGCACTTCTTGGTTGACCATCAGAGGTTTTAGGCAGTTTTTTTCGTGTTGAGAATCGAGCGAGGTTTTAGTGGTAAATTTAAATTAAAAAGTAGTCTAGTTTAGACTTTGTTTTTTTGAGCTTTTTTTGAGATTTGGTGGAAGACCGAAAAGAAAAGCAGAAGACGAGCGAAGAGGATAAGTGGCAGGACAGGCAGCGATATCCTGTATTTCACGACAGGAGTGTTAGAGGAAAAGGATTTACAGATAAGTAGAGTGTCTTATTATCGTGGTCTTTTAAGTAGTGCGTTTGTGTTTGTGCCCTTGAAACCCGGTAGGCTTTCGTTCCGGAACTTTCCCAAAAATTACGGGACGCGCGACCTCTTCAATTTGTCTTTCTGTCCATTCGGGAAATAGCGATAGCGGGCCATTTCTAACGGCGATCTTCCTTTGTTCCGCAAGTTAAAGTAAATTTCAATAAATCGACCGTTGCTCCCCAGAGCTATATAACGATTTGAAATTCTTCTTGTTTTATTTTACCACAATCATATCTTATTTTCAGTATTTCACCGTCGGCAATTTCTATCAAAGGTTTCACAATTCCTTTTTCAAAAAGATTGTGTGGCGCCCATTTTACCCCTTTTCCACTATTCAATTCGTCTGCGAACCCAACCAAGCTGAGTGACCGAGGCGGTAGCATACAACCAGCTACCCGTTGCACTTTTCCCATATTGCATCGGCGAATTCAATTCGACATTTCTCAGAAGTCGACTTTAACCTTTCGGCGCAGCGGCGGCTGTAATTTGTCCGCGTTTAATTTATCCCTTTTTTCCGCATTTAAATTCGTTTACCCCACCCCAAATAAAAGTGCAACAATTGACGCCCAACGTGTGGGGCCTGTGAGAAAAAATATCTTTAACCCGTCAATAAAACAAATCTTAAATCGATATTTATACACGGGATTACATTATAGATAATTGCTGTATTATTTGCCGACGGTGTTTTCCCCCAACTTTGTGGTACAGTGTTGTTGGTAAAATCCTCAGGGAAGTGTTTGTGTATTTACTTTTTGTTGGTTCATTTACTTTGCTTCATTTTTCTTTATTGTAGTAGATAATTTTTGTGGGAATTCGACGTCATCATACCTGAAAGCATCTGGTGAGAAAATCCAGTCAAAACCCCAATTGGAAAACGAACCGGCTTACTGGAAATATATTTGTTTGCAAGTAAGATCGTTTTATTTACTTTTTTGAATTTGGTTTCTTTGACATATCGATATATAGACCTACCTATATACCTACCTACATAATATTTATAATTATTATATTGATTAATTTGCAAAAACTACGGGCATATACCTATATATAAATATATACATAGAATATAGCCATACATAAGTGGTTCGACAAGAAATATATTTTTACGGCACTTTTTCCTACGGAAGTTATTTTCTTGTTTGTGTTGGTTCTTATCGGTTTTGCGTTGCGTAAGGTTACCATCATCTGATATTTATTCGGGGATATCTTTTTTCTAAATTTATTCGATTTTTTTTCTTTTCCATTTTTATAATTACATACATTGATCATTGGCATTGCAGTAGTACAGAAGTTATTTAATTTTTTTTTGTCGTTCGGTGGTAAGGTTGCCATCATTTCACATTTATTCGTGGGCATATTTTTTATCATTTTTATAATTACATACACACATTGATCATTGGCATTGCAGTAGTACAGAAGTTATTTAATTTTTTTGTCGTTCGGTGGTAAGGTTGCCATCATTTCACATTTATTCGTGGGCATATTGTATATCATTTTTATAATTACATACCCACATTGATTATTGGCATCGCAGTATTACGGAAGTTATTTTCTTTTTTTGTCGTTCGGTAGTAAGGTTGCCATCATTTCACATTTTATCGTGGACATTTTTTTATCAAATTTGTTCCATTTGCTTTTTCTCATTTCATCTTGTTGGTTGGGTATTAGTTATTTTTGTGAATCACCTTTAGCTAACATTTCGCATTTTTCGTTTATAATTTGGGATTTGAATATCCATTGAGTATTAAATTGCTTTAGTTTCGGGAAAACAAAATGGAAATAAACCGATTAGCTCAGGACGAGCTTTATTACGAAGTCGATATCCGTGGACTTTCGCGGGGCAATGTAGACTCCATGCGACGAGCGTTAAGGGCCGCGAGATTGCTTGAGCGCCGTGGTTCGGTGGGCACCCAGAGTGATTATCCGTTCAGTTTCGAAGAGGACTCTGATGCCATCGAAAGGAAGATAGCTGAAGTCGAGATTCTCTTAAGAGAGCCTCCAACGAACCCGAAATCTGGTGAATACCTCAAAGTTGTCACCAAAATAGAGTGGGCTTTGGCGCGGTTGGACAGGGCCGTCGCAGAAGAACCGGAAGATGTTTCCGAAAAGCGGAAACTTCGCAATCGGTTAATAATGCTTTTAGGTATCCTAACCGATTGCGAAGGTGAAGACAATAATTTTAACGAAGAGCCCGAGGAAAAATCGACCACTTCGGGGACGGGGAGGAAAGATCCTAATAGCCCTCTCCAAACATCTGAACGATGTGCGGAGAGGATTGAGAAATGGGATGTGAAGTTCACAGGAGAGCGATGTGGAACGTCAGTGAATTCGTTCCTGGAAAGGGTGGAAGAACTTCGTCAAGCCAGGGGGGTGACGGAAGCCCATTTGTTTAGGTCGGCTGTTGATTTGTTCGTCGGGAAGGCTCTTCTATGGTTTAGGGCGGTTAGGGTCTCGATGTCGACGTGGCAAGATTTGGTTAGGGAACTTAAAGAAGAATTTCTTCCTCCGAACTACGACGATCTCCTGTTAGACGAGATCAGACGTCGTACACAGGGCAAGGAGGAATCCATCGGCGTATACGTGGCGACGATGGCGAACATGTTTCGGAGGTTATCTGAACCTCTTTCGGAAAGGCGTCAGCTGGCGATTCTTCAAAGGAATCTGGCCCCGTTCTACCAAACACAGCTTGGATTGGCCGATCCCAAGTCGGTCAACGATTTGGTTGTGTTGGGTAGACGGTTGGAGACGGTCAGGGCTAATGTCGAAACATTTGCTCCCCCTCCTAGTAATCGTAGTAGGAACCTGTTGGAGCCAGACTTGGCATATGTTGCGGTTCAGGAAGAACCCAGGGTTGCTTTCGTTGGGCGGAACGAACAACCCGATAGGACCCTTCGCTGTTTTAATTGTAATGGGGAAGGCCATTACGCTAGCCGTTGTTCTGCTCCTAGGCGTTGTATTGGCTGTGGGAGAGTAGGAGTCTCCCGCAGGGATTGTCGCACGTGTTCGGGAAACGGGCAACGCACTCTCGGGTCAGTAGGACGAGAGCGCCGTTGAAGTCCGTTGGGTTTCCTACTGGTAACCCACCGGCTCATCGTAGGGAAATTGTCCAGATAGGTTTTACACTCGAGGCAAACTGTAGTGATAGGCGTCCATATGTTAGGGTTAGCATTTATGGGGTTAACTTGTTAGGGCTTTTAGATTCCGGAGCTTCGCGATCGATCATCTGTAGGGATGGTTGGCAGATTTTAAAAGATTTAGGAATAGGGCTAGTTAAAGGCAACATAGATAGGGTTTCATTAGCGGATGGTGCAGGTGTAGCTGTAGAAGGTGTAGTTTCGTTGCCAATATTAGTGCAGGGAAAAGTTGTTTTGTTGGAGTGTCTCGTCATACCGAGTCTTCCACATGTCCTGATTCTAGGAGCCGATTTTTGGGCTCTGTCGGGAATCGTCCCGGATTTGAGAACTGGACAGTGGCACTTTTCGATCCAAAGTTCGTTGGCTCCTATCTCCAACATTCAAGACTTATCCGAGTTGGACGAGACACAAAGACAAAGGTTAGGGAATTTTGTCGATAGAGTTTTCAAAGATATGCCTGTAGGTCTTGGTTGCACCCATCTAGTGGAACACAAGATTAAGACCAATGCTGAGCCGATAAAACAGCGGTATTATCCGGTTTCTCCAGCGGTCCAGGTACATATCGATAAGGACTTAGGAGAAATGATTAGGGACGGTATCGTTGAGAAATCGAATAGCCCTTGGGCTTCTCCCATAGTCATGATTAGAAAAAAGGATAATTCTTATAGGTTTTGCGTAGATTATAGGAAGCTTAACAAAGTTACTGAAAGGGATGCTTATCCTCTCCCTTACATATCGGCGACTTTAGATAAGCTTAGGGATGCGAAGTTTCTTTCCTCCTTGGATATTAAGTCCGCTTATTGGCAAATCCCTGTTGAGGAAAGTTCGCGGCCTTTTACGGCTTTTACTGTTCCTAATAGAGGACTTTTCCAGTTTAAGAGAATGCCGTTCGGGTTACACAATGCGCCAGCTACCTGGCAGCGCTTTATTGACACGGTGCTTGGGGCCGATTTGGAACCACACGTGTTTGTGTATCTTGATGACATCATCATAGTAACCAACTCCTTCGAACAGCATTTAGAGATTTTAGAAGAAGTTTTTAAACGTTTATGTCGTGCAGGTTTAAAGGTTAGCGAGGAAAAATGCAACTTTTGCAGACCCTCTTTGAAATTTTTAGGTTATATAGTTGATCGCAATGGCTTACATGTAGACCCCGAGAAGGTGGAGAGCATGGTGAACATCCCTGCGCCCAAGAACGTCAAGGAGGTTCGGAGTTTTATCGGAACGGTTTCCTGGTATAGGAGATTTGTGCCAAACTTTGCTGTTTTGGTTAAACCGTTATCCGATTTACTTCAAAACAACAAGAAGTTTTGTTGGACGGAAGCTTGCGAGGAAAGTTTCAGGAAGGCTAAGGAATGTTTGGTAGCCGCACCCATC
The DNA here is from genome assembly GCA_949715645.1 of Portevinia maculata. Taxonomy (NCBI): domain Eukaryota; kingdom Metazoa; phylum Arthropoda; class Insecta; order Diptera; family Syrphidae; genus Portevinia; species Portevinia maculata. Next base: position 19,983,428 of record OX454525.1, read on the forward strand.
CTGACCTGTCCAGATTTTACGAGGCCTTTCGTGGTTCAGACCGATGCCTCGGATTTCGGGATTGGGGCTGTCCTTAGTCAGACGTTTGAGGAGGGCGAGAAGGTGATATGCTATTTGAGTAGGTCGCTCAACCGATGCGAAAAGAACTACTCAACCACAGAGAAGGAGTGTTTAGCTGTGTTGTGGGCCATAGAGAAGTTGCGACCATACCTCGAAGGTGTACGATTTAAGGTCATTACAGACCATTACTCGTTGGTATGGTTGAGCAAGTTGAAGGATCCAGCAGGTAGGCTGGCAAGATGGGCTGTACGGTTACAGCAATTCGACTTTGAGATTATTCATCGGAAAGGGAAGGAACATGTTGTGCCAGATATGCTTTCGAGAAGCGTACCGGTAGTTGCCGGGATTTTAGAGCACAGTGACCCTTGGATAAGGAAAATGATGGAGAAGGTCGAAGCAAAACCATTCGACTTTCCTTCGTGGCGTGTAGAGCAGGGACTTTTATATAAATTTGTTAGGGCGAGTCATGTTGTAGTGCAGGATTATAGCTCCGAATGGAAAATGGTAGTAGGGAAGAATGATAGGGCCAATATTTTAAATCAATGTCATGACAATCCGCTTTCAGGGCACATGGGGGTTAAAAAAACATTCAGTAGGGTAGCAGAAAGATATTACTGGCCGAAGATGCGGTCAGATATCACTAGGTATGTAAGGAATTGTAAAGTTTGCCAAAGTGTAAAACCGGTCAACGAAAAGCCGGCTGGGTTGATGACGGAGAGGAAAGGGGTAACCGATCCGTGGGAGATGATCTGTATAGATCTTGTTGGTCCACTTCCAAAATCAAGTAGAGGTTATGTCTACATCCTGACTGTTGTTGACTATTTCACCAAATTCCCTCTTTTGTTTCCCTTGAGGTCAGCGACGGCCAAATCCGTATGTAGGGAGTTGGAGGATAACGTCTTTTTATTGTTTGGGGTCCCTAGGTTCGTTATCTGTGATAACGGCCCACAATTTAAGAGCAAAGAGCTGAAGAGTCTTTGCGAAGGGTACGGGTCTTCGATTAGGTTCACCGCGCATTATCACCCTCAGGCGAATCCGGCGGAACGGATAAACCAAATCATCAAGACCACACTCCGGGCTTATGTTTCCGAAAATCATAGGCAATGGGATCAGCAATTAGCCAAAGTGGCGTGTAGCATACGCACAGCACAACATGAAGTTTTAGGGGTATCGCCGTATTACGCCAATTTCGGTCGAGGAATGGTGACTTTCGGACAAACGTCCTTAACCGCTATTCCGTGTGCTAGGGATCGTAATACAGGCGACACAGCCAGTAGGTTCAGGGAGCTAGAGATAGGAAAAAAGCTAGCAGCGGCAACCAAGAAGGCATCGAATTCGTACAACCTTAGGAGAAGGGATGTACAATACCTTCCAAATGAACTGGTTTGGAGAAGGAACTTCATTTTGTCGGATGCGGCAAAATACTACGCGGCTAAACTAGCGCCGAAATACATAGGTCCATTTCGAATAAGTAAAAAGGTATCACCGTGGACATATACCTTAGAGGACGAAGATGGCAAGGATCGAGGGACGTGGAACGTCAAAGACCTCAAGCCATATTGCGACGACCCCGAAGATGATCAGCGTGTGAATCGCGTAACAGGACGGTTACGCTAATAGGAACTGAGAGCTTTATGCTCTGTGATGTTCATTACCTCTCGCCAGGGGCGATCGAGAAGTCGATGTTTCTTGTTAACATTGTGTTGTCTGATACCCTTTTACTTCGGCTTTCTGTCGAAAAGCCAACTTCTCCTCTTCAGGAGGTAAGGGTGGAGTTTGTTGCGTTACAAAACGCTACAAAAGTGTTGTTTCTTCCCAACCAATCCACTTCCATACCCGATTCACTTTTTCGCCCCGGTCTTTCCATTTTTCTGTCGTTCCTACTGGGAGATTGGTTAACTGGCCGCCTCTGATTGATTCCGATCAAGGTCGCTCGTTTCCATGAGTTCTGGGGGCCGACAAAAGCAGGTATCGTGCCCAACGGACGGTTGGTGTTGCGACAACGATGGGTGGGGGAGGACGATCCCTTGGCACACCCCAACGCGAACAGAAAGGGTAATCAGAGAGATCCATCACGATACCCCAACGAATCGGCGAAGGGTGTGGGTAGATATCCTTTAAAGAAGCACCCCAACGAACATAGCTAAACCCATTAGGGCAGTTGGCCCACAGGTTAAAAAAGCGGTGGCGGACGGCCTTAATATTCTCCCTAAAGAAACCGCAAACGAGCAGTGGCAGGTAGCCAAATTGGCACATAAAACTATTAACAGAACGCAAAACTGAAGAACAAACACCGAATAATGCATCGAAACGAAGACATCAATGGCCAAGGCCCAACGAATACAAACATTGTAAGAAATGGCACGCTATCCAGGTTCCCCCTTCCCCTAAATCTGCGCGAGAGTCCACCGGGTTAGAAAAGTTTCGCGGAGAGTAATTTTAAGCTTCCTTCTCCTCGAACACTTCACAGGTTTTCCAATTTGAGACATCAGCTGGTATAGTCCCAAAACAAGAATCTAACTTCACTCGGTTCTTTGTCTTTTCTTTTCTCTTTTTTATTAATTGGTTTTTTTATTTCGTGGGGACATTTTCGCGTTCTAATTACTTTCTCGATTCTCACATTAAGTGGCTTGTTTAATTGTTTAAGTGTTTGTGAACTCGTCCCATTAGGATCTTTTGGGGAGTTGTGTGAATGCGTCCATCGAATCGTTCGGCCTGAGAAACCTTCTTAGAGTTTGGGCGAATTCAAAAACGGATGAGTGAGTGAGACGGAGACGGTGGCACACTACAGTAGAGTGACTGAGTGATCGCTAAAATAAGCCGTAGTGGATTCCGTCATTGCTGAATGTGGGGGTATGAGTGAGAGAGAGAATGGTCCATGACGGACAAATAATCCTCGAAGTGGACAAGGCGGCACTTCTTGGTTGACCATCAGAGGTTTTAGGCAGTTTTTTTCGTGTTGAGAATCGAGCGAGGTTTTAGTGGTAAATTTAAATTAAAAAGTAGTCTAGTTTAGACTTTGTTTTTTTGAGCTTTTTTTGAGATTTGGTGGAAGACCGAAAAGAAAAGCAGAAGACGAGCGAAGAGGATAAGTGGCAGGACAGGCAGCGATATCCTGTATTTCACGACAGGAGTGTTAGAGGAAAAGGATTTACAGATAAGTAGAGTGTCTTATTATCGTGGTCTTTTAAGTAGTGCGTTTGTGTTTGTGCCCTTGAAACCCGGTAGGCTTTCGTTCCGGAACTTTCCCAAAAATTACGGGACGCGCGACCTCTTCAATTTGTCTTTCTGTCCATTCGGGAAATAGCGATAGCGGGCCATTTCTAACGGCGATCTTCCTTTGTTCCGCAAGTTAAAGTAAATTTCAATAAATCGACCGTTGCTCCCCAGAGCTATATAACGATTTGAAATTCTTCTTGTTTTATTTCACCACAATCATATCTTATTTTCAGTATTTCACCGTCGGCAATTTCTATCAAAGGTTTCACAATTCCTTTTTCAAAAAGATTGTGTGGCGCCCATTTTACCCCTTTTCCACTATTCAATTCGTCTGCGAACCCAACCAAGCTGAGTGACCGAGGCGGTAGCATACAACCAGCTACCCGTTGCACTTTTCCCATATTGCATCGGCGAATTCAATTCGACATTTCTCAGAAGTCGACTTTAACCTTTCGGCGCAGCGGCGGCTGTAATTTGTCCGCGTTTAATTTATCCCTTTTTTCCGCATTTAAATTCGTTTACCCCACCCCAAATAAAAGTGCAACACGTTGTATGCAAAAAATACAGAATGTCGCTACTATTTCTTATATTTTATGCTTAATAAATTCATTTCCTTTTAAAAAAAATTTCTGAATTGTGCAATGATCTTATAAAAAATAAAAATTCAATCAATCAAATCAATCAATCAATAAGCAAATAAAATGATGGTCTGTACTTGTATAGGTTAAAAAAAAATTTGAGTTGAAAGTACTTTTTAAGTTTATGGATTATGAATTTTTGCTATTGAATCGCAAACGTTTTGTTTTTTGATATCACCTCCTTCTACTTGCCATTCTATTCACAAACCTAAATCAATACCAAAAAGCCCAAATTGAATTTTAGGCAATGCTCTCCCGAGTATTTTTTGCTACTTTCTGATCCCATAAGAAGCTTAATCAAATAAAAATTTTGCTGTATCAAATGCGAAATTATTCAAAAAGATTGTTCCTGATCATAGCTCTGATTTAGAGTGGTTGTGGGTGCAGATCAAATAAGCGAGGGATCCCAAGTTCAAAAAATTCCAGTACCATCCAAATATTTTTCACTATTTCATATCTTGCGAAAGCCTGACAAACAGCTAAGAGTAGATATAAACTGCAGATGAATGATTTTGTCGATCGAATCGATTTCTATTGCAATTCAATTAATTTGTGGGTGGGTAGGTATTCACTTTATTTTCCTATTTAAGGTGGGCTAAAAAGTAACTTTATTAAAATTAAGTGAATAGTTGTTATTAAATTAAGTTCCAATAATTTTGGTTAGCTTTTCACTAAAGGTAATTTTTGCAGTGACATAATTTACGTGGGTATACATTTTTTTAGATGTATTTTAAAGATATTCTTTTAGGACATTTAACTTAATTACTTACTTAAAGGGCTCCCGACCCGTAAAGAGTCTCTGCTTGAGACACTGCAGCCTTCCATCCTCTGGTATCCCGGGCACGCTGCTTTCAGTTCTCTAGACCAAGTGCTCCGGCACCATCGATGACTTGGTCTTTAAAACGGAGGTTCGGTTTTCCTTGCCTTCTCGAACCAGGGAGTCGAAGATTTTAGCTGGAGCATTATTTTCCATTTGCTCAATGTGACCAAGCAAATTTGGTCGACGGTACAGCTCATAGAGTTCGCGCTTGTATCCGCTCCTCCATTCGCCCTCCTCGTACACAAGACCAAATATCCGACGGAGTATTTTTCTTGTTAAAGAACCCAATATTAGCTCCCCTTTTTTACTTATCGTTCAGCACTCGGCACCATAAAACAGGACTGAAAGGATTAAGGTTCGATAGAGCATGCATTTTGTCCTTCGAGGAGTTTTGAACCCATTTCTTTGACTAAACCGAATTAGAAGCGGTTTTCTAAGGTAATTCTCCTCCGGATCTCCACTAGGGTGTCATTCGTGGAGCTGAAATGTACTCCTGGGTAGATGAACTCCTTAACTACCTCGAAGTTATTGGTATCAACAGAGACGTTTTGTCCTAGGCGGTGGACAGATGTTTCTTTGTTCGTTGATGGCATGAATATGTCTTGTCCTCGTTTACTTCAAGACCAACCAATTTCGCCTGTTCTTCAATCCCCGTGAAAGCCTCAAATACGTCACGCTGGGAACGGCGGATGATGTCGATATCGTCCGCATACCCCAGTAGCTGGACGGAACTATTGAAGATAGTGCCTTCCATGTTGACACCTACCCTGTTTTCTTCAGAACAAGATTGAAGAAGACACAAGATAGCGCATCTTCTTGAAGAAATCCGGTACATGTTTGGAATAATTCGGAAGAAGTGCTTCCAAACTGCACATTACACCGCGTATTTTCAAGTGTCACGATTAATACTTTCATATGCGGCTTTAAAATCGATGAAAAGGTGGTGGGTCTGGACTTGAAATTCATTTGTCTTTTTTTAGGATTTGCCTTAGTGTGAAGATTTGGTCTATTGTCTATCTGCCGGGCCGGAAGCCACACTGGTACGTGCCGATTACTGTGTTGCAGAGCGTCTTCAGACGTTCACACAGTATGTTGGATAGGATCGTATATGCGACATTTAGCAGGGATATGCCTCGATAGTTCCTGCAAGACATATGGTCGCCTTTTTTGAAGATGGGACATATTTAGCAGATAGTCCAGTCATTACGCACGCATGCTTTCTTCCACCCATACCAACTATAGGATATTTAACCAAACTGATTAACCCTCGTATCAAAGCGATTTTGATACAACACAAAATTAATTTCTTCGATAGGACCATATAATGAAATTTTCAGTATCTTCTTAAAATTCAAGTCTGCTTCAAATGGTGAACTCCATTTTGAAAAAATCCGATCTGTTAGTTTTATAAAAAAACATTTTTCTACTCTTATATGAGGTAGCGAAGTACACCCAGGTACCTCTATTTTCTATTGTACTGATTCGGATATACATATTTGTGTAACTCTGTTTTGTTATCTTTCGCTTAAAAGCTTAAACATTTCATCACATTGTGTCCTACGGTCGTGCAGTTCATACGTACGTTATTTGGTGCAGGTAATATCAAATTGCAAATATGAGAAATGTACAAATGTTGAAGTTGTGTACAAATGGATTTTTTATACCCTATTCTAAGGGTATATTAATTTTGACGCATATAGTTTGTAACATACCTTAATATTGCCCGTAGACCCTTAAAAGTTACTATATTTATAATCAGCATCGATAGTAATGTCGACCTAGCCATGTCCGTCCGTCCGTTAGGCCTTTAAACTGGGCCTAGAGAGCCAAAATTTTAACCATATACGCCCACAGACATGCCCTCAAACTTAAAAAAAAACAAATTTTTCGAAAAAATCTAATTTTGAGCTAGAAAGCTGAAATTTTTTATATATGATCTATTACTCCAAAAACTGATCGGGAAATAAAATTTTAAAAATCCGCCTACTGACACGCCCACAATTAAATAAAACAATTTTATTGAAAAACCAAAGTTTGAGCTATGGAGCTGAATTTTATAATATATACTCTCTAGGGGCCCTTTATGCTCATGTGTAAATATTTTTAAAATCCGCCTACTGACAGGCCCACAATTTAAAAAAAAACTTTTTTTGAATATCCAAAGTTTGAGCTAGGGAGGGTTTTTTTTACAAAACCTTCGTTTTTTTCGATAAAATCCTTTAAATATTATATAACAAAATATGTAGAGCGTTCTTAACAATTCAAGCATACTTAGACTTTTGTCACGCCCACTTATAAGGGATTGGAATAAGAATAGGGTATCCAACAGTTCGCCCAAGCGGATAACCCTTCATGGCTATCACGTGATGCTGATTACTCGGAGAAAGATGCCATTGACAATAATGATTGACTTAGCAAGCTATGAGCTTGGATTCTGATGGTAACAATGATGAAGTAATGAAGAGACCAATAAGGCTGACCAAAGAGCTGCTGATATAAGCTTTGTGTTACCAGAAACGCTGTAAAGCAGCGGTCAGATCACGTTGAATGAAAACGATCGAACGAAATCGTTTCAACTATACCAGTCTCCGCCTATGATGGACGCTATCGCCAAACAATCATCGTCTTACGTGATCTGGGGATCTGGCCCAGGCAAAAATAATATTGTTCGAGGCAGAACTGGGCCGTTTCAATCGTCTGAACTGCTGTCGGAATCAGAACTGTTCCGTTTATTTTTTTACCACCGATATGTGCACCATTATAGTTCGTGAAACTTATCGCAAGGCTGGGGACATTTATGCTACCCTGAACGCAAATAATCCTACAAGGCGGTTTCACAAAATGGTAAGCCATTTCATTATACTACAAAACGAGCAGCTAAACGGTGGCCAGTTGCCATGTTTTATAACGAACTAGACGTCTGCAAGAGTTGGAAAAGCAGTTGTGCATTCCGAACATTTAGAAAAGATCCGAAAATCCTCCCCAAAATACCACAACGTCAACACAAAAAATTGCATTCAAGCTATGTTTGGTGATAACATTCGTTTGCACATACCTGTATCGCTGCATCCGATGACTCCATTTACCTGAAAGATAACACCATGGGGGCATGATGAGCGGCTCGAAATTCAACTGTCTTGCCATATCTGCTCGAAGCAACTTATAGCCAGGCGAAAACCAGAAAATGCTGCCACTTTTGTGAAAAGCCTATCCAGCATAACACAACTATCGAAAATTATCGTTCTTTTTATATACATAATCCGTCCTCTTTTTATCCCATCCCTTACAAAATGGTTGAAGGCCCCCAGGTAGGTACCCATCACGCTGACTAACCATGTATAAGTTTCGTCTTGAAACAGGGTAAAGTTTAGTCTAATTTTTTCTATAAAACACATTCGGCATTAAAACCTAGCTTCTCCAACCACTTGCTTGTACGAAGTGAAAGGGAACTACAATTTTAAGCCGAATCCGAACGGCAAAATTGAGAAGCTTCTCATGAATATTGATACTCTTGGATGGAGTGTCAGATGTTCGCAAGAGGTGAGCCAGTGGAAAAAACTGTAGATGTTAATTTGCCTCGGCGGGATTTGAACCGCTAACCTTTCGATTAGTAGGTTGACACATTAACCATTGAGCCAATGTGCCCGACTGTTGGTCTAATTTCGAGCTGTATGCGGCTTGCTCCAGAACTAGAATCTACATCTTGCTGAGAGCTTTGAGACCAGGTCCAAATGGACGGAGTAATTTGGTATATTCTATTGGTATTAAGGAAAGTAGATTTGGTATATTCTTATGCGTAATGAATATTTCACAAGTTACGATCTCCGGAAAATTTCTCACAACTTAAATGTATGGTTCAGAATTGTTGAAGGTAAAAGAAGTCCTATAAATCGTCGAAGGTAGCAATTTAAAGAAAGCCTGAAAAACTTGCGACACATCAAATCTGAAATGCCTTTCTATACTCGCATCTCATTGCAGAAGAAACTTAACGCACGCCACAAGACCTATACTTTTATTTAGAAGCAGACGATAAAACTATTGTATTGCGCTTCGATAATTTCTTGTTAAAAGTCCTCGCTCCTGACAAATGGAGCTGGGACACCTCGAAACACAAATATACTACCTACCCAAACCCAATTCAATTTCACAATACAAACAATGAATTTAGGAGCTTAAATTTAAATGTAGAACACACATATCCCTTTTTAATGTCCTCATTTCCAGTCAAACACAAACAACAACTACGACAACAGTTAGCTGCTCACATACCCTTGAAATTACCTTTTTCGGTCGACGGAATGGTACGCTCCGGGTGTGATGAAAACGACTTCCAAAGGGTTCTGCTTTCAGAAAAAGCCAACCCAGCAGTTTCACGAATGCAATCAATTTGGTATTCAATTCAGGTGCTATTCTTGCTGGCAGTGGAATTCTTTTAGCATTTAAGTTATATATGTATATATTTTTTTCAGGCAAATGTATACATGTTTATGTTAGCGACCTACCTTCAGGTTAAAAGCCTGAAGGTGAGTATAACATTCGGGGAATGGTGCCATTTCGATTATTTGAGTTGGGTGTCCTTTTTGTGTTGCCTCTGCTTACTGATTATTATTAAAAATTGTTGTTTTTCACGACTTTAGAAAGTAATGATCTCAACACACAAGCACACACGATAGGAGTTTTTACCCCGTTTAGGTTCTAGCTCCCCAAGGACCTCTTTCAACGGTCATTAGTTACGGCTTCATGTATTTTTTTCTGAGTGAAAACAACGTAGGCATGTGAAACCAAAGTTGTTAAGTTTTATGAGAGTCCTTTATTTTAAAAACGCACACGTAGGTATACACAACTTAAATTTCCATTAACGTTTTCGTGGGTATTTTGTCCTTGCCTCATGTTTTATGTGTTCCATATATCAAAGGGATCAAAAAGTTCTACACGGATATCTGGCTAGCTTATGACTGATTGGTGAACATTTTTCCACACATCAAATCCTTGTTTCCTGATACAAATTCGTTGATACATTCGAAGCCACTTAGATTCAAAAAAAAAAAAAACAACAACAATCAAACAGGAACAGCAAAAGCATCATAACAGATGATGAATTATAGTGCAAACAAAAGTACAAATGACGAAGAAAAGAACTAAAACGAAAAATCTCAAAAAAAAAAACTATAACAATTTGTTGCAGGACATATTTTACGTAGAAATATGACAAATAAGGCACTTGTTGGCGCGCTTGTACTACAGGACAGAGGATGGCTATGTGAAAAACAAAATAATTTTCGAAAGAACCAGAAGGGGAGTAGAAATCAACAAGGATACGCCGCGCACCGAGATGAAATGCTCCGCAGCACAAAACACTGATAATGTTGATGGTGATGTTGTTGTGAACTTTTTATGTCGTCCAACGATAAAGGGAGGAGGTTATGGGCCTGAGGACACAGGTCCATGAAACGAAGCTACCACAAAGCGGGAAGCCGCGTTGAAATGCGCAAAGTTTCCGCGAGCGTTCACATACATAATGATTCAAGGAAGCAATGATAAAGGGTGGACATCTTTCTCGGGAAAGGAACACCAAATTTATTTTCATTTTCCGACCGGGTGAGCAGATATGTAGTATTTTTATTCCGTTATTTATTAGAAACCCTTTTGGCTCTGTTGGGAATGTGTGGAGAATCAGTTAGCATTCAACGAAATGGTTTCTTTGCGAAGTAAATGTGTGTAGTGTGTTAGCGAACAATGTAACATTTTGGAAAAATTGACACAGAAGATGTTTCCGTTTTTGGTTGGTTTATGTTCTGCTAATGGCGCAGAAAGCGATTGCGATTGCGAAACCTTTTCTAGATTTAAACTTGTTATGTGATGTCTTTAGGAGCGGGATGCTTTAATATTGTATTCCTGTTGTCTCAGCGACTTAATGCATGAATTAAGAATTTCATGAAAAGTAACGGTAGGATGATAGTGGGCATTGTATCTTGATCGGATCATAGGCGGGCACAATAGTTCGAGCCAGGTTGCAGGCTTCTTCAAAATATAAGCAAATGGGAAAGCGAATTATTATTTTTGTCACGCTAGGCACCATTTTTCTGCTGGCTTTACCTTTAGACCGAAAAAGGCTCTTAACAGCAGCTGTACAACACATAGGATTCACAATAGAGTTCAAAAAGTGTTAGGACAAATGGCAGTGCGACCGGCTTAGTTGGCACTGTCATGTTCAAAGTAGAGCTACTTAAAACAACGCTCTGAGCAAAACCTGCCATAGGTTAACGTTTTACCTCTTCAGAAGTTGAAATTAAACTTCTTCCGCGCGAAAATCAACGTATCGAATAAAAAGTTGTGTGGCTCGTCTCGCGAACGTCTTGAGGTCAAAAGGAAAATGAACTGTGGCTTAGAATACGGGCAACATTGCTGTTACGCTGATCTTCGGGTTCTAAATGATTTATAACAGAACGTATTAGCACTTTTAACACTAGCCTCCCAACGAACCAAAAATCATCGGTGAAAATCGAAACACAATATTTGAAATTATTTGAAAAATCCGGTTGCCTAGAACACGAGCATGAAATTAAATTGCAATCGAAATCGAAACCACATTCAATCGCTACTGCAAGACGAGTACCTATACTTTTGAAGGCAGCACTCAAGGGCAAAACTGGATGAAATGCTACAGTTAGGTGTGATATGGCGTGTAGATGAGCCGACTAATAAACCCTAAGTGATTAATTCTCCGGAAATGGAGTGTGTAAAAAACGTATTACTTGGAATATATTCTGGTGTTGTGTTCTTAATGGTTTGTGGGACGATCCTTATGGAATAGGGACTATGATCGTAAAGGGAAGAGCGGGCAACGGGATTCAACATTAGCCGAATCCTGAAGCAAGTTCAGTGTGTTAGGTTTTCCTTTTCTCTCTCTCTCTACAGTCCTATACCATACTATAAGAATTTCTGTTCCCAACAATTGCACGCATAACGAACCATGGTAATTGTTACAAAAACCAACGGTGAACTTTGTCCTTGTGTTGATCTTGCAAAGCTCAACATAACAATTCAACGGGGTATTCACTGGCTCAATTGGAAGGGACTAAATAATACACCAAGTTCGATGCGAACAATGGATTTTGGCAAATAAAGCTTTCACCCAAATCACAGAATCACAGCTCCTTACAACCTACCTCACATCATTTGGAAGGTTTTGTTTGCAACGGTTGCCTTTTGGTATATGTGCTGCCCCGGATTTGTATCAAAAACAAATGCAGGTTATTTTCGAAGGGCTGGATGCAGTCCAAATGCCAAATGTACGACATTTTGGTGACGTGCAGGAGCATGAACGAAAATAAGTGTGCCATACTTAAGCGGCTGAAACAAAAGGCAGTCACATTAAACAAATCGAAATGTCAAACAGGCGTCAAATCCATCACACAAAATTGACGAAGAGGATATACATTATACACCCGCGTACATTAAAAAATTGAAGAATTAAAAAATGTAAGGGAACTATGACAGTTTCTCAGAATGGTCAATTACCTAGGTAAGTTCAATCCACACCTGTGTTCATTAAGCTATAAATTAGTGTGGCGATGGTGTAGAAGTGGGTGACTAGTGCAGAGGCGACTATCGCCCGACATCCGAACCAAGGGTTGCGATCGAGATGAGGCGATTGATGCAATCAAACCCCAGGTCGATCTCAAATTCTGCGCCGCGGAGGGAAGCTATTGCCTCCTGATCACCGGGGGAGGGAAGAGTCTTTTGAGATGACTGTTGCAATCGAACCTCAAACTGCTCTTCACTCTCTTTGCAGGCAATACCGTGCCAGGGAGACCGATACAGTCAATCCCGAGCAAGCTATTACATTCCTTGGAGGGGGGGTCAGGGTGTACCGGCTGCAAAGTCAAGTAGTTGGTTACAAAACTGTGCCAGAGGGCGTGACTGAAGGTGGTCCAACCCTGCTACACGCATCGCGGGGGGGGGGGGGGGGGGGGGGGGGGGGGGGGGCTTGTGGCGACTGTTGCAGTACGAGCCTCAAGTTACACCATTCCGCGGAAAGGAGCAGGGAGGGGCGGCCCTGATAGTCGATTTGGAATTATGATGAGTGAGTTCGGGGGTTTGTGGTGCAGGTTTTGAGGCATGGGAGAGAAGCAGAGTGTGGTGACTGTTACAATCTAACCTCAACTCTGTTCCTGTTTTGTCTGCATAGCGGGGAGGCAGCAGGCCGGTGGAGACCGTTTCAGTCGATCCGCCGGGTTACTGTCTCGCGCTCGGAGTGGAGTTCTGACTGAAGTGACTTATACAATCTAACTTCAGTGAGAACTCTTTTCCTTTGCAGGGGAATAGGTTTGGGGTGGTCTGCGGGAGGGGAGTGGGAGGGGCTCAAGTCATCGTCCAATCCGTCTTCTAGTTCAGTTTAACCATTTGGACCTAGTGACGAATTTGCTGATACAGCCAATATCTGTCTCACTGAGATCACTTAGATCTTCGAGGAAATAGTTGTCGAGGATTTGTTTCCTTGCTATTCATTAAATGAGCTTTTAAAATCCCAAACACATTTTATTTGAACGCCGGTGCAAGAAGAGGCCTTTATTCAGTTCAAGCGGCAATTGACTTCAGCTCCAGTTTTGAAGGCATACGGTCCGCCACACAAAACGATTGTGTCGTCTGATGCAACATCTTACGAATTGAGGCCTTCATTCAAACAGTTGTGAGTGGCATCTTTAAGCCCGTCGCATACGTTTCTCGAACCATGTCTGGCAGCGAGAAGAGGTATGCACAAATCGCGAAGGAAGCATTAGGCATCAAGTGGGCATGATATGAATTGCCGGACCACATCATTGGCATTTCCTTCACGATTGAAACGGATGTCAAGCCGTTGATCCCCATTTTTGCGACAACAAATCTCGTCGAGCAGCGCTTAGAATCCAGTGTTTTTGGATGAAAATGATGGGTCTAACGTGGGTTGGTAGGGCAGGTGCTTTTGTGCGACAGCACATGTGGCGAAGGTTACTTCGTTACAACGTTCAACATTGATTATACCCCTCGTAAGAATCTAGTAGCAGCGGGTGCATTCTTTCGTCATTGGAACTCTGAATATCGTCGGCTTAGTAAGAAAACCGCGTAACTCCAAAATTTGAAATTTTATATGAGGAACGAAAGTTTCTTACCCAGCCCAGCTTTTTAGTTAACGATTTTATATTATATCCTAAAGTAATAAAAAAAACTACGACAACATCTATTTATTTTACTGGAGTTTAGATTTTTTTTTCCATTCTACCCTTGAAGTTATGAGGATTGCTGCTAAACAACACTTTCTACCTTCTTAATACATTTTATTTAGTCTCCACCTACTACTAGTAGCTAGTAGGTATAATCTCCACTTTCTACTTTTGTCGATATGAAGTTGCTTACGATTATAGAAAGTTCTTGAGCAGTTACATTTCCTTCAGCTTCATTTCAAAGGAAACAAAATCCGTGTTTTGATTTTAGATCGTAAAGGGTTAAATTGTGCACAACCAATTTTGTTTTGTACAGGGTGGCGCATCAATTCTGCTACAATAAGAAATTCAAATAACTTTTTTTTTTAACAATGTATTTCATTTTTTTTTTTATTGTATAGAAAATTCAATTTTATTTTTTATAACTAATTGTTCTTGAAGATGATAGACCGTAAATGACCTCCATGCTCATCCACGCATATGCGACACCTGATGAGAAAATTATTCATTGCGACCTGAAGGGTTAAAGTCGGGATCGCCTCAATTATTGTTTTAATGGACTGCTTAAATTCAGTCGAATTCCTTGGTTTCGTTTTGTCTTGCTTGACAAAACTCGATAAGAAAAAAGTCTGGTGCGGTCAGGTCAGGTGACCTTGGGGCTCTCTCTCTGATTGTAAAGTACAAATCTTAATGCACAAACAATAATTTTGAAATCGAGATAGTGAAGTGTAAAGATTTTTGAAATGCTCAAACTCTCTTTTGGTTTTTTTTTGACATAAACTTGTTATTCCCATGAATAGCCTTGTGAAAAAATCGATGATTTACTTTGGCAGTTACACCAGCAAAAAATTGAGATTATAGTACAAACTCCTTTGTTCTCTCACACGGCCTCCTCGCTCGCATCACGTTTATTCGCAACATTTGCGACCGCTTCCAATGCTCCACAAAGCTTATTGGTATGGTAGTAGGTGGAGTGATAAGAAGGTGAATTCGCCAAAAAACTGCACACACTGCCTCAAAATTTTTGCATTTTGCCCACTTAAAAAGAGGTTACTTTTGGAAAAAATGTCTTTTTTGATTCCTTCACTAATTGCCTTCTTGTTCTTGGGTACTTTCCTTTGTATTGTTTTCTTCTCACTTTTCTTTTCGTCTTAAAATAAGTTAAGTAGGTATGACACATCTGCAAGCATCAGTATGGCAATATTTCATAAAGTTCCTGAAAAAACTTAACACTTTTTTTTTAATTAAATTTTTAACTTAATAAATTTATTTTAATTCATAATGTAATAAAAAAAAATATCTAGAAAACCGAAAACCGCAGGTCTTCTTCGACTACTTACCTTGTCGTGGTGGAGATGCTTAGTAAGACCCCGTTGATACCGGAGAGCGATTGCATTAGGGCTTCCCATGCTGTAAGCTAAATAGTAGTCAACCCAATTCTAGTGGTGGAGCGAGCGTAATGTAAACCGTGCCCAGGGACGAAAGGTTGAGGGTTTTATCAACCGATAATGAGCTCCTTCAGGTGCCCAGGCAGGGCCTGTCGTATTCAGCCTTACCCCAGTAGAACCGGCAATGCTGGGGTGGACCTTTTCTCATCGGCGTACTCGTGGGACTCAAATCTAAAAATGAACAAAAATCAAACAAAAACAAAACAAAAGAACGAAAAACAAGAACAACAAAGCCTAACGACAACTTCTAAAGCTGGTTTACGAACAGAAGACCTAGAAAAACAGGACGGGACTGACGACCGACAAAACTATAGAGTCAAACACTACTCGGAGTCCGTGAATTACTCGGACTCAGAGACAGCATCCGTCAAAACATTGCACTCTGATGCGGAGGGTTCGACAAGCGCCGAAACGGCCAGCTGCAGTCGGAAGCCCGCACGTAAAAGAGGTGGACCCAGTTCCACCAAGCATAAAATGACCCGCTTAGCCAGGTTCCACCTGAACCGCATCCTCGGAAAACCAGAGGATACATGAAACCACAAAGATAGGGACACGGTACGGTGGGCTAGAGACATGCTGCCGGAGAAGTCCGATCATCCTGAGACAGGGGGTCGTCCTCCTCCAGCCGCACATGGCTTAAGAGAAACCACGTTAGGGAAGCGACTCCTGAACACGGGAGACCTACCCTCAAACACGGTGCACAAACTAATAGAACGGGGAAGACCCTTTCTGTAACAGGAGGACCCCCCAATCCGCACCAAACAACAACAACAACAAACAACTGAGCAGCTCATCTGCTAATAAAAAGGACTTTGCGTCTAAACGTCCTAGATCACAGGACGATACCTCCAAAACCCCCAAGAAGGCAAAGAGCGCTGAATCAGCGCACAGACCCTTCAACGAGGTAGCGAAGGACAATTTGGTCTTCGGCATCTGCGGCTGGAATAATGATGAGGGGAGAATTAGTGGAGGGAACTGGCGAACGCTGAAGACGAGACTGACTATTGACATTCTCGCCTTTAGCGACAGAGACCCCTCGGCACTACTTCCCACCTTCACAGACAACGGGTGGTACCACAATGGCGCCAAATTAGTGAGGTGCTCCGACCAGATGTCGGCTGACTTTTTGAAGGCAGCGATCCCGAGACTAACAAATCTCTGGGTCAATGCCAAGCTGAGTGTCGCTCACTGGAGCGACATTCCGGTCCGCCTAAGAGCTCGCACTTGGGTACCCCCAGGACCAGATAAGCCGGACGAGATTCTCCGACGGCACGGGGGCGGGCGTGTTTTCGGACAACCCTGCGCTCAACGTCGTACTACGACTGCCTGACCACTGCAGTGTATTTCAGGCAGAAGTTACGTCTATCCGCGAAGCAGCACGCAGACTCTCTATGAGCCCGATAGATGGAAAAACTATCGTGATCTACATAGACAGTCAGGCAGCGATTAAAGCCTTAGAATCACCAACAATAAGATCCAAGTTGGTAAAACAATGCCGCGAATCTCTTAACGAGATCTCGGTCAGATGTAACACTTCCCTGTGCTGGGTACCCGGTCACAGTGATATTCCAGGCAACTGCAAGGCGGACGAGTTAGCCAGACGGGGTTCCGCACAAGAACTCTCCGACAACAGAGAGTCACCGGCGGTACCCATTCAGACACTGAAACTCAAACTTCTAGATAATGCGTTAATAGAAGCAAATAACAGGTGGAATAGCATCAGTACATGTGTGTCCTCAAAGCAAATTTGGACCAAATACGATGCAAAAAGAACATACAAACTTCTCTCCATCAGCACAAAAAATATCAGCTCTGTAATCGGAGCAATCACTGGTCACTGCCTTTTAGGCAGACATGCCACCAGATTGGGAGCTCCCTCAAACGACTTCTGCAGAAGCTGTAGAGACGTCGAAGAAGAAGAAACCACCACACATCTCCTATGCAACTGCCCCGCACTAGCCAACTCAAGGAAACAAATTCTTGGCAATTATTTCCTCGAGTGAGACAGATACTGGCTGTATCAGCAAATTCGTCACCAGGTCCAAATGGATAAACTAAACTAGAGGACGGATTGGACGATGACTTGAGCCCCTCCCGCTCCCTCCTCGCAGATCACCCCAAACCAATTCCCCTGCAAAGCAAAAGAGATCTCACTGAAGTTAGATTGTATCAGTCACTTCAGTCAGAACTCCACTCCGAGGGAGAGACAGTAACCCGGCGGATCATCGACTGAAACGGTCTTCCCCGGCCTTGCTGCCTTCCGACTATGCAGACAAAGCGGGAGCAGAGTTGAGGTTAGATTGTAACAGTCACCACACTCTGCTTCTCTCCCATGCCTCAAAACCTGCACCACAAACCCCCGAACTCAGTCATCATAATTCCAAATCGACTATCAGGGCCGCCCCTCCCTGCTCCCTTTCCGCGGAATGGTGTAACTTGAGGCTCGTACTGCAACAGTCGCCACAAGCCGCACGCCCCCGCGATGCGTGCAGCAGGGTTGGACCACCTTTAGTCACGCCCTCTAATACAGTTTTGTAACCAACTACTTGAGTGAGTGTGAAAGAGAGTGAAAAGCAGTTCGATTGTAACAGTCATCTCAAAAGACTCTTCCCTCCCCCGGTGATCTGGAGGCAATAGCCTCCCTCCGTGGCGCAGAATTTGAGATCGACCTGTGGTTTGATTACATCAATCACCTCATCTCGATCGCAACCCTTGGTTCGGATGTCAGGCGAAAGTCGCCTCTGCACTAGTCACTCTAACACATCGCAACCCATGCGAAACACAGCCAGGCTGCACACCCTGACCCCTTCTGGAGTATCTTCCCCCCTAAAACCACTACCTCACAGGAGGCAATCACAGGGAACCCAGTAGGCCGAGCGACGACCGGCAGATTTTACTCACCACTGCCCTACAATCAATGGCTTGTTTCTTTTATAATTAGCGTGCTCTAAATGGATTTCTTCTTTTCTGTAATTCATACAGTTACCCTTATAATGTAACCACAGCGCAGGCTCTTTGTTTGTTGCCGCAAGCAGCACCCAACAGAAGTGATTCATTACCTGTTTTTAGGTACTACTTTTCTATTAAAAATTTTCTCAGTGGAATTCTTCCCATTCAGCAATCTGATTTTCTTGCTGACAAAAGAATAAACATCGGAATGTACATATTCACATTGCTCTCAAAGGGATGAACTTCGTCGGAAGTTATTCACGACGGCTCCTAATATGTTTCCCATATGATCTGTGGAGTATGTGAAGTATTTTGGAGCTTATTTATTATACTAAACAATCGATATGCTATTAACGGAGTCAGGCAATAGAAAAAAATAACTCGGACGTCAAAAAATGTTATAGAGTGTGTGGCTAAGGCTGAACCGGATGCAAATATTGGAATATTTGAGGGTGTCTGCCACAATAAATCACAATAATTCTTCCCAAAGTTAAAAGAATCAGCAAGTTGATCATTTTAAAAAGGTCTTTCTTTAGTAAGTGTTTTTCTTTCAAAATCGAGATTAAAAGTTAAAAAGTTGTTGTCAAATCAAATGTGTCTTCTTTTGGTTATTGCTTAGGTGATATCTTTCAGAGAATTTAAAAACTTCTGCGAAAAGGAAAATGCTGCCAAGAGCTGTTTTTATGCACCGTAGGCAAGATAGGGGGCAGAGAGTTGCTGCCAATCTTATGATAATCATATTACTAGTTTGCATTCTTTTCTGACCCATAGAGGGCCTTAAGCTTTTCCAGAGATTTGTGCGTGCGAAGTTATATTGTTGGCACACATAAAAGTGACCAACAGTTTTCTGCTTAGCCAATTGAAAATAGGATATTTTTGAAGTCAACACATTAACGATCACGTTATTCAAATTCAAAAATATTAGGGTTATCATATTGTCGCTGTTAATCTCAAAAACGATGGTCATCATATTGACGATTCCGGTTGTCAATATGAGACATTTCAATACCAAAAGGGGTGTGTCTACTCATGTACGCTCGTTAGAAGTCATACTTCATTGGCGTGATATTTTTGAAAATGTGAAATTAACCTTGAATACAGTGCGCGGTTTCTGAGAAGATTTCGGCAAAATATCATTTGGTAAAGGGACATTCTCAAATTAACCATCAGTTTCTACAATACAAATTTAAATTTGTTCACCTCCCTACAACTACAACAAACAACAACAAACATATTATTTCCCCTGTCGCCCTTTTTTGATTTCGTTACAATTAGAGTTTTACCCTCAATACGCTAAAAGATGTATAACTTCAAAAATTAACTGTAAATTGTGAAACAAGGTACAACAATTATCAAATTTTGTTTTTAAAAACTTCTATATTCAAACTGACAATTGTTGTTGCGAATAGTATGATCGGATCTAAGCATGAAACACATTGAAAACGACAGTCAGCATATAACCAAATCCGGTTGTCAAAATTATACTCTTCCATGCAAACAATTTTCTGCAAATTGTAGAACAAAGTAAAACAGTTATCATCAA
This sequence comes from Portevinia maculata, assembly GCA_949715645.1. Classification (NCBI taxonomy): domain Eukaryota; kingdom Metazoa; phylum Arthropoda; class Insecta; order Diptera; family Syrphidae; genus Portevinia; species Portevinia maculata. The sequence continues at coordinate 20,003,308 of OX454525.1, forward strand.
CATTTTCGTATTGAAAACTTCGATAAACTGACGATTGTCGTTGTCAATATGGTTATCTAACTTTTGCAATCATCGCACTTCTGCAATTGTCATATTGGAAACCATGGTCATCAAATAAATGATTGGAATATGTCAAACTGTCAATTTCTTAAAAGGTTATCAGCGTCTGATATCAAGCTCATTCGTCTGTTGAAAGTAAAAAAGAGTAAGTCAACCCGGAATTGTTTATACTTGAACTAAAATTAATTTGAAGTTCTAATTTAATGTTTTAAAACAAACAAAATGCTTCAAATAATATTTTTAAGCAATATTAACAATTCTTTACAAGGTAAGATATTTGTCATTCTAATTTGTACATCCATTTTGTAAGAAAACAGGCAACCGATTCAATGCAATATGATTGCGGCTCTACCTTTCCTGTAAATAAATAAAATAAGATAAATACCAGGCGTTATTGGCCCATACGTGGCCTAAAATCTAGCTCCTCCAACCATTTGCTTGTGAGAAGTTGAAGGAACCTACAATTTTTAAAAAGACTCCGAACGCCGAATTGGAGAAGCTTCTCACGACAATTGATACTCTTGGATGTTTGTCAGATGTTCGCAAGAGGTGAGGCAGTGGAAAAACTCTAGATGTAACTAGGTCCCGGCTACCTTTCCTGTACCCGTACCACCAAATGCGTTATACGGTACTGAAATGGTTATCCACATTTCAAATATTTTGGTCAAAATGGCTACGACATTTATGTTTTTTCAAATAATTTAAGCAACTTGTTAATAAAGTGTTTATAGACTTACTAGAAATATTTGGGATTGGTCTAGGGCAACAAGATAATGAACTAAAATTGACCTAAGGGATGTTTTAATTACTCGAGGTGACTTACACCAAATTATCTTCATATGATTAATTTTAGTTCAATAGGTATGCGTGGATGTTGTGTTGAGAATACAGAATATCGGCTAACTTTGCCTGATCTACTACAATATTGGCCTAGTCTAACGAATCAAAATAAATACTACAAATACTAAAAATAACTTCTTATGTTGGGAACCAGGGTCGAGCCACAGGGGAAACTTCGATACAGGTAAGGAGGACGTGGTATGCTTGTGGTTGCTAGGCTCAGCTCGTCGGATGTGGGTAGTTCTTGGCCATGCCAAAAAGTTGTTAAAAGAGAATAAAAGGAAATAAAGCTACTCTACGTAGACCACGGACGGAAGGAAAACAGATAAGACAGTGAAAAAAGAGGAAAAGAAAATTTCCAAGGATACAAGCCGATAAACAAGAGAGAAGCGACGGAGAAGGCGGACTAATCTAACTAACCTAAGTTAAAGCTAAACTAACATAAATTTAAAAGCTTATCCCTAAAATGTATCTTAGCTAACTTAAAACTACACTGAAACTATCTTCCCTAACCGCAATTCACTTTCCCTAAATGTCTCTTTGGTACCATTTCGTTATGTCCGAAAATGCCAGATGTCCTTGGCAAGGTTTGGCCAGGTTATATCTTTCGAAATAACCTCAGTTATCACTCTGGCCGATGTTGTGAGTGATAGCCCCTCGACGAACCCTCCAGTCTCGATTAATGTCAATATGATGTACGTAGTGAAAAGTTAGTCTGTCGTCGCGCCATGTCGTTAAAGTTTGTGTTGTCCTGTTATGTCATTGTCCGTCTAAAGAAGGACGGCCTTCGTAGCCGTCCACACACCAAATGCAAAGTATCCAGCCACGCATTATTAAACGCACAAAAAAACTAAAAAATGTAAACACAAAAATATTACTTACGGTTTTACGGTCCCCCGTTGCACTGGTAGCAGTACGACGAAGAACGGTGATTTTATGATGGCCAATATGGCTACGTACGCGTACCACCAAACAAGTTTAAGGTCAGAATTCACAACTGAAGATTTACCTAACCTAATTTTAAACTGGAACTCAAAAAACTAACTAAAATTAAAATAAATAAAAGAATTTAAAAAAAAAAAAAAAAAAAAAAAAATTTGGCAAACATAGGGACGGGCTACCGTCCGCTTGGGCGAACTGTTGGATACCCTATTCTTATTCCTTTCCCTCATAAGTGGGCGTGACAAAAGTCTAAGTATGGTTGAATTGTTAAGAACACTCTATATATTTTGTTACATAATATTTAAAGGATTTAATCGAGAAAAACGAAGCTTTTGTAAAAAAAACGCCCTTAGCTCAAACTTTGGATTTTCAAAAAAAAAAAAATTTTAAATTGTGGGCGTGTCAGTAGGCGGATTTTGAAAATATTTGCACATGAGTATAAAGGGCCCATAGAGAGTATATATTATAAATTTTCAATAAAATTGTTTTATTTAATTGTGGGCGTGTCAATCGGCCGATTTTAAAAATTTTATCTTCCGAGCAGTTTTAGAAGTCATAGATCATTATATAAAAAATTTCAGCTTTCTAGCTCAAAATTAGATTTTTTCGAAAAATTTGTTTTTTTGAGTTTGTGGGCGTGTCTGTGGGCCTAGACCTAGAGAGTATATGTTTAAAATGTCAGCTCTCTAGGCCCAGTTTAAATGCCTAATTTTTGCCGACAGACGGACGGACGGACGGACGAACATGGCTAGATCGACATTACTATCGTTGCTGATCATAAATATAGTAACTTTTAGGGGCCTACGTGCAATATTAAGGTATGTTACAAACTATGCGTCAAAATCAATATACTCTTAGAATAGCGTATAATGAAAATCAAAACTTAGATCCAAGAAAAGGAATTAAACCTTAATGCCACTGCGTTTTATGAGGGGGATGTGACACTTTTTGGTGCGTGTGGTTGTTGTTGCGAACCGGGGGCGGAGCACTTCTACGCACTGCATTTTATGTTTATTGTATATTTGTCCTTCTGCATATTATATGTTTCACTGTCGAAAGAAGAACGCTCTATATATAAGACAAAATCCTTTTCTCGAGGTAGATAGTTGTAATTTCTTTCTGTGACGGTGACGACTTTAAAATTATGCAATTTCGTCGTCTAAAATACCCCTCCTATTGTTTTGAGTCTCCACTTTTCCGTCCATCTCTTTTCTTTCTTTCTTTGGCCTCTAGGTTAGGTTAGGTTAGATTTATGTGGCTGTCAGCAGAAGCCGACACACTTAGACCAATTTAGGTAAATTGTGATACTACGTATAATTATCTACCTCAACTCTGTAGATGGGACTGGCCAACGACACGCGGTTGTTCTCAAACGGTCCCCCATCTAAGTACTAACCGCGCCCAACGTCGTTTAATTACGGTGATTTGCCCTCTACCTATATCTTATTCCTCGACCTTCACGTCAGATTTACTGCATCTTGCAGCAAGGGTAAAATATCTCAGTGCTTTCTTTCGCAGGCGAACTACAGATGAACCGGCCTAAATAGCTGTGTCATATCCAGGAAGATGTGGCCATGCTTCAATGCTAAAAGAACCCACGACCTAACAAGCAGAACCCGACAGGAGATTGCCAGAATTGTGGCGGTCAGTACTGGACACTGGCCTGTCGGTACTCACTCCGCAAGGTTGGGCATCCCATTCAACCCACATTGGCGCAGCTGCAAGGATCCAGTGGAAAAGGAGGCACACTCGGCAAATCATTCTTCGACGACCTATCAGAATTGAGCAATACTAAATTCTGCAATATCATCGAATTTCTCAATTCCACAGGCTGAATTTGAAACACAAATTGACATCATTGGTCACAGTGGTGGCATCAAAACGGCGCCTTTGCACTAATTGCGTCCTGAATGCACCAGGCAGCCAGTTCTACCTACCTACCTACCATATCTTATTCCCTCCTTTTTCTTCCATTCTTACTTTTATAATTTCCCTTTATATTCAGCGTATTCTGGAAGGAGAAAGAAAGTCGTTTACCTTCCAGCTTCAAGTCAATTAAATAAATAGTCCCAGTGATATAGCACATAATGCTAAACCTAATCAATAAATAATCAAACAAAATAAACTAACATTAAAAATAAAAACATATTGGGCACGTTCAATTCGCAAGGCCACTACTAGTCCCTACTATTTTACCTTTCCTCATTGATCAAATAACTCACGCGACCATCGATCGTTTGGTAAGTGATATAATTTTAAATAGTAGGGAACTCGCAGTTGCCTTGTAATTTGAACGCGCCAAATGCCTATCCCATCCATTACACAACACAAAATCGGGAATGGGTTGGAATCGCACCACCAATTTCCAATTGGGGAAATTTAAAGGGAAAATATAATTTACATGAAAGGAAAGGAACATAGTTTTTGTTATTTTTTTTTATTTTATTTTTAGAATTAGATAATATTATGATTATTCAAAGGGAAACGATCTAGGAATTGGATATGTAGGTTTGATCTACGCTTAACTAAAATTTGGCTGCCGGAACATATATTTCGTTTTATGTGTCGAGTGAAATTGACATTTTGTCAGTCATCCATTGCCTTTTGTTTTTGGTATTTGCGGGGCGGGAGGCAGGAGTTGAGGAGACCAGGAAGGCATTGAGGGTCAATGAACGGATCCGTAACGAACTACTCAGATAGCTGTGTAGAATGCAATAACAACATAACAATCAATCGAATCGAAACGCCAAAAATCACTGAATGCTGTATGCTGTTCATAAGGGCTAATCAAATTAAATCGAAGCGAAAACGTTTGCAAAGAAAATTATCTAACAAATAGTAAGACCAGCACCACAAACAGCTTCACTTTGTTTTTCTGCAGGAGACAGAGAAAAATATATTTGTTGTGTTGTACAAGGTGGCGCAAAAGTTGTCACCCGATGTTCTTTCGCTGTAATTTTTTTTATGAATGAAAAACTTTGGTTCTGCTTTTGGATTATGTTAATTGGTGTCTTAAGTTTCACAAATATCAAAGTAGAATTTATATTTGCCCCCATTTGCAAAAATTATGCTTCTTCCGATAGGAAGATGACTTTTGCGCCACCTTGTATAACGCTTTTTATCAAAAATCATTGGTTGGATTAATTACTTTCCTCAAAACAATTTAAGTTAGACAGTTGAAATTAATTTTCAAAGCTCTTACCAACGACACTGGATTTCTTACCAATATTCATCGGCTGGGCCCAAAAACACAAGAATTTAATTAGATACTTTAGAAATCAAATATTATGCACAACATGGCCTCATGGCCGCTCATCTAAATGGATAAATGACATATTTATGTCGAAATGACTAAAAGAAAAACGGATATCACTTTGCTCATTCTGGAATCGAATACACATACTCGTAGCAGTCGCGTACTTAAATGTAAGCGCCTCATGGTGAGTTCTCATCATAATGGGGGTATGCTGCATAAATTTCCGTAAAAAATGAAAGTATCAAACGAATAAAATACCCTAAAAGGAAACAAGATATATTGAAAAAGGATAATGCTAACCGCCCATCCACGGCCTCCCAAAAAATTCCAATTGGTATACTCAATGGCCCACCCATGCTCCTCCCTCTGGGGAGCACTTATCTAAAGATGTCTTCGAGAGTACGTTCAACATAGAAAGTGTAATAATAATATTTCAAAATGGAACAAAGTGGCAGTTGAAGAAGTCGGCAAAGAGCCCTTTGGAGAGGGAGTCGCAAACGAACAAGAGAAAGACATACACATCCTTTTCATGCACTTCAAGCACATTATTCTGAAGTTTTTCACCAAACTTGTTCGCTTCCTCCAACTACTACAATAACCGTTCTCTGTTCCGTGCCGGTGCCCGGTGTCGTTGTAGGAATGAAATGTATTATACTTACCGATTATGTCGAGGACTTGAAATGGGTTGGTCCAGCAGGAATCTATGCTCTTACTCGTTAGACTTTCACCACTGTTTCACATGCAATCGTCGTTTCAATGATTCATTGACCATGGCCATGGACGGTTCGAGTCCATTAGACTTAAATATATACTTTCTAACTTTTTCTTATATTATAGTATAATAATGAAAAAGGTATTGCAATCGTGCTGAGATTTAAAACTCAAACCTACCATGAGGTTCGATATTTATTTATTTTTCTAAAATATTAAATTAATATTTACAGATACTTTATTTAGAAACTAAATAACGACTAACGAAACGTCAAAAAAAATGCGTCCCGCAATTCCGTCCTATGCGCCTTTTATCGGGCTTCCCGCCCTAACGGTTGGGCGAGTTTTCTTCAAACTTCGTATTGGGGATTTCGGACTGATAAATATTTCACACCGATATTATGCTTATTCTATACGAGCAGTTTTGAACAACGATACCTCCTACACAAATCGTTTCTAAAACACTGGTTTTCTCAAAAGCCCCGAAAACTAGGGGTCTGCACATTACAAAATTGAAAGGAATCACTTTCATTAGCGAAAACTGTGAGAAAATGAGAGAAAACTGTCATCTGAATTTTTTAACCCTTGTGTCTACAGTCAACAAATTATAAATAAACATACACCCAACATACCCGGGTGTCCCATGCATTTTTGTATGTACACGGGCCTCGGAATGAGTTGTTTGTGTTTCTACGAATTGCGTCTTAGTACTGTTTGACGTGTTTTCTCTTGTTACATTTGTTACGGTATTTTGGATAAAAAGAAGACCGTCTTTGTACGCTTTTATTTTTCACGCAACGCATTTAAGAGAAATATTTCAAGAACTAAACGGCATTTATTGGTGGCACCGGTTTCACTCAATATATACCTTCAAAACCGTCCAAGTATGGAATTAAGGTTTGGTGGGTATGTGATGCTATTACTTCTTATCCAGTCAAAGGACAAATCTATACTGGTATGGCACCTTCTGGAGAAAGAGAAAAAATCAAGCTGAACGAGTAGTCAAAGATTTGTGTTGCAATCTGCTCCGTGGAAGTGCTCGAAACATCGAATGTGACAACTTTTTCACAAGCTATAATTTAGCTTCTACTTTGATGTTAGACTACAATTTGTCAATATTGGACACTGTAAACAATAGACGTAAATTTGTAGCAGCCGAATTTTCTAATCCGAAAGAGCAGTAGAATCATCAATCTTTGGATTCAGCAGCAAAATAAGTATGTGTTCAATGTTCATATACGAGGGCGGGTCAATAAGTCCGTGACTTTTTGAATTTCTGACCTCTTTACTGAAACGGCAACACTGCTCCTGTCAACAGGCATCTGTCAGTTGACTCCTGTCAAAATTTAAACTTGCTGCGTCAGTTAGTTTGTGTTTGGCAGCTATTTTTATCAGACTACTCACTAATTTGAGGAGAAAATGGAAAAAAGTGAATTTCGTGTGCTTATTAAGCATTATTTCTTGCGAAAAAAAACCATTACCGAGATCAAGGCTAAGCTTGAAAAATACTATGGGGACTCTGCACCATCGATTTCAATGGTAAAAAAGTGGTTTACTGATTTTCGTTGTGGCCGTACAAGCACTGAAGATGCCGAACGTCCTGGACGCCCAGTTGAGGTCTCTACACCCGAAACAATCGAAAAAATTCACGATATGGTGTTGGCCGACCGAAGATTGAAAGTGCGAGAGATTGTGGAAGCCGTAGGGATCTCGCATGGCTCAGTGGTTTCAATTTTGAATGATCACTTGGGCATGAGAAAGCTTTCCGCAAGATGGGTGCCGCGTTTGCTCACAGTCGACCACAAACGCAATCGTGTAACAACTTCACAGGAAGGTTTGGCGTTGTTTAATCGCAATATGGAAGAGTTTTTGCGCCGTTTTGTAACCGTGGACGAAACATGGATCCATCACAACACACCAGAGACCAAACAACAGTCAAAACAGTGGGTTTCTAAGGGTGAATCGGCGCCAAAGAAGGCCAAGGTGGGTTTGTCAGCCAATAAAGTTATGGCGACTGTTTTTTGGGATGCACGCGGGATAATCCACATTGACTACCTTCAAAAGGGAAGAACAATCAATGGGGAATATTATGCCAACTTATTGGAAGGATTCAATGGCTATTTAAAAAAAACCGAACTCATTTGGCCAAGAAAAAAGTTCTTTTCCACCAAGACAATGCAAGGGTGCACACATGTGCAGTTGCCATCGCAAAAAAACATGAATTGGGCTATGAATTGCTCCCTCATCCACCCTATTCTCCAGATTTGGCTCCGAGCGACTACTTCTTGTTCCCAAACCTGAAGAAATGGCTTGGTGGAAAAAGATTTGACTCCAATGATGAAGTCATCTCGCAAATAAAGGCCTATTTTGAGGACCTCGACAAATCATTTTTTTTTGGAAGGGATAAAAAAATTGGAGAAGCGTTGGACAAAGTTTATAGAGCTCAAGTGAGACTACGGTGAAAAATAAAAAAAAAAATTTTATCAAAAAATCTGTGTTTTATTTCAAAAGTCACGGACTTATTGACCCGCCCTCGTATTCCAAAAAAGAACAAGTCATTTGTGCTTCTTTCCACTTCACATTATAGTATCGAAATTGAAGGTCCTAAAAGAAAGCAAAAAATGATACTCGATTACAACAGAAGCAAAGGAGGTGTTGACAATATGCACAAATGCTTTGGTGAATATACAAAGAGAAGAACGAACAGATGGCCTTTAGCTTTTTTTATAACATTGTGACTGCATTTGCAGAATTCGTGATCTACATGGAAAAAACCCACACTTGAAGACATCAACAAACCGTAGAAGGTTGTTCCTACAACAATTGAGTGGACAATTAGATATGGCAGAAATCCAGGATCGTTCACAAAATTCACAGATCATGCAAAATTTTGCATTACATAGCGGAATTGAAAGTATGCTGGGCCACCCAGTAACACCGACTGTTGAAAATCTTCCAGTAAGGGCTCAAGAAGAACGTGACAATTCTGGCAGAATCAAGCAGAAGGGAAATTGTTACCTTTGTCCCAAAAGAAGACCAACACGAACAGTCTGCAAAGAATGCAAAAAGCGAGTTTGTGCGTCTATCCTAAAATAACAATTTTTTTTAAAAAAATTAATATTTTCTTTTTTTTCCAAACAACGCAAAAAAATAATGTCCAATGAATAAAAAATAAGAATTTATAATGAAACAAAAGTGCTTTTCAGCATTTTTATATACATTTTTCTATGCACACCCGGGTGTGTTGGCTATAGATAGAAGGGGTAAATCGCAAAACCTAGTTATAAATTTTGACACAAAAAGACAAATTTAATTTCTTTTTTCGAATATGATAAGAAACAATATTTTAGGAAGCTTTTCAAAATTTTAAGTCGATACGGCACCTTGAAATCAAAATATATCAATCTGAAAATGAAATACACACCCGGGTATGTGGGTGTAGACACAAGGGTTAAACAAGGCTTAAACAACCTCTAAACGCGTTCGATGGCGTTACAGTTGAGCGTTCTTTAAGCAACGTTGTTTAATAATGACAGTCGATTACAAATACTGATTTTGCACTCAAGTGCTACTTAGAGTGTTAGACACAATTTAAATTATCTTTATAAATACGGCTGCCAGTATTTTAGCTGACCTTTCCTTTCAAAGTACATTTTTCAATTCGAAGTATGACCCATTTACGCTCTATATTTTGCTCTGTCTAAAGCAACAATTGTTCGTGGGATGAAGGAAAATAGCAAAGTCAGCTTTTTTGGGCATAAATGAGATTCACTGTAATTAAATCCCCTTTTTCCTTTTTGCTGGAGATAAGGTTAATTAGGTTAACCATGTGCTGACGTTGTATGTTCATTGTTTGTATTTCCTGAGCCTATGTACCATTGGGTAAATATTTTATTTAAGTTGTGTGATGATGAACCTATGGAAGTACCTATGGATAAACGGCAACTTCCCCAACGAACTGGGGTAGATTTTGAGTGAGGTACTGTTATTCGAAAATGTGTTGTTGATTTATCTAAATGGTTTTGTTTTTATAATATGCACATGCAAAGGGGAATTTTTGCACCCTTATAATGTAAATAGTATGAAACCGATGCGCGTTTGTCTTCAATGTGTGTAAAAGAAATAAATAGATATTAAGCATAACGGGCCCATACAGGACCTTTAATAATTTTAAGGACACATTTGAAAAGCTTCTCATGATAATTGGTACTCTTGGATGTTTGTCAGACGTTCGCAAAAGGTGGGACAGTAGAAAATGTATGTAGATAATTATTAGGAAAAACAGTACGTACATAATAGAGTATAGATACCACATTCATGTTCCATGACTAAGGAGAAATTTCAATTTCACTCTACACCCGAAAGTAGGCTTAACTTATGAAAGTTGATACCGCGATATTTTGGTCGATAGTCGATAGTCTCAGTCGATAGTCTCAGTAGAAATGTTCCAGACTGCGAGGAAGGTGAGGAAATGACGATGTTGAGCATCAACATCGATAACGACGACTGGTTAACCTCTTTGCAAAGGTTAGATGAAAGGGCTAGAAGCATATGTAAAGTTCTTAAGCGGCGTCCGTGTTCTTCGGAGGAAAAGCAACTACATAACGACTATGTTGTTAAAGAAGGACGATTATTCCGTAAGGTGGGCAACGAGATACGATGGTACGTTCCGGATGCAGTTAGGTATCGTTTGGTTAGGAGCTGCCATGACGAAGTCGGACATTTCGGGTTAACAAAAACGCTGGAAATACTGCAAACGAATTTTTGGTTTGCTAGGACGAGGGATTTCGTCAAGAAATACATTGATTCCTGCATTGAATGTGCTTATTCCAAGGGCAGCTACGGCAAAAAAGAGGGATCTCTACATCCGATTCCACGAGATCCTGTGCCATTTCAAATGATTCACCTTGATCACGTTGGTCCTTTCGTGAAGAGTAAGTCAGGAAACCTACACATATTGGTTATGGTCGATGGGTTTACTAAATACGCGCGAATGAAACCGGTGAAATCAACTGAGTCCAGACACGTCGTAAAATTCCTGGAAGAGATGAACAGTTACTTTGGATTGCCGGCTAAAATCGTTACGGACAGGGGGACAGCGTTTACATCGAAGTTGTTCAAAGAATTCTGCACCGATAATCTGGTTGAACATATAACTAACGCAACAGCTTCCCCGAGAGCAAACGGTCAAGTTGAACGTTATAATCGAACGATTGTCGAATCAGTTCGAGCAATGACACAACGGGCTGATAACGTCGACTGGGACCGGTACTTAGGAACAATTCAATGGACTTTAAATGCAACAAAGAACGAGACGACAAAGATGACTCCACATGATCTGCTATTTGGGTTTAATCCACGATCAGCTGTTAAAAACAAAGTCATGCAGGCGTTACACAACTGGAGCTCTAAAGAAGAAGACTTGCCGTTGAAGACACTGCGGGAGATGGCTGCGAAAAATAGTCAAAAGTCGCATTTGAAGCAGAAAACCCGTTTTGATCGGATGCGCAAGCGTCGCACTCAGTACTCTTCTGGCGACATGGTTTTGCTTCTGAGTGATCTACAAGCAACAGGCACATCCCGGAAGTTAGATGCTCGCTGGAGAGGTCCTTATTTGGTGGTTCGTTCACTTGGGAACGACCGATATCTTGTCGAGGATATACCGGGAGCGCAACGCTCTCAAAAGAAGTTTCACTCTGTATTTTCTTCGGAGCGTATGCGGAAATGGTTGAGTCTTCCGGATGATGGCGTGGAGCTGGTAATCAGGGAAGAGACTATATCATCGATAGCCGATGCGGTTTAAGGTGCCGAGGCGTCACCAAGACAGGATAGCCGAGTGTTACGTTTGAAACGATCAAAGGAAAGACAAAGAAGATAGCAACCCCATAAGGGTTGGGAAGTAGTTGTATCGCGATTGTCAAGCAGAACGGTCGATGAGTGTTTTGTTCGGATGATGTGAATTAAAGAAGTTATTAAATATTCATACGGAACTGAGTTTTATTTTACTTGCTTGTAACAATACATTTTATTTTTGGTATTTAATAATTAGCTTGCAAAAAAAAACGTAGTTCCTACTCTAACCTCGCACCTACTACGAACCCAAAAGTGAACCCAAGCAGGGGGATTGTAGCATCTAGGGGCCCGAAACTATCAATTTTAAACAATTCTAAAATCCACCCACTGACACGCCAACTATTTTAAATGAAAACCGTTTTATTGAAAAGAAATTAAGAAAATGAATTACCTTTTCTTCGCAAGGTAAAGTAGATATAGTCTTCCGTTATAATTCGCCCATACAAAGTTTTTTTTGGAAATAGGAACATTGATTGGTTGCTTGCCTAAGCGAACTGTAACTTAGTGAGTAACAAGAAGAATTTTCGCTAATAATCAAGTTCTACTAAAGTAGAAAATTTGTTCGAGTAGAAACTCAATTCGAATGGAAAATCGACTATAGCTGAAACTCAACTATAGCTTCATGGCATTTGCAAAAATTTAACTTAACAAATCTTTTCATATCCAATTTTGATGCAGAGTTAAAAAAAGATTGGTCGTAGTCCCCTTAAAGCGTATATTTATGGGATCAGTGTCCTTTTATAGTAATTTCATCTGATTCTGTATTGTCTTTCGGATAGGTAACATTTGCTGTAGACGGCTTCTCGGCAAACAGTTAAGCGCAGCTAATAACGAATTTGTGCGCGATTTTTGCTCATAATTTAGAGAGCACTCACATACGACTAACCCACTCTGCCGAAATGTAAAAGTTAAATAAATAATGCTAGAAAACACTTCCCCCCCACAAAGTACTTATTTAACATCCCTCAACCAGAATATTATGCAAAGTAATTTCCGTAAGGGATCACTTCGTAGTGTAAACAACGTTTACACCCAACTCTGTCATTTCAAATTCAATTTTAGCTACACAAGTGCCAGTAAACTTCAGTGCAATTCCACAAATAAAAGATAAACGACATCCTCACTTCGAGGAAATGCAGGAATGTAAAAGAGTGAATGTAGCCAAATTGAATTCCATCGAATCCATCTTGTACAGGAAGGAAATAACTCAATCGCTCCCATCAAACCAACTCAAGCTTAATACTCGCTATCACCGGTCCCGAACTCTCATCCTTTTTAACTTGTTAAAAGAATTTTCGGAACGAGTTCAACACCAGAGAAAAAATGAGACAAGTACCGAATGAGAATTTAATTAAACTTGCTAACTGTACTAAACCCCTGACTGCCAACAAGGACCCACAAAGGGAATCCGCAGACCACAACTAATGAATAGTAAATCGAATTTAATCCTCGAAAATGAGCTCTATTTTATTCGCTTCTGTTCCACAGAGACATAGATCTGCGCACACTGACCTGATGGCTGGTCGATTGCACCGAACAAGGATAAATATGCGTTTATTAGACAAGGACATCGAGCTCGAGTGGGGATGGGATGGATGCAAAATTTGAATGTTGCAGTGTAATATCTGCGTGTGCCTCTACTAATTAGAAAGGAATTTCCGAACCGGAACATTTTCTTTGGCTGCGCTGATTTTTGCCAAGCCTTCATTCTTGGGGTTTGATTTATAAAATTTTGGAATCATTTATCTAACTTTTATTTGGCATTTGTGAATCAATACTACAAAGAGGAAATTAATTTTATTTTGAATGATGGAAACGAATTTTTTTATCAAAGGAATACCGTCCTGAAATTCAGTCGTTGATTTTTTTTATTAGTATGTGCACACTTATATTGGAATGGAATGTTTAATGGAAATAATTGTAAAGCCAACAAATGGCATTCACGGATTGAATGATATATTAATACACTGAATCTGATTCGAATAGCTTTGTTCTAAAGCTGATTGGATGATAGTATGGATAAGTAGGTTAGGGTTAGGTTTAGGTGGCTGTCGGCAGAAGCCGACACACTTAGACCAATTTAGGTCCATTGTGATACAACGTTTAATTATCTACCTCAACTCTGTAGATGGGACTGGCCAACGACACGCGGTTGTTCTCAAACGGTCCCCCATCTACGTACTAGAGAACCGATTAACGACGTGGTATGGTCGTTGGATAAGTAAAAATGATTTGGAAAAGTATGGCTTTAGACTTCGCCTCCAAGGAAGGTGCATATTGATGTCTGAATGCCTGCGTAAGCTTTTAATGCATTTAATTCAAAATAATTTATTTAGAAACAACAACATTTGTCTCGATGATTTCCAATGAATGCCAATACCTTTTGAGGTCCAACCGGCGAAACCCATAAGCGTACCAGTAGGGACGTAGAATAGTGGAAGGGTTATGATCCCTCAAATCTAAATTGAAATCTTGCCATTTAAGCAGGAAATAAGCGACATTTTGAAGCAATTTCCTTGAGTGAATCAAAACGAACGATATTGCGATTTCTTCAAACTAGGTGCAAATATCGGGTTTTTCAATATGGACATAACAATTTTGCACTTAAGTAAAACACAGAATAATTCAGATATACCATTTATTCTAGGTTTACTACACAATCTGTTACGTCTCCAATTCCGCGTCCTTGAGCACCAGGAGCCGACCAATCCCGGTGGAGTAGGGTCGTGGGTAAATTTTAATACTGGGCGCCACGCGATTATCCCAGCGCTCAAGGTATCTCCTCCGTTTGAACCGCGACAACCGAAGGGTCTGCGGTAAGGACACGTCTGCCTCCCAACCTGACTCAACTGAACCAAAACAAAAAAAAACCAAGATTTATACCAAATAATTCACAATTTAATCATTAATATAAACGCTCCTCGGATTACCGTCACCAAAAAATTCAACAGCAAAAAAAAATATAGAGTTACGCGGCTTGAACCTAAGCCCACCCAAGAGCGCTACAACCGGTTATAACCCCCCTGTTCACACGCTTTAGCCAACACGGCTACGGTTCCCCTTTCTAAGTGATTAGGTATAATTAAGAAAAATAAAGATAAGAATGGATGACATTAACAATATTAACCATAAATAAATAAAAAAAAATATCAAAAGGATATAAATGTAGATAAAAGAATAAGGAATAATAAGGAAAAAAACAATATCTATATAAAAAAGAGTAAGAAATTAAGTACTAATAAAAAAAGGAATATGAAAGAAAAATGTAAAAGATCCAAGCTTTAGGTATCCCCGAGGAAGACAGGAGATAAGAAAAATATAAAAAAAAAACTACGTAGAACACGTGACTCAGCCTGGGACTCGAACCCGTACACGACTCGTATGCACTCAACTGCGCGGTCCTCCAACCGATCGGGGCACGAATCGTCTTTAAGGTCAGCTCTCCAAACTCGTATAACTCCGGCTGACAATAGTAGTTCCCGCACCAAAAAGGGGGCAAGGAAAACCTCAGACCTTGGGATATCTGGCCCTATGGGTGAAAGACGACGTTGACACTGTCACTATGGATTCCTACCGATGGATCTTAATAGGATACAATTACCTTTAGTATCAGCAATAACAACCACATATGTATATCCGGTGGATATATTTTGTACGTATCGGGACTATCGTATACGGTGTCTTCAGTTTCACTTCACGAGCTAGTCTATGTACTATGTACTGGGACCAAATTATATTCTAGATATGAGGGGGGGGCACTGCACTTTTCACTCCAACTAATGTCGTTCGGCGATATACTATAATCCACCTTTTATATTCATTTATATTCACAAATGGTTTTGGCGAAAGAAAAATTTAAATTTTCGACGTTGAAACCAATACCTAGTTTCTTTCCCGTACACACAACCGCTCGTCACCGACTCGTTTACCACCGTCCCATTCTCGACGCCATTCAGTCGGTCCCCGACCACTGTTTCTTCCCCATTTCAGTTCCTGATGCGGTACGTTCTCGTCGACTATGTTCCCGCGGTACGATGTGGTTACGGATCTTCCGGGCTTTATAACTAAAAAAAAAGGAAGGCTCGGTCCCGGGCGGGAATCGAACCCTGGGCGCTCCCATAGGGAGTTAGCTCTCTTTTTTTGACTTTGAAATTCATTTTTTTATTCATTGTTAAATATCTACTTACATACTAGACAAAAATGATTAAACCTAACTTAAAATTAACAGGATACTTATTCTTATTTATTGGTCCTTATGCGAACGCTCTAAGCTTAACTACGAGTATATCTTATAATTATTGCCTTTCGGCCTAAGAACTATTTTACGAACTAATCTTACATATATATTCCTCGAGAAAATTTACTAAAACTCGGTATCATTATTGAGATTTTATATAAAACAAATTACAAACTACCTATTCTACTTACTTAAACTACTTAACGTATTCTAACTATAATTAGGATTCTGAGCACTCGTTGCTTGACTTTGACTTTGAAATTCATTTTTTTATTCATTGATAAATATCTACTTACATACTAGACAAAAATGATTAAACCTAACTTAAAATTAACAGGATACTTATTCTTATTTATTGGTCCTTATGCGAACGCTCTAAACTTAACTATATCTTAGAATTATTGCCTTTCGGCCTACGAACTATTTTACGAACTAATCTTACATATATATTCCTCGAGAAAATTTATTAAAACTCGGATTTATTATTGGGATTTTATATAAAACAAATTACAAACTACCTATTCTACTTACTTAAACTACTTAACGTATTCTAACTATAATTAGGATTCTGAGCACTCGTTGCCTTGCGCAACAAGTGGTCAAAATCCCAATTGCTTTCCGAGCGCCTGGCAGTCGTCAACGTGCACACGCGCCGCCGTGAGCCAACTGAAGCCTTACAGCGTCAGTCAACTCCCGGAAGCACCACCACACGTTGGCGAGCCCGGCCTCTCCCAAAAACGCCCTAGCTGACTTAATCTAACTTATAAGCTAAGAGGAAGTTACCTAGAGTAACGCACCGTCCTGGGAGGGCATGTTGACCCCTCCCCCCTCAACAAGCCACCAAAATTCGGCGAATTGCTTTTCCGTGTCGAATCTATCCCTCTCCGATATTGCGGTACTAAAACGGAGGAGCTCATGAGCATTGGCGACGTCCCCGTCATGGAGGAGCCGCTTATCTCTCGCGCTGCGGTAGCGATGGTATAAGACCGGAATACCATCCCTCGTCTGTACCAGCCCTTTTGCATCAATATGGATAAATGCCTCTGGCGGGATAAAGCCAGACCGGAGTGTACTCTCAATGTACATTTCATTGGGGTAGTAAGCCCCAAATATCAGACTATTGTCGCTGGCCATCGCCCTTGCAACGTGCCTTCGAGTGACCTTAATGAGGAAATTGTCAATCCTATTCAACTGAGCCCCATCGTATAGGACCTTGTTGGGATAGTATTTTATATAGTTGGATTCAGGCGTTCGGAACAATCGGAGACAGGTCCTAAGACATTGTCTCTCCAAAACCCGAATCTTTTCCATATAACTAGGCGCTATATTAAACCACAATGGACAGCCATAAGCGATGATCGGCCTTATAAGGGCCACGTAGCAAATGACCTTCACTCTGGAGTCAAGTTGACTGCTATGAAACAGTCTCCTTGTCAGAGCATAAGCCCTCTTGGCCCCAGCAAGACAAGCAACTATATGTCTATCGAAATATAGATACTGGTCAAGCCAGATACCTAGATATCTAACTACGCTTCTCACCGCCAATGGCTGCCCATCCTGTCCAATAATGGCCAATTTCTTCCAGTTTTTTCTGGTATCCCTAGAGGCCCCAGCCAATGGAGTTCTGAACAAGATTGTTTCCGTCTTCTGAAAGTTGATTTTCAACTTCCAGTCGTCGCAATATCGCTTAATTTGATCGAAGTCACGCTGCAAAAGGATATTAATGACCTCGATTTTAGGACCTGATCTGTATGCCACCAAATCATCGGCATACGCTATAGCATGTCTGAGTGAACCTACCAGATCACTCGTGTAAATGTTAAACAGGATCGGAGAATTGACCGCCCCCTGCTGTAAACCGTTTTTAATTTGAAAGACTCTGCTCGAAGTCACGTTGCCACATTTGACTACGAACTTCTTTCCCATAAGCATATTATAAATTACATATAGCAAAGGTTTGTGCATCCCCCGCCTGGTCAACTTGTAGAAAAGTCCCTCTAACCATACGGTGTCGAAAGCCTTCTCAAAATCAACCAGACAAGCACCCGTGCATTGGTTCTTGCATTTATTCCACTGAATGTCGGAAACCAGTTTCGGCGCGGCATGAATAGTGTCATGCCTCGCCCTGAAACCAAACTGGTTGTCCGGGATTATGTTATTGTCCTCGACCCACTTTAACAGGGCTCTATTGACAACCTTTTCAAAGACCTTGCTAATATTCGGAAGTAAGCTAATTGACCGGAGATTGGCAGGGTTCGTCCTATCTTTACATTTTTTCGGGATAGGGTGTACCACAGCTACCTTCCAATGCGCCGGATAATGTGCATTATTCAGCGCATTGTTAAACAGCGTGGTGAAAATATCTACAGCCTCCAAAGGCAGGTGTCTCAATACGACGTTTGGGACACCATCCATCCCCGCCGACTTTTTATTCTTTAGTGACTCGAAGATGCACAGAAGATCATTCTTCGACACGAACAAGTGCGATGCATCTCGGCCATTGGCGACAACTGCATTAGCATGGTTTTCATCAGTGAACACGGTGAAACCGTTATTCTCAGATCGCCAATTCTCAAGTTCGGTGCGCAGATAGAAATGGCTCACCAGAGCCCTATTCTCAATGTCGTGGTTACGGTGAACAGGATTGTTCACCGTATACACGGCCTCGAAACAAGCGCCCAGCAAATCCACTTTCTCCTGTGGGTCCTCGACCACGAAAAAATCGTCGTTTGAAGCGACACTTTCTGGACTTATTCCAGCAGTCAGTACTGTCTGTCTGTTCTCTGCTGTCTGGGAGATTCGAACACAAGGAATATCATTGTGATCTTTCCTCCTGAACAACTTATTTATCTGTGGGAACATATTCGGACTACAGGTTTTAATAGCCCGAATTTTATTGCCCCAATACAGACTTACAGATTTTCTGTAATTTTCTTTTATCAGCTGTTTCAGGATTCGGATCTCTGACTTCAGCATCCTTACCTCCGGGTCGTCGCGATCAGTAAATTGCCTGTACAGCCGTTTAAGCCTCGAGAGCAGTCTACTTTTCTGTCGGTATAGTGCGTCGATTGTAGGGTTTCTGTACTTTTCTGTCTGGTCGTCGTCGGAACGTCCTACCCGAGGAATAGTTCGTTCCATAGTTCGTTTGTGAGCACTCGTTGCCTTGCGCAACAAGTGGTCAAAATCCCAATTGCTTTCCGAGCGCCTGGCAGTCGTCAACGTGCACACGCGCCGCCGTGAGCCGACTGAAGCCTTACAGCGTCAGTCAACTCCCGGAAGCACCACCACACGTTGGCGAGCCCGGCCTCTCCCAAAAACGCCCTAGCTGACTTAATCTAACTTATAAGCTAAGAGGATGTTACCTAGAGTAACGCACCGCCCTGGGTGGGCATGTTGACCCCTCCCCCCTCAACAAGCCACCAAAATTTGGCGAATTGCTTTTCCGTGTCTAATCTATCCCTCTCCGATATTGCGGTACTAAAACGGAGGAGCTCATGAGCATTGGCGACGTCCCCGTCATGGAGGAGCCGCTTATCTCTCGCGCTGCGGTAGCGATGGTATAAGACCGGAATACCATCCCTCGTCTGTACCAGCCCTTTTGCATCAATATGGATAAATGCCTCTGGCGGGATAAAGCCAGACCGGAGCGTACTCTCTATGTACATTTCATTGGGGTAGTAAGCCCCAAATATCAGACTATTGTCGCTGGCCATCGCCCTTGCAACGTGCCTTCGAGTGACCTTAATGAGGAAATTGTCAATCCTATTCAACTGAGCCCCATCGTATAGGACCTTGTTGGGATAGTATTTTATATAGTTGGATTCAGGCGTTCGGAACAACCGGAGACAGGTCCTAAGACATTGTCTCTCCAAAACCCGAATCTTTTCAATATAGCTGGGCGCTATATTAAACCACAATGGACAACCATAAGCGATAATCGGCCTTATAAGGGCCACGTAGCAAATGACCTTCACTCTGGAATCAAGTTGACTGCTATGAAACAGTCTCCTTGTCAAAGCATAAGCCTTCCTGGCCCCAGCAAGACAAGCAACTATATGTCTATCGAAATACAGATACTGGTCAAGCCAGATACCTAGATATCTAACTACGCTTCTCACCGCCAATGGCTGCCCATTTTGTCCAATAATGGCCAATTTCTTCCAGTTTTTTCTGGTATCCCTAGAGGCCCCAGCCAATGGAGTTCTGAACAAGATTGTTTCCGTCTTCTGAAAGTTAATTTTCAACTTCCAGTCGTCGCAATATCGCTTAATTTGATCGAAGTCACGCTGCAAAAGGATATTAATGACCTCGATTTTAGGACCTGATCTGTATGCCACCAAATCGTCGGCATACGCTATAGCATGTCTGAGTGAACCCACCAGATCACTCGTGTAAATGTTAAACAGGATCGGAGAATTGACCGCCCCCTGCTGTAAACCGTTTTTAATTTCAAAGACTCTGCTCGAAGTCACGTTGCCACATTTGACAACGAACTTCTTTCCCATAAGCATATTATAAATTACATATAGCAAAGGTTTGTGCATCCCCCGCCTGGTCAACTTGTAGAAAAGTCCCTCTAACCAAACGGTGTCGAAAGCCTTCTCAAAATCAACCAGACAAGCACCCGTGCATTGGTTCTTGCATTTATTCCACTGAATGTCGGAAACCAGTTTCGACGCGGCATGAATAGTGTCATGCCTCGCAGTCTACACACACTAACCTCTGCGCCACTGCGCCTACACAATCAAATGAGATATCAATGAACATAATCCAAAAGCAGAACCAAAAATTCATAAAAAATTTACAGCCAGAGAACATCGGGTGACAACTTTAGCGCCACCTTGTTATTTTGGTCTGGGTTGACACTACCGTATTTCGCTCTTCTCTTACCGGATCTGTTATATTACATTTGATAGACGCTTATACGCCATTCGCACCGAAAATGTATCCGAATGTAATTAAGTTAGTGGCATCCCCCGTGTGGAGAACTTATTTTAGACAAAACCAATGGGTAGCTACTGTTTCCTTTTTTTGTAATATTTTGGGGGAGGTTTGAATCCTCCACCCTCTGTACGCCGGTGTGGTCATACTACAGCTGATTGAAAATATGTCAAAATAAAATTCTTTATGATTTTGTTATACTGTTTTAAGATTGCTATTTTTTTAAGCAGTAAGGTGTTAATCAATCTAAAATTAAATACGGGCAATGTTATATTATGGAAATTTAGTTTTTAGTCCCAATCAAGTGCTTCGATAGGATTTCAAAATCTTTTTTGTCGAAATCTCAGATTTTGATTCCGTATAGCCTATTGCAGTACCTTAAAGTATCAATGTTGCATAACACGGTTTATACACGTCAACCCAATGTAACAGATTGCGTTTGGTTCATCCACCAGGACCAGACAAATTTTACCGACGCATTTTTCTTGTTCGCCGATGGAAGGTCAATTTTTTGGTAAATGCCACTCGCCTCTAGCACTCGCCTAGCCAAATCAGAGAAATAAGGTGAAAAGGAGATTACGACTGAATTCAGATGTTACATGTCCGTTTAAATTTTAAAATGAGTAGATATTTCTTAATGATTTTGTTTGTGTGACACGTAGTAAAACATAGATATATTTATACCCTATTCTAAGGGTATATTAATTTTGACGCATAGTTTATTATTGCCCGTAGACCCCTAAAAGTTACTATATTTATGATCAGCATCAATAGTAATGTCGATATAGCCAAGCCATGTCCAGTCCAGTCCATCCGTCCGTCCGTCGTCGGTCGGAAAAAATTAGGCCTTTAAACTGGAACTAGAGAGCTGAAATTTTAACCATATACTTTCTAGGTTCCTGAAATAATCAAGTTTACGAATTTTTGACATCCGCCCACAGACACGCCCACAAACTCAAAAAAAAAACAAAATTTTCGAAAAAATCGAATTTTGAGCTAGAAAGCTGAAATTTTTATATATGATCTATGACTTCTCGGGATATAAAATTTTCAAAATCCGCCCACTGACACGCCCACAATTAAATAAAACAATTTTATTGATACACCCAAGTTTGAGCTAGGGAGCGTTTTTTTTTTGATAAAATCCTTTAAATGTTATATAACAAAATATGTAGAGCGTTCTGAACAATTCAACCATACTTAGACTTTTGTCACGCCCACTTATGAGGGATAGGAATACGAATAGGGTATCTGACAGTTCGCCCAAGCGGACTGTAGCCCGACCCTATGTTTATACCCTATTCTAGGGGTATATTAATTTTGACGCATAGTTTGTAACATACCTTAATATTGCCCGTAGACCCCTAAAAGTTACTATATTTATGATCAGCATCGATAGTAATGTCGATCTAGCCATGTCCGTCCGTCCGTCCGTCGGCAAAAATTAGGCCTTTAAACTGGACCTAGAGAGCTGAAATTTTAACCATATACTCTCTAGGGTCCCGAAATAATCAAGTTTAAGAATTTTTGAAATCCGCCCACAGACACGCCCACAAACTCAAAAAAACAAAATTTTGGAAAAAATCGAATTTTGAGCTAGAGAGCTGAAATTTTTTATATATGATCTATGGCCCATAAAACTGATTGGGACATAAAATTTTCAAAATCCGCCCACTGACACGCCGACAATTAAATAAAACAAATTTTGGGAAAAATTGAATTTTGAGCTAGAAAGCTGAATTTTTTTATATATGATCTTTGGCCCATAAAACTGCTTGGGACAGAAAATTTTCAAAATCCGCCCACTGACACGCCCACAATTAAATAAAATATTTTTTTTGAAAAACCAAAATTTGAGCTAGGGAGCTGAAATTTTTAATATATACTCTCTAGGGGCCCTTTATGCTCATGTGTAAATATTTTCAAAATCCGCCTACTGACACGCCCACAATTTTTTTATTTTTATTTTTGAAAGTCCAAAGTTTGAGCTAGGGAGCTGAAATTTATAGTATATACTCTCTAGGTGCCCTTTATGCTCATACTTAAATTTTTTTTAAATCCGCCTACTGACACGCCCACAATTAAATAAAACAATTTTATTGAAAAACCAAAGTTTGAGCTAGGGAGCGTTTTTATTTACAAAAGCTTAGTTTTTTCGATAAAATCCTTTAAATTTTTGTCACGCCCACTTATGAGATATAGGAATAAGAATAGGGTATCCAACAGTTCGCCCAAGCGGACTGTAGCCCGCCCCTATGTTTTTCTTTGCATTTGTAAATTTGAATTATGTTTAATTTATGAAAAAAGGTTATTACTTTTTTAAAAGATATTGTTTTATAAAGGAAACATTATAAAGTGAATGCCAATGAATTCCATAAATCAGATATCCAAGCAGTTCCAACGTTGGGACTGCTTACCTTAGTCACCAAACCTCCTTGCTTAACCGAAAGGGTATCCTCCAGATGCGGTGCGGTTCGTTGTTGTCCTCACACCGCACCACTCCACATCCATCGGTAGATTGAAGGGCAACGAGTAACAATGTCACTAGTTCATATCCCAACCTTTTGGTAGATGATGAGAGCGGAAGATTCAGAAAAAAGAATTGCTGGTTATGATTGGTAGAATTCAAGATCGGATGATGGGATTTTGGCCCAACGTTGGGGGCCATTTGTAATAGGCAGGAACAGGAGTGGAAACGCAGTTGGGAATTCAAAAATTATAGGAGGAAGTAAGGTAGGGAAATTTGGGATTTTTGGAGAGAATGTTGACATCCGGAAGGGTGGTGCGCTGGCTCTGCATGGCTGAGCTAGCTTGTAAGAATGAGGGGATTCTTGTTTCCGAAAATCAATAGCACCTATTGACAAAACATGACCATGCCGAAAAAAAAGTGGTAACCGTCCGTCCGCTCTCAAAGGTAACCACCTTTTATTTTTATCCTATCACAAATAAATCCACTCACAGACCATCACAATCTCAAAAACTCGAATTCAACGAAGCTAGAAATCTGAAATATTTAATATAAGGTCTTTAGGTGAGCAAAATGCTTGGGAGCTAAAATTTGAAAAATCCGCATACTGATACGCCAACAATTAAAAAAAAAAACTGGTTTTTAAGCAATATCCGCCCACTGACACGCAACAAATTAAAAAAAAAATATTTTCAGCCAAAATCCGCACACTGACACACCCACTTAAAAAAACCGTTTTATTAAAAAAATCATTCGCATAGTATGTAGTTAAAGTCATTTTGAACAATATAATAAGTTTATATTATATATAAAGTTTTCCGCC
This sequence comes from Portevinia maculata, assembly GCA_949715645.1. NCBI lineage: Eukaryota > Metazoa > Arthropoda > Insecta > Diptera > Syrphidae > Portevinia > Portevinia maculata. The sequence goes on from OX454525.1 coordinate 20,027,438, forward strand.
ATGCCCACTTGGGGCGTTTTTTTTACAAAAAAAATTGTTTTTTTTCCAATAAAATCCTTTTAACTTTTACACTAAAATATGGAGAAGTGTAATCAGGAATTATGTACGTATGCCACAGCAAGACCAAAATGACCATTATGCCATGCCATATCACGCACTACCTGCATTCATGAACGAAGCAGTATCTAATGATTAAAAAAAAAAAATTAAATGGTGCTTCAAGGAATAAAACTTGCCTTTTAAATTGCTTTTTTGCTTTTTTGCCTCGGTAATAAATCCATTAGCATGGTTTTTTTGAGACAAAATTGAGTTAGAAGCAAAAAAAGATTTTCAAAAACGTTATTAAAACCTCTTACCAAAGTAAGTGTTTGCGATTTTTTTTGGTTCTAGCGGGCAAACGGCGCACCCAAATAAAATAACCTTAAGCACGATTCTTCAGGGACAGAAATGCAGCATTTATAATCAAAAAATCCTGTATAAAATTGGAATCCAGAATCCCTTACCAAAATAGGCGGTTGTAGTTTTTTTGTTCCTCATAACCAATCATAAAGTCTAAAGAGTAGGTCTGTAGTCCCAGCAAACACCTTTAAAAATGCTAACCAGAATCATTTACCAAAGTAAAGCTTGTGGTTTTCTGATTCTTGCAAAATGACCATATGCAAACGGAGTTGGGCAGTTCGGTCTGCTTAAACTTTACTGGGTTGAACTTGGTTTAGTACATCATTAGTCTCAAGAATTCCACAACTAGAGTTCTCGTCTGCACAAATGGCATTATTTTCCATAGCAGTTGTTCCAAAATTTCAACACAGCTAGAAATACCTAAAATAAAACAATAAGCTGTTCACCTTCTATATTTTGTGTATTGTAGATGCTTTACAAACGATTTGAGATTTTCTTCCAAACAATGGGATCATAAACAGTTTCCGATAGATGTCGCTATGGAATATATATGACCATTTTGGTGATATGGGTCCACCAGTCTAATACTAATAATAAAGCAATTGCCGGTGAAATGGTAATATTGGCAGATATAGTGGTCATATATTTGTGGTTACACATTGACAACATGGCATATACGGCCCTAGTGAGGCATCCGTCGGAACGAAAAATTCTCCACCACAGATGCCTTCGAAAGGTTAATGTGTAAGCCTTTAAAATTAAATCGATAAAATGGATAAAAAGGCTTGTGAAGTTTCTTTATGCCTCAGTTGCTTCAGTTGCTAACATCTCGTACATAACAGTTTTTGAATAAAGTTTCCTGACGCGTTTCATAAATATACAAACTGTGTTTTTCTTTCACTTAGGTACGATTGGGATAATGCATCAAAATTGAAAAGGAGGAACAAAACGGATGACACTGTGGAAAAAATAAAATAAAAACTGTTGGGGCTCAAAGAAGACATCACAATTCATAATTAATTATTTAACTTACTTGTTACATTCAATTCAGTTCAACTGTATTAATTTATACCATTTAAACATGTATTCAAATTTGCCGACGAATAATCCTTTTTTTTGTATAATAATCTCTGACACCCATCTTCTTTCGAGCTGAACATTTTTGGATCAAAAGGGTATAAGGATATATATCTACTTATGTTAATTTGCTTTAGCGTCACTTTTCCTGAATTGCATGAGTGTTCCATATTTTGCGGGGACTCAAAGTAGGTGTGCCTCTGGACTCAGTTACCTTAGATCAATACGGCCAGCTTAGTCAATGTTGAACTTCTGCGGTGCCCTTTCCACCTCACACGTTTTGACAATGTCGAATACTATTTCAATGTTTCGAAACGCGACTAGTGTATATTCTTTGTACTTTATTGACTTTTCTGTAGTGCAAACGACATCGCTAAGCGCTGATTTTACTAATCTGCCTTTAATGTTAGCATTTAAGCATATTGGACGTGAAATTTGCGCTATTATCGAGTCGGCTGCTATATAACGATGAAAGATACTCTATCGGTCGGAAGTCCTTGCCATTGATCTTGGGAAAAAATACAACTTTCCCTCCACGCTCTTTCTTCGGTTTTAGGAATGTATAAATTTGCTTTCCAGAAAACGTATCCTAATATTGTACACTCAGATTAAGCTAAGACCTTTAGTTATTTTCAATTGACGTAACAAAAAATCTCCTCACACTTAAATAAAGACAAAAACTAGTCCATGGGACATGGGATAATGAAATTTAATCAAGCAAATCGGTAAAATCATAGTAGGTAAGTTTTGGTTTTTTTGTTACTATTTTAGTAAAACAGGATACCTCAGAAGACACCTCACAAAAATTTCAATCCGTTTCATCGTACTTCAATTTATGGTGCCTAACCTTAAGTTCCCCGCTGTAGAGCACACTTCCCACCTGTTTGCCTTTCAAAATGCTAAGGTAATACCCAACAAAATCGATATTTCACGCAGTCGTCCCCAGTCCTAACTCAAACTGTTCGTTATGTGTACATTGACATAGGTTCGACCTTTCTCTAAAGAGCATTTTCTTTCTCAAATTAAAATTAAAATCAAATAAATCCCTTATTCCTACACAGTTAAGAATTTATTAGTTATCTTTAATAAAAGTTCCTGAACAATTGGAATTTCTATTGTAAGGCTTTTCTCGGCAGTCTTCCATTCTCCAACGGCAGACAGCAGTCGTAACAAACAAACCGAGCCAAGAAACCAAACAAAGTTCCACGCGATTAAATTCGCAAAATATTTTCAATTTATTCATTGCGCCATTTTATACCTCCAACGAAAGACACAGAGGCAGTCCTCGCGTGCAATAGGCATACACACGATCCCCCACACGTCGACCAATCACCGCAGAACCGCTTGAAAAAGACATGAATAACGCTAGAAAGAATAAAATTAAAAAGAACCATCACCCCCCGGACACACCCATATCCTGTCGCTGCTACCACAAATAAATCACATAAATTAAATTTTGCAGAAATTCCAGTCCTTTTTTTTTTGTTTTATTTATTTTTTGTTAAATTTTTTCTTCCTTTGCTCCTTTAAATTCGTTCACGCGATTCAATTTGCTTCGTTAAATTTTAATAATAATTCGCCTTCGCCATTTCCAGCGCATATACAATTATTATGGCACCGTTTTAAAAAGCCCTCTATCATATGCTGCGTTCTACCGCTGCCGCTAGGCCGACTGTAGAACTTTGTAGAGAAACTTTTCCATTTTGGCGGGATTCCTTTTCGATTTGTTCCACATTTGGAACGTTATCGGGGGGGGGGGGGGGGGGGGGGCTAGAATGCGGCTATACCAATGGGTAATGGTAAGTTCATTCATTCGCATTGGTGATGAAAACTCATTCAGCCACAAAGTTTGTGTTTCTTTTTAGCTCCTTCCCGATCCCAGTTACATGCCTCTTCGTTGGCGAAGAAATTAAGTTCTAACTTCTTCTTCATAACACGAGAACTCTGAAAATATACGCGAAGCCTTCGGGTGGGAACGTGTCCTATCAAGGAATTAATTTTATTTCAGCTGCGCATAAATGAAACCATAACCGTTTTCTGATTGAGATAAGGCCAATAGGTTTGATATTAGCGCCTAAAAAGTTTACGTAGATACAAATAACCTGAAAGTATTGCGATTGCAATGCATGTCTAGTAACGACTGAGGCGACAAGACGAACATAGATATTGAACGATTTTAGTTTGAAGATATACTTTGTAACCTCTCTGCTAAGCGGGTTTGTCTTTTATACCGTGCCCAATTAAGGAACTAGGGCGTTTGTTAGATTGTTATACTAATGCGGGTAGGTCCTTATCGAAAACACACGACAATCCAAACCAAAATTACAAAAGTCAACATAATCTAAATTCAGATGAGGACTTTAAGCCGTTATCGTTTATCCATTCTACACCAGCTTTTCGTCCTTAAAATTGTCTTCGAGTATATAGCTGTAATCTTATTAATAACTTATGCAGTTCTAGAGATATTGGAATCCCTAAAGACAAATTCTAATGCTAAAGTAACCTACGTACATACATTCACACCTTGAGCAGCATGTCATTGCGGACTACATTCAAAAGCCCTTTGACCATCATATGACCCATGGTTTGGCCCAAGAGTCGAGAAGGGATAAATAAAACATAATTGAAATAATTAATTAATTCCTTTGGCCTTTAAAACGGGCCAAATGGAATTCATGCAATGCCTGAATACCAAATGTGTTACCCAACCCTTGAGGCTCTAAATGATTTTTAATTAACACTGGGTAAGTTCTCCCTTCATTGCGATTGCTATTATTGATCCTGCCTATAAAGAAGCGCCGCCAGAAGTAGCAAAGAGTCCTGCGATGGCCCTTTTTTGAAAATGAAAATTCTTTGAAAACATTTTAAATGGTTTTTTAATCAGGCTATTGAACTGAAGCGGCAAACACGATAATAGATTCACAAGGGGGGAGCTGAAATTAAAATAAAAACAATTAAAATGTTGGTTGGCTAAAATTGGCTTATTTTACATCAGCTCTAATAGATGCAAAGAAGACCAATGATTGTAGTCAAGCTAAATGAATTTAGTTATTTTTTTGGATTGCGGAGGCATGTAGTTCAAAGCTTTTTATCTTAAATGTATCGAACTCTGGGGAGGTGTGCGTGATGAAAGGATACGAATAACACTTGCTTTGTTCCATCACGAGTTCAAACTATATGCAACATGCGCAGTACAGTTCCAACAAACTACCAACGCAAATCAAACTATCAGACGGTTGTTCCCATGAATCAAATATAGAAGATTACGCATCCCCATCAACACCAACATTTTGTTTTCGCTGTTTATCACTCCTCGAACAATTGTTCAAATCGACTACGTTAGAAGAGTCATGAGCACTTGAACTGAATAAGAAAAGTAAGACAAACGACTGGAATAATGCCATTGCCCATCGCCAACACTCTTGTCTGGAGAACTCTACAGGAACTGGTCATTTCGTAAAGCAGAACGCGTGTTCATTTGCAATTGCAATTTCTTCACATATCGACGTAAAACGGATGCCTTCAGGCAATCAGTTCATCTGGCGGTGTTAATCTTGGAATGACAGGCAGCGTTTGACGAAAATCCCCTGACAGCAAAATCAGCCACGGAAACTTTTTTTTATTTTTTTATTTTATTTCATCTTTGTTAATAAATTACAATTGTTATGGCTTTTCTGCGGGAGGTTGTTTATGACAATGAATAATTAATATGTTTCAATCATGTGTGTTTAAGATTATTTACAGCAAATTTAAAAAGAAAACTATAAAGAAAATAAAAAAAAAAAGAAACCAAAGCTTAAATTCCATCATCTATTTTTACAACGTTATCGACTCTAAAAAGTATATTTTTAATTTCCTTTTTCTAATATTAGGTTATTCAATATTTCTTAATTGATAGGGTAAGGCGTTGAAAATTTTGGGATTATATACATCAACTGTCTTCTGCCGTACTCATTGACCATAGGTGGTAATTGATAGAGTCCCTCTGCTCTTCTACGCGTTTCGAACCGATGACTTATTGGTGTTCGCAGGTTTTGATCGTTGTAATATTCTAACGCAGCACTCATCTCGAATATCTGCTTCACCTTAAGGACGTTAACTTCCCTCGGGCCATTTCTTCCGGCGAGTAGCCTGACTGCCCTGTTGGATGCCTTGTAACTTTTCGATATGCGTTTTCGACGCTCCTCCCCACGCGAACATGCCATGACTCATTCTCGATTCTATAAGACTGTAGTAAACTTGTTTTTGTACATACATAAGTAGATGATTTGTTCTGTAGACATGCCAGCGCAAAAAGTGATCCCCGCAGCTTGTTCCGTAAGGCATTGATATGTGGCTCCCATAGAAAATGAGAGGCTATGATGACCCCGAGGTATTTGTACGTGCTAACAACCTCGATATGTTCGCATCTTTGTGTATTAGCGCATCTATATGTTTTTAAGCTGATGCCTGAATCTGGATACATTGAGCTGCGGATTTGCATTAATTTGGTCTTCTGTTCATTGATTACCAGCCCATTGTCATGACACCATCTCCCTACTTTATCGAACTCGGACTGCATTACCATTTCTGCTTCTTCCAGACACGGATGACATACTACGATTGCCGTGTCATCTGCATAGGCAAATGGACAATCGCTTTTTAAACACTTCAACATTTCATTGGTGTATAAGATAAAAAGTAGAGCTCCAAGCTTGGAACCTTGTAGAACCCCATGCAGTACTCCCAATTCACTGCTGTAGAAACTGTTGATTTTACCCTGAAACGTTCTTTCTTTCAGATAGCTCCAAAGCCATTCAGATATCTTCAATGTAATTCTAATTCTTCCTAAGGCATCGATAAGTTTTTTATGGTCCAGGGTATCGAAAGCTTTGTTAAAGTCCAAGAATAGAACTAACGCGTGATGACGGTTACTGAGGGTGGTGTTGATTAAGTTGGAAAAATTGCCGAGCAATTGGTTGGTGCTTCTCCTTTTTTGGAACCCTTATTGATTTTCGTTTATTATATTATGTTTTTCTATAAATCCTCTTATACGGTCTGATATGATCTGCTCCAAAATTTTGTCTATAGCTGGTAGAATTGCTATTGGACGATAGTTCTCTACATGCTTCTTAATACCACCTTTATAAATTGGCCTAACAATTACCCTTTTAAGCTGATGTGGTACGATTGATGTGTCGATGCTCATATTTATTAATTTTGTCAGAATAGGTACAAATATTTCGGATTCGATTTTAGATCGATTTTAGATCGGTTGTTCTGATATTATCTGTACCTGGGGCTTTTTGGCCATTTAAACGACTTAGCACTTTCGCTACCCCAGTGTAATCAGTATATTGGAGAAATATTGAGTCTTGTAGTAGAGTGTTTTGATGGTCTGGTAATATTGCATGAAGGAATTATAGATGTTGCTTGTCGTGAAAAAATATCTCCAAATTCATTCGCGACTGCATCTGTGTTTGAGTTCTGTGCAAAATATTTCTTTATGGTTTCATCCAAGGAGGGGTTTTTTTCGTCCTAATACCTCATTAATTAATCCCCATGTCTTCTTTGGGTCGCATCTCAGCAGTCCAAACTGCAGTTTGTAATGCTGATCCTTCGTTCGGAAAATTTTTTTATTCACTTGGTTGCGTATTTTTTATACGCGGCTTCGTATGCTAGGTTTCTTCTATTGTTTTTCCATCTACGATACAACGCATCCCGTTCTCTGCAACTTTCAATCGTTTATCATTTCGTAAATCTTTCAACTTGCGATTCAGGGCTTCCAATGCGCATTTGCAAGCCATTGTGCACTCGTCCCAGATGATAATCTTACTTTGCTGCAATACTTTCATCATCGCAGAGTTCTTTGAAATGTTGCATGTTGCATGTTGCTTCTGCATCCACTTGCAAATTCAATATCACCTTTAATGCAGAATGAGCTGTTCGACCGCCCTCCAAAAATGAATCCGCTAACCCAAAAGAGGCGAGTGCCAAATGAATCAAACGAATCAAAGCCAAAATAATTGAAATCAGGAATGTTTTTCCAGTTCCAACGGGCGCATAAAGGAAGAAAATGCCGCCATTTTCGTTGTCGACTGCTTGCATCAATTCATCATACACTTGCTTTCGTTCTGAATGCTTGACTCAATGCGACTCGATCGAAATTCATTTCTCGCACCAATTCTCGATTAAATGCATCATGCACTGAAAGATTTGGCGGTGGCATTCCGAATTTGCACAACAGATATCCTCTCATGAGCAGACACATATCCTCGATCAAAATCAAAGCTTCGTTGCGCATTTCATCTGATATATCCAGTTCATTATCCGATGCCATAGTGCGAATTCGATGAAAAATATCGGCACATAACATCCTTGCTTTTATTTCACAAATCTTGAGGATTCGATGGAAAACATATCGAAATTATGATTGTAAAGAGTGTCAGGAAATGATTCGTAGGCGCGTGATAGTGGCATCGATCAGTATCAAACCCAAATGATTGTCGTTTTCAAGAAATTGTATGCGTTGGTGGACTTCTTGATATGCGGCACACAACACACCGTCAACAGTCGGAACTGTGTATATTCTAACAAGTGCGTCACTTGCATAAACATCAGGGAATCTGGAAACTGCGTAACCTTATTTCCGCCGGAACTTCTTTGAAGATGTATTCCATATGAAATGTCATGGCATTTCGGAATAAAGAAGTGTTCGTGCGAACTCGTTGCTTCGGCAAGTGTCGAAGAAATATGTGAATGATGTTGTAGGAGGTCGTTCGGCTCGCTGTGCTGCATTGACTGCCTTGAAATTGTTGACCATTCTCCAAGTGAACCGCCGTTGTAGTTCATGTACCTGTCCAATTGATATCGAGTAATTGCATCATGCTTATCAGGAGCCTGAATCCCGACCACCGCCATATCCATTGCCTTTAGTCACATATTCTCGCACTGATTTGATGGAGCAACGTACCTCAACATCAATATGAGTCTTCAAGACTTTCTAAAAAACGGGCAGTAAAATTTGCTACACTCACCTTCACCGTGAATGTTTTCCCATTATCCGCTGGTGATCGACACCGATAAAGTGGATATTTATTTATTTAATATTTATTGATAAATCAACGCTGTACATTAAGATAAACGTATAGCTAGTACAGGATATAAATTACATATAATTCCACGTATAGTGTGCAAATAAAATTCAAGTTAGTTACAAAATATTTAAAAAGAAAAGAAAAAATATCCGTCATTACCAGTGATTGTGTCTGATACCAATGCACGTGGATAGCGTTTGGTTCATTTTTTTCTAGACATACTTCGCGTGGGTCAGTCACCTTGACGTGCGTACCATCATTGCATTCGATGGTGCCGGTGCGAAGGCTTGAGGCGTAGGTTCAACGGGCTATGCTGTCTAAGGGCCACCCATGACAGACAGGCTGTTGACGAGCGTTTACCAAGTACTGACCAGGACTCTACGTCCCCTCTCTCCCCCCTCTCTTTCTTGAGACGTAAGTGTGGTACATGTACTACTTTGCGGCCTCTACAGGACAGCCCGTTCTTTTCCCTCTCCCCCTCCTTATCCCCTGGGCTGGACGTAAGGTGTCATACGACCCGTGCCGAGAGTCAACCTGGCTGAGGGCCCAGTCTATCAAATAGCTCAGTCGTGTACGGAGTATCCGGATACCTGGCGACCTCCGGATTAACCAGCCTTATCTGCACAATGCGGATCTCTGTGCAGATGGACCTTTTTTTCTCCGCGACTCGTGGGATCTCAATATGAACCTTAAAAAACATAAACAAACAAAAACAAAAAATTTTATGGCCGGTTCCCTTTTCAAACCGGACGGTAGTACGGCGACCAAGCTGTCTACCGGCATACCTCTTATGGCACCAGATAGTGTTGGAACTGTGGACATTCATGGTCCCTCCACTAGTGGTTGCGAGCTAAAAAAATCCTTTTCCGACAAAGAGAGAGGACTGTGAATCATGGTCCCCCCTCTGCCGGCCCCACCAAGTCAACAACTTCGCTCATTGCTAATACGCTGTCTGTAGAACGGACTGTGGCAACTCATGGTCCTTCTACGGTCGGCAATAGCGTTGCCCCCAAAAAACCTGTTGGTGGTGGGACTGTGCATCATGGTTCCTCCACGGTTGGCAAAAGCGCTGCCCCCAAAAAACCTGATGGTGGTGGGACTGTGCATCATGGTTCCTCCACGGTCGGCATAAGAGCTGCCCCTAAGAAACCTGATGGTGGTGGGACTGTGCATCATGGTCCCTCTACCAACACAAAGCGTCACCATAATCCGTCCACGGCGTCATACAAACACCGACGTAACGCCATCCGAATCCAGCGTATGTGTGGCACCATCGCGGAGAAGGATAGGACGCCAGCACAAATCGCCAAACTGGACTGGGCTCAGCAGATCCTTAAGGCCTGCGACCCGTCGATCAAACGCCAGAGGTCAGTGGAAGGAACCAGCTCGGTTCCCAAGAGGCAGAGAGTGCATAACACCGGCATCTCTCCCACTGTCACACCTCACAGATCTTTCAGTGACATCTTGAAAGACAAAATTGTGGTCGCAGTCATCGACCGCAATGACATCGACGGGTCTATAACCCATGAGAAGTGGGATATGGTCAAGAGAGCGCTTTCGCGCTCCTTCTTCTCCTTCATAAAAAACCATCCCGGACCTCCTCCGCTTACACATGAAGGAGGGTGGCATCAAGGTCACATCAAATTGGTCGCGTGTGATGATCAAAGATCGGCCGATCTCTACAAACTTGCAATAAGTAGGCTTGGAGAGGTGTGGCCCGATGCAAAGCTCGAGGTTGTTGCAAGGGAGGACATACCCTGCCGACCAAGATCTCGTATTTGGATCACTGCGGATCCATCCACCCCTGAGGACATCCTGGAAGTCCTGAAATTCAGCAACCCTTCACTTCGACCCACATCTAGAAGGTTGCCAAACTGGAAGAGCTGAAGGGCGATTACAGATGTGTCGTGGTTGTACTCAACCAAGAAACCCTGGCTCCTCTGGCCAAGAACGACTACATCATAAGATTCGCATGGGACGACGTCAAAATGCGGGTCTATAAAAAGGATGAAATGGATGAGGGTAAATTTCCCCCTCCTCCTCCTCCTCCCTCTGACTCTACGATCGTAGTCTCAGATCCTGGGGCTTCAATCTCCTTCCCCTCTTTAGAGGACGTTGAACCCTCGCTAACCAACGAATCACCATCCATAACCGACGCTTTGTCAGATATGGAGACTGATGATCAAGATCAGGATAAGGCTCTTCTGAGTGAAGACGAGCTTCTCAACTCGTCCTCGGAATTGGCCTGAAAAACACCGTGGTGGAGGCATCTCTGCCTGATTGTAGCGAAAATGCTGCAGTTAGTTCAGATTAACCTCGAACACTCCATAAAGGCTTCGGCCGCACTTATTCTTCGTCTTACCAAAGGCGCAGAAGACATCGTCCTGATACAAGAACCTTGGATTGTCAACAACCTGGTTCGAGGACTCAGGACTCCTGGATACTACTCACTGTATGTGACCGATAAAGGTAAACCTAGATCGTGCATACTAGTGAAAAGTAATATTAATGCTTATTTACTCCCTAATTTCAGCGATCGAGATACAACTGTGGCAAGAATAGAGACCGCTAGTAGATCATTCTGGCTAGTATCAGCGTATCTCACCCACGATAAAGTGGGACCTCTCCCTGGTGATAACCTAGAGAGGTTGATCGAAGAAGCAAGGAGGGAGAAAGCTGACCTCATATTGGGGTGCGATGCTAACGCTCATCACACCGTATGGGGCAGCACAGACATCAATAACAGAGGTGAGTCACTTTTTGAATATCTCTTACGTACTAACCTCATTGTTTGTAACTCAGGTAATGAACCCACCTTCATTACCAAAAACCGACAAGAAGTCCTTGACATCACTCTTGTCTCCGATACCATCAACGACATGATTACGGGCTGGAAGGTTTCGGCTGATCACTCTTTTTCGGATCACCGCTATCTTCTTTTCAACCTAAGCGTTGAGCCTCCATGTCAACCCATTTTCCGAAATCCTCGGAAAACCAATTGGCCCTTATACAGAGACACATTACATAATCGTATTAAATCTGTACACTTAAGTCCACCCTGCGACTCCAATGAGCTCGACAATAAAGTCGATGAACTCACCCTGGCCCTTAACGAAGCAATGGCGGAATCCTGCCCGCTCGTACAACCCAGGGGTAAGAAGAAGCCTCACTGGTGGACCCCTGAGCTAGGACCACTCAGAAAGGAGTGCAGAAGACTCTTCAATCTTGCTAAAAGCTCAAAAGCAATAACCGATTGGGACTCCTATAAGGAATCCCTCATACTATACAAAAAAGAACTAAGGAAAGCCAAAAGATCCTCATGGAGACTCTTCTGTGGCAAAATAGAAGAATCATCTGAGGCATCAAGGCTAGGTTAGGTTAGGTTAGGTTTATGTGGCTGTCGGCAGAAGCCGACACACTTAGACCAATTTAGGTCCATTGTGATACCACGTATATTATCTACCTCAACTCTGTAGATGGGACTGGCCAACGACACGCGGTTGTTCTCAAACGGTCCCCCATCTACGTACTAACCGCGCCCAACGTCGTTTAATTTCGGTGATCTAACGAGAACCGATTAACTCGAGGCATCAAGGCTAAGAAAAATCCTCTCTTCTAATCCAATTATGCCTAGCTGCCTTAAGAAGGCAGACGGCTCTTGGACGACATCTAGCGAAGAATCGCTCAATCTGCTACTTGACACTCATTTCCCAGGCAGCTCTAATATTACCGGCAATTTACGCCCTTGCAGGTCATTTGCACAGGTAACTTACTCTCACGGTCTGATTACTAGGGAAAAGCTGACTTGGGCGCTACATAGCTTCAAACCCTTCAAGTCTGCAGTACCAGACGGCATAATACCTGCCGAACTACAAATGTCAGCGGATATCATCCTGCCTGTGCTGGAGATGATCCTGAAAAGCTGTCTAGACCTGGTTCATATTCCCCGGGCTTGGAGAGAAGTTAAAGTGGTTTTCATACCCAAGGCTGGCAAATATTCCCACGTCAGTCCAAAGGACCTCAGACCCATTAGTCTTACTTCATTCCTCCTCAAAACGCTGGAGCGATTGATTGATATCCATCTTCGCACGAACATAAATCCGCAATTATTGTCTGCGGCTCAGCATGCATACTGTAAGGGAAAGTCGGTGGAAACCGCTCTTCACTCCTTAGTACGCACTATCGAATACTCTCTTCATCACAAAGAGTATACCATGGTGGCTTTCCTTGACATAGAAGGCGCCTTTAACAACGTTAACACATCTGCAATCGCAAATGCACTGACAGAACTGAAGGTGGATAGCTCGCTTGGTGAATTGATTAATCTGCTGCTTGAAAGTCGGATTATTAATTCAAAACTGGCCGTTGCATCTGCTAGGAGGTCTGTCAGTAGAGGCACGCCACAAGGCGGTGTTCTTTCTCCCCTTCTCTGGAATTTGGTGGTGAATAAACTACTGATAAACCTGGAAGAGGAGGGCTGCAGGGTGATTGCCTATGCGGATGACGTTGCTATAGCCGTCTCAGGAAAACACCTCAATACCATTAAGGAACTCCTGCAAAACGCTCTTAACAAGCTAACGAGATGGGCTAATCGGTGTGGACTGGGCGTTAACCCCCACAAAACCGAGTTGGTCCTCTTTTCCAGGAAATATAAAATCCCACATATTGACCCTCCCTCTATTAGCGGTACAAGCTTAACCTTCTCTGAGGAAGCAAAATTTTTGGGTCTAATCTTCGATAGGAAGTTAGGTTGGAAACCCAATATACAAGAAAGAGTCAAGAAAGCTACAGTAGCACTTTTCTCTTGCAAAAAAGCCATTGGCAATAAGTGGGGTATACAACCCCGTATTACGCATTGGCTATATACAGCGGTGGTTAGACCAATTCTTACTTACGGGGTGGTCGTCTGGTGGACTGCCCTGGATAAAGCTATAAACCGCGACAAACTGGGCAAAGTCCAGCGATCAGCGTGTCTGTGCATTAGCGGAGCACTCCGTACTACCCCCTCCGCTGCACTGGACATTCTGTTACACCTGATACCCCATGACATTTTCAGCATGCAAACAGCGGCTTGTTCCGCTGTCCGCTTAAAAGCTACCTCACAGTGGACCAACAAGAAGATTGGCCACTCCATCATTTTGGACTCCTTTAAGTCTCTACCCAGAAACTTAGACTACACCATACCCCATCTGCAGCTCGGAAAAAACTTCCAAATCACAATTCCTTCCAGATCATTCTGGGATGATGATGCATTTGCAGAAGATAAATCGATCCACTTCTACACCGACGGATCTAAAACCAGCGATGGGGTAGGTGGGGGCGTTTTCTCAGAAAAGCTAAATCTTAGCCTCTCTTTCCGTCTTCCAGATTATTGTAGCGTGTTCCAGGCGGAAATTTTAGCGATAAAAGAAGCCCTGTCGTGGCTAAAGAGGAATGTGATATCCTCAAAGGATATCCGTATCTTCTCGGATAGTCAGGCAGCGATTAAGTCCCTGGACTCAGTCTCTTCAAATTCCATCGTAGCCCAAGATTGCCGCTCATCTCTCTCGGAGATGGCAGAGCAGTTCAACATTCACCTCTTTCTTTAGGAATACCAATCGCTACATGCAAACTCTTGCTCAAGCTATCAGCAATCGAGAGAACAAACCTTAGGTGGACATGTAGCAATACTTGTCTAGCGACTAAGCGAATCTGGCCAAAGCTGGATCTGCGACGCTCTAAGTGTCTAATCTCATTAAACCGACTGCATATTAGCTCGACCATAGGTGTTATCACAGGACACTGCTTAATAGGCAGGCACGCCTCCAGACTTGGCGTGGTTAGGTTAGGTTAGGTTAGGTTTATGTGGCTGTCGGCAGAAGCCGACACACTTAGACCAATTTAGGTCCATTGTGATACCACGTATATTATCTACCTCAACTCTGTAGATGGGACTGGCCAACGACACGCGGTTGTTCTCAAACGGTCCCCCATCTACGTACTAACCGCGCCCAACGTCGTTTAATTTCGGTGATCTAACGAGAACCGATTAACTCGACGTGGTATGGTCGTTGGTTAAGACTTGGCGTGCACTCAAACGACTTCTGCAGAAGCTGCATGGACGAGGAGGAGGAGGAGACTGTACTTCACCTTCTCTGCACATGCCCTGCACTCTCCCACAAAAGAAATCTCCATCTAGGGGACTTCTTGTTTAACGACACAAACGACTTAGCCAACACTGGCGTTAGAAGTCTTTCGCGCTTCATAAGAAGCTCCCATTGGTTCAACGAGCAGTGAGGGAATCCCCAGATCTGTGTGGTACCACAATGGACCTAATCTTGGTCTAAGTGTGTCGGCCTCAGCTGACAGCCACGTCAACCTAACCTAACCTAACGGTGATAGTGGGTTGTGGTCGATAAAGTTCGGAGTCTCCGGATCGGTAAACTCAGTAGAAACGATTTCATCAATTTGGTCAGGACGCAGTCTGTCGACTAACCACAAAAGCATGCGTGAATGCGGTAGTCCCAATTTCTGCTGACGCAGGGACATAAGTCACAACTTTTTCTTTTGGGAATTATGTCCAACACCATCGGGACATAAGTTCCAAAATATTTTCTTGAAGATGGGACACAACTCCCAAATTTTCGGAGAGATCTCTAATCTCAGCAGCAGGATTGGTTTATTGAATTGCATTTCGAAGGTTCTGTTCGAAATCGGTTGTAAAGGAAGCGGGACGAAAATGGAACATGTTTGCTTCAATAAATTGAAACACGTGTACATATATTTCCTCCGACTTACTACTCATTAGCTGTGCC
Organism: Portevinia maculata; assembly: GCA_949715645.1. Classification (NCBI taxonomy): domain Eukaryota; kingdom Metazoa; phylum Arthropoda; class Insecta; order Diptera; family Syrphidae; genus Portevinia; species Portevinia maculata. The sequence goes on from OX454525.1 coordinate 20,042,784, forward strand.
GTGAAATAACGCCAAACGAAATAAGGCCATATTTGAAAATATGGCCTTATTTCACTTTGCAGTATTGAAATAAAGCCGTATTTTAATATATGGCCGTTTTTCCAACTTAAGTGAGGGGACTTATGTCCCTGCGCCGTTTCTGACACTCCATGGAGTTGGTACATCTAGCATTTAACTGCTCCAAAAATCTTTTGCTTTGTGATCAAATTCATGAGAACTGTTGGTTTCCGCTTGAAAACTCATGCTACGATATCGTGGCGATCGCTCGAAGTCTGACCGGGATGAAGCAACTGCGTGATTTCTGGCCAATTCGAATTACACATATACGTCATGAATAAATCCGTGCGCTCATAATTCCTTACATCTCATCGCATCTTGAGCATATTCGTCCAAATGTCGTGGGCTTTCCATGTGAGTAGCAGGAATCGTCGCATGGCCGATGTCGGCTGGATTTTGTGTCCAAACTTAATGCATTGCGCAAGTGGATGTACTCTTCCAAGCTAAGTTTCGTTTATAAAATTTTATTTTATCTAACTGCACGCAATAGTAAGTCCAATTCAATTGGAATGACGAATCGAAAAAGACACCTGTGAAGTAAGTGCAATGGTAAGTGGATCAACCACGCTGCCTGGCGGTTTTTTGTAATCATCAACAAATGTCAAAGTCGATGTGCAGCGCCATAAGTTTTCGAACAAAATGTACTTGCAAAACGGATCTTCCCGGATTTTGCGTATGCCTACTCTGCGCAGGCACCTAGATAACTGCAACTTTCTCGTTTAGTTTTGAGCCGGAGGATGACCGATAGGATATATTTACAATAACGATAATGAAGATGCCAATGTAAAGGACAATGATAAACAATAGCGCAAAGAAAATGCTGCTGTAATAGCTGCGTTTTACTTTTACCGATAACCACAGTGAAACAACTCTACGAGATCCTGTGTTCTATCGGGCTCAATTTTTGTGAATCAAAAATGTAATTCCAAAACTCATAGCCAGAGCAATACTTTAACAATTTAACTTTTCAAAGTTTCTTTTTCCATTCTGTGTTGTGAGTACGGAGTTTTCACATTGCAAAATGACAAAATGGAAATGGAAGCATACGTGGGATGAGTAGCCAGACGACGACACAACGCCAACCAACATTACATAACATACAGTAAACAGAATACCGACAGACACTAACACACTGAGGGAAAAAATGAATTCTAAAATGAACTATGTTCTATTTGATTTTATATTGAATAAAATTATCTGAAGCATATTTTATTTAACGTAGAAAACTATTTGATTTAAATATGCAATGTTATTTTAAATATAGGCAACATAGATTCAAAGTGAAACGTAGTCACTTTTACATTGACACCATTTTTTGTAATATTTAAAGTACTCTAAACGTTGTTTTAAAGTGCAACATGCTAATAATTGTCAAAAATTAAGTTTCAAAGTGTCATTAACGTACTTTCAAAGTTCTGCATAGTTATTTTAATACGCCATCCACTTCAAATTGTTGCCTATTTATTTTTGTGTTGACATTTAACGGTACAAATAATACTAACATACATTTTTTCCCCTACAATGTAACTTCAAATTTGGATCAACGTTGATTTAAGGTGTTGCATATTCAGTTTAAAGTGACAGCGGTGTAGAATCAAAGTAGACCATGTTTATTTTTACTTTGATGTTACTCATTTTAATAACGATCAACGTAGATTAAAAGAAAAACGTGTTCATTCTTGTGAAAAGGGAAATACAGCTAAGTATCGCCTTAGCAAGCTCAATCGTGTTTATCGTGCAAAGTGCAAAGATGGAAAAAATTAGTTTCGTTGACGAAAATGGACAATTATTGGATATTTTTAATTTGAATCAATCGCAAGACCTTCAGCTGCCCGAAGATGAATGTTCAGAACTCAGCATTCAACGTTATATGTTACCATCATTTTAACTAAACATTCATTATAACCCTTTTTTTTGCATACTAAAATTCACGCATCCTCAACTATTAGTTCTTTGTGTTAATACTTAAAAATATTCAAATCATAACCTATTGTTTGTGACTTAAATCTATGCAGTTTTAAATATGTTATTCTTTTTTGTTGTTCTTTTGCTCGAGTAACGTTAACAGTCATGCATACAAATTCTTATAAATGAAGGTACATTCACTCAATTTTGTAAGCTGTCTTCTATGCTCATTGTCGTGGTAATGAAATTGTCTTAGCCAACAAAACATTTTTGTTAAACATCGGTCTCTTGGAGTTTGATCGTGAAGCTGAGAAGACCTTGGTAGCAGTTGCGTGAGAAAATAAAATAAAATTGTTCATCTTTAAATAATTATTGCAGATACATAGTTGTTTTCTTAATGTAGATATACATATTGCTTGGGGGTAATTTTCGAAGTATAGAAACTTCATAATAACACAGTCCAGTAATCAAAAACAATGAAGAAAAATTAAAAGATTTATTAATCAAATTTGAAATGGAAAACCTTTTCCCATTGCTAAAATGTGAGTTTTGTGTGATTTAATTAATTTCTTTAGTTAATATTTGAAATAAAAATAAGTGCATTGAATCGTAGACTATATCTACAAAAAGAATGTAAAGCTTAACATGTGTGGAGTGAATATTGTGCAACTTGAAAGTGAAAAAATTATTGCTTTCAGGATTATGTCATATTTACTCATTGACCTCAGGGTAGAATCAAGTAAATACATACCTACAAAAAAAACTAATAAAGCAATTAATAATAATCCACAAAACAATTTTTTTTCCACATTACTGATAGGAAAACCTATAATTATCAAAGGATTGCACTTAGTTTTATAACTTTTTGTTTAACATATCTGTTTACCTAATTAAAGGGAATTTTAGTTCAGCTAATGACATAACATTCAAAAGATTAATTTACTTGACAAACGAAGACATAACAAATATTATACCTAGTATCGGCCAAAGAGCAGAATTCAGAACAAAATTCTTTAAGTGGAGAAAAATGGAGGTAAGAATTATTGACAAAAATTAAAATTATTAACGGATATGTACAAAATGCATTATAGTATCCAACTGAGGACGATTCGGGGTTTCTTGATTCAAATGTTCTGAATTGGTTGAAACACAACTTTAAACTAAATTCATTAGCAGCCCCAGAGTCGACAAATTCACCGGCAGCTTCAATTTCATATGAGGCTAAAATCGTAAGTAATAGACAAATTAATCAATAAAAAGGATTTTGCAAATAAATACAATGTACGAACTTACGTAGGATATTCCATCTTTAATTCATGGTCGCTCTAAAGGCAAACATTTAATTGATTTTTATGAAAACAAATCATATCTGCAAAATATACACAGAGACGAAATAATAAAAATTACTGTGTTAATATGTTCTCTACACTAGTCTTATTACTCAAGTTAACCTACATGTTCTATGCTTATTATTATATTAAAATTATTTATTTATTTATTCCGTACTTTTGTATGTACTTATTTATTATTTATTTATTTGTTTATCTAATTGTCTATTTATTTATTTTATTATTTACCTAAATGTCTATTTATTCCCTTTTCTCTTTTATTGATATATACATATATGTATATATTTATTTATTTCGTATTTAACTTTTGCCCTTTTGCTATAAAACTGTTATTAGCTATAGAATCTTGTTAATTTATTACATATATTGTTCCTTTTTATTGTTACATAAATGTTTTGTATATACCAACTTGTAGTTTTTAAAACTCTGTAAACTTTACATGCGTAGCATGTAACGCTCAACCACTGTGATATTTCAAATGAAGGTTTTTAAGTAGCTTTTTCCGTCAACTATTCACTTATTTACATATAAAGCTTGCATTCATTTTATATATTTTTCATAAGAAAGGTCAATAAATACCATATCTGTGTACATTAACGTTTAAGACAATATCTGTAAAACTTTTGCTACCAATAAACACATACGTGATACGTGATACTGTGGAAGAAGCAAACTGCAAGGACATTAATATAAGCCCCTCGGACTACCCCGGTCTAGTTGATAAAATTATTTCAGTTTTCCCTTCTGAAAGTGAAGTCAATGTACATAATTATAAAATTCATTTGGAAAGATTGTTTGTTATATGAGTGGGTGGCAACAGGTGCAGTAGTAGCGTATTCGCTAACTGAATGGAAGTTCGTTCGTTCGAATCCCGGTCAAGTCCACTACTTTCTATCGAATACATAGATGAAAATCGCAATCTCCCTAAGCATCATAGACACCACCCGTGGAGAAAAACCCTACAACTGCACCCAAACACTTCTTTCCTATCTCTCTATTCTTTCTAATAGTAAGTAGCACCGAAAAGCATGCAATGAAATGCGATAGTGTCAGGTGCTGCTTGTTGTTAAACACAAATGCTTACGCTGTGTTACACACTATAAGGGTAGTTACTGTAACAACAGAAAAAATCCCTTTTGCGTAAGCAAATTATAAAAAAAAAAAAAAATATTTTTTTTTCTTTTTGGATTATTACTTCATACCAAGGCAGGGTAAAAAGAATCCAACAGGAAAGCTCTATTCGAAATACACAAACAGCAGGTCAAAACGGTTAAAATACGATTTGTTAAAATCAGAAGAGGATTGCTCAAATGACAATATTTGTGATGACCGTAATGTTTGTTCAACAGAAATTGATGAATCTATTGCATTAGCCCTTAAAACTGCACTCAGCAGAGACATTGCAAGTTGGGATGTTGTTTGCGATAAATGGCAAAAAACTTTTAGTCTTCGCCAAAGAGACTTAAAAACATTGCCAAAAGAAGAATTTTTTAAAGCTTGGCCAAAATTATCAGATGCTAGGGTCGCTGATTTGGCACGTATAACACAAATACAAATAACTTTGACATTGTGAGTGTTGCAGATTTTGTCGAATACAAAGGTACTGTGTATAAAAAAATTTTTACTTAGCTCATTATAAAAAGCCATTAATGAAATTGTATAAAATACATCTTTTAGCTTCTGCAAATAATAATTTGTTTGTTTTTTGCTACCCAATTGAAGTAACATCATTTACTTATCATTTTCAATCCTTTTTTACAAGATCACCAATAAATTTATACCCTGTAAATAATGGAAAAACCTATTTTAAAAATAAATTTATTTAGCAAAAAAATAAACTTATTTTAGAGATAGATTCATTAGTAAATAAGATATTTTAGTAAATAAATTTAAGAATTTTATGTAATTATGTTTGTTGGAAATAAAATTTATGAATTCTGAATTGCTGTATTTTTTTATTTGAAAAAGATGAGTATTTACATTAATTTTATAATTTACGAATTTATTCTACAAATATTTTGGAAGTTGTAAAATCAAACTTTAAATATACTACTTTTAAAGTTGAAAACATTTGGTTTTACCAGGATCTATGGTTGGATTAAATATTTAATGTGATATTTTCAAAGTCGAAAGCAGTAAGGTCTACGATGCAACATTGTTAGATTGAAGTTGAAAAATACTAAATTAAAATGGGTTCACTTTAAATCAATACTTGAACGAAGTTAAATTAAAGTTGAAACATTGTATATTCAAAATTGGGTATATTTGAAACTAAAATGCAATGTGATTAAATCAAAATGAATCCATAGTGATTTTAAAGTCGAACGCATTTGATTGTACGATGCTTTATTATCAAATTAAAGTTAGAGCATAGTATTTTTAAAGTTGAATGCATTTTAATCTAAGATGCATTACTGTTGTATCAAAATTGATAAACGTTGTTTTGAAGATAATGAATTTGATTTTAAAATGTTCGTATTCGAAGCTAAATCGTTGCGAAAAATCTTTGATTTAAAGTGGTTTATTTTGATTTTACGTTGTTTTGTTCTCTGGGTGCACCAACACGCAACAGCCACAGGCCAATAGATGTGACAAGCGACCGATACATAACGAACAACAAATAGAAAGCACATAAGACGAGACATGAAACGCGATTCCTTATATAGAAATCCAGCAAGAGTTTGAGTTTTGAGTTAGTCTTTAGTTTGCCTAAAGTCGGTCGTTCGCTCCGAACAATAGTATAAAATAAATAATTATGAATTTGAATTCGTGTGTTTCATTTAGTGGGAAAGACAAATCCTACATACATTGTTTGCGAAAAGAAACGTAGAAAATCGTTTATAACTTTTCAATGCAGAAAAAATTGTTTTCATTCACCATAATTTGCCCTTAGTAAATGTTCAGTACTAAATCGCCTCATTTACTTTTATTTTTAAACTGCTTGTTTATTCTGGAAGACAAAACTTTTAAACTTTGTATATTTTTGGATGTTTCTTTATGTTTCCTTTCCACTATCTAACAACTACTGGATATCCGTTACATTATTTATATACATGGAGAATTTATTTATACATTTATCGCCGTAAAAGCATCTATCATGGCACGCTAGCAGCGGTCGATGATGTCGATATCGTCTGCGTACCCCAGCTGCTGAACGGAACTGTTGAAGATATTTTTTTTTAATATTAAAAAGGAAATCCAAACCCCATGGTCCATTGTACTACCAGTCAGAAATCCTCTTTTCGAAGATAGTGCCTTTTATATTGACAACTACTATCATCTTCAGAACAAGACAGAAGAAGTGCAAGAGCAAGTGCAAGTTTGGAATAACTCGGAAGAGCTGGCTGCTTCCGAATTGCACATTACTGATTGTGTTTTTCAGTGTCGCCCGACACAGCTAGATCGGTTTGGCCGATATCTCATAATCGGTCATCGCTTTGTAGAGATTCTGACCATGAATGCTATAAAGACTTTATTGTCGAAAATATGACGAGTCTCGACTTGAAATTCGTTGACTTTCTCCAGGATTTGCCACAGTGTTTAATCAGTTTATGATCGATCTGCCGGGTCAAATGTTTCAATGGCACGTGGCGGTTACATAGTAACGTTGCGGAAAGCCTTGAGATATGCCTCATTAGTTCTTGCTTAGACATAGAAACGTCTTTTTTGTAGATGGGACATACGGACCTGACAGTCCCGTCAGCTTTAGTGGAATCGGTTCTTTATTGACTGCACATGAGCTCTCTTCTTCACTTTTGAAATAGTAGTTGCAACTTAATTAATTATATCAACAGGGAATATAATTGTTTGTGCAACGAATTATGAAAATCAAATAACATGGTGAAAAAGGATAGGAAAATGCGCAGTATCTTAGAATTTAATTTTAAATAATTGCTTCCATGAGAAAAAATAGTTTTCCCATACCAACCTAGTTTACATTGATTATATGACCCTTCACTCACTTGCCCTGAGTGTATCATCTTCCCTTAACAAAATATTGTTGAAATGCAACGAAGACAATTAGATATATGAGCTGAAAATTTACAACGAGTAACTCAATATCAACATTATATCAGAATGTAATACAAATAAGCTCTACCACACACCATAGGTAAACCATTAATCTTAGCTTATGTACTATTATGAAGAAACTCTGAAAACATTTTTTGCCCATATTAAGGGATGTATGGGAATCTTTGTGTTTGTATGTAAAGCCTCTATACCACCTGCGATAAAACTCACAATGAATCGCCTCACACTCTGTTCACTGAAGCCAAGCGAGCCCACATTCATCCATATTTATACATGTATTCTAACGAATTGCAATGCTTATCCTGAAATGTTTACCAACATAAAGAACATAAAAACCTTTTCCTTCCTTTCATATTGAAAATTGTGTAAGTAAAACACTTCCCAAGCTATTGCCAAGACGAGCCGGTAACAAAAGTAGCCAAAAGCAACTCTTAAACTATCTGTATGCTTCGAGAAACCGGATAAGGACATTAACATATGTACCTACACCAATGAACAGGAAAAGCTCAAAAAATGATAGAAAAAAATGCATAGAAATCTCGAAGGAATTACTTGCTTACCTGTCGAAAAACTTTTGCTTACATGGCGTTTTTACTTCGCCGGGATATATCAAAACTCTTAGGTACGTACATGTATATACAATAAAAAAAGTTACACACATCTCTACATCTACACATGTTACTCAGAGATGCAGGCGGCAAAAATAGTGCTATAGTAACAGCATATCCTAGTACAAGGACCCAGCACAACCGGAGATAGGACCGACGAAGTATAAACCCCGAGGAACTCATCCAAACTTCTACTTATTCCGTTTTTCACGTAAATCAGAAATAATTCATGTGGAACGTATACGAAATGCAATAAAATATTTTCCACCAACCTGTCCTCTCATCGCATCCCTAAAGGAAATTTCTCTTAACTGAATGGAAAAAAGTTGAAGCCTCTTCCGCCTCGTATTTTCTCTGAATGAAAGCGAAGGTTCTAGTGGTTTCAGTGATGGATTTAAACAAAGAATAAGATTAAGAAGAAGAGGATTTCCCAACCCAAACATCTTGTTTGAGAATATTGCCACAATGAAGGACGGTGGGTGCAGATTTTTGGTTCACTTGAGTAACGCGCTCTGATATGCGTTCGCAAATTTTATTGCCTGACACAATCTGTGCAACAATGAAGTTTATATGGCTGAGTGGAAAATTGTGTGGGTTTGCCTCTGCTGTATGGTCTCGGTGTTTTGAGAATGAATTTCTAGTCTTACGTAATTACTTGAAAAGGGAGACTATTAGTAACTTTTGGATATAAACTGTGCGTACCTACTTTAGTGTGTGTGTGTGTGTGTGTTTGGGGGGGGGGGGGGGGGGGGGAATGCAAATATTTTATTGTTATTATAAAATAATGTTCCCTATTGATTTACTGCTATGTATCGATCCAGGTGAGTCGAAGCAAAACTTTACTATCATAAACTTCGGGTCAGCTCCATGTAAGGTTATTGTCAACTTAATAATCGTTATTGCGATCGATTTCCCGCGACGGGTATTTAGGTGTCGTTTTCATACATTGTGCTATTTTCATATTGTTTGAATTTTACTATGACTTTTTTTTCGGATGCTTGTGAAAAGCGTAACGGCGCGTAAGAACGCATGTAATTTGTCTGCAGTATTTTCTGTTGAGAAACAACAAGAATATCGCAGATATTTTGCAGGCGTAGGGAAACGACTTTGCCACGTCGAATCATCGATCACAGCAATTAAACGACGTAGGGCGTGGTTAGAACTTAGATGCAGGACCACTTGAGAATATCGCGTGTTGTTGGCATCTTTTGCGAACGTCTGACAAACATCCAAGAGTATCAAATTGTCATGAGAAGCTTCTCAAATTTGCCGTTCGGATTCGGCGTAAAACTCTATGTCCCCTCCACTTCGCATGAAAGTCGTTGGAGAAGCTACGTTCTAGGCCCTGCATGGGCCCGTTAGGGACAAAATATGTATGTATGTAGGGACGAATTCGTTTAGTCAGTCTGCATCTTGGAGAGTTATGCCATCTGCGATTGTGTTTGTACGAAACAAAACCGTCAATGGAAGCACTGCCCGAAGATGCGGGGAGACATAATGGGGGTTCTGGTCTAAAGAATTCTTCCTCTGAGCGCTGTTTAGCAAGTTCATCGGAGATCTCATGTCCTGTGATCCGGTTATGAACCGGGACCCAGATAAGGCTTAGTGAATTCAGTCTAACCGATTTCGTATCATGCACATCTAGAAGCATGGAACATGAACTCTATTTCCGTATACTCCTGGTTAATAAGACTGAAAAACATAAGTTTTGTTTTGTCGCTTACTATTAGCTTATGTTCAGCAAACCAGATTCTTAGTAATTCAGCATAATTATTTATATCAGCCACTAGATTTAAAGAATTGACGGAATTGTATGCAATACTAAGATCATCAGCAAATGATCCGATCCTTCCTACGAATGGTAGGCTAAATAGAGTGTTGATACAAGTCAAAAATAAGATAGGGCCAATAACTAAACCTTGAGGAACACCAAGATTTATAATAGGTTATGTTATAGTGGCAGTCGGCAAAAGCCGACACATTTAAACCAATAAAAAGGTCCATTGTGATACCACACGGATCTATCTTCTTCCAACTCGTTGAACCAGTTGCAGCTTTTGATGAAAAAAAGACTTTTAATGTCGATGTTTATGAGATCGTTGAGATCATTATAAAAGAAAGATTCTAAAGGAGCCCAGCACACTATCTTTTTTTTTTATATGATGCAACAGAAATCTAATAGTACATCTTCAATTGATAGCAAAGCTCTAAACCCGTACTGCAATGGACTAAAAAAATGTATTTTGTTGAGATAATCCAAAACTCTTTTTTTAATGCATTTCTCACCTTGGAAATCGAAGACAATAATGTTATCGGTCTATAGTTCTTTTTGTCATTTCTGCTTCCTATTATTTTAAATCATCCAGAAAACTACCAGACTAGACACTGAGGTTGAAGAGATATTCCAAAATATCCACAATATTGTAAGAAATATTTTTTAGCATAGCATTTGAAATACAATTGTTACCACAGGAGTAAGAGGAATTTTAAGAATGAATAGGTAGTCTTTAAAATCTCAGACCCAGAAATTGGTTAAAAAAAAGCTATTTCTTACAAAACTATTGTCTGGGAGTCTGGGTTCAGGAGAATAACAATTACATACTTTTAGATTGTCTCTTTGTAGATCCTGTTGTAAAACTGATGCAAAGTATTTATTAAATTCATTAGCTACCTCAATAGGTTCTGAAATATTAATGTTACCATTTTTTAACATAATAGTATGTAGTATTTTTCTTGGTTATATTTCGGTTGTATTATCATTTAAGATCTTTAAGAAAAAACTTGGATATTTTTTGTGCGAGTATATCCTCGATTCAGAACTATATCGATGTTATTGTCTTAGAAGAAATAAACATCAGAAAAAAGGAAAATCAACTCTACTCATTAAGTGGCTTTGTGATTGAATTCGAAAATATGAAATTTAAAAATGTGGAGGAATTGCAATGTTTATAAAAGATTGTTTGAAGTACGAAAGACTATGCATTGAAACCAATTCCTGTGAAAATCTGACGATAAGGGTAGATGTTACAGGACAAGTAATAAGTGGGATATATAGACCACCAAAAATTTATAAAAATGAGTTTGTTGAAGATATGCCAAAAATCGCAGATACAAGACAACTAAAGGAGATAATTTTCTTGGGCGATATGAACTTAAATACCCTTGACGTTACGAATAATTGTGTGCTCAATTACCAAGAGACGCTAGCCTCAAAAGGGCTCTACAACGTCATTAAATCTCACACCCGACGGAATTTCAGCGAAGGAACGTATAGACATTATGTGGTTATCAGACCGTAAGATGTTATCCGCTGTAGTCGAAATGGATATCTCAGATCACTATAGCGTACTTTTCGGAGTATATGGTAAAAACGAGAAAAGTGAAAAAAACTCTTAATACAATTACATGTACGAACAAAGTAAAATGAGTTAATCAGACTTACGAACTGGAGTACAATATTTTATGATTCAGAAATTGAAATTTTTTATAACAAATTCGTAAAAACGATGAGCGAAATTTATAAAAATTCAACAACGACTGTAGAAAAAAATTTTATCGTAAAATTACACCATGGATATTGTAGAATGCTGCAAAGAACGTGGCCGACTGTACAGGAGATGGAAAAATAATAGGAGAAACTTATCATACCAAACCGAGTACAAAAAAATACGAAATATTGTAAACAAACATAGAGACGGGCTACAGTCCGCTTGGGCGAACTGTTGGATACCCTATTCTTATTCCTATCCCTCATAAGTGGGCGTGACAAAAGTCTAAGTATGGTTGTATTGTTAAGAACGCTCTACATATTTTGTTATATAACATTTAAAGGATTTTATCAAAAAAAAACGCTCCCTAGCTCAAACTTGGGTGTTTCAATAAATTGTTTTATTTAATTGTGGGCGTGTCAGTAGGCGGATTTAAAAAAAATTAACACATGAGAATAAAGGGCCCCTATTGAGTATATATTATAAATTTCAGCTCCCTAGCTCAAACTTTGAATTTTCAAAAAAAAAAAAATAATTGTGGGCGTGTCAGTGGGCGGATTTTGAAAATATTTACACATGAGCATAAAGGGCCCATAGAGAGTATATATTATAAATTTCAGCTCCCTAGCTCAAACTTTGGATTTTCAAAAAAATTGTTTTATTTATTTGTGGGCGTGTCAGTGGGCGGATTTTGAAAATTGTTTATCCCGAGCAGTTTTAGGAGTCATAGATCATATATAAAAAATTTAAGCTTTCTAGCTCAAAATTCGATTTTTTCCAAAATTTTGTTTTTTTTTGAGTGGGCGGATTTCAAAAATTCGTAAACTTGATTATTTCGGGACCCTAGAGAGTACATGGTTAAAATTTCAGCTCTCTAGGTCCAGTTTAAAGGCCTAATTTTTGCCGACGGACGGACGGACGGACGGACGGACATGGCTAGATCGACATTACAATCGATGTTGATCATAAATATAGTAACTTTTAGGGGTCTACGGGCAATATTAAGGTATGTTACAAACTATGCGTCAAAATTAATATACCCTTAGAATAGGGTATAAAAAGATACTGGCATGTAAGAACCAATACTACCAACGAAAATTCGAAAATACAAAATGCGATCCGAAAAAAACATGGTCTTTAATAAATGAAGTATCTATTAGGAAGAAATAAACCATCAATAGATACAACAATCAGGAAAAACTTTTCATGTAGCACAAATACATTTTTTTTGGCGAACGAATTTGCTAACTACTTTTCGCAACAAGCAGCCAAATAATTCACACTTGTAACACAACAGCTTATTCACACCAGGGAAGTTTGATACGCGATTTTGTATATGTTGGAGATATTGAGTGTTTAGAAGTAGAAAACTTACTTCGTCTTCTAGATGCACAAAAGGGGCCGATGGTATAAGACCGAAGGATCTAAAGGAAAACGCGGAAATATTTGCTCCTATTATGACTAAGCTGATAAATATTAGCCTTCAAAAATCTGTTGTGCCGTCAAAACTTAAAGAGGCTGTCGTTAGACCGATCTACAAAGGAGGTTAAAAGAATGAAATATCTAATTATCGCCCAATAGCGATACTTTCAGTCGGTGATAAGATTATGGAGGAAATTGTTGCAGACAATGATATGGAAATTTGTTGAAAAACATAACATAATAAGCAAATCCCAATATAGATTCCAGAAAGGCAAAAGTACAAATAGACTTCTTGGTGACTTCGCGAATCTGATTAATACCAGCCTAAGTAAAAACTTCCATGTAATAGTGCTTTTCTTGGACTTCACTAAGGCATTCGATACTCTTGACCACATAGTTTTTTGTGTTAGAAGCATTAGAAAAAGTTTGATTAAGACGAAAAATATCGGATTGGATGAAGGACTATCTTACCCAAAGGACCTTCAGTGTTAAAAAAAATGGCTGCTGCAGCAATAAAAAGGTCGTACATTATGGGGTACCACAAGGTTCTAAACTTGGCCCGTTACTGTATTTGCTATATATACAAATGACATGCTGAAATGCCTAAAGGAAAGCGTTCCATTTGCTTTTGCTGATGACACTGCAATTGTAGTCTATCACAGGTCATTAGATCAGGCAACTCAAAGGATGCAAGCAGAGCTCAACAAAGTCGGCAGATGGTGTCATGACAACGAATTAGTTATCAATGCAGCAAATTTAAAAGCAATGCATATTCGTAGCCCTCAATACCAGAAGGAGCAGTTTACGCTTAAAATGTTTAACTGTGTCAACCATGAGACTGCTGATAACATAGACGTAGTTAACACGTTTAAATATCTGGGGATAACGATAGATACCCATTTCATATGGGAGGCGAATATCAATAATACGAGGAACAAGCTGAGGGGATCACTTTTTGCCTTAGCTTGCCTTCAATACAAAGCGAATAAAAGTGTGCAAAAGCAGATCTACTATGCTCTTGTCGAATCAAGATTGAGATATGGTGTACTGGCATGGGGAGGAGCTGCGGCAACACATATAAATAAGCTTCAAAAAATTCAAGACAGAGCGATAAAATTAATGACAAGAAATAGAGCATCAAATACAGAGACGGTGATGAAAGTTACAAACATTTTCGAGATGACAGCAGCAGTGGAATATTATGATGACTCACGTTTCCGAATACCAATCAACCATAATTACGGTGCAAGAAGACGTCAAAAGGGTTTCTATCTGCTACCATGTATCGCGAATGTTTATGGCAATAGACAACTCAAGTATACAATACCCAACATCCTAAACAAACTTCCGCAGATTCTAAGAAACATCAATAATAGAATCCATCGAAAAAAAGAATAAAACAGTTTTTCCTTGAAGCAATAACTTAGAATAAATTGAACTTAATGCTTAAACATAGAATATTAAATAATATAATCTAAATAATTATGTACCTACAAAAAAATAATACAAAAATTGTTCACATCAATGTTAAGAATTCGTTAAAAACAACCTTCTGCAGATAAGCTATTTTATAGCTACGCAGATATTTAAAACACATCTTATGGAAAATAAATTATGTATAAATAAATAAAAAAAAAAAAAAAAGTTAAGGATGTCATTAACCACCTTCCATTCATATTTAACATTTCCCTGTGCAGCCCTTATCCGATTATGATAGTAATTATCACTACATTTTGGTACTTCACTGTTTATATTTTGACTTATCGGGTTACCTATATGTTTTCGGCATCTTTTACGCAATTTGTGCTCGATGTAAGATATCGCGTAAGATATTTTCCTTGCCAATTTTGGCGTTGAAGTCCCCGATCACGATCTTGACATCTTACCCCCGACATGCTCCGTAGGCTCCACGAGTTTCGACAACTCCTCTTTGATAGGGTTTTCTGCTTCATCGGCATGGGCATATTGTAGACTGATGTTCCAAAATGTGACTTGTATGCGGATAACAACCAGGCGATCAGTTATCGGCTTGAACTCAATCACATTTGATCCACACCGATTTCCCATGACAAATCCGTATCCTTACATGTGAATCCTTTTGTGATAGCTGTAATAAGAATACAAATATTGAGTGAATAGTCCCAGAATTTGTTTTTTTACGCTTTGTAATGTTCACAAAGAATTTAAAAAGATGATCCGTATAAGACCTAAGTCCATAGCCCATGAAAACTGGCAGCACTTTCAAGCGAAATATTCCTTTCGTTAAGTTGTTTTTTTATTTCTTCTATGCACGCAAAAGCGGTTGGAAAAGGGGCGTTGGTGTTGGTAGCGTGGGCGAGCTATGAAATAGGGGTGCGAGCAATTTTAGAAGAGGAGAAGCGTGACAGCTATCGAGTAGTGCGGAAGTTTTGGAGTTTTTAAAAAAAGTACGTGGTGGCGAGACTCAAGTGGTCCGTTTTTTGTTTCTTTTTATAGTATTATAAAGTACAGTCGCAAGTTTTCGGAAATTTTTTAATTCAAAACAAAAGACAATAAAAATTAAATAAAACAACAAAAAAACGCCAGAATAGCCACGCTATTAAATTAAAACAAAGGAGACAGTTTTTATAGCTCCAAGAAAAATAATTCCATAAATTAAGGCGCGAAAGACTAAAATACCAGCCCCTAAACCCCCCGGGAACAATACCGGAAGGAAGAGGACTAAGCCAGCCTTACCTTCACCTGGGAAACCAGGTGCGACGGACGACCCTCTGCGGAGGGGACTTAGTGGTGCTGGCACTAAATGGTACCTCCGCTACCTCAATAAAGGCTTCGGGCCTGAGGAAGCCAAAAGGAGGGCTGAGGAGCATCGGGCCAAGCACGAAAGTACAGAAGTGGCGGCGGGGAAAAGGGGAAATAACAACATCACCCTCCCCCCCCCCCCACAACAAATAAAACCAAAAAGCAGAAGGTAGATGAAGGTACCGAGAGGGCCACGGGAAAGCCTGCAAAAGCGAGCCCCACCGTGGTTGGTCGAAGCTATGCTACGGCGGTGAAAACCTTCCCGGCTAGCGGTAGACACGACACAGGTGCGATTGCTGAGCAGGTTGCTGTTCTCCCGGTGAAATATCCACAGGAGATCCTCAACAACCCAGACCTCACGGCACTTGAAGACGCCATTGTGGTGGAAATGGGATGGGAGCATAAGCTCAAATTTCAGGGCATACATTTCAAATACGGAATGCTCTTAGTTGACTTCGAAAATCCGCAGACAGCTGAGTGGCTAAAAGCAGTAGCCCCAAAGCTGGGGAAATGGAAGGGGACATGACTCATGGCATGCAGTGGGACAGCTATACCACGGTCCTACTCCACAACGATCTTCCTTCTACGCAGTGCAGAACAGAAAGCTAAAACCTCCTTGGCACTGCTGGAAGCACAGAATGTTGGACTTAACGTCCAGGCGTGGAAGGTTATCAACTGTCGAAAAGAGGGAACCGGGCAGGTACTGGCTCTTGGTATCGATCGAGAATCCTTCGACGCCACAAAATCCCTAAAAAGTATCCCTGAGCTACCGATTCGGCAGGGTTGCGGTGTGCGGACTCAAGAGGTCGGACGAATCTGAACTCGCAGAGCGCGCAGTCCGACTATATCTAGCATGTTTACCTGCCAAAGCCTAGGGTTAGTACTGATCCAGGTGCCATGGATCCTGAAAGGACAAGTCAAAGGATTGGCGAGCAAGGATGCAAAGGTAATATGCGACAATCGGGCCGAGAAACCGAGAGCTTACATTCTAATAAACAATAAATATAAATTTATTCTACTTTCAGAATACGCGACACGAGATCTGGTGTCAAATCAGATACATCTGGATGTTGAAGGATGTCACCGCACCATTGTCATCGCATCGGCGTATTGTGCAGGGGATGAGCCGGTTGTATCATCCCAAATGCAGCGACTGGTGGAGCATTGCAACAAGCTCCGCATGCCGCTCCTTATAGGGTGCGATGCAAATGCCCACAACATTATATGGGGGAGCATCGACACCAACATCAGGGGTGAGTACCTACTAGAATTTATTAAGGGTTCGTCACTTGACATTATAAACGTGGGAAATACCCCCACTTTTGTAACTAGGGTCAGGGAGGAAGTACTGGGCCTCACGCTTGGGAGCCCAAGCGTAAGTAAATTAATTAGCAACTGGAGAGTATTTAGTAAGCCGTCATTGTCTGACCATCGAATAATAGTATTCGACTTGGACAGTACAAGTATCACGAGAAATCCAGTAAGAAATCCAAGGAAAAAAAACTGAGAAACCTATAGAACTGCTCTAGAGAGCAATCTGGGGCGCCTTGTTTTAAGGAAGGATCCGGCCCACCCCCTAGAGCTAGAGAGCGCATTGGAAAGCGTAACAAACGCCATCATCACTGCGTTCGAAGAAAACTGTCCTATAAGTAGAAAACGGGACAGGAAACAGACGCCATGGTGGAGCAATAACTTGTCAAATCTAAGATCCGAGGTGCGGAAGCGTTTCAATAAAGCAAAGCGCAGCGGAGACTGGCAAAGCTACCAAATGGCCCTTACTACATATAATAAGGAAATCGGAAAAGCTAAAAGAAATATCTTCAGGAAATTCTGTGAGATAATCACCAGTACTCCTACTGCGGCAAGGCTACACAAAGCTCTTGCGAAGTCAGGAGGAGTGCCGATGTCTCTGAAACTAGATGGTGAGTTCACGGAAGATGGGGCTCAAAGGGCACTATTGCTACTAGAAACTCACTTTCCTGGCAGCTCGCCTAGTACTGAGCCAGGAAACAATACCACTTCAATCAGACCTCGGAGGTAAGACTGGGAAAGAACATCAACCATCTGTTCTGAGGGACGACTGAAATGGGCAATAAATTCCTTTCAGCCTTTTAAATCTGCCGGAGTGGACGGCATTATACCCGCCCTACTACAAGAAGGGCAAGGGGTACTTATACCACGCCTGCTAAAAATAACAAGGAGCAGTATTGCCTTGGGCCACATACCAATGCAATGGAGACGAGCAAGGGTTGTGTTCATACCAAAAGCGGGGAAAAAAGACCCCACACAGCCAAAATCGTACAGACCCATCAGCCTTACGTTATTTCTTCTGAAGATGACAGAAAAGGTTGTGGACAATTATTTAAGGGAAGAGGTACTGAACACATCCCCCTTACATCATCGTCAGCATGCATACAGAGCGGGTAGATCAACAGAGACCGCCTTATATCAGCTGACGGAGATAATTCAAAGTGCCTTGGAAGCAAAAGAAATAGTACTGTGCCCTTTCCTAGAAATAGAGGGAGAGGATGTCCACAAGGAGGGGTACTATCACCCTGAATGTGGAGCCTAGTTGTAGACGAACATCTGGAAAAATTAACCAAACTCGGCATCAACTGTCAGGCGTACGCCGATGACATTGTATTGATTGCCAGAGGCAAGTTCGAAGAAACCCTTGGGGACATCATACAAAGGGGGCTTAAAGTAACCAAGGAATGGTGCCATACTGTCGGACCTAACATCAATCGATAGTACCATTCACAAGGAAAATACAACTTCAATGACTTAAGGACATTAGCCTATCTGTATAGTAAACTCCTCTGGCGAAAACATACAGAGGAGATATCCAAGAAGGCCACCCGCGCTCTCATGATATGTAGGAGCCTAGCGGGAAAGGCATGGGGATGCAGCCCAAACATCCTGCGATTGATGCACACTGCAATCGTGAGACCAATGATCACATACGGAGCGGTAGCATGGGCGAAACGAACCAGCCTAGTCACAACGCGAGAGAGACTCGGCAAAGTGCAAAGACTGGCGTGCCTGTGCATTACCGGAGCAATGCGTAGCTGCCCAACCACAGCCATGGAGGGAACTGGTGCAGGAGTGTTTGGGCCAGGAACTAAGCACTACGAATCCATGGGCAAATGTACCAGCATCTTCCAGGCAAAAATATGTGCCATAGACAGGTGCGTTCGAATCAACGTCGAGAAAAACTACAGAAATTGCAACATAGCAATAATGTCTGACAGCCAAGCAGCTATAAAGGCTCTTGACGCCTACGTTATCAAGTCAAAACTCGTGTGGGAATGCCTACACGAACTGAACAGATTAGGCAAGAATAACAGAATTTCCATCTGCTGGGTACCTGGCCATGTTGGCATTACAGGCAATGAGGCAGCGAACTCTCTGGGAAGAAAAGGGGCAGAGGAACCCTTTATAGGACCTGAACCGTTCTGCGGGATAGGAGAACACACTATACGCGAAGAGTTCAGGAGACTGGAGGAAGAAACAAGGGCCAAAACCTTTCTCAACCTCCAAAGTCTAAGGCAAGCAAAGAAAATCTTAGGAAATTACAACAAAAAGAAATTCAAAGCTTGTATCGGCCTTAACAAGAGCAACCTAAGAATCCTAACAGGCCTCCTCACGGGGCACTGCAGAAGCAAGGAGCACCTGAGGAAAATGGGCGTATCGGAGGACGGGCTCTGCAGATTCTGCAGTGAAACCGCCGAAACTCCAGACCAGATATTGGAATCCTTTGGGGCCCTGACCCACAAAAGGATGAAATATTTGGGCAGGCACCAAATAACAGACAAGGACATACAAACCGTGGACCCACAGCTCATTCTCAGATTCATTAAAGAAACTGGACTGGACGCTGTGCTCTAAGGAGTGTGACCTGCCAAGGATAAGACAGAGCAATGCCTCGACACGCTTCACTAAGAAGTATCTAGAGAGGGCTCTGAAAGAGGGCATGAACCTCTCCGAGGCACAAGCAAGGGGACAAAATAGACCAATAGGTCGCAGTGTAATATACCCTAACTAAATATTATTATTATTATTATTATTAACTATGGGCGAAGAAAAAGAACTTTAGCAAATTATTTTTTCCACGACCTGATGAAACTTTCCGAAATCACTCTCTCTAATCTTTTCAGGTTTTCAGCAAAACCCATTTGGCTGGAAGACTCTCTCCATGGAATGGACATCACCAATGAGACGATGTAGGATATAACAAACGCAACACTATGGGCATCACAATTGGTCAGAATTGACTTGCGTGTGATGAGGAAGTACTACTTCTTCATCAACCCACCAACCTAGTCTAACAACCTTACCTATGAACGATTTATAAAATGTACAATGCTAACATCGATTAGCTCACAAGATTAATTCAGTCGTTGTTCTTTAGTACTAAATGTTAATATAACATGAACGCTCCCCACATGAAATAGCAATTACTAAATTGGAAATATTTATATTGCTATCGAAAAGTCAATAGCAATGAAATACCCTCATTTTTGTCCCATCATCATTATCCTAATGCTGGGTAACAAAAGAACTATTAACATAACTTTGCTTTTTTTTTGTATGTTACCGGCGTCTTATTTAAGCCAGCTTTATGCGGATGTCTGTTGTTAAATATTTCGAATAAAAAATTAATTTCCCCTCCAACTCATAAGCGTTATTCTGCAATATTTAATCCATCAGCAAACAAACAGGAAGGTTTTGTAATCGTTCAAATTGACTGAAGGATAATTTGGATCATGTGCGTAAGTTGATGGACCTTGTATGTACATAAACACTGATTGGAATTTTCCATATAAAAGAAGTAATTTCTTTTCCCTGAAGAAAGATAGGGGCTTGGGGCCAAATCTCAGCTATGTACCTCCAGTACATGAGAGTACGTGAAGCACCTATCACTTCATTCCTTGACAGTACTCCTATAACTACCATAGAACTTAATCAATATGTAATATACCTCTGCGTATGTCGGAGAACTAAATAATTACTTCTGTAGATGTACTAGAGTTGTACGTTTAGAACCGTACTAAAGAAGTACTTGATTTCTAGTGAAAAAAAAAACACCTTAAAACCATATCTAATAAAATATAAATGCATTTTTAATTAAATATAATTTATTTTATATTAAACAAGACACATTCTGTAGAATTTGACCGCAGCGTCTTAGGTAGAATTTTCTATTGCGTTTTCAAAAATGTAATTATATTATTATGGAAATAAAAAATTTACTTACCGATATAGAAGTGTTTTCATTAACAAAATGTTTAGGATTCACTTTTTTTTAACTTTCTTGTATACTAAGGAGGAAGATATTTTACCATATGCACACTATTACTACCCTGGGATCCAGAAAGCCCAAACGTATTTTTGTCCTTTTTCCAAAACTAAAAAAAACATTTTAAGATGAATACATTTTTATTGGAATCACACACATATTGAATGTGTAAAATTCAGAATCCAGGGCCTCTTGGCACACACCCTGGCTATGTTCGCCACAACGGGGTTTTTGACACCTTCAACACCTGATCTTTTTTTTGGACCTTATCCCTTGGGCAGAACGCACTTCTTTTTATACCCTATTCTAGGGGTATATTAATTTTGACGCATAGTTTGTAACATACCTTAATATTGTCCGTAGACCCCTAAAAGTTACTATATTTATGATCAGCATCGATAGTAATGTCGATCTAGCCATGTCCGTCCGTCCGTCGGCAAAAATTAGGCCTTTAAACTGGACCTAGAGAGCTGAAATTTTAACCATATACTCTCTAGGGTCCCGAAATAATCAAGTTTACGAATTTTTGAAATCCGCCCACAGACACGCCCACAAACTCAAAAAAACAAAATTTTGGAAAAAATCGAATTTTGAGCTAGGAAGCTGAAATTTTTTATATATGATCTAAGACCCCTAAAACTGCTCGGGATATAAAATTTTCAAAATCCGCCCACTGCCACGCCCACAAAAAAATAAAACAATTTTATTGAAAAACCAAAATTTGAGCTAGGGAGCTGAAATTTTTAATATATACTCTCTAGTGGCCCTTTAAGCTCATGTATAAATATTTTCAAAATCCGCCCCCTGACACGCCCACAAATAAATAAAACAATTTTTTTGAAAATCCAAAGTTTGAGCTAGGGAGCTGAAATTTATAATATATGCTCTCTATGGGCCCTTTATGCTCATGTGTAAATATTTTCAAAATTCGCCCACTGGCACGCCCACAATTATTATTTTTTTTTTTTTTTTGAAAATTCAAAGTGAGCTAGGGAGCTGAAATTTATAATATATACTCTCTAGGGGCCCTTTATGCTCATGTGTTAATTTTTTTTAAATCCGCCTACCGACACGCCCACAATTAAATAAAACAATTTTATTGAAACACCCAAGTTTGAGCTAGGGAGCGTTTTTTTTTGATAAAAGCCTTTAAATGTTGTATAACAAAATATGTAGAGCGTTCTTAACAATTCAACCATACTTAGACTTTTGTCACGCCTTATGAGGGATAGGAATAAGAATAGGGTATCCAACAGTTCGCCTAAGCGGACTGTAGCCCGTCCCTATGTTTTTTTGTACGTTCAGCAGGATTGGGCTCAGCCAATGACTGTTTCTTTTTGAAAATAACTCCCAGGAGAATCTGGAGGTTTGCAAACAAATTTGGCCAAGTAAATCTTTTTCCACCTGAGGCGTGATAAGATCAATTGCAAGTTTTGTTGTGGAAATGGCACTTTGGAGTTATTTTGATGCCATCTTCAGGAAACCAAAAGAATTAACACCCACTATGTTAAGCAATCCATAAAACATAGCTAGCGGAAATCATCTTCCTATATATAATCCATTATTGTTGAAACGTAGTTTGTGAAACTAAAACACGAGAATCGTGGTAACAGAACAATAAAAACATGTATTTTTTTTATGTTGTTTTGAATGAATAACCTTACATTCGTTACCACGTTAAGTGGACGGCTGGAGTTACAGCGCTGTTTCACGGTTATAATCGATCATCAGACTCCTTCTGTGGTGCTGGTCTGTCTTTTTTCTTCATTTTATCCCGAAAATTCATTTCTTCCACTGGGATTCGAACCTAGACCAGCGTCTTCTCAGGCTAGCACTCACGCACTGTGTCATTGAAGCCACGAGTTCATCCAGTTTTTATTTTTGATTTTCTTGGACAAACTTTGCTCCTGTAAGTATATTATGTTATTCATTCTGGTCTTTTCTTTCTGTGTTTTCTCTAATTGTATTTTTTAACTTTTTGTATTTAGTTTTTCAAACACCTTATAAGTAAATAAAATGTAACTAACCGAACAAACGATTTGAAAATAACTTAAAACACCAAACCCAAAAGTTGTACAGTATTCCTACCCTGGGGTCTATGATACCCGGAAGTGGTTATATAAACAACTGCACCGCAGAAACTGTTAAAAATTACTTTTAACAGGCCGATGGGTTTCATCGGTAGGGTTGAAGGTTAATAGTTTCATTTGACTCAGCTTAGGTTATTATACCAGGAGCTCCTGGGAGCCAAAAAAAATATATTTTTCCGAAATGTCTTTGGAAACCGAGCAAAATTTCTGTGTTCAAGGTTAATTTCACTAAATTGAAGTTTTGTCAATTATATTTCTCATCTCAATACTTGGTATACGGGTTTTAACACTTACTTACAAGAACATTACGCTAAAGAAGAATAACCTCAAACTCGCGTACATGCGTACATACACACATTTTTTTATTAATTTACACCTTTTTTTTGATTTTTTAAATTTTTTTTCAAAAACCGCTCTAACGATTTCAATTAATTTTGATGACTTCAATACTTGGGTTGAGTGTCAGAGCAGGAGAGGGCTTATTGAGTTTTTCTCAAAAGACTTGATTAACGGTACTTTAGGAATTAATATCTCAAAACCGGGCTACGCAACTTCAAAGAAATTTGATATGTTTCTAGATACAAATATTACAAAAATCATAGGTACCTACTCCTCTTGCTTAATCTGTTTCTCCAAAATATATATAGTATTACATATTCTTGTATTTTGATGGCTGGCTGTTTCTACATTGCATAGGGTAAAACTATACAAAACGCCCCAGTAGTCTAGCACGCACACAGGTGTTGTTATGCAGTTATAACCAAACCTGTTCAAACTAGTTTCAGTAGTTCGAAAATTGTGTTATTGAGTGGTAGTGTTCTGTGTGCTCTGTTGAGAAAAAAACTACAAAAACTAATTTTGGCGCCAAAACATATTGCGGTGAGTACAGTAATAATTTAATTTTTCCAGAAACTATGCCCATTATGTTAAAATGAAATATATAACTAATGTTTGTGGGCTGTAGGTCTTAATTTAAAAATACTCTTTTTTGGTATTTTAAATTATATATTTTGTCCAATATTTCGACTTTCTTCGAAAGTCATCTTCAAGAAAAAGTATTATGACAATAAAATGAACAATTTTGTTGTTTTATTTAACAATTTGTCGAAATTGTTATTAAAAGCCCAAGTGACATTTAAAAATGAGATCTGCAGCCCATCGTCAAAAAGCTTTTCGCAATAGCGAGCAAATATTATTTGATAATCAAAAACGACAATCAAAAAAACCAACAATCAACTGTATAAATCCTTCGGATCAATATCTAAAATAAATGCAACTATGGGCGAACCTCTCGCGATGGTCAGTCCCCTTGACGTGAGTACCATCATTGTATTCGATGGTAGTTTCTTTCTCAGTTCTGTACAATTTAGTCACGTACAAATGCGTTAGGTAATAAGGATTGAAAACCGACACGACTCAGGAAACGACAAGATGTTTTCGACAAATGACAACGGTAATCGAGGTGATTATTCTTCATATACATTTTGCTATCTCGACGGCGAACATCACTTGGCGAAGGCAATTTCACAACTAGCGGCTCAAGAGATGCGCTCAATAAATAGCCAGTTGTCCCATATTGCTCTGCCACTCTGTCGTGCTTTTGCTTGTCGTTCACTGCGTGGCCAAGCCCTTTGTCTCTACGAGTAATATTTCATAGCTTAGCATCTGCCACTTTTCGTACAAAGAATGAACGATAGATTGCCATAAAATGTGCGGTGGCATTTCCATAATGAAAATTTCACCGAGTGAAGCACCTCATTAAAATGGCAGGCCAAAGACTGCTTTATATAGACCTATAGAAAGCTATGAACTGAGCAATACATAGAATGCAATTTTTCATAGAATACCTACTGTTTGTAGTCTCTACGAGCATTTTCTTAGAAACCTATCCTGCATTCTATAAAATATTGCTCGTGGAGAAGCCGTGTAAGACTGCATTTTGAGCCCGTGTATTTCATTGAAAACAATATTGAATCTTTATCACTTACCGGATCAATATACGAATACCTTAAAGTAATTTAAAACAGGATTTAGTAATTGGGAGCTAGAGCCCCAGACATTTCATCATTGAGTCCTATCAAATCCTATAAACTGTTGAGTCTCATTATTTTGTTGTTTTATGTTAGTTATGACTCGGTTGATAATGCCGTGGCGTAGGGTGTAATTTGTTCACAAACTAAAGAAAAATTGTCTACGGTTTCAACCAATTATTCCTACACATATATCATCATCATCAATAAACTTGGTTAAATTTCTCTTCAAAACATTGCCAATTGTTGTTCGTACTAGCTACTTTCTAGCAAGTTAGGCAAAAATTAAGCCGCAAATTTAAAATGTTCCCATATCGGTCATTTTCCGATTTCCCAATCTCTAATCGGATACAAATTCTTACCTCAGGATATCAAAAAAACAACGCTAATTCACATTATCTAATCTAAAAAACATGTCAACGGGGTCAAAATGCAGTATTTACGATTATTTTTTCTAATTTATTCTCCATTCATTTATTTTTTTCTTTAGGTTTTGAAAATTTTTAATTTTATTGCAGTAAATTATATTGAATTAAATTAAATCCACATATATGTAAATATGTTCTCTTTATCGTGAATACTTGTTTAACAAATTACTTTTTCCCTTCACAATGGAAGGAGGCTACAGTTATACCTATACCCAAAATACGTTCTCCTGATTCTCCTTGTGATTTCCGTTCAATATCTCTTTTATGTTATTTATCCAAAGTTTTGGACAAATTAATGTACTTTCAAGAAGTTAAATATGTTGAGGAACAGAACCTTATCTCTATCTGGCAATCAGGATTTCGCAAACATCACAGCTGTGAAACTGCTATGCTGAAAGTAACTACTAATATAAGAACGGCCTTAGACAACGACGATTTCACTGCTCTCGTTCTACTTGATTTTTCCAAATCTTTTGACAGAGTAAACCACCACCTCCTGCTTAGAAAACTGTGTTTTTCCTTTAATTTTAGCTCCACAGCTATACGTTTCATATATAGTTTCTTATCTGGTCGCACACAACGTGTTAAAATTAAAGATTCTTTGTCTGATCAATTGTTAGTCCCTCAAGGACTTCCCAAACGATCAATTCTTGTTCCATTATTGTTTAGTTTATTTATAAATGACATCTCATCCTCCATTAGTTCTTTCTTCCATCTATATTCGGACGATGTCCAACTTTATCTAAGCAGACCTATAGGGCTGATCGAAGACTGCATAGAAGGGATTAATTGTGATCTCGTTAATATTGCACTGTGGTCAGAAACTAACCTATTAACTCTAAACCCTAGCAAATCGCAAGCTATTTATTTTTTTAACAGGAGTTTACCCTCTAGCGAGGTTCCACCCATAACACTCAATGGATCTCAACTACCCATTGCAGATAAGGTTAAGAGTCTCGGCATAGTTGTAGGCTCATCAATGCAATGCTGTGATTTTGTCAAATCGATGCTGTGTAAGATCTATGGCGGTCTGCGAACACTACGACTTACGGCAGACTTCATCTCACCTGAAGTTCGTCTTAAACTTTTTAAAACACTGCTTTTACCCATTTTCACATATGGACGATGTATCTTCCCTAAACAATATAGCAATTGTGCCCGTAGAGTTAAGGTGGCGTTCAATGATTGCACCCGATTTGTGCTTAATCTAAGAAGGTCCGATCACATATCGCCATATAAAGATACTCGTATTTTACTGGGATGTTCTCAAACACCTATCTAAAAAGACGTGCACGTGCAATGACTTTCCTTTTTAAACTTCTAAGAAGTAGCTGTCCACCCTACTTACGCGAACATTTTAATTACACGACATCTCCGCGAAATCTCGACATCGTTATTCCAAGATTACAAAGGTTGGTGATGGAGAGATCTTTACCTGTCCAGAGTATTAGGCTATGGAATAGTCTTGCTAATCGTTTTCAAGCGATACAGTTTGTCTCGGAATTTAAACAACGTGTAACACAATGTTTATAACTTTGTTATTTATTTATTTATTTTTTCTCATACTAACGGTCCTGGAACAATGTTTATAACTGTAGTGACGTATCGTATGCATATTTTAATTTCTTAACCACTCTTAAAAGCCATATTGCTAGTTGCAGTTCTCTGACCACAAGAAAATCCATAGTTAAACTTAAACCTTGGTTATCTAATTATTTATTAAATAAAGTAACAACTAAAAATAAACTTAGAGTAAAGTGCAAGAAGAACCCAAGCAATGTGTTTCTCAAAATGAAATATAAGAAGATATGTGCTGATTTGAAAAAGGAAATACCAATTTGCCGTGACTCTTATTACCGTGCTCAATTTTATTCAGCTAGAGGTAATCTTAAGAAAGAGTGGAAAGTTGTAAATACCATTCTCAACAAAAAATCGTCCAATCAAAAAACTATTGTTCTACGTACTAACAATATGGAAATAACAAATACACATGAAATCGCTGACGCTTTTAATAGACATTTTTCAACTATCGGACTTAAACTACATACTGGACTTATTCAAAATTTATGTTCTCAATGTGCTGCTATTGGTGATGTAAACTGTAGAAGTTTTGTTTTTGACCCTATAACTCCCTTAGAGATTTTAAGGACGATTGGCAGTTTGAATAACTCAAATTCATGTGGTGTCGATGGTATTTCTAATGTTGTCCTAAAAAATATTGCATGTTTCATTGTGGATGTATTAGCTGATGTTTTTAATCGTAGTGTTTTTTCTGGTATTTTTCCTGAAGGACTAAAGTGTGCAGATGTTATTCCTTTGTTTAAAAAAGGCTCTCCAACTGAGATAGGAAATTATAGGCCGATTTCTCTTCTGCCCAGCATAAGTAAAGTGTTCGAAAAACTTATAAAAACTAGGTTAGTAAACTTTTTAGACAAGACTATGTTCTTTCACCCTACCCAATTCGGTTTTCAAAAGGGTAAATCAACCGAGGACGCACTTTTAAATTTTTGCTCTCAGATAATGTGCAACCTTGACAGTAGAAAATGTACAGCTGCGTTATTCATTGATATAACCAAAGCCTTCGACATGGTTGACCATAAAATTCTTTTAAGTAAACTGGAAAATGCAGGTGTGCGTGGTTTCATGCTTGAATGGTTTGATTCATATCTGAATTATAGATCACAGAGAGTAAAGTTGAATGAGACGAGAAGTGAGGTGCAATTAATCAGGCTTGGGGTACCACAAGGTTCAGTCTTGGGTCCCATTCTATTTTTAGTCTATATCAACTCACTCTTCCACCTCAATCTAAAAGGCTTACCTACTGCTTTTGCTGACGATGTTGGGTTATCGTATGACGTGAACAGTCCCTTAGATCTTATCGCTGACATAAATAGTGATGTACATATTCTTAGACAATGGTTCGCTGAACACAAACTTGTAATAAGTCCTAAGACTAAATTAATGTTCTTTAATCTATCTGCGTCCTTTAATCCAAAACCGGATATATACTTTCATGCACCGAATTGCAAAAAATTTAATTTATATCAATGTAAATGTGCAACCAGTGTGTTTGGTCAATTATTTTGTAATAGTGAAAATTGTGGTGATGGTTGTTTTTTGATAGAGAATGTAGACGATTTTATGTACTTAGGACTCTTAATTGACTCTAATATGAAATTTTCATCTCACACTACTGCATTGAAAAAGTACTTTATTTCCACACTTAGGCATTTCTATTACCTTCGTAACATATGTTCAACTAAGCTCCTAACCACAATTTATTATGGGCTTTTTAATTCTAAGCTTCAATACGGTATAAATTGCTGGGGAGGTGGCTATCAAAACAAAATTCAGCCATTGCTAGTCTTGCAAAAGAATGTTGTCCGGAAAATTTGTCGTAAACCTGCTAGGCATCCTAGTTTTCCTTTGTTTTGTCAATTAGGGATTCTTCCTGTTCGTCACTTATACTGTTTTAAGGTTCTAAAAGCGTTCTTTATGAAGTCTGGTAACCGAAACTTCCGTATAATCCCAAACTATAACCTACGAAATAACTCACTTAATATGTTACAAGTGCCAAACTATCGAACCACCGCATATAGAAATTCTTATTTAGTTATATGTAATCGTTTATTTAATGTCCTCCCGGAAGAAATCAGATGTGTTCACAAGTCCGAATATTTTCTTAAGCGCGTAAAGAATTGGCTCTTTTCTCATCATTATTATAGTCTAGACTCTCTTACTTCTAATATTTTGATTTAACTGTTGTCTCAACTTTTGATGTTAGTATATAGATTACAAAAATTGTGCATCCTTTATGAAGTGATAACAAATTGTTACCATGTTAAATGAATTAAATCTGCTGAAAATTGCTTTTTCTATATTTTTTTTGTTCAATACCCCACCCCATATGATTGTATTTTTCCTTTTGAAGTGGCATTCAACACTATTTGAACTCACTCTGAATAAAATATCGAATGCCACCAAATTTCTTTTACCTTACTTTGTAATTCCTTACATATTGAATTTTTATATGGATTTGTATTATATTATATTTATAAGTAATTTAAGAGAAATAAATATCAAAATCAATCAATGAAAAAAAAATCAATCAAAAAAAAATCTACTTTCCTCTTTTTGTCCTTTCTTCTTCCCGTATCTGTATTTCAGCGCGGACTCTGTCTGTCTTTCAGTCTTTGCTGCAATCCCGTATATTTTTCAGCCATGACACCAGCAATGTCATATGATTGACATCTGCAATCCATTGTATCAAGCCCATCAGCTTTTAGCTTACTTCAAATCATGTTAGAAATGCCTGCAGCTGTTTTGTTCTTTGTTTCGATAAAATCAATAAAAGATTCCACTAGCTAGTACTACTTTCTGATTTTCGATTTTAAGATAACGTAATACATACTTGACTGGTTTGATCTTTGTGTGATACATCTGGGATGCTATCGAATATAATCGAATAATATTTGGCCTTTCGAACTTGACAGAAAATTCGTTGACGAACGTTATCTCCTAAAATATTACTGAACTCGTTTTGAATTTGTGGTGACATATAAGTGATAGTTCTTCCACCCATTTTTATTCGTAAAATGTGTTCTCGAAGCACTGGATCGTAATTTCCGAGTAGGTGCACCAGTTCCAAAAAGTTGGTCCTATTTGTTTGTACTGGTAATTTCTTCTCTGTGGCCACGAAAAGCCAAATTCTGTTTCGCGAGGAAGTTAATAATATCGACCTTTCTAGTCGGAATTTCCTGCCACTTTGGCAACTATATTTTCCTGTCTTTTATCCATCGTCTCTCCTGTTCGAAGTCTGGCCTCTAACTCCATTTTCATTTGCAAACATTTTGATTGTGTTGGGGACTTGATTCATGCCTGTCTACTTTGGGATTTAGTTTTTGCCAGTTATTAATAACATCATATGAGCAAAACTGTGTTGCGTTGTTTTTGTCCGGAATTTCAAACAAACGGCAACAAAAGCAAAATAATGACGATTTAGAAGGAGAATAAGCCATCTAAGAACGTAATATTTTTTCGCCGTTTGTCAACGTGGGATAAAACCATTCTTTCATTAGCCGCCTCGTCCGCTCCTGTCGGTGACCCAGAAACCGTGTCGTTTACATGCTGCAGTACTTCTGGAGCCCGTTGCGCAAGTAGTAGTCTCATATTTCCATCTATATCATTAGGTCACTTTCATATATCATCTAAATTTTTAGCAGATTCCAATGCTTTCTCAGTCTCAGTGTCAATGTGTTCAATGAAAGAATTAGAGAAGCAAAACGTCTACGTCATACTCCTTCAAATCCGAAGATAATTACAACGCATTAGGGTGAGATGCTTATCAACTACGAAGATGCTCCATCGTTGAGCACCTACTCAAGAATATTATTCATACTTATTAGAGCACCTACTCTAAAGAGCATGCAGTCTGTTTAATGCATACCACCCAATGCAACCAAACCAAAAGTGTCATCGATGTTAATGTATGGTAAATCTCTCATTTGCTCCGTTATTATTTCCTATTTGTGTCAATACATAAACAGATTGCCTTACATAATTCTAAAACGAAATAGTGTCACCACAATGCAGTATTATTCAATGAAATCCACTCGAATGGATCCACTCAACCCACTTATAGCCAAGCCAAACCCAGAAATAAAATAAAATCCACTTCATAGCATTCCTGTGGAGAATAACTGTGAGAATCCCATTCACTAGGTTCTGCTGGCTGCCTGGCATGCAGCACCACAAGCAGCAGATTGCAATCTAAATTCAAAGCGATTTGCATAAATGAAGAAACGCGCATCACATACACTC
Source organism: Portevinia maculata (assembly GCA_949715645.1). Taxonomy (NCBI): domain Eukaryota; kingdom Metazoa; phylum Arthropoda; class Insecta; order Diptera; family Syrphidae; genus Portevinia; species Portevinia maculata. Next base: position 20,074,093 of record OX454525.1, read on the forward strand.
CTATATGGAATGATATACAAATAGTTATACAAAAATGTTGTGTACAAATACTCGTATTTTCAGAGGACATTCCGCAGGGATATTCTTTCTTTCTGTTTTGCACATCTCGAATATGCCGAATGTGTATGAAACGATTTTAATAACACTCGTCCACAAACCACCTCCAGCTCTAGCCCTATTCAAACTCAGTCACGCAATTCAAGGCAGCCAGCTTAGACAGATTGAGAGGGAATGTTAGCGTTGGGCGCCATTCTTTGAAAAACGATTCTCAAAATTATTCACAAAACTCCGAACTTCATTTCATAGTCGTACGACTCTGGCTAGGACTACGAACAGCAATACAGCTCCCTTCTTCGTTTAGAATTTTCCGCAGCTCCTTGCGAATATGCAAATCTTTGCTCTATGGATATGTGTCCCTAATTCCATGGTCATGACCCTCTCTCCAAACTTCGCTCTTGGATTCGTTAGCTTTGGCGCGGCAGCAGCTCCAGTAGCCGCTTCATCATGTGCTTTTGCAATGGCTCCCAGCTACGAAATACATAATAATGATGTTTAGTGCGCATCGTAAATCAAGGAAATTTATTTCGGTACAATCGGGTGAACGGAGGACCCGTACCGGATCATGATATCTGGTATCTGGGCTGAGCTGGCATTAGAACTGTTTCTTTGGCCCCTCCTGCTCTCAGCTACACAATGGCCACAATGCAATGGAGCGAGGATAATTTTTGAATGTTCCTGCGGGGGAGTGTTGCTTAGTGTGGAGAATTAAATAATTTACAATTTTAGTTGTATGTTCCTCTGAGAGAAGCCCGAATAAGATAACCGGGGTATAATTTGCATTTTTCTGTAGTTTCATTTGTGTTTTGTTGAGCAGAGGGGGCTGCTGTTTCAATCCGAACAACATGTTGAACGCCGCTGTTGTATACGTAGCTGCGAGTGGGTGGCAATCCCCGTTGTGTAGACGTTCATATAATTAGTGGATTGCATTGTTAAGATTAACTAGAACGGATTGTTGGTGTGTGTCCTTTTTGAATGAAGAACACTCTGGGGCTTGCATTTTAAGTGTGTGGATGTAGATAATAATTAAAACGAAAACTTGAAGATTGAATTGCAGCCCGAAAATGTCATTCGAAAGTTGGTCGTTTCGTTAGACTTTGAGAATAGGAAATTATTACTCAAATCTGGAGATGGGGATCATTGTTGTGCAAAGTTATTACATCCTTCCCATTCGGCATCCGATGATCTTAAAGGGGTTGTGTAGTCAGGAACATAAGCAAAAGTTGCATCAAGGAAAATGGTATTGTTTCTGCTTCAAATGCTTTGATTGGTGACGGAATCACTGCTTTCAATAAACTACCACGTTTTTTGAATGCCTTAACCCTCACACACTCTCATTCATGTACAAGAAATGCAGACTAAATTTATTTTTCAGAACAAATTTTAATTAACCATGCTTATTTCTATTCCTATCCGCTGAATGACTGGTGCAGTATCACGCAATACCTACCTGCACCTAATTACAATTTGCATTTATTTAATGGCTCTGACCTCACCGTGGACTACCGTCGCACCGGGCAACCGAAATCAAAATTAAATTTTATGTCCTAAACAAATAATAAAATTAACCGACGAAAAATTATCACAAAATCCAAATATTTAATCTCCACCAGTACCATGTGCGGTTTTTCCCACACCAATAAAAGTGCGCGATGCACATCATTTAATTGAGGATGAGTCTTTGTATATTTAATCAACAATGCAATATTCATTCAGACTCCTAGCAAACAGTGAAAAAAAATTAATGTTTGCTGTTAAAGTATCCACTACCATAAGCATTGCAACGTAGAGAGAGTGCTGAAATGGCTAGCATGAATTTGAACGTAAAAGTAATTAGTTAGTATAAATATATATATATAATATATATATATATAATATATATATATATAATAAAATATCTTTTGTTTTTAAATATAAATTACTCGGAGGTAAAGGATATTTTAAATGATGAATAACATCTGCAAGATACTGCTCTTAAATGTATTAAATTTAATTTTTAATTTATTATTTCAAATTTTCATAACACTTAGTCTTTAAGAGATATGTACTCGATAGATGGTAAATAAATAAATAAATAAATAAAAAAAAATGTTAATGAGCTTGTATAGGCAGGGTTGCTGTTGGGGGGATTATCGGGTGATTTTCGCACAATCTCCGGAACACCAGCTGCAGGCATGTGTTAGTGTGTACACTCTACATAGTACAAATATGGAACAGTATTTGAGGATCTATTCACAATAAAGAAATTTCGCCTTGATGTTGCTGTTGTATATTATGCATGTGATTTATGTACACATTGCTCATTTCGTTATTCCTCTTAGCTTAGAGCTAGACTTGGTAGGTATCTCCATCCACTATCACTCATTATCGCTCATGAATTTGCGCATTCTGGTAGTAACAGCTTTACTCTGAACTAACACAGCTTTTAATACCTTTTGCCTTAAATAAGAAATCTTTTCGGAGAGAAGATTTTAACAACGCAGGAGCATTCTTACTTCTTCTTAAATCCAAATCGATACTCACCATCTTTTCATCGATTTTCAGGCCGCATATGACAGCATTTATATAGACGAGCTATATAGTGCCCTGTCTAGTTTTGACATCCCTGCCAAACTTGTCAGATTATGCAGAATGACGATGGAGAACTCTCGTTGCTCCATAAAGGTCGGTAACAATCACACCGAGACCTTTGATAGCAAAAAAGGATATAGACAAGGTGATGCGCTCTCATGTGACTTCTTCAACATCATACTTGAGAAAATTGTGCGAAACTCGCAAACCTAAAAAACGGGCACGATTTTTCAAAATTCTGTGCAACTACTTGCATACGCTGACGATATTGACATCAGTGGGTGAACACAGCGTGCTGTCGCTGGTGCGTTTGCAAGTATAAGCACAGAAGCGGCAAAAATGGGTTTAGTGGTGAATGAGGGCAAAACCAAGTATATATGCTGTCAACAAGAAGGGACACACAACATCGACGAATCGGACAGAACGTCCCGATAGACAGCTACAACTTAGTTAGTTAGAGACTTTGTCTACCTTGGCTCCGCTATAAATTCTGAAAACGACATGACATCAGAAATCAAAAGAAGAATTACACTTGCCAATCGCTGTTTCTTTATCCTAGGAAGGCAATTGACTAGTAAGGCCTTGTCAAGAAACACAAAGGAGACTGTGTATAAGACCCTCATTATCCCGGTCCTCATGTGGTTGTTTCGAATTCGTCGAGTGATAATCGGGCCCGTTTGCATTGAGGGGCTTTGGAGGAGGAAATGTGACAGCGAATTCTACGAGCTGTACAGCGACATCGACCTGGTCAGAAAAGTACGAATCAGTCGACAAAGATGGCTAGGACATATTGAGCGAATGGACACCAACGCTCATTCTATTATTTCAAATAACGGTACCCACTATATGCTTTTTACAACACCGATTTTCTCAAAAACGGCTCTAACGATTTTGACCATTTTGAAATACAAAAAAATTGAGGTGAGCTTTATAAAATAGCGTACCTACACAGTTTTTCAAAAAATCAGTCGAATAACGATATCTTAAAATGGGAGACGTGATTTCAAAGACATTTAATATTTTACCATATCCAAATACAAACAAAAAATCTCTATAGATACATATTATGCAGACTTTCGAGAAAAAAATTTATAATTTTTTTATATGCAGTGACTTAAATTTTAAGAACATCAGTTTTCTTAAAAATATCTTAAATGATTTTGTCGTGTAACATCATTCAAAAACAAATAACAAACCATCAAACCGATATGCACTTCATTAAGACATGATGCCTTAGTAGAAGCAATAGTAAACATCTTCTGCCTTGCTATTCATATAAACGTAAACAATCAATCTCAATTATATCATTAAAGCTGTCAATGCATTTCGACATTATTAAATTTTGAAGTAGCACAATTTGTATAATGTTAAACTTCTCCAAGCAATCAATATGATTGAGTCGCAGGTAACATCATTAAATTTACTAATTAGAAATGCTATGTACAGGGTGGCGCACCAATTGTGCTACAATAAGAAATTCAAATATATTTTTTTTAATCAATGTATTTAATTTTTTTTTATTGTATAGAAAATTCAATTTTATTTTATATAACTAATTGTTTTTGAAGATGATAGACCGTAAATGACCTACATGCTCATCCACGCATATGCGACACTTGATCTGAATTTGAATTTATTCATTGCGGCCTGAAGGGTTGAGGTTGGGGTCGTTCAGTCCAATTCCTTGGTTTCATTTTGTACACCTCTTGATTGACATAACCCCATAAATAAAGTCTGGTGCAGTCAGGTCAGGTGAACTTGGGGGCATGCAGAGAGTGGAGTTTCTGGATATTAATTTGTTTGGCAATTTTCGTTGGAGCTCCGCCATAACCTGTCTGGCTATGTGTGCAGTTGCTCGATCTTGCTGGAACCAAATGCTGTTGAAACGGATACTTTTCGGCACAGTTCTCTGTAAAAAAAAACTCCTTCAACATCTTTGAATACCGGTCCCCATTGACAGTTACTGTTACACAATTTTCTTCAAAGAGGTATGGCCCCACAATGCACCTTTATGAAACTGCGCACCACACATTGACCCGTTCTGGATGCAGAACCGTCTCATGGAGTATTTCTGGATTATATTCTCTCCATATTTACATTGCCGTTTAAATCAAAATGGGCCTTATCAGACATAAACAAGCAATTTATCAAGCTGTTGTCTTCTTCGGTCATTTCAATTATTTTTTGGCAAAATTCCAGGCGAATCAAGAAGGTTTAACTTTCTTGCAATTTGGGCTTTGTACAGAATTAAGTTTAAGTCATCATGATTATCCGTTGCACTAACCGTCTGCTAACTCCAATTTGCGCCGATAAGTTTCGAGTCGAATCGCTTGGACTTGCCTGAATTGACAATGCTACAGCCGCGATTGTGTCTTGAACTCGAACATAGAAGTCTCGATGGTACGATCTTCGTGCGATGTTTCCAGATTCGGCAAACATGTTTACCAGCCTCATAATGGTCCATCTACTTTGGGGAGTGCCGCCAAACTTCCGCCTAAATTCCCTTTGGACGGAAATGAAGGACTGCAAAGCATGGTTCCCCTGCACTATCCAAATCCTCTTTTCAATATCCCAAGCATCCATTTGAATAAATCTAAATAGTAACTTGCCAAATAAAAAAAAATAAGGCGATTACTCAAACAGAAAACAGTTATTACGTTTTGTTATTGCAGCATCCTGTATTGTATAGAAACAGTTTAGAGATATTAAGTGGGGATAGCCCAAATAGTTTGCCCAAATTTGCAGGTGGCAATGGTGCGATGGTAGTGTATTCACTAAAGTGATTGGCAGGTCGTGCGTTCGAATCCCGACCAGGGCCATGATTTTTATAAATTGAATACACACAACAAAAACTGATCTCCCTAAAGCAATTTAGGTGCCACCTGTTGAGAAAAAAAAAATCCCATCGCACCAAACTTCTTTCCTATCCTTCTATTCTTTCAGTAAGTAGCACCCAAAAATAGGCAATGAATTGCTGGGAGCTACTTGCGCAACAAACTAAATGCCTGCGCTGTGGTTTTACCATTATAAGGGTACTGGTCACTACAGAAAAAAGAAATCCCTTTAGCGCACGCAAATTATAAAAAAAAAAAAAGTTTGTCGTAATTATAAAAGCTGTAAGAATTGTAAATAAAAGCCAGCTTTACTTAAACCTCTTGTATCAGTCAACGTTACAATTCAAACGCGAAAGAGAGGCAGAACTAAAAACTCCACGATCACACAAATCCCTTTGCTTTTCTTACCTATTTCCGGCCTCTGCTATAAGTATTATGGTTAAATTTAAAGATGTGTTTTTTGTTGATTACCAATGATTTGCAAACATAATAATTGTAGTCGCGTTTTATTGGGAAATTATCTCAAGCTGAGTACACTCGACTAGTTTCTTCAAATACTTTTTTTATGGGTGATTCGTTATATGCTGCTACAAATTGGATAGTGCCGCCTTTTGAAGATTATGTCTAACTTACTGATCAGCAAAAATCTTCCAATCATATATCCTCATCTACATTGATGGTGGTTGAAAATGCATTCGGTTTGCTGAAGGGAAAGCTTAGGAGAATAAAAAAGTTTACTGAACAACGAAACCTGAATTGAATCAAAAACATAGGGGCGGGCTACAGTCCGCTTGGGCGAACTGTTCGATACCCTATTCTTATTCCTATATCTCATAAGTGGGCGTGACAAAAATTTAAAGGATTTTATCGAAAAAACTAAGCTTTTGTAAATAAAAACGCTCCCTAGCTCAAACTTTGGTTTTTCAATAAAATTGTTTTATTTAATTGTGGGCGTGTCAGTAGGCGGATTTAAAAAAATTTAAGTATGAGCATAAAGGGCACCTAGAGAGTATATACTATAAATTTCAGCTCCCTAGCTCAAACTTTGGACTTTAAAAAATAAAAAAAAAATAATTGTGGGCGTGTCAGTAGGCGGATTTTGAAAATATTTACACATGAGCATAAAGGGCCACTAGAGAGTATATATTAAAAATTTCAGCTCCCTAGCTCAAATTTTGGTTTTTCAAAAAAAATATTTTATTTAATTGTGGGCGTGTCAGTGGGCGGATTTTGAAAATTTTATGTCCCAAGCAGTTTTATGGGCCAAAGATCATATATAAAAAATTTCAGCTTTCTAGCTCAAAATTCAATTTTTCCCAAAATTTGTTTTATTTAATTGTGGGCGTGTCAGTGGGCGGATTTTGAAAATTTTATGTCCCAATCAGTTTTATGGGCCATAGATCATATATAAAAAATTTCAGCTCTCTAGCACAAAATTCGATTTTTTCCAAAATTTTGTTTTTTTGAGTTTGTGGGCGTGTCTGTGGGCGGATTTCAAAAATTCTTAAACTTGATTATTTCGGGACCCTAGAGAGTATATGGTTAAAATTTCAGCTCTCTAGGTCCAGTTTAAAGGCCTAATTTTTGCCGACGGACGGACGGACGGACGGACATGGCTAGATCGACATTACTATCGATGCTGATCATAAATATAGTAACTTTTAGGGGTCTACGGGCAATATTAAGGTATGTTACAAACTATGCGTCAAAATTAATATACCCCTAGAATAGGGTATAAAAACTATGGTAAGTTCTTGAATCTTACACAATGTTTGCATTTTCAATTCTGATAACATTGCATTGGATCGGGAAACAACCCCCGGAAGACAAAACTCGGAGCAGAAAAAAGTTCACCAGGAAATCGTCGTCAAATAATGTTTACTTACCTTTCAACGAAATATACTTGAATTGAAAAAAAGAAATACAAATAAAAACTGCAAATTTTAATATTGTTTCCTTTCATTTATTTATTTATTCAAATATTTCTTATTATCCAGCGTGGCTCTAAATCGCATCCAATTGTAATATTCTATCCAACAAAAATTGTCAGTACAGGCCTTATGGAGGAGATTTTTTTCTTCCAGTGGTGCCTGTAGATACTCTCACGGCACTTAAATGCAAGAATTGCCACTGAAATAAAAACCAAAGCACTGGCATACCAAGGAATTGTTGTTGTAATTTTTCTAAAATTCACATACAACCCACCACGACCAGTCTCCCACACAGCCGAATGGGAATGAACATGATCGTCTTGTGTTCGCTTGCTATTATCATCCACCAAAATAAGCAGTGTGTGTGACTGAAGCACATTAGAACAGTATTACCATCTCTACAATGAAGCATATTATTAAACGTTTTTCTATGGAATTTGTCAAAGAACTTTCGGTTTTAGTGCTTTTGAGAACGAATGACGCCTGTTTTGCCCATGAATACGGGAATTCCCAAAAGGAAGATCTCAAGTTAGGTAGGGATTCAATCATACAATGGGTTGCTTGAAATCTTTAAACGTTATAAAGTCAAGTATGAAACATACGTCGTGGATGAAATGGCTCAAAATGCGGGACATAAAGTGCTTCGCTTGCCGCCTTATCACCGTGACCTTAATCCAATAGAATGTATTTTGGCTCAAGTTAAAGGGTTTGTTGCAAGCCAAAACAAGTCATTTAAAATGGGTGAAATAAGAGACTTACTAACGACAGCACTTACAAGGGTTGACAAGGAAAAATATGTATACAAATATGTGGGAAATGGATTTTTTTTGCCGAGGAAGCAGTTGAAAGGTTAATAATAGACCTAAATAACGAGAGCAGTAGAAGTAATTACTCATCGGATTAGTTGAGTAGTGATATTAGAAATTAGTATTTTATGTTTTACAATATTTATAATGAATAAATTGGATTACAGTGATATATTTTTCAGTTAGATTTTTTTTTTGTATTACGAAATTTATATATTTTGTTGCTCTACTGGAGATACCCTTAAAAAAACGCGCTTATTATTATCTTACCATAAAAGGAAAAAGATAAACGGAATTTATTTCGTTCCGCAATATTTTTCTTTTAAATTGGAAGATGGTAGCCCTAATAGAATTGCTCTCTGAGTTATGGCGAATCACCATACACACTACGACAACCCTGTGAGAGCTTTAAAGAGCGTCTGATTTATGTAAGTCATTGCAACCAGACTGAGAGACAAACATCCTATCTTCCCTGTACTGACAATTTTTGTTGGATAGAGTATAGTGAAATCTTCGATCCCTCGACCACTGATTACTCTTGTTATGGGGTACTATGTCGGTGATGTATAAAGAGCGTTCTTTGTCTAAAAAGCCAGAGAGGCGCATTTCCTTGGAGCATAGTACTTTTTCTTACTTTCTAAATAAATTGTGGAGGTCACCTTCCGTGGATGTAGGACGTAGACTGTAGACACTACATCGTACTGGCATCTGATATGGGCACCAATGAGTTTTAAGGACAAATAATGTAAATATGATGATCGGTTATGGCGGACCGTGAAACAGCGCTGTAACTCCAGCCGTCCACTTCACATTGTTGCAATTTAAGATAGCGTTGTTCATTCAAAACAACTAAAAAAAATATATGTTTTTTTTTGTTTGGTTTATTGTCCCAGGAAAGAAGAATATATTTTCTATGAAGATGTATGTTTTCAGCAAAGGGTTAGAATGAATGAAGGAGGTACATTGTATATCCGTATGACTTCTGGCTCCCTCATATTTCAGACCTTTTTTTTAAAAAAATTCTGGCTCGCCAAGGCGATTAAATATGTGGCACTTCGACCTAAAAAAGATCTTTTGTGCCGTGTGGGCCAGAAAAATTTAGACTAGTAGAGTTTCCACTTTCCCTGTAAAGCGGACAATTCTACTAGTAGAAGAATTCTTTATGTCCTCAGGGCACATTTGTTCCCTGAAAAAGATCTTCTTTCTAATTCCGTTTAGGGCCGGACATTCACATAAAATGTGTTCAGCTAACTCGTCCTCTTCAAGACAGAGTCGGCACTCAGGAGAGTCTACTATTTTCATTTTGTGTAGATGATATCTTAAACCATGGTGGCCAGTAAGGTAACCTACTAAGTTCTTGATATCATGCCTGCTTAGGTTTAGGCATTTGCTGGCATTTTTATTGAAAGGCCGAACGGGTTGTTTGGTCTGATGGATACATTTTCTGTATTCAGAGCTTTTTATTGCTGCCGTTGCTGCTGATCTACGAGTGCAGCAGAAGGGTTCGGGACCTATGAAGGGTGTTTCCGAACCTTTTCTGGCCAGTTCGTCGGCCTTTTCGTTACCTTCCACCCCGACATGACCCGGAACCCACCATAGCTTGGTCTTGTTACTTGTTCCGAGTGCCTGTACGGTGTTGAAGCAGTACATGACTGATTTGGAGTCAATCGTATGCGAGCTAAGGGCGTTTATAGCTGCTTGACTATCCGTGAATATATGGATGGTTGCACCTTTTATGCCAGATAGATTTATGTGGCTAGCGCATTCTTGAATGGCGTGGAGCTCTGCTTGAAATACGCTGGGACTTTTCCCCATGGGTATCGTAAAGCATTTGTTTGGTCCGTATATTCCCGCTCCTAACCCCGCTTCCATTTTAGAACCATCAGTATAACACTTTATGACGTTGTGGCTGTTAGGTGGGTTATGACTAACCCATGCTTCTCTCTTGGGGATCTCCGTGGAGAACCGCTTGTTGAAGCATAGTGTTTTATGAATGCGGTCTGTGACCGCGCAGTTCATGTTGAGTTCTGGCAGTTCATCAAGAAGTGTCTTAAGTTCCGGATGATCGTTAAGACTTATCTCGTTAACTAACTGTATTTGACTTATTGCACTGCGGATCGCCACTTTTTGAATGTATATGTGGAGAGGTGTAATACCTGTTATTGCCTCTATGGCAGCCGTTGGACAGGTTCGCATGGCTCCGGAGATGCCAAGGCACGCAAGCCGTTGTACCTTTTTGAGCTTCTCTATTGCGACCTTTTGTGTGGATTTTGTCCACCATACAATGGAGGCGTATGTTATAATTTGTCTTATCATCACTGTGTAGATCCAGTGGACAATCTTTGGAGAGATTCCCCAGGTTCTGCCATATGTGCGTCGACAGGCCCATAAAGCTCAGTTAGCTTTAGTGATTTTGTTGTTGATGTGAGAGTTCCAGTTTAGTCTTTTGTCCAGGATTACTCCAAGATATTTGACTTCGTCGGAATACTCAATGGTCGTGCCATTTAGTGAAATCTGGGCTAAGCTGAGATTTCTTCTTTTTGTGAAAGGAACTATGATAGCTTTACTGGGGTTTATGGAGAGATTTTCCTTGACGCACCAGTCTATAGCTATCTTAAGGGCGTTTTGCATACGTAAAGTAACTACGTTTGATTCTTTGCTCCCAGTAATGACGACCAAGTCATCGGCTGCAATTGGCAACGCTGGAGTGGAATAATAGGGTATTTATGTCGTAGCCTAAATTACTTAATTTTTGAAGTAGGTCATATATGACCAAAGACCACAGGAGGGGTGATAAAACTCCTCCTTGTGGACAGCCTTTTATAGCTGATACTGATACTGAAGTCTGTCCTGACGAAGCAGTGATTTTCCGACTTTCGAGCATCGCTTTTATCCAGTTTATGGTGGGAAAGTCTACCTTTCGGTGAATTAAAGCATTTGATATTGAATCATAACCGGTGTTATCAAAAGCACCCTCTATGTCAAGAAAAGCGCATAGTGCAATTTCTTTGCAACGGTAGGCGTTGTTTCTGTGATTTGTTAGTTTTAACAGTGCGCCTTCCGTTGATTTGCCTTTTTGATACGCATATTGACAGGGGTGTAGAGGCATGCTAATAGTTACGCATTCTCTGATATGAACGTCAATTATTCTTTCCATTGTTTTCAGGAAAAACGATGTCAAGCTTATAGGACGATAGGATTTAGGTAGTTCACTAGGTTTGTTACCTGGTTTGGGGATAAACTTGCAGCAAGGTTGTGAGAGTTTCTTCCCGGTCGCTTGTGATTGTTCCATCAGGTTTGATGAGCAATCCCATGCAGTTTGAAGGATCTGTTGAAAGTGCTCTCTGGAGCCGCGCCACTGCTGTTAGTTTTTCCAGCTTTTCGCAGTTTGCGCGCCATGAGGCCCTTTTAGATCTTCGCAACTCTTGGTTGTATTTGGTTAACAGGGATCGATATTGATCCCATACGCCGGTGCGTTTCGATTTATTGAATTGTTCTCTCACCTTCTTGCGGATAGTTTCCAGGTTTTCATTCCACCATGGTACGCTTCTTTTTACCACGGTGTGCTTTACCTTACAACTACTCCTAAAGGATGAGATAATGATGTCGTTAGAACTCTCCACGTTCTGGTGGTGAGTTCTTTATTCTGGCCATCTAGAATTGCCAGTATTCTCTCATTCGCTACTCCGGTACTATGTGGGAAGAAGGTTCTGACGATATGTGGTTTCGGGAAAAGTTCTTCCCCCACAAGCGTCACTTCCATCCCGCATTTCTCTTTGAGCTTCGCGAAGTTTGTTTTCATCCACTCTGCAGTGGTAGCGTCCGCACATACGATCATTAGCCATCCGGCTTTGAAAGTTGTACCGCGGAAGGCTGGTTTGGTCCCCTCATCACGTTGTTCGATGGTGATGTCCATAATCCTCTCCTGAATCTGAGCCATTTGCTCATTACTGAAAGGATTGCGATCCAGATCGACAGGTACTACACCCAGTCTTACAAAGCTCGCTATACCTCTATAGGAGACTTTGTCGACGGCTGTATTTCCTGTGCGAGCTCGTTTCGCTTCGGATTGGGGCGGCGTATTGTCCTCGGATCTTGTACGCTTCACCTCGGAGCCTAGGTCGACCTCTGTCGACAGAGCAAGTATTCTGGCCTGCTCTACGTTTTTTCCCTTTTTCAGCGCGCGCTTAAAACGGCGCTGTTCGGATGGTGTGAATTTGACGCGCTTAGACTCAGTCTGTGCAGTTATGCCAGAGGTCTCCGGCGCGCCTGTATTCATGGGATGCACTTCATCCGAGAGTATGCTAACATTGCATAGCGTGCTGGATTCAGAGATATCGTCACTAAGAACAGACAAGTTCTCTTCTAAGCTTCTCATCTCCGAATCCGTAGTTTGTGACCCTTCCTGATTGGCAGGTGTCACGTCATTTACGACAGGGTGTTCTAAAACATCCCCAGTTGGTAAAGCAGGGTGTTCTGAAACATCCCTAGTTGATGATGCAGTTGTAGAGGCATCATTCTCTATTTGTTTTTTGTTAAACGGATCTATTTTGATTCCCACGAGTAAACGGGAAAGAAAGGTCGCCCGTGGTCTACCCGTATAACCACAGGAAGGCTATCTTGAAATAGGAGGTCGCCTAGTATCCGAAGTTCGCTGCTATCGACTAAGAATCCCTTAGCCATGCATCTCTCGGCGCTAGCTGTTCCACCTTAGATTTGGGGATTTGTTGTCGGGGTTGTCTCCCCGGGCATTGCCGAAAAGTTGTAAGTAAGGAGGGGGGGGGGGGGGCAAAAGGGGAAGGGGCAGATGGGGTATGTAAGGGTGGGGTAGGAGCGGACGTGAAGTCCTGGTCAGTTCTTGGTTGACGCTCATCAGACGGCCTGGCCCTTACAAGCCCGATGACTCTTTACGTCGGAAGCCTCCGCACCGGCACCATCGAATTTGTTTGCGGTGATGGTGCGCACGTCAAGGTGACTGACCCCGCTAAGAGGATGTTTCAGACCTATTCATCTCTAAAAATTTGCCACAAATTAACATTATATAAATCGAATAAAAATGAAGTCACTTAAATCGTTTGCGAACTCGACCGAGCGGCCGTAACCATTGATGTGGACTGACTACTTTTCGACTCAACCACCAACTTCACTCGATCGCGCTGCATGCAGACCTATCCCTACTCTATTTAAACTAATTGAGTGATCGGGATTTTACCACTCCTTACAGTAGGTCCCTAAATTTAGCCCACTGTGGGTTAACAATTCGGCCATCCGACGCATCACTGCCCTCAGTGAGTTTCATCTAAGATTTTTTTTTTTCATTATTAATAAAATGTGCACTATGACAGACTTAAAATTCCTTCTTTTCACAATCCTAACAAGATTAAATAAGTTCAAAAGTCTAAACTCTAAACAGCCTAAATAAGTTAAATTTTAAACTCGGCCTACATAAATTATACCTCGGCATGATCACAGCCCAAATAATTCTAGTTTAACCTTGGCATGATCACAGCCAAGAAAACAATCTTCACTCGGCATGATCACAGCCTTCGAACGTCTAAGGTTGGCATGATCACAGCCTAGGTGATTTAAATTTTACCTTGGCATGATCACAGCCAATAACATCTTTTTATGCGGCATGATCACAGCCTACATAAGTCTTACATTAGCATGATCACAGCTAATAACAACTCTTCACTCGGCATGATCACAGCTTACATAAGTCTTACCTCAGCATGATCACAGCCTACATAAGTCTTACCTTAGCATGATCACAGCTAATAACAACTCTTCACTCGGCATGATCACAGCTTACATAAGTCTTACCTCAGCATGATCACAGCCAATAACCACTCTTTACACGGCATGATCACAGCCGTTCTTACCCATCTGGATTCTATACTATCTATAAATCAATAGAATTGACCCAACAATCCATACTTGCCATTAACTTGAAATGGATACTTCTCGCTTTCTTTGCCAGATTACCTGTCATCATTCTTCTCCACTTGATGATAATTGTTAAACAAGCAATGTCCACCAAGAATAAAATAAACAGAATAGCACAAAATTATATTTTTTTTTTTCATTTGGGTTTCTTTTAATAAATGACTATCAAAAAAATATAAACGACAAGACATAAACGAAAAGGAGCAGAACTTCAAAGAACAATTTTCATTTGTTAATCAGTCTTAGAACCGTTACTTAGATCTTTCTCCCCGTCTAAACCATTTAGATCACAATCTTCCAAGGAGCACCAGGGCTTCAGACGATCTGCAGAATGGACGGCCTCATACGGTTTCGTTGACACTTATGTTGATGATGAATCTCCTATCAAATACCTATCATTTGGCAGAATACACTTGACTTCATACGGCCCCTTAAATCGTGGTAGAAGCTTTCTTGACTGGCCAATAGTGGTATTAGCTTGATATTTCTGAGGTTCAAGGTGCGTTAAATTATACTTTTCGGCTTGCTTTGTCTGCAGCGTGTCGACTCGGAACTTGACTTGTTCTCGCAATGTAGCCAATGGGACATTCTCGTCTTCATCGTCGGTGTCGTCTCCTTGCAAAGCTATGCTCAGCTCGTTACTCAATGAATTCTTGGGTTTGAAAGCGAATAAGATTTCTTGCGGTGTTTGGTTGGTTATGCGATGCTTTAGGCAATTTAATCCCCATTGAATCGCAGGGAGATGGGCATCCCAATCTCTTCCATCCGGTTTAACTGTCATTGTAGATATAGCGGTTCCTACAGTGCGAAAATAACGTTCAATCTGCCCATTAGCACGAGGGGTACAAACTGCGGTAGTAATGTGTTGAATTCCGTTTTCCTTACAGTAACTGTTAAATAATTTTGAGGTGTACGATGTTCCCTTGTCCGAAATAATACGGGATGGTGTCCCAAAAAATTGTGTGAGGTCTGCCAAAACTCGAACAACTGCTTTAGATGTGGTATCTTTCACAGCTCGAAGAATTACAAATTTGCTGAAAGAATCAATTATGCCCAAAACGTACAGGTTGCCCTTTGAACTTTTCACATATGGCCCAAGGTGATCGATGTGTATGGTGTAGAATGGAACTGGATGTTTCTCGATCGGATGAATTTGGTACCTCGATTCATCTTTTGAACGTTTGCTGTATAAGCAAGGAACACAACTGGAAAGATATTTCCCTACAATGTTTCGCATTTTCGGAAACCAATAATGTTTTTTAATGTGTTCGATGATAGGGTCTATACCACAATGGCCTATATCGTCATGTGAAGTTCTGATGATCCTCCAGCGAACACCGTGTGATATGACAAAACGTGGTCCATCAGGTGTTATTTTAAAAAGACGGCCAGACCTTAAACAATACTCTTTCTGAAGGGATATTGTCTAACATGCTTAATTTCAGTAGGCACGGGAAATGATTTGACTGCTTCCGCCTTATAACTTCCAGGCCTAATCCCCTCGCCACTGATTTCGTGGCCCAAATAGGACATTTGTTTCAAAAAGAATTTGCCTTTGGACAAATTTAAAGTAAGATTAAATTCTTTCAACACACTTAAAAGTTTTTCGAGAGCTAAGAAAATGGAGTTAAAGTCCTTGCCAAAAAGGACAATGTCGTCCATATACACTAAAATATTTTCAAATCTCACACGTCGCATTACTAAATCTAAAAGTCTCATAAAAGTCGCCGGTGCATTGGTTAGACCAAAGGGTACGCGTTCGAATTGATAATGACCGTGTGGTGTGATGAAGGCGGTCAAGTGTATAGATCCTTCGCAAACTGGTACCTGATAATACCCACTCATCATGTCGAGGACAACAAAAATCTTACCATCAGGTATTTGATTGATTTGTTCTTCAATATTAGGAGTGGGAACATTTTCACGCACGGTTATATCGTTCAAACGCCTGTAATCAACGCACATTCTAAAGGTCCCGTTCTTCTTTTTTACAAGCAATGCTGGGCTAACATATTCTGAGAAAGAATCTTCAATAATGTCATTTTCAAGCAATTCAGTAATAATTTTTTTGAGTTCCGCTGATTCATTACAGGCAACGCGATAGGGTTTATACCTAATAATTGTGTTTACCTTTAAATTTATTTGCATTTTTATCAAATCAGTCTTCCATAGCTCTCCTAGTGAAGTCGCGAAACAGTCCCGATATTTATTCAAAAGATTTACAAGTTTTCCAGCCACCTCTATATTCAAATTTTCACCGAGGTCTACGTCTGTAATTCTAATAGGTAATTTGTTCGTAGAATGGGCGGCTGAACTTAAAGCTAGTCACATTGGAGGTTCTATATTTTTTATTTCGAGAGAACCGAATTCTTTTATAACCCGAACGCGAGGAGAATCGAGGAAGTTTCTTCCTAAAATCATCGGAACGTCCTGCGTATATATATCAATAGGCATAGTGACTTCCCCGACTGTCACTGTTTGGTTAGGTTTTGCCATAGAGTTTGCGAATCCTCCTCCAAACCCATTTAGTGTCACATTGCAATATTCTCGTCTAAAATTTTTTAAGTTCGCTTCATTAAGTTTTAAAGTTGAACAATCTGCCCCGAGATCTAAGAATGCCGTGACAGTAAAATCACCCACTTTAATTTCCTTCAACAATCCACCTTCATCCCGATTATGCAAAAGACGCCGTATTTTGTTTGGTGGCCCATTTAGTAATGCTAAAGGGCTCCGTTTTATTGCACGGCAATTGCGCGCAAAATGTCCAGGTTCCTGACATTTGAAACACAACTGCTGTAGTGATTGGTTGGAGTTCACCTTAGGAAGATTTTTATTTTTGCAATCGCGAGCATAATGACCGGGAGTTCTGCACCTATAACAGACTATCTGATGTTCCTTTACATATCCCCGATTAGCTTTCAATGGTCCCACATTTTGTTTTTCACTTGACCTAGCCGAAAACCTCTGAACCACTTGATTATTGGCGGCGGCACCTTCAAATTTCCCACGGCTAATAGCTTGTGTCCGAATTTTTGACAGCGACTTTAAAAGTTCTAGCAAATCGCCAATTGAGGCAGATTTTGCCATTGTAAGATTGTCTATTAATGCTCGGTCTCCCAAGCCCGAAATAATAAAATTAATTATTGGTTTTGTTCCGAACTTATCCTGTCTGCCCAGAGCGAGCATTGAGTATACACAATTTTTATAGCTCTCCTCTGGTTTTCGCCTCTCCATAATGCTTACAAGCGCATCAGACTCATCAGACAAGGAGGGGAAATCAGTCACCAAGTTGGTTTTAAACTGAGTCCAACTAGTAATCTGTCCTCTCTGCGCCGTCAACCACTGTGCTGCAGCCTCGTCCATTCTTAAAGAGGCGTAAAATAACGTGGATCGATCATCCCAGTTATAAAGATGACTGAGATTGTCCAACATTTTCACCCACTCACTCGCGTTTAAACCGGTACTAGACGAAGGGTTGAAACTCGGAATAATTTTTTGAATTTCCTCACTGCCAAGTCGTATTGATGAGGAACCCGCCTGATTTCCCGAAAAATCAACCGACGACCCCGCACTCTGGCCTCGACGAATGATAGCCATTTCTTTCTCAAGTGCCGTATTCCGTTTTCTTAATTCGTCTATTTCCTGCTTTCAGCGACTCATTATGATAAATGCGCAGTAACTACCACCAACGCACGCCGTTCACTTCAGAAATATACATGAACACGTACTCAGGATCTTTATAGTGGAAAGTTCACGATGTACCACACACTCAATTTTTTTTATCGACACATATGAAACAAAAACTCAGAATCTCTTTGTGTGAGTTTTACAACTAACGGTCGGCAACGCGAGGACGCAACACTGCAACGATCACAATTATTACTGTAACTGGAAATTTTTTTTTTATAACTTATATTTCAATTTCCACGACCGCCCAAGTATGACACTTGTGCATCTCCTCCAATAACCAATAACTGCTGGGATTAACAATCCCACTTCTGATAATTATAAAACTTAAATCGTTTGCGAACTCGACCGAGCGACCGTAAACATTGATGTGGACTGTAGAGCTGTGTCAATCGTGATTGATTCGATCTTTTTGACCCGATCACAATAAAGCATTGGTGATTGCAATCACAATGCCCGAAGTCAATCGTTCATCGAGTCAATACTTTTGTTCTGTTCTGACTAATTCATTTCTTTATTACTGATTTCTTATCTACTGAACCAATAAATGTGTTAATATATCAAAATATTTTTATTTATTTCGGCTTATTTCGTTTTACCAACACATATTTGTTCTACAAAAATATCGCTTCTGTGCAATAACCTCGATTTCCTAATTATTCAAAGGCGTTTTGGTATTTTTGAGTGTATTCACTCTTACAATCCATTCGAATGTATTTGTCTCTATCGAAACTAAATTGAACGAATGATTGGGGTTTTTGATCGTATTGAAATTGAATTTAGCAATACAATACTCCCATGTCCCATCTGTCATTGATTGATTGAATGATTGATTGAAATGACCGAATCATTGTTTCAACCAATACTTGAACGATTCGATCATTAAATTTGAACGATTGACACAGCTCTAGTGGACTGACTACTTTTCGACTCAACCACCAACTTCACTCGATCGAGCTGCATGCAGACCTATCCCTACTCTATTTAAACTAATTGAGTGATCGAGATTTTACCACTCCTTACAGTAGGTCCCTAAAGTTAGCCCACTGTTGGTTAACAATTAATACATTATTCTGATTTCTGCTGCCAATATTTTAAGTTTTAGCGCCTATCCTCGGAGACGATGCTTCTGTAATAAAAGGAGGTGTTAACTTTCTCGTCCAACTCAGAGCTTTTAAGTAAATTTTCATATTCCGCCTTCTGAAGGCAGAATCCACGAACTACATCTCTGCATTTCTTAGCTCATCCCAATTGTAATGCCTTCATCCGTTTCCTTTGCAAAAATATTGAAGGATTTAACCGATTTCCATTCCATTATTTACACAAAACAAGAAAACAGCTTGAGAAACTTCGAAATGCCCCGTAAGCCAATACCCACAATTTATTTCCAATACCAGCTCTACCAACTCATTCAGTTGCCCTTTAAACATAATTAGCTAGAGCCTCCCACCATTATCTGTTAACGCTGTCACATTTCGCTAATGACTTCCATATACACGCACGAATTTAGTGCATCACCATCCATTTAGCATATTCGATAGCAGGAAATATGCACCTTCCACTGATATGCATATTGCAACGCAAATTAGCCATTAAACTCAAGTACAAACACACAACATGCGATTTAGGTCAGAAGCATTCGCAAAACAGTCGGAAAATGCATCTGTGTGCAACTCATTTGATTTAAGTTACGTAATCGATGACCGACCCACTGTTCAATTATTATTTGTATTAGCTGACATTATACGTATGACTTATTGATTGGCGATGCCATCCTGAAATAGGCGCATTTCACATTCAGATATGTATTTTGGCGATCCAGATCCAGATCCTGTCTCAGAATTCCCATTAAACGACGACAATATGGGCCTCCTCGACTAAGAAGGAAACCGAAAAGTGTCTTTAAGGATTAACACGTAATTCCTTAATTTATATTCGCACTAAATCCAGCATTACGAACTACCACACTAATCCTTGCCACAGTGAAACACCGTTGTCGTCATCACAAAAAAAAAACAAAGACGCAGAAACTCTTTGTTCTAGGCATGCGGCTTAGGGGAGCAAAAAAAGGACATCACACTATATCTCCTATACAGCAGGTACTTAGCACTAAGAGTGATGACATCCGTTGCTATAAGTATAACAAATGTCTGCTGCCACATCCAATACTGGTACTGGCACCACTCCTACGAATGATCGCACCTTACCCTTGTCGTTGCCGACACACAAAAACCTCAAACTCATTAGGCTTCCAAATTAAAACAATTCCACGCAGAATAAAGAAGAAATGCACACAACCAAATGTAAGGCGTTGTCGTCTTCGTAGTCATCATTGGTAAGCAGGAGATAGATCCTTAAATATTATTCCTGCTCCAACAAGGATAAATTCGCTTAATGTGGTTCCAGGACCCATTATTTGCACAGCCAACTTCCTATAGTCGTCAACTAAAATTAAAGCAGGTAATTTAGACGCCACTTTTAAGGTTAGCACACATTAAGTGGGTTGTGTGACAGTGGGGGTGAGTTGTATTATACTTACTACTGATTTAAGAGCGTTGCTTTTTTTCTTTTTTTTCTTCTTGTTCCCAGCAGATTTCTTCTTCGTTTTTCGATGCCGAAGAAATGTTAAATTGCCTCGAATATTATGTAGGCTCGTTGTTGTTCTGTGCTTGGCAATCTGTAATAATTCGTAGGCTCGTGAAGCATTACTACAGAAATCCTTTCAAATTTAATTAGGGTTAAACACAGTGACGAAGGGTTGAGCATTAAAGAGTGAGATATTGGGTGGGAGTTGTACTTGTTAAATTTCGAAAAAGTTAATTGGGTTGGCAGGAGTCACCCCCAGGGGTCAATTTGAATTTGGTCCAAATTTATTTGAACCAATTTCCTTCATTTCGTAAGAAAGGCAGGAAAAGATGTTGACTGTGCAAAAAAGGAAAAGATGTTAGGTGTCATTATCACATTGGGTGGGGTTATGAGAAAAACTCCGAGCAAATTTTTAAGATATAATACCTGTTATACTAAGGGTCCTGGGAAAAAAACGGCCCCAGTTCACTTAAACAGCGATTCCAAGAAAAACGAAAATTATAAGTTTACTTATCAATAAAACGCTAAAATCAAAGGTAAATGAATTTAAGGAAACATTTTTTTTGTCAAACAAAATGTGCTTAATTATAAAACATAAATTCATTTTGATTTTATTTCTACACTTGTATACATTCCCGCTCAATAGGTTCAATAAATTCTGTTTTGTAATGTGTCTTCTCTCTCAGTCTATTGCATATATATTTACTTTTTTTACATGCTTTGAACCTTCATTTGTTTGCACATAACTTAGAAAAGAAAAAAAACGCGTTGGATTCAAGGACAATGATTTCAGTTTGTGATCTTTAGCGATAATTTATCGACGTAAATTTTTTTTCTTGTTTTAATTGAAATTAAGTTCCGCTGTTTTTTTTTGTAAAATGGGTCGTGGGAAGCAATTGATCGATTTTGAAAAAGGCCAAATAAAGGGGCATTTGGAATCTGGGCTAAAACAGAGCGAAGTTGGTAAAAAGAATTGGTTTGAGCCAAAATGTTGTTAGTTATTTCATTCGTAATCAATCCAGTTATGTAAATAATATGAAAGGAGGTGCTCAATACGCGACAACAAAAGCAGATAGAAGACCTATCATCAGAGCTGCTTCAAATTCTCAACATTTTGTTGCCAAAATCAGGGAAGAATGCAGGTCTGGCAACTGTAAAACGGATTTTTCTGAGTGCAAAGCATTTGAAGAGGCTTAAAGTAAAAGAAAAACACCTCTCAATGGTGTGCGTAAAGCGCCTTCGGTTTGCTCGAGACCATATGACGTGGAAAAAGGAGTGGCACACTGCCGTGTTTTCCGACGAACAAAAATTCAACCTGATCCATCCAGGATGGCTACAACTACTACATTCACGAACTGCGAGGGGAGGAATGCGTGTTAAGTCGTCACCACACCTGTGGAGGTGGCGTAATGGTGTAGGGGCAATATCGTATTATGGGACTTGTAAACTGCAGTTTGTATCATCAAAAATGAACGCTAATGCATACAAAACTGTACAACAAAAGGCTTGTCCACGTTTCTCAAATGTTTTCGGACGGATTTCATGGACATACCAGCATGACAACGCTCCCATTCATACAGCTTGGGTAGTGAAACAGTGGATTAACGACCAAATGGTAAAATTGCTTGAGTGGCCGCCGGACTCCACGGACATTAATATTATTGAGAACGTTTCTGGGGTGTTGCCCCGAAGAGTTAATGAGGGCTTCAGACAATTCGATGATTCTGCGACCCTGATTGAAGTCATTAAAAAAGCCTGGTCTACTATTTCGCTTAGGGATATTGGAAAATATTATAAGTCTTTGAAAGACCAAATGTATGAAGCTATTCTGAACAAAGGAGGGAGTACGAAATACAAAATTAGCATTAAATACATACAATATACTTAAAAACAAAGCTGTGGTTTTTTTTTAGTTTTAAGTTTCTGAACCTATTCAGTTGACCCAAAATAAATCGGTATTTATTTGTTATGTTTTTGAAAAAAATAAATAATGAGTATATATTATATACGTGTGTTAGACATCGCATACTTTTGTGTATCATTAATAATTGATTAATTTATGCAGAAAAAATAAATATTTCTTTAAAAGCGGTAAGTTGGTTGAACCTATTCGGTTTTTAGAAGTGTTGAATCTATTCAGTTGAGCGGGAGTGTACCAAAGAGGAGATATTGCAATTGTTCTGAAATTTCGAACGCAAACTGAGTATGAGTTATCTATGATATTATGACTTTATAGAAACCCAAAAAATTGTGCCCCGAATTTCCGTGACAACTAAGAACGATCTGAACATTATCGGAAAATAAATGTAGTAAGAATTTGTTTGGCATATAAGGAAAAAAGCAATGGTCCCAATATTGATCGCTGTGGCAAGCCGCTGACTATGAAAGGAAAGACCCATAACACGTGGTTTATTTCCAAAGTTTGCACCCTGCCTGTCAAATTGGAATATATTCTCTTTATAGCACACGATGATAAATAGTATATCTGCGACAGTTTGAGGCACAACGTAGAGTAAAGAACAGTATCAAACGCCTTCGAAAAGTGTTACAGTATAAGAAATGACACTTTATCTTCATCAAGCGCCATTGGAATATCAGCGGATACCCCTATAACGGCAGGGGTGCAGCTTGTTTTTCTATCGAAAACCAGATTGTTTTGGAGACAATATATTATAGAAAGAAATAACGATGACTTGATTGTTTTTGCAATAGCTTTCAACCGCTTTCCACATAAATGTTCACCATTGGGTGTTTTAGGAACAGGAACAGCTTTGGCCAATTTCCATTGCACAGGACAGATGCATTAGGTTACCACAGAGTTGAAAATATGTGTAACTAGCTGCACCTGCCCGGCTTTGCCCGTGCCCGAGAATTCTATTGGCCAATATGTTCGAGTAGACTTCCTTATAATTGTCTATAGCGGGTATCCGGCGTATGTTGCTGCGCCTAAAAAAAGAAGACCGATTTTGACCAAAGTTCACAGAAACGCTCTCAGGCCAATACCGAAGATTGCCTGATTTGAGCTCAACCGGTGAAAGGGACTGCACGTTTTTCTCCGCATGGCTTAGGCCGCTCACATAACTTCGTTGTTCTGTTTAGGGTAGGTGCTTGTTGTCTGGCAGGCGCCTATGTCACCTTACTTCTGCGAATCAAACAACAAAGCGAAAATAAAAAACTTCGATTGAATCACTTTTCATTCACTTCCA
The DNA here is from genome assembly GCA_949715645.1 of Portevinia maculata. Taxonomy (NCBI): domain Eukaryota; kingdom Metazoa; phylum Arthropoda; class Insecta; order Diptera; family Syrphidae; genus Portevinia; species Portevinia maculata. The sequence continues at coordinate 20,097,717 of OX454525.1, forward strand.
CACCGATTGTTATCAATGTAGGAAAAGCTACTTTCCGATGTCCGATTCACAAAAAAATGCAAAAAATTTCAATAAGAGTTATTTGAATAAAATATTGAACACACGATATCTCAAGAATGAAAGTGCGCACAAATTCCACAATAAGCTTGAAACGTTCGTGTGGTCTCCCTCTTTCATATGCTTGTTCGGATAACAAAAAAAGTGACGTCTGTACGGTCTCTGTATCTGCGTCGTAATTTACACGCATACGCACATATGCATGTGTACTCACTCAAATGCCCATATCTCACACACCGATGCAGATATAGCCAAACATAACAACCTTCGTGCAGACGTCGCCTTTCATGGAAAAAAATTTCATTGGAATCGGTTAACGCGTTTGGCCAAACACCAGCAACAAACACAAATATGGATTGATTTTTATATATAGAAAATATTACACAAAAAAACTTTTTATTATTTCACTTAAATTTTTATTTTTTCAAAGCACATGATACCTACTAATGAAACACACAGTATATAAATACATTGTCAATTTTGTTTTCTTTTTTAAGAAACACATAATTTACACACCGATGCAGATACAGACATCGCACATACATAACATCCTTCGTATAGACGTCACCTTTCTTTAAAAAAAAATTTCATTGGAATCGGTTAACGCGTTTGGCCAAACACCGGCAACAAACGCAAATATGGATTGATTTTTATATACATATATATATAAATAGATATAGATATATTCTCATATCAATTTTAATTCACAAAAACACAAAATCGCAATGAAGAAATCCGAATCCGACAGCGCCACCAAACATGAAACAAAATTGGCTTCTCCATTGATCGATAATAGATGGCGTTACGTTGCGTGTCTATCTGACAGTTCAATTGTGATACGATATGTTACATTCAAATGTGATTCTTTATTTGGTTGTTGCCAAAATAAATAAATACAAAATGAAAAAAAAAAAAAAAAAAAAAAAAAAATAGAAAAGAACCTGTCGTAACACGCTGGGTGGTCAAAATAAGCCATTTTGAAATTTAGATTTTTTTTCTTCTAAAACCCGTGCTGAGAAAATACCTTTCCAACAAAGTATAAATCATCAAAATCGGTTCGTCCAATTTCGAGTTATGCGGTTACATCGCTTCGGACACTTTCTTTTATATATATAGATATACGGCGCTACAACTTTCTAATAACGATGAATGTACCTCATCGAGTCCAATCATATTCGATTTGATACAAAGTAAACTTTCAACCACATCAGTTTAACTAAATGATGTTAAACGGAAGCAAGAATCTCGGGCAGTGGAAGCTGGGCTCACAAAATATTGCGGGGCTTGAGAACTATCACCATGGTTCTTTGAGGAAATAAACTTATGGTTAAGTTCATTAGGAATTCCATCAATGTGGTGAAACCTGGTTTTCCAATGGGCTGAAACCTGCATTTCAGCGCGTTTTTCAACAAAAATTTGTTTCGACGTTGTTTTTATTTTAAGCGCACCATCTATACATTGTCTCTTTATTGCATTAATGAGTTTCATTCCTTTATACATATCTTATTGGTCAGAAAGTGGATGAAGACCATCATATATTTTCATTATTTTATTTAATATGGTGTCAATAACGTTTATCACGTTATCTGTCACTTGCTATATTTATAACTACATTTTTTTATGTATTTTCTAATTTTCCTCTAAATAACATGTCTCTCATCAGCGACTTGACCACTTCAAACTTTCAGTGTGAATGCACCCTTAAGCCGATTACTAAGCTGTCAATGTCAAAATGTTCTGCAAAATCAATATTTTCATAGTGGTGAGGTACACGAAGAAACAACGTTTACAAATAATCAAAATTTACTACCGAAATTTCGAGTCGGTGGTCGCAACTTTAAGAGCGTTAATGTCAATTTTCGGCCGTAATTCTCTTCCCAGTAGACAAGCAATTCATAGTCTAGTGAAAAAATTTGAGGCAGAATATTCGCTGGTTGATGTTGCCGTATCAGTGATTAAGTGTGGAAAATATTGGTTCTTTTCTATCTCTCTATTCTTTCTAATAGTAAGTAGCACCGAAAAGCATGCAATGAAATACGATAGTGCCAGGTGATGCTTGCTGTTAAACACAAATGCTTACGCTGTGTTCTTAGCACTATAAGGGTACTGTAACAATAGAAAAAAACCCTTTAGCGTAAGAAAAATTATTATTTGGTTAAATGCTTCGTCAATAAGTTATGCGTCAGTGGACATGTGGGAACGCCCATATGCTTCATGAAACAGCACTTCATCCGCAAAAAGTTACTATTTGGTGCTGTTTTCATTCCAGTGGCATCATTCTTTCATTCTTTGATGAAAATGACCGTCACATTACGGTAAATGGTATTCGCTACAGCGACATGTTGAAACGTTATTTCTGTGAGTAATTGGACATCAGTGATATGTGGTTCCAACAAGACGGTGCCACAAGCCACACAGCGGGTGCAACAATCGAATTATTGAAGTTTCAGTTCGGTGAACGTGTTATTTCGAGAAACGGACCCGTCTATTGTCGGCCGAGATTGTGTGATTTAACGCCTCTAGACTTTTTTTATGGGGTTACATTAAATCATTGGTCTATTCCAACAAGCCGGCGACATTAGAGCAGCGCAGAGCCAATATTTAACGAGAAATACCGGGCGTATCTGTCGAAATGTGCGGTCGAGTCATCGAAAATTGGATCCACCGTATCGACCGCTGCATATAAAAAAAGAAGTTTTCAAGTCCTTAATGAAAGACCCGTTATAAAACAATACTATTTTTCCTCAAACCAGAAGGAAATTCGAATTCAATATTGCCTTCATTGCACTGCCTTCATCTCACTTCAAGTAGGTACCTAAAATTATTATTTAACTTCACCATTGAACCAGTAATGCTTCAACCACTTCATTTAATAAACTCTTAGCAGTAAGTACTGAAGTTAACCGATTTACTCTCAGACAGGAAAGAAAACAAACATCAGGGCCGTATTAGTATGAAAACCGCCTCAAAGACAGTATTTCCTGTTAAACTTATTATTGTTTTTAATATATGTATATTTTCCATTTAATATGGCTAATTGTTAAATAAAACTTGTCAGCAATAAAGTTTAACTCAATTTTGAAAGCAAAAAAGTGGTTAAATAAGTTCAACAATCAAAAATTGATAAATTAAAAATATGTAGGTACATAAAAATATTTTATGTCAATCCGCTCCTTAATTGAAGTTTTAGAAACGGAGAAGGTAAGAGAGAATTTATGAAACAAACCAAGTAGTTTTTTGTTTTCATACGAAGAATGAGAATTTTTTTATAATAATGGGCTTTTGACCCACCTAAGTGAGCCACAAGACCACAATCGATGGGTCAGTAGTACACAGAAATTTCTTTTAGGCTTTTGTCAAACTTCGGTGGGTTACAAGTTCGCAATTGATTTGTGGGCTCATGGGCTGTGGACGAATGACCCTGCACCGTGAAAATTTGTTGTTGCGAAAATGAAAAAAATATTTGCCACAGTGCGATCGAAGATGAATGATGATTATGTTTATTTGAAAATGGATTTCCATTGAAACTTACTTTATGTGAAGGTAGGTATGAATGTATATACATGTATGTAATTTAAATTAGTGCTCCGCGCACTAAGCGCATATTCATTTTGACGCATTTGTAACATACCTTAATATTGCCCGTAGACCCCTAAAAGTTACTATATTTATGATCAGCATCGATAGTAATGTCGATCTAGCCATGTTCGTCCGTCCGTCTGTCGGCAAAAATTAGGCCTTGAAACTGGGCCAAGAGAGCTGAAATTTAGACCATATACTCTCTAGGGTCCCGAAATAATCAAGTTTACCAATTTTTAAAATCCGCCCACACACGCCCACAAACTCAAAAAAACAAATTTTTCGAAAAAATCGAATTTTGAGCTAGAAAGCTGACATTTTTTATATATGATCTATGACTCCTAAAACTGCTCGGGAGAACAAATTTTCAAAATCCGCCTACTGACACGCCCACAATTAAATAAAACACTTTTATTGAAAAACTAAAATTTGAGTTAGGGAGCTGAAATTTATAATATATACTCTCTAGGGGCCCTTTAAGCTCATGTGTAAATATTTTCAAAATCCGCCTACACCCCACAATTTAAAAAAAAAAAACTTTTTTTGAAAATCCAAAGTTAAAGCTAGGGAGCTGAAATTTATAATATAAACTCTCTAGGGGCTCTTTATTCTCATGTGTTATTTTTTCTTAAATCCGCTTACTGACACGTCCACAATAAAATGAAATAATTTTATTGAAATACGAAAGTTTGAACTAGGGAGCGTTTTTTTACAAAAGCTTCCCTTTTTTTTGATAAAATCCTTTAAATGTTATATAACAAAATATGTAGAGCGTTCTTAACAATTCAACCATACTTAGAGTTTTGTCACGCCCACTTATGAGGGATAGGAATAAGAATAGGGTATCCTTCACCCAAGCGGCCTGTAGTCCGTCCCTGTGTTTTAGCTCCGTTTTGCTTCAATATATTGAAGTTAAGAGTGACTATTTAAAGTTTTAATGGAAGACTGAATCAAGTTTAATTGAGACCACTATTTTTACTTATTATTGTGGTAAACTAACTCAGCTATGAATTATTAAGGAAAAATAAGTTCTAAATTAAGCAAACAAAACATTAAAGCAAACAATTAATTAAAAAATAGATCCATGGAAATATAGGTATATTTATAAATCAATTCTCTTGCGAACGTCCGACAAACATCCAAGAGTAGATAGGTATATATTGTCATGATTCCGCGTGAAATTGTAGGTCCCTTCCACTTCGCAAAGAAAATGGTTGGAGAAGATATGTTTTAGGCCCTCTAGGAGATGAAATAGGAGATGTAGAGATTTGATATAAATATCTTGTGCCAGCTTAACCTTCACATGGACAGTATCTAGACGTGTAGATATTTGAATTTTCATCTCTAAATATCTCTTCGGTTTATTATTAGATTTTAATGCAGTATCGAATCAGTGACTAACTTTTTGATTTATTGTAGATAATTATAAAAAAGTAACCGTGAGAATGTCCTTTCTTACTTTATTTAAGTTTTGTCTTTTTCTATCTTACATGGACAGCATCTACAAATGTACACCCCTGTCGTGGAATCCGTCGGATCTGAGATTCACTTCACTTATTCGATTCACGTGAACAGAAAATTACTATCGTGGGATCCGTCGGATACTCTCCCTTACCGACCACTATTGGTGATTAGGAAATTCAATTGTGACAGCTCATTACAAATACATTTGTTTTGTAAAAATTAAATTCAGTGAAAATAAAATAAAAACTGCGGATGTCAAATGCATGGATTGATTCGATCCGTTCGTTTTCCCCAATACAGTGAATTTTATTCACTTTACCGACATGTGGATGGTTCACGTATGCGGATTACACGATGCAAATTGTGCACTATTAACGGATCGTTCCCCCCGACGGATTCCACGATAGGGGTGGTAGATATTCGTTGACGTTGCATGAAAACTGTTTGGTTTCGATAATAAAATTATTCATACGTGCACCAAATAGAGCTTAAAAGTATACCAACCTATACACATACAAATTTGCGCAGCAAATAAAATAATAAAAAATGTTTTTTTTTATGTATTACTCATGAAAACAAACAATCAAATATCAGGCGCTGAAACCGTAGCAAAATAAAGACACCCACAAATTTACTCATAAACATTTAATTAATTATAAGTAATTCTTTTATTTACCTACTCATATGACATTTTTCACACTTTGTCTGAGTAAGATAATAGGTCCGTTCGCGTACTTTATGTGTAGAAAAATGAAAACTGTCAAATCTCCAAAATCGAAAGAGAATCCTCTCAATTCAAAGAAAAGTACGCGAACGCTTTTGTGGAAAAAGATGAAAAACGTCAAAGTTTGACTTGAAAACAAGCATGCGCTGTTTTTTTTGCTGGCAAACTGATAGGATTTTATCACTTGACAGTTTTAATTTTTTTACCAGCTGAAATTCTGTGTGAAGAAAAATGAACGAAAGTACTCTTCATCTGCAGGGTCGTTTGCATTTATTGGGTGGCCCAACAAACATTTCATAGCGTTTTTTGTTGTAAAAACTCCTGTTACTCTGCGATTTTGAGCTCGGCACCTGATGTGTGGCATACACAAATTCTCTCCCAATCGTTCAAGACACTTACGTCTCTGGCTTTTCTTAACATCTGCCGTACTTTGAAAATAGTTTTTTGAAAAAATTATGTAAGCTGCAAGGCTTGAAATGTTCAGCAAATTATAAAATATAGCTTGGGGCCATCGATAAGTTTTCCTTTTCGTGGTATATTGGCTCAACATTTTATCCGAGACATCCACTCCCCCTTTAGTCTGATTGAAGTAGTGTATAATCTCTGGTTTCTGTTTGGGCCCGGAAACAGACTTATCACCATGAACAGTGGACAGCAAAACAACGGATTTATCTTTCTTGGGTACATAGGAGCACAACACAGCATTTTGACAGAACCCGAACTCAGAAGACAAAGGAACCCGGTTCGTCAACGGCTTGAACTCAAGAGGAAAGCAGCGTTTTTTTTTTTTTTAAGTTCCAACAATCGACAATTTCCAACCAAGTAGTTCACTTCCTAATGGGAGGGTTGTGAAAAAGGTGCAGGGAAATAAGTCCACGGGAACTAAGTCCACTGAGGGACTTAGTTCCCATTAAGTGGGAAATAAAACCACTTTCGCGAAGTGGACTTAGTTCCCATGTAAGGTGGGAAATAAATTCCCAAAACTCTGAGTGGTTTTAGTTCCCTTTTAATGTGAAGTACTCGTAAATTCTCGCAGTCGACTAAGAAAAAAATAAAATTAAAGAGTCAAGTAGGTGCTTTGCAATTTTTATTAACAAAATAAAAATTAACTTCTAACTGAGACAGAGTAATATAGGTACCGTGACCTCGCACCTACTCCAAATCAAACAGTGACCCCAAGCAGGGGGGGGGGGGGGGGGGGGGTTGCAGGGGGGCAGCATGGCCCCCCACATGCATTGCCCTGTTTATGAGATTAGTTACGAAATCGCAAGTAGATTCCATAAATAGTGTAATGCAACCCCCCTGCTTGGGGTCACTGTTTGATTTGGAGTAGGTGCGAGGTACGATTTTGAAACTTTGGCTTTATGTTACCATGATAAGTTTAAGACTTTGCTTAAAGAGTATGACAACTAACTGCACTTTACAGTTTTTTGTTTAATTCTAAATATTGGATGTTAGTTCCCTCTTCTTATATTTGAATGTGGACTAATTTCCCATAAAAAACTGGACTTAGTTCCCACTTAACATGGGAACTAAGTCCACTTCGCGAAAGTGGTTTTATTTCCCACAAAGTGGGAACTAAGTCCCTCAGTGGACTTAGTTCCCGTGGACTTATTTCCCTGCACCGTGGAAAAATTGTCCATAGTCACGTTTCGTAAAGTATTTTTGTATGGAGCTACCAGTTGTTTCGCTATTCGCTCACCTTGGTTTACATCTCTGGTCCCACTTATCTTCCCAGTGTAAATTTGTCCATTTAGTCGGTATGCTGTTGCGGAATCACAAGACCACCAAAATTTTATTCCGTACTTCGACGGCAAATATTGGGTAAAATTCATGTGACTCCTATATCGAAACAACTGCTCATCCACTGTGATCGATTCGTACGGTCTAAAGTTAAGCTTTAAGTTTGCATTTATAATATCAAAGTTATCACTTATGGCAGCAGTTTTATTAGTGACAATCCGAGCTGCTCGTGTAGCATTCGCATCAAACCGAATGAACCTCGAAATTGCCTTGAAGCGCCTAACCGACATCGTTGCTCGATAAAGGGGCAGCGCTTTACTTTTCCACAGTTCTTCCACTGTTTCATAGTTAGATCGGTGACAGCCCATGACTAACAAAATACCCAGGTAGGCGGAAAACTCCTGTTCCTGAATAGCTCTGCTGAAAAAAACTCATTCAGAATGCTTGCAATTTTTTGTATCTACATGTCTAGATACTGTCCATGTAAGTACTAAGTACATTTAAATTTCCGTTCATGTGAGGGTTAAAGACGAGCCACCTTGATTCGGGGAGCAATGCACGTTGCCCGAATATCACAGACAAAAAGTTCATCAAAATCATCGTGACGATTAATCTGCGTTCTTGAGGAGTATAGCGTTTCATTACTCAATCATATAAATTCTTATTCTGTTTGGTTCATTAATGTCAAAACTGAATTGACATTCGACACCATTTGCAAAATCGATGGCATCTATAAGTGATTATAAATCACTTTATATTTTTCCACATTGACCTATTCCCAAAATAGTTGTTAATGTGTTACGAAACTGTTTGCTTGAAAAAAAAAAAAAAATAAATGAAAGTCTGCAACACAATTTGGAAAATTTCTAATCTACCTTACCGATAGGTTGAAGTTTTCGAACACGCTCTAAAGTGTGCTCATTTTAGCCCAATAGTGAACACAGAAAGCTAAGTAGGGTATATCCTAAGTTCATCGCCGTGATTGCGCTCTTTTCTGTTATAACCGCCATCAAGCGTACACGCAAACAGCCCAATCCCGTAAGCTACAGACCTCATCATCTTAGCATTGCTTAGTGACTTATACGAACATAAAAAAAACTTGGAAGTGATCACGTTTATAAGCAGGGATAAAATCTTTCACCCAGCTAAAAAAAATTTTTTAAACGGTAAGTTTAACTCAAAGAAAAAAAAAAATATTATTTTGCGATATTATACAACCTGGCAGTTCTACCAGGTATCCCACCTATTGGCAATCACCGCCATATAATAATCAAGGCTATCGTTCCGCAATTGGAAAATCCCGCTCCATAGCGATCATTTCTCCTAAACATCAAAGGCTCCGCCCCCCCGGGAAATTAACAGCTTGACCTCTCAGCAGAATCAACTACGAGCACAAGCATTAACTTACATAGCCCAACAGAAATTCACCGAGTCACCAAGGCAGCAGTATCATCGGATCGGCGAGCGGTGCGTGGCGTGGCGGCCTAAATCTCCCAGCTCCGCGAATTTACGTATATACATACATATGTATATATAAGCTGATCTGCTAGTTTAATTATTCCCGTATCCAAAATACTTTAATATAGCCGTGCTACCCGTAAAGCCCCATTGTCGCGATTCTTATTATTTGCTGAAGCATATTTCTAAAATCTTACCTAAATTCTAAATTCATCGGTGTCTGTTTAAAACAAAAAAAAAAAAATATAATATAATGTGTAAAAATTGGTTACTACAAAAGAGAAAGATAAGTAAGTAAAACAAAAAAAAAAAAAAATATTAACATATTAGTGGGTACCTACATTAAAAGTCTAACAAAAAAAAAAGGAAAAGAAAAAAAAAATCAGATTTTTAAAAAAATTTACAGCAAGTGCCTGCAAAAACAGAAGAAAAAAAAAAAAAACATCATTCAAGCTAAGCAACGGATATTGTGCGCACAATCTCTGGACAGCGGCAGTACACATAAATACATACATACGTAATTAAAGCAAGTAAGTTTCACACAACAATTATCCTTTTTTTTTTACTTTTAATTAGAAATCAACGCAGTTTTCTAACCTTTAAAACAAGAGGAAACTAAATTTACAATACACATACAAATTTTGATTGACATTTATACACATATATATTATTTTTTTTGGAATATTTACCTACATAAATACGTACATACATACCACCCATAATTCTTTAAAACTCCCGTTTAACATTTCAATTAAATTATTTCGGGTACAGTGAGTCCCAGGAATTTTTATAGTTTTTTTTTTTGTTTTCTTTTCCAAAATTAGTTTTCTTTTGTAATAAAAATATCGCTAAGCTAAAGTTATGTTAAGTGCTAGTTTTAAAATTATTTGATGGAGTCAATAAATACTTAGTAGATATGAATTAGATTGTTTTATAATGGGGTTTGTGATGCGGGAAGGTGCATATAGTGTTCGTATGTCCAGGTGTTAAATTTGACATTTGTTTAGTAAGGGACAGTCCCCAAAATAAGGATGCTATGACTGTCATCGGCGTTTACATTATTTGTAATAGGGAGGGAAACAAACAATGCATCCATACCAGCCAACAGCAGCTGAAGTGAAACCAATAACCATACCAAAGTAGTACAGTCTCTAATGTCCGTGTCCCAATTCTTGGCATGAGAAGTTTTCTTTTGTTTTTATGCGTATGCCATAGTTGATGAAAGCAAAGATCCACCCTTATCCGACGAGCTAAGTTGAGCCTTGCCGCAAGCATGCCAAGTACGCTTACATCGTGGCCGACAAGTTGGCATCAAATGTGATTCATGAATCAAATGGCTATTCAGCTGTGGTATCACTGTGAAATGATAACCACAGAGCACATAGAGGACATTGTATTTTATCTTCACAATTGTTAAAGCTTTATAAGTAAAATACTGGACAAAGTAATTGTCGCTGAGAGAGTGGAATTTGATAAAAGACACAGAATGAATCGTTTTTCTCGGCCTTGTCGTTTTCATACCCTATTCTAAGGGTATATTAATTTTGACGCATTGTTTGTAACATACCTTAATATTGCCCGTAGACCCCTAAAAGTTACTATATTTATGATCAGCATCGATAGTAATGTCGATCCAGCTATGTCCGTCCGTCCGTCCGTCCGTCCGTCCGTCCGTCTGTCTTCAAAAATTAGGCCTTTAAACTGGACCTAGAGAACTGAAATTTTAACCATATACTCTCTAGGGTCCCGAAATAATCAAGCTTACGAATTTTTGAAATCCGCCCACAGACACGCCCACAAACTCAAAAAAACAAAATTTTGGAAAAAATCGAATTTTAAGCTAGAAAGCTGAAATTTTGTATATATGATCTATGGCTCCTAAAACTGCTCGGGATAACAAATTTTCAAAATCCGAACACTGACACACCCACAAATAAATAAAACAATTTTTGTATACCCTATTCTAAGGGTACCTATATTAATTTTTGAAAATCCAAAGTTTGAGCTAGGGAGCTGAAATTTATAATATATACTCTCTATGGGCCCTTTATGCTCATGTGTAAATATTTTTAAAATCCGCCCACTGACACGCCCACAATTTTTTTTTTTTTTTTTTTTTGTTTAATTCAAAGTTTGAGCTAGGGAGCTGAAATTTATAATATATACTCTCTAGGGGCCCTTTATTCTCATGTGTTAATTTTTTTTAAATCCGCGTACTGACACGCCCACAATTAAATAAAACAATTTTAGTGAAACACCCAAGTTTGAGCTAGAGAGCGTTTTTATACCCTATTCTAAGGGTATATTAATTTTGACGCATAGTTTGTAACATACCTTAATATTGCCCGTAGACCCCTAAAAGTTACTATATTTATGATCAGCATCGATAGTAATGTCGATCTAGCCATGTCCGTCCGTCCGTCTGTCGGCAAAAATTAAGCCTTTAAACTGGACCTAGAGAGCTGAAATTTTAACCATATACTCTCTAAGGTCCCGAAATAATCAAGTTTACGAATTTTTGAAATCCGCCCCAGACACGCCCACAAACTCAAAAAAAAAAAAAAATTTTGGAAAAAATCGAATTTTGAGCTAGAAAGCTGAAATTTTTTATATATCTATGACTCCTAAAACTGCTCGGGATAAAAAAATTTCAAAATCCGCCCATTGACACGCCCACAAATAAATAAAATAATTTTTTTCTACCCTATTCTAAGGGTATATTAATTTTTGAAAATCCAAAGTTTCAGCTAGGGAGCTGAAATTTATAGTATATACTCTCTATGGGCCCTTTATGCTCATGTGTAAATATTTTCACAATCCGCCCACTGACACGCCCACAATTTTTTTTTTTTTTTTTTTTGAAAATTCAAAGTTTGAGCTAGGGAGCTGAAATTTATAATATATACTCTCTAGGGGTCCTTTATTCTCATGTGTTAATTTTTTTTAAATCCGCCTACTGACACGCCCACAATTAAATAAAACAATTTTATTGAAACACCCAAGTTTGAGCTAGGGAGCGTTTTTTTTTTTTTTTGATAAAATCCTTTAAATGTTATATAACAAAATATGTAGAGCGTTTTTAACAATTCAACAATACTTAGACTTTTGTCACGCCCACTTATGAGGGATAGGAATAAGAATAGGGTATCCAACAGTTCGCCCAAGCGGACTGTAGCCCGTCCCTATGTTTTTTTTTTATAGATTTCTCCTTGCATTTTCTCGGCCTGAGAGTCCCAATTCCTTGAAAGCATATAATTGTCCTTTTAATGCCACAGTAAGTGTTTTCAGGCTGCCTTTAAAATTTAATACAAAAAAACAGTTTGTACCGTTTCTTAAATATTTAAAAGTTCGGAATTTGGGAACTTATGATGGATTTTCCAAGTGACCCGTTTAATATTTAAATATTTCTGGGTCAACAATTTTTAGGAGGTATAATTACGAATACCTGCATCACGAAGAACTGTGGTGGTATGAGTGGCCTCAACAAGAGACTCGCAGTGTAGATATATAGTTGGCATGTATTGTGAGATTAATATTTATTTAGCACTTGACTGTTCCTGTTTAAATTTGAATCATAGGAATTAATAAATAAAGTATTGGCTGACGCTCCCAGATATCATATTCAGTTTACTGCTCCTTCCAAAACAAGTCAATTGCAGACAGGGCAAAATAAAGTACAGCGGCACAAACATAGTTTTATTTTGATTTAATTTCCGTTGGGTGGTTATTTTGCTGTCAACTAAGTGATCCCTCTTAACCCGAAAGCGGGTAAGGGTGGGACAAACCCTGCAAATCTTCGGTCAATTAGCTGGCTTTCGTATGTTAGCAAGGTCTTTGGAAAAGCTTGTCAATAGATCCCTGTTGAAGTGGGTTGCGGATAATTTCGTAATTCTGGAAAACCCGTTTGGTTTTACGGATGACACTATTCATGCGGCATCGAAATTGATATCCGACATTCAGTTAAATGATTCCAAGAAGCATGGGTGTTTGCCGCTACGCGTTTATGGAAAAACATGTTCGTTGTAAAATATGCCAACTTGATTTTGAACAGAATTTTTGACATTGAAATTTTTGTACAGCAAGTGGATTCTCCAATTATATTTTGCATTTATATTAAACATATTCTTAACAGTACAGTTAAAAATCATGTTCCTGTTCGAAAAGTGAGTGGAATACAAGATTCGGATGAAAGCCTATCACGAACCACTAGTGACTTATAATGGAAGCTTTTGCAAGAATATGATAAGAGCAGGACCAATAAACATTTTCCGTGACTGTCTAGAGTTAAAACAAACGACCATACCACGTCGAGTTAATTGGTTCTCGTCAGATCACCGCAATTAAACGCCGTTGGGCGCGGTAAGTACGTAGATGGGGGACCGTTTTAGAACAACCGCGTGTCGTTGACCAGTCCCATCTACAGAGTTGAGGTAGATAATACATACGTGGTATCACAATGGACCTAAATTGGTCTAAGTGTGTCGGCTTATGCCGACAGCCACCTACACCTAAGTCAGAATCAAACAATGAAGAGGAGATCCATGATGAAGCACATCACTTTCTCTTTCACTTGATAAACAGAACACTTGGAAAAAAATTCTGCCAAGCCATTCAAGCAATTTTTTGGGCAGTTAAACGAAATACCAACAATGAAATCTCAAATGGACAAAAACCCAACAAAAAAATATTCCAACTGGGTATTATCTTTGTATATCTAGACTTTATAGTATTATCAGTTCGTGAATTCGACGATACACCACCAAACGACGTAAGTTCGTCATCAAAAAAAGCTACATCTATACCACCATATTGTAGAACCTTTTCTACACCTTTGTTGTCTTCCATTGTCTTCCATTCTCGTGACTGAGAATATGAGGAAGGTGTGGCTGATGTTTGATGTAGCATGACATTCTCTTTGGGTAGATTTACAGTATTTTATTTGTTGGCTCTGATGGAAGTATCAGCATAATATTCGGCGCGTTCAATTTGCAAGTCAACTGCAAGTTCACTACTAATTAAGTGTCTATCTAGTGTCTGTTATTTGACCAATGAGAAAAGGTAAAATAGTAGTCACTAGTAGTTGACTTGTAAATTGAACGCGCCCATTTTTCTTTGGTTTTTGAGCAAACAGCTGATTTTTTATTCTCCTTCATGCTCGTGAGTATGGTATATGAGAAGTAAGATAACACAGGTAGCTGGTTGACGGTAGGGCGGAAAGGTGATGGAATTATTATCGGGTAGACTTATGCCATATTACTTGTTTGCTCTAATGAAAGTTAGGGGTAGGTTATGTTTTCTGGTATTTAATAAAATTGGTATTTTTTATAATTCATGTTGCAAGTGAAAAATGGATATTCATTTAAAGGCAGGGGCGATGGTGGATAAAGAAAGGTGGGAGAATAGTCGTCGAGTAGATTGATGGTATATTATTTGTTGGCTTCGATGGAAGTTTGGGGTAGGTTATGACATATTGCAGTTAGACCATCACAGTCACCTGCAACTTGTTTCTTTGCATTCAATACAATTGGTGTGTGTGTTCTCATCGGTGAAGGAGATTCGCATTTCAGCAATGAGGATTCCCAAATGATTTATAAACCATATTTGCATGTGAAAAATATTAATTGAGGCAGAGATAAAATAAGATAAGACAAGTTATAACTGTGAAATATCGGCAAAATAACAAAGCAATGGAGAATATGCTAAAAGACAACAATTAGTTTAATGGACAAAAATTAAATTAAATATACCTAGATTGATTATTTCTTTTAATGTCTATGTTTTCCTTTTTGACGGCATTCCAGAAATTTGTTTTTGATAAAAAGAAAATATTATAAACAGAAGGCGAGGCTACAGTCCTCTTCTTAAATTTGGTAAGATTAAAAGAAGGTACCTGCAAGCTCAGTAAAGTACCTAAATGCTAAGATCGAATTTCCGAACTCACTTAAGAAATGAAAGACTTTGTTCATACCGAACTGAAGCAATTTGTAAATGCTTTTACTAAACTGCTGCCTTTTACTCCTCTCCAAGGAACTGCTATTTCTTAATTATACGAACCATTGACCTAAGCATTTTAAAATAAATAAACAATAAAATTTGAATAAAATAAATATAAATCGTATAGGTAGGAACCTATTGACCCATAAGTGGCTGTGCAGCATGGCGCAATACTGACACAAAGTTACATACAGTAGACTCTCGATAACGTGAACAATTAAAAACCAAGGGAGTTCACGTTTGCGAAGGTCAAATTTTAGGAATAGAATATTGCAATCCCACTGAGATTTTCATTTTAAAACGTCTTATGTTTAACAAATTAAAAAAAATGCGCTTTTACTATTACATTCCGTTCATTTATTTAATTTTAAACAAAAAGTTATTGCATAGGAACATATAAAATAAAAGGTTATGGCATAAAAAGTAACATTAAATATTGACTGAGTACGGGCATTACCGATACGAAAAATGGAAAAAATCCGTCATTTATTTTTGCATCTTCTTCTTCTCCAAAAGCATTCTCACTGCTTTTTCCCTAAGGCGCCTTAAGACACTAATGTCATTTTGGCTAACCAGCTCAGCTTCAGCTCCCTGGCCCTGAAAATGTGTTGTTTACACATTTTAAAATGTGTTCACTCTTTTTGTTACCGGCACAAATAGTAGAGTTTGCAACGTCGTATTTTTTTGCCAAGCTTGTTACATTGAAGCCACTACGGAATTGCTATACATTATCGCGCATTTGTCCTTAAGTGACAAAAACTTTGTTTTTTTATAGGACATGTTTAAGCCAAGAACTATAAAACCAAAACTGTAACGCGTATAAAACTTATGATGACAAAAAAACAAAGAAAATCGCGAAAATCGAGCAGATCAATCAAAAACAATTATTGCAAGGAACAACGAGAAACAAACTACACGAACTCACGTGCAAACAACTGGAAACTGTGCAAGACAAAGTATTGTAGGTACTAAGAATAAGGAATTTCAAGCTAAAATACACTTGCTCAAACAGTTTACTGTTAACCGGAAGCAAAAATTGTTGTTCACGTTTTAGAGTGTTCATGATTTGTTCACGTTTTAGAGATGTCAAGCAAAAGAAAAATCTGTACACGTTATCCGGTGTTCACGCTAACGGGAGTCTACTGTAATTATTTCTTAATTAATTAGAGTGAATATTTCTGAATCAGTTAAAAAGAAATGATACAAAGCGGAACATTTTTCGACAAGAAATAGCCAAAATAGTGACAGTCTTAAAAGCGATAAACTCATAATTTCTTATTTGAGGAAAAAGACTGAAATCAGATTTTATTAAATTTTTCATTTCAAAACTATTCGTCCCTTCCATCATCCCCCTCTCAACAGTCATCATACATGCTCGTTGCCGACGCGACGATGCGAATCGTCAAAAAAATCTCCTTGCTCATGCTCCTTCTGACAAAGAAAAATAAATACTTACATAATATCAAAATGATTCGATAAAGAGAAACAAACCAGTTTATTTTGTTTTGAGTCTTCGTTTTCCTTTACCTGTATCCTCATACCATTATCAAATTTAAGACACAAACCACACACAAACCTTCAATCGCTATCCGTTTTATTGCCATTTTCGTGGAGGTCGACGTTTTCAAATTCGTGTTGATGATACTACTATAGAGTCTACATATATACAAATACAAAGGTATTATCACCGCAGGAAATTTTCGTTATGGACAATATCCTCAACTAAACAAATTTTTTGCCAAATCCCTACAATTCTCTTTATTTATAAAAGCTTAGCAAAACTACACTGATTTTCACCCTGATATAATTATTGCCACCCGAAAAAGTACAATATTGCTGGCACTCTTTAAAGAAGAAAAACAAATTATTTTAGTTAACGGTTAATTAGGTTCTGCTTTCTGCAGTTATGCTTTTAAAACATTTCATTTCAAATATGAATTAACAAATACATATATTTTTATTAACAAACTAGTGGAACCCGGCAAACGTTGTTTCGTTGCTGGCAGCCGCCTATGTCAGGATACTTTTTTGAACAAACGTTTGGACGAACTGCTTCGCGGTAGGAATTTAACTCTACTCTCATTCACATCTTGGAGTTCAACATGCAGATGACCACAGCCTAGATGAAGAACCGACAATGCTATTTAACTTTTTTAAATGTTATTGTTTTGTCTTATAATTGATTTTGATACATGTCTGTTAAAATTGGCTAATACTTGGTATAATACCGCTGCTATTTATACCTACCCTATTCTAAGGGTATATTAATTTTGACGCATATTTTGTAACATACCTTAATATTGCCAGTAGACCCATAAAAGTTACTATATTTAGGATCAGCATCGATAGTAATGTCGATCTAGCCATGTCCGTCCGTCCGTCCGTGATTTAAACTGGGCCTAGAGAGCTGAAATTTTAACCATATACTCTCTAGGGTCCCGAATTTTTGAAATCCGCCCACAGCCACGCCCACAAACTCAAAAAAAAACAAAATTTTGGAAAAAATCGAATTTTGAGCTAGAAAGCTGAAATTTTTTCTATATAATCTATGACTCCTAAAACTGCTCGGGAGATAAAATTTTCAAAATCAGCCCACTGACACGCCCACAATTAAATAAAACAATATTATTAAAAAAACAAAATTTGAGCTAGGGAGCTGAAATTTAGAATATATACTCTCTAGGGGCCCTTTAAGCTCATGTGTAAATATATTCAAAATTCGCCTACTGACACGCCCACAGTTTAAAAAAACTTTTTTTGGAAATCCAAAGTTTGAGCTAGGGAGATGAAATTTATAATATATACTCTCTAGGGGCCCTTTATGCTCATGTGTTATTTTTTTTAAATCCGCCTACTGACACGGACACAATTAAATAAAACAATTTTATTGAAACACCCAAGTTTGAGCTAGGGAACGTTTTTTTCGATCAAATCCTTTAAATGTTATATAACAAAATATGTAGAACGTTCTTAACAATTCAACCATTTTTTTTTTTTTTTTTTTTTTTTTTTTTGTCGGGATGTGTGAAACTTTCTGCACTGGAGCACTCAGACTCAATACTGGTCCATTGTACTGCCGGGCAGACACACCACATTTTACTGTGGGAATTTACTCGTTTTTCTAAGAAAAACGAGAAGGCGCTTCAATGATAAGGAGCTTAGGTTTACAGCACTCAACATATCCGCACCAAATACCTGCCACCTGATACGAGCAAAAGCAGGACAATCACAGACGAAATGTTCCGCAGTGTCGTCGCTTTCTCCACAGGCTTCGCAGTTGGTGGTGTCGCTTAGGCCTAGCACCTTAAGGTGTTTGGCAAAAGCGTAGTGTCCCGTAAGAACGCCAGTAGTCTGTCTGCAGTCTTTTCTGTTGAGAGACAACAAGAATGCCGCGGATTTCCCACAGACGTCGGGGAGCATTTGCTTAGTCTGTCTGCACCCTGGAGAGTCATGCCAACGGCGATTGTGTTCATAGGAAACCCAACCGTCAATGGAAGCCCTGACCGAGGACGCAGGCAGACAGATCGCTGGTTCAGGTCCTGAGAGGTCCCCCTCTGAGCCTTGTCTAGCAAGTTCATCGGAGATCTCATTTCCCGTGATCCCGTTATGACCCGGGACCCAGACAAGTTTAAGTGAATTCAGCCTTCCGACCGAATTCAGAGATATCTTGCATTCACGTACTATTTTGGAGGTAGTTAAGGGTTTGAGTAAGGCCTTAAGCGCAGCCTGACTGTCGCTACAGACGCAGATACTTCGCCCCCTCCACCTGTTCCTCGTAACATAGTCCATGGCCATTAGGATAGCATAAGTCTCTGTTTGGAAGACTGACGCATGTTTGCCTAACGGAAAGAAAAGTCTAACGCTATCGCTCTCCACGAAGACACCAGCACCAGATCCTTGATCGGTTTTGGAGCCATCCGTAAAGATTCGACTGCATTCCCTTCCAGGTTCAGAGTCCGGCCAGAGCCAGTCCTGGACGCGAGGAAAGTCGACCTCGTATTTGCGCTTTAGCCGAAGTTCCGGTGTCATCGCATCAGACGGCATATCCATAAGACAGGAGTCGAAGGACAACCGTTGCGCAAGTTCATCAAAACTCCAGTGCGAGTTATACCAAAAGCCACCTCTTGTAAGACGTGAGATAGCCTTGATTGTACAGCCCATGATGTAAACATCAAGGGGCGGAAGGTTCAATAGTGCATCTAGGCCGGAGCCAGGCGTGCTGGGGAAGGCCCCCGTGCAGCCGAGACATACCTGCCTTTGGAGTTTGGCAAAAGCAGCAGTGACGTATTTACGTGAAAGCTTATTCCACCAAACAACCGATGCGTATGCTATAAATGGTCTTATCATAGCCGTATAAATCCATAGGACTCTTTTCGGTGATAAGCCCCATGTCTTGCCGAAAATGCCTTTGCACTGCCAGAAAATAGACAGCGCCTTGGCAGTCTTCAGCTCAACATGTTTGGACCAAAGAAGTTTGCTATCCAGGATGACTCCCAGATACTTTGCTTCATTGGAGAGTTGGATTGTGACGCCTTTTAGCACTGGCTGAGTCAACCCGACCAGCTTCCTCCTTCTCGTAAAGAGAACAACCTCAGTTTTAAGAGGATTGACCGAGAGCCCATTCCTAGTGCACCATTCGTCGATCACGTCAAGGGCCGCCTGCGCCTTGGCGCATACAGTCGCTAGGCATGATCCAACAGAAAGCACGGCAACATCATCCGCGTACGCCTGAGCGTAAATATTAGAACTGTTGAGTGCGTTCAACAGAGAGTCGACCAGCATACACCACAGCAGTGGAGACATGACGCCGCCTTGCGGGCAGCCTCTGTTTACCCCCGCCATAACATAGCGGCCACAATCCGCATCCGCAACCAACGTTCTATTCATTAGCATTGCTTTAATCCACAACACCAATGGTTCGTCTACTCCGTGTTGTCTGGCGGAGCTGCACATGCTATCAAAAGTCGCATTGTCAAAAGCACCCTCAATATCGATGAAAATGCCCATCGCGTATTCTTTTCTGTCAAGCGCGCCTTCAATTCTACCAACTAGATTTTGGAGCGCTGTCTCGCAGGATTTTCCGCGTTGATAGGCATGTTGCATCGGAGATAGTGGGTGCAATCGCAAAGCACCTTTGCGCACGTGAAGCTCGACCAGCCTTTCCAAGCTTTTCAGCAAGAAAGAAGTCAGACTGATTGGTCTGAAGCTCTTGGCGAGCGAGTAGTCACTTCTGCCAATTTTTGGTATGAATGCCACTCTAACTGTACGCCAGGGTGTTGGAATGTATGCCAGTGCTAGGACAGCGGTGAAGATTTTCTTCATAGTCGGTAGCAGCTGGTTTGTACATTGTTGCAGCATGGCTGGGTATATTCCGTCCGTACCAGGCGACTTGAAGCCGTCAAAAGACGCAAATGCGTATTTAATGGCCTCGTCCGTCACCACGGCCTTCGCAATATACCAGCTACGCCGAGTTGTTTGTCTTGGCTCACTCATAGTCTCGGTAATCGGGGCTGGTTGTGAACCAATTGTAATCTGGTTACCCGGAAAGTGAGACTCCAGCAGATAACTAAGAGTTTCCGCTTTCGTCTCAGTGAAGGTGCCATCAAGTTTTCTAAGTGAGTCCAGTTTGGCTGGTTTGCCCTTTTTCAGAACTTTAACCAACCTACTAGTTTCACCCAGCTTTTCAATCTTTTCGCAGAAATTCTTATAAGAAGCACTTTTCGATACCCGAATTAGCCTCTTATATTCCTTCTGCTTCGATCGGTAGAGATTCCAGTCTGTCTCCAAATCAGTCTTGAGTGACCTATTTAGAAGCTTTCTAGCTTCTCTACGAATTCTTTGCAGTTCCGAGCTCCACCAGGGAACCGGTGTTCTGCCAGGGGGTTTGCTTACTGGGCACGTCAGTTCAAAACAGCTAGTAATGGCACTATTCAGGTCTTGAACAGCTTCCTCTACCTTTTGTCTCGTCCTGAGTTTGGTTGGAGTTTTGAGAGTTTTCCCTAATTCCTCCCTGAAGCGTATCCAGTTGGTTTTTCTCGGATTCCTCCTCTCCTGCAAAGTTATGGCTTCGCATTCGATTTGGAATTCGATATATCTATGGTCTGAGAGGGACACCTCCGAAGAGACCCTCCAGTTAGTAACCGCCTTAAAGTATCTATTTGATAAAGTTAGGTCGATCACTTCCTGTCTTCTTGACGTCACAAAAGTTGGTTGCGAGCCAACATTGTTGATAGTAAGATCAGATGATAGAATGAAATCCAGGAGATGGTTTCCTCGCATGTTGCATTTGCTGCTGCTCCAAACAGTGTTTTGAGCATTGGCATCACAGCATATAACTAGGCCCATCTTCCTGGTGTCGCAATAGTCAATGAGTTCAGCAATTGCCCTCGGTGGTGGAGGCACTACCGAATCATAGGGGAGATAAGCTGACGCCACGATGAAGGTCTTCCAATTTCCATTCGTTTCGTAGCTAATGGCTGCAGCAACCAAATCTTGGCCACAAAATTGTCCAAGCTTAGTCGCTGAGAAAAGGTTCGACACAGCAAGACAAGCCCTTGGTCTCTCGGACCGCTCGTCACAGAGTATCGTAGTGCCACGGACACCTCCAAGGCCACAGATGCGATTTTTCCACACCCATGGCTCCTGTATGGATATTATGTGGGCTTTTGTATTCAACACAGAAAGCTTCTTACTGATGAGTGCAGTAGCAGCCTTGGAGTGTTGAAGGTTAATCTGAGTAAATCCAATCATTGGAAATACATCAGTCATACTAGTGGAAGGGCACGCAGAAGGTGCGCGCGCAGTTCCAACGACAGGAGTGCTTGAGGTCTTCTTCCTCCGTTTGTTCCTGTTCGAGCTATTGGAAGGGGAGGCAGCGTTGGTTTCAGTCAGCTGGCTGGTTTCGGTTGGGGTAACCTCTGCCGACCTGCATCTGTTTTCCGTCGCCGCCGGGGAAGGGCAGTTCTCAGCGCTTGCGCCTTCAACTGGCGGTGCAGTTTCTTCGCGCCGCACGATAGCCGCCTTTCTCCTTTTCCTCTTTCGCTGGCTCTTAGATGGACGCTGACCAGTGGACGCCGCCTCTGTGGCCCGTTTCACCTGTTCGGTTTCGCAGGCCTCGTCGGCAGCATCACACCTATCGGCTGTCTGTCTATTGGTCTGAAGATTAAGCGTATCAGGTTGAACCTCTCCGCCACTTTCTTCATGTTTCCAGCCCAGTCTACCGAACGTGTCGGAGATAGAGCTGCAGGAATCTTCGGAAGCAAACCTTTTCGCAACTCGAAGGTCAACGCCTGTACAGGCGGGGGTATATGTATGTCGGTTGGGGCCTCCAGAATCCGTGCCCCGACCGTGGTCGAAAAGACCACGGGTGGATTTTCGCCCATGCGAGTACCACCTGGAGTATTTGAATCATTAAGTTGTTCCTGCATACTTGTTTTTTGGTTTGGTTCGCGATAGAGCTTTGACGGTGTATAAAACGCCGCTATGACTCTAAAACCTCGGATCACGAACGTATCGTACCGAGGTCCCCCTATCCACCACCTGGGGACGCGCCTGGTGGGTAACCAACCCGACAGGACACAATTCAACCATACTTAGACTTTTGTCACGCCCACTTATGAGGGATAGGAATAAGAATAGGGTATCCAACAGTTCGCCCAAGCGGACTGTAGAACGTTCCTATATTTTATATTGCTATCGAAGCAATGAACTCAAAAATGTATAAATGTTATTATTAAATCTTAAAATTATTAATTTGTTCTGGCAATATAATATTTTTGTTACTTCTTACTTTGAAACAATTATCTCTTTTATCACTTTAAGTGTTCTTTTTCTCATTTTGATAGATAAATCCACTGTAAACCGGTAATAAAACTAACTATGTGAAGATTAATCCAGACACCATAAGGAATACACTCATTGTTGAGTTAGATGTGCCTTTATTGGGGCAATAACAAGCGATTGCACTTGATTGCGAAGGCAGATACCAAGCGATTGCACTTGATGGTAAGGATAGATAACAAGCGATTGCACTTGTTAGTCTTGTTGCGAATTGTGAGCCAAGCACTTGAACTTGTTCACGCTGAAATTGAAGTGTAGGACGTAAAGAAAAGCGACGATCAATGAGTGGTGATTGATTGTGTTTATTGGTGGGCCAAGCGCCTCTTTTTATACTTAAAATTAATTGCTTAACTGCTAACTTAGTGACATAGTTCTTAGTGACATTATATTGCTTAATGTTATAATTGAAAAGTGCTAACCTAGACGACATAGTTCTTAATGCTACTTGCTTAACTATATATGGTGCGTCAGCACAGCACGCGATTGTAGTTTCTGGTTTGCTGAGGTTTCTTTTTTGTTGGTTGTTTCTGTTTGTGACTGAGTAGGTCACAAGGTGCGGAGTTTGTTGCACTCGATGTGTTACTTAACATTCTCCCCGCGTTGAACTGCGTTGCATTCAATTAAACTCTCATGTTTCGCTGACGTTGTATTGCGTTCGAGTTTTGGGAACAGGTGTGGATCCTGTAGCTGACGTCATTCGGCTGCGCAGGTTGTAGATGATTAAGAATCCGACGGAAACTGACAGTAGCAAGGCCAAGTAACTAATTGCATGGTGATGAATACTGTTTGAGCGTACGGTGTCGTGTAGGTCTGGGAATTCTTGGGTTTTTAAGTCTGCGAGTTGCTCTTGAAGATTGTTCAAGGCTTCTGACGTGGTGTTGGTAGCTGCTGGAGAGGAGAATTTCAGTGCGGCATGCACCTCGTTCTGTTTGGCAATTGAAGAGAGGTTTCCAGAACTGATGTAGGAGGAATGTAGAGTGTTGAAGTGCCATTGTTCCATTGTCAAATGCTTCTAATTCCGACTGAATGGGTGCTAAGTCATAGTAGACAATGATTTTCCATTCAGTTGCAACGAGATTGGTAGATCCAAGAGTTTCGAAATAGATTCCTGGATTGTTAGCGAATCTTGTAATGCGTACTGGTGAAGCGCAAACTATCGGCAATAATAATAAGGACAACATTATGGTGGTCATTAGAGAGCTGTATGATGTTTTGCTTCGTTTTGTGGGCGTTTCCGTTGAGTCAGTTGTCGTTGACGTGGTTTGTGTGGATGTCCCTGGCGCTTCAGCTGTACTCGTGTTGCTATCATCTGGTTCATTAAATAGTGGGGCTAGACGGTGGATTGGTCGCTTCCATATTCCAGATTTGGTTCTGACGTTGACTACTCGTACCATACTGTCATCCCCCTTGAAGATTTGAATCACTCTTCCGAGCGGCCATTGCAGGGTTGGCGTGTTGTCTTCCTTGATTATGACCATGTCGCCAACCTTGATATTGTTCTTTTCCTGATTCCATTTGTGCCTATATTGTAGTTTATTCAAGTACTCCGTTGACCATCGTTTCCAGAATTCGTATTTTAAATGACTAATCGCCTTCCAGTGGGTTAGCAGAGATGCCTTTGCTGGTGCGGTATCACTATCGACTTGAGCAACCAAAGGCTCGCCAATAAGAAAGTGCCCAGGTGTTAGTGCAGATAGGTCGTTTGGATTTGATGACAGTGGGGTGAGTGGTCTTGAATTCAAAATGCCTTCAATTTCGACGACTATTGTTTCCAATTCTTCGTGTGTCAATGAGGCCGGTGAAACTGTTTTTACCAGGAGGTGTTTTGCGGATTTCACTGCCGCTTCCCATAGGCCGCCAAAATGAGGAGCTCGAGGTGGGATGAACTTGAATGTTATGCCTTTGTCGCTGCTGGCCTTGATTATGGCCTCTTTTGCTTCTGGGACATGGAGAACGTCGAGCAGCTGATTTCTTGCTCCCACAAAGTTGGTTGCATTGTCACAGTAAAGTGTTTGAATGCGTCCGCGTCGGCTAATAAACCTTCGAAGGGCTCCAATAAAGGCTTCTGTTGTTAGGTCAGTGACAATCTCTAAGTGTACGGCCTTGGTTGTAAAGCAACAAAAGACTGCTAGGTACACCTTGTGCGGCTTTTTCCCTCGGATTTTGTAGTGCACCCACAGCGGTCCACAAAAGTCAACACCGGAAATCATGAATGGTCTGTTTGGTGAGACGCGATCCGCTGGGAGGTTTCCCATTACTTGATTCATTAGTTGTGGTTTAGTTTTGGTGCACTTAACGCAGTTGTGAACTGTGTGACGAGCCATGATCTTTCCCTTGATAGGCCAGAATTGTTGTCTCAGGATCGACAGGAGCGTCTGTGGTCCACAATGGTTGTGCTCGTCATGTTTCATTTTGAACAGCATTTTTGTTACTGATTCATTGTATGGCATCAGTATGGGATGTTTGGCATCGAAGGAAATGGGAGCGGCTTCTAGTCGACCTCCGACTCGTAAAATACCCCTTTCGTCTAAAATTGGTGCTAGGGTGATTAATGTATTAGATCTGCATAATCCCTTGTGGCTCTTGAGGTCTTGGATTTCCTTCCCGAATTCAGATCCTTGTACTTGCCTTATGATAGCCGTGAGAGCTTCGGTGAGTTCCATAGGTGATAGTGCTGTATGGGTTACCTTATTTGTGTCTATTTTTCTGGATCTCTTGATGAACCGAAGAACGTAGCCAATAGTGTGCTGAAGGAACTTGAAGGAATTTCGATGATTGATGTGGTAAATCATTTGATCTGTGCTGTTTTGTGTCAATGCTACCGCAACTGTATGCTTTCTCTTTCTTTCCAGGTCGGAATGTGGGTCTTGTTCCTTTACGAAAGGTTGGGGCCATGTTGATTCGTTCCCGTGCAAGAAGATTGGTCCGTAAAGCCACATACTGCATGACATAAAGCTGGCTGCTGATATTCCGCGAGATAGTAGATCTGCTGGATTTTCCTTTGATGGCACGTGGCGCCATTGGGGTGGAACGGATAATTCCTGAATTTTTGCCACTCGATTTGCCACAAAGGTGTGGAGCGATGAGGAGGTTGAATTAATCCACGATAATACAATTTGTGAATCGGTCCAGAAGACAATTGGAGTGTCTTGGAATCTTAAGTCTTCTCGGACTCTATTTGTGAGTTCAGCCCCTAGTACCGCAGCACACAATTCAAGTCGGGGTAGGGTTTGTTGTTTTACCGGAGCTATACGTGATTTTGCGCAGAGTAGTCTAACGAGACTTGTTCGATCTTTATAGGTTGACCGCAAATAAACTGCTGCTCCATAGGCTTGCTCTGATGCCTCCACAAATGTATGTATTTGTACGGATGTTGGAGTCCCTTGATTAAACATGTGCCTTGAAACCTTGACCTGCTTGAGTGTTGAAAGGTTGTTTCTAAACGCTATCCATTCTTGTCTTAGGTGTTCGGGCAACTCGTCGTCCCACGACAGTTTCAAGTGCCACAGTTGCTGCATAAATATTTTTGCTTTAACAACCACAGGGCCAAAGAGTCCTAGTGGATCGAAGATGCGTGCAATGTCGGAGCTGACTGATCGCTTCGTGAGTATGGAAATGTCGGATAACTGGGCTCTTCCGCACAATTGGTCCGACTTTGGCTGCCAAATTAGACCCAGTGTTTTTATTGCGCAGTGAATTGATTCGCTGAAGTCAAGGCTGATTTCGTGGTCCTCCGCTGGGAGATCCTGAAGTAATGCTGGATGGTTTGCACACCATTTGCGTAGTTTGAATCCGGCGCTGTGAAGTAGTGCAGTGACTTGAGCTTGGGCTTCCTTTGCCAGTGGGATACTATCTGCTCCGCTGATGCAGTCGTCGACATAAAAATCATCTTGAAGTAGTCGTGCTCCAGCTGGATGTGTAATCTTATTTTGGAATGCTAGATATTGTAAGCATTTGGTGGCCAGGTAGGGTGCTGATGATGTTCCGTATGTTACGGTTTTTAGTTTGTAATACTTGATCTCATCAGTTGGTTGCCTTCTCCAAATAATGAGCTGGTACATTTGATCATCTTCCTGGATGAGGATCTGCCTGTACATCTTCTCGATGTCGGCTGTAAAAACGTACTTGTGGAGTCGGAATCGAAGGAGTATGGAGAATAGTTCACTTTGTATTGTGGGCCCTGTATGAAGAATGTCATTAAGCGATAACCCAGATGACGTTTTTGCGGATGCGTCGAACACCACCCGTAGTTTGGTTGTGCTGCTGTCTGGTTTCAAGACGCAATGGTGTGGTATGAAGAAGTGGCATCCTTGGATGACTTCCTGCTTGACCTCTTCCATATGCTTCAGGGATTCATATTCATCCATAAACTTAACGTACTCCTCCTTTAATTTTTGGTTTTTGCTGAGTCGTCTTTCAAGTGCTAGGAATCGATTGAAGGCTGTCCTTTTGGAGTCACCCAACGTTGTTCCATTTTCTCGAAAGGGTAGCCGTACGATGAAACGGTTGGTTTCAGATTTCGACACAGTTTGGGTGAAGTGTGTTTCGCAGTACCTTTCTGTTGCCGTCAATGGTCGCGAAGTGGTTTCGAAATCGTCGATCCTCCAGAATTTTTCGATTAATTCATTTGTAGAGTCGTCTTCGCAGAATATCCCACATGTTGCTGTGTTGGGTGTGACGTCTCCAATTTTCCCAGCTACGATCCAACCTAAAACGGTGTTTTGGAGGATAGGCATCCTGTCTCCAATTTGTATCCTCTCTGGTCGCATCAGCTGATGGTAAAATTCTGCTCCCAGTAGAATATCGATCTTATCCGATCGGTGGAAGTTTGGATCAGCTAGCTTGATATTATCCGGTAGGCTCCAGGTGGTAGTATCCAGATTTTGAGTGGGTTGAGGTGAAACAATGCTTGGAAGTATGAATGCTTCTACCCTGCATTCAAAGTTTCCGCTTGTTGATCGTAGTCCAATATTTACTCGCTGATTTGAGCTTCGTGTTCTCCTGCCAATGCCTTCGATGCAGAGTGAAGATGGTGTTGGTGATAGAGAGAGACGTTTGATGAGTCTCTCCGTTATTAGATTTATCTGTGAGCCGGAATCCAGCATAGCTCGTACCTCACATCGTTGTCCGTTGTTTGCGATGATGGCCACCCTTGCAGTGGCTAGAAGTACGTAACCTTGTTTGTTATTTACTTGCTGGATCGTGGCTACAGTTGTCGGAGGTAGCCCTTCGTTAGGAGGTGTTGTGGTTGCCCGTTCAAGATGCAACAGGGTATTGTGCTTCCCTGAGCATTTGGTGCAACATCGTGCAGAGCATGTTTTAGCTGTGTGGTCGGTTTTGAAGCAGTTGACGCAACGACGTCGTTTTTGGGTCCATTTGAGCCGTTCTGCTGCTGACATCCTGAGGAATTTTTCGCAGTAGTACATAGGGTGGCCCTTGGTTCCACATACCTTGCATCCTTCGATATTGGAGGTGGCTACGGTTGTTATTGCTCTGGCCTTGTCCTTTCCTCCCACCGCTTCTAAGGCTTCGAACCGGGATTTCAAAAACCTTAAGAACTCATCTATTGTTTGCAGTTCTCGTGGGTTTCGCAGAGATTGTTCGTATAGAAGATGGGTAGATCGATCTAATTTTTTGATTAGTAGGTGTATGAGGAGTGGGTCCCAGGAGTCTGTCTCGATGCCCAGCGTTTTGAGTGCTGCTAGGCATTCATGAATGGCGTCATGAAACTCTCGGATTGCCTTCATCTCTGAGTTTATATTTGGTAAACCGGTAAGTCGTTGGATCAGTGCTGATGTGAGGGCCCTTTTGTTGCTGAATCGGTCCTGTAGCGTTTTCCAAGCTATCTGGTAATTATCCTCGGTTAACTCAAGGTGTCGCAATAACCGCTCTGCATCACCTGATACGTTTGCCTTCAGATACCACATTTTTTGGATTGGTGGTAATGGCTGATCATGAATCATTTTCTGGAAGATGTCAGAAAATGTCTGCCATTTCAAATGATCTCCGTCAAATTTGGGTATCGTCATCTTGGGCAGTTGAATTGCCGGATGGTCCGCTGCTTGTCTTGACGTCTTTTCGTTTTGATTGTTTGCCGTTGCTCTTCTTAATAGAGCTTGATTCCTTAGAACCTCGGCTTCTAATTCGATGTATAAATCGATATTATACCCCTTGGCTACTGGATCGTCATCTGTTTCACAAATTGAGTAGTGGATCTCTTCAATTTGACTCCACAGTTTATTCATGGCCTGTAGGCATTGGGATGGTGCTTCTTCCTTGGCCGTTCCGTGGATGATACGGGCCAAAGAACTCATCATTGTCTTCTGTCGTCTTTGAAGAACCTCCCAGTCTTTATTGTCCTCTTGATTAGGGACTAGAGGAAGTTTCTTGATGATAGGAGATGATGATCGTGGGTTGCTGGTTGACGATTGTGTCTCGTCTGGCCTTACTGTCGGTTTTTGTCCGAGCACAGCCTTTTCGTTGGTGCTGAACCTAATCTGTGCCAGCGACTCACTCAAGATCTGTCTATACTTGGTGTATAGCTGCTTGATCTTGGTGTAGTAATCGGAGGAGAAATATTCATCCTCTAGTGGAACCGTCGTGAGAGAACGAATACTGGTGTCAGTGGTTTCGAATGTTTCCCATATGGCATCCAGTCGGTTTAGTCTGGAGGTGAAATATTCTTCCGTGGTTTTTCGGGTAGGGGAATCCTTCGTAAAGTTCCGGATGATCTGCTGGATCTCTTCACCCAGTCCCCTTTGACTCGAAGTCAATTGCTCCATGTTGTGTATATCTTCCTTGTCGGGTCCTCAAACGATGTGTAGAAGTCCCACGCTGAAGATCACGTCGGGGTCACCAAAAATGTTGAGTTAGATGTGCCTTTATTGGGGCAATAACAAGCGATTGCACTTGATTGCGAAGGCAGATACCAAGCGATTGCACTTGATGGTAAGGATAGATAACAAGCGATTGCACTTGTTAGTCTTGTTGCGAATTGTGAGCCAAGCACTTGAACTTGTTCACGCTGAAATTGAAGTGTAGGACGTAAAGAAAAGCGACGATCAATGAGTGGTGATTGATTGTGTTTATTGGTGGGCCAAGCGCCTCTTTTTATACTTAAAATTAATTGCTTAACTGCTAACTTAGTGACATAGTTCTTAGTGACATTATATTGCTTAATGTTATAATTGAAAAGTGCTAACCTAGACGACATAGTTCTTAATGCTACTTGCTTAACTATATATGGTGCGTCAGCACAGCACGCGATTGTAGTTTCTGGTTTGCTGAGGTTTCTTTTTTGTTGGTTGTTTCTGTTTGTGACTGAGTAGGTCACAAGGTGCGGAGTTTGTTGCACTCGATGTGTTACTTAACACTCATAAAATTACATCAACATCTGTCGAGCGGTTTGTGAGTTTTAAAGGGCATACATAAATAATGAGTCATATTTATATATAAAGATAAATAAATACATTAATATAAAAATAAAGTAAAATAATATTTGAGTTAAACAAACAAAAATTAGTATTAAATTCATTTAAAATAACTTTAATCAAATAGGTAAATATTTGTTTCAAACTGAACCCTCATTAAGGTTGAATGACACAATTTGCAGTCTTAAAAGTATAATCATTGTCAGTCTCAATAGCTGTAGCTACATAATATTCACTTAATGACACCCACCCCTCTGCCAGCCTTGTGCAGCGTGTTCTCACTAAAAACTTGAAAGAAAAAAAATCACAATTGAATGATGATTGTATTATATTTTGGTCCAATGTCACTAATCTATTTGTTTGATTCTCACTGTCTGATATTCACAGGTTTATATGGACATTAATATTACTGGACAACGGAGTAACACCAAGATGAAGGACCAAAATCAGAACAACGAAAAACCTGAGATAAGCCATCTTTAATAGAAATAAACTACTACCTCTACACCAAAAAAAGGTGTCCTGCCTGATAGTACAATGTCCCCATGCAAATTCACGTGGAGATCGAAAAACCCTTTGAAGTGCTGCCATTTAAAGTCATTAAGTATTTTCCATACTAAAAGAGAACAGAATCGAGATTCAGACTTTCGATGACCTGCGACACCTTTCTCAATGCAGACGTTTCATCTATTAATGATCAATTTTGGGGCCTTTGCTGTTTAGAATGTTTATGAATGATGTCGTTGCAATTTTAAAATATTGTTTTTATCATCTTTAAATGATTTTCAAATTTACTATTCTTTTCGTTTGACCTTTTGGAAGATGCAATCTCTAACATAAATGAGGATTTTAAAAATGTATTCACCTTGGCAGAACAAAATGATTAAACTTTAAATCCGCAAGTATAATTATTTATAAGAATAGTTTGGATGAATCCTATTCTCCTGAAGTAGTTTTAAATGGGCATGTGATTCAATACAGTCATACCGTAAATAACCTAGGTTTCATCTTACATAAAACTCTCACCTTGAGTGATCATGTTAAGTAAGTAATGTGTAGCATCTACGAATGTCTTAGGCGGTTGTGGAGAGTGTGGTATTACGTAGCAGAGCGAACAAGATTAATGCTGGTTAAAACTTTCCTGTATCCAATCATAACCTTTAACCCCCTTCATATAGTGCAATGGACTCAGTATCTTGTAGTTTTGGCATTTCATTGATGTCACATTTCACTATAGAAATTTGTAAATTTATTTTTGAATTGGTGCGCCATCAAACGCCAGCATATTTATACTATAAACTTGAATTTTCAACCTCAACGCTTTCGAACAACATCAATATTCCAAGAAGTTCAACAGTGCACACTCGTAGATCTATCTTCATTTTAGGCTCCAGAATATGGAATAGATTACCCACTTTATTCATAACAACTGTCAATTGAGATAATTTTATCCTCTCTTTAAAGGAATAGGTATCTTCAGGACCAAAGCGTAGCTTTGCATTTTCACTCTTTGGTTATTCATTAATTTCCTTAACTTTTGTTTTAACTTTAATTCTTTTTATTTTTTAATTAATTTATGTCTAATTATTATGTATCTAATTTTCTTTCCTTTGGATGAGTTTGATAATTTCTCTTAATAATTTCTGAGTTTCACTTTTATTTCTATTTTTATATGTTTAAATTTAAAAATGTATACCTATATGTTTAAGCCGCAAATGAGATTTCATCTCAAGGCTTTTGTAAATAATTTAACGAAATGAAATGAAAAATATTAAAGTAAAGACTACCTATATCTATACCACAGACGACCTATAAAAAAAGTCTCCCGTCACCTAAAACACACAATTCGGAAGTGCCTAATCCAGTAGAAAAAATTCCTATCGGTGAATATATGTGAAACAATAGAAGTGACGTTAACACCCGTTGATTTTCAGTTAATGATATTAGTTGTGTGCAAGTGCAAGTGATTGTCAAATATGACGATAATGTTTGGCATTTCTCAAAGTTCCTGATGGTTTTGTCTTCTTGGTTAGACAGGGTTGTGTTTGCAGTGAGTGCAAATAAATAAACTAAATGTGTTTTTACAACTAAACAAATTTGTATTATAACTTAATTGTAGGCTCTTTTTAAAATATGTGAACTGTTTTGGGAATTATTGTTGAACTATATTGCTTATTGGAACACAATGTGGTTTCATATTGAGTATTTTTTTATTTTTTGCATTTATATAACTGCGTTTACAGCATCTTTACTTGGATTTAAGGTTTTTCTTTTAAAAAATTGAATAGTTCCTATTGCAATACTAAGGGCGCCAAAAATTGCAAACTCAAAAATGTAGTACAATTCTTTTCAAAATTGTGAAATGAAGTACTAAATTGACTTTTTGGGTCAATGTAACTATCAATTCTGAATCGAACACAAAAAACCGAATGGTTTGATGTCTTCTAGTTTTTGAGAAAATCGAAAATTACTAAAACTACGTTTTTATGAGATTTTTGTTTTTTTGCTTGCTTACATAAATACATCAGTGCTTGCACCCAGCATTACGGAGGGGCATGCTGCACCCCTGCAACCCCCCTGCTTGGGACCACTGTTGGATTTAGGGAAGGTGCGAGGCCGGTGTATGATAAGTTTTCTTTTGCATTTGCAGAATATGGATTTAAAGAAACTTTGAATTTATCCTATACATCAACTGAATATACACACCGCTTCAACTGAATAAGCACAAACATTTTCTAAGCTACGTTGTCCATTTTTTCAAAACTTTGTGCCGTGATATATCATTTGATGATGCAAACTGTTTGCGTATGATGTTGACAAAATAAATCGGAAAGAATAATTCAAAAAGTACCGCTACATTTTCTCTGGTTCAAAGCATTCAATATGGAAAAATGCAGTTTTATTTTGCGTCAACTGAATAGACACAAAGTCATTATTTTCGCTGGTTATGAGTTTTCTGTGGGGAATGACACATTAGATCAACAGTTGTAGTACTTTTAGTGAATTTTATTTGATTAATTGTATTTCAAAGAAAAATTGGTAGAACAAAATCTCTAAATAGTGTTGAAAGAGCTCAAATTGATTTACTAAAAGACCAAGGACTAACCGGGCGTTCTATCGCTGACAAAATTGGACGAATCTAGTGTGATCTATTCTTATTTAAAAAGCAAAGATTCGTACGGAAAAAACATGAAAGGAGGTCAAAAAACCGTAACAACAGCGGTTGATCGAAGAGCAATTTTAAGATGTGCTTCCAATTCCTGCGCCTCTGCGGCAAAAATAAAGCAGAAAGCCGGTGTTACTGCAAGCGTTTGAACAGTGCGAAGGGTTACCAATATTACCAAACATCTAAAACGGTTAAAAATTCAAAAGAAACCACCACTTAACGAGAAACGAAATTGTATGCGCTTAGAATTCTCTAGACTCCATATGAGTTTTAAAAATGAATGGCGTCACAATAGTTTTTTCTGATGAGAAGATGTTTAATTTTGATGGCCCTGATGGGTTTAATTATTACTGCCACGATGTGAGGAAAGAAGAACGATTTTTAGCGCGGCATCATAGTCGAGAAGGTGGTGTTATGGTATGGGGAGCAGTTAGCTACTATGGCACTGTTGAGCTTGAATTCCAAACCTCAAAAATGACTGCATTAAGTTATAAAGGAAATTTGAAAAGATATTTCCCTAAATTTGCAGGCATTTTTGGATCCATAAACTGAACTTTTCAGCAGGACAACGCCCCCATCCACACGGCGCGCATAGTAAAAAATTGGATGGAGGAGCAGAATGTGGAATTGCTTCAATGGCCGCCATACTCACCGGACCTGAACCTTATAGAAAACGTTTGGGGATGGTTAGTACAAAAAGTTTATGAGTCTGGCCGTCTGTTTGAAGACAGAGAATCCCTTATTGCAGCCATTAAATTGGCCTGGGGGAAAATTTCGCTGGACTACATGAAGAGGCTGTACGGTTCCATGCCTGATGGAATTTACGAAACTATTATGAATAAATTCGGCAGTGCCCGCTACTAAAATTAACTAATGAAAACCTATTTTAAGAAAAACTTGTTTCATTAAATCCCAATAACTTTTATTTCCAATTTCAATATTTGTGTCTATTCAGTTGACGCAAAATAAAACTGCATTTTTCCATATTAAATGCTTTGCAAGGAAACCAGGAAAAAAATAGCGGTACTTTTTGAAATATTCTTTCCGATTTATTTTGTCGATATCATACGCAAACAGTTTGCATTATCAAATTATATATAACGGCATAAGGTTTTGAAAAAATGGACAACGTAGCTTAGAAAATGTTTGTGCTTATTCAGTTGAAGCGAAGTGTATGTACATATACGTAGCCCAAAGTTGCACCGTAAATTTTAATTTAGTGTTATAGAACAGATTTCTGGCTTTCAAAATCTGTGAAAAACTTAAGTCCTTTTTTTCTAAAAATGCCCCTACCTCCTAAACGGGTAAAGATAGACCCCTTCCCATAGTAAAAAATGCTTGTTTTTGATCCTTCTACAAAAAACCGTTATCAATTCTTCCCTAGTTATCGTACTCGTGCCCAATACTACTTAAAAGCGTAACAAAAATATGAAAAAACGTCCGTTTCCAAAATATGCTTTAAATCATAAATTCTCTATAATTATTCTAGTACTTCTAAAGTTATTCCATAAAACATTTCACAAAATATTTATAAGGAAATTAGCAATAAGATGAAAGGACTTACTCGTCACTTTTTGTTGAGAATGTGGCAAATACATTACAAATAACTCTTCTTTTCTTTGCATCAAAAGTCGATGGCATTGCACTGCGTTATTCCGTATAAACAACGCTATGTTGACAATATACTTGTCTACACATACACAATAGGTTTAAATAATTAATGATTTGTCTACACCAGCGTAGTTCCACCTAGGTGTAGACAAATCAATAAATAATATCTATACATTTATTTTCAACATGTATACAAACTCTTATTCAATATACCAAGTTATAAGTTATTTTAAGCAGTTAAGTAAGCAATATCCGAATTCACAAAAAGTTTCAGATCTATTATTTATTTTATTAATCAACATAATCATCATATTCGGGAATTTCATCAGCGATTCTTAGCGAATATTTTAGATGTACAAGTCGGTGCAGTGTAAGACGCACGAGCCTTATTTCCGCGGGAATTATTACATTGCACCGTACAAGTAGTAGCCAATTGCGGTATAAACAAGTGTCTAACTTAGAAAAGAGTCTCTTAATACGGGTGTATGGCGCTGGAATAAACAGTAGCCTTATGGTAAATTTTGCAAAAACTGACTGTTTCATATCTGCCATTTTCCAAAGAAAAATTGGATTACGGCAGCGTAGGCTGTACCATTCATACAAGCCTTCAAGATGTAAATGTTTAGAGTTTTAATTCTCTGGGAGAAAATAGCATTGGCGAAATCATCAGAGAGTTTAATATTGCGCCACAGTTTAACAGCATCCGCAACTGAAGAATTATTATATACTTGTACTTTATTATTATACTTGTACTTTTACTATTTATTCTCATTGCTGAGTCCAATCCAATGCTGGTATAATTGCATTTCTCGGATACAGGCATTTTTAGGTTTGTCTCGTTTTTTTTTATGATTTCGACA
Organism: Portevinia maculata; assembly: GCA_949715645.1. NCBI lineage: Eukaryota > Metazoa > Arthropoda > Insecta > Diptera > Syrphidae > Portevinia > Portevinia maculata. The sequence continues at coordinate 20,133,642 of OX454525.1, forward strand.
TGTAAATGCTGGGAAAATATACTAATCCACCTACAACTTCCCCTGGATCTATCCATGCTCTATCGAATTCATTGAACCAAAACAGAACACTACCCTGCAGATGCAATATTCACCGGTTTAAGTGTCACAGAAAGCTGTTCTATAGATGGGATAATCGGCAGACGGCTATTTCTGCCATGCTCGTGTTCTCAAACACAAACTATTGTAATTATATTTCATGAAATAAAGAATCTAATCTAATTTAATCTAATCTAGATGGGATAAATATTGTAGTTTGTTCTCATGTATAATAAATATATTATTATACCACAACCGTACGAACCAACGACCATACCACGTCGAGTTAATCGGTTCTCGTCAGATCACCGCAATTAAACGACGTTGGGCGCGGTTAGTACGTAGATGGGGGACCGTTTGAGAACAACCGCGTGTCGTTGGCCAGTCCCATCTACAGAGTTGAGGTAGATAAATACATACGTGGTATCACAATGGACCTAATTTGGTCTAAGTGTGTCGGTTTCTGCCGACAGCCACATAAACCTAACCTAACCTAACAACCGTACAACCCCATGAGGCATTTGTGTACAGTAGCCGTACCAAAGACAGCTTACAAATACAGGTGAGCGACTCTGCTGCCCCAGGTCTTTATTGTCCATCATCCTGATTAGGACTAAGTCCTATAATGCGATGAAACCCTACACGCGTTTCCATGAGAGGTCTATGCAAATATCCAATTATCGTCATGTTAGATGGAAACGAAAGCATCTTATACAACGCATTACAATAATATGCGATGTAATGTTAACTATATGCATATGCATAGTTTCAAGGCTAAAATATAACGAATTTGATAAATCGGTGTATTCAGCACCCTCCACTCCTAACCCTTGTACTTCGTACTGGTGATTGTTCTTCAACTGGTGCCATAACGAATTCTGGATGGTACACCGGCTTCTGCATGCCCTGTTGTACGATGGTGTCGATTGTAGGCGTCCAACGCAACGTGTTGGTAAGATAAAGCAAACAAACAAATAGTCATCATCATCATCCACATGCTGCTTCTGTTGCATGGTATGCCAGAACATGCAATGCAATTAGGGCAATGCGTTGAGTGGTGCGAATTCATTACCATAACAATTTTTAAATCAACAGGGAGAAGACCGAAATGCGTACGCACTCAAAGTGATGCATTTCCTGTTAATGAGGTGTCCTCAGGGTAAGCAAATGCCATCAGTAATAGCGGCCAGCATCGCGGACGAGGCTTTAGCGTCCTTCGAGCCGGAACTCATCAGTTTGAACATTTTCGGGAAAATTTCAAAATGCACTTTGTGCTCACTCACATATGTCATTAACATAGTCACCGTGCATCCCAACTTATTGCATTAGCGGCCAGTTCAACAGCTCGGAACTAGAGTGCTGCGATAACATGCAAAGGTCATGAGGCACTTTGCATTTAATTTTGCCGGCCCTCTCCTCAAATATTCAGGGGGAAATTAAAATTGAGTTTTTTTCGTTTTTTTTTTTTTGATATAATAGACAAAGGAATTTAGATTTTTGGGGATTGTAGCACGGTGCTCACCGATTCACGTGTGACGACTTCCAATGGTTAGAACGCCGCGAGCGCCGCTTCAAAACAAACTCAACACCGCTTTAAATAGTCTCACCGCAGCATTAAAAACGCATTCTGTGTGGCAAAACCTTTAATCAAATTTACAAGTTGTAATCCACTTTGACCGAAAAATGTTTAGCTGAAAGCCAGGCTCTACACCGCAGTTGTGCCTCCGGCGCTCACATACGGCTCACGATATTGGACTGCGTACAAAAAGTATGATGAAAAATTAACGGCAGCTGAGATGAAGATGCTTCGCGTGACAGCATAAGTAACAAATGAATAAGAATCAAATAAGAAGCTCCAATATCTGAGGGAGTCTGCATATCATAAAATCTATCTAAACGCAAATGGAGTGTTACCGGCTCAGTTGGTACTATCATGTTCAAAGGAGATATCTTACGAACCTCACCAAAAAAGCAAAAATAATCAACGTTCCTACACAATCGCGAAAGAGAGGCTGGCCTAAAAATACTTGGATCACACAATTCAAAGAACACCAGCATTTGATTGGCTTCAGTGACGAAATGATTCTAAATCGGGAGATCTGCCGATACTTTACGAGGCGAACCCCACAGACTGACCATTAGGGATGCAGTGAAGTGGAATGTTTATGATAATATTAGTCCAGATCATAAACTCGTCGTCGTTCAAAAAATGGAAAAAATCGTTTTTGACTGCCGCTTTGAATAACCTTAAGAACAATGGGGGACCACTTTGGAATACCGCGTGTTGTTGGCACCTCTTGCGAACGTCTGACAAACATCCAACTGTATCAAATTGTCATGAGAAAGCTTCTCAAATTTGCCGTTCGGATTCGGCGTAAAACTGTAAGTATCCTCCACTTCGCATGAAAGTGGTTCAGGCCCTGTATGGGCCGTTAAGGCTTAATATGTATAAGAACATACCAAGCACATTTTTTCCTGTCAGAAATTTTTGATTCATCGACACTTCCTTTGTCCAATAGTCAAGAGAAAAGACCAACCCGACTTCGATGACACCATTGTCATTGACCATCGATTGAAACTATATACATCTAACATAGTTTCTTGATGCTCGTCCTTAGACTAGAAGTAATATCTCAAGAGAAAAGACCAATACGACTTCGATAACACCATTGACATTGACCATCGATTGAAACTATATACATCTTTCATAGTTTCTTGATGCTGGTCCTGAAACTAGAAGTAAATAGCTCAACCAAAACAGCTGAAGCTAGAGTGGTCAAATGTTTCAAAATACACATAAATACATACATAAATTATTGTATGGGGGAGACAAAAGGATACAAATATCAGTCGTAAATTAAAATTCGAAGCAGAAGATGACATTCATCTGAGAATGAGTTTCTCTATATAAATCCTATAAAAAATGTTTGAACTAGCAATATATAGGTACACTTACTGGAACAGATTGCAGTTGCATCAATCCTCCCCTGTCTCACTCGGTCCATACTGAGCATTGGAATAAAACATTTTTATACCCTATTCTAAGGGTATATTAATTTTGATGCATAGTTTGTAACATACCTTAATATTGCCCGTAGACCCCCAAAAGTTACTATATTTATGATCAGCATCGATAGTAATGTCGATCTAGCCATGTCCGTCCGTCCGTCCGTCTGTCGGCAAAAATTAGGCCTTTAAACTGGACCTAGAGAGCTGAAATTTTAACCATATACTCTCTAGGGTCCCGAAATAATCAAGTTTACGAATTTTTGAAATCCGCCCACAGACACGCCCACAAACTAAAAAAAACAAAATTTTGGAAAAAATCGAATTTTGAGCTAGAACGCTGAAATTTTTTATATATGATCTATGACTCCTAAAACTGCTCGGGATAAAAAAATTTCAAAATCCGCCCACTGACACGCCCACAAATAAATAAAACAATTTTTTTGAAAATCCAAAGTTTGAGCTATACTCTCTATGGGCGCTTTATGCTCATGTGTAAATATTTTCAAAATCCGCCCACTGACACGCCCACAATTATTTTTTTTTTTTTTGAAAATTCAAAGTTTGAGCTAGGGAGCTGAAATTTATAATATAAACTCTCTAGGGGCCCTTTATTCTCATGTGTTAATTTTTTTTAAATCCGCCTACTGACACGCCGACAATTAAATAAAACAATTTTATTGAAACACACAAGTTTGAGCTAGGGAGCGTTTTTTTGATAAAATCCTTTAAATGTTATATAACAAAATATGTAGAGCGTTCTTAACAATTCAACCATACTTAGACTTTTGTCACGCCCACTTATGAGGGATAGGAATAAGAATAGGGTATCCAACAGTTCGCCCAAGCGGACTGTAGCCAGTCCCTATGTTTTATACCTATCTCGTATCGATGGTTTTCGTCGACTCTGAGATGATATTGAGAGATGAAATCGATTGCATTTTAAATTGGATCTAGCACTAGAACACTGTGAGATATAGGTGATGGGATATGGGGGTAATAGCGATGCACTGATATCAAGTAAATATCGAACGGGATTTCAAATTTTTTTTTCTATCCTTGTATGTAAGCTGTTTGCTCGCACTCGTCATCGTCATCGTCCGTACTTTACTTCAATTTAAAACATTTTTCTCTGATTGTGTGAGGTTTGTGTCCTTTTTCTTATAATCTCCTATCTGCCAAGGGCGATTTCAATTCAATCAAATTTAAAGACCATGTTCAGTGTACGAGAAGAGGATGCACTCGAAGGATTATCCTCACTTTTCGAAGAATGAGTACACATATGACTCCAGAGTTCAAGTATGGTTCAAATTGTTAACTTATTGTAGCAATTCTATAGACTTGTAGCTCTGTAAGATAATATAGGGCATGTATTATTATTATGTTGTATAAACAGAAATGTTTCGTATGTATGTGTGATTCAAATTACAGTTTGTAATCTGACTGCAGGCGAATTGTTTATAATCGGTTTATTGAACGAAATAACAAACAATCTTTCAGAGAAGAGGTATCTAAAGGAAACAGTATAGCTATATCAAAAGCTTTAAGGATCAACTTCCAGATGCTTATAAAGGTAGGTATAGGTACCTAACCACTTTTTCTTTCGTATTTGTACGGAATTTTTCTACTACAAGATAAATGTTTTTAATGAGATCAAAGAGTATAGAGGAACATAATCAGGGTTTCATAACTTTGTTTGCTTTATTTCAACGCCTTGCCAATTGCTGAATTGTTGGCACATTCTATCAGCAATCCCTAGAATACTCATATATGCCTAAAAGTACGATTTAATTGCTGGATATTGTCAACTGTCAATCGCACACATAAATTCGGCATTATTTGAAATTAATTACACTGCTTACAACTGATGCCGAGTCCAGCGACTGTCTAAACTACGCACTTGCTAAAATTACACCCGACACAGTCATATGCAATATATTTTGCCTATATGCCGCGTGATAAATACATCGAGGCGTGTCCAAAATCAAATTACGAGGAGCAATTTCATCAAAATAAAATTACTGGTAAATAAATTTGGATTTCGGAACACTGAATTAGCGGTCCGTATATTGCATGTGTGAAATTGGTATCGGTCGGGAACTACAAATTGTATCACGAGACTTGTATTACCCGGTCAATTTGCGACAGAGCAGCTAAACCGCTGAAACAAAAACTGGATCAAAGGATACAGGAAGACGTGCATTATATTGGATTTTGATGTGAATAACGTTTTGTATCCGATAGATATGAGTGCTTCAATTTGTGCCATGGATTTTGTATGCATATAGTTACCAATAAAACTGCGGGGTGATTACAGCGCTCAATGCGACTCTAATCTCGGCTGAGCGAATTCGATTTATCACATTTTGCTGATGTAATTGTCCTAAAGTTGACTGAATAAAATTGTGTGATGTCACTAGGATGGGTTATTTTACGGGAAATGCAAAATAATAGTAATAATAAAAGCAATGTTCAGCCAAATTAATTAAAATGCGTAGAATTATTAATTTATGTTGATTTAATTTAACTAAATGAGGGTGTGCTTCCGGTTTGGGTTTCTAATCCATATTTAGTTGGAGAAGATGATTGTATAATGTTGGTAAGGGGATGGGTGGTGTAAATCAGATTTAAAAATTAACATTTTTTGTATTAATTTTGTAAGAGATAAAGTGAATGTACCAAAAGCCCCACACTCATAATATACTATTCAAAGAAAGTCAAAGTGTATCCGTTTTGCCGATGCAGTTGTTTTACTGGCCCGCCCATTTATTAAAAAAGTGCGGAAATTGAAACTCAGGAGGTGCACACGCTCAACTTCCCAGCGTGATTGAATATGACATAAAAAAAATTAAGAGTAAAGGGGTTAAAAGGTTTGAAATATAAACGCTTTTTCAGCGGGTCCTGCTGGTAACAATAAAAATAATAATAAGGAGAGTATGCGAAATTTCAACAAAATCGATATTATTTGGTTCTTATCCTCATTCATTACTGATATTGATTATTTAATGTTTTTTTACCCCAACGCTGGGAAGTTAATCAGTCTTTTTGTTATAACAAAAAAAAAACGGCTAAATCGAATTGAGCATCTTTTTTTTGAAATCAAATTTACATCAATACACGTCGATTGGGACCACAACGAAGTCGATATCATTTTTTTAAATGCAAGAAAACGTTAACGTTAAACTGTATACTCACACGCACACTACTTATACATCTTAAAACATATCTTGAAGCTTCAAATTTTCAAATATGTTGTGAATGACGGTTTTCATTTTCAGACCAATTACAATAACTTACCTAGTAACTGTAAAGTTAGCAAATATAAAAATATATTTGAAATAAAATCACTGTTTTATCTCCTCTCCTTTTTCAGAACGTGTAAAAAATCAAAGGCACTCGTTAACGGGGTAACAGCTTTATTAATTGACAGTCACAGTAAGAGAGAGCATAAACTTATGATATATTTTAGTCTATAAGTAAATATAAGTAGTCTACGTGATAGTAATAAAATAAATCAAATACATAACACCTTCCCCTTTTAAAAACTAATCCAATATATGTATATATAACTTTAATACTTTCACCACGCTGGGTTATTTTATTTGAGTTTATTTGTTAATTGATGCGGGAAGCCAGAAGCTTCCTTAATGTCGGGTATTCTTATTTTTTGTTTTAAAGCTTTTTGCATATTGATACTTCTTTTTCTTTAACGTCTTCTAATGTTTTACCTTTGATTTCCCTAAATTCTGTAGGGCTAATATCAGCTTAATACGATTTGTTACTAAAATATTTCTTTTTAACTTGAAATCAAATCTTTTATAACCATAAACTATAATAATTATTGTTTTTTTGCTAACAATTTTATTATTTTACACATTATAATATAAAAACACTCAAAACCAACGTGCATCAGGATTTCTCGCTATCTTCAAACCCTAATTTCCTTAACGCCCGCGATGTGTAACTATTAAATATAAGGGTATTAAAAAATCGCTTTAGTGCAATTTCATTATAAAAAAATGTGATAAAAAGAATTAATTGGAAAATACAATAATTATAAATATACATTAATAACACTTCGTTTTAAGAAATTTAATTTTAAACTACGTTTTCATTAGGGCAAATGCACTGATTTTTTTGCACATTTCCAAATTAGATTTAAAATAACCTCTTGACTTTTAATTTTATTTTTATTATTGTTTATTAAATATCAACTTACATACTATACAACAATAATTAAATCTAACTTAAAATTAACAGGATACTTATTCTAAATTAATTGTCTGAGTAGTCTTTTACGGAGTAATTTTATATTATGTTATCATCGAGATTTATTTTTTTTTTAACTCGGCATCTTTATCAAATTTCATAATTTTATATAAAACCAAATTACAAACTACATACTCTATTTAATGTACTACTACTTACAGCATCAGTTACCCCCCGGAAGCACCACCACATGTTGGCGAGCTCGGCCTCTCCCAGAAACCCCCTAGCTAACTTGATCTAACTTATAAACTAAGAGGATGTTACCTAGAGTAACGCACCGTCTTGGGAGGGCATGTTGGCCCCTTCCCCCTCAACAAGTCACCAAAATTCCCCGCTATATATAACGAATTGCTTTTCCGTGTCTAATTTATCCTTCTCCGCTATTGCGGTACTGAAACGAAAGAGGAGCTCAGCATTGGCGACGTCCACGTGGTGGATTAGCCGCTTATATCTCGCGCTACGATAGCGATGGTATAGGACCGAGATGCCATTTCTCGTGTGTACCAGCCCTTTTGCATCAATATGGATAAATGCCTCCGGCGGGATTAAGGCAGACCGGAGCATACTCTCTATGTACATTTTATTGGGGAAGTAAGCCGCAAAGATCAGTCTATTGTCGCTGGCCATCGCCCTTGCAAAGTGCTTTCCGGCCCTTTATAAAGAAAATGTCAATCATATTCAACTGAGCCCAATCGTATAGGACCTTGTTGGGATAATATTTTATATACTTGAATTCATGCGTTCGGAACAACCGGAGACAGGCCCTAAGACATTGTCTCTTCAAACCCCGAATCTTTTCCATATAACTTGGCGCTCTGTTAAACCACAATGGACAACCATATGCGATGATCGGCCTTATTAGGGCCACGTAGCAAATGACCTTTACTCTTGAGTCAAGTTGACGGCTATGAAACAGTCACCTTGCCAGCCTTCTTGGCCCCAGCAAGACAAGCAACTGTGTATATGTTATCGAAATACAGATACTGGTCAAGCCAGATACCCAGATATCTAACTACGTTTCTCACCGCCAATGGCTGCCCATTTTGTCCAAAAATGTCCAATTTCTTTATTTTTTTTCTTGTATCCCTGGCCCCTGCCAATGTTGTTTTAAACCACATTGTTTCCGTCTTCTGAAAGTTGATTTTCAACTTTCAGTGTGTAGGGTCTCTGTACTTTTCTGTCTGGTCGTCTTAGGAACTTCATACCCGGGGAATGGTTCGTTCCATCGTTCATTTGCAATAAATGCCGATCAATGTCTTCATTTACTGTTGTCATGTTACTGTTTGTAGGTGGGTCCATCCCTCTTGAACGTATATCCCGATTTAACCATGCTGTTGCAGTTTCTTCTTGCGCAACTGCTCGCGCTTCTCATCCTCTTCCTCGTCCATTGGGACGACTTTTTCACCATCGGCCGGCAGGTTGCTAAAGGAATTTCCCTCACCGACGTACCGACCGACTCCCTCTTCAGACTTATTAGTGGTGCTGATCTCAACGTCATCATCGGTCCCAGCCAGTGATGGTGCCACACTAGAGCCTGCCAGGTTCGCCCTTCTATTGTCATGAAGATTCGGCTTCGAATTTAATTTCCGTCGCCTCTTCACTACCTTTCTAAATTCGTCGTTGACTACAGCTACTGCGGACGCAGCTGTAGTGGGATTTTTTAGACTGCTACTGTAGCAGCTTTTTTAACTGCTGATATTGATCTTGTTGTTGCGAGTGTTGCCTGTGATGATATCTGCCTGGGCAACGATAGACGCGTTGTTGTTAGTATTGCTCTTATAGCCACTCTAGGTATAGTTGTGACTACTGACCTCACCATTCATACTGATGCTGCTGCTGTTGTTGTTGCTAATTTGTTCACCACGCGTCGCGATGGCACACTCACACCCGTACGCGGGACCACCGACTTTCCGGGGTCCATCGCCTTACACGCGTACACTTTTCTTTTTTTGTTTCTTTGTTTTTTTCGGAAATTAATTATAAAAATATTTCACTCTGCTGGGGATCGAACCTGAGCCTCCGGCGCCAAAGCTACATACTGAGCCAATTGTCAATTAAAATTTCAATTGTCTAATCACCACTTATCGCACTTTTTCGCTTTGGATCATCCGTAACTAGCCGTCGTATCTCTGTGAGAGTTGCGGAACGACTGATGACTGGATCCCTACAAGTTAGGTGCTTAGTCTACTGAGTCAATTTAACAATTCATTTTTCACTTGCTAATCACCACTGCTAATTACTTTTCTGCTATCGATCTTCACTAACTAGCCGACCTATCTCAATGAGAGTTGCGGAACGACTGTTTTTTTTTTTTTTAAATCACCTCATTTACATGCAGATTCACATTTCGAAATGAGATAAAATCGCAAAACAAAATTCGCAAGAAATGACGCGGCGAATGAGTTGAAACAAAATCGAACATTCCTAAATTGAAAACAATAGGGCACTTCGCGAAGTCATCTCTTTCTGAAGTGCCGAATCTCTTTCTTAAACGTCAAAAATTAGAAGTGGGTATATAGAAACCGGAAAAAAATAAAAAATAAAACCATAAACTGTTGACCAAAAGGGCTTGTGCAGCTCTTGATGCAGGAATTTTGCAGGCATTTGCAAAAATTGTATTATACTTAATATTTTTCCAAACAAAAATATTTGTTTACCACAAAAACGCAATTCTAATGGTTTCGTTTTTATTTTTTTACACAATCCTATTATATTATTAACTTTTAAAAAATATTCAAAAATAGTGTTAGAAAACTGTATTTTTTTTATAATTCGCTTTATTTTAAACTTTTTACGAATGCGCATATTGCAGTTTTCCTTGGGATAATTTGTTTGCCTTCGGCGACATTTCTTTTTAAAATATTGATAAGTAAGTTGCTTAATAATTCTTATTTATTCGCAGAACGTAAGTTATACCGAAACTAATTTTTTTGTTAAAGATTTTTAATAAGAACACCAACGGAATCTGTGCAGACAGGAATACTACCGCCGCCGGTCGGTAGATACAATCCAAACGATATAGGAAGATCCGAAACCAACATCTTCATCTACATCCGCATTGAAGGAAAGATAAGCAAAAAAATCATATTCCAGCAGATACAACTTAGACTATCCATTTTTAAGTGAGGTGACGACTAAATTTATTTGGAAACCTTATATTTGATACTTTTTCAATGGCTCTTCTTTCATGGAAACGGCTTTTCAAAATCTTCAAATGGACTCCTCTTTGAAATTGCAAAACGAAAGCACAGTGTGTTAATTGACAGCATTCCTGCTTCGGTTTTGGCATTGATTTCCTAAATACTTTAAAAGGACAAATTAGCAAGCTGTCAAAGAAATGCGCAAACTGAAATGGAAATGCTTTTCAGTGAATTTCCCAATCTCACTTCGAACCTAATGAAAAAGTAGTTTAACAAATGGCCGTTCTATTTTTAAATCTTAAATAAATTACCAACATCTCAAGTTAATTGTCTTAACTTTATTTCCTCTGTTGATTTTGTTATGCTCTAGGTTTAATAAATGTATCATATTCCTAATTAAAACGCAAAAAAGACTGCGTTGCACCATATGTTTTTATAGCCTTTTCTAAGGGTATATTAATTTTGACGCGAAGTTTGTAACATACCTTAATATTGCCCGTCGACCCCTAAAAGTTACTATATTTATGATCAGCATCGATAGTAATGTCGATCTAGCCATGTCCCTCCTTCCGTCCGTCCGTCTGTCCGTCCGTCTGTCGGAAAAAATTAGGTCTTTAAACTGGACCTAGAGAGCTGAAATTTTAACCATATAGATACTCTGTAGGGGCCCGAAATAATCAAGGTTAAGAATTTTTGAAATCCGCCCACAGACACGCACACAAACTCAGAAAAACAAATTTATCGAAAAACTCGAATTTTTAGCTAGAAAGTTAAATTTTTTTAGATATGATCTTTGACTCCTAAAACCGCTCAGGAGATAAAATTTTTAAAATCCGCCCACTGACACGCCCACAATTAAATAAAACAATTTTATTGAAAAGTCAAAGTTTGAGCTAGGGCGTTTTTTTTTTACAAAAGCTTCGTTTATGAGGTATAGGAATAAGAATAGGGTATCCAACAGTTCGCCCAGCGGAAATAAAACAATACTTGCAAGCTAATTGAACTTGAAAAAATATATATATTTTTTATTCTGACATAAGAACGCGAGCGCCAATACCGGCATTATTTCGGGAAAATTGACAACCATTGGATTTGTGGATGGTGTAAGGCCGGGTAGATATATGTCATAATTTTTCGACAAGATCGAAGTAGGTTTCTTATTGTGAAATGTCAGATTTTTGAATAAAAACCTCAGTTTTAATGGAGGCAAATAAATTCAGATGAATGATTGGATTTATTGACTAAATAACAAGGGGCACTTGGTTATATTACTTAATAGTCGTAATTGCTTTACAGCATTGAAAGCACAATCTCACGCATCTTTGATGCAATGTTAGAAGTAAATTTAACGCTTATAAAGGGTTTTTCAATAAGAGCGCTACAAAAGTTTTTTTTTTAAATAACACAAAAACGGTTTTGGATATCAATGAAATTCTTTATTCCTGTGAAAGTACGTTTGATGGCATTATGTATGGCACTCGATTTCTTTTGCATGGCCACCATGTGCACGCTTGCAGAAGTCCAGACGCTGAACCCAATTTTCGACGGTTTTCAAGCATAAATCGGCCGATACTGCAGCAATTTCACGTTCGATATTCGTACGAAGTTCATCAATCGTCGCTGGCTTGGTCGCATAGACCATAGACTTGACGTAGCCCCACAGGAAATAGTCGAACGGCGTCAAATCGCACGATCGAGGCGGCCAAGCGACTGGACCATTTCGTGAGATAACACGGTTTCCAAACTTGGTTTCCAATAAATTGATTGTGGTATTCGCTCTGTGGCTTGTGGCGCCGTCCTGTTGGAACCACATGTCCTCCAAGTCCATATCATCCAATTGGGGCCAAAAATATTCGGCTATCATTGAAAGGTAGCGATTCCCATTCAAAGTAACGTGCCGGTCTTGATCATCACGGAAGAAGTACGGCCCAATGACGCCGCCCCGGCCCATAAACCACACCAAACCGTAATTTTGTCGGGATGCAATGATGACTCATGGAGTACGTGTGGATTGCTGTCTGACCAATACCGCATATTCTGTATATTGACGAAGCCATTCAGCCAGAAATGAGCCTCATCGCTGAAGATGATTTTTCGATGAAAATCGCTCTTAACGTTGAGGCCACTGACTCCGAATTTCGGTAGTAAATTTTAATAATTTCAACTCGTTGTTGGCTCGTATATCTTTCCATCATGAAATGGCAAACCTTACTGAAGAGAAATGTCAAAAGAGCGGCAAGAAATTCGGCGTCGTTTGCTGTCCCTGTGGCTCTACTTTTGTAGCGTCCCTGTTGAAAAACCCTTTATTATCAATCGACAATTCTCACAATATTTTACGTAAACAACCGCATTATGCTAAGCATATAACTCTTAAACGTTAACTGCTGGCCAAACAGAGTACTTTATGCAATTCCATTTAAGATAAAGACATCAACGCACTGTGATTCTTATTTTATTAGTACCCTTATTATGCTAACTTGCACAATCTAACGGAAAAACATCATTCATTTGATTGTATTTAAGGATTCTGAATACTTTCCCTTTTATAGTAAATAGTTTTCTTTCAAATGTGGGTGTAAGATAGGTAGATACTCTGAATTTTATTTAGTATTCCCAACTACGCATTTCGCAGAATGATTGTTGCTTCGGATTTTCCCTCCCGGACGACCTAAACACGAAGGCTTACAAAATCGATACAACGAAAAAAGAATAAAAAAAATACGCACAATAATAGCCTTGTTGGGTGTTTCGTGGGACGGAAAAAAAATCATTCTAACCTTCACTGTCAGCATCGGATTTCTTGCGTGTAGAAGTATGTTAACAGCCAAACAGCACCTTACATCACAGGAACCAACCTAGATTTCAGAATGCCCAATTCAGTCAATAATCTGAGTTCACTGTACGGAACAGTTCTACTGAATATTACACCGTCGCATCGCACACTTACTTACTCTGACTCTGGCCAGAAACTGGCACGGAGTTGGTTTTCCATGTATTTATCAGGAGGAAGTGGGTGGTCTGATAGAAAAATTTGCAAGTCCTACTTTACCGCTGTCCATTCATTAAGATTTAAATATGTAACAGTGAGGACAGCGACCTGTCTGATTGTTATCGAACTCAAAGTACACAAATGTGTGTCTTGTCCTTTGTGAACGATAAATATTAAGGGGAACAATTGATTTCTTCTTGTGTTGGAATCTGCATACATTCGGAGTTATATTAAGCATGGCTATTCTATATCATAGTTAAATATATCAATGATATTCAGAAATCTTAAAACATTACACGGACATTAAGGAAACGAGGAAGTTAAAAGGACAAGGAACCAATGCACATTGATTTTAAATGTTTGTAAATTGTAATAGGCAATAAAAGCAGAGTGTATCCGACATTCATTAAGGAAATATTTTGTGTTTTTCAATGCAATAGGGCCGCTTGATGTACCTAGGCTTAAGGGCGAACTAATGCGTATTGCTGGCTAGTCGCCGAGTGCAACTGGTTATTATTTTATTTCATTTGGACACCTATTGTAGAAATATTGATACAACAAAAATATTTAGGAGATGTTGTATTTCTATTAAAAGATCTGTTGACTTAATTTATTATAAGTTAAACTTTATTCTTTAAGCTCAGAGTTACAACTGACTGGAGAAGAAAGACAATCAAAGAGTGAGACCAGCAGGCATGTGTAGTTGTATAATATTCTTATGTTATGATTATATTATGTATGTTGTTATGCTATGTAGGTGTGATTACAAGATTAATAGTGATCTCAATTATACATCAGGAGATTTTGCGCCGATGGCTAAAAACATCAATTAGAAATATATCTTGCACCGCTTTACGAATTAGTTTTTGGCTACACCGATAATGTGACCATTCTATTCCACGGAAATGGAAAGTTAGTCAGTATCAGTGATCTAAGTGCCATTCGTGGAAACTGAAGACTGAAGTAGTTTGGTTTTACTGGCGAAAGAATATATTTTGTTGTGGAAGCATTAAAATTCACTCTATTGGTCCCACTACAATTGAGTAGGTTCGCTGTTAATGTAGGGTTGGCTTTTAATGAGCTAAACATTACGGTGCATTTGCAGATCCACGCCCAAATAAAAAGGGGACCATATGAAACAAAATGATTGTGCTTAAGATCACACGACTGAAGTAAAACTTCTTTCCCTCCATCTAATTTAAATTGTGGGCGTGTCAGTCGACGAATTTTGAAAATATTTACACATGAGCATCAAGGGCCCCTGGAGAGTCTATATTATAATTTTCAGCTCCGTAGCTCAAACTTTGGTTTTTTGCCGTCCGACCTGAAAATCTGACGATGACGGTGACGCTCTATATTTCCAACTAATGAACTGCTATTCAGGGACACAATGACTTTACTCACTTCCGGTAAATTCCATCTGTCGGCAACTGTTCTCCTTTGGATCGGTTTCGATAGATGATGAGCTTAGTATTGTCCTCTATTAAGGAAATTCAAGGGTGTTTACCCATTCCACGAACCTTTCGCCGACTAAATTGTATGGGTTGTAACAAAAGAGTGTACGTTTGTCTACATTTCGGTATTGCCGGAAGTCTACGTTTGTCTACACTTAAGTTTCACCGTAAGTCTACATTTGCCTACACTTTCGTTGCGCCAGAAATCTACATTGGTCAACACTTCCGTTGCGCCGGAAGTCTACATTGGTCTACACTTCCGTGTCGCATTCACCAGCTTACTCCCCAAGTCAAGCGTGCGTAAAGAAGTTTTACTTTAAAAAAGAAAGATACATATATGAAAAGCTTCGTCAGCAAAGAAATGAATTGGATTAGAAGTAATAGAAACTTTTTAATCTTCTTCTATATATTCATTTCTAATATTTTTATAATAATCATTGTTTATGTGGTCGTCTTCTCTTGGTTCGCGCTTCATCACCGATTCAGTTGAAACTTAATATAGTTCTTGTTAGCACTTATGTTAAGGTTTCTGACATAGGATCATACAATACATTATCAAGATACAATAGGCGACATGCGAGTAAGAAGAAGACTTCCAAAACAAATGTTTAAGATCAACACATGCAGTTGGGCAAGAGGTTAAAAACAAACGCAATATGTTGGTAGTCCAGTGCAGCAACTCGGTTACCAACATACTAATAACAAAAAACCAAATAACAAAAATCTTTAGAAGTGACAGTGACAAAAATATTAATTGTACAGTGCGTGAAGGACATACAACCAGCAACGTACAATAATTGGTGCGCGAGTCGCGTCGTATTATTGTTCGTCTTCTAGGCCTTCACGCATCTCTGACTAAAACTTATTTAATCGGATATCATTTATTTCAAAGTATTGCATATTATTTCTTACATTAGTTTTGCTTAATTTTATGTTGATTTGGTGATGGTAATGATGATGCCGATGATGATGCTGATGATTTGTGTTGGGAACCAACAAGTTTGGTCAAAATCCGTGGTGTTTTGCTTGCAGTTCTGTGTATTACTATCATAACATGTATTTTTTTATTCTTGAGCGCTGCAACGCACGCCGGGTACCCTGTAATAATTTAAAACAATGAGAAAAAAGGGTCAGAAAAAGCGGGGAAACTCCAGAAATTATTTGGGTTCCAGCAATTTGAACACGAAAACAAGTAAAAACATAGGGACGATCTACAGTCCGCTTGGGCGAACTGTTGGATACCCTATTCTTATTCCTATCCCTCATAAGTGGGCGTGACAAAAGTCTAAGTATGGTTAAATTGTTAAGAACGCTCTACATATTTTGTTATATAACATTTAAAGGATTTTATCAAAAAAACGCTCCCTAGCTCAAACTTGGGTGTTTCAATAAAATTGTTTTATTTAATTATGGGCGTGTCAGTAGGCGGATTTAAAAAAAAATTAACACATGACCATAAAGGGCCCCTAGAGAGTATATATTATAAATTTCAGCTCCCTAGCTCAAACTTTGGATTTTCAAAAAAATTGTTTTATTTATTTGTGGGCGTGTCAGTAGGCGGATTTGGAAAATATTTATACATGAGCTTAAAGGGCCCCTAGAGAGTATATATTATAAATTTCAGATCCCTAGCTCAAACTTTGGATTTTCAAAAAAATTGTTTTATTTATTTGTGGGCGTGTCAGTGGGCGGATTTTGAAAATATTTATACATGAGCTTAAAGGGCCCCTAGAGAGTATATATTAAAAATTTCAGCTCCCTAGCTCAAATTTTGGTTTTTCAATAAAATTGTTTAATTTTTTTGTGGGCGTGGCAGTGGGCGGATTTTGAAAATTTTATATCCCGAGCAGTTTTAGGAGTCATAGATCATATATAAAAAATTTCAGCTTCCTAGCTCAAAATTCGATTTTTTCCAAAATTTTGTTTTTTTGAGTTTGTGGGCGTGTCTGTGGGCGGATTTCAAAAATTCGTAAACTTGATTATTTCAGGACCCTAGAGAGTATATGGTTAAAATTTCAGCTCTCTAGGTCCAGTTTAAAGGCCTAATTTTTGCCGACGGACGGACGGACGGACGGACGGACATGGCTAGATCGACATTACTATCGATGCTGATCATAAATATAGTCCGTCCGTCCGTCGGCAAAAATTAGGCCTTTAAACTGGGCCTATAGAGCTGAAATTTTAACCATATACTCTCTAGAGTCCCGAAATAATCAAGTTTACGAATTTTTGAAATCCGCCCACAGACACGCCCACAAACTCAAAAAAACAAAATTTTGGAAAAAATCGAATTTTGAGCTAGAAAGCTGAAATTTTTTATATATGATCTATGACTCCTAAAACTGCTCGGGATAAAAAATTATCAAAATCCGCCCACTGGCACGCCCACAAATAAATAAAATAATTTTTTTATACCCTATTCTAAGGGTACCTATATTAATTTTTGAAAATCCAAAGTTTCAGCTAGGGAGCTGAAATTTATAGTATATGCTCTCTATGGGCCCTTTATGCTCATGTGTAAATATTTTCAAAATCCGCCCACTGACACGGCCACAATTATTTTTTTTTTTTTTTTTTGAAAATTCAAAGTTTGAGCTAGGGAGCTGAAATTTATAATATATACTCTCTAGGGGCCCTTTATTCTCATGTGTTAATTTTTTTTAAATCCGCCTACTGACACGCCCACAATTAAATAAAACAATTTTATTGAAACACCCAAGTTTGAGCTAGGGAGCGTTTTTTTTGTTGATAAAATCCTTTAAATGTTATATAACAAAATATGTAGAGCGTTCTTAACAATTCAACCATACTTAGACTGTTGTCACGCCCACTTATGATTGATAGGAATAAGAATAGGGTATCCAACAGTTCGCCCAAGCGGACTGTAGCCCGTCCCTATGTTTTTTTTTTAAAACTCTACACCACACCTTACCCAACCATGGGTATAAAGTCTGTGTATCACGAGCGGTAGGTCTTTTTTTGTTCTTGTGGGTAGTGAGAGGTGAAGTGAAAGCGCGACAGCCCATCATCGAACTCGTTGGTAAACCGCGTGTGTTAGACATTTTCGTTTCAAAATGTTCAATTTTTCTCTTACAGTTTCCAACCATCTAACTATCCAAAGTACAGGCAACTAAAATAAATGTGCCCCTTCAGATATAACTATTGGGCTTAAATTCGCCAAACGTCTTGGAAACTAGACACAGACGTTCGTGAAGAGAGCCTGGACGAATAAAATAAAAAATAAATAAAAGGGGATTACATATAATCATTATTCATGTTAAATGACGGCGGATTTACGCTTGATTTTGGTACGTGAAGTTTTAACCACTCAATTCCATAGGTAAAGCGCGTGTTCAAGACATTTTAGTTTCAATGACTAATAGATTTTCATTCATAGTTTCCCAAACCAAACTTGCCAAAAGTGCAGGAATTTATATTGTATGTCCGCTATCACGAGTAGACCTAAATCCGCCAAGCATCTTTAAAACTAAGCATATGAATTAGTTCAGAGAGCTTGGAGAAATCAGCAAAGTAATTACGAATCACCTATCCCTTTTGATGGTAGCGGACTTACGCTTGACTTGATATCTGAAATAGTGACAGCTGGGGAAACCTCGAGGCAACACGGTGTGATTTTCAACGTAGAAATTCACTGGTGCCGGTAAAACGTTCATTCGTATCAAATTATCCATAACCTAATCTGGGCGCAGTGGGAGATATGTGTAACACCCTTTTCCAGGAGTAGCTGAGTGCATCCACACATTTCAAGAATTGCCCCAGAAACGTCTTTATCGCTCCAAAACATCTAGACCACATTTTGATCGGTAATCCAAGCGCAACTAGCAGAGAAAATAAGCGCAAAAGACATCTGATCTTAATTCATCCCACCTGCATTGATGCATCTACAAGAAATCACACCAGTTTACCACCAATCCATGATCAGTGATATTAATTTCGCATAACAAATTTATATTACAAATGTATATGTACTCAGTGTTGACTTTAGTTAGTACTATATGTATTTATTTATACATATATTAAGGTAAGAACCGCCAAAAGATCATATATATATATACGAGGGCGGGGCAATAAGTCCGTGACTTTTTGAATTTCTGACCTCTTTACTGAAACGGCAACACTGCTCCTGTCAACAGGCATCTGTCAGTTGACTCCTGTCAAAATTTGAACTTGCTGCGTCAGTTAGTTTGTGTTTGACAGCTATATTTATCAGACTACTCACTAATTTGAGGAGAAAATGGAAAAAAGTGAATTTCGTGTGCTTATTAAGCATTATTTCTTGCGAAAAAAAACCATTACCGAGACCAAGGCTAAGCTTGAAAAATACTATGGGGACTCTGCACCATCGATTTCAATGGTAAAAAAGTGGTTTACTGAATTTCGTTGTGACCGTACAAGCACTGAAGATGCCGAACGTCCTGGACGCCCAGTTGAGGTCTCTACACCCGAAACAATCGAAAAAATTCACGATATGGTGTTGGCCGACCGAAGATTGAAAGTGCGAGAGATTGTGGAAGCCGTAGGGATCTCGCATGGCTCAGTGGTTTCAATTTTGAATGATCACTTGGGCTTGAGAAAGCTTTCCGCAAGATGGGTGCCGCGTTTGCTCACAGTCGACCACAAACGTTATCAACTTCACAGGAAGGTTTGGCGTTGTTTAATCGCAATATGGAGGAGTTTTTGCGCCGTTTTGTAACCGTGGACCAAACATGGATCCATCACAACACACCAGAGACCAAACAACAGTCAAAACAGTGGGTTTCTAAGGGTGAATCGGCGCCAAAGAAGGCCAAGGTGGGTTTGTCAGCCAATAAAGTTAGGGCGACTGTTTTTTGGGATGCACGCGGGATAATCCACATTGACTACCTTCAAAAGGGAAGAACAATCAATGGGGAATATTATGCCAACTTATTGGACCGATTCAATGACGATTTGAAAAAAAACCGACCTCATTTGAAAAAAGTTCTTTTCCACAAGACAATGCAAGGGTGCACACATGTGCAGTTGCCATGGCAAAAAACCATGAATTGGGCTATGAATTGCTCCCTCATCCACCCTATTCTGCAGATTTGGCTCCGAGCGACTACTTCTTGTTCCCAAACCTGAAGAAATGGCTTGGTGGAAAAAGATTTGACTTCAATGATGAAGTCATCTCGCAAACAAAGGCCTATTTTGAGGACCTCGACAAATCATTTTTTTTGGAATGGATAAAAAAATTGGAGAAGCGTTGGACAAAGTGTATAGAGCTCAAGGGAGACTACGTTAAAAATGAAAAAAAAATTTTATCAAAAAATCTGTGTTTCCAAAAGTCACGGACTTATTGACCCGCCCTCGTATATTGCTCCTATCAATAACTTTAGTTCCCAAACAGTACAAATAGTGACCTCCAGAACCGATTACTTATACCTCCAATAAAATTTGTGAAATGAATTATTGTGGAAAGAACAGTCTTACGATATGGATTAATTGTATTCTAACGGCGATAAAAGGGTGATAAGCGGGTACATCAATCAATGAGGAATGGAAGTGTGAGTATCAGTGAAGATTAGAGTTTGTTTAAGGGACTATCACAAACAATGGTCAGGCAAGTGACAGTCGAGGAGTCGTGACTTCGGTCATGCATCATGGAGGGATATCCTTCAGGTTGTGTGCTCGTTCCCAACAGCAACGATCACCCCCCTTATGTGTCGCAAACATCTGACGCCACCATTTCTCAATCTTCGAACCGTTTACCCTTCTATTCCATTCCTATCCCCATTTAATAATACCTCGTCATTCAGTACACTGAGGAAAATTCACCTTGTTAAGAAGCGTAGAGCAAGCCACATCCATCTAACTAGGCGAAGCATCATGCGATCGTCTAAAGACGATGCAAATATAATAGTGGCACGAAATCATTTTGTAGGCAGGTAAATGGCAGATTAGAGATTAGATTATTTCTACAAATTTGCACTGAAATTAATATACGAACTCACTAGTTTAAATAATGCTGCTTTACTTTACAATGCTGGCAATGCTGTCCTTATTATTGATTTATTTTACCTGCTGTTTTACTTACCATTCCATGTTATATAAGATTTATATTATTTGTACGTTATGTAGGTACATGGTTGTAATAACCCATACACATAATCGGACATCTGTCAATTATCCAATCAAAAAACACTTTTCTTTGTTATTTATTTGACCAAAACCTTTTACTCATTGCAACTATAATAAATAGTAGCAGTTCCGTTTGTTGTTCAAGTGTTGTGTCCACAAAACTCCGTCGTAAGCAAATACACCCCGATTATTTATTAGTGCATAAACTTCGCCATTCTCAGCACGGCAAACAATTTTCTTGTGTGTGTGTGTGTGTAAACAGCCTTGAAAGTTCTTTATGATTTACCATATTCCAAGTTAGTTTGTTTATTCTCGTTGTTGTTTCATCTATATGCGCGTCATTCCCTCATATTGAACTGCCGTCGTCTACGAAACATTACATACTTAATATGTATAATAAAATGTGAAAGTTAAATGATTAAAAAATTGACTGTTACCAATTACATCACCGAATACAAAAACAAAGTTCTATAGTTAACATAAGATATTATTCCCGATTCCCTTTCTATTTCAAAGAAAAGAATAAAATCATTGAATCATTTAATTAGAGCTTAAGATATCCTTCTTCGGTTACATCGTGAAGTGGTGGTAATACTGAAATCCAAATTTAATTCTTTTTCTCGAACTCTGCCCTAAACAGAACAATGAGTTGAATGGATAAGATACAATCGTTTTTTTTCCTCATCCCATATTTACGTTACTGAAAATGTAACTGTATCTAGTAAAACGTAAGAGAGAAACGAGTGGAATCCTGCATGTGTACAGCAAATTAATGAAAACCATTTTCGGATGCGACAAAATGGCTAGACCTGACCGACAGGAGTCCAGCATATCGGTGGGCAAAGAAATCTAATTACGAGTATACGAGAAAGAACTTATCATTTAATGACCATTTTTCAGATAATTACAAAAGATTAACTAGGATTTCGGCTTGGATTGGGAATGATTTTTCGACAACGAATAACAATAAAACTTGGCCGCTCTGAATATGCAGACGATAGCTAAAAACTGAGTAAGCTAACAGGAATTATGATAAGGGAATTCAGTTGAGTCGAAATCATAGCCACGGATTATCATACTTAACACCACATGTCCTTAGGACGTGATAAAAATCAATGAGGTGACGATGATGCGAGTACAAAAAACTAACATTCTTGGGTTGGCATTTTGTATGGAATTTGTGTTACGTATACGTGACTATGTAGTCAATTAAAAAAAAAAATATTTAAGTATAGAAACCTCAAGCTGTTCATTTCTAGAGAAAGAAGATGATTTTACGAAATGGAATCAAAATATATCCTGTTCTTTTTGAACTGAAATGCCTGATTTAAAACAGATCTTATTTTCTAAATGAATTAGAAAAATGTGAGATATCCTGCTGAGAGTGAACCTGAGCCTCTGGCGCTTGAGTCATACTCCATTTCCCTAACTTTCCACTTGAAAATTACTTGGCTCAATCACTCTTATAATGCTTTTTACACTTTCCTTGTTTTTTCTCCTCTGATCACCACTAACCAGCCCGCCCTATCTCCATGAGAGTTGCGGAACGACTGATAGCTCTATTCTCCACTGAACCACACTGCGGAACGACTAATCAGTACAGTGGTTGATGCTGACAAGTGTAGGTACATATTGGAGGTAACCCCGTGGTTGTCGGGTTCGATTTGTATAGCCTATTCTAAGGGTATATTAATTTTGACGCATAGTTTGTAACATACCTTAATATTGCCCCTAGACCCCTAAAAGTTACTATATTTATGATCTGCATCGATAGCAATGTCGATCTAGCCATGTCCGTTCGTCCGTCCGTCTGTCGGCAAAAATTAGGCCTTTAAACTGGGCCTAGAGAGCTGAAATTTTAACCATATACTCTCTAGGATCACAAAATAATCAAGTTTAAGAATTTTTGAAATCCACCCACAAACTCAAAACAACAAAATTTTCGAAAAAATCGAATTTTGAGCTAGAAAGCTGAAATTTTTTATATATGATCTATGGCTCCTAAAACTGCTCGAGAGATAATATTTTCAAAATCCGCCCACTGACACGCTCACAATTAAATAGAACAATTTTATTGAAAAACCAAAGTTTGAGCTTGGGAGCTGAATTTTATAATATGTATAAGTATATACTCTATAGAAACCCTTTATTCTCATGCGTAAATATTTTCAAAATCCGCCCACAATTTAAAAAAAAATTGAAAATCCAAAGTTTGAGCTAAGGAGCGTTTTTTACAAAGCTTCGTTTTTTCCGATAAAATCTTTTTATATAATAAAATATGTAGAGCGTTCTTAACAATTCAACCATACTTAGACTTTTGTCTAAGTATGGCCATAAGTGGGCGCGAATAAGAATAGGGTATCCAACAGTTCGCCCAAGCGGACTGTAGCCCGTCTATCTCTATTCACTTTCTAATTCTTACCTCTCCTTTCAAATTTGGTCCTTCCAACCACAACCATCTGCATTTGTAAGCACACTAAAATTTGCCAATAAAATGACATTTAACATATATACGCCCTCTGCCCAACCGAACGGAACACTATAAACAATTATTTACCACATAGAAGTCATTAAATCATCAAATGCAGTTGCATTAAATCAGTTTACTCCGGCCAAAGCTATTTACATCCTATTACTGCTGTATATCTTCGATGTCCATAAATTCCCATACATGAGCTCTCTGCCACACACAAACTCACACAACATCATGACCGAAGGCCCCTCGTTTGGATCGTAAACCTCAATCATATGTGCCTGCTAGCAAACAGGAAGCGAACCAAAAGTCCCTTTCAGAAAAAGAGATTAACACGGCATTAGTCTGCCATAGTCAGCCTGATTAATTATTGCTCCCGCTCATTTATTGAGAACTCTGCCAACGGAACACATGCATTCATAGCGTCCTTTACAAATTTGCGCAAAGTACCAAAGCATAACCATATATAATAATCAAAGCAGGCGAAAAAACAAGGTGAGCATACTATTTACAACCATCCGCAGTCAATAAAGATTTACCAAACAAGACATCCACATAAAGAGAATAAACAAAAAGGGATACAAAAAACAAGGCCTTAGTTCATTTCAAATGACATTTGCTTACTATTTCTCTGTGAATGCATTTGAAACTCAACCGCAACTCAAAGGATTAATTTAATCACAGAAAGGGACTAATAAAAAAATATTACGGTTATGTAAATGGGCTAACAGCAAAAAGCTGCATATTATTTTGCTTCAGACATTACAATCACAGTAGACACTAGACTGTAAGAGGCTAAAGACGGTACACAGAGAGGAAGATGTGAATGAAATAAATTCCATCCCAACCGAATTGGTTTTCGATTTTGCAGTAAACAGATCCAATAAAAGGAGTTTTTCTTAATTTAGAACCCCTTTTGTCCTGAAAGTTCGTCCTCGACCTATGTACACATTTTCTCTTAAGCTTCCTGCAAGAGGTGTGATCATTTAATTGACCGAATTCGGTACCTATTTATAAATCTTTAACTTTCAATTTTTTTTTTCGTATAATGAAGTGGCGCTTGAAGCGTGGGACAGCGAGTGAAAAGATAGGGAAAAAGAATTCGCATCACCTTGTTAAAATGCTCTATAAGTTATTTCCGCAGACAAAAGAAGCAAAAAGGATTTATTTGCTATTTGATCCGCTGTAAGTGGCAACTGGACGTAGATTTATAACCTTTTTCGAGTAAAAACTGTCAATGTCATCCCTCCTGTATACTGCTACATTGTTACATTTCACCTAGGCTTAGTGTTACTTTCAACTGTACACCGAAGGACGCACAAAGATTGCCTCTTTATTCGGACAGGGTTCAACTTAGAGAAGATCTCCGCTCCACCTCAACATGGACGAGGAGATGGTTTTAGTCTTTTAGCATGTAGATCTGTAGGTCGCTACTGACAAGCTGTAATTTGTGTGGCTGACACTTTTTGTTGTAAATTTACCATTGTGGATTGCAGTAAGTTCTTTGACACGGTACAACGAGGACATGGGAGTTAATAAAGTTTTCTCGTTTTCTCCTTTTTATGACTATCATAATGATGCGCTTGGAGTTCTTCTTACATATTTTGTTAAGGTTATCATATAGGTACATATATTGGCGATTGATCGCTATAAATTGGGCGCATTCAGTAATGTCTTTTGTCTAACCTAGCCTAACCTAAGCCCAACTGAATTGCGAAACACCTTTAATTTTAGCAAATGTCGGAGGAGTTAATACATTTCAAACAAATTTCTTCGCTGTCTGTTTTAACATTCGATGCCGACGAGTTTTGTTTTACCCTGAAGAATAAGATTAATTAATGTTTTATAATGGATGATTTTGAAGATGCAAGTTAAACCTTCCAACCACACACTGCGGTATGAGATACCCCACATAGATTTCAAAAGTGTGCAGGTCCCGTTAAAAAAATTTCCTAAGGATGCCATAGCAATGTATATTTAATTTTAAGCTCTCTGCGTAGCAGGTGAGGGTGTTCAGTTCCAAGATTTTTTTTAACGTGTTTAGTCATGCTTCGAAGTTTTAGCTAACCTAACCTAAGGAAGTTATTGTAGATGACAATATTATTTATAGTTTTACAGCAAAATGGCTTTTCTTCGAGACGAATCCATTGAAAGGCTTTTCCTTGATACTGAATGCATGAAGCCAAAAATGAACCAGCTTCGAATCTTGAAAATCAACTTTAAAAACTGTGTAACTTCTGTAATCGAAAAAAAAAAGAAAACTTGGCATGCCGACTTCCCATGTGCGAGGATCATCACTGATCACTCACTGCAATGCATAGAATGCAGTTTCAAAAATTTTAATTTTTGTGTTTAAAAAAGCAAACATATATCCCACTGTTAAAACAATACGTTGGAGTAAATATTGAAGAAAGTCCTTTTTATGAATTTGACTGATTTTAGTTGACAGCTATATATTAACTTTTTTTTGTAACCTAATTTGGAAATATTTTTTTTTTAAGTATTTTTATATTTTATGTTATTCATCGTATTGAATTTTGTTTTGATGAAATAAAAATATGAATAAAAAAAAACATACAATAACATCTATTTTTAATATCTACTTTTGGGGTGGGGTATGTGATGTGATGAGGGGCGCGTTAGAAAAAAATATGTGTGAGGACGGAAGGTTAAGTAAGTAAGCTTTCACTCAAGTATTCATTTTGGGGTGTGATACAAATGTTTCTTCTTTTTATACCCTATTCTAAGGGTATATTAATTTTGACGCATAGTTTGTAACATACCTTAATATTGCCCGTAGACCCCTAAAAGTTACTATATTTATGATCAGCATCGATAGTAATGTCGATCTAGCCATGTCCGTCCGTCCGTCCGTCCGTCCGTCCGTCGGCAAAAATTAGGCCTTTAAACTGGGCCTAGAGCAGTGAAATTTTAACCATATACTCTCTAGGGTCCCGAAATAATTAAGTTTACGAATTTTTGAAATCCGCCCACAGACACGCCCACAAACTCAAAAAAACAAAATTTTCGAAAAAATCGAATTTTGAGCTAGAAAGCTGAAATTTTTTATATATGATCTATGACTCCTAAAACTGCTCGGGATATAACATTTTCAAAATCCGCCCACTGTAACGCCCACAAATAAATAAAACAATTTTATTGAAAAACCAAAATTTGAGCTAGGGGTGGCATTGGTGCGATGGTAGTGTATTCACTAACTGATCGGTAGGTCGTGCGTTCGAATCCCGGCCAGGGCCATGATTTCTATTTGAATTCACATAAATAGAGATCTCCCTAAGTAATTTAGGCGCCACCCGTGGAGAAAAAAAAATACTAATCATCAAAACTTCTTTCCTAACCTCCTGTTCTTTCGAATAGTAAGTAGCACCTAAAATCATGCAATACAATACATACTACATTGCTAGGTGCTGCTTACTGTTCAACAAAAAATGCATACGCTGTGTTTAACACTTTAAGGGTACTGTACATGTACACATACAGAAAAAACAAAGCCCCTTTAGCGTAAGCGAATTATAAAAAAAAATATATACTCTCTAGGGGCCCTTTAAGTTCATTTGTAAATATTTTCAAAATCCGCCCACTGACACGCCCACAATTTAAAAAAAAAACTTTTTTTTAAAATTCAAAGTTTGACCTAGGGAGCTGAAATTTATAACATATACTCTCTAGGGGCCCTTTATGCTCATGTGTTAATTTTTTTTAAATCCGCCTACTGACACGCCCACAATTAAATAAAACAATTTTATTGAAACACCCAAGTTTGAGCTAGGGAGCGTTTTTTGCGATAAAATCCTTTAAAAGTTATATAACAAAATATGTAGAGGGTTCTTAACAATTCAACCATACTTAGGCTTTTGTCACCCCCACTTTTGAGGGATAGCAATAAGAATAGGGTATCCAACAGTTCGCCCAAGCGGACTGTAGCCCGCCCCTATGTTTTTTTAGGATTTTTATTTAAGAACTCGGCGTTGTCTTGATTAGATACATTTTATAAAAAAAAAACAAATAATTTTTTTTTATTTTAGTTTGTTTTTTTGTAAAATATGTAGTACTGTTTCACTAAATGATGACACGTCCGTTTGGTTTTAACGCAATCATAAAACTGACGCTCTCTTTATTCTTTTTATTAAGCTAACATATGTATGAATGTGTGTGTATATATAAATATAATATAATAATTTAAGTAGATATCTTATACTGTATGTGTATATATATAATCACAGTTTATAAATGAAGGTACATGAGTATAAATATGGTCTGACAGTGTGAGTTGCATGCTTAACTCTTACAATAATTACTACAACTCGGCCATCCTGACCATTAAGATCACCTGATCTTGCAAATTTACAATCAATTATTCGCTTTACTCTTGTTCAGCCATGGTTTCATATTGCCAACCGCCCATACTCCTTGGTAAGGTAGTCGCGACTGTTGAAAACCGTCAACATCTTTAAGCAGATATCTGTCGTTTCGTAGGACTTTTTCGATCTGGTAGGGTCCTCTAAATTTCGGTATCAGTTTTTTAGACGCCCCCGGGTGCGAGTCAAATTTTTTTATCATAGCGTAGTCTCCTACATTATATTTCGTGGGCTTGCACCGTTTTTTATCTACGTATCGTTTGTTGTATGCCTGTGACTTCTTTTGTTCTAGAGCTGCTTTGCTACGTGTCTTTGCCAGGTCGCGTACGTCTCCTGACTCTAGTTCTGTCAAATTTTCCCTAAGTTCATCCGACCATTTGCCTTTTTGATTCACTCCAAACAACATTACACTAGGATGTTCTTTTGTAGTCCTGCCCACCGTGTTATTGAGTGTATGTTCGACTACCTCTAAAACGTGGTCCCAAAATACCCCTTCTTCTGGTTTAACTAACTTTGCTATCATTGGTCCCAAGCTCCTGTTTACTCTCTCTACTTGTCCGTTTGCTTGGGGTGAACCTGTCGCAATCTTTATGTGTTGAACACCTTCTTTGGACAAAAAGTCCTTGAACTCTGCCGAGGTAAAACAACTACCCCTATCTGAAATAATATACTTTGGTCTACTATACGCTCTAAAATAGTCCGTTAACGCTCGATTTACTTCCTTTGTATTTGTAGTTTTAGTCGGGTAGAGTCTCACGAACTTTGTAAAAGCATCTATTACTACCAGTATATATTTTTTAACCGTCCTTGAATTGTCTATTGGACCATAATGATCTACATGTACTACCACGAACGGTTTTTCTTCTTTAGGTATGTTGTGAATGAAACCCTCTTCACGTCCCTGTTTAGCCGAAAAAGCAATACACTTCAAACAGTTCTTTATGTGCGATCCTATCTTCTCTCTCATTTTGGGAAACCAGTAACTTTTTGACACCAACTCTAACACCTTATCTGTTCCTACATGACCTACTTCGTCATGATATTTATACAAAACGTGACTTTCCATTTCTGTTGGTACACAAAACACGACACTGCCATCATTTTTCTTTCTATATACCACTCCGTTTCTCATTTCATATAAATTATGGTTCGATCGTTCTAACAACTCTTTAATCTTAACTATATTTCCGTCTTTTCCTTGGCATACTATCAGGTTTTCCTCGAAAGTATTCGTTTCGATCGTTAGAATATTTGTCGACCTACTTAACGCGTCGACGTGTTGCATGCGAGTACCTGCCCTGTGTGCTAGAGTGTAATCAAAATTTTGCAGTTCTAACGCCCATCTGGAAATTCTAGGGTTGAGTTCTTTTTTGTTTAGCGTTAGGGTCAATGAATTACAATCAGTTACGATCTTGAACTGATTACCCTCTAAATATACCCTAAAACGTTTTAAAGCACTTATTATTGCCAGCGCCTCCAACTCAAAACTATGCAATTTTGCTTCGTAATCTGTCGTTCTCTTTGAAAAATAAAAAATCGGATGTAACTTTCCGTCTTGCTTTCTTTGTAGCAGAATCGCTCCAAATCCCTGTGCACTTGCGTCGCAATGAAGTTCTGTTTCGTCCTTTGGGCTATACAGTGCCAAGACCGGAGCTTCTATCAATTTGTTTTTCAAGTTTTCGAAGGCCTCTAACTGTTTGTCACCAAACTTGAATTCCCTATCTTTTTTTGTAAGATCGTACAGTGGTTTTGCTATGGTCGAAAAATCTTTAACGAATCTACGGAAATAAGAACATAAACCCAAAAAACTTTGTACCGCATGAGTTTTTTGTGGAACCGGAATTTTTTTTATAGCTTCGATACCCCTATCATCTGCCTGTATACCCGCTCCCGTAATCGTAAAACCTAAATATTTTATTTTCTTTTGTAGAAACTTGCATTTATCTATCCTTAGTTCCAATCTATTGTCTACCATCCTCCTCCAAACTTCAGAGAGTATTCTAAAATGGTCTTCGTACGTCGTCGTAGCTATCATTATATCATCTAGGTATACTATAACTTCATCTTTCCTAATCATGTCTGCAAATATCTTGTTAATGTGTCTTTGAAACGTTGACGGCGCGTTTTTCAAACCAAACGGCATTCGCAAGAATTCGTATTGCCCCAACGGCGTAATGAACGACGTATATTTTACTGCGTCTTCATGCATGTATACGTGAAAAAACCCGTTCTTGAGGTCTAGTTTAGAAAAAATTGTCTTATCTACCAGTTTGTCTAGTAAATCGTCGATCATCGGTATCGGATAACTATCTTTTGCAGTGGCTTTATTTAACGTACGAAAATCTATACACATTCTAAGATCCCCTGTTTTCTTTTTCACCAGCACTATCGGCGACACGTGTTCAGATTCGCTTTCTCTAATATACCCTTTACTGATATATTCGTCTAGTAACGAACTAAGTTCATTTTTTTCGGCATACGACAAACGACGCGGTCGACACTGAAACGGTTTTATGTCATTTAGCGTTAAATTCATTTTAGTTTTTATTACCGGTTCCGTAGGGCGATCGGCAAGCAAATAATTTGACCTATATAACATTTTAAGCTTTTCTTTATGACCATAACATACGTCTTCACCAACTTCTAAATCCAATTCTGAACTATCATTATCTTTACAGTCGATTAACAAGAGCTATTTTTCAAAACGTTCACTATCATTTTCTATTTCATTTGAGCAAGTTGTATTATTCTCTAACTGTGAAACTAGTTTAAATTTTCCACTTTTTAGGAAATCCCTCCCCAAGATTGCCTCATAACTCGTCGATCCATCGTCTATTACCATAAAATTTACTTTAATTCCAACTTTTTTATAAAAAACGACGCACGACACCATTCCATATATTTTAAGCAAACTTTTATTTAACCCGAAATATTTTTTCCGTGTGTTACATTTATATATGGATATATTAGTCGGTATACACGATCTTCTAACCATACTTATCGGACTTCCAGAGTCTATGAGGCAGTCAAAGAGGATACTATCACTATTAACAATAAACTTAAAATACAAACGTCTTACGTAATCATTGGCCTTGTCATCTTCTGACAACTGATGTACTGCTGACTTCCTCTTTGGCTTAGAACACCCATTTGCCATGTGTCCCACCAAGTTGCAATTATAGCACCTGATTACAACTCTTTGTCCTTCCACTTGTCTATCTTTTGCCGTTCTATCTGCTGTCA
This sequence comes from Portevinia maculata, assembly GCA_949715645.1. Taxonomy (NCBI): domain Eukaryota; kingdom Metazoa; phylum Arthropoda; class Insecta; order Diptera; family Syrphidae; genus Portevinia; species Portevinia maculata. The sequence goes on from OX454525.1 coordinate 20,164,772, forward strand.
ATCCCGTCTGTTTGTTGCTAAATGTATTAGCAGTCGATCTCGTTTGCACCTTCCGCTGAGTTACTTTGCCGAACGCTCGAAGTAGTCCTGCCTTTGTTGTATACCCCTGGACACGGGCATATAACCTTATGTTGTCATCAGAAAATCCCTCAATCGCGTATTCAATCTATTCTTCTTCGTCCATTTTCAATCCAGTCGCCAGTCTCACTTTGTCGTCAAAATATTCACTGAAAGTTTCGCTCACTTTCCACTTTCGGTTTTCAAATCTTTTTCTCATCTCCATCTTGTTTTGTTTTGTACCAAAAACTTCTTTCAACTCCTCTGTCAGGTTGTCTACGTCGTCGTCTAAAAAATTTGCTTGTGCGTGCAGCCATTCTTGTGCCTTGCCTTTCAATTTACTTACGAAAAGTGCGTGCAAATTTTTTTTCTCCACACCGTACACTTCTTCGACATTCCTTAGCTGTGCCAGCCACACATCAACACTTGCCGTTCCGCTAAATTCCGGCAACATTTCCTTCCACAATCCAATTTGTTTCGCCACGTTAAATTCCCCTGTCGTACCGTCCGATCGTTTTTCCCCACCTTCTGCTTTAGCTTCTGCTCTATCGTTTGATTTTGCGATCCGTTGCCACAGTTCATTTTCACTCATTATGACGTTGTTTTTTTTTTTTTTTTTTCAGCTGCAGTGTCTAGCGGCTATTTCGATCTCTTCTTGTAGTCGTCCGTTACTTGGATGTTCTCCTCGCACATCTGCTGCTATGAATTCGTTTGAATTCAATACTGTTTGTTATTGCGAAGAGAATAAAAAAAAATTTCGCGGTGACTGAACAATCGGTGACAAAAAAAAATTCGCGGCGACACAACCAACTTTGTGGTAAACACACAATCTGTAACGCCAATTTTATTTTTCACACAATTTCACTTGTGGCAAGCTATTATTTTGTTTGTTCTGTTTTTTGTTTTTTTTTGTTTTTTGTGTAATCCCACTTCTGAGGAATTTGTAGTACTGTTTCACTAAATGATGACACGTCCGTTTGGTTTTAACGCGATCATAAAACTGACGCTCTCTTTATTCTTTTTCTTAAGCTAACATATGTATGAATGTGTGTGTATATATAAATATAATATAATAATTTAAGTAGATATCTTATACTGTATGTGTATATATATAATCACAGTTTATAAATGAAGGTACATGAGTATAAATATGGTCTGACAGTGTGAGTTGCATGCTTAACTCTTACAATAATTACTACAAATATAAACTGGGCTCTAGATATTCATTAACCTACTTAAGCTACTTAACTTTATCTTGCAAGAATAAGGATTCTTCATAGAAAGTGATCAAAATCCCATATTGGCTTGTAAGATCCTGGCAGTCGTCGACCTATACGGATGCGCCGCCGAGAGCCGTCTGTAGCCGTAAAGTAGCGGTCACCTCGCGGCAGCACCACCACAAATTTGTAAACCTGGCATCTTCCATAAACGCCCTATCTGCCCTAGCTAACTTAACTTAACTTCGAAACTACTCATCAAGCAACAGAAATTCGACACATTACCTATATGGAGCAATTCACTTCCTCTCCGCTATGCGGTGATTAAATGAGCTCATGAACATTGGCAATGTCCCCACCGTGGATGAGCCGCTGATCTCTTGTTGGTAGCGGTGGTATAATTCCGGGATACCATCGCTTACTTATTGACTATGATATAAAAGCTTAACTGCTTAGGAGGAATTTAAAAAAAAAAAAACATCTCCACCGATAGAAAAATGAGGCAAAACTAAATCGCAAAAAAATATTGTTGGCTTCATTGGGACCTGACATGTGGTAGATAACCTTCCGATGATTTATTTGGATGAATGATTCACAGTATGTTTAAAAAAAGTTGACAAAAAAAAGCATAATCTTATATGACAAGTTAACAGCTTGCACAGAAAGGATAAAAAAAAATTAAAAGAAGTTATAAAATTTTGCTACGAGAATCAAGCCACTCTCCGCACAAATCATTAAGAATCAAAGGCATCCCAATACTTTATAAAATTAGAAAGTTTATCAAAGCTCCGACTGACTACAATAATAAGACCGCGCCTTTTCTCCTTTGGAAATCTATTTTAACAGCACGTCAAAAAGGATTTAACCATGCTCTCCAAGGATAATGAAAAACAAAATTAGAATGAATTATCAGGGCTCCCACACTCCGCCTATTAAAATAGTCGTGTTCCGTCATCACCAAAAGGTTTTCTTTAACCCTGGCCAATCGGCTGGCATTCTATCATATGCCATGGAGTTTCATGTACATACATGTAGTGTCCTTTCATCGATTGCAAACAGCTACCTTCAACGAGCAACAACAAGCTAAGCAATCTGATTCTGATTAGTTAACGGTGGAAGTGCCTTTGTAGCTAGCATTCGGTTGATTTTGGCAGCACTGTGCTAGTATCCATAAACATGGCACAAAACATCACGCTAATATTCCCTTTACACGCAAGTTGCAAATAAACTTGAAAAAAATATATTCTCGTATGTTTTGAAAACACCTGGACGTGTTCATTGTTGAAAAGTGGACAGCGAAGTAAGAGGGTGGCTTGCTAAACCTGAAATTATCTGCGCCAGTTCCAACGGAGACTCTACCGACCACCTACAGCGAGATTTGTTGAACATTACAAAGGAACTTTTAAATTATGGTTTTTTGCGCGTCGCACCAACTCTCACGGCAAACTAATTTGTTAGCGCTGTTTGCGGGCGACCAAAGTAATCCATCGTGCTGATAGTATTTTAATTATTAAAAATGTTGAGGAAAAAAACATTTTCCGAAAGAACTAAATTTTGATATGCTGCTAAAAAGTTGTAGAGCTACCGCAAGAACCTTCAAAAGAGAGGGTGCATTTGGTTTCTATAGCATATAGTTTGGAAATGACAGATATGAGTTTGTTAATAAAGGAAAACATAATGTATAGAATGTTTTGGTATAAAAGCCTTTTTGATGTTTTGGTACTCAATAGTACGCTTTAACTTACTTGCAACTTTTATTTATCGCACTGAGTAAGCAACAATATCGTTCATAGATGCCTTCAATGAAATTTCCATCTGAGGACAATATTAATTATTGTTTATAAGTTCACTTTTTATTGACTTGCAAGCAAAGACGCTGCTTGGCGATTAACTTGGCGATTTTGTCTAAATATTTTTAAGGAAATTTGTCTTCTGAAAAGGAAATTCGCTGGGTGCCATTGAATTCCAATTCTTTATCTGGAGGCTATTATTGTTGTTTCATTATATTGGAGTGCCGATGCGTACTAAATGACAAAGAAAAAGTTCAGTTTGTAATTTAACTGCATGAAATTCTCCTTTCAAGGATCGATTTAGTTTTTGTAGGGCAAATGCTCAGATTTATTCGGCTTAATCTTCATCTTTTTTAACTGTTATGATCTGGACAAGGGGGTTCTTAACCATTCCGGTTTGGAATCACTTCGTTACTGAGGCTAATCAAATGCGTGTATTGAAGCATTGTGTGTGATCCAGGAGTTTTAAAACCTGCATTATTTCGTAATTGTTTAGGAACGTTGATTAATATTGCCGTTCTGACGGGGTTCGTAGGATCTCTCCTTTGAGCATGAAATTATTTCCTTGGATCTTTGGAACGCCTTATTCAAGTATTTTAATTTTTTTTTTACAGATGCGATACCAACTCCACTCGAAAATATCCACAAATACATTAAGTGCTCGTTGCAGGGACGTTTAATCCTCGCTTTTGATGGCTCCCTCGTCAGCAAAGAATAACTGATGCACTTAAAAGAGCGGATTATTATTAAGGAATGTAATACATATAAAGGGGCTTTATATGCAGGTAGTTTTTCTGCTTAATTTTACGACTTTTTTTAAATATCATAAGGCAATACGAAAGTAGGATATACCTATTATGTTAAGGTATGTTGTTAAAAATTGGGACTAGGTACCTATTTACATACGTTCAGTTTTTATTATGCTTTTCGCAATAAGGTCATAAAATTTGTCCTTGTTTTCGTCTAACTTGATGATTAACCATAATTAAATTTACCTGTAATCATATTTTAAATTAAAAAAAAAAACATTAAGAGAACAGGGGATCTTACATCGAAACATCACTTCATAGAAACAACAACTCTAGGTAAATGAAATTCACTAACCAAGTAGGAAATAGGCCAAACTCGAACTTACAAGGAAAAGGCAAATCTATCCGTTTCATATCCGGTCAGATGGAAAGAGGACCAACTGTCTATCTTAAGGACCCTGAGAACTATTTAAAAAAAACTCGAAAGGCAGAGCAAGCAACAAGTCAGGATCGATGGGTGATACTGAGAGTTCCTTCAAATTTAAGGATTTCCGTAAGTAAAATTAAGAAAAAACTGAAATTGAAGCTACTAGATCAACTGTTCATCGCGTGATACAGCAGGCCAACCATATTAGACTCAAAATATCAAAAAGAAATTACCATCGAACGCTACAAGCAAATGTTTTACAACATAAAGGTACTATACACTAGGGTGGGCCGAATTTTTTTTTTTTTTTTTTTTAAGTTGTAATACTGCGGAAAAGTTGCTAATAGTAGAGACTAAAAAAGGGAAAAAAAAGAAAAAAAATCGGTTAATGTCTTCCGGTCGCGCATGAGCTTTAAAATTTGCTGAAATTTGAAAAAAAAATTATGTTTAAGATATTTTTTTTTATTACTAAACTTGGTAACATTTGAATGTAATAGCTATATTCGACTCTTACTCGAACCGACAATGATTTACAAAAAAAATGGTTCTAATCGGTCAAGGTCTTCCGCTCGCGCTACTATGTACTCTCAAATTTTATAAATTTTCGTACAAAATCACATAAAATACCTGCTACTGATCTAAGGTTTGTTTACTTATTACGAGTACATGGAATAGGAAAAGTTAGAGGGTTGGACTTGATTGAAACAAAGAAACTTAATAAATCATTGGAAAGGAAGTGGCGTGCCATCCATTTAACTCTGGATGATATTTCAAAAACCTCGTTCTCACAATCATGTGTAAATGTTGTCGAAACTGAAAATGAAGACCAATATTCTTCTAGTAAAGAAAGCGATAACGACCAAGATTTTAAAGTGTCCACAAAAGTTTCCTCTAATAATAAAAAACAGATGAGAATTCAGTTAAAATCTACTGCATTACTGAGCGATCGCTATGGAGTTTCTGATCGCGCTACTGCTGCAATCGTATCAAGTGTTTTGCACGACTTTAGATGAATTACCGATTCTGACGTCTCCCAAGTTATAGACAAAAATAATACAAGAAGAGAAAAACAAATTGTTAGGGCTGAACTGTGTAGTAAATCTGACGAACTTCCACTACAAGGTCTCTCTTTGGATGGGAGGAAGGACGACACTTTAGTTGTAGATATAGCTCATTCGAAAAGGTTCCGCAGGGTAAAAAAAGAAGAGCATTACTCGCTAATTCAAGAACCTGGTTCAGTCTACATCGGACATGTTACGCCCACTTCTGGAAGCTCTTCAGACGTTGTCACTTCTATTATTTCCTGTCTGTCTGGTCGTGGCATTTCTTTTGACAAGTTAGTGGTAATAGGATGTGATGGCACTGCGGTTAATACAGGTTGGAGAAACGGTCTGATTCGCCGAATCGAAATACATTTGGAAAAACTTTTACAATGGGCTGTTTGTCTTCTCCATTTCAATGAACTCCCGTTTCGACATCTGTTTCGATACCTAGATGGTAAATCTACGTGTCCAAAATCTTTGAGAGGGCCAATCGGCGAAAAGCTAAGTGACTGTGAAAACGTCCAGTCATTGGTTTCAGGAGTATTGACTGTCAGATCCCGGCAATAGACAGAAATATACTAAGTAAAGATCAGCAATATCTACTCGATATTTGTACTGCAATAAATTCGGGAATCTGTAAAGAGGATTTGGCTGTACGAGATCCTGACCCCTTGTCACACTCGAGGTGGTTGACAACAGCAAATCGAACTCCCAGATTGTTCTTAAGTGAAGAAAGTTCCACACCTCAACTTCAAGAAGTAGTTACATTTATTTTGAAGTCATACATGCCAATGTGGTTTAGAATTAAGACAAGTAAATACTTCACAGAGGTACCAAATGTTGTGTATGAATCAATACAATCTTCAAGATACCTACCTGATGTGTTACTTAATATTGTCGACCCTGTGATAAAAACGAAATGGCTTTTTTCGCACATCCAGAACATTTAATGTTAGCCATGCCACAATACAATACACAACACTTAAGAGAGCTCGGTCTTTGACGAATTCTAAAGGCGGGACAGATAGATCAAAAAAGAAAAACTATCAGAACGGTTATGCCGCCAAAACTGAATTTCAGCGCTCAAGATTACTGTGAAATTATAAACTGGATGGGCTGTGATTTATCCAGTATTAAAAAATATCAGTGACGATGAAATTAAATCACATATTCAAAGCGACATATTCCCTAATTGGGATATAACATTTAATGCATTCCCAGTCCACACACAGGCAGTTGAACGATGTGTGATCGTTACAGAAGCTTCAGGAAAAGTTTGCGGAGCTGAGTCTAGCGATGGGTTTATCAGACACACTCTGCTGTCAAGGTCAACAATGCCAAACTTTGACCATAAATCAAATTTCAAAGTTCCATCAGCTAAGAATGAATGAGACCCTAGATGATCATGATCAATTGTTTCACATGCGTTTCTTGGACTTACGATCCTTCACACAAAAACTTTAAATAAAAAAAAAATGTATTTACAAATATATAAACAATAATATTGGTCTAAAATAAGTTTTGTTTTAAACATTGTATTCAACAAAGAAAACCAAAGATAGAAACGTGAGAGTTGTTAGTATTTTTATCCTCAAACTGTGGTTTATCTTGTATTTTTTGCGCGACCGGAAGATGTTGATGGGTTTAAAAAATGTAAAAGCATTATTTTCTGTGGTAATAATAGATAACAATTGGAGCTATTACATTCGGTAAGATGTTAAAAATTATCGTAAAAATGTGATTTTTTTCAAATGTTGCCAAACTTTATAGCTCATGCGCGACCGGAAGATATTAACCGATTTTTTTTTTCTTTTTTTTCCCTTTTTAGTCTCTACTATTAGCAACTTTTCCGCAGCATTACAACTTAAAAAAAAAAATCGGAACACCCTACTATACACTTCATTCATATTGCAGTTAGTTTTCCCAGATTTAAACAAAAGATCAGAACAAAACAAAATGTCGGAAGATTAAACTATAACTTGCCTGTTCGTAATCAAGTAACCCGGAGTGTATGTCCATGACAATCTACACGTAGGTTCCTGGAACTCCTCGTTGACTTAGTGCCACCCATAGCAGAGCCCTTGGTTGTCGTTCAAATGCCTTTTCAAAATCAATAAATACCATAATGCAAATCGCTAAAGAATCAATATGTTTTTCGACCATCATCCTTAAACTTTGGATTACATCTGTGGTTAATTTCCTGCGACAAACCAGCACTAGTCATCAGATAACCTTATTATTCTCCGCTATTGGCTATCTAATAACCGCCCAACGATCTTCATGGTTTGCGTATCCCTTGTACAAATGAAGAAGATAACTTTTCCTCCAATGGCTAGGCATTGGATCGCCTATCATCAGTTTGTAGTTGAGAATTATGAGATATTTGGACCCGATGTCCTTAATTTTTTTTAGAATTCAAACCTCAGAGGGTACCGCTTTCCGTTTTTTAGAGTATTTGACTGCCTTCCTTACTACTTCGACATTTATGCCGGGTACTTGTTTATTGTTAGGAACGACTCTTGAAAAGTTTATCCGAGGAAATTGCCATCTGTGTAGTATCTTTTTAGTCATCTACAAAAAGCATTCTTTAGCATTATTTTCATATATATTTATTTCATTGAAAGCTTATAGAAAGTAAGATATAACATCTTACACATTTTTGCTAGGCTGTTTTGTCGGAGTTCGTGAAAAGCCTGGTCTCTATCATAAACCGAAGGAGAAATTTCTTCGAACACTCGATAAAGGCTTGAATTTGAGCCAAATTCTATATTCAAATTCGAGGCGAGCTCTTTCATCTCCATTATTAGTTGGCCAGTGTTTATACCCTATTCTAAGGGTATATTAATTTTGACGCATAGTTTGTGACATACCTTAATATTGCCCGTAGACCCCTAAAAGTCTAGCCATGTCCGCCCGTCCGTCCGTCCGTCTATCGGCAAAAATTAGGCCTTTAAACTGGGCCTAGAGAGCTGAAATTTTAACCATATACTCTCTAGGGTCCCGAAATAATCAAGTTTACGAATTTTTGAAATCCGCACACAGACACGCCCACAAACTCAAAAAACAAAATTTTCGAAAAAATCGAATTTTGAGCTAGAAAGCTAAAATTTTTATATATGATCTATGACTCCTAAAACTGCTCGGGAGATAATATTTTCAAAATCCGCCCACAAATAAATAAAACAATTTTATTGAAAAACCAAAATTTGAGATTGGGAGCTTAAATTTATAATATATACTCTCTAGGGGCCCTTTATGCTCATGTGTAAATATTTTCAAAATCCGCCTACTGACACGCCCACAATTTAAAAAAAAAACTTTTTTTGAAAATCTAAAGTTTGAGCTAAGGAGCTTTTTTTTTACAAAGTTTTTTTCGATAAAATCCTTTAAATATTATATAACAAAATATGTAGAGCGTTCTTAACAATTCAAGCATACTTATACTGTCACGCCCACTTATGAGGGATAGGAATAAAAATGGGATATCCAACAGTTCGCCCAAGCGGACTGTAGCCCGTCCCTATGTTTTTTGTTTTACTTATTAGTGCCTTTGCTTCATCTGTCCCCCACCATGTGTCCTTACAGTGTTGACAGTGACCCTTTGAAACCCCTACCAGTTTGTGACTGTGACTGACTATCTATATGCAAGCAAAGTCGTTGTAAAGAATTACACATGTCTTGTGCTCTGCAGTAGTCATCCTCAACTGCGTTGATGGAAGATCATTTTTCATATTGGCAATAAATGCTTCGCCTTTCTCTTTGTCCAGATTTTACCATTGGATTTCGTAGACACTTTTGTTTGTTTATGTTTTTCGTCCCCGCCATAAAAATGTCTGCCAGGAGGAGGCGGTGTTTCTTAGCGATTGCCTCTCCCAGGTTCACTTTGCAATCTTTAATCCGAGGTTTCGTGAAAAGTGCTACCAAATAGTAATCAATCTTGGTTTCCTTTCCGCCACTGCTGTAAGTGACCAGGTGTCGGCTTTGTTTGAAGAATATATTATTCAGAACGTTAAGACCGTAATTGGGGTTGCAGAAGAGCAAACAAATGGGAAAATTTGTTGCTGGATATCACAATGAGATATCCAATAAGCTTGTTCTATCCAAATGGCCCAACCCATTTCCCAACAAACAAAAAGTCCTCGCCATCGACATTGGACTTGATCATAACGAATTCGCCTGAAAACGTTACGCAGCCAATAGCTATTAATGCCTTGAGCTCGGATCATATTCCTATAAACTGTGACATCCTTCTAAAGAGTAGAAGAAAAGATGTGCAATATTTAGATTTTAAACATGCAAACTGGGATAAATTTAGAACCGAAATCAAACATCGTCTTAGAAACACAGCCTGTGATATAGATAGCGTAAGCAATCGTGGACAAATAGATGAAGGTATTGAATATTTTACAACGTCCCTACAGGAAATTATTGGTGAGTCCGTTCCTAAGAAATCAACAGTGACAAGGACAACTCTTCTTCCACGACATATCTTAAATTGAATTAAAATTAGAAATAGATTAAAAAGTCAGTGGAAAAGATATAGGCAGGTAAATGACTTCAATGAAGCATACACGACAAATAGCTGCAGAAATTTTAAAATTCAGAAACAAAAAATGGAACGAAAAACTATGTTCCCTTGATCCAAATTCTAAAACATTCTGGAAAATAGCCAAAATTCTAAAAAACAAAAACAAATTTATCCCTCACTTGGAAGCTAATGATTCCCTGATAATAACGAATGAAGAAAAGGTGGATATATTTGCGAACTCATTTGGGAAAAACTTTAATAATCCTTTAATCAGCGGAGACAGCTCGGCTAACAAAGAAGTCGAAGAGTCTATCAATGTGATCAATAGCTCCAATGTCAATTTGCCAGCAGACGTATTCGTCTCAATTGAAGACGTCCAATTTATTATACAGGATATGCGTAGCAATAAATCACCAGGGTTAGATACTCTGAAAAATTCTTATTTGAAAGAGTTACCAATCATTGGAGTAACCTTTATGACCTCCATTGTTAACGCATGTCTCAAGTTGCATTATTTTCCAAGTAAATGGAAAATAGCAAAAATTATACCAATTCTAAAGCCAGGTAAACCACCTAACAACTCAAATAATTATCGTCCAATAAGTCTTCTTAATAGCCTAAGTAAAATATTAGAAAAAATTATCAATAAAACTACTTGCTTTTCTTGAGTCTCACAATGTCCTGCCAGACCAACAATTTGGATTTAGGCAAGGTCACAGCACTTCTCATCAGGTTCTTCGAATCTGCAACCGCATTAAGGATTTATTCAGGGCAAAGCAATCTACTGGACTGGTACTCCTGGATGTCGAGAAAGCTTTTGACAGTATATGGCATGACGGTCTTCTTTATAAGCTGAAGTACTTTAGATGCCCATTATATCTCATAAAGGTTATACAAAGCTTTTTGTCAAATAGAACATACCAAGTACATTTAAATAACATACACTCCAGCCCAAGAATTATTACTTCAGGAGTACCTCAAGGTTCAGTGTTGGGCCCGTTGCTATATATCATCTATGTCGCGGACTTTACAGAAATTTGGAATTGTAAAATAGCAATGTTTGCAGATGACACTGCTATTTATAGCTCAAACGATGTTGGCCATGTAATTGAAAACAACTTGCAGCATGCCCTAGACATCATTGTTAATTATTTCAAAACATGGAAAGTTAAGTTAAACGCTGATAAAACCCAGGCCATCTTTTTCAGTAGGAAAAGAAAGTCCTGTGATCTTCCTCTTGGTCAGCTACAAATTAACCACTGTCATGTCCCGTGGGTTGATTCTGTCAAATATCTCGGTGTATATCTAGACAAGACATTAACCTTCCGGGGCCATATAACAAATACGCTTAACAAAATAAGTATAGCTACTAAGATACTGTACCCTCTTATATGTAGGCAATCACCCCTGAGTAAATTCAACAAGATTACAATCTATAATGTCATCTTTCAAGCCATTATCCTGTATGCTTGTCCGGTGTGGGGAACGTGTGCGAAATCACATATCAAAAAACTTCAAATTGCACAAAACAAAACATTAAAAATGATGGTAAACCTTCCTTGGCTTTTCTCAACCCAACTTCTACATAAAGAAACACGGGTACTACTAGTGTCAAAGATGATTGAAGTTCTCAACCAAAGATTCAGCTTAAGATGTGGCAATTCTAGTAACATGTTGATAAACAATTTAATAAGGCAGTAAGCGCTTTTTTTTACGTTTTATGTGCACTTAAATATTATTTAATTATTTAATGTTGTTATTATTTATTTATTTATTTATTGTTGTTATTATTTATTTTTTTATTTATTGTTGTTATTATTTATTTATTTATTTATTGTTGTTATTATTTATTTTTTTATTTATTGTTGTTATTATTTATTTATTTATTTATTTCTTGTTGTAATTATTTATTGATTTATTTAATTTATTTAGTTCAGCAATCCTGGCAGTTCCCTAGTTTTAAGTTTAAAAAAAAAAAATATATATTAAAAGAAGGTTTTAATCATTGTTTCCTTCAAACTTTTTATCCCAATTGGTAATTATTTTCACAAAAACTTTAAAAAATTTAAAGTTGTAAGATATAATATATCAAATCTCTGAGCAAGCTGCGTATTTATTAAATTTTGTAAAACCTTAATCTATGAATAAAAATTATATCTATCTATCTAGAACGGTAAGACCGTATGACTTGCTGGTGGCGTATCCTAGCCCTTCATGCAGGTCCTCATAGTCTTTGTTTGACTTCCCCAATAAACAAAAGCTCGTCCTCGGCCAAGTTTGGTACGCTGTCCTCTGAGACATCCAATCTTTGTTATTGTTAACTGGGGTGTTCTTTAGAGTCCCCCTTTCACAAGCTCACGGTTATGTGATTGTTCGTTTCTGTGTTATCGCCGGTACGGTGGCGATCGTTTTTGCAGAGCGGTTGTTGGCGCATCCAGTTGCGCGTCGCTCGGTTATCGTGAGGGTGTTTCACAGAGCCGTCCGCCGGCCCTCCTCTGTTGATTGTTGGAGTTTGTTCAAAAGGGACCGCCACCCCTTCCCTCTTCGAACTTGGCTCACTAAACTTTTCGTGGTAGATCTTTGTTCGCATTTGGGCCTTTGACTATTCAGGCCGTCCGCCCGCGCCGGCGAATTTCATTTGGATTTGCAGGGTGGATATTTGATTGATTGTGTGTTGGTTGCAGAGTGCCTTGTACTTACGGAGGAGGAGTCTTTACAGACCGTTCGTCTGTACTCGTTTTCACAAACCGTCCGCCTGTATCGGGGCAACACTTCTATGAGCTCGTCGGCAATCGACCGAGCCGGTTTCTACCCTTTGGCCTCCCGCCCCTGCAGACTACCTGTGGTGGTTGCTACCCCAAGGATCTAAAGACGTTGACCAATGACTGAAGGCAACATAGTGCCCATCCACTTCTTCAGACCATGGGTACGCATACCGAGAAAAAGAGTGTGTTTACAAGGAGGGTAATACAAAAGATAATGAGGATTGTTGTGGGAAATTTAACCGCAACACAGGGACCAATACGACGAAGGATGAAATTTTTATTAAAAAAAAAGAGAACAAGAAATAGCAAAATAGCATACTTGCAATTATTAAGTAAACCGGATTTTCACATCAAATATAGCATTGCACCGTAAATTATTCTTCTTCTTGTTATAATATAAGTGCAAAGCTCCTTTACATACATTTCAGTGAAATGCGTGATTATCTAACAGACAGACAAGCGCACACGTTTTTAAATACCAGTTCTCCAACAACATAAAAACGCCCAGCGCATTCCCCAGCTGTACGGATAAAGAAGGTTAAAACCCTAACATTACCGCTAATTATTTCTAAATTACTCCATAAAATATCACAGGTATTTAATTAACCTGCGACTATAACCCGAAAGTGTTTCCACCATAAACAACTTTTCGATAATACCCATAGCTAAGCAACTCACATTGAGTCACCCTCTGGGGGACATTTATTGCGAGAGGTTCGCATTTCGCGGACTTTTATATCAATTAGAGGAGGATAAGGAAGCAATTTAAGGGCGGACTCGGGTTTTATTTGCATGTTCATGGAAGTTATGATTCCATCTGTCACTGCTAATCGATACTCCAGCCGCCCATTACATAGTGTTCGACTAATTACGCAGCACAAAGAAGTTACAAATAGGAGAAGCATGTGTACTGATTTAGACAATGCGATGATGTTGCGGTGGTACTAGCGAGAGTGTGGAAACTATTTTCACACTTGCGAATGAAGAAAGCTGCTGCTGCGTCGTGGGAACACAGTCTCAAATAATCTTCAAGGCATAAGGTGTAAAACGACATAAGCTTACCAATTTTGAGGTGACGCTAAGGAAAGGTTGTGAGCTATTAAAGAGCACTGAAAGAGGGAAGAAGGAGGTAATTTTTAGTGGTAATAACATTTGGAGTGACATAAGTAAATTATTGTTTTGAGCTGTGAGAAGGTACCTAAGGGAAGTGGAAGTTTTCTTCTTCGTATTCAATGGCGAAGTTATAAACAGGAATAAAGGGACAATAAACCTCCCACCTTAATGCCTCCTTACTAGTGTTGTGAACACAGTACTCCGCTTCGTATTGCAGTGTCTGTACACCGAAACACAAAAGCATAAATTGGGTTATGCAGGTGCACTTCTTGGATAATGTCAACACAGCACACCCAATACAAGTAACTGGTCCATTCAAATGCAGGTCACGGTGAGTTGTGGTGACATAATAACAATAAAGCCGACGCAGCGATTTCTACATTCGGAAGCCGCAGCACATTGGCGAAGAAAAATTTTCCAAGCGTAGTGCGAGTCGTCGAAGATTTGTAAAGATAAAATATAATAAATAAAGAGTAGGAACAAATAGTGTGTAGAGTGTTAGGTGGATAAAGAAGAGAAATTAAATACAAGTAGTGTTCGTCCTATTGATTTGGAAAAGTAACCTGGCTATTACAAAAATTGTCCACACAGGCAAGATAGTACGTTTGCCTCTCATTCTGGTTGCAATTGGTTGCATAAGCTTGTCAATCGCTAAAGCTTTTACTGGGTTACCGTAGCATGCATAAATAATCGCCGCAGGTCGGCAGGCCGTCGGCTATTTCCTGAAGAGTTTAGAGTGTGCATATGGCCAATAAGTCACTATACCTCTTCAGGGAATAGCCGACGGCGGGCGGGGTAACAACAAAGCACTCTCCAAATTTTCAATCATCTATAGATTCCTCCTACATTTTATTTCATGGTCGACACACGACTCGTGTAGCCACAAAGGGGTATGTTAATGATAAACCGTTGATTGTTTACAAACATGCCTTTCACGCCTGAATCGAACAAATCATCATACATTCTAATGGAGTCTGTGGCCTTAGAATCTCGATGAGATATCAACATCTTTTAGCCAAGTTTTTACGAATGTGTGCGTGAAAGTCAAATTGACTGTCAACATACAAGGGTATTGATTAATATAGGTGATTTCTCACTTCATTTAAGTGAAAATGTATTACAATTTTACGGATATAAGAAACACTTATAAAAGAAAAACTCGCTTATAAGAAACGCAATCCAACAGTGTCTTTTCCTTACATTTCTCTCTTAAATCATGCGTGTATAAGAAACTCGCATATAAGAAAAACATGGTTATAAGATACTCCTTTTTATGCACAACTATTAAGTACAAGAACAAAAAACTACCCATATAAGAAAGAAATTTCCGCGTTTTATAATTGACTTTTGTTAATTGCTCATTTCGCTCAGCATACAAATGTTTCCACCTTAAATGACAGTTTCCAACTATCCAATAGAAGGACAGTAATAGGTTGGAAAGAGGGCGAATACTCTGTATTATTGTAACATTTGCAGTCGACGTTTATGTTATTGCTTATATTTGTTTATTTTGCTCTTCGGATAACTCTTGCTTTGTTTTCCAATTAAAAATGCTCAAAAAAGGAACACTGTTTCCCTAAAAATTAAAATAAAAATATTAGAAGAAATACAATCGGACAAATCACGAAAAGAATTGGCAAATAAATTTCAAGTTTTTGAAAGCACATTGTGTACAATAAAAATTTTGACAAAAAAGCTATACAAAACCAAAACATGAATTTTTAAATAAAACTATGACCAAATGGTTTGAAAAAATGTCAGAGAAAAGTGCACTTTTTCGTAAAGTAAATAAAAAGGAACTTTGTTTACAACACATTGGAATCGATTCAACCCGCACTATCTATCTACGAGAATGTCTTTCAAAAAATAACCAAGAAATCCTACTTTTCGCATTAAAATTAAAAAAATGTAAACAACTTGTTTCGGTGTTTACAACTCGTGGTACAGTTTATGTCAAACGTCAAATAGGAGAAGTTGCTGTTGTGGTCGAATGTTTGGAAGATCTTGGCGGAGCTGCCAGCTCAGTAAATGGATTTTAGCATTACCATATACATTTTTTTTTTTTTTTTTTGGAATTCTTGTTTTCAATAATCTAAAGTAATTTAACTAAGAAATTGTTTGTTCAATTTCCAATTCAATTTTTATTTGCAGTTTAATAGGGTTACAGTTGTTTGAATATTTTTATAATTTTAGAGTTACAGAACTTTGTTCTTTTCACCATAATTCAGGATAAATTACATTTATGACAATATTTTTAACATTTTATAATTAATATATATATTTAAGGGAAAACACTACAAGGAAAAGCCCTTATATAACACTTAAAGACTAACATTGCACACAAGCCCAAATAAACACAAAAATTATTTAGATACATATGAATTAAAGGTTAAGTATAAGTTCGTTATTTGACTAAGAACATCTCTCAAAGAACTTTTCTTGAAGTTTGTGTAAAACTATTTTTATTGGACTGACATTCGCTCTGTTGTGGAGTCTATCTGTTGAGTAAAACCTCGGTAAGTTAAGCATTAACTTAAGAACTTTGTTTTGACTTATTTGAAGACATTTTATGTGAGTCTCTGCGCATTCAAACCAGACTGGTGCACCATAAGTTAGAACCGGTTGAAAGATCGTTTTGAAAATTAATATTTTATTATGTATGAGTCTAGACTTTCTGTTAATGAAGGGATACAGAATTTTTATTAGATGATTGGTTTTGTGGATTGTATTAGATATATGACTTTGGAAGGTCAACTTTTTATCAAGTGTGACCCCAAGATATTTACAATTTTCAGACCACTTAATCTCGTTAGAGTTTATTTTTAGTAAAGATTGGGGAAAAAAACTCTGCTTTCTGCGTCGAGTGAACCACATAGCTTGACATTTCTCCGCATTAACCTTGATTTTCCACTTTTTGAAGTAGTTGATGAGAGTGTCTAGTGAGTTTTGTATTGCACTTAGTGCGTCTTGAGGAAGTAGACTTGATGAAAACAGTGCAGTATGATCTGCAAACATAGCGATTTCTGTGTTGTTTGCAAAACGTGGTATGTCTGCAATAACGATATTAAATAGAATGGGACCGATGACGGAACCTTGTCGGACTCCGTAGGAAATGTCAATCATGGACGACTTTGCGGTCCTAGCGTAAACAACATATTTTCTCTTATGCAAGGAGCTCTGCACTACTTTGATAAGGTAATCAGGAAAATTAAATAATATCAGTTTGTAGATAAGTCCTTCATGCCATACTGTGTCGAAAGCTTCTTCTAAGGCTGTTTTCTACAAACTGTTTTATCCTTAAAATTTGGTGGTTAGTGGAATGACCTGCTCTAAAGCGGAATTGCTCTATAGGATATATATTGTTTTCCTCCACGTAATTTAAGAGACGTTCCTTTAAAACTTTTTCAAAAATGTTACCTGAAGTGCTGAGTAAGCTAATAGCTATAGGCCTATTGGGGTTTTCTTTTGCCAAGCTTTCCAATTGGCACCACTTTGGCAATTTTCCAATTTTCAGGAAAATAGGAATGTTTAATACAAAGATTAAGAATAAATGTTAGGTAAGTTATGCCTTTCTTTGGTAAGTCTTTCAAAAATCGATTACTAATACCGTCAAGACCAGGTGATTTTTGTACTTTCAGTTCTTTGATTAGGTTCCTAACCACACTGTTGTTGTTGATTAAGTTAGCATTCTGTATAGTTAAGTTATAGGTCTATCCGTTTATCCTTCACAAGAATTTCGGTTTGAAGGTCACTCAGGTGTGCTGAAATTTTATGGTTTTTGCTAAATGTCTCAGCCAAAACATTTGCCTTCTCTTCCTGATTTACAAAAACATCGTTTTGCACTAGAAGAGGGGGGATATTTGATCTTTTTTTCTTAATGATTTTTGTCACCTTCCAAAAAGGCTTGGCTCCTTTATCAAAACCAGATAAAAGATTGTTCCATCTTTCGTTACGAAATATTGAGATCGCAATTTTGATTTGGAAGGACTTTGAACTTAAGGTTTGTTTTAAAAGAGTCTAGCCTAAAACGAATCCACTTTCTTCGCTCTGAGTTTCGTAACCAAATAAGGTGAAGAATATTATCCGGCAAAGGTGAAAGATTTGTACTAAAGGAAGCAACTTGGATCCTAGGAATAGATACCTAAGCAGCACGATTGATTTTTTGCTCAAATTTGTCAGTAACAAATTCTATCTGTTCGCATGACTGTATACTATCCAAACGTAAGCTTCCTTGATATAAGTTTTCGGATATGTGGGACCGATATCTTTCCCAGTTTGCAGCGGAATAATTGAAATTGCCATTAGTGATATGTCTAGTACAAGAGCTCTGAAGCTCTGTACATACGGGCAAGTGGTTTGAGCTTAATGCATTAAGAGTTGTAGGTTGACTGAAACGTAAAGCATTATTGGATAAGAATATATCAAATTCGAAGGTCTTTTAGAAGAGCAACTTGGAATATATGTTGGGTCAAGAGGGTATAACAATGAGAGGGATCTGTTAACAGCGACGATATCGTGAAGTATATTACCCCAACAGTTTGCTCTCAGACATGTCTAGAATTGAAATCACCTCCTATCAGGTAGTTTGAGTTTACTCTGGTCAACTTTAGTAAATCTCTCTTAAATTTGGTTTTTTTTCGTTATTTCCATTTCCACCTGGGAAGTATAAAGAGAAAATACAAAATTTGGATGAGTCCTGCAATTCTATATCAATACCTACAGCTTCAGCTATCTCGAGACGAACAGCTGTTACGACTGAATGTTTAATAGTCTTGTTCACCACAATTGCAACCCCACCTCCCTTTGAATGTTGCCAATCTAGTCTGTAGCATACATAATTGCCATTTGAAAATTTGTTATCGCTTTTTAACCAAGTCTCTGTCAACAGAGCAATGTCAACTTTATTATGAATCATAAAATCGAAGAATTCTGCTTGTTTATTTTGAATGCTTGTAGCATTCCAAGTAATAATTTTTGGGTTTGTGTTCAACATACTGAATAAACATACTTCACTGCTAGAGTGGTTATAACATTAAATTGTTCAGCCTTAGTACGGCATGAACTCAATTTAGACATAACATCAGTTAGCAGATTTGAAATTTCTTCTAAAGAAAATAATGAACTATTGATATTGATGATATCAGGTGAATTCGAGTTGTTTGCTTTTGGAGCTTCTGGACGAGAAGTTACTTGAGGTCGAGTTGTACTCGACGACGACGACGACGCAGCAGAGTGTTGATTGTGAGTTGGTCCCTTGTGGGAAATCTGGGGAAAATCCTCCATGGTGAAATGAACGTGATCTCTTGGCTGGTTTAATAAAACCGGTTTTGAGATGTGATTGTTGTTGTTGGTACGCCCACGAGAGGAAATTTTTTGCCTGATATCGATGTATTGTTTTCGACTTAAACAAGTCGGGTCGCTAGATTTGTGTGCAACATTGCAGTTGGCACATTTAGATTTAGTTGATGTTGGTGGTTCGGTACACTCAGATGTCTTATGAGGGCCCGAACAAGATGAACAGAAACTTTTTACTTAGTGCATGGCGCCATGGCCATACATTTGACAATTGTAACATTGTGTGATTTTGTTAGGCTGGTGTTTCTTATAGTCCCACCTCACTACAGTTTTAAGCAGGATTTTGAGAAATTGTTTGTTCTATATTCATTAAGTTTATTTTTCTTCATAAATTGATTTATTTCATCATATCTTTCTTTCTTTTTTTTTAATTCTTATTCGATATTCTTCACCTGTAAATGGACATGGACTCTAACCTTAATATAATGTTTAAAGTTTTAGAAGCCATAACACTGGTCTCCACATCTGCCATATTAATGCTCAGAGTCTTCTACCAAAAATCGATCAGTTCCGCTATCTGCGGTTGATGTAGGTAGTTTGTGTGTCCGAAACCTGGTTTAGGGTTTCGTTTAGTGATGAAATGTGTCGTCTAGGTAAAGGGTTTTTCAATAAGAGCACTACAAAAGTTTTTTTTAAATAAAACAAAAACGGTTTTGGATATCAATGAAATTCTGTATTCCTGTGAAAGTACGATCGATGCCATTATGTATAGAACTCGATTTCTTTTGCATGGCCACCACGGGCACGCTTGCAGAAGTCCAGACGCTGAACCCAATTTTCTTCGGTTTTCAAGCATAAATCGGCCGATACTGCTGCAATTTCACGTTCGATATTCGTACGAAGTTCATCAATCAAGCCAGTTGGCATAGACCATAGACATGACGTAGCCCCACAGGAAATAGTCTAACGGCGTCAAATCGCACGACCGAGGCGGCCAAGCGACTGGACCATTTCGTGAGATAACACGGTTTCCAAACTTGGTTTCCAATAAATTGATTGTGGCATTCGCTGTGTGGCTTGTGGCGCCGTCCTGTTGGAACCACTTGTCCTCCAAGTCCATATCATCCAATTGGGGCCACAACGACGTCACAGAGATGCCCAACGACGTCACAGAGATGCCCAACGATAGAGGACGACGTGTGAGAGACACATTTGGGCTTTCTTCAACTGAAGCCTCAGCGGCAGGAATATGCTCGACACTACGGGCACTTCTTTGTCTCACTGGCACGGGAACATTTTGTACTGTGCTTGTGGATTCAAATTTTTCCACTAGACGCTCAATTGTTGATCTACTTGGACGATTATGACGACCATAAATTGGACGTAGCGCTCTTAACGTTGAGTCCACTGACTCCGAATTTCGGTAGTAAATTTTAATAATTTTGACTCGTTGTTGGCTCGTATATCTTTCCATCATGGAATGGCAAACCTTACTGAAGAGAAATGTCTAAAGAGCGGCAAGAAATTCGGCATCGTTTGCTCTCCCTGCCGCTCTTCTTTTGTAGCGTCCCTGTTGAAAAACCCTTTAGTTATAGGGTTTTTCGTTCTGATCGTACTGATCGCTTGGGTGGTGGCGTTGCAATCTACGTCAGGGACAATATCAAATGTAGACTTCGCAGCATTTCCTCTGATGGTTGTGACATTGAGCATGTGTTTGTTGAACTTGTCAATGACGAATCAAAACTCTTGATTGGTGCTGCTTATCGGCCTAATAGAAATGTTAACGTTTAACAATTCATCACGACCTTGGAAGAAATCTCTATTACGTGTCCTAATGTTGTTTTATGTGGAGACTTCAACAGCAATCTCCTATCTGACAGCCATTTTACGGATGAGATGTCTTCTCTTAATTTAGTCTCAGTCAATACTACAACTCCTACTCATTTTTCTGATCAGTCTTCTACGCTGCTGGATTTATTCTTAGTCAGTAATAGAAACAAAATCATTTTCTATTACCAGCTCGAGGCACCTGCTTTCTCTAGGCATGATTTAATATATCTTGCCTTTGACTTTAAAACTGTGAGTGTTGTAAGAACTATGGAATATAGAGATTTTAAGAATATTGACTATTCGCTGCTAGAGGAACATACCAGAAGTATCGATTGGAATTCGATCTACTATTTTCCTTTTCCAAACGAACAAGTTGAGTTTTTTAATAGCAATATTAAAACCCTATACAATCGGTACGTTCCGCTAAAGACTAAAATCCTGTTGCCGCGTAAGGTTCCTCGGATTTCTCCACAAATCCGCTCACTACTGCAACAGCGTGACCTTGCTTACACTCGTTGGAAACGTTTCCGTTTGGTAGTGTATCGAAAAGCCTACTGTGTACTTTGCAATAAAGTTGTTACTGCAATACGAGCCGCAAAATCTAACTTTTATTCTGGTAAACTAAACGCCTCATTAGGAAGTAAGCACTTGTGGAGTAATCTGCGCAATATTGGCATTGGTAAATCCAAAAACAATAACGTTGATGCTCCTGATCCTAATGAACTCAACTTAAAATTTATTTCGTCGTAGAAATCGTCAAATAGTTTCCAGTCAACAAAGTGGCAACCCATCTTCCTACGCTTGCTGTCCTAGTTTCTGCTTCACAGCTTTCAACAGCGCTGATGTTGTTGAAATGTTGAAAGCATTCTATCTATCAAATCGAATGCTGTTGGCCTTGATGACATTCATCCATCTTTTCTTAATATCATATTACCCATTTTACTACCTTTTATTACCCATATCTTTAAGACTGTGATGACTACAGGGATTTTCCCTAGCTAATGGAAATCAGCAAAAATTATCCCCATCCCAAAATCTTCCAAGTGTGATGAGTACAGGCCGATTTTAATACTCCCTTTTTGCCAAAAGCCTTTGAAAGCATCCTCCAAAAGCCGTCATCTCGCCATGTTCATTGGCTAAAAGAACTAGACTAGAACTAGAAAAGTTTAGTTTAGACATTTGCTGGCATTTTGATTGAAGTGCCGAATGGCTCGTTTGGCCTGTCTTAGACCTGGGATGCTTTCCCAAAGATAGATACATTTTCTATGTTCCCAACTTTTAATTGCTGCTGCCGTTGCTGCTAATCTAGGAGTGCAGCAGAAAGGTTCGCGACCTATGAAAGGTGTTTCTGAACCTTTTCTGGCCAGTTCGTCGGCCTTTTCGTTACCTTCTACCCGACATGACCCGGAACGGAACCCACCATAATTTCGTCTTGTTTCTTATTCCGAGTGTATGTAGGGTATTGAAGCAGAACATGACTGATTTAGAGTCAATGGTATACGAGCTAAGGGCGTTTATAGCTGTTTGACTATCGGTGAAAATATGGATGGTTGCACCTTTTATGCCAGATAAAATAATGTGGCTGGCGCATTCTTGAATGGCGTGGAGCTCTGCTTGAAATACGCTGGGACTTTTTCCCATGGGTATCGTAAAGCGTTTGTGTGGTCCGTATATTCCCGCTCCTACCCCCGTTTCCATTTTAGAACCATCCGTATACCACTTTATGCCGTTGTGGCTGTTTGGTGGGTTATTACTAACCCATGGTCTCTTGGGTATATCCGTGGAGAACCGTTTGTTGAAGCATAGTGTTTTTTGAATGCAGTCTGTAACCGCGCAGTTCATGTTAAGTTCTGGCAGTTCATCGAGAAGGGTCTTTAGTTCCGGATGATCATTAAGACTTATCTCGTTTAACTGTATTAGACTTATTGCACTGCGGATCGCCACTTTTTGGATATATATGTGGAGAGGAGTAATTCCTGTTATTGCCTCTATGACAGCCGTTGGACAGGTTCGCATGGCTCCGGAGATACCAAAGCATACAAGCCGTTACTGCTGTGATAGGTGTGTCTGAAGATATTAGGCAAGCTCTGGACGAAGACAAAGTGTCCTTCTTAGTCCTTCTTGATTTTTCTAAGGCGTTTGATTTGGTTGACCACTCTTTTTTGTGCCGCAAGTTATCTCATATATATAATTTCGAGCCTTGTGCTATAAAGTTAGTATCGTCATACTTAGCTCAGAGAATTCAAGCCGTAGAAGTTAATCGATCCCTTTCAAACCCCCTGCCTATCATAAGTGGTGTCCCTCAGGGATCCATACTAGGGCCTTTGTTTTTCTCCCTATATGTCAACGATCTTCCTAATGTCATCAAAAACAGCTCAATTCATTTGTATGCTGGTGATGCTAAGCTCGTATTAAGCTGCCCTCTGGGTTTAATAGAGCACGTCGCGCAATCGATTAATAATGATAATGATCTTGCCGATATAGAGCAGTGGTCTCAACAAAATAGACTTATATTAAATCGAGATAAGACTTGCTTGTTGCTAGGTCCGGCTTATTTTCCTATCCTCACACTCCAAGATGCTCCTATTGAGTATTTTTTTTTTTTTTTTTTTTTTTTTTTTTTTGCCCAAGGGCAGGCACTTCGACCTGAAAAGATCTTTTGTGCCACAAGGTTGCCTTTACGCGAAACGGCGACTGACTTCCCTAATGAAACTCAGCACGTCTTTGGTGGTAGAGTTGCGAAGCTCTGCCAGTGATAACATCTCTCTGTGGTGAAGGCGTCGTCTCAACCAATGTAGAGCCGGGCATTCACAGAGTATGTGTTCTGAGGTCTCCTCGTACTCCATGCAGAATCTACATTCTGGCGTTGGACATAGGTTCATTTTGTTGAGATGATATCTCAGACTGCAGTGGCCAGTGAGAAAGCCAACCAGCAATCTAATGCTTTCCTTATTTAGTGTAAGGATTTCCTTATAGGAGTAGGGCTTAATCAAGCGTTTAGACTGTCTCAGACCAGGGGCGCTTACCCAATGTTCAAGGCGAGTCTGTTGCTCCCAATCTTTGACAAGCCCTAGAGCAGTAGTCCAGTTGACACTGCAGTACTGTTCTGGACCGACAAAAGCGGCCAGGCACCCATCCGAGTTTAACTTTGTTGTATTTAGCTAGCTTTTGTAAGGCGCAGCAGCAGTTTTTTACAGTCAGAGAGTCTATTGTGTTGGACGACAGTGCCTGAAGTGCCGCCTGACTGTCTGAAAAGATATGTATCTTTGCGCCCTTAATTCCTTTGTTGGAGTTTAAGATAGCGCAGATCTCAATGGCATGGATTTCCGCCTGGAACACTGTGGGGCAAATCCCCATAGGTATCGAGACCCTCGTGTTGGGTCCAAAGACACCAGCACCAACTCCAGACTCCATTTTTGATCCGTCGGTGTACCATACCAGACTTTTTGGGTCAACAGCTGGAACTCCCGAGACCCATTTAGAACGGTCTAGTATTTCTACCTCAAATAGTTTATCGAAACTATATTCCCTTACCATTAAGTCAGGGATGGTGTAAAACATATCCAAATTTTGGATTGAGTTGAGTATCTTCAGGTGACCCACATGGTCATTTGAGTTATACTTATATTCAAGCTGAAGCTTAATAGCGCATCTAGCAGCCGTCTTCTGAATTAATGCTTGTAGTGGTGACAGTCCAATTATGGCTTCAAGTGCTACCGTAGGGCATGTGCGCATGGCACCAGTTATTCCCAGACAGGCAACACGTTGTAGCTTTTGGAGCCTGTTAGCCGTAGTACGTTCAAGTACTTTTGGCCACCACACGATGGAGGCGTACGTGATGATGAGTCTAACCATCATGGTGTACATTCAGTGTAACATTCTGGGGTTTAGACCCCAAGTTCTGCCGTATAGGCGTCTGCAGGCCCACATGGCTCTTGTGGCACGCTCAGTGGCGGCCTTTACGTGTGAGTTCCAATTTAGTTTCCTATCCAGGAGGCCTCCCAGATATTCGATCTCATTGGAGTAGCTCAGGGGTGTACCATTTACGGTGATAGGTTCGAAGTTAACCAGTCTTTTTCGCGTAAAAGGTACCAGGATGGTTTTAAGAGGGTTGATGGAAAGACCTTCCTTAATACACCATTCTGAGACATGTAGCAACGCTTTTTGCATGCCATCAGTAATGGTTGCGCTACGCTTACCATTAATAATTATCGCCAGGTCGTCAGCATAACCAATGGCGTTAAAGCCTAGTCTGTGTAGACTGACCAGTAGATTGTCGATGACAAGTGACCACAAGAGGGGAGAGAGTACTCCTCCTTGGGGACAGCCTTTGGCTGCCGTCACAGACACAGAATTACCTCCAGAGGAGGAGGTAATTATACGACTTTCCAACATGGCTCTGATCCATTGGTTCGTCGATACGTCGATACCTTTATTACTGATCGCCCTGGCAATCGAGTCGTATCCGGTATTATCGAAGGCACCCTCAACGTCCAAGAAGGCACAAAGTGCCGTTTCCTTTCTGTACGCAAATTGACTTGAGTGCAGGGGGCTTGATGTTACTATCTGCTCCCTAATATGAACTTCTATAAGTCTTTCCATGGTTTTTAGAACGAAGGATGTTAGACTGATGGGTCTGTATGATTTAGGCAGTTCACTTGGCCTATTGCCATTTTTGGGAATAAAAATCACGTTGACCTGTCTCCAGGAAAGTGGAATGTATCCCCAGTTGTAACTAGCCCTAAACAAAGCAATAGCCATCGGCAGTATGACATCACTAACCCTCTGGATAAGGGCCGGAAAAATGCCGTCACCACCTGGGGCTTTGAATGGTTTGAATGAGCCAATTGCCCATCTAACCTTATCTGGACTAAACATTTTTCCAGATAAGCTGTTTACTCTACTATCTACATGTACCTTGGGGTCCACATCGTTAGAGTTACCGCCTATGTCGAACCTGGGAAGTGAACCCGAAGAAGCGTTCTGATTGAATCTTCTCGGTCCGTCGTGTAGGTGACATTTGGTTTCTTTAGTAAACCTGCACCGTTATTATGATCTCTGCCTAGCGCTTTGTGGATGCGAGCTGCTACCGGCATATCTACTATGTCTTCGCAGCACTTCCTCCATGTAGCACGCTTTGATCTTCTCAGTTCTGAGTTGTATTCTGTGAGAGCGATCCTATAATCGTCCCACCTTTTAGTGTGTTTGGCTCGATTAAAGCGTTTCCTAACCTTCTTCCTATATTCAGCAAGTTTGTCATTCCACCAGGGGACCTTACGTCGCTTTATGCTGGTTTTAATGACGCAACTGCTCTGGTATGAGGTTAGTAACACTTTGTTGAGCTGGTCTGCTGCTTCGTCAAGGTCCCAAGTGGACTCGATTGACGAAATTAGCATATCCGTTTTTGAGAGGACAAATCCTCGATACGTATTCCAGTCCGTCGACTTAGGATCGTATCTAATTGTGGCCTGTGACAGTTGACCGGGCAGGTCGAACCGGATGTGTTGGTGATCCGACAGCGAGGCCTCATCTGACACGTGCCAATTTTCAATGAAATTTGCCATAAATGGACTAGCGAGTGTGAGTGGTTTAAAATATCTACATTGTTACCGACTATAAAATTTAACAAACACTCACCTCTTTTATTGTTGTCGCTACTACCCCACACCATATTGTGCGCGTTGGAATCGCACCCAATGACGTAGTGTAAGTTGTTTAGTAGGCAGTAGCGGATGAGTGCCTGTACCTCTAGTGGAGGGATGTTGTCTTCGTCTCCGGGGAAATACGCAGAGGCACATATGATGTTGTGTGTACCTCTAGGTGCAGGTACTTCCAGTAGTACGGCAACCAGGTCTCTGCTGATGAATTCTTGAATGGGAAGAAAGTTGCTATTTATATCGATAAAGCAGGCTGCCCTCGGCACTTGCTCACCGCATTTGTAAATTAACTCACCTGCCCTATTCCCAAGACCTTTAATGAGTCCGCTGATAACCCAAGGCTCCTGGATGAGGCCTAGGGTTATCTTTTCCTCAGCGAACCGCTTGCTAAAAGTGGCGGACGCACCCTTAGCATGATGGAGGTTCGCCTGAAGCACCTTGATGGTGTTCATAGATCCTCCTTTAAGGATCTGGCTTGCCTGAGTAGCTGGGCTTTTTTTTGGGCCCTTACCTTTTCGGCAAGCAGCCAGTCCAGGGCGACCTGTTGTTGACTGCCTGGCTGACTCATCTTTTCCATCCCTGGTTAGACCGCCCAGTGGTGGCGTTGGCCGGGTTGGAGGGGTTCGCGGCCCAATTGCCGGTTTTCCTAGGGAAAGTAATCTTTCCTTGCAGGAAGGGACGATTGGACGACGTGGTGGCCGTTGCCTTAGTGCTCCCCCCAGAACCACTCGGGGTAGCATGCCCAATGGCATTTTTACTACCTTTGCTGGCCGTTTTAGGGGGGGGGGGGGGGTCCACAGGAACTGACATTACTGTCGTCTGACCACTACCTAGGCTAGTAGGAGCTGGTCCTGTTGAAGTGGACTGCGTTGTTGTACTACCTTCAGACACATTTCCGATAGGTTGTACAATGGTTTTTGGCCCTGTGGCACAGCTAGTCGAGGTGGACTGCAATGGTACACTACCTTCAGACACATTTCCGATAGGTAGTACAGTGGTTTCTGGTCCAGTGACACAGCTAGTCGTGGTTGACTTATGAGGTACCATACCTTCAGGCACATTACCGATAGGTGGTACAAAATTAGCTGGCTCGTTATTTGTAGGGTTGATGGCAGATTTAGATGTTCTGTCGGTGCTCTTCAGAATCAATCTGATCATGCCGAATCGGTAGGCGATCTTCCCCATAAGTATGTTGAGCTCAGTCAAGGAGGCGTTGTCCATTGAGATAACGAGGTGAAGGAGTGCACCTGCCTTACCTCGCTGTATCACTCTCCATGATTTGGTGCTGATGTTGGCATTTTGCGCCCCAATGGTCGCCAGCACTTTTTCATTTGAGAGTTCGAGGCTCTCTGGAAAGAGTCCGCGGACGATGTGTGTTTTCGGTGTGTTTGTGTGTGCTTCTTCCACAAGCATCAGGTCCAGAGCACATTTCTCTTTAATTTTCTCGAAATTCGAGCGCATCCACCCAGCAGTGGCGCTGTTAGAGCAGACGAAGATTATCCATCCTGTCTTAAGGTGCGAGCCAGAGAAGACTGGCCACACGCCACGGTCGCTCAGCTCGATTGAGGTGTCTATCACCGCCTACTTCACAGCAGCCATTTGCTCTGTGAAGAGAGGGTTTTTGCCCAAGTCGGTTGGGATGATTCCAAGCCTAACTAGGCTAGCCACCTGGCTAAAGGTGGGTGCCTCAACCCTAGGACCTTTCCTAACCTTCTTGGCGGCAGGTTTGGGGGGAGTCTGGTCTTCAGATCTGCCTCGCTTGTTGTCAGGCTTGTCTGTTTGTGCTGCTTGGGCTAAGATTAGAGCACTTTCTCTGTCTAAGCCTCTCCGCAAAGCACTTTTGAAGCGTCTATTTTGTAGACCGCTGAGTCTAACAAAACCACCTTGCTTCTGTAATTGTAGCCCAGTCAAGCTCTTCCCAATGGAGGAGCAACCCGATTTCTCGGAGACCACGCTACAATTGTCCACCAGAGTGGAGGTGTCAGAATCTGAAGTGGTCGCTTCCGCTTCGTGTTTTCTGCCACTAATAAGTTTGGATGTTGTCCACAAGTCATTACTATCCATACTTTTGGAGTTAGGGGGGTTCGGTTGCCCGTCAGCAAGCCGAGAAGTGGAGGCCGGGTTCTGCTCTGTAGCAGAAGAACCATCAGCCTTCGGGAGCCCAGTAGCTGCCCGATTTGGGTTGTCTTCTGGTTGCCCAACAGCAATTCCAGAAGTTGATGCGATTTCAGAGGCATCCGTCTGTAAGTTTTTTTTAAATTTAAATTGGAAATTGTACCCACGAGTCTTCGGGAAAGTAAGTCGCCCATGCCAGAGCCCGATATGGTATGGGAAGGCTGGATTTAAAACCGAAGGTCGCCTGGTATTCGGAGTTTGCATACTTGCGACTAGGCGCTCCCCTAGCCATGCATCCATCGGCATATGCAACCTTAGAGTTGGATATTTGTTAGGGGTTGACTCCCCATTTGGACGAAAAGTCCGGTTAGTTCTTAGTCATCACAAATCAAAACAGACATGGTCTGATTGACTCGTTGCGATTTAAGCCTCCGCACCGGCACCAACCTCACAAGGATGGTACACTCGACAAGGTAACTAACCACGCGGAGGTCCTATTGAGTATGTAGACTCCGTCAAGAACCTTGGGGTGACCTTTAATTGATTCTTAACTTGGGACAACCACATTAATCTTGCAGTCGGCAAGACTTATGGAGTTATCCGAACGTTGTGGGCGACCCAATCCTTTACACCCTTTAAAACACGAGTCGTACTTGCTAAAATTCTAGCCATGCCAGTCTTAACATATGCTTGTGAAATTTTTTCGAGCTGTAGTTTTGTATTCAAGAGGAAACTTAATGTGGCATTTAATTGTATTGTGCGATATGTGTTCGGATTGCGTAAATTTGATCAAATATCACTCTACTCCAGCCAACATTACAATACTACTTTCGACAATCTTCTCAAAATTCGAACTCTTTGCCTGTTTTCGGACATACTTTTAACACATCAGCCGACTTATATATATGAAAAAATAAGATATCCCACCTCAAGCAGATCTGCTCAATTGATCCCTCCTCGGTACTCTTGCTTAACTTCTGAGCGACAGTTCGTATCAATCGTATCTCTCCTTGAATTCTTAAAATTTCCTATTGATTTTTTTTTATAATTTCTTGTAAGTAATTGCTAATGCTATACTATTCATTGTTTCTTTTTTCTCATCAACATGAATTTTTCGTTTTGTCACTCATGTAGCTTTTAATACTAGCTTCAACTATTGTATGCCTTTCACTAGTTTATAAGATATTGTATCTTACTAGTTATAGGTAAATCAAAAAATAAATACAAATAAATAAATAAATAAATAAATAACTAAAAGTGCTAAATTGACCCACCTGTATTTTAGAGAAGGCACAACAATTCGCGAACCAACTGGATATCCCTTTTTTGAGGCTAAACAAGTCTGGCTTGATCGATGGAAGAAAAACGAGAACATTCGTTTAAAAAACGCTTGACGTTGAATATTGTTCTGCTAATGGAGACACAGCACAAAATGATTTATCCTGCGACTTTTCTTTGTTGCAATATTTGCTGATCCTTGTGGATTATTTTTCACATAAATTATGTATGCAGCTAGTCCTGATACGTCAAGCAAATTATAAAATAAAGCCAACGGCCAACATAGTATCCTTCGTTTTGTAGTATACTGGCTAAGCATTTTGTCCATCGTATAAACCCCGCCTTTGGTATGATTATAATACAGGATTATCTCTGGTTTTTTTTTGTGGTCCCTCGGAGATTGCCTTAGTTTGGTGGAAGGTTGACATCAAAACGACAGCCTTGTCTTTTTTTGGGACGTAAGAGCAAAGCACAGCATTTTCACAAAATCCGAATTCGGTGGACAGCATTTCTCTGCATTTTGAAGCTTTAAATTCTTCTGGTAAGTAACGTTTTTTTTTTTAATGTTTCCACAACAGACAGCTTCCAACTAAGCAGATCCTTAGCTAATGGTAGAGTGGTGAAAAAATTGTCCATTGTCACGTTTCTTCCAGTATTTTTATAAGGAGTAACAAGTTCCTTCACAATTCGTTCACCCTGGTTTACTTCTCTGTTGGAACCAATTTTAGCAGTATAAATTTGTCCACTCAATTGAGAGGCTGTCTACGAATCACAGGCCCACCAAAGCTTTATGCCATACTTTACTGGCTTGGATAGTATGTATTCGGTAAATTTAGTACCACCTCTAAAGCGGAAACGTTGTTCATCTACCGTAATTGACTCAGAAGGCCGATAACATTGTCCAAGATTGAAACTTATCATTTCAAATACATCCCTTATAGGTGCTGCTTTGTCAGATGCTATTCGATCAGCTCTGGTAATTTCCGAATCAAACCGGATATATCTCGCAATTGCTCTGAAGCGACGAAGTAAAGTAAATACAAATCATGAGAAATAAGAAACAAAACAAAAAAAAAATATTTCCTAGACACGTCAGAAACCTCCAGCGCTTGGGTATGTTCATTAATGGGTATATTATTTATTTCCTTTTGTAACACCCCGCTATTGGAATTAAAAAAAAAATATATATTGTAACATTTCCGTAACCTACCTCAAGGGGGTGAAGAGTCAAATTTAATAGTATACTCCCAGGAGTAATTTAAAATAATATAATTTATAAATTTTACTTCCTTTTATATCTCACACTGGCTGTCAAATAAAATCATCTTAAGTGACCGAAAATAAAACTATTCGACACAGAGTTTGTCCATACAGAAAACTTCTACGGGTTTTATATTATCACGTATCACCTAAGGATTTTTTTTTTTAGCAACTCCGTCTCCTTTTTCGAAATTCGACCAACACTTGGCCTTTTTTGAGAAAATCACCACACTTTCGACCAATACTTGGCCTTTAGTGTGAGCGACTTAAGAACGACGCACACAACTCGACCAATACTTGGCCTTTTGTGTACGTCACTACAAAGTAGGAAGACTGAGACGTCTACACTTTGGAGTTACTCCTGAGTTTCTCCTTTAATTTCATAAATTTTGACTATTGAAAAAGAAAATTCAATGACTTTTTTTATGTAATTTTTCCTTTGATCTTCGTTCATACCTTCTTTTATATTGAAAAAGTTTTAGGCTAAGCTTCGGCATGGAGTACATGTCTTCTGTGAAATGTCTTTCGCAGACTTTCCAATCCGCCGAAATTTTTTTTTTTACTAAATGTGATTTGTTGATGTTAACCACTTTACTCTTCTGAAAATATTTTTTTTTATTTTAATGCATTGAACTATTTCCTATAAAAAGTAGGGTTGAAAGCAATAAGAAAAGAAAACTCAATTAAATTCGATAAGAAAAGATAATAATTTGAAAAACAATAAGACATACATGTTTTTATATATGCTCTAGCAAAACAAAAGTGAAATTCACTGCACGTTTTACTCATATTTCGTTTAAGCTAATTTTTCTTACATTCCAATTATTTAATTTTGTTTACCTTTCACTATTTTTCGGAACAGGAAAATATTTTATATCAATACTTGGTTTTTCCTCTCGCCTTTAAAATGGGTCTAAAGAGCTGAAATTTTAACCATATACTCTCTAGGGTCCCGAAATAATCAAGTTCACGAATTTTTGAAATCCGCCCACAAACTCAAAAAAACAACATTTTCGAAAAAATCGAATTTTGAGCTTGAAAGCTGAAATTTTTTATAATTATATGATCTATATCTCCTAAAACTGCTCGGGATATAAAATTTTCAACATCCGCCCACTGACACGACCACAATAAAATAAAACAATTTTATTGAAAAACCAAAATTTGAGCTAGGGAGCTGAAATTTATAATATATACTCTCTAGGGGCCCTTTATGCTCATGTGTTAATTTTTTTTTTTAAATCCGCTCACTGACACGCCCACAATTAAATTTTTTTTTTTTGAAAATTCAAAGTTACCTATATATAACGAAATATGTAGAGCGTTATTAACTATTAAACCATACTTAGACTTTTGTCACGCCCACTTATGAGGGATAGGAATAAGAATGGGGTATACAACAGTTCGCCCAAGCGGACTGTAGCCCGTCCCCATATTTTATTCACTTGTTTCACGCGACTGACAAGAATTCAAGTCAATGCGCCTTTTTAAATTTATTACGAAAAAACGTAAGCACCGCCTACCCAACATTATTGCAAATCCAGTGTGACCAACCAGCATAAAAACTAGCAAATAAAGAGTCAAATAATTATACCCTATTCTAGGGGTATATTAATTTTGACGCATAGTTTGTAACATACCTTAATATTGCCCGTAGACCCCTAAAAGTTACTATATTTATGATCAGCATCGATAGTAATGTCGATCTAGCCATGTCCGTCCGTCCGTCCGTCGGCAAAAATTAGGCCTTTAAACTGGACCTAGAGAGCTGAAATTTTAACCATATACTCTCTAGCGTCCCGAAATAATCAAGTTTACGAATTTTTGAAATCCGCCCACAGACACGCCCACAAACTCAAAAAAACAAAATTTTGGAAAAAATCGAATTTTGAGCTAGAAAGCTGAATTGTTTTATTTATTTGTGGGCGTGTCAGTGGGCGGATTTTGAAATTTTTTTATCCCGAGCAGTTTTAGGAGTCATAGATCATATATAAAACATAGGGACTGGCTACAGTCCGCTTGGGCGAACTGTTGGATACCCTATTCTTATTCCTATCCCTCATAAGTGGGCGTGACAAAAGTCTAAGTATGGTTGAATTGTTAAGAACGCTCTACATATTTTGTTATATAACATTTAAAGGATTTTATCAAAAAAACAACGCTCCCTAGCTCAAACTTGGGTGTTTCAATAAAATTGTTTTATTTAATTGTGGGCGTGTCAGTAGGCGGATTTAAAAAAAAATTAACACATGAGAATAAAGGGCCCCTAGAGAGTATATATTATAAATTTCAGCTCCCTAGCTCAAACTTTGAATTTTCAAAAAAAGAAAAAATTAATTGTGGGCGTGTCAGTGGGCGGATTTTGAAAATATTTACACATGAGCATAAAGGGCCCATAGAGAGTATATACTATAAATTTCAGCTCCCTAGCTGAAACTTTGGATTTTCAAAAATTAATATACCCTTAGAATAAGGTATAAAAAAATTATTTTATTTATTTGTGGGCGTGTCAGTGGGCGGATTTTGAAAAATTTTTATCCCGAGCAGTTTTAGGAGTCATAGATCATATATAAAAAATTTCAGCTTTCTACCTCAAAACTCGATTTTTTCCAAAATTTGGTTTTTTGAGTTTGTGGGCGTGTCTGTGGGCGGATTTCAAAAATTCGTAAACTTGATTATTTCGGGACCCTAGAGAGTGTATGGTTAAAATTTCAGCTCTCTAGGTCCAGTTTAAAGGCCTAATTTTTGCCGACAGACGGACGGACGGACATGGCTAGATCGACATTACTATCGATGCTGATCACAAATATAGTAACTTTTAGGGATCTACGGGCAATATTAAGGTATGTTACAAACTATGCGTCAAAATTAATATACCCTTAGAATAGGGTATAAAAACGCTCTCTAGCTCAAACTTGGGTGTTTCAATAAAATTGTTTTATTTAATTGTGGGCGTGTCAGTAGGCGGATTTAAAAAAAATTAACACATGAGAATAAAGGGCCCCTAGAGAGTATATATTATAAATTTCAGCTCCCTAGCTCAAACTTTGAATTTTCAAAAAAAAAAAAAAAAAAAATTGTGGGCGTGTCAGTGGGCGGATTTTAAAAATATTTACACATGAGCATAAAGGGCCCATAGAGAGTATATATTATAAATTTCAGCTCCCTAGCTCAAACTTTGGATTTTCAAAAATTAATATACCCTTAGAATAGGGTATAAAAAAATTGTTTTATTTATTTGTGGGCGTGTCAGTGGGCGGATTTTGAAAATGTTTTATCCCGAGCAGTTTTAGGAGACTCATATATCATATATACAAAATTTCAGCTTTCTAGCTCAAAATTCGATTTTTTCCAAAATTTGTTTTTTTTGAGTTTGGGGGCGTGTCTGTGGGCGGATTTCAAAAATTCCTAAACTAGATTATTTCGGGACCCTAGAGAGAATATGGTTAAAATTTCAGCTGTCTAGGTCCTGTTTAAAGGCCTAATTTTTGGCGACAGACGGACGGACGGACGGCCGGACATGGCTAGATCGACATTACTATCGATGCTGATCATAAATGTAGTAACTTTTAGGGGTCTACGGGCAATATTAAGGTATGTTGCAAACTATGCGTCAAAATTAATATACCCTTAGAATAGGGTATAAAAACAAAAGTAATACAAGAAAACGTGCTTCGTTGCCGATAGCTGACCTGTTGTTTTCTGCAAAACATGGTGGAGTTTTTCATAATACTTTTGAAAAGACGCATGACTTGATCCTTTTCACAACGTGCAGTGGTACCTGATTTATTTTTAAAATGGTTTATGGCTGGTTTTTCTGGTTGTTTTTGTTAATGATTAGGTACACCTAATTATGAACCTCTACAATTTTCGACTTGATCGTCGTTGTGTTTAACTTTTCACTGCGTGCACTGTGCAGTGGTACCTGATTTACTTTTTAAAATAGTTTATGGCTGGGTTTTCTGATTATGTTTGTTAATGATTACACCTAATTATGAACCTCTACAATAACCCTTCAGTCAAAAATATGAGAGTGTCCCTACTCATTTCTTGGCTATACTCTGGTTTACTCTGTGCGCACATTTTAACAAATATGGACGTAGATGGAGAAAAATTGATTTTTTTAATTGAGGCAAGAAGCCCTATCTATAATTATAAAGATAAGAAACATGCTAATAAAGTTACTATTGATAAGCTGTGGATAATAATAATAATAATATTTAGTTAGGGTATATTACACTGCGTCCTATTGGTCTATTGTGTCCCCTTGCTTGTGCCTCGGAGAGGTTCATGCCCTCTTTCAGAGCCCTCTCTAGATACTTCTTAGTGAAGCGTGTCGAGGCATTGCTCTGTTTTATCCTTGGCAGGTCACACTCCTTAGAGCACAGCGTCCAATCCAGTTTCTTTAATGAATCTGAGAATGAGCTGTGGTTCCACGGTTTGTATGTCCTTGTCTGTTATTTGGTGCCTGCCCAAATATTTCATCCTTTTGTGGGCCAGTGCCCAACAGGATTCCAGCATGTGGTCTGGAGTTTCGGCGGTTTCACTGCAGAATGCCCATTTTCCTCAGGTGCTCCTTGAGTCTGCAGTGTCCCGTGAGGAGGCCTGTTAGGATTCTTAGGTTGCTTTTGGTAAGGCCGATACAAGCTTTGAATCTCTTTTGGTTGTAATTTCCTTAGAGTTTCTTTGCTTGCCTCAGACCTTGGAGGTTTTGAAAGGCTTTTGCCCTTGTTTCTTCCTCCAGTCTCCTGACCTCTTCGCGTATAGTGTGTTCTCCTATCCCGCAGAATGGTTCAGGTCCTATGAAGGGTTCCTCTGCCCCTTTTCTTGCCAGAGAGTCCGCTGCCTCATTGCCTGTAATGCCAACATGGCCAGGTACCCAGCAGATGGAAATTCTGTTATTCTTGCCTAGTCTATTCAGTCCGTGTAGGCATTCCCACACGAGTTTTGACTTGATAACCTAGGCGTCAAGAGCCTTTATAGCTGTTTGGCTGTCAGACATTATTGCTATGTTGCAATTTCTGTAGTTTTTCTAGAGGTTGATTCGAACGCACCTGTCTATGGCACATATTTCTGCCTGGAAGATGCTGGTACATTTGCCCATGAATTCGTAGTCCTTAGTTCCTGGCCCAAACACTCCAGCACTAGTTCCCTCCTCGGTCCTCGAGCCGTCCGTGTACCACTTTGTTGTGTGGTTGCTCAGTCCATACGTTGTGGATTCATTGCTCCAGTTCTCCTTATTGCTGAGCTTTATCTGGAAATTCTTCTCGAAGTTGAATTTCCTGATGCTGTCGTCCCTAGGTATGCCAAGAACTGGGAGTTTTTTGAGTAAGTCACCGTGTTCTTTCGAACCGATGCATTTACCTCTCCCCATTCCCTCCTTTGCCAGCCTTAGGATTGTTTTGTCTGCCTCGTTCATCACCATGATGTGTAGAGGGGTCAATTCCAATAACACCTCCATGGCTACGGTTGGGCAGGTACGCATTGCTCCGGTAATGCACAGGCACGCCAGTCTTTGCACTTTGCCGAGTGTTGCTCTTGTTGTGGCTATACTGGTTCGTTTCGCCCATGCTACCGCTCCGTATGTGATCATTGGTCTCACGATTGCAGTGTACATCCATCGCAGGATGTTTGGGCTGCATCCCCATGCCTTCCCCGCTATGCTCCTACATATCATGAGAGCGCGGATGGCCTTCTTGGATATCTCCTCTGTATGTTTACGCCAAAGGATTCTACTATCTAGATGGAGTCTTAGATATTTTACTTCTTTGACTGGTATCAGTGTCGTGCCTGATAGGCTAATGTTCTTAAGTCTTTGAAGTTGTCTTTTCCTTGTGAATGGTACTATCGTTTTTTTCGCTGGATTGATGTTAAGTCCGACAGTATGGCACCATTCCTTGGTTACTTTAAGCCCCCTTTGTATGATGTCCCCAAGGGTTTCTTCGAACTTGCCCCTGGCAATCAATACAATGTCATCGGCGTACGCCTGACAGTTGATGCCGAGGTTGATTAATTTTTCCAGCAGTTCGTCTACAACTAGGCTCCACATTAAGGGTGATAGTACCCATCCTTGTGGACATCCTCTTGTTGTGTTTACTCTGATTGTTCCAGATGGTATTTGAGTCTCTGCTGATCTGGTGCTCAGCAGCTCAGACATCCAGTTGGATACTGTACTGTTAACTCCTTTCTTATCCAGAGATCGTTTAATCGCCTCATGTGAGGTGTTGTCAAATGCTCCCTCTTTGTCTAGGAAAGCGCACAGTACTATTTCCTTTGCTTCCAAGGCACTTTGAATTATCTCCGTCAGCTGATATAGGGCGGCCTCTGTTGATCTGGCCGCTCTGTATGCATGCTGACGATGATGTAAGGGTAACGTTCCCATATTTGTTTCGCTAAAATACAGGATAAATTGGAAAATATATGTGATTTATTTATATTTTCGTTTATATATTTTTTGCATATCTTATTTTAAATTTTATAATTATTTAATTAATCTTCAACCTCTTCGCTATACTTTAAACTTGATCGGATTTTTCTAAGCATTTCTGGTAGTGTTTTTAACCAGTTAAAAAATTCCAAGCAACTCATTTTTAAATTTATTTTTGTAGTAAGAATAGCTTTTAATGTCTCAATTCGAAGATATGTTTTCTCCTCCGTCCACATTTTATTCATTGCTGAAAAAACTCTTTCAACAGGAGCAGTCACACCCGGAAGACATAAAAACAAACTGGAAAACAGTCGCCATTTCCTTATATTCACACTTTTCAGTGTCCAAATGATTGAAAACTTCAACCCATCGCTTTGTTATTGGTACGTTTTGTTCTTTCCATTTTGTAATTTGAGTTGCTAAGCAAAAATTTCTGATGTAGCAAAATTCTTTGTGCAACTAATACGAAGGGTTCAAAAAGATGTAAAATGCGTTTGATGGCCGCACCGAGAGCTCAGAACCGAGTCTTTGCATATCCCAACAGTGTTGAATATTCAACACCAGCCGTTTCACAAAATCTTTCAGTGCTGTTTCGTGTGTTGTATAAATATAAAAATATGAATATAACGACAATACATTCGATATCAAATGGAAATACATCACAAGCTAATTTCAAAGAATTGTTTCATTCTGAAAAAGTCATTGTTTTTTCCGCCTCGGTTTTGGCCTCCAAAATTTGCTTTGGCATTATGCGCGCAGAATGCAATAATTTTTAAATTTCAAAACGTATTCTTCAGCTGTTCTTTGCACCAGCTCATTGATTATTGTTGATGTTTCTCTGGCTTCCGACAACACTTCCAAAACTTTCACACAGACACCAAAATTCGGAAGAAAATATCTGACTAGAACGGGAAACAACTTTATTGAACCGCGATTTGACGCGTCCACATAAACAGAAACGAAATGACACTGCCTTAATTCTTCGTAAAGAATTTTCCTAATTCGTGGAGCGAAAACAACTATTTCTTGACATTTAGTTTGAGAGCATGTAAACTTTTTAATTTTGAAGCACGT
The DNA here is from genome assembly GCA_949715645.1 of Portevinia maculata. Lineage (NCBI taxonomy): Eukaryota > Metazoa > Arthropoda > Insecta > Diptera > Syrphidae > Portevinia > Portevinia maculata. The sequence goes on from OX454525.1 coordinate 20,203,397, forward strand.
ACGAAAAATTTTGTGGCACAATCAGAAGATTTGAAGCTGTGATTTTCTTTTATGGTGCGAAATGCCCAGGTACCTTCCATTGCAGCAATACGAGTATCTCAATCGAATGTGGATGAGAAAAATGAACTAATCCTTTTGCTTGTAGATGCTGCAACAGCGCTGACAGATGTTTGTCTGTTTTTAAATGTTGCACAATGTCTGCATTTCCACCTGAAGCTATCACAGAATATAACTATCCGATTTGCTTTTTTCGAAAAATGGATATGTTGCTTTAAGATTTTCATTGAAAACACACTTTCCTTTTGTGGTCTTTGCCATTTTTACGAATTAAGTTCACTTCACTGAATAACCTTTAGTGCATTTGGATACCTATTACTCTTTTGAATCTTGGTAAGAAAGATGTTTGGTGGTGAGTTTTAAAGTGTTATGGTAAAGTTAAGGAGATGAACATAAAATAATTTTAAACTCTGGGAATCTTGAATAGGGAGTTGTGAGTTCAAATGATGCCTCCATTGGATTACAGGGTTTTAGTAGTAAAATACAGGAGTGATATATTGGCACGAGAAAACAGGATAATCCTGCGAAATACAGGATAGATGGGAGCGTTATGTAAGGGGGATGTGTTCAGTACATCTTCCCTTAAATAATTGTCCAAAAGTGGTACAAGGCAATACTGCTCCTTGTTATTTTTAGCCGGTGTGGTATTAGTACATCTTGCCGTTTTTGTAGTAGGGCGGGTATAATGTCGTCCACTCCGGCAGATTTAAAAGGCTGAAAGGAATTTATTGCCCATTTCAGTCGTCCCTCAGAAAAGATGGTTGATGTCCTTTCCCAGGCTTCCCTCCAAGGTCTGATTGAAGTGGTATTGATTCCTGGGTCAGTACTAGGCGAGCTGCCAGGAAAGTAAGTTTCTAGTAGCAATAGTGTCCTTTGATCCTCATCTTCCGTGAACTCGCCATCTGGTTTCTTCAGAGACATCGGCACTCCTCCTGACTTCGCAAGAGCTTTGTGTAGCCTTGCCGCAGTAGGAGTGCTGTTGATTGTCTCTCAGAATTTCCTGAAGCAATTTCTTTTAGCTTTTCTGATTTCATTATTATATGTAGTAAGGGCCATTTGGTAGCTTTGCCAGTCTCCGCTGCGCTTTGCTTTATTGAAAAGCTTCCGCACCTCGTATCTTAGTTTTGACAAGTTATTGCTCCACCATGGCGTCTGTTTCCTGTCCCGTTCTCTACTTATAGGACAGTTTTCTTCAAACGCAGTGATGATGGCGTTTGTTATGCCTTCCACTGCGCTCTCTAGCTCTAGGGGGTGGGCCGGAGCCTTCCTTAAAACAAGGCGCCCCAGATTACTCTCTAGAGCAGTTCTATAGGTTTCCCAGTTGGTTTTCCTTGGGTTTCTTACTGGATTTCTCGTGAAACTTGTGCTGTCCAAGTCGAATACTATTATTCGATGGTCAGACAATGACGGTTCACTTGATACTCTCCAGTTGCTAATTAATTTACTTGAGGTCGAGTACTTCCTCCCTGACCCTAGTTACAAAAGTGGGGGTATTTCCCACGTATATAATGTCAAGTGACGAACTCATAATAAATTCTATTAGGTACTCACCCCTAATGTTGTTGTCGGTGCTCCCCCATATATTGTTGTGGGCATTTGCATCGCACCCTATAAGGTGCGGCATGCGGAGCTTGTTGCAATGCTCCACCAGTCGCTGCATTTGGGATGATACAACCGGCTCATCCCCTGCACAATACGCCGATGCGATGACAATGGTGCGGTGACATCCTTCAACATCCATCCATTGTCAAGCTGTGGATAGAAATAGTCTAAGTCCGACCACATGTTGAACAACACTAAAAGCGAGTCGCGAATTCAATTTTGTTTTATTTCAACACACATCAAATGAAGCAAGAAAACAAAACGTTTTTGATGATTCACGTGATGATGGCGTCGATACCGTTTTAAGCGTTAATTCATTTAATTGCCGGAGAATTTCGTGGTCTTTTAAAAAAATCCAAATTCTCAAAATACCAAAGACTTGGCACATGAACCTCATCCGAACCACATCCGGATTTTTCACCGTTCAGAATTTTTTTCAGTTCTCTTCGGTAACCGAATAGTTTTTTTTTTACGCCGTCAATAGTTGCATTGGGATCTATTCTATCATCTTATAAGATTCTAAAAGAGTTTCCTACGACTTTTTGTTCACTTCTGTGTCTTTAAAAATATCATCTTTAATTTTCCATAAGGAAGGTACCTTCATTTTTTAAACACTCGAAAAAGTCTTTCCGATTCTTGGTATTCGGAATATTCGACATTATTTTTTTTTGTGTGCTGCAGTTATAATCACGAAATAAGACTGCACGCATTCATTAATAATCCAAAATAAACTCGTAATTTGACATGTTTGAGTTAATGTACTAGTACCAGCCCGCAGACAGTCGAAGTTGGTACCGCAAACACGTAGCCCCGCCCTCGAACATTAAAAAAAAAGTAAAAAGATTTTGGTGAGACCAAATTTTAGGTTTATTCGAACCACGAAATTGGTACTCGAACCAATCCGCAGACAAGTAAAATCAAATCGAACATAGTACTCGCACCTCGCTGCAGGGATAAACAAACTGTGTTTTTTTTGTTCTGTAGTCTTGTCATTCGTTTTCATGCAGTCGATTCATGCAAGCATTATAATTTATTATTATTTTTCTGTCAAAAAAATAGTGTTAACAAATTTACTCCCACTCAAAACCTAAACCTAAGCGTTGTACATTTTTTTCTCACTAGCTTTACTAACGTAGGTAAATAGACTAAAATATGAAGCGAACCAAAATAAGTGGGGTTCAACAGCGGAAAATCAAGAAGGCAAAAGATATGGCAATTAAAGCGTATTCAGGAGACATCTATAAGTATGTGACACCAGTAGCACATCTAGTGCAGAAATCGAACCCTCAAGTTCATTAGAAAAACCGACCCTGAACGACGACTGAATTACATTACACTGATGGAAATGCAGAAGGTTTTGACCGGGATAAGGAGCATGATACCAGCGTTCAGGAAAAAGAAGATTTTGGTGAGTTGGAAAAGCAAACGACAAGCAAAGAGTGCTCTATGTATTTATTCTGATTTATTGCAAATTGGCCAATTCCGCTGTCTGATGATTTTTTTTATTTTTATAATTAGCGTGAGCTAAAGGGGTTTTTTATTTTGCTGTAATTGATACAGTACCCTTATAATTTTACCACAGCGTAGGCATTTTTTGTTGCTGCAAACAGCACCCAGCAAATGATTGATTCATTGCCCGTTTTTGGGTGCTGCTTACTACTTGAAAGAATGGGAGGATAGGAAAGAAGTTTTTGGTGCAATAGGGTTTTTTCGAAGCAGGTGGCGCCTTTATTGCCCAAGGGAGATTTCAATTGTTGTGTGTATTCAATTTTCCAAAGCATGGCCCTGGTCGGGATTCGAACACACGACCTGCCAATCACTTTGTGAATACACTACCATCGCACCATTGCCATTCGCAATGAGAGTTGATAAAGTGAAAAAGGGTATTACTCATTTTCAAAATAAAGGTGGTCCTTTTAATACAGCCGAAGTTCAAAGGTCAGTCAATAAAACCAAGGGGACGAGTAGGTTTCTTAATACGGCCTGGTTTTATAGTACCCTCCCAAATGGTAAAAGAGTATTGCGGAAATGGATGGTATACTCCAAGCTAACAAACTGATTGTTTTGTTTTTTCTGTCAATTATTTGCATGCAATCAATCACAATATTTCGTCATGAGTTTAATATGTGGTGGAAGCTTAACCCTAAGGTATTCGACCACGAGGCATCGATCGCCATCCAAATTCATTAGAAAAGTGGAAAACCTTGAAATTTCAATTGAAAGGCGGGGAAGATCAAAAAGTAAGAAAATTGTGCCAGGCGAAAAGGCTCAAGATGCTGGTTTGACGTTGGAAGAGGCAACACGAAGATCTATGTTAGAACGTCAGGATACATTTTACACTGAACATTTTACACTGAACTTATTCAGCCACTGTCTCTTAGTCGCCCCTGCCTGCTCTCTCCCATAAAAGAAATCTCTATCTAGGACACTACTTGCTTAATGATCTAAGCGACTTCGCTAGGATAACACTGACGTAAGAAGTTTATCGCGCTTCGTCAGAAGGTCTAAATTGTTTAACGGGCAGAGGGACTACCTCGCTAGATTCACATTGTATCACAATGCACCTCACATTGGTCTAGTGTTTTGGCTATAGCTGACAACCACCTCAACCTAACTTATCCTTATATATATTTAACCCTCCGATCAGCGACAGTGCCGATAGCGTTATACAAGCTACAAGGTCCCTAGGGACCAAGAAGCATTTGTGTGAAATTTTTCAAGAAATGCGGTGAATTATCATTATGCAGCTGTGCCGTGATGGTTTTGTTTGTTAAGTTATGGTTGTATTAAGTACGTAAATGCATATTGTAGAGAAAATAATAGCAAAAATAGAAAAAAATTTTAGGTAATTTAAAAAATTTATTTAATTATAAAATATTTATTTTGGCTGTCCAGCTAGTGCAGCAGTGCAGGTCTCGCACCGATGGAATAGTGCTGAATGTTCAGCACAAAACGCTTTATTGCAGGTATAGCAGTACGCTCGGGTTTTCCGCTGGCATTTGTACTCCGCACGACATAAGTGGCAAGACGGCCGATTCGTACGGGGTGCAAACGAAGGAACAGATCCTGGTGTTGGCGTTGCTACTACCTGAAAAGACGGAAAATATTATATACAATTTTTTTTCTGGCTTGCATTTCAACTTACCACAACATCAAATGCTTCAAAAGCATTTCTTATTTTGGGATAACACGTTATGCGTGGATTAGTGGATCGATTTTCAATGTTCGAAATTGCTAGTTGTCTTGTCAACAATTTCAAAAATGATCGTCGTTTGTCTGATTTTTGTACTGGATTTATTTCATCATAAATTATGAATGCGGCCAATGCAGCAATATCAATCATATTGTAGAACATTGCTAGCGGCCAACGGTTTGTTGAACGTTTGCATGAATAAGTGCCAAGCATTTGGTCCATTGTATCGACTCCAGATTTATGGGCATTGTAGTCCAGAATAACCATTGGCTTTCGCTTATCATTTGCACTATCTACATCACAAGAGTAATGCATTGTTGATAACAGGAGCACAGATTTGTTTTTCTTAGGCACATATGAGCACAATGAAACTTTGCCTTCGCAGAAACCGAATAATGAGCTGTTAACAGGCCGCGAAGTTTTTTTCAGAAACTCGGGTGGGACGAAAGTTTTATTTGAGCGTACCGTTCCAACATAGGCAGTTTTTCGTCTCATCAATATTTGTGCCACATCCAACGTTGAGAAGAAATTGTCGGCATAAATTGTTCGGCCGGTATCAAGGTATTTTTCAGCCAATCGAAGTACAACATTTTGGCCTTGATTGATCTCGCGCTCCTGATTTGCCATCTTTCCACTATAAATCATACCCTTGAGTGGGTAGTAGGACTTCGAATCACACAACCACCATACTTTTATTCCGTACTTTGCAGGCTTAGACGGAATGTATTGTGTGAAACGTGTACGTCCTCGGTAAGGAAATAGTTGTTCGTCCACGGTCATCGAATCGTGCGGATTGTAGGCTGCTGCCAAATTAGCCTGCAACATAAGCCACAAATCATCAATAGCAGCAGTTTTGCTGGTGAGTAATCTCTCTGGCCGTGTTATTGCGTTATCGAATCGAATGAATTTTGTAATGGATATGAAACGATTATACGATAGAGCGGCCTTGTATATTGGAGCATGTGTTGGGCCCCATAGTTCCTTAGCAGGCTCGCTATTTGATTTACACATCCCAGCATACAAAATGATAGCCAAAAAAGCATCAAACTCTTTCTGAGTCAACCGTTTCCATTGTTTTTGCTTAGTTGGATTTACTTCATTCCATGTAGCTGTTGTCTGCTTGGCTTTGCGATTCGTTTCTCGTATGATGATGAGCGCCATATCTTCGGTGATAATAGAACGAAAGATTGTGAATGGATCATGAATCATGTTCTTCAATAACCCTGGCTTGCTTCTGGTGTAATCGACAATGTTATGAAGACGAATGCGACTGCTCGTTGGTGGGTCCTTGTACCATTTCGTCTCATTTTTAGAAATAAAATAGGCGGCATCAGTCTCAGCCCGATGACGATCAGCATTGGCAGTAGCAGCTTCTTCAAGAAGCTGTTCTATCTCATCATCGTCATCTTCATCGAATTGATCAACATTCATTTCCACATTCATTTCGCTTTCGACATCGGACACATCAATATCACATTCTGCATGCTTTGTCCGGTCAGCGTCATCATCACATTCGAACATGTCAACACCATTTTCACTATCGCTCTCCTCATTCATAAATGCAGCATATCTTTCATCCACTGCATGCCTTTCCTCCACGGTCATTAGTTGGTAGCGTGTACGGTTATTTATTACCAAATCCGCAACATCCCACCCTGCGTCTGCCATTTTCTAATATTCACAACAATATATTCAATAAATTCAATAAAACTTTCAAAACGCGAAATTCCGCAGTAGCGATGTTCGCTTATAGACCGACAGACTCACACTAAATAACCAAATCCAAACACGAGTGTTCCAAAAACAAAGAAACGGCCAGAACATGATTTGTAAACCGTTATTTTCCTCAATCCTTCTCTATAATACACGCACACACATCAATAGTCCCACACTAGCTTACCAAAGCTAAACACGGTCCCTATGGACCTTGTAGCTGATTACCGTACTAAATGGCTTTAAAACGGTAAAAATCAGAATGGAGCGCGCGTATCGCTTCGAAATTAGTTTAAATCGCTGCAGAATTGCATTTTTATGGAATACAGTAAACATCAAGTTCCAAGCACATGTTTAAAAAGATTTATGAACATTCAAAAAATCTAAAAGTCCCTAGGGACCTTCTCGCCAATCGGAGGGTTAAGTTAAATACTTGTTAGATGAAATAAACTAAACAAAAATGGTCTACTGCCGATAGCACCGACAGTGCGACAGTAAAGGAGTTCACCTACAGTTGAGTAATCCTGGCGACGATACCTTCGGTACGCATTGAATAAGCTGCGTTATATCTTCTGACAATATAACTAAAATTTGTGTTTCTCGAATCTGTTCCAATTAAGTTAAATTCAACTTCCTGCCTTAATTTACGACTCAATCTATCCAAGTTGTGGTATAATCAATTGCTCTAAAAAACTATGAGTTTCAGCGTGCTCGGACTATTAATATTCTGGCCAAGTGCGTAAGCAAAAGCAAATTGTGAACCGCATTCATAGAAGATGATACTCTTCATGGTTAATCATATTTTCTAGGTAATTTCCACCAATGTAACGGATCAACTTCCCCAGTTCTGAAAATCAATTTCACGTTATTAATTTGTGATTAGGATTTTTTTTTTTTACTTTGAATATTATTGTGTTGTGAAGCACGAAAAAATGTAGCCCTGTAATTTTGTATGGATTGCGAAAATCAAAAGCTCTATCCCTTGGTGTGTCGGTTTGCCAGCGCTAAATTAGAAATTATTTACAGGCGAGAAGTCATTGAATAAAACTGCTGCTTCAGCCCACTCTCTACTGAAAAAGAGTGGAGTGTTAAAATCTTAACACGCACTTTAGACGCGCAGCGGAGAAACATGGATGATGTTGTAAGCGAAAATTTGTCTTGCTTCCTTTTGTGATTAATGAAGTGAAATATCTTTTATCCTTACCCTGTTAAGTTTTTAGTCCTCTCCACTTGACATAGAGGGAGAGGAAACAAATTAAAAAAAAAACCTACAATCTTCTTTACTAGAACTCAATCTTTTAGCAATCTTCCCCAACTCAAAGTATGTTTCACGAAGTCTCTTGGAGTTTTGTGACATTGCTGTATCGTCCTTTATATATATATATATATGTAACTAGGCACATACTTACATAATATACATAATTGGCTCACATTTCCGTTTATCTAATTTACGCACTCCGCCTTCCATCATCTGTCTGTATACATAGCTTGAATAAAAGTAAAACTCCTTTACTGGCATTTCGCTAGCTTCGACTACTACTAGGGTATACCAGTTTGATAAAGTTGGTAAAGTTTTCATTTTAATAGCTTTGTCTAGCGCGATATTCGTCATTAAAAGGTCCACAGCGAGTGGAAGATTTCTTGAAGAAAAACACACATTAACTTAGTTTTTCTTCAAAGGAAGTTTGGGTGAAAAGTTGCAACATTATCGCGTCATTCTGTACATTACGTAAATACGCACGTAACTGTCGTGCACTGCCATTAGCGACTTAACTGTCAGAGTAATAGTTGGGTGTAATATAATCCCAATACAGTCGCAAGAATTCAGAATAAGTGAAAACTTCAAGTTACATTAGAAGTAGCATTAAAGTTTAGTCCTCCGCGTTACGCTCTACTTGAAAGCGTGAGTTTTATTAAAATGTCTTTAAGTAAAACAGCAAGGCATTTGGATAGAATAGTACAAGTACAGCAGTCAAAAAAGACAATTGTATTATTTGTTTGCTACGACGGACAACAAAAAGGATATAAAGATAAACTGATTTATTAAACTTTTAATTGCTTTGCAGCACAAACTAGGAAGTTGTCTTTTGCTGTAAGTTTGTCAGTATTAAGTCCGATATCCAGTTTGCACTGGTAGAGAAGTTGAATATTGAACAGTAATTGAAAAAGTTTGAGTTTTCGATGGTGTTTTCATGATGAATTATGCAATGGAGCTTGGATTGCTTTACTCATTAACCTTTTCTGTATATAAAAAACACATTACAATAATGAAGTACTCGCATTGCTAACATGACCCAGAAGCAGTTGTTTGTAACACCTGACTCCCATCACTGTAGAATTAGCTCAATACCAAATTTGGCAATAAGAAAAGCACTCATACCTTTTCTTTTTTCAAAAATCAGAAGTTTGGCCTTGCCACGCATGTACTCTGGACAGCGGAAATTTGTTCACTTATTTATATAAGAATTGTTTCCGAATCACATTTTTTTATGAGCTATTTTCTATAGTTGTAAAATCGGAAAAAAATCACATCATTATACAAACATAATATTATTATTATGCAGATAGCTTCATTTGATTTGTCTTAATTGCATTAAAAAATGCAGTTTGAATAAAAAATACCTATTGTTGTTTTCACTTTCAAATGCACCTGTTGAATATATCTATGATGAAAAGACGACGTCGCTGCATTTGAGTATTTTTATAGCTTTTTCAAAGGGTATTTTAATTTTGACTCATAGTCTTTAACACACCTTAATATTGCTCGTAGACTCCTGAAAGTTAACATCGGCAAATTTTAGGCCCTAAAGCTGGAGCTAGAAAACTGAAATTTGGAACACATAGGTACTCTCTAGGTGCCGGAAAAACTCAAACTCATCAAACTCAGTGATGTGTCACCTCCCGGGTCTCCAACCTTATGTGTTGGATTCCTGGGGAGATATTTCTTCCACGACCTAGACGAGCTCTCCAGCACACCGATAGACAGAATAATCAACTTCACCAAATCCACAGGATGGTGGATTCAGCTCACTCACAACACAGTGAGTAATTAATCTCAGTTTTTTGTTGACAGGGTTAAAAATGAGTAGGGGACAACCCTCCTCCCCCGATGGGCATCACAATGGGTCAGTATTGAGCTGAGTGTGGCACTAAGCAAGCCCGCCTACCTAACCTAACCTAACTCACTGATGTAAGTTAGCACACATAATATTTTCCCACATTTCCATATGCAGTGGACCCGACCACATATTATATTTTCCCACATTTTCACATTCAGTACACGCGCCGCCACCTGATACGACAGAATTAGCATAACATCCGGTGCCGTAGCTTTTCAAAGAAAACCAAGGACAGCAACATTCCCACGACAAGTGCACTGGCATCGTGAACAGTTGGTCAGCAGTTTCTAAGTATTTAAGGCAATAGAAATAAGTTCAGCTTTGTCGATTATAGTCAATTAGCTTTTGTTAAAGCAGTTACTCTGCCCAACTAATATTTTTTTTTTAGAACACTTAACATTACATGTTTTAATTGGCGCCCGGGTAGGGACCGGGAGCTAGTGTAACTATAGTTGTCTTTAACCAGTGCCCTTCATTAGTGGCCACATTTTACCAGCGCCCTCAAGAAGTAGCCACGTAGTGCGCGGGTAGGAAAGACAAAAAAAAGTGCCGCAATAACGACAACTCTCGGTACCAAATAACAATTTCGCTAAAGTAGAAGCAATTAACAATTCACCAATTCACTAAAACTCTCAAACAGCTCCGTTCCTTCTTGGGACTTTCTGGCTATTATAGACGCTTCATAAAGGACTACGCAAAACTTGCTAAGCCACTGACTTCTCTGCTTAGAGGCAAGGAAGGACGAGTTTCTAAAGCAGAATGGAGCGAAATTCCGATCACTCTAGATATTGGGAGTCTAGAAGCCTTTAAGAAGCTAAAAGACACTCTTATTTCACAGGACTTTATACTCTCTTACCCTCCGTAATTATCTGTATGGTACAGCAAAGTTAAAAATTGTCACCGATCATCAGCCGCTAACTTATGCATTAAGCTGCAAAAATACCAACTCACACGAACTAGTCACCTCAGTAGAGACACCGATTAACGCATTGAAAAATCAAATTATACTTCTCCAATGAAACACTTACAAATTCGAAATACCTTTTCCAACATATCACTGACATATAATTACCAGAACAGAATACTCCCGTACAGATATAGTTGATATACTAAAAAAAAACAATTAAACGCAAGTGTTTTTAATAGACTGTTTATATCTGAAGCCAATAAAATTGGCTAAAATCCAACCCGTATATCACAACCATTTTAGAACATATAAAGCTAGATTTACTCAAACTCAGGTAAGAGACGTAACCAATCCCACTGAACAAGAGGAAGAAATACTTAACGAACACCACAGAGTACACCGAAATGCCCAGGAAAATAAAGTTCAGTTACTTGAAAAACTTTATTTTACACAAATGAGAGCAGAGATACCAGATTGATAAAGCAATGCTCTACTTGCAAGTCACAGAAGTATGATCGACACCCCAACAACCCTGAAATCCAATCTACGCCAATAGCTCCGTACCCAGGACTTTTAAAAAATAGGTCGCAAAGAGTGAAAATTGAGATAATGAGCGAATTAAAATTGTTTAACCTGGATGTACCCCAAGGCTCTGTCTTTTGTCCAATTCTATTTCTCATCTACAAGAAATTCACTCTTTGCACTTGACTTTAAAGGCTCACTAACTGCTTTCGCGGATGACATAGGTTTTTCTTATGGTCAGAACAGTCCTTTAGAACTCGTTGCTGACATACATTTTCATTTGAATTTGTTGAGAACCTGCTTGAAGAATTACAAGCTAAATTAGTTCTAAAACAAAAATAACATATTTCACCTTGTCATCTGTATACAGCTCAGGAGTATATGTCCACTTTCATGCAGTTGAGTTAAAAAATTTAGATTTACCAATTGTAACTGTACGCATAAACCTACTACCCCCACTTTTTGTAGTACTCTTAGTTGTAGTGCTAACTGTTTTCTTATCGAGGAAGCAGATGGTCATAAATACCTAGGGCTTATTATTGATTCCAATATGAGCTTTTCGAATCACACGGAATCTTTGAGGAAGTATTTACGTTCCACTCTGAGACACTTCTACTATTTACGAAATGTCTGCTCTACAATGCTTCTTAAGAAAATCTACTACGGTATTTTTCACTCAAAGCTGCAATATGGAATTTCTTGTTGGGGAGGTGCTTATTTTAACAAAATACAACGTTTATTAGTTATACAGCAGCATATATTAAGAAAATTATGTCGAAAACCTGTTAGATATCCTAGTTTTCCTTTGTTCTGTGACCTTAAAATCCTTCCTGGTCGTCATCTGTATATTGTTTTAAAGTAGCCAGTTGCATTCCTCCCCTTGAACATTTCAACCGCAATACTCGCCATGCAAGGAATGCTCATCAGTTCACCCTCAAGCCTCTCTCCTTGTCTTCTCACCCTAATTTACTTAATGTCCGCGCTGTGTAGCTAATACATTATAAGGGTCACAACAAATCCCTTTAGTGCGCGCTTATTATAAAAAAAAAAAAAATTGAAGTCATTCTTCTTCTTGAAATCTGGTAATCGTAATTTTCGGTTAATTTCTAATTACAATTTACGTGGGAACGTTTCTTACTTGATATTTTTTTTTTGTACTTTTTTTAAAGAAATTTCATTGCCTATTTTTGGGTGCTACTTACTGAAGGAATAGGAGGATAGGAAAGAAGTTTGGTGCGATGGGATTTTTTTTTTCTCAACAGGTGGCACCTAAATTGCTTTAGGGAGATCAGTTTTTGTTGTGTGTATTCAATTTATAAAAATCATGGCCCTGGTCGGGATTCGAACGCACGACCTGCCAATAACTTAGTGAATACACTACCTTCGCACCATTGCCACCTGCCATGTGTTCCATTTGCTCGTACTACTGCATACCATAATTTTTATTCTGTTTTGTTATTTCGCCTATTTAATAAACCTCCACAGTAGCGTTGCAAGACGTCCCGGTTTGCCCGGGACGTCCCGGATTTAAGACATAATTTCGGATGTCCCGCCGGGACAGTTTTCATTCCGGGTTTTGAGTCAAATTCACAAAAAAGTGCAAACATCTTTTATTGTTTACAACACACACTGACTGCATCGTAATTTGGCCTGTATGTATGAACTCAGTACCTAATAAAGACATCAGCTCTTTCGCAATGGAACAACATTTTTCAAAGTTTTCTTTTGGACGAAGTACCAAATATATTTAAAATAATTTGCTTTTTGTTAAGTGTTCCTAGTTCTAATTGTTTTGCGGAAAAAGTGTTTTTAATGATTTTATAACTTTACACATGGTTTTATTCACCGTGATTGCATTACAGTAAGTATGGCTGAGCGCGGCGCTCTCACCGCCCTCTATCTGAAAAGTGGTTAAACGCATGAAAAAATGTTTAAGACAAAATATGTCGGAAATTGTATACTCTACAATTTTTACTTAGATGTTAACATCATTGGAGCTATAGAAACGGAGATAATCGCGAAAAACGATATTTGTGACCTTTGACCTTGAATAACTTACGTTACAGACACGTGATTTTATGTGACTTTCCTAACAACTTTTAGGACGCCAATATGAAGGTGTATACGAGTTTCCAGCTTATTATCTCTCGTATACAGGTTGAACCCTAATTTGACTGGACTATTTCGCAGATGTTTCTGATGTGACAAATAAATGTTTACCCAGATTTGACAAAAAACCTACTTACGACTTTTAACTTTGATTAGGTACACGTTTGAAAATTCGAAATCGAAATTCGAAATTTTACAATTTAAAAAAAATAATCCTAAAATTATTAAATTTGCTAAAAGTCCCTAAAATATATAAAGTAACTTAATATAACGTTAACAAAGAGACTGAATATGTGTATATAAGATATTATGTTTAATAACATAAATTTAAAAAAAATATTAAGCGTTTATAATTTTAGATTAAATATGAGATAAGAATAAAGCATTTGTTTTTATTTTCTATGAATTTTATTTTGGTCGCATTCTTTGATTTTAAATTAAATATATAGATATTTAGATTTCTGTTTCACAATGAGATTTTATGATCTAAAAAACCAGTCAGTCATTTAAACAAAAAAAAAAAGAAACAAATATTTTTACTTAGGTATATGTATTGTAAATTTTTATTTTGTCCCGGGAGAAATTTGGAAATCCCGGTTTTTTCTATATTTTTGCCATTTGTCCCGTCCAGCTGCGAGCATAATCTGGCAACCCTACTCCACAGTATTTCAGGGCAATAACAACACCTGGATTGTTTTTAAAATGTGTGAAAAATTGGCTTTTCGACCTCAACTACGCTAGTTTAGAATCGGTTACTTTCGACATTCTGATTTAAGTCTACATTTAATTTCATTGTTTCTTTAATGTTTATTTATGAATTTAATTGAGTTTTTCCTTCATCTTGCATTTCTTGTTGTGTGAATTTTACTATGAAATACCTTGCTGTTTATGGCCACTCCATCATAAACTTTACCCTTCCTATACTCGCGCATTGGTCTCTCAGACCGACACATCATTAATTCTTTGTTTACTTGAAAAATATCATTCTTGCCTCTTTGAAGTTTTGAGTAGCTTCCTAAATAAGTGTTTTCCATCGTTTAGTAGGGCGCAAGCGCACGTGCCGAGTAGACGTGTTCTGTTTTTTTGTAAGTTGTTGGTCCCTCAGACCGACGCGAGTATAAGTGTTACAATTTTTGAACAATTTTGACTGAGGATTTTAGAAATATGTAAACTTGATCAAACTGAAACTGGGTCATCTGGAAGTAATCAAACAGGCCGGTGTTCATTTTGCTCGTCAAAAAAAACCGAAAGACAAAATACAATTGCATGAAATGCAAAAAATATTTTTGTCTCGAGCACGCATTTATGGTATGTTCGGATTGTTACGCTTTACAAACATATAAGTTTTTTTTTGTTTTAATAGAAGAAAGTATTTATTTTTATTATTTAAATTAAGGTCCCAAAAAAATGTTAATTTTTTGAGAGGCTAGTTTTAAAGGTTATTGCTGCACAATAAAGTGAAAGTTCCTATATTTTTCTATTTGTTTTATTTAATTATATTATTTTCTTTAAAATAAACGGCAAAACTACTTAGACAATACATATTCAAGAAAATACAGACGAGATAAAATCTCGGTCTGAGAGACCGTGCGCGATTATATGTGTGCTGTTAAAGCGCGCGAGTACAGGAAGGTTAATTAAATTTTAATAACTAATTGAAGTGGCATTCAAAACTATTTCACTACTTTTGTAAGTAAAATACAGAATGTCCCAGCTTTCATATTATTACAATTTGTTCGTTTAACTTGTAGTCATTATTAATGAATTGTACTTGTATTATACTTTGTAATGCTATATGAAATAAAATTATTATCTATCTATTCTATCTATTCTACATGTTGATTTATTCAAGAGGTAAACAGCTTGTCCTTACAGCAATAAACAAATTCTCAAATCAAAGGCAATAGAAGACATAAGACAACCACTCCGACAGCTTCTCTTCGCGTATGGAGTCCCGAAGTTCATTGCATTCGACAACGGAAAGTCTTTCAACTCCGCATCAATCCGCTTTCTCTTGCAAGACCAGTTAGATATTTACATTTACAAGACACCACCATATCCAGTGCAGTAAATGGTCAAGTGGAAAGGTTTCATTCCAAATAAGTAGGACATTCCAAGAATTAATCGTTAGATCAGTATATGAACGCAACTACACGATTCATTCTACTACTAAAAAAGGCCTTTGGACATATTTTTTGGAAGAACAGTCAGTATTAACCCCGACGAGTATGAAAAAACAAGCCAGGCTAACATATAAAAACTCAGAGAAAAACAATAGATACCTTAGTTGCGCATAATAAAACCAGGCACCTAATAAAGACATACAGTCCTGGCGATGTCATCTACGTTAAGGTTAACAAGCGTTTGACAACAAAACTGTTCCCCAGGTTTAGACGTGACACAGTTAAAGAAGATAGAACAACCACTTTTTTAACAGAAACAGGCAAAATAATCCATAAATCCACTATCAAAAATTGGCATTTTCCCTTTTAGAATTATTTTGCCATTATGGTATGGTATCAAGATACTGGACTACTCCCATTCGTAAGCCGCTTATAGATCTAAAACCCTATGAAAATAAGATAGACGAAATAAAGTCTACAGTACATTTGAGAGTAACCGACAAAGATCCCATTTATCCTTTCTATTCTATTCTACTATATAGGTACCTTAATTTTATATAAATTAATAGAAAGTAAACCATTCAAAAACAAAATCATATGCGATTGGAACAAACATCATAATTGAAGCGTTAAAAGTGAGAAGGGGTTAAGTGACATTTTTGAAAATTTTTATGTTTTTTATCCGATAAAAGTGTTATCTGACAACTTATTTTGGTCTATTCGCCGAGACTCTACTGTACTTAATATAGGAGTTGGATATGGTTAAAGGTGGTAAATACACAATTTTTTTAGGTTTTGTAGCGTAAAAAAGTGCCAAATTGAATACTTTAAGTTGAGCACCTTGTCGCTCCAATGTACTTATTTTTCGCTTGTTTTATATGTTATGTTAGGTGTTATTTACATGTTAAATTATTTACTTATTGTCTATTAACCTTCTGGTTTATGTACGTACATACATTTTTTTCCTTTTACCCAAAGTAAATAAATAACTTTGTTTGTAACTATTTATTCCTCTTCGTAAGGTCACCCAATCTAGTCATTTATTTGTAAGAGTTTAATTTTAAGTAATATCCTTTTTTTGACTTATTTATTTATTTATTTATTTATCTATTATTTAGTTTTTTTTTTTCTTATTATTATTGATTACTAAGTTATTATTTAGTAATTATCTATTTATTATTTATTTATTACCTATATATAATTTGTTTTACTATTCTTTATTTATTTTTTTATTCATTGCTCCCATATTACTTCATTGTTTATTATTACTTATTTACTTACTTGTTTATTTATTTATTTATCTATGTATGTTTATTTATTCATTGTATGTAGCTGTACACAATAGTTTTCTTTTTTTTCAATTATATTGAAGGTTTTTGTTCGTATTTTCCTTCAAATGTATACCTCTCAGAAAAATTTGATTCACAAAAATTTAAATAATGTTCCAGAAGAAAGACACAAGTATCAAATCTCTGTAAAATGTGCGGTAACAAATATAATGTAAATATTTCAAACGAAATAAATGTATCTATCTATCTATCTAAGTGCCAAATCGCCTAACACCTTTGCCAGCTCAGAAGTCGATGTGTAACAAATTTCTTTTGTGCATAAAGGTGCTTAATGCTCACTTAACACATTTTTGCAGTTTGACTTTACGTATTACATATACTAGCTCAAGCTCATTGACGTTCTTTCAAGAAGAAAAAGTCTAGAAATCCTTACAAATGGAAACAACATGAAGCTGCTCGTCTAAGAGATCAAGGTAAAAAGTATATAACAAAAACAGGAGTTGTTGTGAAACAAAAGATAGTTAATTCGGAAACCTCTGTGAGCCTAACGAAAATTGTCGATTTTGTTGTTCAGAAATCTTTACGCTTGATAAAAGAAGTAAACTACAGGTTTTTATAAATTAGATATCCAGTCCTAGTCGCAAAAAAGCTAACAGTACCTACTAGGCAAAGGAACTTTACTTATGAATAGTGCGTTGTTGTCGATGGAAAGTATATCAAAATTTGTAAAGGCGCACTTTGTTCACTATATCAGATTGGCAGAAAAAAAATTGAGATCATTCAAAATAAGTTGAAAGCCTGCGAATTTGTTCCATCTTTGGGTCGAATGGGTCGTCATGGAAGAAGACCGATAAAAACCTCTGAGGAGGTAAAGCTTTTTGTTTCTGATTACATACGCCAGTTTCCGTCCGAAGAATCTCACTATTCGAGAAATTTAACCGATACCTGTCAACTTCCCCTAATATTTCAAAAATGCGCAAACTATATATAGAAGAATGTTCAAGAGGCAAGGAAGATCAACACTTTTTTGTAAAGGAATCTTTCTACAGAAATATTTTTGACACGAAATTTAATCTGTCCTTTCGACATCGAGCATTGTTTGAGCTACAAGGCAGCATTTGAACACCAGAAAATTGATCGTGAAAAATTTCGTACTGATTTTAATATCTGCTACCTAACAGTAAGCAAAGTACCTAAACCTTACCTAAACTTACGACATCCAAAGCTTTCTACTTCAGACAGATTTGGTTTTACAATTTGGGAGTTCATGCAATCACATCTGATGGTGAAAAGCCCTACATGATGACATGGACCGAGGACGTCGCTGACAGAGGAAGTACGGAGGTTGTTAGCTTACTTTGGACTTTTTTCAACAAAACAATGATCTTAGTAGTAGAAAACATGTAATAATATGGTCAGATTCATGTTCTGGTCAAAAAAAAAATTCAACATGATTTGCTTGTATCAAGTCCTCATTTTGCAAGGCTAATTTGATGTCTTGGCCACAAGTTTCCAGAAGTGGAGCATACCTTCCTAGATTGCGACTGCGATTTTAAGAAAGTTAAGAAACATAAAAAAAGAAAATGTCACCTAACACCTTTTTAAATTTTTAGATTAAAAGTGATTATAGCTTTTTTTGCATAAAGGCGTTATAGGCATTAATTTGTAAACAAAATACCACTTATTATAACATTTAATAAATGAAGTCACGTTGTCTAAAATAATATTTTCTTTATTTACTTTTATTTCGTATTACCGAACTCCAACTGCTTTTATATGGAGATTTATAAGAAAACAATTTTAAACGTTTTTTACTACAAATTTTAAATTTGTCATTTAACACCTTCTCATTCTAAACGCTTCAAATATCTCAATTTTAACGTGGCTCAATGAAAGAACCATCTAATGGAAGCACTGGGCAACAAATAAGAATACTGAGACGTACATCACGACCTGCGAATGTACATCTGCTTCTCATCGGATTAAGCGAGACAACTAATAGTTTCGAGAGGATGCGGCAAATCGACGCAGATTACCTTTCTAGGGTTAAAATGTAGTTATTTTGCAGGGTCCGAACTTGATTGACTTATTTTCTAACGCTGACCTCAATTATTTTATGTTTCAAAAAGCTATCAAAATCGTTCCCGCCATTTTTAAAAATATTCCCTGTTGTAAAAACTAGTTATGTAGGTTATTTAAAATCATAGAATGCCAAAAACTGTCACCGAGATACAAGCCAACTAACCCCAATTACAAAGTTTGAAGTAGGTTATTCTGTCCAGGAGCCTCGGCTACGGACGCAAAGAGAGAAAAACGGACCGACGTGGGACTGAAATGCGGGACACACTTTTTTAGACTTCACTATAGTCATGATATCATACCTTATACTCAGTTTATGTTCGACATTTCAACACGATTGCGATTTTTTTCTCTAAATTATACAACATTAGGGGAAGGTAGTGTACCTTGGCCCTATTGTACCTTGGTCCGAGTGTCAATTTTCAGAAAATTACAAAGCACGCAAAAATGTGAAATGTTGATCGTCTGTTCATTTGTCTTCTCAGTTTCTTTTTGAAGGCACAGCTGCACGAGTCGGCAGAAAAAATAAATAAACATAGTTTTCAGTGAAAAAAGTATTTTTTTATCTCTTTTCTGAAGTTATGTAGTGCTTAGTTTTCTGTCTCTTTTCCGCTACTTTAATCGATTTCGGTGAGTGTATTACTAATCTTCTGCTAGGAACACATTGTCGTTCGTATGTATGTGGTTTGAATCTTTGAATACTATACGTTAAAATCTAATTTGTTTGGCTAAAGTGGTGTTAGTGTACCTTGGACCTATCATAGCGCGTGTACCTTGGACCTTTGGTTTGTCTTTAAAGTAAGTTTTTAAATAATATTGAAGTCCTTTGTTAATTTTTTTTTAGTAAAAGAGTTTTTTTTTATTTAATGCTATTACTTTAAATAATTTCTTTTAATCAAGCACAAAAACTTTAAGATAAAAGTTTGTTTTTTTGCTGTTTTTTTTTTAAATAAATAAAGAATGGTACCATTTTTATTTTTTATTGAAATAAATTAAAGTTTTCACCCTTAAACTATAGGAAAACTTTCACTAATATCTACTGTCCAAGGTACAATACTCCGTGGACCAAGTTACAATCACGTCTTGTACCTTGGACCGTTTGAGGTTAGCATATAAAAGTAAAGTTTTCAAAGGAATGGTTAGCAATATCCTTTTGGTAGTTTCGCCATTTCATAGAAAATACTACAGGTAGTAAAAAGAAAAAAAAGAAAAACTAATGAAAAAACGACACATAAAATATTCGAAAAAAAAACTGAAATCCGGACCAAGGTACACTACCTTCCCCTACCTGTAAGATAAAGTGAAAAAAAAACACTGAAGACTTCTATCACCAATCTTAAGGGTATCATCTTCGGACAGGACTAACATTTTGAACAAATTGCAGTTGGTAAAGAGTGTTCCCTTGCATTTTTAAATGCTATTCTACTTTGAGAATCCTCTCAAAACTGCCACGAAATTTGCTGCCACTTGTTGGTGGTAGAATAAGAAACAAAATAATAATGCAAAAGAACAATTGAAGGAAGTGCTTGAAGAAAGTTGTGAATTCGACAAAAGAAGTGCATAAGCTTAAACAGGAAATCTCCTGCGCTGTTCTGAAGGGGAAAGAGCAAATGATCACTCTTCCTGCGTCAGGCCAAGGACTAGTGCTTCCATAAGATAATTATCGTTATTAAAGTTTTGAGAAAATAATAATACAACTTTTTTAATTGCTTTTATTGTTCTCACTGCGTATACCAATGAAAAAGTAAGGAATGAACGAGTAAGGAAATAATTTTCAGTCTGAGTTCGTCTCTGTTTATAAAGCTGTAGTACTCAGTTGCTTAGAAATTGGCTGGATATACATAATACTTATATCCAGCCTTATGCCCCTTTCCTGGAGCAAATATGTACTTCTTAATAGGTTTGTTCCGATTTTGATCGAAAAATGTTAACGAAAATGTCAATAATGGCAAAAAGTGACGTCGTAATATGTAAAAATCATGTCTACAATACATGTTTTATTTTTTTTTATTTTTTAAAAAAAAAAAGAAGGAAATCCAAATCCCAGAGCACTCAGACTCGGTAACGGTCCATTGTACTACCAGGCAGAAATCCTCCTTTTGGTGTAGAGGCATGTGATTGGGTAGCGTATGTTGTTGTTCCCCATGGGGATTGAACCTGCACCGCACGAGTCACAAGCCAACACACTAACCTCTACACCGTCGCCACCCCAATACAATACATGTAATCGAACAAGAAAATTTAATTGTTTCTCAGCATCTATCAATTTATTTATTTTCTCGAGATTTGCGCTGATTACTTTAAATTCCTGCCAATCCCTACAATCATTGAGATTATTCACCTCTTTTGCAAGAAGTAATGTGAAACGAAATGCTATTACTAAGGGAAGGTTTTAACCTTGGAATCCGATAATGTAAGCCAACCGGTTCACATTTCATAGAGATTCACATTGTCGAGTAAAACAAACAACTTTTTTAAGTGCTTAAAAAACGTATCTAATATAATAGAAATCAATGTTTTTGTATTCGTCTTCTATGTCTTCGCGCATTGTTCATCCGATTGAGTAGCAGAATGTCGTGCAGGTATTTTCCTATGAAAACTGGCTATCCAGTCTGCCATTATTAATCTTATGCCAATGACGTCTTAATACTTCAAGTAAGTTGGAATGCAGTGTGCCAAAAGCTTTACTGAAGTCCATCAATAGTACAAGTACATGGTTGCATTTATGAGCGAGGATATAAAATCCTGCAATCGTTCCATAAATATACTTTCCATATATTTTTGATAGACTGACGTTGAGGTTGATAATACTGCACAGGATAGAAGAAAATATATTTGCATGCTTTTTTATCAATTCTTTTATTTTCTCCCAGCAAGCTAATGGCCTTATAGACCTCAACGATTTTGTTTGCATGATTCGATGTTAGCGTATTGCAGTGATGAAGTATATTGACCGTGTGTGTTGAAAATATGACTGACATGGTTTCGTTGTTATTTCATTTTTAACTGTCGTCAAACTGTATACGTTAGTATACTAAAGAGAAAGCTATTGCAATTTTGTTTAAATTTTGAAGTGAAACTGGATATGAGGTTAGATATAATAACTATTGACAAGTCCAAAAAAGTATTTCCGTCCGTCGTTCGGTCAGTCCGTCTAAGTCCATCTGGCTGTTTGTCCGTATGTAGCCGAGACTCCAGCCACTTTGGGTGGACGGACTTACTTTACACCTCTTATTTGGTTTTTGTAAGAACTCGCGGCCATGTTTTTTTAACAGAAATTTTCTCAAAAGGGACTCTCGAACTTTGATTATTTTTAAAATTATAATAATTGAGGTGAGTGTAAAAAAACGTACTTAGGTTTTTTTTCGAAAAACAACGGTATTTTAAAAACCGCTTATAACTTAAAAATGGATTAGGTTATTTCGAAGAAAATTTACGGTCTAATACTACCATTTGAAAGGAAATTCAATATACACATTTTTAAAATATTTTTTAATAATTTTTTATTCATGTACCTACATAAGTTTTTTAACTTTTTGGAAATTTATCGATACCTTAGGAACCAAAAATATCTCAAAAAAGGTGACGTAATTTCAAAGTAATTTGAGATGTTACCTGATAAAAATATTTAGAAAACATGAGGTTACCTACTTAGATTTTCGGGGCCCTACTTCAATTAGACAACATTAGAAAACCGGTTATATCTCAAAAACCGACAAAGGAATTTCTAACGAATTCCATATAAAAACTGATACTACGAGTACTATCTGGAACAAAATTCGTAAAGTTTTAATTCAGTGTTTAAAATTTTCAAAATGTTCACTTTCTCAAAAACTGCTTTAACGATTTTGATCTGTGTTGAAAATACAATAGGTACTTAGAGCGAAAATAAGAAAATTGCGTGCATAGTTTTTTTTACCAAAAGAACGGTTTATTCAGAAGTTTGAGAGTTGAGCTGACACAGATTAATAAAAAATTTGCGTACTCGGATTTTTTCGGTTTTTCATGAAATTTCGTAACCTAATTTTCTTCAAAAAGACAAATAAAATCAAAAGCTACATATTATGACAAATTAAATGGGTGGCGACGGTGTAGAGGTTAGTGTGTTAGCTTGTTACCCGTGCAGTGCAGGTTCAATCCCCATGGGGAACAACAACATACGCCACCCATTCACATGCCTCTACTCCAAAAGGAGGATTTCTGCCTGGTAGTACAACGGACCGTTACCGAGTCTGAGTGCTCTAGGATTTGGAATTCATTTTTAATATTTAAAAAAAGAAAAAAAAAGACAAATTAAAAACCATTCATAGGTATATCCAAGAGGAAACTTAATGTGGCATTTAATTGTATTGTGCGATATGTGTTTGGATTGCGTAAATTTGATCGAGTATCACTCTACTCCAGCCAAGTTTATAATATGACTTTCGACATTATACTCAAGTTTCGAACTCTTTACCTGTTTTCGGACATACTTTTAACACATCAAGCGACTTATATATACGAAAAAATAAGATTTCCCACCTCAAGCAGATCTGCTCAATTGATCCCTCCTCGGTACTCTTGTTTAACATCTGAGCGTCAGTTTTTTATTCACTCTACACGGTTATGGAACTCCTTGCCCCACTCTATCCGAAGTTTTAATAACACAACCAAACTTAAAAATGAATTAAAATCGTATCTGTTAATGTCATTTTAAACATTTTATTGAAACTTTATTTATTATTATCTTTAATATTATATCGAAAATGTTTTATTAATATAATAGAACAAAAATGAATTGAATTAGTCTTGCAAAGTTAAATGTAAACCCTTAATATACGCTGAATTACGATCGTAACTTAACGAATCAACCTTCACGCACTCTTTTGCTAAATGAAATTGTATCGAGTACAAAGTGGTATAGTTGAATAAGAACCACAGTGCAGACAAGACAAAGTTCTTGAAAAGAAATAAAGCAAAGTTCAAATATACAGAAAAAATATATTTTATTTAAAGAAAGTTGAAGTGTGAAAACTATCACATTAAACAGTAGGTACCTATCTCTCCTTGAATTCTTAAATTTCTTATTGATTTTTTTTTATAATTTCGTGTAAAAATTGCTTATGCTTTACTATTCATTATTTCTTTTTTCTCATCAATATGAATTTTTCGTTTTGTAACTTATGTAGCTTTTTATACTCACTTCAACTATTGTATGCCTTTTACTAGTTTATAAGATATTGTATCTTGCTGTGTACAGGTAAATCACTAAATAAATAAGTAAATAAAATAAATAAAAGATAACAATCGCAAGGTCAATGGGCCTTGTGTCTGCTTCAATCGGAAATTATGAGTCGATTCATTTTATATCAATCGGCTTATTTAGGACAGTTTAAAAAAAGGTCTTTGCCTCCACGTCAACACTTGTACAAAATCAAAAACATGACATTTATAATATGCAAGAAATTTTAAACAAGAATACCAACAGGTATATTTCGCAGTCATAGAAATTGGATCTGAGTCAAACACACCTCTTTCCTAAAATCAATTACGTAAATTGAACATAATTATGTAGATAGGTTGTGCTTACTCAAACGTCATATTCCAATCAAATCCGACTATTCATAACTTTATTACCCACTAGCTGACCATGCTCGCCTTGCTTCGCCAGTCTGCTACTTCTTAAATTTAAAACGAAATACTTGCTGATAAGAACTGATAAAGAAAACGTCGAGAGTGTCCCTTCTCGTTATATGGATATACTCTCATCTCAGTGTGACTTCCTCTCAATCTCGATTACATTTCATACCCTATCTTTCTCAATCCCATGCGCCACAAAAAAAGCAACACAAACTACAAAAGGTACTTTAAAAAAAGAACGAAAAAGCACACAGCACAAAAGGGACAGAGAGAGAAACAGATTTGTGTCGCACACGCACACACATTTACCTCCA
Source organism: Portevinia maculata (assembly GCA_949715645.1). Classification (NCBI taxonomy): domain Eukaryota; kingdom Metazoa; phylum Arthropoda; class Insecta; order Diptera; family Syrphidae; genus Portevinia; species Portevinia maculata. The sequence continues at coordinate 20,228,043 of OX454525.1, forward strand.
CTCAACGCTGGGAAAATCCAACGATCTAGCTTCAATCGAACATTTTACTTTTTGAATTTTATAAAATTCATAGGTACGAGTAGTTTAATGCTTATTGTTCAACTTCAGGATAACCTAAAAAGATGATTTATACCTTAAAATCTTTGTACATAATTGAACTTTATATTTAAAAAAATCCTATTTCATTTGGATGAGTCATTCCAAAGCTAGGAGCTAGAAAGTATTCGAGAGTTACAACTTTTCTTAGATATCAGCTTAGATCTCCGCTTCCGGACAGCGGATGAAACACTTTCCGGCAATAAAAAGTAGCCTATGTTCATCAGGGATAATGTCGGCTTCTAATGGTACATTTTTCAAATCGGTCCAGTCGTTTCGAAGCCTATTCGAAACAAACAAACAAACAAATCTTTCCTCTTTATAATATTAGTATAGATTTCTGACTGAAAGGATTTCAATAAAATTCCAAGACATTTTTGAACTTACCCATTCACAAAATTTTGCTAATGATTTGTAGAAATATGTCAACAGTATAATAATCTATATTATTAGGTACCTACGATTATTTTTGTCGATATTTTTTGTTTTATATTTTAGTATAGATAATGACTTATGAAGAAATTAGATTCAAAAAAGATTATAAAAGATTATAAAACGAGAAAGCTTTCGATTGCAAGTTATTTCCCCCATGTTTTGATAGGATCAGCTTTGCCCTCATTGAAATTACTTATATAAAAAATGTTCTTTTGTATTATTATTTCTTAAGTTAACATGTTTCTTACACTTTTGTATTCAGAACCTGTTGTTTCTCCAACGTCTGTAAAGTTCATTCCTTCAATTGCACTTGGCAATCAAACTACGGGTCGTGCAGTTATGTCTATTTTCGCGAAATTCGAAATTCCATTAAAACCGCCTATTTTGAATTAAGCGCAATTTTTTTGTGGCAGGCGTACAGCGTTGTTGGTTGACAGCTGTCAAGTGTGAATATGAATTTTTAGTCATGCAGAATTACACGGAGGCACACTTTTCATTCACCATAACTCACCTTCGCGCCGTAGTGCGAGTAATCCAGAAAGGTCATGCGAATTAAACCTATTGGATTTCTTGCCTTTGGGCTTTTTGAGAGGAAACACCCAAAAACAATTCCTGAACTAAAAGACGATATTCGACGCGCCATTGATAAAATTCAGCCAAAATGTGGTCGACTATTCTGTCAAAAGGACCAACGTTTCCCATAAGTCACTAGGCAGTCATTTGTCAGATATTTTTATCCTAACAAAATCTCCAGGTTAACACTGTAATAACTTTTCATATAACCACTTTGCGTTTTTTCAAATTTAAATTAGGTGGTCTAAATGGAAAACCCTATATAATAAATAGTTTAAAGCTTGCAAGTCAGCTTGTAATGTAAGTTTTCGGCATCATCCTCAATCAAAACTTCTTCCCACTCTTTTTCACAGATAACAAGGTTAGCTTCTGCGTGACATTATATACACTTGACATTACCGGCTTTCTTAGCTTTGGTTTGTTGCATCATCAATATATTATACTGGGAGAAAATACTTAATATTCTCAAGAACTACTAGGCTTAGGAAAATGAAACCTTACAATTTTTTTAGATATGAATCCTTTTGCCCCTTTAAAAAAGCAGAGGTTTATCGCTGTGAAATTTTAGATTGTTTTTATAAAATAACCACCTTTATTCTATGAAAATATGGGAATTTCAACTTGAGGATTGTTTACAGCTTGTCGGCAAAGTTTTCAACACTCGTAGTTAAGTAATAAACTTTCGTTTTTTTCAAGTTGACAATCTACCCGTTGTTTTCTACTTGCCGTTGCCTCAACTTCCGAAAATCACAAAAGTTATTAGACGTTCTTTCAACTTCCGAAAATAAGAATTACAATGAAGAAATACGACTTATAAAACGCAAGTTCAAAGTATGTTATCCTCGGCCGGCAGTTACTTCAAAACCAGCCGTTTTGTTTTAACTTACGTTTGTGACTCATATGGCACTAAATGAAATACTTAACGCTACGGTGAAAAGACGGGAAAAAACTACTTTTTTTATAATTAGCGTGCGCTAAGGGGATTTTTTATTTTTCTGCAATTGATACAGTACCCTTATAGTGTTGCCACAGCGCGGGCATTTTTTTTCGTTGCTGCAAGCAGCAGCAAGCAAATGATTCATTGCCTGTTTTTGGGTGCTGCTTACTACTGAAAGAATAGGAGTATAGGAAAGAAGTTTTTGGTGCGATAGGGTTTTTTCTCCACAGGTGGCGCCTTAATTGCTTAAGGGAGATTTGAATGATTGTGTGTATTCAATATTACAAAGCATGGCTGCTCTCGTCGGGATTCAAACACACGACCTGCCAATCACTTCCCGAATACACTACCATCGCACCATTGCTAATTATTCCCAGACGCATGACGGCGGGTAGCAAACAAAAATAATATGTGTAGTCAGACGTGCCTTAAACTGATTTTTTGATTAAAAATTATTAAATATTGCAATTGAAATTTAATACAATTTGACCCTAACCCCTAATTTGCAAAGACGTATTCTCCATGAATTTAGCATAATCTTAGATGACCGAACCGTAAAAATACACACCCCCAATAAATGAAAAGTAATTACCCGTGGAATGAATCTCATTTTTCAGAAAGTTTACCTTTCTTTTGACAAATTAATCAAATTGACCGACGTGTTCGAAGAAAGTTTCTTTCAAAGCCACCATTCAAAATAAAACATTATTGCTCTAGCACAGCATGCAGATTGAAAATCATGACTCACTCCAAATAACCTTAAGAACTAACCACATCGTTGATGATAGTATCAAGTTGGAAAATGCCCGCTCCCCATCAAGCCTTTGGATCGATTTCATATTACTTTCCGTTACTGTCTTAGACAATTTTTTAGGAAAGTTTGCATCTCCAGTGTCAGATGGTTTGTTCATATACAGCAAACTAACCAATCGCTCTTGCTTTCAATGATACCGCACCTCCTAAGAGAAATGCAAGTGACACTAGCAAAATGTAGCAACATCATGGTTTAACATCAGCGTCTGCAAGTGGTAGTAGTTTTGAAGTCTGATCCGGATATTTGGCAATTGCTTAAAAACAACACACACACACACACACCAATGAAAATAACCGACAATGACACAGAAAAAGTGGATGCAAAATTTGTCCTGCGGATACATTTTTGACTTAAGTTCTTAGTTCCTTGCCAAAAACCATTTTGTTTCGGATTGACGCCTAGAAACCCAGCATGGCTGGCGAAGGAACAACTTTTCAGAAGCTACTGGCTGTGTTATTTGTCCATAACACAACCCCACACACACAAACACAAAATTCACAACTAAAGCAGCAGAATGTTGCAAAAGTAGAAACTGATGCGGTTATGTCAATGTCATATGTTTCCCGAGTAAACTAATGGCAGATTAAATTCGAGGTTAAGGATTTTTCAGAAACATTTTAAAAGGGATTCCCTTCCATATACTCACACGAGAGCGTGTACACATCTTGAGAAAATATATTTTTTAAGACAATACCCACTTACAAGTATATGAGTGGTGCGGAATAACAGAGGGAGTTGCCTAGAAGAAAGAAAGAAAGAAAGAATGTGACATGTGGAAAATTTTTCAGGATTGCGAAGGAAACTTTGATAATTAAAGTTGTGCTAAGGGAGATTTTCGGTATCCTTTGCGCTCGTTTATTTCATTCTTTTCTAAGTTTTCAGATTAAGATTTGTTTTACGCTGTTATTGGTTGTTGGTGTAATTGTTGGCGTTGCTCCTCTTCTTCAAAGGCAGGATTATGGCGTGTAATTAACAAAACACACACACACACACACAAGGGGTTACTCTGCAATTTTTTTCGTCTTGGCTTTGTTTTGGGCGAAAAATTAATGAACGTTTTGTGCCGCAGTAGCACATGAAAGAATCTCTCTGAACCGAAGAAAATGTGTTTTAAATTTAGGAAAAGCCGTTTTTTTTTTGGATTGAAGAGAAATATTCGGCTATTGAATTTATTTAATTTTTGGATTAACTGTAATCACAGTATAGCGCGCGCAAGAATAATTTTAAGGATTAAGTAAAACTATCCGAAGGGCTTTATTTAGACACTCGCAAGCTATGGAATGGATTGGTATAAAACTTGTTCACTCAAAGAGAAGTGAACGCTTGGGGAACCTATCTATTAGTCAGATTTAAAAAGCCAATACAGGGCCTTAATCCCAGCTTTTTCACCCATTTGTGGCTGAGAAGTTTGATTTTCGCAACGAATAGAACGAAACTTCAGTTTTCCTAAGATTCTGAATGACAAATTGTTGAGAATCTTCTTATGAAAGCTTACACGCTTGGATATTATATTTCCAAAACTAACAACTGGGCCACTGCACCCGACCATACTAAATTTTTTTTTTTTTTTTTTTTCAATAATAGGAAAATTAGAATTGGTCTTTAAGGATCATAAGTTAACAATACTCGTTTCTAGTCTGATTAGGGTGATTTTTCATTATTTGGTAGCCATTTTCACTCAAATGAACTAATGGTTGTTGGATCAGTGCATATAACCGTAAAGTTCATTTATTGGTAGATAGGAGTGCCTGCCTGGTGTTATCAGTGCAACAGGACGCAGTACCCACCATGCAAGGAGTACAATCAGTTCACCCTCAAGCCTGTGTTCGGACGTACAGTGAAGTTCAAATAATATTTCCTCAGCCGTACAACACGAATGTGGAATACTTTTCCACGCATTGTTTTTCCTTCACAGTATAACCTACAAACATCCAAAACCAACGTGCATCGGCATATCTCCTTTTTTCTTACCCTAATTTCTTTAATGCCCGCGATGTGTAGCTATTACATTATAAGGGTCCGTGTATATTATAAAAAAAAAATAACGCGAAGGCTCCCTTTTGATGCCACCACTGAAGTGACCCAGGGTGTCAATTTGTGTTTCAAATCCAGTCTGTGGCATTGCAGAATTTTATAATTCTCAAATCTGATAAATCGTCGAAGAATGTTTTGCCGAGTGTGCGATGTCTAGTTGTAGCTAAGGCGAATGTAATCGCAGAGGAAATGGTGAAGCCTTTCCTTTTCCACTGGATCTTTGCAACCGCAGCAGTGTAGGTTGAATGGGATGCCCAACTTGGCAGCATAAGTGCCGATAGTCCAGTGCTGATTGCCACAATTCGGACAATCTCCTGTCGCGACTTTCTTATCATGACTACCACTATCGCAGGGCCATATCTTCCTGGATATGACGCAGCTATTTAGGTTGTTCCATCAAGAGTTCGCCCGTGAAAGGAAGTACTGGGATATTTTTCCCTTGACAACTTGCGGGTGGCATTGGTGCGATGGTAGTGTCAGACCCCACATTTTGCTAAGAACTCTCCTACAGGCGTAGAAAGCGCCTGTGTTCTAGGTTCTGCTTCCCGCTCAGCTTTGGGTGTAGGATATTTCCTAGATATTCAGAAATTTATCAAAGGCCATGAGCCATATGCATTAGAACTAGTAAGAACTATATTTTTGTACTATTTACTTCTATTTTCCAATTTCATAAGAACTGAATATTTGGAGGTAAATGCTTTTTAATGTGGAAACTCGAATTTTCTGATTTTGAAACAATCGGTTCACTTCTAGGTATCTTAACGATAGCGTTTTTATTTATAAGCTCCAAAAAAGTTTATAAGGAGGAAGAGTTACGGAAGCACGTGTCGAAATCATTTAAGGAGGCAGGCGTTAAAAATCTTGGATCCCACAAATGCAATAACAACAATTTGATTGGCCTCAGTAAAAAAGGGATATGAACTCCATGTTTATTGATGTCAAACCGACGAACCCCACATGTGGACCAGTGAGGATTCAGTAAAGTGGGAGCGTTATGGTCTCTTTAATTCTGGTCATAACTTCGCCCTCAATAACGATAATTTAGAAGCACACGTTTGCAATAATGTTAGAACATCACATTATTTTGTCAGCTGAATGCATATTACCTTCAAGGAACTTTTATAAATATCCTGTGGTTTTTGTCAGAATTTACGTATGTAAAAGCTTGATAAATTGTTGTTGAAGAAATGTTGTTGTTGAAATTGCCGTTAGAAGAACAAAAAGCTAGTCACTTTAAAAGCTTCCATATTTTCTCTCCATCTGCCCATGATAATTACTTATAAAAGAAAAAAATGTGTGAGTGCCGGGACTCATGTTAAGAAGTGTAAGCTCCGTATCAATGGTAATTAAAGTTAAAATCAAAGTATATGGCCCGGTTCGAACGCGAGTGAAATGGTGTTCACACGAAATTTCTACATTGGTTTGCGTTGGTAAGAGCTGTTACGGAAGACCTGTGGAGGTGAAAAAAACCAAAAATTTAAAGAGATTGGGTACGAAAATTTTACAATCTCTTTCGAGTTCCTCTTCGATTCGGTTACACACACATCACGGGGGAACGTTGGAAGGATTTCTGATGCACAGCACATACATCATGGCAGAATTGTGTTTATGTTATTTATTTTGGTTGAGTTAATTCATATTCAATTACGGTAGAGTTTCAAGATGATAAATGCGGTGCTAGGCTTACCTGTTTGTTGAAATATTACCAATTGAATAAAGAACGTTGATCGTAGTGGTCATTAAAATGGGGGAAACTTGAGATCGCTAAGATAATTATCATTTAAAAACTGACCGCAATGGTTCTCTACACCGCAAACAAAATAATCACGTTTTAATTTGTAATATTATCATATTTCAATTTGAAATTCTACAACAAGGATTCCACCCGTACATTCATTCGCACCCATTCGTACCTCCTAACAATGTAATTAAGTTGTTCTTATTGCTGTTCCTGCTCGTACTGCTGTTTAACATTCATCACCCCTACATGGATGCATTATGTGTGCACACCCAAAAGGGATTCACATCCATTATTCCATCAAATATCTGTAACGTCGTTACAATGTCGTTCCCTTCTAAGTGCACTTTTAATGAATTTGCAACAAACACTAGTGCCTCTTAGCAGAACATATCTGTCACTCGAACTACGTATACAGACTTTAATTTGAAGAAAAAACACGAGTGGAAGCGGAGAACTCAAGTGCATATAGTCACAATCTGCTCTAAAATAATAACATTACTAAGAAAATTCAATTATGAGAATATTCGCACACTTCTTATCAGTCAGGGAAGGAGGTAGTTGCAGCGACTTTACAGTGTTCCATTTTACGAAAGATTTTGTCATCAAACATTTGCCAAAGTCGGGGAGGCATTCGTACCTGTTGGACTGAAACTGGCAGCCCTTTTCAAAGTAATTCACTTAAGGAGAGAAAATAACAACTAAACACACCCACAGCCATACTATATGAGCACACGTTCCGTGATGAACATTTTCATGGCAGATAATTGAAAGTTGTGATTTTGTTTCTTCCCTAACAATTTGCTAGGAATCCACCCCCCCACAAATTCCTCTTCGGTGTACTACAAAAATAGCACTCCGATATGTAGCACTAGCGAGCACGAAACATGTGTTCTCATTAAAAGCTTTCCGTCATTAATTGATGTCAGCGCAAATGGAGTTTGGAAGCAGAAACTCCTCCATACCAGAGACATTACTTCTTCCCTCAGAGGACGATTACGAAAACATGCCAGAGAGGAGGTGGCGTATACGTAACATTCCGGAAGCAGAGCAGAAAACCTCCTACTACTTGGGGGCTGACGAAAAAAAGGCTCATTCCTTGTTGCCGTTTTTGAAGGATGTTTTGTTTCATGTTTTTTATTGCCACTACGCTCTGAGGGTGCTATTTGTAGCTAGGCTAGCTAAAGGCGATGACCCAACAATTCAATGTTGTTTTGATTAATTATTTCAAAATGAGCATTTTCTTCTTCTGGGATAACGACTTTTCGTTCTAATTTTTTTTTGTTTTCCATGTTTAATGTAGATTGAGCAATTGTAGGGGCTGACGCAAAAATAAACGAAAAACATTTGGGTTAGAGCAATGAATTTAATTTGGCAAGTGACGAAGGCTGTTTCTGTGAATTGTAATGAAGTTTTCCTTGGCAGCCTCTAAGCCGGCAGTGTCCTTTATTTTGAGTATGCGAGTGGTTTTGTGAACAGTTCTTCTGTTGATAGAATTTAATTTTGAACATTTAACATTGCCTCAATATGGTTATATGGTTTTTGCAAATAACACGCAGACCCTGCAGTTGTTTTGCTCTGCGGAACCAACTTCATATATATTTAACAAATTTTAAAGTCGTCTCTCCATGAAGTAGCAAGGGGAGTATTCTCGATTTTTTTTAGCTGCATATATTATTACAAAAATCCGCCGGCTGTTATTTCTGTTTAACTCCAAAACTACAAAGACATCTTTAAAGGTTCAAGCTCTATCAGGGAACTGATAAAGACGACATACACAAAATCGATGCCGCGGCACTTCAGCATAGTTTCAGAGTCGGTCAAGAGCAATCGGAGTAACCCAGCCTCTTATATCCTCGATAAAAAAGATATTCGGTTTTCGTTGCTGAAAAATGAAAATAATTATGATATCATGCGGATTCGCTCGATGTGGTCGAACTTATGTAGTCATGCGACATGTTGGCATAGCGCATAGAGCTCGTGGGTATAAACCCTAATCGCATTTTTTTGCCGGCAACTAATTGGCACATCACATTTCTCATGTACATATAAAATAAAAATTACACAATTAATTAAAGCTTTGCAGCAAGTTCTTAGTGAGTATATTGCATCCGTTGTTTGCCCCATACTCATTTTTGTATATTGTACCATATTTATCACGAATAAGTTAAACGACATGCTTTATAAAAATCATAAAAATTGTAAGAACTTAAACAAACTAAAAGACTCTTACAGATGCAGGAGTAGTAAGAGACGGCTTCCGTTGGAATCCCATTCACAACTCCATCCACTTCTTCGATTCTCATGGAGAAGAATCCACGTTTTCAACCATACTAAGCTGTAAAGCCTCCGAGAAACTTTGAGGGGGTTCCAAAATACTTTCACTTACTTACTCTCTGCATCCCATACAAAAATGAATTAGTATTGCTGTCCTTCCATTCACTTTTTTGTAAGCAATAAACTTGTTTTTATATGTTTATACCCTGTTCAAAGGGTATTATAATTTTGACTCATAGCTTGTAACAAACCTAAATACTGCTCGTACACCCCTAAAAATTATTTGATTTGTGATCAATATCAAAAGTGTTTCCATTTAGCCATGTCCGTCCGTCCGTTATAATAGTTAATTTTGAGTCCATAAAATTCGAGCTACAAAGCCGAACATGGGAAAGACACCCACAATTTAAAAAAAAACCCTTATATCGGAAAAGTCAAAATTCGATCTAAAAAGCTGAAATTGGAAGCATTTAAATTCTATAGGCCCGTAATGCCCATTAGTAAAGATTTTTCAAAATACAAATAATTTGAATCCATTTGAAGAAATCAATGGCAATCAAAGTTATATCCTTCGAAATTTTTCGTTCTTAACAATTCCTTCATACAAAACTTTCTGCCACGCTCACATTTCAGGGGATGGGAATAGGGTATCCAAAAGTTTGCACAAGCGAACTGTAATCTTCTGTTATATTTTCAGGTTTACTTGTTTTTGTTTTATTTACATTATTTGCATATCTACTAAAGGCGTCGACATCCATATATTCACGGATGGTCAAGTAACTATAAATGCCCTTAACTAAGATACCATTGATTCCAAATCAGTCATGCACTGTGCCAAACTATGGTGGATTCCGGGCCATGTAGGATTTTAAGGAAATAAATAAGATGACAAACTGGTGAGAAAAGGTTCAGAAAATACATTCAAATGTGCCTATTCTGTTTTAAATGTTTATATTTAACAAACATTCATAATGTAATCTATTTCTGTATTTGTAATTCAACTGAAACTATTGTTTGTTTATCATTCTCTATTAATTGCAGCTTGCTGTGTATTAACATATGTTACCGTAACATTTCTTTTCTTAACCTCTCGTATAAGAGTCACAATTATTGTATTCTTCTTTTTGCTTAACATTCTTCTTTTTTCTTAATACGTCTTACTTAAATCCTGTATACCATTTTGCTCTCTTGTAATTCCACTGTCAAGCAGTAAGCATTTATTTCGTCATCCAATTATGTTAATAACATTAAAATCGAATGAATCTTGATTTCATGTCTTTTTTTTCTTCGTTGATAAATCGATGTAAGGTCGGTTTATCAACATCATCTGGTTCGCCGTTTCCTTTTGGTGAAACTAATCCAAATCAGACCTGGACCCTTCTGCTGCACTCCTAGTTCGGCAGCAATCGCAGCTACAAAAACAAAACGTAATACCTTTTTTTCTGGGTGAGTAATCGGCTTAATTTTTTTTTTGCAGGATAGTAACCTTGGGGTTATTAAAATGAATGCTTGGGATACCGAAAAGAGGATTTGGATAATGCAGCGGCGTGCTTTGCAGTCCTTTATTTTCGTCCAAAGGTAATTTAGGCGGGAGTTTGCCGGCACTCTTCCGTCGCATCGCACGAAGACCGTACCATCGAGATCACTATGTTGGGGTTCAAGACAGAATCGCGGCTGTATCATCGTCAATTCAGGCAAATCCAAACGTTTCGACTCGAAACTTATCATGATGACTTAAACTTGTTTCCGTATGAAGTCCAAATTTCGAGCAAGTAAAACCCCTGCAATTTTGCCAAAAAATTATTGAAATGACCGAAGTAGACAACAGCTTGATAAATTGCTGGTTAATGTCTGATGAGATTCATATTGATTTAAACGGCAATGTAAATAAGCAAAATTATCATATATGGAGTGAATTTAATCCAGAAATACTCTCTGAGACGGTACTGCACCCAGAACGAATGACTGTGGGGTGCGCAGTTTCATCAAGGTGCATTGTGGGGCCGTTATACAGCATTTGGTTCCAGTAAGATAGAGCAACTGCATACATAGCTAGACCTTGTATAGCGAAGCTCCAACGAAAATTCCAAAAGAAATTAATATCCAGAAACACCACTTTCCGCTAGCGCCCTAGGTCACCTGACCTGACTGCACCAGACTTTTTTTATAGGGTTATGTCAGCAAGAGGTGTACGAAACGAAACCAAGGAATTTGACTGTATTGAAGCAGTCCATTAAAACGATAATTGAAGCTTCAGGCCGCAATGAATAATTTTCTGATCAGGTGTCGCATATGCATGGATGAGAATGGAGGTCATTTACAGTCTATCATCTTCAAAAACAATTAGTTATATAAAATAAAATTGCACTTTCTATATAATAAAAAAAAAATTATTTATAGATTAAAAAAAAAAAGTTATTTAAGTTTGTTATTGTAGCATGGTGCTACCCTGTATATGCCAGTATAACCACTTCAACTTAGCAATTTCTGCTTCGCACATGTTTGTTACAGAAAAAGAACTGCATGTTTCATACCAACTCAATGTTCTTAGTATCAAAATATTATTAATTCTAATAGAAATTGCACATTTGAATAACTGAATCTTCGGTTATTGGACAGTTTTCGTGAGTCAATTATATTTTATGTTTTGTCAGTATCAGATATATATTGAATCATATCACTTTTAGATGCAAAATCGCATCGCATTTGTGTGATCCAGGAATGACCTGCGTCTGTTTTACGATTTCCAGTCGTGTCAACCCTTGGATTTGCATGCACACTTGCGGGACAGCTTAAAATGTTTAATGTGTGGCTAGGCCACCTGGGTGTTAGAATCGCCTAGATTTGATTTTTCGCATTAGTCGCCTTTTACGACAAGCGCTGTTTTTTTGTGGGACGCTGCAGTGAGTTTCTTAGTCCGTCCCTGCACGGAAAGGTGCGAAATTGATATTTAAGTTGAATCATATCAAACTTTTAAAATCGAAACTATACAAGTAAAGTTAAAATAACATTATATCTTTTAAAAATGATAATACAGAATAAGATAAAAAAAATTGATAAAATTTAATGATACGACAATACAAATCTTCACTGAAATGCAAGCTTTTGATATAAATCTTTTTTATTTCAATTTTAACCCTAGTATAGGAACTGGGTGCAGTGACGCAGGGTTAGTGTGTTGGACTACTCATCTAATGGTTTCAGGTTCAAGTCCCGTCGGGCCAATTAACATCTAAAAGTATTTTCTCAGGTTCAAGTCCAGTCGGGGCCAAGTAACATCTAAAAGATTTTTCCACTCTCTTGCGAATGTGTGGCAAACATCCAAGAGTATCAATTATCATGAGAAGCTTTTCAAATATACCGTTCGGGTTTGGCTTTAAAATTGTAAGGTGCCTTCCACTTCACACAAGCAAATGGTTGAGAATTTTTCATACGATATCTGCAAATTACTAAAATTGTATGCTTACATTTTTTTGAAGTTTGAGAAAGAAATTCGGCACTTCAGAAAGAGATAGATTCACGAAGTGCTCTATCGCATATTGCTTGTCATTGTTCTCACTAGATGTATAATTTGTCAATTGATATTCATACCATAATCAATTACCAATTATTACATGTTGTAGTTTGTCAATAATTGATATTTGACAACCATAATACGGTTGCAAGATTTCCGCTTAGAAAAAGTTTAATGTAATTTATATTACGAAGGATATCGTTAATATTACTGTTTTTGCGAACTACAATTATATTTTCGCATGAATGCTTTAATGGAGTAATACCTCACATGTGAGGTCAATAACAAGAAAATATATATTAATTGTAAGTACTAAATTTTGTACTTCTTGTTGAACTAAGTGGCTCATTATATTCGGCCCATTTCTGTTTCTTTATTCATTCCATTCTGGATATTCCGGATACAAAATTCGAAAATTTTGTCTTTTCTATTCCTTATCCGGAAAAAATAAAGAATTAATTATGTTATTTTAAATGTGTTAACATTTTTGCTTTCGTTGATGTGTAAATATATTTTTTCTCGGTAGGGGCGAGTTGGAAATATCGAGCGTCACCGTCAGATTTTATTACCACGTGAGTTAATCGCTGCTCGCCAGATCACCGCAATTAAACGACGTTTGGGGGCGGTTAGTACGTAGATGGTTGACCGTTTGAGAACAACCGCGTGTCGTTGTTGTTTTTTATTTTATTTATTTCGTTATACATTTTCCAGTTTTAATTATGTTCAATTTTAGAGATTATTATGTCCTTACGAAACACGAGGAAGTTGTGTGGAAGTAGATTTGTTTTGAATAATTGAGGTTGTATAGCTTAAAGTTTGTTGTACAGTGAAATCTCTCTTAAGTGGACACCCAAGAGTTACGTGCAAACCCATATGGTTGCACTTAAACATAATATTATCAGATGCTTTGTCCTTGAAATAGTCAACGGCATTACACAAAACAAATGCAGATGTTTTGCACTTGCCAAAAGTAGTAAACAACATGCAGGTGTTTTGCACTTGCCGAAATCTGGTAAACAACACGCAGATGTTTTGCACTTGAAATGGAGCAAGTGCATTTATACAAAATAAGCGCAGATGTTTTGCACTTAGGCGGACCAACGGAATCAGACAAGCGCAGATGTTTTGCACTTGATGCTTTCGGGAGCCGTGCGCCTTGTTTTTGCTTGCAAGTGCATGCACGTAAACAAGTGCAGGTGTTTTGCACTTGGACATAGAAAACGTTAGAGAGGTTTCCTTTTAAGTTAAGTTCAAACTAAGAGTAGTCTTAGAAAAAACATTGTTAAATAAAGAACCCAAAGTGGATAAGTAAATCAAATTTATAATGTGTTTTTATTTTGAGTAAAGTTAAACACGTAACTCAAGGGACCGGAGTTTTTTGTTCACATAAGAGGGTGTCCGCTCTAGGGAAAATTTTTAAAAAGAACACAAAATTGTTTTATTTAATTCGCTTTTTCAAAAATAGGTACATACATACACAAACATAGTCCATAATTATTTTTTTAAAAAATCTTCAGTCCGGCTCTGATAAAGATTACAACCAACCACAGACTCATAGTGAGATAGAAGAACATATGTCAGCTGCATTGCCTCTTCATCCCCAGTTATTAAAGCGAATTTGCACAAAGATTCGCAAGCGCTCAACGCCTTCTTGCAGGAGTAACAATATATTTCAGTATTTGCTTCCGCAGTAGTCATGTCCTCTTCATCGTTACTTTTGTCATTCACACTTATAACGCTTAAAACATGTTCGGTCAAGTTTTTATTCCATCCCTCATCTGTCTGAACATTTTTGTCGCATGCGGTACACTCTAAGTAATCAACTTGATTGCAGACGGTTTGTCTGACTACCGAGGATACATTTTTAAAACAGATCAATGGTATGTCATCCCTTGAAGTAAGGTCCTCAATTTGGGTGGTTGGATTTCGTAAAAATCCAGATTTTTTTAATTTTTTTTTTTTATCGTTTCTTGAGAAACCTTGTTCCAGGCTGCAGCAGCCCAATTAATGGCATCTAGAACAGTAATTCCTAAAGAACGCTCTCTTACATTACCAACGTTATCCATTTTAGCAATAAGGTGGTTTTAAACTTGTTCCCGATAAAAAACTTTAAAATTGTTGATGATGCCCCGGTCTAAGGGTTGACAAACGGACGTTGTGTTTGCTGCGAAAAATATCATAGTGATGTTACTTATGAACAATTTGTCTGTAGAATGTGCAGGTGCACGCGCCACGCGCTTGCTGTTACAGTTGCAAGAATATATGCACGAGTATGAGATGAAAGCTTACACAATAAACGTGTAAATAAAAGAAAATGACATGCTTAAGCTTATGTGAGTAAGAAATGTCCATTTAAGAGAATATTTTTACCAAATGAAAATGAAAATACTGTCCATGTCCACTTAATAGAATTGTCCACTTTAGAGGAGAAAAACTCAAACAAAATCATAGCAGCCAACCATCACACTTTATATTGTCCGCTTAAGGGAATCGTCCACATAAGAGGGGTGTCCGTTAAGAGGGAGTTCACTGTACATCAGTTGAAGGTAAGAGGAAAAATATCGATTTGTACTTTGGTAACCGATGGCCGATTTAAGAATGTCACTTTTAGTTGTAATAAGGTTATTTACCGAGTGGTCCTTGGAGAACCAAATATCTAAGGTCCTTAAGCCCGAAAAAAACATTTTTTCCAAAAACTCCTAAAAAACCGCGCATTATATTGCGTTCAATGTTATTTGACTAACAGATCCTTGGAACAACAAAAAGGTCCTTAAAAGTAGAAAAAAGGATATTTTTCCGAAATGCCATTAGAATCCACACGGTATATCTGTGTTCAATGTTATTTGACTAAGAGGTCCTTGCAACAACAAAAAAGGTCCTTAAAAGTCGAAGAAAGGATGTTTTCCCAAAATGCCGTTAGAATCCACACGATATATCTGTGTTCAATGTTATTTGATTAAGAGGTCCTTGCAACAACAAAAAAGGTCCTTAAAAGTCGAAGAAAGGATATTTTTCCAAAATGCCATTAAAATCCACACGGTATATCTCTGCTCAATGTTATTTGACTAAGAGGTCCTTGCAACAACAAAAAAGGTCCTTAATAGTCGAAAACAGGATATTTTTCCAAAATGTCATTAGAATCCGCACGGTATATCTGCGTTCAATGTTATTTGACTAAGAGGTCTTTCGAACAACAAAAAGGTCCATAAAAGTCGAAAAAAGGATATTTTACCAAAATGTTTTTTGTTCCTAGCACCCCTCATTCAAATAACATTGAACTCATATATACCGTGCCGTTTCTAAAGACATTTTGGGAAAATATCCTTTTTGGGGTTTAATTATTCTGGATCCAAGGACCTCTTTGTAAAATAATCTAATGTAAAATAAAAGGGGCATTAAATCAATTTTTATTTTAAACGTAATATGCATAATAAATCCCAATAAATTATCACCATTATAGCAAAATAAAAATTTTTGATTTACAGTAGACTCTCGATAACGTGAACAATTAAAAACCATGGGAGTTCACGTTTGCGGGAGAGTTCACGTTTGTGAAGGTCAAATTTTAATAAAAGAATATTTCAATCCCACTGTAGGTTTTTTATTTTAAAACGTCTTATGTTTAACAAATAAAAAATAATGCGCTTTTACTATTACATTCCGTTCATTTATTTAACTTTAAACAAAAAGTTATTGCATAGGAACATATAAAATAAAAGGTTATGGCATAAAAAGTAATATTAAATATTGACTTAGCACGGGCATTACCGATACGAAAAATGGAAAAAATCCGTCATTTATTTTTCCATCTTCTTCTTTTCCAAAAGCATTCTCACTGCTTTTTCCATAAGGCGCCTTAAGACACTAATGTCATTTTGGCTAATCAGCTAACCTTCAACTCCTGGCCCCGAAAATGTGTTGTTTACGCACTTTAAAATGTGTTCACTCTTTTTGTTACCGGCACAAATAGTAGACTTTGCAACGTCGTATTTTTTGCCAAGCTTGTTACATTGGAGCCACTACGGAATTACTCAATTATCGCGCATTTGTCCTTAAGTGACAAAAACTTTGGTTTCTTTGAGGACATGTTTAATCCAAGAACTATAAAACCAAAACTGTAACGCGTATAAAACTTATGATGACAAAAAACAAAGAAAATCGCGAAAATCGAGCAGATCAATCAAAAATAATTATTGCAAGGAACAACGAGAAACAAACTGACACGAACTCACGTGCAAAAAACCGGAAACTGTACAAGACAAAGTATTGTAGGTACTAAGAATAAGGAATTTCAAGCTTAAATACTCTTGCTCAAACAGTTTACTGTTAACCTGAAGCAAAAATTGTTGGTCACGTTTTAGAGTGTTCATGATTTGTTCACGTTTTAGAGATGTTAAGCAAAAGAAAAATCTGTTCACGTTATCCGGTGTTCACACAAACCGGTGTTCACGCTAACGGGAGTCTACTGTAGTTATTAATTATTACCTAGGCAGCTAAAAAGCTACAGCTAAAAACTAACCAACTTTTAGTTGTCATCCGCAACTAACCTTGGCAACATAACGAGCTTAGTTACACAACCTGCAACTAATAGGTAATAGCAAAAATTAGTTGTCATTATGATAGCTAACCACCAAATCGATTGCATTTTTAACGCAGCTAATTTAACTACGTTAGTTACTTAGTTTTGTCGTTAGCTAGATAACAAATTAGGTAGCTAACGCGCAACTGTGCCTACATGTTTACACATCAACTATACCGTGAGTGCAGGCGTGGCTCGCACCTTTTTTTTGTCACAGCAGCAGAAAATCTTATCAAATAAGACCACATTGATAGTTACATAGTAGGTAATGACTCTACTACTTCAACTACTGTCTGACTCAGAAATATTAGTGATATTTGTATATCCTCCTAAATAGCTACTTTAACATTTTGTGGATTTATATATGTATTAAAAAATAAAATAAATATTAGGCATTAACGGCCCATAGAACCTATGTAGCTCTTCAACCACTTTCTTTGCGAAGTTTAAGGGACCTACAATTTTACGCCGAATCCGAGCGGCAAATTTGAGAAGCTTCTTATGACAATTGATACTCTTGGATGTTTGTCAGACGTTTGCAAGATGTGGGACAGTGGAGAAAAACTCAAGATTTTACTTGGCCACGGCGGGAATTGAACTGGAGACCTTTCACTTATTAGCCCGACACACTAACCATTGAGCCACTGCGCCCGACAAAAATATATGTACATAGTATATTATCAAAAAAATACAAGTATTGACGCATCCCTTATGGCATATCTTTTCTCCAATTCAGTTTGAATATTAAATATCTTGTACATTTCCTTTAAACTGTTTTCTGTTATTTTATAAGAACTTTATAAAAGGGATTCCAAACTGGAGAGCAGGACTCCAGTACAGAGCGTAAAAGACAATTGAAAAGAGATAAAAGTGATTAAGGGTCTGAAAATTCTTTTGAAATTCCTTTTATAAGCCCCAACATCCGATTGACTCATAGAATCGATATGGGGTAAAAATGAAAGTTTTGTTCCAATACGATGCCCTGGTCGTTTTTTCGATCAACTTGTTCTACGTTAATTGATTTTTCTTTATAATTAAAATAATCGGTGTGGTGTGTCTGAAACATGATATAATTGGACATTAAGTTATATTTAAATGAAGAAAGTTGATGCGACGCCACTCAGTCAAACTTAACTAATCTTCATGCATAGAATTCAGCTTGCCCTTTGATAATACCATAGAGACAGTTTAAGACCGTCCGCAAAAAGAAGACACAACGAATGCGAACAATCTGCAGGAATATCGTTAATATAATAAAACAAATAATAAAGCACCCAAATGGGACATATATATTTTTAGATACACAATCTTCAATTTTAACGAATTGAAGTTGGGCAGAGACATTTGAGCACATTAGAGTGAAAACAAAGAAATGATAATTTGTAGCCCATGAGCTTTTTAAGAAATATTAATGTTTTATTTATTAATATAGTCCATATTAAGAGAGATAAATCAATGATTCAGTAAAAATAAATATTAGTTAAATGATAAAAACAAAAAAACTAAACTCCATTACAAATCAACAAAAAACATAACTTATTTTTTAAAGGAACCTGAAAATTGACTTTAAGTTCTAATAGTTGCGAAATTTACTATTTTTGGTCTAAAATAATTCTTTTAATAAGTCTTAGTAATTTTTAATTACATACGATTAAATTAAATGAAAGAATGACAAACGTCACACACGTTTCCAAGACTTACGGTTTAGCTATAAATTGTTACCGCAGGTAGATACTGTGGCACCATGACCGTCAAGGGGAAGCTCCGATCACCGGCTGAGTTAGTTTAAGCAACCAACCCGATGCGGCTAACAGATAAAAGGATATATCAATTTTTTCGCGCGCCATACGTCTTACAGACGTAGATTATCTTTCTATGGTTAAGGTTTACATGGTCAAATGTCTTTGCATCGGTAAATATAATATCTTGGAATATAATGTATTTAGTCATAGGAGAGTTTGTTGTGGATTTACTATACATGAATCCATGCTGAAACACAGATGGCCTTTGAATAAAATGAAAGCTTATTATAAACAATTTTGTTCAAACAATTGAGGGAAGGATTTATATATCTCTTATTATATCATGCAGAATTGGATTTTGATTTTAATTTTTTACAAGAAACAAATCGAGTAACTGCTTTATTAAGAATTTCAGAGAAAGATTTATTTGCATACTCTTATTCACTGTTGAAAAAAATAGTGTACCACAAAAAAAAAGAAAAGTAATCATTCACTGCATCAGAGTTAGCTTTACTATAATTTGGTACAAAGGCATGGTAAACAGTGTCTCTAATTCATATAGGTAATATGAATAGCAATGTCACTTGCTCATCAAACAACAAACACTATATTTTTACTTATGTATGAATTGCAATATATATCCTTGCTAAAAATACAATTGATTAAATTGGAATGTATCAAGAAAAAAATTAATACATTATACGCGTGAAACGTAATAAGAGATCTACTTCCACTTCAACTACCATCCACTTTCAATGAATAAAAATTAATTCAACTCAACAAAGCACTAATTGTAACTGCTCTCTCGTTTGACAATAAAAAAAATTCAACTCAAATCCATGTTAACCATCTTTATCGCTAAAGCCGACAAAAGCTCTCCCTCCCCGCTACAAAACTTTCGTTCACCATAAGTAAGTCCGTCTATTTCGAACAATTTACAGACAGAAAAAACAGAAAAATCATTTTAGAGAACTGGATACGCCCATGGATAAGGGGGAATTGAAAAAAAATCAATTCAAACAAATTTCAATATCATTTGATTTTAAGGGAGGACTTAGAAGACGACGACACAAGAACATTGACGAGGCGAACGAAAATGAGAACAGCGACAACGAGGACAACGACAAGGACGAAGAATTGAAACGACTTCACTAAAAACCAATTACGAATCGAAACAACATCGCAACTGCTGCGCTCTTCTCCTTGCCGCTTGTCGAAGCCACCACCCAAGATCATAGAAAAATAGATAGAAAGGAAAAAAAAAACAGATAATCCTCAAAGCGTTGCGCTACTATCTCGCTTCCCTTCAATGCTCAATTCACAAGACTTTTATTATCATATAAATAGTCTTCTTAATAGCCAAAAGCGTCGTTCCTTTGCCAAGTTCCTTCGTCTTAAACGAAAGTGAAGGGATGAGGATGTACTGGTTTGGCATAACATTTAAAGTGGTTCAAAGTCCTGGAAGTAGTTTGAAAATTTGTGTGATTATACTAAGGATTCTCGAACAGGCGAAATGAAAAAGGAACGCAGTCATCCTTTCATTCATCTATTTCTATCCAGTTTTCATTTCACACAACTAACACTCGATTTGTCAACGAAACCATCTACTAAATCAATGTCACATTTTTTCGCCTTCATTTCGCTTCTTCGTCCTGCCGCTCCGCCTTAGACTCATGCATTGGGCGCTATTTTTCAGAAGAAAGTCGAAGAATCGAATACCTTTTTCAACCCAAAAGCAATAAGTTTTGTATCTAAGTTTAAATTCGTTTATTTTCGCCTTTAATCTGTTTCAACCCATACCAAGGAGTGCCCCCATTCATCTACATTGGATCGAAATCAGGCAAGGAAATAAATTCAATGTGATTGCTCGTCCACAGATTGCACATGACGAAGCATTTGCTGCATGGAAATCCGCTTCGCGCGGAAAAGTATAATAAAATTAGCAGTAGTAGCATCACACCGCACAAAATGCAGGACGACTAGATTGGGCTTAAAGCCATGTTCATGTGGCGTAGACAATAAAAATCAAATCAATATCCGCAAAGATACCAAAACGTGTCTTCTTCCTAGATCTCTTCCTCGTCTTTCTTAAGACATCCTTGTGCTTTGTTGTGCCAATGCTAAGGCACATCCTTCCACGGAGAGAGAGAAATTCGATTTTAAATTCATGCTCTTGTGAATTTATTCAAGGATATTCAACGCCGAACAAAATACAATAATAAGCAAAAAGAAAGCGAGACGAAAAGAAAAAAATATCCTTTCTATACAAAACGCAAAAAATATCCTTTCAAAGGATACAAATTTCATTAGAATCCACTATGGTCGTGGATAAAAACGGGAACCGATTTGGCTTAAGTGAA
Source organism: Portevinia maculata (assembly GCA_949715645.1). Classification (NCBI taxonomy): domain Eukaryota; kingdom Metazoa; phylum Arthropoda; class Insecta; order Diptera; family Syrphidae; genus Portevinia; species Portevinia maculata. The sequence continues at coordinate 20,249,142 of OX454525.1, forward strand.
CTGGCAATACTTCACTAGGAGGAGACGCAGAAGGGCTGCGACAGGAAAAGCAACAACGGCAACATCCTTTTGCCTTATCTACCCGTTATTGGCTGTTTGCTTTTAAAATCACATTACCTAGAGAGAAAAAGGATAAACAGGCGTCTTGGCTCTACCTACGCCCACGATCACATGGGAAATTCTGACAAGGACACCAAAATAACGCTGATACTGATGGAGAGGTAGCGCACACGCCGGGTAGGTAGGAATAAATCTTGAATTCCTGTTCAAGGATTTCCTAACTTGAAGGCTTGCGAATTCGATTGCTTCAGTATCAGGATCTGAATTGCTCCTGCTATTTGCACCGCTCCCGCGTACATTATTCATTGTTATTTGTATTTTAACATTAATTTCTCTTGCTACGTATGCATGTTTCCTGTCTGGATGCCTGTGTGCATAATTTGGGAAGGAAGCACATGTGTACTTACGTACGAACTGAGCAGAGATGAAATTATTTCTTCTTAATTAAGATGACACAACACGTGATTAACAGATAATTGGGATTTATTTTCTAAATTGATTCAAATGAGTTGCTTTTCAATGCGAGAGACGACCATGGAACTAAGGAGGATGAAGGAAACAAGAACGTAATTGCAAATGGTACTTTGAAAGAACTGCCGACATTTTGGTGTACGAATTAGTTTTATAAAGAGGCAATTTTGAAAGGGAATGGCTGTATTGTGGGGTTGAAAGGGTGGCTCGTTGTCATTTGGAGGCTAATTTTAGAATATGGGTTATTCAAATGAAAATACTTCTAATAACATATACATGGAAATTCACAAAATTAAGATGGGTATGATCGGGTATTGTTTGCACATAGTTTGCACAGTAGGCCAAGACCTGAGTAACCCCATTGCAAACCCGCAAACACCACATAATTCCACATACAATTATGCCACCAGCTGGGTAAGCACCAATTGCAACGTTACAAATAGTATGGGCCGTATATTCAGGTCAGCTTACGCAGCACATTGAGTGCAATACTGCCACAATTACCATTGGGGTCATAGAATAAGTTATCGTAAGCATTAGGTTAAGTTCAATATTGTATAAATAGCGTAAGAAATTAATCAATAAACCAGTTATCCACCACTCACCAACAAGCTCTACTTAATTACTTACTTACTTACTTACTTACTTACTATCGTCGACATAGTATATCATCTACAACCCGCTACATTACGGAAAGATTGTGCAGTCCTTCCAATACAAATACAAATACAACATCCATCCACTACTCCATCACTGACTATCCATTTGGTCCTTCGAGCCTTCCCAGAGAAGGGAAAAACATACATATGGTCCTTCGATCCTACTTACGAACCGCCCGCGTTCAGTGAAGCAAAAGTATACCCCAGTCTCCCAGTCACACGGTCTCCACATTCCCAGAGAAGGGAAAAACATACATCGAACAATCACGTTAACACAAAAGCCCCTTCTAATCCATTAGACAGTGCCCACCAGACGCATCGTACCATGGAGAATCTGACCAACCAGCAAGAACAGATCGGCGCCACATTCGCCAAACTGCTGGAGCAGATCGGGAAGGAGCCTACATCAAGAAGAACGCAAGACTTCATCGAGAGAAAATTGGAAGAAGCCAACAATCTATGGGAGATATTTCTAAAACTACATAGAGAAATTGAAAAACAAAACGAACCCGATCACGATTACTTCACTACAAGGTTCTTCAACCAAGTAGAGCAACTGAAGAACAAAATCGATCAAAAACTTACATCATACAAAAATGCACTAGAGCAAATCAAGACTACAGTCGAACAAAAAATTGGCGCATCGACAGAAAACGATGACCAGCAAACGATAAACACGACAAACAACAACGCAACGTCGAATGGCTCACCCAATGACCTACAGGCGCTAAGGCGGAAGCGAGCTCAAATTCGCATTACGTCATTCTCAAAACAATTGGAATTAGTGAATTTGAGTGTGGGTATGAGTAATGCCTGCATACAATTTCAAGTTAACAACATAAGTGAAGAATGGAGAAAGCTTGAAGCGAGTTATGAAGAAGTGCTGATGTTTACAGAAGACGAAAATGAGGCAGCAATCATGACAACCCAAGTGGAGGGTCTTCGGAAGAATTATTCGGAGGCGGTCATCTCATTGCGGGAAATGGAAAACCAAGCAAGGAACACGCTAGTCGAAAACGAAATACGGCTTCCCAACCTTCAAATACCAACGTTCGAAGGAAAATTCAACACTTGGGTAGAGTTCGAAGACCTCTTCAACCAGCTTATCCATTCAAACAAAAAATTGGCTGATGTCGAAAAAATGAGGTACCTTAAAAGTAACTTAAGGGGAGAAGCAGCCAAACTCATAACCCACCTAGAGGTCAGCAGCCGCAACTACAGCGTAGCTTGGAGGCTCATAAAGGAGAGATACGATAACAAAAGGAAAATACTCTCTACTCATCTACAGACGTTATTCACTCTGCCAAAAATGGAAACAGAGTCGAGTAACGCACTAAAAAGAATGCATGACACAACAAAGGAATGTCTGCATGGAATAGCGAACCTTGGCATCGACACAACGTCATGGGCACCAATAATTGTGCACCAAATGATACAAAAACTGGATTACGAATCTCAAAAGTTTTACGAACAATCACTTCACAGTACAAAGGAGATTCCGGAATTCGACCAATTCTACAGCTTCCTAACGACCAGGTTCGAAGCACTAGAGGCCTTAGGGGAAAACAGGAGACGTGATCATCCAACGTACAAACCCCACCCAAAGGGGCCAATAGTCCGAAACTACGCCACGACTACCGACCAAAAATGCCTGTACTGCCAAAAGGCACACACCATTTACATCTGCGATGCATTCCTGGCACTAAGTAGTCAACAGCGCTTTTATGCAGTAAGACGCCTAAACCTATGCCAGAACTGTCTTAACCACACGGCAGATACAAACTGTCATAGTCGGCGCACATGCTCAAAGTGCAAGAAACAACACCACACACTGATTCACCCAGAGACACAAGGGACAAGTAAGCCAATCCAGGTACAAAACACGGTGGCGGAACAAAGTACAGATGTACTGCTAGCTACAGCAATAGTCAAAGCAACCACAGCTAATGGAAAAAAGGAATTACTGCGCGCCTTAATCGACACAGGGTCACAAGTATCATTTATAACGGAGAATGCAGCTCAACTACTGGCGCTACCAAGATCAAAAACGTATGCCAAGGTATCCGGACTAGGAGCAACAAATGCCGCAACGTCATTGGGAAAGGTACAAATGCAAATTCAACCACAATTCCCGTCCTCATTCAAGGCCAACGTTGAAGCGCTAATTCTAACCAAGTTAACCAAACAACTTCCAAACACACATGTCACGAGTACAATACCATGGACGAACTGTGTATTAGCAGACCAAACGTATAATCAACCCGGGCCAATTGACATGATAATAGGAGCCGATGTATATACATACATTATACGGGAAGGCATACGAAAAACCGAAAAAGGAATTCTTGCACAAAACACAGAACTAGGTTGGGTCATCTCTGGAAGAGTGCCTACTCCTCAAACCAAAATAAAGGTGGTAGCAATGATCTCCAAACTGGAACTAACCAAACTGGATACACAATTGCGAACATTTTGGGAACTGGAGGAACCACTAACTGAGAAGACCGAAGGGCAAGAAGACAACCAATGCGAACAGCATTACAAAAGAACCCATATGAGGAATAGGGATGGTTCCTACACCGTCAGGATACCATTCAAAGCAAACAAGCAACCGCTGGGCAACTCAAGAAGACGAGCATTGGCAAGGTTATTGCAGCTGGAGAAAAGGTTAAGGGCAGATCCAAATCTTGCAAAGGAATATAGAAGGTTCATGCAAGAGTATCTCGCTTTGGGACATATGAAACCTGTTGTAAACCAACAGCCTGACGACGAAGTGTACTACATGCCCCACCAAGCGGTAATAAAGGCAGAAAGTACAACAACAAATTTGCGTGTGGTGTTCGACGCATCATCCAAAACAAGCAATGGCATAAGCTTGAACGACAACATGCTCATTGGGCCTTGCCTGCAAGCGGACCTATCATCAATACTACTGCGTTGGCGGAAATACAAATACGTATTCACAGCCGATGTAGAAAAGATGTATCGACAGATCAAAATCGACCAGCGAGACCAAAACTACCAACGCATATTATGGAGAGCAACCCCTGAACAACCCATCCAAGAATTCGCGCTGACCACAGTAACATATGGTACCTCAGCTGCGTCTTATTTAGCGATGAAGACAATGCGTCAACTCGCGCAAGATGAAGCGAAGAAGTACCCTAATGCTGCCAGGGTAATAAGAGAAGAATTCTACGTCGACGACATGATGTCTGGAGCGAATACGATCCACGAGGCAAAACTACTACAACAGGAAGTCGACAAGTTAATGAAAGCAGGAGGTCTCAGGCTGAGAAAATGGGCAAGCAATAACGCCGAGTTACTAACGGCAATATCAGCCACCAACAGAGAAAAGGGCATCCTTGAAATAGCAGACAACGACACCATCAAGGCATTAGGAATATACTGGTCTCCACGGACCGACCAATTTCAGATAAAGGTGAACGCTCGACCAACTAATAACGAGGCAACGAAGAGAACACTGCTTTCAGAAATAGCCAAAATATTTGATCCGCTTGGATGGTTAACACCGGTTATCATCACGGCAAAAAGAATGATACAAGAGTTATGGAAAGAGAAAGTAGCATGGGACGAATCGATCCCCGACAGCCTCATGCAAACTTGGGTCAAATTTAGAGACACGCTGCCTGCACTACAAGAAATTACCGTACCAAGATGGATTCACACAGATGCCAAACAATCAAGAATCGAGCTATGTGGATTCTGCAATGCAAGTGAAAGGGCGTACGCAGCAGTCATCTACAGCAAAGTTACAACTTCCGAAGGCGAAGTAGTCATCCGACTACTTACTGCAAAATCAAGGGTAGCACCGATAAAACCTAAGAGCACAATCCCAAAACTAGAACTGTGCGACGCGCTGCTTTTAACCAAGTTACTTACACAGGCTGTCGATGCACTCGCTACTCCAATTGCTGCGGCTCATCTGTGGACAGACTCTCAAATAGTCCTAGCATGGATTAAGGGCGACCCTCAGAAATGGGAACAGTTCGTGGCAAACAGAGTTAGGGCAATACATAAGGTAACTAATCCCACTCATTGGAATTATATAAGGACTAACGAGAACCTAGCGGATTGTGCATCAAGAGGGATCTACCCGAATGAGTTAAAGAATCATCCGTTATGGTGGACGGGTCCAGAGTGGTTACGGCAAGAAAATGGTGTCCCGAAAATAGTTTCCATATCAGCCACAACAGAACTCAACGACAGAGGAGAAAACAAAACAAACAGTGCAGCAAAAATAAATCAGGACACCTTTCAAGACACGTCAATATTGGAAAGATACTCATCATTTCGAAAGCTTGTTCGTGTACTTGCATATTGCAATCGATTTATGAACAGCATTAAAGGGCAGAAGGAACACTATGAGTCTATAACACTCAGCCCCATTGAAATTACGAAAGCCAAACAGCTGATCCATCGCATGGGTCAAGCTAAGGACTTCGCTGATGAGACCTCAAAACTGAAGAAAAAATGTTTGTTACCAACAAGGAGCAAGCTTACGCCGCTAATGCCGTATCTCGACGAGGACAACGTATTACGAGTAGGAGGGCGGCTCCAAAAATCAGCACTTACACACGATGAAATACACCCAATCATCATACCCAAGAAAGGTGCACTTACGACGCTAATAATAAGCGCGGCCCACGAAAAAACATTTCACCGTGGGAACCAAGCAACATTAGCCTTATTACGACGACAGTATTGGGTGATTGATGGCAGAAGCGCAGTAAGACAGCATATCCATCAATGCATTACATGCACTCGAATAAGAGGAAAAACCATGAAGCAGCAGATGGGGAACCTCCCAGCGCCCAGGGTGACACCCGCTAGACCGTTCACACACACGGGCGTAGACTATGCCGGCCCACTTAAAATTCGAGCTTCTAGAACCAGAGGGCTGTCATGCTTCAAGGGATATATGGCTATATTTGTGTGCATGTCAACGAAGGCCGTTCACATAGAAGCCGTCAGCGATCTGACGACAGACACATTCCTAGCGGCATTTAAGCGATTCACAGCTCGTCGAGGGTTATGTACTCACATGTACAGCGATTGCGGAACTAACTTCGTTGGCGCCGCTCGAAAATTGGACGAACATATCCGAAGGGCCATTCAAACAGCCGAGGCACACGTATCAAAACTGTTGACAATTGAGGGGGTACAATGGCATTTCAACCCACCAGCAGCACCCCACTTCGGAGGGATATGGGAATCCGCGGTAAAATCAGTGAAGTACCACATGAAGCGTGTCATCGGCGAGGTTGTGCTAACCTTTGAAGAACTATCCACGGTGCTATATCAAATTGAGGCATGTCTAAATTCGCGACCGCTGTGCCAACTAACAAGTGATCCATTTGACTACAACGCAATAACACCAGGTCACTTCTTAATTGGGTCAGCATTGATAGGTCCACCCGGACCATTAATCGAAGAAAGGAATGTGAGCACATTAAGGAGATGGAGGTTAGTGGAAAAATTATCGAGAGACGTTTGGAAGATATGGTCAACGCAATATCTTCAACAATTGCAGCAGCGCACCAAATGGTCCAAACCGTACGCCAACATTAAGACTGGAGACTTATGTGTAATTAAGGAGGAGAACCTACCCCCGGCAAAATGGCTACTCGGCAGAATTACAAGAACATACCCAGGAACAGATAACCGAGTTAGAGTCGTTGACGTACGCTGCAAAGGAAATACAACGCTAACACGACCAATCTCAAAAATCTGCAAACTACCGATCGATGAAGTAGAAACAGCAGAAATACAAGCAACAACAATTGTCACGGCATACCAGGGCATCGCACAAACAGTAAGTACGCGCAACAAGTCCCAAAAACGCCGAATCAATCCGGTTACGGGGTATGATAATACCGCCCATCAGGAGAAACAAGGTTCAGGTCAGATGCTAAATAACAAGAAGGTGCAAGACCATCCAGAAGCAACTCCAGCGAAACGATACGTGTCAATAACCGACTACCGGAAAAGAAGGCAGGAACAAGGAGCCGCGTTCACCACCATTCTTTTACTGATGTTGATGTTAAAACTGGGAAAAGCGGAATATTCAATCACGTACCCAACACCGGGACTATACGTGGAACATATGGGAGAAGCGAAAATCCAAAGAGGAACACTCCGACTTGAAGTTCTCTATGGAATTAATACAACAAAGGATGCGAAGCTCATAGAAGGCGCAGTTTCCCAAATGGCCACAACCTGTGGCCTAGCGAAACAGCATGCCCAAGAAATCCATTGTTCAATGCTTGTACATCACATCCAAGAAAAGCAAAACCGCATACTGAAGGACATGGCCATACTTCAGCAGCCCTCGCCGTCCAGACAGAGAAGAGGCATCTTCGGAAATATGCTACAAGACATTTTTGGCGTAAACGACGGAGTCTATGCAGATATCAACTCACTCAACCAGAATCAGCAAAATCTGCTACACATGAGTAACCAGCAGTCCGCGTTAATGCTTACAACAACCACTCAGTTACACGAGTTAGAACGAACGCTGCACCAAAAAATGAATGTATTCACCACCAAGCTAACCCAAGCCACCACAGAAATAAACAAGATACAAGGTTGGTTCTCCACTATCGACACCAACCGCATAAATGTACACTTGTTGACAGCCTACGACCTGGTGACCGGGATTTTAGAAGAATACGAAGACAGATACCATACATTGATGAAGGTAATACTACAGAGGGCAGACGTGTTGGAAAGCATAGCACCGAGCGATCTGATAACGCTGATACAAAAGGCGTCCAAACAACTACCACCAAATATCAGCATAGTACCGACTCCAGACGGTAGAATGAATGTGAAGAGGAATGAAACACACGTTATTGGACAGTGGTTCCTCCCTTTGATCACATCGACAACATATACGATGGTTAAGATAACTCCAATACCCAAAAGAGTAGTAAACGACTCTTATATACTCCACGTCCTCCAAAATTCAATAATTGCAACAGACTACAATAGCCAAACATACTTTGAGCTATCCGAAAAGGAGTTTTCACAATGCGCCAACCAGCAAAGACACGAGTGGCTCTGCACTCCAACAGTTGTCAGTAGAATAGACACCAACCCCAACTGCATCATTGACGAGCTATACAAACGGCATAACAAAGTTGCATGCACATACACCGAGATCAAGGTACCCTACCTAACATTCAAACATGTATTCCAAATCAACACCTGGCTCTACATCAGCAATAAGCCGACATCAGCCGCAGTCATATGCAATGGGGTACATGAAGACATCGAACTTAAGGAAGTAGGACTAGTGCAGATCGACAATGGCTGCATCATTAAAACCAAGTTCAACCTGTTAACTGCAACCATAATAGAGACCATACCTATAAAAGCAACCTTCAACCAACCACTAACATTCAACATGTCAAGTTTAAGGATTCTCAAACACGATTCGCAACCAGTACCAGCACTGGAAACAGTCTTGAAATCCGACGACCAGTTCATCACAACCATAAAGGAAGAAAGGCACCCTCAGCCCGATCAATCAAGCACATGGAAGACACTAGGACATCATGCCGCGTCAGGATCAATCACAATCTCAATAATCCTGCTAGGTTTACTCGCATTCTACAAATATCAAACACGTCAAACACATACATTCCCATCACCCGCCAAACCTGAGCAACCAAGTTCCACTCCCACTCCAACGAGGAAGCCAGCCGCACCACAACGCAGATTCGAACTACATCCGCTGTCCACACCTGCACCTGAGGGGCCCCAAAATGTTTGCACATAGTTTGCACAGTAGGCCAAGACCTGAGTAACCCCATTGCAAACCCGCAAACACCACATAATTCCAAATACAATTATGCCACCAGCTGGGTAAGCACCAATTGCAACGTTACAAATAGTATGGGCCGTATATTCAGGTCAGCTTACGCAGCACATTGAGTGCAATACTGCCAAAATTACCATTGGGGTCATAGAATAAGTTATCGTAAGCATTAGGTTAAGTTCAATATTGTATAAATAGCGTAAGAAATTAATCAATAAACCAGTTATCCACCACTCACCAACAAGCTCTACTTAATTACTTACTTACTTACTTACTTACTTACTATCGTCGACATAGTATATCATCTACAACCCGCTACATTACGGAAAGATTGTGCAGTCCTTCCAATACAAATACAAATACAACATCCATCCACTACTCCATCACTGACTATCCAGGTATTATTATATATAAAATCCTATTATCGAAAAATAAATTTAAGAATTTATTGTGCTTGTGAGTGCGTGCTTGGTGTGATAAAAAAAAAATAAATATATTAAAGATATAATATTGACAACTGCCACTAGTTCCAAGGTAAGGTACTTTTCTTTTTTTATCGAATTTCCCCTTGTAATGGACACTGTTACTAAATCTTTAACGGAATTGACCGGAGCGGTGAACGCCATCCTCGCGCAGCTGAAAAGCTTCGAGGGTCGTGTAAAGACTCTGGAGGATGGGCAAATACCGCAACGTCCAACCGCTGAAGAGCCGGTTGAGCTTTGTGCCCCGAGAACCGAGGCAGATTTAAGGGAAATATCCAAATTACCCGATTGCGTTAAAGAACTGCAAATCTTTGACGGAACCCCAAAGCAGTACGTGACATGGGTGCACATAGTGGATGGTATTCTCAAGGATTTTGAAATCGTTAGGGCAAATCCTTTATATAGGGCTATTTTGCAACACATTAGGCAAAAAAAAGAGGTCCTGCGGATGCTGCCCTAGTATCGTACAATATATTTGACGATGACTGGCAGGCAATCAAACAATGTCTCTCTCTGCACTATGCAGACAAGAGAGATATGCGGAACCTCGAGCATCAGCTCAATCAACTGTCCCAGAAAAATAGAAAATTGGACGGGTTCTACGCGGCGGTAAACCACCAGCTTTCGCTGATGATCAATAAGATCAAGACTGAGACGTTCAGTCAGGAAACGGTTACCGCGCTCGTGGAAACATACCGAAATCGCGTCCTGGATGTTTTCATCTGCGGCCTTAACGGCGACCTCTCTAGAATACTAATCGTGCAAAGACCGAGGATTCTGCCGGAAGCCTATTCGGCAAGCCTAGAGATGCAGAATCTCAATTTTCGGAGTCATGCGATTCATAACCATTCCGCGCATAACACCATAACGGCTCCGATAAACCAAACATTTGGAGATGAGTCTAAACCGCCTCTTCTACCGAAGAGATCCTCTCGTCGCACGTCTAATCAATACAGGGAAAAAGCGCATCACTCTGCCCCGCGGGCTGGAAGTGATCCACCCTTCAGGCCGACTGCTTCCAAACCCCATGAACAAATGGGGGTAGACCAGTCGATTCAAACTAAAAACGTGAATTATATGAACCGCCCCCGCGGTTCCAATCCTTTTTAAGAGGAAAGCAAATTCGCAAAGGTATGCCCAAAAACAACAGAGGGTATACCATTTGCACGAGGAATCTGACTATGATCAGGTAGCGGAGGAGGAAGTCCAAGACGAAGTAAATTTTATGGAGTACGGCCATCCAGCGTTCCATATTTAGAGTATCTGACGAGGGACGGGCTCACCCTCAACTTTCTCGTTGACACGGGCAACAAAAACTTCCTTAGCCCGTCCGTTGTTACAAAAACTGCATCCCCCTTGACTCAACTTGTTCGCCCTTTTTATTTTAATTCTGCAGGTGGAAACATAAAAATAGAGCAAAAGCACTGCGGTAGGTTTTTCCAAAAATTGGGAAACAATACATTATTCACTTTTTATGTCTTGCCTCTTTCGATGGGATCATAGGGGACGATACCCTGAAAGAACTTAAAGCAGTCATTGACCGCAAGGAAAATACGCTTAAACTAAAACCAACTATAACGATTCCACTGAAAGCCAAGGTGTCCAGGGAAGTAAACATAACGTTAAGCGAAGACTTGAATGAAAATATCAGAGTCAAGCTAGATTCCCTAATTAACAGATACGATTCCCTCTTTGGCCCTATTAACCTAGTCGAAGCTGTTAAAACGACGGTAAGAGCGGAAATCCGAACGAGTACGGATGAACCAATCTATAGCAAAAGTTACCCGTACCCGGCCTGTATGAGGGAAGAGGTAGAGAGAGAAATAAAAGGTCTCTTGGCCGGAGGTATTATACGACCTTCAAGGAGCCACTACAATTCACCGATATGGGTGGTTCCAAAGAAACCGAAACCGTCAGGGGAAAAACAGTATCGGATGGTGATCGACTACAAGAGGCTTAACGCGGTCACTATATCGGATACATAACATACCCGATCCCAGACATAAACACCACTCTTGCCAGTCTAGGCAAGGCAGCATACTTTACAACCCTTGATCTGACTTCGGGCTTTCATTAAATCGCGATGAAAACCTGCGACATACTTAAAACTGCCTTGTCGACGATGAACGGAAAATACGAATTCTTGAGGTTGCCCTTCGGATTGAAGAACGCCCCTGCGATTTTCAAGAGGATGATCGATGACGTACTCAAAGAATACATAGGGAAAATTTGCTATGTATACATCGATGATGTCATAGTTTTTGGGAAGAACGAGGACGACCACCTCAAGAATGTCGACACGATCTTCTCAAAGTTGCAGGAGGCCAACCTGAAGGTTAACCTTGAGAAAACCCATTTCATGAAGACAGAAGTGGAATTCCTCGGGTATGTGATTACCCGTGATGGCATAAAAGCCGATCCCAAAAAGGTAATAGCCATCGAAAAGATCCTTCCTCCAGAAAATCTTAAAGAGCTGAAAAGTTTCCTAGGCCTCACGTCATACTATAGAAAATTTATTCGCGACTATGCGAAGGTTGCCAAACCACTTACTAACCTCACTCGTGGGAGTAACGCCCAGATCAAGGCAAATGAGTCTAGGAGAGTCCCAATCACACTAAACGAGGAAGCGTTGCAGGCCTTCAACGACTTGAAGACGCTGCTGACGTCATCCGAAATTTTGTCGTTCCCTGACTTTGAAAAACCTTTCAATCTCTCTACCGATGCGTCGAATTATGCGATAGGAGCAGTCCTGTCGCAAGGTGAACCCAATGCCGACAGGCCAATAGTATATATCTCGCGGTCTCTCAATAAAACCGAAGAGAATTATGCGACAAATGAAAAGGAGATGTTGGCCATCGTATGGGCTCTTGACAATCTGAGGTCATACCTTTACGGAGCCAAAAAGGTCTAAATACACACCGACCACCAGCCCTTAACGTTTGCCTTAAGCAACAGAAATTTTAATGCGAAATTAAAACGCTGGAAATCTCGTATTGAGGAGTATAACTACGAGCTAGTGTACAAACCCGGCAAATACAATCTGGTAGCGGATGCTTTATCGCGTCTTAGAACTGAAGTCAACCACTTGTCTGATTCGGAACAGGCCGAACCAGCACGAAGTGTGAACGACGCCAATTACGACTCTCCTACAGACACGGCAAGCGAAAACCAAGATTCTCAAACAGAAACAGCTAGCGAGAACAGCTATTCTCGCGCAGAGCCGCCTGGTGCCTTCCCCGACAGTGGCGCAGAGAAAACGCAGTCCATTGAGACTGCAAGTGAGGAACAATCCTCGATTGGTACTGTCCACAGTGCGGATGAAGATAACTCCGACCTCATCCCTCACGTTGAAGCCCCAACTAATGTCTTTCACAACCAAATTTTCGTCAAAATAGGTAAGGGTGTCGAGATCCTGGAGGAACCCCATCCTGGCTTCACCCGACACTACTTCGCAATAAAAAATCAGGACAAACAGGGTCTGATTGACCTCCTGAAAGCGAAATTGAGACCCAATGTTATTAATGGCATCAAAATACCGGAGTCTCACCGGGGCTGTAGCTAGAGTCGAATTTGAGGTAGGGCAACATTGGTTACAGGTAGGGCGGAAGTAAAAAAATTATCATAATTGATCTGCCCTCGAAGCACGGACTCCTAAATCAATCACCATGTATATCATTGACCTCTAGGTCAGTGATGTGCATTCAATAGCTATTCGTAGACAAATAATTTCTGGGGCAGAGCATGAGCATGGATCTAAGAACTATTAAATCCTCAAGATGGTTGAACTTCCAGATTTGGATGTAGATGTCCACGTCTGAGTGAGAGTGATTTAATAATTAATTGTTAGGTGGGGTTATACGAGTAAACAGATACGACCAAAAATACAATTTAGATTATATTGTTTATGCAAACTTATTATAATAATTAACATACTAATAAAAAAATATTTAAAACAGCTGAATTCTACGATTCGCCATGTTATTAAAAATGCGAAGAACTTCGTTCAGATCAACTGATTTTGTTCTTTTTTTTTCAAAGGCCAGAAATACCATACCAGCCATTCTCTCGTGACCCATTGACAGCCTTTGAGGTCTATTGATTGCAGTTAAAGTCGAAAACGTAGATTCGCACACTGCAGTGCTACATCCTATGGTCGCAACAGATGCAAAAAGTTCATATGTGTCTTTGAACGCCTCTCGTTGCCTGTACAAAACTTGCAATGTGTTTTCCATTTTATCCTCGTTACGACTCAAGTAAGCTTTAACCACATTAGCCTCTTCTTTTGATGGAATTTTCAGACCTGAAAAATAAGTTAAAATTGTAAATTTAACATGACGACTTATTTTTAATTATTACATTTTTTCAAACTTACCCAAAATTTTCAGTGGAACCATTTTATCTACATCCAACTCATCTAGACTTGCAATCGAATTGATTAGATCATTGTTGTCGGAAAACCTTCTTTTTAATTCAGAAATAAGTATGTCCAATGTTTCGAAATACTCAGACTTAAATGGCTCGTCGTTCTCTTCTATATTTTGTCTGGCGGAGGAACAGGACGGGCCATACGTCAAATAGTCATCCATCCGGTTTGGTTTTTTTACTTGCCTCTTCGAGGCATGTGTCCTATTTTCAGATTTGTCGCTGTATTCGCTTGTTAAAGACTTAGCTTCTTCCAGAATTTGTTTATACGTTTGATTAGATCTTAATTTTATAATTTCATGTTCGACACACTTTATGATTCTTATCGCGTCTTTCAAACCTGCGCTTCGGGCTTGCAAAGCTGCGTCTGCTGGTTGTAGCGTGCATAAGATTTTTTTGGCCACAACCATGGCCATTCTGAATTCTAGATCAAGCATGACTTTTTTAATACCGATACTCTTGGCGACATCATCACCGTTGAATCTGCCATTTTTAAGTTCTTTCAAAGTCTGCAAAATCGATGAATAATTATCGTATATAACTTTTGTAACTGCCAAATGTCCAGACCAGCGTTGTTCGAGGAGTCGGCCAATCCTTTTTCCACCATATAAGGCAGCTATTTTGCCATGATGAAAGAATTCATGTAACATGATGCATTGGTCAAAAAATAAACGAATGAAAGTCATTTCTGAGATAGTCCTTATGACTATTAAGTGCAAGCGATGGTTATAACAGTGGACGTAAGGAATTTTTCGGCCCAATTTCTTTTCTATTCTAGTCGCAACTCCTGAAACTTTCCCGCTCATTACACTTGCGCCATCATAGCATTGGCTAAGCATACAAGAGGGGTCAATGTTATTTTCCGTAAGGCTATTTAACGTTAATTCCGTGAAAGTGGCTGCATCAAGGTTTTCAGTAGTCTTAACCATCAGCAACGACTCATTGACGACACCATCCTTGACGTAACGTATTGCTAATGCAATATTTTCACGGTTATTTTTATCTCTCGTCCCATCTTCCATTAGAGTAAACCATTTCACGTCAGATTCATTTATATCTTTGACAATGGAACATCGTACTGCTTGAACCATTGCTTGAACTATTTGATTTTGAATTTCAGGTGAACGATATGTTGCGTTTTGTGGTATATGAGTGAGAACCTCGTTCAAATTTGGATCTTTCATACATGTGAATTCAAATAAATTCTGAAATAATCCTTTTTCTTTTTCTTCTTCCAAAATATAATTTCCACGCAAAGCTAATTCGTTGACAATTAGAAATTGTATTACTTCAATGATAGACTTCACGTAATATCTATATTTTTCTAGTACTTTTTGATTTATTAACGTTTCAACATTGCTAGATGTAGATATTCTTTGTAATTTCTCCTGCCACATCGACATAGCTTGACTATGAGAAATTGATTTTTCATGTTTTGGAAAACCAGTTTTAGAATCAGTGGCATTTTTCCAGTTTCTAAATCCTGTGGAAGTGTACGAAGTCTGTTTGCTTCCATGAGGTAGAAATTGTTGGCATGGATAGCAAAAAGCTGCATTTTTCTCGACAGAATACTGCAACCATTTATAACGCTTGAACCAATCGGAAACAAAGGCCCTGTTATTTTGTTTTGGATATGTGTCTAAAACAACTTGTTTTATTGGTTCTCCAATTTGTGCAATATCAGAAGGAATACCAAAGCTAACATTACCAACATGTGTTGACCAACCTGTTGCCATGGAACTAGGAGTAGCGGTTGTAATTTGTGCTTCCACCTGTTTTGAGCAGTGAGGTTCTTCGTGGTCAATTTGCTCTTCAACTTTTCGTTTTTTTCCAAAAAAAGCCCGTATATCCATCGCGAAATCAATGAAACTTCAATTTAAAGCAATAAAAAAAACAATTGTATTGATTTTCTTAAACACTCTTTACCGTACACTTCACTTAACCAAACTACAAACAATCAAAATCAATCTCTAGCTAATGTTTATTTTAGTTTAAAAGGGGATTCCTTCCCCGTATACCGTCAAACAGGCTAACTTTGCCCAGGGGGGGTAACATTGACCAAAAGTAAACCAACTCTTTATATTCACCATTCACGAAACCGGCATTTGGTATAAGTTATAAATATAATTAAGTGTTTATAAGGAGTGCTATTTGTTCATAGATGGCGGAAAAAAAGATAAAGAGAATCGTACCTGGCAGCGAATGCAGTGAATGTCCGTTTTGTTGAACTTCGCTACATGTGATGGCGCTTCAACTGCCATCTATACACAGAATAAAGAATTATTATAATATGAAATGAATGTCACAAACAGTGGTATGTTCGGAAAAGTTTAGATATGTACTTATCGCTACAATTTTTTGTTATCTCAAACTATGAACAAACAATTTAATTATAATTTATCTTAGTTTTTGGTATTTTTAAGGTAGGGCATTGTTGATTGCAAGGTAGGGCATTGCCCCACAATGCCCCCCCCCCCCCCTAGCTACGGCCATGAGTCTCACTCAGCCTTACTCCAGCAGCTGTTTCTTGAAAACTTTAGCAATTACAAGTTGCGTGTCACGCAGAGATTTGTTGAAGACATGAGAGACGAGGATAGGAAGTGCCACCTCATTATGGAAGAACATAAGAGAGCACATAGGAACCCCAGGAAAAATAGAGAACAACTTCTCGAAAAATACTATTTCCCTAGCATGATGAGTTTAGTTAAGAAATACACGGAATCCTGTGAAATCTGTAAGCTAAATAAATATGACAGGCACCCAAACAAACCCGAATTCCAAACTACTCCAGTACCAACATATGCATGTGAAATCCTTCACATGGATATAATGGAGATACAGGGTGAGAAATTTATAACCTGCATCGACAAATTCTCTAAGTTTGGAAAAATATTCCACGTCAAAAATAGATCATCCCTTTACCTCAGAAACAA
This sequence comes from Portevinia maculata, assembly GCA_949715645.1. Classification (NCBI taxonomy): domain Eukaryota; kingdom Metazoa; phylum Arthropoda; class Insecta; order Diptera; family Syrphidae; genus Portevinia; species Portevinia maculata. The sequence continues at coordinate 20,266,012 of OX454525.1, forward strand.
GATCACCAGGATACTCCATTATTTCACAGTCCCAAAAATGTTGGTGACTGATAATGAGCGCAGTTTCCTGAGTCCAATAATTCAGAATTTTATCAAAATTTTAGGAATCAAACATTATCTGACGCCAGTCTACCGTAGCGAGGTAAACGGTCAGGTCGAGAGGTTTCATTCGACCATAATAGAAATCTACCGATGCTTGAAAGCGGAACTTACGGCCTGCGTCTTAAAGAACTATTAAACATCGCAGTGGATAGATATAATACACCATTCATTCTGTGACCAAGAGAAAACCCTCTGACATATTTTTCAATAGAACCCAGCGGGTAAATTACCAGAAATTGCTAGAATTTCGGACAAGGGTGAACAAGGAATTGAGGGGTGAGATACAAAGAAAACAAAATATGACTAACGTTAGGTTAAATAAAAAAAAGGTAAAACCGGTAATTTATAAAAGAGGTGACATAGTATACACGGCCTATAAGGGGGTTCGAGCAAAGAATAAACCCTTATTCCGAAAGGAAACAGTGGCCAAGAATAATGAAGTCACAATAGTCACAAGCACTGGACGTAGAGTCCACAAAAGGCATGTTAAGCACACACCAAGGACGTAACATTACTTTGCTAAGATTGTCATTAACTAGTTAAAAAAAACTATTAATTCAAAAAAAAGGGCAATGGTGGAACACTACCCTAATATTTTAACAATCTACATAAATATGCAAAATTAAGTTATGTGCCAAAGGGAGCACAATATTGTACCCACAAATATAACACGCACATAATGTATTTTAAATCCACACACGTTATATTAAATACCAAAGCACAAATTCTAAGCACAAACGATATCACACACATAAAGCACGCTCTAAAGATGCACATACGTACAGCTTGCATATGGTTGTCGAAACCATATTAAGCTAAAGAAGCGTTGAATTAATCACGCATTCTACGCAAGAATAAAAGGTTATATACATAAAGTAAACTAAAGCAAGCGCCAAGCACACTAGTGCTCCCTAAAACCGTACTTAATCGGTTGAAACGTTAATTAAAATATAAATTTGACACAAACCACACTAGAAAGCGCACACATGCTAAGCGCTTATGCGTTACCTAAAATTGTGCTATTCTAAACTTAGAATTAGATTACTATCAAATTGATAGCGTTGTTTTAAATTGTAAAATCAGTAAAATTAAAATTTAAAATTAGTTTTAAGAAGTTTTATTACTTGACTTAATTCTAGAAATTTAAAATAGATTATATGTAAAATAAAATCTTTAAGATTCAAGTTCCCACCAACACATCACAGCACTTTTAGTTTTCGAATTTTTCAGACTTATTTTCCTAGCTACTTCCTATGGTTATCAGATTTTTAACTACCAATCGCCAATGGTCACGATCAAAGAAGGCAAAGGCTGGATCATCGACGGGCACTTCAAACTGATTCACGTGATCGACCTGACACAATTCGATAGCCTGATGGAGACAGTCAACGTGTCAATAAATCTGGAGGGTTTTAGAAGCCCGGAGAAGAAAACAACTATCGCGTTTTACATTAAGGAAATCAGCCAAAAGCTAATCCGGCTCAAGGGCAAAAACGATCGAAGCCTTAGGTCAATCGATTGGATAGGATCGGCCTGGAAATGGATTGCCGGAAACCCTGACGCAGCGGATTGGAATAAAGTCCTCTCAAGTGAACAGGACATTATCAGCAACAACAACCAACAATACAAAATCAACAGTGAACTTTTCGGTACCATGAACGAAACTACAAAGAAGGTCAACTGGATGATAGACCAATTTAAAAACGAAGTCCAGGCATCCACAGTTGGAAGATACGAACAAGACATTTTGAATGAGATCATGATTATAAAGGACAAGGTCGATGAAATGGTGCGAGCCTGTCAAATGGCAAAAAGCGACCTGATAAACACAAACCTTTTAGATCGGGAGGAGGTCGGCAGGATCATCACTACCATACGTTAATGAAATCGAAGCCATAGAGTACGGGTCTCCGTCTATCTACACGAACGTCAAGGAAGATATGGTATTCGTGACAAACTATAAGGGCCAACTGAATGCTACAAATGGCTCGCGAACCCTCGACGGAACTTACGTTATTCAACTGGATAATGAAGCGATCCTATTGGGAAACAAAAAATTTTCGAGTTTCACTTACTCCCATGTCCAGGTACTCCCGCCCGTCCTTGCAAACATAACAAATCGAGTTCAAAAGATTGACCTCGAACATGTACACGGCCTAAGTATTAAGAACATAGAGCGACTGAAGAATCTTACCAGTCATGTCATGGTAACTTCCATCATGGACGTATCAATTGTCCTATTGGTTATGATTGTGGCATGGACCATATGGCGAAAGATCAACCTGGACCTGAAGCTCCCATCCATACACACTTTCGGTAGGGGAACCGATCCTGTACCCGACGGAAGGATTCAAAGGCCCCAAGAGCCCCCGACGGGACAAACTTGGCCATCGACCTCTGACGTCACATATGATCTACGGGACGTAGATCTTTAAAGGGGGAGGAGTTAATACGATGCATGAGTCAGGTGCATGCCAGCGAATCATACGGTATTCGCTGAGTTGACACTTTCATGCACAGACTTGTTCTCACGATCACAGTGCATGGAGTCGGATTACCTGCATGCGCGACTCAACGGATGCGCGTGCGATTACCGGAATAGAAGAGTCAGCAGTTCTGATGTTGGGAACAGAGGTATCCAGAGGAAGATATTGTAGTTATTAAGTTTGTCTTAATTCTGAGATTGTATAGTTCGGAGCTCGCTGAATAAATCGAATATTTAGATATAACTTGTCGTGTTTTAAATTAGCGAACGGTTGGTCTTCGCGCGGGCTTCGGCCCGCGTTTATTCTTTAGTATACGCGTTTTGCGATAATTTAACTTCCATAATGTACTCTATTTCTGTATTTGTAATTTAACTGAAACTACTTTCTGCTTAACATTCTCTATTAATTGCTGCTTGCTGTGCATTAACATACTCGTATTGTACAGTAACTTTTCTTTTCTTAAGCTCTCGTATAAGAGAAACAATTATTTTATTTTTCTTTGGCTTAACATTCTTCCTTTTCTTAATACGTCTTACTAAAATTCTCTATACCATGTTCGCGCTCTTGTAATTCGACCGTCAAGCAGTAAGCATTCGTCATCCAATTGTTATAAAATTAAAATCAAATGAATCTTGATTTCATATCTTTTTTTATCGTTGATAAATCGACATTAGATCGGTTTTTCATAATCATCTGGTTTGCCATCTTATTTTTGTTAAAATAATCCAAAACAAATGCACATTATCTGGCGCATTGGATGGTAGCTGTGGTACACCTATCCCGATGAAGACAGGCCGAAACCTGCCAATCCCCGGTCGATAAGTTTACTTCCGAATACTAGCAAGGTCTTTGAAAAAGTTATCAATAGAGTCCTGTTGAAGTCGGACCAGGACAGTAAAATAATTCCGGACAACCAATTTTCAGGGCGGCGCATGACACTAATCATGCCAACCTTTGCTATATGTTATTTTATAATATGCTTATGGGAAAGAAATTCGTTGTCAAATGTGTCACCGTGACTTCGAGCAGAGTCTTTGAAACTAAAAACGGTTGACAGCAGGGGGCGATAAATTCTCCGATCCTGTTTAACGTTTATACGATTGATTTGGTGGGTTCACACAGATATGCTACACCGTATGCCAACGATTTGGTGGCAAACAGATCAGGTTCTAAAATCGAGGTCATTCACAATCTTTTGCAGCGCGACTTTGATCAAATTAATATTGCGATGAATGGAAGTTGAAAATCAACTTTCAGAAGACGGAAATAATCTCGGTCAGACCAACATTGGCTAAGGCCTTTAGGGATACCAGAAAAACTGGAAGAAATTGGCCATTATTGGTCAAAATGGGTAGCCTCTGGTGGTGAGAAGCGTAGTTAGATATCTGGTTATCTGGCTTGACCAGTATCAATATTTAGATAGACTGTTACGAATTGGCGTCTCAGGTGAAGTTTTCACATTCTTCGTGCAAAAACGAACTTCCGAATTTGCCAACAGTGGTCTGGGACCAACTGAATGGCGTCGAGAATGGGACGGTGGTAAACGAGTCGGTGACGAGCGGTTGTGTGTACGGGAAAGAAACTATTTATTGGTTTCAACGTCGGAAATTTTAATTTTTCTTTCGCCAAAACCATTTGTAAATATAAATGAATATAAAGGGTGGATTATAGTATATCGCCGAACGACATTAGTGGGAGTGAAAAGTGCAGTGCCCCTCATATCTAGAATAGAATTTGGTCCCAGTACATAGATACCGGTGAAAGTGTCGTTAGAAAATAAAGTACATAGACTAGCTCGTGAAGTGAAACTGAAGACACCGTATACGATAGTCCCGATACGTACCAAATATATCCACCGGATATACATACGTGGTTGTTATTGCTGATACTAAAGGTAATTGTATCCTATTAAGATCCATCGATAGGAATCCATAGTGACAGTGTCAACGTCGTCTTTCACCCATAGGGCCAGCTATCCCAAGGTCTGAGGTTTTCCTTATCCCCGTTTTGGTGCGGGAACTACTATTGTCAGCCGGAGTTATACGAGTTTGGAGAACCGGCCTTAACGACGGTCCGCGGCCCGATCGTTTGGAGGACCGCGCAGCTGAGTGCAGACGAGTCGTGTACGGGTTCGAGTCCCAGGCTGAGTCAACGTAGTTTTTTTTATTTTTCTTATCTCCTGTCTTCCTCGGGGATACCTAAAGCTTGGATCTTTTACATTTATTTTTTAATCTTCCTTTTTTTTATTAGTACTCAATTTCTTACTCTTTTTATATAGATTTTTTTTTTTTTTATTATTCCTTAATCTTTTATCTACATTTATTTCCTTTTACTATTTTTTTTTATTCATGGCTAATATTGTTAATGTCATCCATTCTTCTCTTTATTTTTCTCAATTATACCTAATCATTAAGAAAGGGGAACCGTAGCCGTGTTGGCTAAAGCGTGTGAACAGGGGGGTTATAACCGGTTGTAGCGCTCTTGGGTGGGCTTAGGTTCAACCCGCGTAACTCTATATTTTTTTTCTTTTTTTTGGTTGTTGAATTTTTCTTGGTGACGGTAATCCGAGGTGATTAATGATTAAATTGTGAATTATTTGGTATAAATCTTGGTTTTGTTTTGTTTTGGTTCAGTTGAGTCAGGTTGGGAGGCAGACGTGTCCTTACCGCAGACCCTTCGGTTGTCACGGTTCAAACGGAGGAGTTCCCTTGAGCGCTGGGATAATCGCGTGGCGCCCAGTATTAAAATTTACCCACGACCCTACTCCACCGGGATTGGTCGGCTCCTGGTGCTCAAGGACGCGGAATTGGAGACGTAACAAGACATATAGTAGCTTGTCTTGCTGTGGCCAAGGCTTATTCTCTGACAAGGAGACTGTTTCATAGCAGTCAACTTGACTCCAGAGTGAAGGTCATATGCTACGTGGCGCTTATAAGGCCGATCATTGCTTATGGTTATCCTTTGTGGTAGCACCTAGTTATGCAGAAAAGATTCGGGTTTTTGGAGAGACAATGTCTTGGTGCATGTATCCGGTTATTCCGAACGCCTGAATCCAACTATATAAAATACTATCCAACAAGGTCCTATACGACGGGGCTCAGTTCAATAGGATTAACAATTTCCTCATTAAGGTGACTCGAAAGCACTTTGCAAGTGCAATGGCCAGCGAAAATAGTCTGATCTTACTACCCCAACGAAATGTACATAGAGAGTAAGCTCCGCTGGTCCAGACGAGGGATGGCATCCCGGTATTATACCACCGCTAATGCAGCACGAGAGATAAGCGGCTTATCTATGGCGATGACATTAAACATCGCGTAAGCGTAGCGTTCAAAATGCATGAGGGCAAATTAACGGCAGCTGTGATGAAGATGCTTCGCCTGACAGCAGGTGTAACAAAGATTGATCGAATAAGAAGTTCCAAGATCCGAGGAAGCCTTCACGTCCAAGAACATATCTCGAAAATATGAAGCGCTCAGTTGGTACTGTCATGTTTAAAGGAGAGATCCTACGAACCCTGTCAAAAATGCAATATCAATAAACGTCCCCATATAAACGTGAAAGAGAGGAAGGGACTCCTGGATCAGACAAATGCAGCAACACCAGCATTTGATTGGCCTCAGCGACAAAGTGATTCAAAATCGACCTGCCACTATTTTCTGACGTCGGATCGACGAATCCAACAGGTAGACCTGTTGGATGGAGTTAAGTGGGAGGGCTATGATCCATTTAATGCTGATCATAGCCTCACCGCCATTAAAGAAAGAAGAAGAAGAAGAAGATTTTTTTTCATTTCAAGTAAATTTTTAAAAAAATATCCATCCCGCTTAATCAGGGAGAAATAGACCCTGCGCATATATTGACAAATTCTTATTTTGCATCCCTCTTTAAGAATTTGTTATGATATTCCGGCGCCAAAGTTATTGTACTATCACCCAAAATTCTGATGTTTCTTCTATCATACGCGAATAAATATTATAAGCATTCGTTTTTGTCAAGTGGGTTGAAAACACCCTCCCATTCTAACCATGTGTTGACCTAATACTCAAAATCAAAAGCGAACGGAAAAGAAAGTCGTAAACGTTTTACAAGTACAAAATCGATAGCAAAAGCAAACCACTCCATCGCTTGCAGTAGTTTACTATAAAACTGTACTCATCCTTCAAGCAGCCCCCACTCGTTCGCCGATATTATGTTCTCTTTAGTTCATCTTTATTGTAACCAACAGCGTCCATTGTCATCGCAGAGCAAACAAACGAGTCGACAATCACCCCTAAAGCTATGGCTACACAGCGCGGTAAGGAAAAGAAAACATTTTTTTGAAGCGTAAGGGTCATCCCCAGTTAAAGTCGGTATCTGGCCTACTGCACAACCACAGTACAAAAGCCATTTCCGAGTTCGTGACATAAAGTAGCTGGAGGACCAGTGAAAGTAGAAGTAAAAGGAGTCCTGCAAAATTGTTCACATTATAATGAATCAGCAGGAAAAAAGTGTATGTGGAACGATTCAGTTACTATGCCCCATTGCCAGCGGAGGGGATGATACCATATACCAGCCACTCAAACTGGTGGGAGCTGGTAGGCTTTGTGAATTCTGTGTGAGCCAAGCTATGGGAACGACGCTTAAATAAATTTCTGTCATCTGCTCCAAGATCTGGGGTAATTGCCAGTATCCACCCATTTGCCTGCTCAACCACCACCATCTCAAGTTGAACTTCGTCCTCATGTCGCTGATTCTTTTGTGTCAGTTGGAAAAATACAATTTTACATATCAAGCGCATATGGCATGGCATCATGCCTTTCAATCAACTCTGCCAGTACTTGGTTTGTGGTCTGCCACCAGAAGTAGATAATGGTCCTGTATAGTGGCGTGGTGTGGTGTGTTCTGTTGTGGCGAAAACGGTTTTTCCGGGTATTATCGCTAATCTGTAGAACATATGCCAAAGATGTTTTTCCAGTCATTTATCTCATCTTTCTGCGTGCACGGGTTCGTAAGCTTAGTCCTTAATTCGGGGTGTGACTGGTACACAATACACATTCATGCGTGCTGGCTCTAGTATTTGTTTGTCATAAACTTCATAGAGAGAGAAAAAACGTGGCGTATTCTGATGACAGAGGACACCGAAAAAACTACATATATAACAGTTGGTGGTCTTTAAATACGAGTGGGACCTTTGACAGTCTTGGAAAAAATAAGAATGTAGGAACACATTGGCAACACCATTAAAAATACTAACCTATGTGACGCTTAGAATCAAATGGGTACTAAAAAGTCTCAACATAAAACCGAAAAAAGGGCGAAAACCTACAACTTCTAAACTACTGGAGATAATTATACGAAGTAAATTTTTTTTGATTCTGTAATTAATTTTTTATAAGATCAAACAATAAATGAAACTTAGGGACCTCTTTCGGACGTCCTAAAAAAAAAGGATTTTTTTTTAGGCCTCTTTGCTTCTGAAAAATAGAATTAGGCTCTTTTGAACCTAAATACAAGAATATGGTACCGTTTTGATTCTAAAACTTAAAGACGATGGTTTTTATTGTCGAATTCATTAAATTCTTATTAAATAATGTATACTTATTATATAGGTACTATATTATTTTAAAAGCAAAACTAAGTCTAAGAAACACAGTTTATAAGGAACAAAGGAAGTTATAATGAACACATTTTAAGTTCTAATTTTTAATTTAAAGTTTTTAAACGCAAGATTGTTGTTGTTCAAGGAAATCACAACATTCTTCTTCTTCAGTCTCTTGACCGGCTTCTTGTTCCAAAATATTTTTGTAAAATCGAAAATCTTCATTTTCGCGCCAGTTTTCACCACAGTGATGCTTCATAAGCTTGTCTACGTCCTTTTTCTTTGCATCACTAATTCGGACTCCCAATTGCACTGGATTGAGTTCCATTTGCCTTACTTGTTTTCCAGGACGTATGACCGACCTTGATACACCTATATCCGATTTGTAGCTGATTTCTCCTCTAATTTTTACAAAGCCCAACTTTTGAGTCAGCACAAAACGTTTCGTTGGCTTGAACTGGAAGTGCCATTTATTTGACGGCTTTAAGGTTTCCTGTGCAGCACGCTTCCAGTCCAACACTGGACAGTTTTCAGCTCCAAGTCTTATAACATTACCGTGTTCGGAAAAGATCTCGTAGTATTTTTCCGGGAACAAAATCGCCTCTTCCTGCTGAACTTTCTTTTCGATTCCGGCAAATACTCTATCTGGAGGTATATATGAATGTCCGACTATGGGAAATATAATTTCAACCTGATTTACAGTTCGGTTTTTCGAAAGCCATTGGCCATTGCTATCATGGTTGTGTTCTTATTTTGCCCGGCACATCCATCAGCGCAGAGTCGAACTACTTTTATGTCACTTGTATCTAATTGACACAAACTGTTGTAAACAGCAGAAGCAATTTCGTTGGATCCTTTCTTGAGCTCAGTTTCCAACCACACGTACAAGTAAACATTGTCTTTTTTAAGTTTCGCTTTTGAGCTTCCTTGCACGACACCAAAGTTAAAGAGATTCAGTTGGCGACTGTAGTATGCTGCTTGATCCTGAACCTTCGGAAGTACCATGTTCTTTTGGCAATCAAAAGAAATTGTCAGCAGATCTTGTCGGCTCTCCTGAAGCAACTCAAAAAATGTTTTGGCTCGTCTTTTGTGAAGTGTGTACTCCAACATCAAGTTTGTTTTCTGGGTGGAGTCTCTTTCTATTTGAATTTGGTGTTTTTTTCTTATGCATTCCGAACATTGGTCCTGTGATGGAGATTTGAATCCCAGGTTAAAATAATTGGAAAAAACTGACCGGAGGTATGACTGCTTTACTCTCAAATAGGATGCGCTAGTTTGGTTCTGATATATTTTGTGCATCTTTGCAATGTTCAAATTGCTGGGCAGATACTGACGAACTTTATTCTTTGCACGACAGTAATGCACTTCAAGAACTTTAAAGCTGCTAATAAAGTTTATGACAGCTTCTTTTTTGTTTTCAAATCCTGATGACCTTCTATCACCGCCTCTTTTATCTAAGGGTAACGTTCCTGTCTCAAGATGGTGTTTACAAACTCGTTCAATTCTCTTGCGTCCAACTCTTAAAATACCACAGAACGTTGTTTGGCAGATCCTGCGCAATTGCTTAAGAGATGTTCTGATATAGTATCGAATGACAACGTTTCGAAATCTTCTAGTGGTATCATTGCCCTTGCTTTTAGGCTGAGTGCACTTCGTGTACGAAAAAAGAAAGGCATCCTGCTCAAGTTTTGTCTTGCAATTGTAAAATAGCTCTGCAAATTTTACGGCTTCTTGTCTGGTAATCTTTCTGCATCTGAAAACACTGCCTCTTTTATGATTACATGACAGATTTTTTGGCATTTTAAACTGAAATTTTAAAAATGAAATATAAGTAAGAAAATAATACAACAAAAATGGATAAAAAAACATACTTGGAAGCTCTGCGTTTCTTTGTTTTACGTATATTTTTCTTTCTGGCAAGAGAATTTTCCACTACCTCAGCTTTCTTATCACTTTCCATGTTTATATCAGCTCACTGCAACCTATGAATCTTAATTTAACATATTAATTATCTCACCTTTATGCATACAATTTACTTTACCTCACAAAAAGAACTTGCTTACAGGACGTCTGGCAGTGAACTAAGATAATATTGGCAGAAATTCTATCTACTGTCAGATTTCGGCGCGTAAAATTAAATAGCCTCCTTTTGAAAACAAATTATATTTATTTGCGGTCAGTTATAAAATATATAGGTCTCTTTTGAAAATAAAACTTGTTGATTATTAAAAAAATAATAAATAGTGTCGTTTTGATTCTAAGGTCGAAATTAAAGTAGCTTTAACTCTTTAAATAGGTCTATTTGAAACAAAACAAAAATGTCATGTTCTGTTTGAAGCGAAAATGTTGGTATACCACACTCCATATTTTCAAAAAAGTGAGTTTAGGGTCGTTTTGATTCTAAGCGTCACCTATGTAAAGTAAAATATAAGTCATTCCATACTAACCACATCTTTTGTACAGTTTGACAAGATAATAAATACGTATGCAATGGCATTCTGGAAAGCGAGCTAGCAAGAACAACACATTGTGGCAGCAGCGTTCTTTTTTTACTTACATACATACACATACAGAAACTGTTTCTAATTAAATTTTTTTTTTTGTTCGACAAGAAGTTTGCTTTATCTTTCTAGAATAAAAAAATCAACAATTGAACTTGGTTGATGGTGTTCTCGATGGCCAGCAGCAAGCAAGACCTGCACCAACGGTTGTACAATTCCAGGAACAGTGGCCCGAATCTTTTCAATTTTCAATGCCTTCGGAGTTTCCAAAGTGGAGAAAGCGGTTCGAACGCTTTATGCTGGCATCAGGATTGAGCGCTAAAACTGAGGAGGATTAAGTTAACACTCTCATCTACATCATGGGATGCCGAGGGGAGGACATTATCCTCTCCATTGGGCTGAACGACGACGATTCGAGCAAATTCTAAATAGTGAAGGGAAGTTTGACAACTACTTCCTCATATGGCGCAATTTTATCTACGAGCGCGCAGTGTTCAATCCAAGGGTACAGGAGGAAAGAGAACCAGTGCACACGTTCATCACATCACTTTGACCGCATTGACCGAGCACTCTAACTTCGGTCAGTTGCCCGATGAACTAATCCGCGATCGAAAGGCCATGCAGCAAGCGAGATAAAGCGAAGCTTTTAAGGGTCAGTTGCGAGATCTTGCCAATGATACAGAAGACAAATCAGTGGGTTCCGTTGCTTAGAAATTCAAAAGAAATAAAAATCGAAAGTTAATATCCAGCAGCGGTGACAGCAAACGGTCAATGAGGACATGGTTGGCGATGCAGGTGGTGCGGCGGTAAGACTAAGCTGAAGAAGGATCATGATTTTTCGCGGAAGGTTGACCAAGTCTACGCTGTAAAGGTGTTGGCATAGCCTTTGTTAGGATTACCAGCCTGTGAGGACCTTGGACTGGTGAGACGCGTGACACGAATTTGGCTTAGGTTCAAAAGCTTTGATCAGGTGGTTAATCATGGTGGTCTATAACGGTTAAAATAATAATAAATGAATCCGTCACGTTATGTGAGAACTGCAGAGAATGTTGATAGGGAAAGGGAGGCAATGTTGCGGAGTATCGTCAGCTCTGCTCGCAATCATGAAGCAGTAGTTTCATCAAACGAATTCTTTTTTAAGGACTCCTGAAAAGATATTTGTATCAGAATAAGCCACGTTCGTTAGGCAGTGTGAAGTAGACAATCCCTCATCAAATCAACGGCATCAACCGTGAGCACAACAGCACTGTCGAGTTTGTACAGCAATATTTCCTTCAACAGCTCACATGTCAGATGGAATTTTTCACACAAGATTTTTTAAATACTATGTTAGGTTAGGTTAGGTTAAAGTGGCTGTCAGCGTAAGTCCGACTCACTTAGTCCAAAGTTAGGTCCATTTAGATGCCACACGGATCGAGGGTTTTCTCCAACTACTAGTTAAACCATTTAGAGCTTCTTATGAAGCGCGATAGACTTCTAACGTCAGCGTTAGCCAAGTCATTAAGATCATTAAGCAAGAAATCTTCCAAAGATGGGAGAGAGCAGGACATGTGCAGAGAAGGTGTAGTATATTCTCTTCCTCCTCCTCGCCCAAGCAACTTCTACAGAAATCGTTTGAATAAACGCCAAGCCTCGATGCGTGCTTGCCTATCAGACAGTGCCCTGTAATGGCACCTATAGTGGAGCTAATACGCAGTCGGTTTAGTGAGATCAGACTCTCAGAGCGTCGCAGGTCCAGTTTTGGCCAGATGTGCTTAGTCGCTAGACGTGTATTACTACTTGTCCACCTAAGGTTTGTTCTCTCGATTGCAGATAGCTTGAATAAAAGTTTGCAGGTAGCGATTGGGATACCCAGAGAACCCTTTTCAGGTAAAAGGGGTAGTTTGGTTCCATTTTTGGCGAGTTCATCAGCCCTGCAGTTTACTGGAATATCTCTATGCCCCGGCACCCAACAGAGGTGAATGTTAAACTACTCCGCCATCTCCTTTAGAGATGAACGGCAGTCGAGGGCTGCAATGGAATTTAAAGATACTGAATCTGAAGATGGGAAGAGAGACTCAGATTTAGCCTTTCGGAGAAAACGCCGCCACCAACCCCGTCACTAGTTTTTGATCCATCGGTGTAGAAGTGGATCGTTTTATCTTCCTCAAATTCAGCGTCCTCCCAAAATGATCTGGAAGGAATAGTGACTTAAAAGTTCTTTCCGAACTGTAATTGGGGTATGGTGTAGTCTATGTTTCCTGGTAGAGACTCAAATGCGGCCAGAAAGATGGTGTGGCCAATATTATTGTTAACCCACTGCGAGGTAGCCTTAAGGAGGTCAGCAGAACAGGCTGCTGTTTGCTGCTAAATATGTCCAGGGGTATCATATATAGCAGAATATCTAGTGCTACTGAGTGAGTGGTTCGGAGTGCTATGCTTATGCACAAACCTGCTGTGCGTTCGACTTTGCCCAGCTTAACACAGTTTATAGCTTTACCTATGGCAGTCTACCAGACAGCAACCCCGTATGTAAGAATCGGTATAACGACCGATACATATAGCCAATAAGTGATGCGGGGTTGTAGACCCCACTTGTTCCCAATGGCTTTTTTGCAAGAGAAAAGTGCTACTGTGGCTTTTTTTACTCTTTCTTGTATGTTGGGTTTCCAGCTTAACTTCCTATCGAAGATAAGACCCAAGTACTTAGCTTCGTCAGAAAATACTATATAATACTAAAATCAATATGGGGGATTTTGTATTTCCTGGAGAAGAGGACAAGTTCGGTTTTGAGGGGGTTGATACCCAAGCCACAGCGATTAGCCCATCTCTTTAGCTTGTTGAGAGCGTTTTGCATGAGTTCCTTTATAGTATTGAGGTATTTTCCGGAGACGGCTATAGCAATGTCATCCGCATATGCAATCACCCTGCTACTCACCCCTTCCAGGTATATCAGTAGTTCATTCACCACCAAGTTCCCGAGAAGGGGGAAAGGATACCGCTTTGCGGCGTGCCTCTACTGACAGACCTCCTGGCGGATGTAACGCCCAGTTTTGAGTTGATAATCCTGATTGAGAGCAAAAGATTGATCAATTCACCAAGCGAAATATCCACATTCAGTTGTGTTAGTGCATTTGCGATTGCAGATGTGCTCACATTGTTAAAGGCGCCTTCTATATCAAGGAAAGTAACCATAGTGTACTCCTTATGATGAAGGGAGTATTCGATAGTGCGTACAAGAGAGTGAGGGGCGGTTTCAACTGACTTACCTTTACAGTACGCATGTTGAGACGCATAACTTGCGTATTTATATTGGTACGGAGATGGATATCAATCAGTTGCTCCAGCGTTTTAAGGAGGAATGATGATAAACTAATAGGTCTGAGGTCTTTTGGGCTGACATGGGAGTATTTTCCGGCTTTTGGTATAAAGACCACTTTCACTTCTAATGCTATGTTCGAACAAATAAAATTCCAGCAATCAAATTTTGTTTACAACAAAGTATTCGAATTGAATGATTATTTCAAAAACACTTAGTTTATCTGCCGCATTCTGCATTATGAAGCAAAAATGTAGACAATATTTTTCGAACAGAATGCCTCCCGTCCAACTCGAAAGGCTGAATTTTCAGATGATTTATTAGACGTTTATTTTAAAAGTTCGTGGCCTGGATTAGAGGGATTATAACCCTCCTACTTTACTGCATTCATACTGGTCGCCCTATGGGGTTCGCCGGTATTAAACTTGAATCGACAGCCGGATCGGATCATTTCTTCTCTGACTCCATCCAATGTTCACCTGCCACAAAAACAATGAAAAATCTACCTTTTCGCTTTCAAAATCGTTTTGCAGTGCTATACCCGCACATGTCCCGCTTTTATAACTATATAAAGTTGCGCTCATTGAAAATGAACAAAGTTAATTAATTTAATGGATTCTGTTGCTAATGTCTTTCATCTTTTCTATTTTTTGGCAATTCACTTACACACAATTATCCTTTAAGAAGCACAAGGATTCGGCAGTGACAAAATAATTTTAATAGGCGCCCCTTCCATTAATGTCAAGAGTTTGAAAGAGATACTCCATTGCTTCACCGCCGACCGAAGCCGCGCCGCGCCGCTCCGTTTGGCAGAACGACAGAGTAAAAAATTAAATCAATCTTCCGAAATGATAAAGCCAAAAAGGATTTCCATCGAAGAATTTGTTTTCATTTTTTTTTTTTTGACTTCGCTTTTTACTTTTTGCCTAATGTTGGTTTGGTACTGAAAGCCAAATTTTTTTGTTGAAACATTCAAGGGCATTTTATTAATGCCAACTCATTTCAGCGTTATATTGAAAAAATGGGTCCAACGAAAAAAGGAAAGCATCACAGTTTGGGGCGGCGCTACTCAATGAAACACTTTAATGGATGTGTTCTATTATTATAACCAGTATACAGAATGACAGATGTGTGAGCCCATAGTAACGCTCTTGATAGTACGTAATGACGTAATTCTGTTATGTTGTGGGAAAATAAGTCAACGGGAATCTACAAAACATGGAAATTAATTCAACATTTAACGAAAAGAAATACATTGTTTTAAGTGCGAGCGAACGTTTATGAGCTAAGACATTTTTGGTGTTTTTTATATCCTATTCTAAGGGTATATTAGTTTTGACGCATAGTTTGTAACATACCTTAATATTGCCCGTAGACCCCTAAAAGTTACTATATTTATGATCAGCATCCATAGTAATGTCGAACTAGAAATGTCCGTCCGTCGGCAAAAATTAGGTCTTTAAACTGGGCCTAGAGAACTGATATTTTAGGTGCAGGGAGTCCACTGAGGGACTTAGTTCCCATTAAGTGGGAAATAAAACCACTTTCGCGAAGTGGACTTAGTTCCCATGTAAGGTGGGAAATAAATTCCCAAAACTCTGAGTGGTTTTAGTTCCCTTTTAATGTGAAGTCAATTCTCACTGTCGACTAAGAACAAAATAAAATTAAAGAGTCAAGTAGGTACTTTGCAATTTTTATTAACAAAATAGAAATTAACTTCTAACTGAGACAGAGTAATATAGGTACCGTGACCTCGCACCTACTCCAAATCAAACAGTGACCCCAAGCAGGGGGGTTGCAGGGGGGCAGCATACCCCCCATATGCATTGCACTGTTTATGAGATTAGTTACGAAATCGCAAGTAGATTCCATAAATAGTGTAATGCATATCGGGGGGCATGCTGCCCCCCTGCAACCCCCCTGCTTGGGGTCACTGTTTGATTTGGAGTAGGTGCGAGGTACGGTTTTGAAACTTTGGCTTTATGTCACCATGATAAGCTTAAGACTTTGCTTAAAGAGTATGATAACTAACTGCACTTTACAGTTTTTTGTTTAATTCTAAATGTTGGATGTTAGTTCCCTCTTCTTATATTTGAATGTGGACTAAGTTCCCATAAAAAAATGGACTTAGTTCCCACTTAACATGGGAACTAAGTCCACTTCGCGAAAGTGGTTTTATTTCCCACTAAGTGGGAACTAAGTCCCTCAGTGGACTTAGTTCCCGTGGACTTATTTCCCTGCACCGACATTTTAACCATATACTCTCTAGGGCCCCGAAATACATAATCAAGATTACGAATTTTTGAAATCCGCCCACAGACACGCCCACAAACTCAAAAAAAACAAAATTTTGGAAAAAATCGAATTTTGCGCTAGAAGGCTTAATTTTTTTATATATGATCTATGACTCCTAAAACTGCTCGGGATATAAAATTTTCAAAATCCGCCCACTGATACGCCCACAATTAAATAAAACAATTTTATTGAAAAACCAAAATTTGAGCTAGGGAGCTGAAATATATTATAATATATACTCTCTCGGGTTCTTTAAGCTCATATGTAAATATTTTCAAAATCCGCCTACTGATACGCCCACAATTTAATTTTTCTCTCTAATCCGCCTACTGACACGCCCACAATTAAATAAAACATTTTATTGAAAAACCAAAGTTTGAGCTAGGGAGCGTTTTTTTACAAAAGCTTCGTTTTTTTTTGATAAAATCCTTTAAATTATACTCTAATTATAATTATAATTATATGTAGAGCGTTCTTAACAATTCAACCATACTAAGACTTTTGTCACACCCACTTATGAGGGATAGGAATAAGAATAGGGTATCCAACAGTTCGCCCAAGCGGACTGTAGCCCGTCCCTATGTTTTTTTACTTTATTTGCTCATGTTTTTGCTCAGAGTCAATAAGGCTTAGCTTCGCTGAGGAAATCGACAAAATGAGCAGTGATTTTCTTGTAATCCTAGAAAGATAATCATGTTTTAAATGTACGTTAACGTTAATAACGCGTGAAATTTACGCAAAATGTTTAAGTTGGCTATGTTACCTATTTAGTTTATAATAATATTAACACAGGTTTGTATTAATGTAAATGGAAAAATTTTTATTTCCTTTTTCATACAACAGAGCAAACTAATATCACTTGATCAACATAAAAAAATTTTTTCAGACAACAATATTTATTGAATTTGTACTTCAACATAATTTTTTTTATTTTAATTAAGGTTTAAGATATATTCAATTTTATAAGACAACAGGAAAAACTGTTCAAAAAGAAAAGTATATGCAGTTTGAGAAAAAATCACAAGTTGTCTTCTTCGCGATATATAGCTCGACATATCTCAGGTTTAACGTGGTGATCGCACAGAAGTAGAGACGAAAGCAACAGCTAAGGTGTATTATGCAATGCCAAAAGCCATTCAACTACGACATAATGTACTGGAGAGAAATTAAATCGCTTGTGATGCTGTGCTCTTTCTTCAAAACGAGAATTTGAAACAAATATTCATTGATCTTGCTTATACACAGGTATAAAGCACAAAAGCAATAACAAACAACACTTTCAATCGTCTTGAAATTCAGCAACACACATTAGAGAAGCACTTTGCTCGCCTCTGCCGCAAACTACCGCTGCTAAAACGCATCACAATTGCGTTTCTACTCTACGATTTTGTCACCGAACCTGAAGTTAGATGTTACCTTAACGAAAGCTTGAATAGGCAGACGCGCCTTCTCCTGAACAGTGCTCTTGCACTCAGGCGAAAGAAACAACTGTTCGCTGGACTCACAAAACACGAGTGTATCTATTTTATTAAGTCGGCGAAGGTGCCGTGAACCAAAGGCCATACGGAATAAGGCCTTATTTCACTTGCCATTGGTGCTATTTTCAACAATTTGCCCTTGCACCTACTCCAAACCAAACAGTGACACCAAGCATGGCTGCCCCCTATACGCATTGCACTGTTTAGGAAATGAGTTGCGGAATCACAAATAGATCCCATAAACAGTGCAACGCGTATCTATCTGCGGCATTCTGCCACCCTGCAACCCCCTGCATGGGGTGTGACCCCATCGATTTGGAGTATGTGCGAAGTTTTATTTTAACTTGGCCTCATTGCACTTTGGGCAAATGAATTCGTTCCACAAAGTGAAATTAGGCAATTTTTTTCAAATATGGCGTCATTTCGTTTGGCGTTATTTCATGGGACCGTTGATCACGCCATGCAAATTATATTGTGGCGCGTATTTATTCAGGTTTTCGTAAGCTGTACATTTTTTTCTAGTTTCACACCTGTTGATACTAAATTAAGGTTGGTTAAGTCCTTATTTGCTCCTATCTTTGACTATGCTATCGTTATGTACCCCAAATTAAATTCCCGTTCTCAGCACAAATTACTTGTTACTTTGATTGATATGGTGCGATATATCTTTGGAATAAGAAGATATGATCATATATCCAATTACCACAGTCTTGTCCTTGGCTGTTCACCTCAGAGTTTTTGGGGAAAAATATGATGTGCGTTCACGCAGAAGATTATTTTTTTTTTTTATAATATACGCGCACTAAAGGGTTTTTTTAGTGCCCTTAGGCGTTAGGGAAATTAGGGTTAGAAGAAAAGGAGAGTTGCCGCTGCAGGTTGATTGTGAATATTTGTAGGTTTTAATGTAGAGGAAACATATGGACGGGCTACAGTCCGCTTGGGCGAACTGTTGGATACCCTATTCTTATTCCTATACCTCATAAGTGGGCGCGACAAAAGTCTAAGTATGGTTGAATTGTTAAGTACGCTCTACATACAGTACGTTCTCGATTATCGCAACTAATTAAAACAAGGGTGGTTGCAATGACCGAGGTTGTTGCAATAACCGAGTAAATATTTTTTTTGGCTCAATTCAAGATGCAATGATTTAATTGAAGCACCTTTATTATTTTTTTCTATTATTTCACTTTTTACTTGACAGTTTCACAATTTTTTTAGTAACACCCATGTTTTTCGAAACACACAAGCGACTGATCACTGGACAAAATTCATTAAACTAAAGAGAAAATCTTGCATTGTATAGATACATATGATGTACGAATCATACAACTTCATCGTACCATCACTCAAAAGTAGCGGTAAAATAACTGCCGAGACAAAATGTAACGCAACAGAGAAAAACAAACATAGCCAAGAACGTGAGTAAATAAAGACAAGCATATAAAAACAAAAGTTGCACTTATCGAGTCAATTTTTAAAGAGTTGCAATTACTGCGTCAACAATGATATAAATTCAGCTGTTGCGAAAATCGAGGAGTTGCGTGAATCGAGAGTTGCGTTAATCGAGAACGTACTGTATTTTGTTGTATAACATTTAAGGGATTTTATCGAAAAAAACGAAGCTTTTGTAAAAAAACGCTCCCTAGCTTAAACTTTGGTTTTCCAATAAAATTGTTTTATTTAATTGTGGGCGTGACAGTATGCCGATTTAAAAAAAAATTATGCAGGAGCATAAAGGGCCCCTAAAGAGTATATATTATTAATTTCAGCTCCCTAGCTCAAACTTTGGATTTTCAATAAAATTGTTTTATTTAATTGTGGGCGTGTCAGTGGGCAGATTTTGAAAATTTTATCTCCCGATCAGTTTTCGGAGTCATAGATATATATACATATATTTTTTTTTAAATTGTGGGCGTGTCAGTAGGCGGATTTTGAAAATATTTACACATGAGCATAAAGGGCATCTAGAGAGTATATATTATCAATTTCAGCTCCCTAGCTCAAACTTTGACTTTTCACTAAAATTGTTTTATTTAATTGTGGGCGTGTCAGTGGGCGGATTTTGAAAATTTTATCTCCCGATCAGTTTTCGGAGTCATAGATATACAAAATTTCACATTTCTAGCTCAAAAATCGATTTTTTCGAAAATTTTGTTTTTTTGAGTTTGTGGGCGTGTCTGTGAGCGGATTTCAAAAATTCTTAAACTTGATTATTTCGGGGCCATAGAGAGTATATTTTTAAAATTACAGCTCTCTAGGTCCAGTTTAAAGGCCTAATTTTTGCCGACGGACGGACGGACATGGCTAGATCGACACTACTATCGATGCTGATCATAAATATAGTAACTTTTAGGGGTCTACGGGCAATATTAGGTACGGTATGTTACAAACTATGCGTCAAAATTAATATACCCTTAGAATAGGGTATAAAAATAGAGCGTGGAAGAGTATTCCACATTCGTGTTGTACGGCTGAGGAAAGATTCTTTGTACTTCACTGTACATCCGAATACAGGCTTGAGGTGAACTGATGGGCATTCATTGCATGGCGGGTATTGCGGTTGAAATGTTCAAGGGGTGGAATGCAAATGGCTATTTCGTTAAATATGAGAAAGAGAGTCGAGGACAGAATGGAGCCTTGGGGAACACCTGTATGTATTTGGTGAGTTGCAGACTTGAAACCGTCCGAGACAACTTGAATTGAACGGTCTGAAAGGTAATTTCTAATCCATTGAAGAAGATTATCATGGATTCCAAATGCATGCATTTTCGACAAGAGAGCTTGATCCCAACCTCTGTCAAATGCCTTTGAAATATCAAGCGCAACGATCTTAGTTTCACCACCTTGTTGAAGAGATTGGTTCCACTTTTCGGTTGGATATGTCATCAAATCACCGGTGGACCTGTTGCCCCGAAAACCATACTGCCGGTCATTGAGAAGTTTTCGAGATTCAAGATATTGCATTAACTGACGATTGATCAGCGTTTCCATGACCTTAGAAAGAATGGACGTAAGTGCAATTGGTACAGGCTGGACAAATGCTGGTTTCCTTCTTCCCGGGAAGAGCCATGATGAATATGAATATACGAAACCATTCACCGCTCTATCTTTTCAAGAAACTGAAATTTGTTTAGTCGCTGCGAACATACAAGTACATATATCCCGCTTCCTTCCTACTATTTATTTAAATAAGTCTTTCCTCTTCTTAACCAAGCCCTCCTTTCCTTTCTTTAAGTATTCAAATTTCTTATATTGTTATTCATTTATTATTCATTTAATATTTTAAACCTTAACTTTTCTTAGTACCTTTTAATTTTCTTCTACCTATTTAAATTATTAATGTGCTATAGAAGACACTTGTTCTTACTTGAACTTTGCTCATAAATTGAATTGAATTCAACTTAAACCTGAAAAGTGGTTCCCTCCATAAAGTTTTTAACTTACGTTTTACGTTTTTTAACTCATGGCAGACAAATTTTACAAAGAAAAATTGAATTTGATTCCACTTTTGACCACCAAAAACGAATTTCTCCGTCCAGCAAGCGAAGTTAGTTGACTATTTCGATTTTTGGCAGATAAGGGGTCACTGTTTGCATAGCATGCACCAATACTTGCTGAATTTGAGTAAAATATAGCAAGTGGTTAAATGCTCCCATATGTTCAAGTTTCCAGTTTCCCCACTAACAACCTATCTAGTTCTAGTAGACAGTAGAGCAAGGAAAGAAAGATTCTCGAAGATCAAACTGCGACTCAAACATTGCTCCTCATTACTAGCAAGTCGATGGACAGCTTTGTTTGACATAAAAATAAAGACGAGAAGTACACTTTTCTGTTTCACTTTCCACAACTTACTCTTTAACATATTGCGATATGACAACGGTGAAAGAAAACAAATACATATTTAGTTGACTTGGTTCGTACTGCCCATTTCTCTACTTTGTTTAGTTAAAATGATAGGGATATTTCCATTTAAATGGTGCCGAATGAAGCTGAATGTGCAACAAGAAGGGAAAATATGTTTTTCTTTTTACATTATTTTCTTATTCCTCTGTTCAAAAGAACAGCTAAAAGGAAGCATGGCTATGCACGCATCTATCTACAATCTGGAATTCCTTTTCATGTTTTTTTGTACATTAAAAGGATAATGTCAGTGGGGGAAAATGAAAAGCCTAATGCTATTATTATTCACATATTCGGTCCCGGGAAATGGAAAATGGGTGAGAATACCCGCCATCGTCAGCACACATCCCCATCCCCACTCAGGTCTCAGACACAGAAATCTAGCTGAATGACTCGTATGCAGAGTATGAGAGAGAGGGAGACAGATCACAAAAAAAACAAAAAAAAACTTTTCCCAGTACCTACATATGTAAATACATGATACATGCATACCGATATCAGAACATATTCTAGTCCTGCTTTTGAACTCCTCCACCCGTGTGCGATCACAAATGCGCATACATGCGTGTACATGTATGTTGTTCCTTAAAGGCTTTCATCCTTTTGTTTGACAATTTGTTTAGCCTACAAATCCTGTTCTTTAGGATGCTGTATTACAGTACTGTATTCTGTTGTATCGCAGATTGGGAATGTTCTTTTCTATAATCATAAGCGGAGACAACAAACACATACCGTACAGTTGGTTTATGAGTTTGCACGAGTAAAGAAAAGGTCCGTTTGGAGTTTCCAGGAAATACTCGTTTTTTATGTGTGTCGGAATCCTTTTCCTAGGGAAGTGATTCTAATTCACAGACATTTGGAAGTGAACAAGTTGTAGTTTTGGACGTTGGAAAGTACCAGGACTATTATAATGTGATGAGGAAGCACAAAGTGCAAAATCAGCCTACATTTCATACAGTCAGTCATTTTCAGGAAACAACACTTCTCTATAATATCACATCGCCATGCAGTTACGTATCAATATGAGTAGCCCTTCTCGAAACATTTGCAGGATTGGATATCATATTTGTTAACTAGCGTGTAAAAATATATCCGCAAAGGACGAACGCGGTCAATCATAAACATTACCTTTGTAACCAACTTCCAAGCACGAAAATTATACTCACAGTATAAAAAGGTTTGAAAACTACTGGTCCAAAGGGGATGGTAACTGCTTTTGGCTCGCATAGGTCTTTTTTTAAATCTCTTATAAGGAAGCTTCAAGTAGCATTCAACAGCACTATCCGTTATGTCTACAGCCTACGAAGATTTGACCACATCTCACATCTGGCAAAACACTTGCTGGATATGTCTTTCCAGAGCTACATCAAGTTTCATACTCTTGTTTTTCTTTTCAGCATCATGACAACAAAAGAACCAGTATATCTCTTTAATAAAATTCTGTTTTCGACATCCAACAGATCTGCTTGCTTAATTCTTCCGCAATGTTCTTGCCTAACATCTGAGAGGCAATTTTTTATAACAGCTATTCGCCTTTGGAACTCACTACCGCGTTATCTGAGAGAGCTGGATTGCACACGTCGATTTAAGAGCGAGTTGCGGCTTTTCCCCTCCCCCAACTTCCTTCAAGCAATGACTTTATTTAATTCAATTATTAACTTTTAAATATACAGAAATTATGTAAATATTAATAATATAAATACGTGCATTTTAATTAATCAGTTGATTCGTGTCATTTAATCAAATTTGTTTCTTATATTAATCTTTATTTGTCAAACTTATTTAAATAATACCAATTGTTTGCCTCTCAAAGAATTAAAAGTGTATTCTTAATGTGTGAAGTATATAATAATAAATTAATTGAAATTAATTGAAATTGAATTGAAATTATAACTATCTGCGTTGTTAAACTCTCAGGATGGAGACCGGATTTCAGCTAGAACAGTGTTCTTCTTCTTCCTTAAAGGCTATGAACAGTATTACTGCATCCGTCAGTACTGCTACGCAAGTGTGGTTCACCGGTTTAACCTCAAAAAATTAAGACACGCCTGACAGTTTACGATCACTTTGTCCCAGAGGCCATCAAATGCTGCAGTTGTTGAAGTTATGTGAATTGAGTGAGTTTTAACGTCGGCCTCCTTTTCACGTTCAGCTAAAAGCAACTTCTTGAAAATTTGCCAATAAAGAAAGCAAAAGCGGGAGCTTTAAAAAAACTGATGAACGAAGCTGTGGAAAACTGTTCACAGGATGCTCAGAAAGAGGATGAAGCTCATTGAGTGTACAAATTAGCATGTCAAATTATGCTTAAAAACATAGTTTTGGCAGCAAACACCGACTTCTTTTCGAGCCACCTTGGAAGCCAGATACAGACTATCTTAAGGAAGGAGCATTTCAAGGCTACTTAAAGCTAAAAAGCTAAGTATCATTGTCACAATAGACATCAAAATTGCATTGAAAACAGCAAACTGGTCTTGTATAATTAACCCTTATTTCACTAGGTGAGTCCCTGGGACTCATCCATCTTTTTCTTTCGCACACAGATCGTGCATTTCTACACTCACACATATAAGATCCACAGTACCTTCATGTAGTGTGGTGACAAACACGATACTAGTCGGATGTGTTTTTTCAATAAGTGGAATGGTGACTTTTTGGTGATCAGTGAGTCCCAGGGACTCAGGTAGGTATTTATGTTACGATTTGCATAAATGTGCTTGCCTTATTATTTTTTGTTTTTTTTTTGCAAGAAATTCAGTGATAAGTATGGATTTAAGTAAACCAGGCGAAGCAGGTGAAGAGCTTAAGAGAAGTAACCTGATTTCGCGTTCATAAAATACTATTTTGCCATTTGAACAACGTCTATCAATTTCATCGATTACCATAAGAGAAATACCTGACGCGCCCGGGCTGCAGAAGAAAAACTTCCCAGAGGTGATCGAAAATACCATGTTTGCAGCTCCAAGAGGAGGACTAAGTGTGCATACTTTTGTTGAGCATGCAAGAAGCCAGTTTGCGTTGGCTGCTCCCGCAAAATATGCAAAAATTGTAAACACTTCTAATATCAAGTCTGCATTTGAGTACCTGCACGTTTTGTTTCTTCATATGGAGACAGTTACTTTTTGCATCAAATATGAATTAAGCGTTATTTTTTTGTTTTGAAAAGTGAATTGCTAGTTTTTTATTTATTTTTTTTATATATTTTTTTTAATTCTAAAAAAGACTTCCATGAATAAATCTTAATTATAGAGCATTTTTATAAATATTTTTCTTTTATTTTACTTGACTTCCACAATCCCCTTTTCCGATCTTTTCTATACTGAGGCTAAAAAAATTATGGTATATTGTTATCCTCTTGTAGATTTTAGCTTGAACGTCCTCTTCCGACATCGGTGGTGATCGCCGTGTTGTGTCAACCCACGTAGTTGCATGTTTAAATGCGGCAGCGTTCCAGTTGTCAAATGCGACGCTAGGCACTGCCGTTATATTCTTAGCTTTTCCCTGCACGGGAAGAACGTGATTTACTATATTTTTCAAATTTATTTATTTATTTACCATCTATCGAGTACATATCTCTTAAAGACTAAGCCTTATTCAAATTTACAATATTACTATATTTTATAAATACATGTATAGGTATAATAATAATAAAAAAAAGAATAAAATAAAAAAAAATAATATGCGTTAATGCTACAACGTACCTAATAGAAGAGCTTTAAAAATATCCCTGCTAAGGAAGAAGTCGATGTTTTGAGAAAGAGAATTAAACTCTGAACTGAATCTGGAAATAGGATCGGATATTCCGAAAGGGGGTGCTTGTCTCATCCATAACGACCTTGAGGGAGCATATAGACAGAGAAGAGAGAGCAGTTTAGGGCAATTAATCCGAAAACAGAAAGTATCCCTAACGAGCATTATTAGATAATACTTCCTTCTAACTTCAAGGGATTTAAGATTAATCAGACGGCATCTGTGGGCCAGGGCCGGATTTAGAGGTCTGGAGGCCCTGGGGCAACAAATGAGTGGAGGGCCCGTGGCTTATTATTTTCCAAATAAAATGAACAATTTTTTTTAGTCAAGTTTTTAGTAATTTATTGCGAATCCAAGTAAATTAGCTTAACAAACATAAATAGATATATAAATCGTCGCCTGGATAAAATATTGTCGTAAGTTACACATTTGCTACTTTTGGGGAAACGCATTTTAAGTTCAAACATTTTTCGCTCATAAACTACACGGTGAAAATTTTTTAAAATATGAATGGATAATACAGAAAACATCTGGCAACTCAGAAACGCTAAAATAAATGTAATATTCTGATAAAGGAAGGAATAAGGGGAACATTTTCTCAACATGCCGTTGTCGTATGTGACTGTTTAACCAAAACTGCTGGTTACCCAAACACATACGACGAAAAAATCACACATACGACAAAAATAAAACAAATTTAAATGTTGTTAGTATATTACATACGACAATATAAAAACATACTTATCTATTTATTTAAAAACAAAAATAAACTCAGATTTATTTTTTTCAATTATTTATTTTCTGAAAAATATTTTTTTTTATTCTCAACAAACTTAAAATAAACAAAAGCAAAAATAAAAAAGCCTCATACAAATTTGTCAGGGCTGAGGTCCTGTTTTCTGTGTTAATAGGCAATTTATATGTTGGATCTTCTTCCTCATCATCTGCTGAAAAATCGGCTGCAGGCTTCAAATTGGGGGGTTATTTCATAATGAAATAAGTAATGCTACCGCACCGGCAACCCTCTTGCTTGGGGTCACTGTTTGATTTGGAGTAGGTGCGAGGTTCTATTTTAGCATTGACTTGGCCTTATTGCACTTTGGGTAAATGAATTCGTATGGCCTTATTTCACGGCCATTATCTATCATTTTATAATTTACTCAAAGTGCAATAAGGCCAAGTGCTAAAATAAAACCTCGCACCTACTCCAAATCAAACAGTGACCGCAAGCAGGGGGGTTTCAGGGGGCAGCATGGCCCCCATACGCATTGCACTGTTTATGGGATCCCATAAACGTGACGCCATGCTGCCCCAGTGAAATTATTCCCCAATTTTGGGGAGTTATTTTATTCTTCATTTGCGGGGTTATTTCCTGGAGTCGAAAAATCATTACAACTGGAATGCAGACTCGCACCTGTATAAGAATCATCATCCCCTAGTATTTCGTTGCGCATGCTAAAAAAATTAAAAGAATTATTCAAAGCTCTCTTTTGCCTTATCATGCATTATCATACGCATAGAGTTCTTCAGATACACTTGGTGCAGGGGACTCGTACGACCTCTGCGACATCTTGATCACGACTGAAATTACACCAGTCTGTGGTTTATCTTGTGAGACATACGACAAACGTTTACTCTATTTCAATAAAATAATGTCGTATGTGCATTAAAAATGACACATACGACAATCATTTAAAAACTTTCACTGAACAGATTTTTTATGAAAAAAATGTCGCATGTTTTTATTTTGTCGTATGTGTATCATTTTGTATACACATACGACAAAGAAATACTTAAATGTTGGCGACCTTGCACATACGACCACTTTTAACGATATTATTTTGGAAACTAAGGCAGATATCGGAAAACGGATTTCACTATGTGGTAGAGAAAAAGTTAAATAACAAAACTGCATTTAAATCTCAAAACCTCAATTTTTCACATACGACAATATTTTATCCAGGCG
This sequence comes from Portevinia maculata, assembly GCA_949715645.1. Classification (NCBI taxonomy): domain Eukaryota; kingdom Metazoa; phylum Arthropoda; class Insecta; order Diptera; family Syrphidae; genus Portevinia; species Portevinia maculata. The sequence goes on from OX454525.1 coordinate 20,293,366, forward strand.
ACGGACATTGAGCCAACTCATTGCCAAGACTAGGCTCTAAATCATCTTTGTATTCTTTCACCAATGCCTCTGCTGCAGCATGCAAATTTGCAGCATCCATCTTCTCTATGTGATTGAGAAATCCAAATCGCGAACAAACAGCTTCGTATGCATGCAATCTTTCAGTAAGAGAAACATATAGCTAATCAATAACTGGGATAAAACCGGATACTTTGAATTTCTTTTTTGGTGACAGATTTGCGTCTTGTGCTTTCATATAATCGAGTGGATTAAACCTCACATTTCTTGTTCTGGTGCGTGATTGTACATATTGGTCAGAACAGAACAGAATTCTTTAGCTGCTTTCTCGTATTGATCAAAATCGTCTCTTTTGGATTCAACGAATGATTTCATTCAATAACCATTTTCGGGTCCTGTAACATCTTGTTTATAGCTTCGAATCGGTCTAAGATGTCGTTCCAAAAGATAGCAAATAAAGCGGTTTCGAGGCAACTCATCTTTCGCAAAATATTATGCTGAACTCTATTAAAAAATCTGTATAATGGCGTCAACCTGGTTCCCACGCTCAATGCCCTTAATGCAAAAGTTTGCAAATAAGGTGAGATTGGTTACCGTCGATCTGCCACTAACAAAACCATGCTGATCCATTGAGATGCTTGTTCTCACTTCCTCATAAAGGGTTTTTCAATAAGAGCGCTACAAAAGTTTTTTTTAAATAAAACAAAAACAGTTTTGGATATCAATGAAATTCTTTATTCCTGTGAAAGTACGTTCGATGCCATTATGTATGGAACTCGATTTCTATTGCATGGCCACCACGGGCACGCTTGCAGAAGTCCAGACGCTGAACCCAATTTTCGAAGGTTTTCAAGCATAATTGTATACAGTTTTTCACAATGGCTTCAAAAACTTTTGGTATTAGTTTTGAAATGGGTCTGTAATTGATAACCTCTTGTTTAGAGCCTGATTTGTGAATTCTTCCAAAAATCACCTGTCGAAAGTGAGAAGTTGAAAATGTTGGTAAGTGGAGCTGCGAGACTTTCAGAACACATTTTAAGAAACATAGGACATACGTTGTCCGGAGCTAACTTAAAAGTGGACTTTAAAGAAGAAATCTGGAGCTTTACTTGATTTATAGTCAAATTTAGGCTCCCCATATTGGTAATAGTATCACAACAAGTCTTATGTGTTAACGGAGAGGAGTCCTGGACATAATTAGGCTGAAAATAAGAAGCAAACATATCGCAAATACTTTTTTCATTGCAACACGATTGACATAGATAATGTATGTTAGCCGGTAAACCGAACGATTTTCGCTTTGAATTTAGGAACACCCACAAAGCCCTAGAGTCACTTTTAATGTTGGCCTCAATTGAGTCCATATATTTAGTGTACACAAACGTTTTTAGAGTTTCGTATTCTCGTCTTATTTCGATACCTTTGATGCATTTTAGACATCTTATTTTTTAAGTTGCACAATCTTTAAACGAAATTAGCTTATTACTATGTTTAACTGCTTTTAGTGCAACAAACCGAATATTATGCTTCCTCAATTACACCCATAAAGGAGTCGTAACACCTCTTTAAGTCAGGAAAATTAAGAACATCCCAGTTGACCGTATTAAAAAACAAATTTAAGCCAACAAAATCAGCTTTGGTGAAATCCCCAACTGAGTTTATTTTTCTTTTAGTAAAATCCAATTTATCAAAATTCAAATTAACATATTGTCAATAACAATGCACTCAGGGCAGTAAGCATTTTTCGTTGTCGGAATAGATCCAATTTATGGTAGGGAGTATCTTAACTGGCGTACTGACAGGCCACTGCACCATAGGTGTAATGGCAAGCAGGCTTGGCATCAGCTCACCAGACTACTGCAGGAGCTGTCAAGATATAGAAGAAACCGAGACCATCAAACACCTGCTCTGCGAATGTCCAAACCTTCAGACATCTCGACTTCGCTATCTGGGCAACAGATTCTTCGAAGACTTAGAGGACGTAACGCAGGTACCACTGACGGACACTATCAGGTTTGTCAAGAACACAGGTTGGTTCCAATAGACCAACCGGCAAGATTAACCTAATATGAGTATGGTAAGTGTTTTATTGTAAATGTAGGTTTACCACATAAAACAATAAGGGATCACAATGGACCAATGGGCCCCCGTGCAAGCACAGCAGCCCTGCTGTGCACTTCCCTTCCAACCTAACCTAACCTATGGTAGGGAGGTTGTTATCACCCAAAACAACAATATGCGCATTCGAGCCTAATGAACCAACAACAATTTTGATATTATTTATATGAGTTTCATAAATAGTTATATTAGAATTAGGTGGAATATAAGAAACAATAAAGTAAATGCAAGTAAAGCAAACTGGCAAAGTAACTTCTAGACACAATTGTTCAACAGTTTTAAATTCAAGCGGAACTTCTCTACTTATAAGATAAGATATAATAGCAAATAATACACACCACCTCTGCATAATCCAGATTCAGCAAACGATCGATCTCTTCTAAATATATTGAAATAGGCGTCACACCGTTTCTTACTGCCCATTTTGGCATACTCGTCAGGACTTGTCACCACCTTGCCCACCCTGTCCGTCTAAGAACAAATATCAACTGAAGTAAAACGATTTGTGGCCAATTGGCCCTCCGCAAGTTGCGTTGCATGCCATCTCATATGATTTTTTAAAAGCCCCGTTAGGTATAAGATAAAATTCTTGACTGCACCCAATGTATTCCCATAAGAAACTTTAAAATAGAAAACGAACAAACTGCATAGAAGTTTTTATTTTAATATCGAAGGCATTTAAAATTCTAATTGAGATTCCACCAACATAATACGTAAGTAAATAAAACGAATGAAATTGCTATATTAAATAATCTACTTAAAGAGAAATAGTAACTACAAAAATTTAAACAAAGAGCTTTCAATAAGCACGAATTGGAAATTAAGCTATTTCTTTTTATATGAAATTTAAAATTGAGCTGTTCATATTTGCTGTATATTACAGAAATGAGGACCCAAAAACAAAATTAAGTGGCATTTTGGCGGGGGGAAATGGAAATTACAACCGAAGCAGTGGAGATACAGAGGAATGTTTGAACATTCGTTAAAATTTACGACGATAAGATTTCGGAGTTTTTTAAAGATACCCGACGACCACTAAAAGAAGGAAAAAATCTTGTTGATGCTGGCTGGGTATATTCACTGGGAATTGCACATTCGCATTCCAAATAAATATTAGGATACGTTCTTTAAACCACTCGATTAACCCTCTGCGACTGACGTGCGCTAGTTTTCACAATTCAACTGACGTGGTAGTACACCAGACACCATTTGAACAGTTTGTATTTTCAAAATTCTTTTTATATTCTAACTTTTTGTTATTATAACTTAAAGTTAAGAGTGTCCACTATTATTTTAAATCACTAATATATAAAATTAAAAATTCATATAAAGTTGAACAGCATTTATTGATATGACATACATTATTTTTCCAAAACTTACACATATTGAAAAGTTTAAAAAAAAAATCAAACATAAATATTTTCTTTATTTACTTACACATTTATGAAAGTTTACACTTATGGTAATCAGACTTACAAAAAAAAATATCCATTTATTGGTTCAATTAAAGGATTTGTAACCTCAAAATCCAAATTTTTTTGGTAGTCTTTATAAACTGGCTTAGAGCATTGAATATAAATTGACTTTAAACAATCACGGCAACAATACCAAGTTGTTGGACATATAGAGCATAGTTTTCTTCCACTTAGTGGAATCGATTGAGTTCTTGGAGGTAGAGGAGGAAAATCTTTACCCATCTTGATGCACATTTTCAGTGGCTGTTACATGTGGAATTTCTTCAATTGGTTCTTGTTACTCTTCTACGCCTGAAACTTAGTCGGCTTCAAAGAATTCGGTTCCTGGCTGAAAATGTGGGTCATCATCTTCATCGTCGAAATCGCTGAATTCGTGCTCGTTTTCTTCGTCCAACCAGTCTTCTATTAGCTGGTCGTGACTTACAAAGGCTCTTGTCGACGTTCTTTTAGATCTATAAGACCCTTGGTTAGTATTTGAGTGAGCCATCTAAGAAACAAACAACAAATTCCATTTAACAAAACAATTTTACTGAAATGCTGCTTAGGAGACACTATGAAAATATAACTATTACACTGAGGTGGTTGTCTATCAGACGCATACCTTAACACTGACGTGGTTGACTTCTGGACACTCTCCTTCGTACAACAATGCATGCGCACACCACGACCTCTTGCATTACGCTAACGTACGCTTGAGCATACAACAGAAAGGTACTGAGAGCGCGAGAGCCAACAACTGAAAAATAACGACACAACACAAGTTTTTAAATTTTCTGGTGTCTGTCATACTACCACGTCAGTCGCAGAGGGTTTTTTTTTTTTTTTTTTTTTTTTAAATAAAACCCTTGCCCAAGGGCAGGCACTACGACCTGAAAAGATCTTTTGTGCCACAAGGTTGCCTTTACGCCAAACGGCGACTGACTTCCCTAATGAAACTCAGCACGTCTTTGGTGGTAGAGTTGCGAAGCTCTGCCAGTGATAACATCTCTCTGTGGAGAAGGCGTCGTCTCAACCAATGTAGAGCCGGGCATTCACAGAGTATGTGTTCTGAGGTCTCCTCGTCCTCCATGCAGAATCTACATTCTGGCGTTGGACATAGGTTCATTTTGTTGAGATGATATCTCAGACCGCAGTGGCCAGTGAGAAAGCCAATCAGCAATCTAATGCTTTCCTTATTTAGTGTAAGGATTTCCTTATAGGAGTAGGGCTTAATCAAGCGTTTAGACTGTCTCAGACCAGGGGCGCTTACCCAATGTTCAAGGCGAGTCTGTTGCTCCCAATCTTTGACAAGCATTAGAGCAGTAGTCCAGTTGACACTGCAGTACGGTTCTGGACCGACAAAAGCGGCTTCAGAGCCAGCTCTGGCGAGCTTATCTGCAACTTCATTCCCTACAAAACCTCGGTGGCCAGGCACCCATCCGAGTTTAACTTTGTTGTATTTAGCTAGCTTTTGTAAGGCGCAGCAGCAGTTTTTTACAGTCAGAGAGTCTATTGTGTTGGACGACAGTGCCTGAAGTGCCGCCTGACTGTCTGAAAAGATATGTATCTTTGCGCCCTTAATTCCTTTGTTGGAGTTTAAGATAGCGCAGATCTCAATGGCATGGATTTCCGCCTGGAACACTGTGGGGCACATCCCCATAGGTATCGAGACCCTGGTGTTGGGTCCAAAGACACCAGCACCAACTCCAGACTCCATTTTTGATCCGTCGGTGTACCATACCAGACTTTTTGGGTCCACAGCTGGAACTCCCGAGACCCATTTAGAACGGTCTAGTATTTCTACCTCAAATAGTTTATCGAAACTATATTCCCTTACCATTAAGTCAGGGATGGTGTAAAACATATCCAAATTTTGGATTGAGTTGAGTATCTTCAGGTGACCCACATGGTCATTTGAGTTATACTTATATTCAAGCTGAAGCTTAATAGCGCATCTAGCAGCCGTCTTCTGAATGAATGCTTGTAGTGCTGACAGTCCAATTATGGCTTCAAGTGCTACCGTAGGGCATGTGCGCATGGCACCAGTTATTTCCAGACAGGCAACACGTTGTAGCTTTTGGAGCCTGTTAGCTGTAGTACGTTCAAGTACTTCTGGCCACCACACGATGGAGGGTCGCAGAGGGTTAAGTGAAATGCCACATGAGGTATAACTCGTAAACCTTTCCTTGGATGCATCTCATTGGAAATATTTTTATTTATTTATTATTATTTATTATTATTATTATTATTAGTGTCAAATGACAATTCAAAGGGCATCATTACAAATAGTTGAAATATTGGTTGGGTGACATTTAAGAAATTAGTAAAAAAGATACAGGATTATATAAAATGCATTTAAAAAACTACAATTCAAGTTAAATTTAAATATTCATTTTAAAATAAAAAGAGAAAATAGGGAAAAAAGATTCTAGTTACGCCAAAATGTGAGAAAGAATAGCTTCTATATTAATGTAATAAGAAGAGACAATGACAATGTTTTAAACATTTCTCAAACTTTCCAGGAACGGTTAATGACCTGATTTGGAGGGGTAGTTTGTTGAAAAGGCGGCACGATGAAACCTAATAAAAGTTACGAAAAGCAGTGGTGCGGGAAAACGGTACAGTTGCAACGTTCAACAAAATTCCTATTTCCCAATCTAATAAAAAATGTTTTTAATACCTTAAAAACAATACAAATGACGGACTGGAAGAATTTTCATAGCACGGAACAATGGAAAACTAGGATGTCGGCGGTGCTTTCGGCAAATTTTTTTCAAAACATTTTTTTGTAGAACTTAAAGGGGCTGTATCTTATTCCGATAGGTCCATATTGGAGTTTCAAGTGAAAAATGCCATAATTAATAATTTTTACTATTTTCTCAGAGCAAACATTTTTTAAGTACTAAAAATGTCGGAACGAAAACATTTTTTCAATGGCTGCGTATAGTTTTCAACGTTCATTTTATAGTCAATAATGAGTCCCAAGTATTTAAACTCTTCTACCCTCTCAACTAAAAAACACTCATCACTACAATGCAGCATGTTACTAAAGGTGGGACAAGATGAAGCTGGGACACTTGAGCAGCCAATTAGTTTGAACTTTTTGCAACCCGTAGAATGAAAGTAAAACTCCGCAAAAGGGTCATTTTGTCACCACAATAACATCATCTTAGGACGTTTCGAGAGAGAATGCAACTATCGCCTTCTGTCTGAACCATTTAACAATATTGCTGGTCCAACCTCAAAGGCTCTCGGGAGATCGCAATTAGTGCTTTATCGGCAGGCTCAACTAGCGTCATATCCGAATGAAATCGGTGCCTTGAAGAGAAACCAATCTAATGCAAACCCGACTTATCTGCCGAAGAGCAACCCCTTGTCCAAACTTTAAACTTTTCTGGACAAAGAAGGGGTGCTATGGATGAGTGGACGTATTTTCTTCGCCAATTGTGTAAGTCAAAGCTGCAAGACTCCGATTATCCTTCCGAAGAATCACCGAATCACTTTCCTGATAGTCGACTCCTACCACAGAAGATTTCATCATTGTAATCACGAGACGGCGCTCAATGAAATAAGGCAGAAGTACTATATAGCTAATCTGAGGACTGTGTTGAATTCTGTCTAACGAAGTTGCCAGCTATGCAAAATCGTGGGTGCTCGCCGAGTCATTCCCGAGCTGGCGAACTTGCCCTTGGCACGGATGAGTGCTTTCAGCCGACCATTCTCCTATGTTGCGTTACCCATTATGGTGACAGTTGGAATGCGGAAAGAGAAGAGGTGGAGCGCAATTTTTACGTGCCTCACGATAAGAGCTGTACACATCGAGCTGGCTCGCACCTTGTCCACGGATTCCTGCATTATGTGTCTGAGGAGCTTTATGGCACGAAGAGGAATGCCACAGGAAATTTACTACGACAACGGCACCAATTTTCGAGGCGCGGAGAAGGAACTTCGACATGAACTGGATAAAGTGGATTTAGAAGGTTGCAGACCACTTCATATCAGCAGATATGTCGTGGAAATTCAAGCCAGCATCCGCACCTCACATGGGTAGAGCATGGGAAATGCTAGTGCGATCCATTAAGCATCTGCTATACCGCATACTACCAAGCAACAAAGTGGGAGAGGAAACTTTGAGAAGTGCGCCGGCTGAAGTCGAAAATGTGCTCACTTCAAAGCCGCTGACGCTCGTGTCGTTGGAGTCAATTGACGACGATGCCCTGACGCCGAATTATTTTCTTCTCGGGTCCTCGAATAGATGCAAGCCACCTTGCGATCCGGGTGTTATAGATCTCAGGAGAAACTGGAAGCACTCTCAAATGATAGCCGATCTTTTCTAGAAAAAGTGGGTGAAAACATATCTACCAAACCTGAATAGACGAGCAAAGTGGTTTAACAAGGTTAAGCCAATCGAGACGGGAGATCTTGTTATAATAGTTGACGAGAATATCCCCAGAAATTGCTGGCCTAGAGGGATGGTAATCGACGCCGTAGTGGCAAAGGATGGTCAGGTGAGAAGGACGACTGTGCAGACGTCAGGAGAAATATATGAAAGGCCTGCGGCGAAACTCGCTGTTCTAGATGTTGCAGCGTATTGCGACGGTAGAAGTAATACTGAGATGAAGGCAAGTTCAGTTCCGAGTACTGGGGGAATATGTTGTCACCCTGCTAACATCATCTTATGATTTTTTGAGAGAGAATGCAACTAGCTATCGTCAACTGTCATAATTCACATGCATAAATCATAACCCTATTTAATTCTGTATGAAAAAACTTTCTTTTTCTTTTGGCGCTCACAGAAGCAGGTCGAAATAAATAAAACTGCAATTTTTAAAGCTATCAAGCTTTTGAAATTTGGTATTTTGGGACCGTTTGAGAACAACTGCGTGTCGTTGTTTTTTTTTTTTTTTTTTTTCTTTTGATATGTTAACATTTTTGCTCTTGGTAGGGACTAGATGGAAATATCGAGCGTCACCATCATCGTCAGATTTTCAGGTCGGACGACAAAAAACCAAAGTTTGAGCTAGGGAGCTGAAATTTATAATATAGACTCTCCAGGCGCCCTTGATGCTCATGTGTAAATATTTTCAAAATTCGCCCATTGACACGCCCACAATTTAAATTAATGCAACGCTGACGAGCCTACATGTTTACACATCAACTATACCGTGAGTGCAGCGTGGCTCACACCTTTTTTGTTTATAGGTAATACACATTAATGCTGCGCAGAGAAAGTATATATGATATTATAGCTATATAAATGTACATCGCGCGAAATTCGATGATCAAACTCTTAATAATGTTCTTTTTGTTCAAATTTTTTGAATGAATAATTTATTTGGTGTGTAATTACACTATTTATACCTATGTAATTATTTATACCTATTATTTATACCTAGCTATTTACGTTCAGCGAACTAGATCCTCGATAAATTTAAATTCTAGTTGATATCAGAAACCAAATTTAAAGCACCATCTGCACCGTAGGAACAGCCCACATGATCTGCGAAGGTAGTAAGTGAACCCTTGAAATCAAGGTCAAAAAGAAAATAAATATATATGAGGAACAAAATAGGTCCCAACACCGAGCCTTGCGGTACTCCCAAATTTAGAAACTGTACATCACTCCTGATTTAACCAATCTTAACTCTATGAGATCAATTTAAAAGATGGAATCTGATGAGATCAATTTGAAAGATGGAATCTGAACCACTCGAGCATTAAACCACAAGTTCCTGTTTATTCAACAAGATGGTGTAGTTAACCATATCGGAAGGCTTTCGTTATGTCCACAAATAAACCTGCAGTGCATTTTTTTGCATCAAGGTTGGAAAAAACACTGGAACAAAAATTTAGTAGGGCACCTTTAGTAGACTTTCCATGCTGAAAACCAAATTGCACGGAGCTGAAAAAATTGTTTTTGTTTAAAAAATATAACAGTCTTTTTTAAACAGTTTTACCGAAAACTTTATTAAAAATGGAAAGGAGTGAAATTGGCCTGTAATTGCTCATGTCCGCTGCTGAACCTCTTTTAAAGAAAGGCACTACGTCCACACATTTGAGAGCAAAAGGAAAAACTCCAGAAAATATGCTTCGGTTAAAAATAGCTGCTAGTACATCTACCATAGTAGTCTTCACGGCTCTTTCGAATTTCGTTTTTAAGCCTAGAACATAATTGTCTATATTGATCACTCAATCTATAGTTGTTAGGATTTTTTTAAACACTTGATTCTTAATTTGTTTTTCCTCTGAACTTTTTTAACCAGAAGGCTTAAAATCCAGGGCTTAAGTCCTTAGCCTAATTTTTTTACAGGCACAATGGAAGTACAGTCGTCAATGTGTTAACTAAGTGCATTTAGAAATAGTGAATACGTTACAGAGTCATTTCTTTTCGCATAAACCTCATCCCAAAACTCAAAAAAAAAATTGGCCTGTAATTGCTCATGTCCTCTGCTGAACCTCTTTTAAAGAAAGGCACTACGTCCACACATTTAAGAGCAAAAGGAAAAACTGCGGAAAATATGCTTCGGTTAAAAATAGCTGGTAGTACAATCTACCATAGTAGTCTTCACGGCTCTTTCGAATTTCGTTTTTAAGCCTAAACATAATTGTCTATATTGATCACTCAATCTATTGTTGTTAGGATTTTTTAAACACTTGATTCTTAATTTGTTTTTTCTCTGAACTTTTTTAACCAGAAGGCTTGAAATCCAGCGCTTAAGTCTTAGCCTGATTTTTTTACAGGCACCATGGAAGTACAGTCGTCAATGTGTTAACTAAGTGCATTTAGAAATAGTGAATACGATACAGAGCCATTTCTTTTCGCGTAAACCTCATCCCAAAACTCAAAAAAAAAAAAGATTTCTTTTAAATTTAACAAAATCAATTTTGTTCGCTCTTTTAGGGGCACTTACCCCAACACTAGCTTTTTCAACTGAACCAATGTTAACCTACAACGCTGTCATAGAGTGATCAGTTATATTTAGATCGAAAATGCCACTTTCGAAGAAGCTCAATGAGATATTGGTCAATCGTCCATAAAAGTGATCTAAACATCTTCCAGAGACCATTCTATTGGGTTTATTGATAAAACTGGCAAATCCATGCGATGCCAGAATAGCCATGTAGTTAGAAACCATATTATTTTTATCCAGTAAATCGAGGTTGAAATCCCCTAAGATGATTAAGTTACTTGCTTTTTCCTTATCTAACAGAAGGGAAAATTCTTCAATGAACGCCACAACATTAAACATTTGCAACCTATACATAAAATACGTAGTCAATATATAAATACAATGGAAATGTAAACACATAGGCTTCACAATGTTGGACAGCGTACAAAAAGTAAGAGCGCAAATTAACGACAGCAGGAGCAACAAAGATTGATCGAATAAGAAGTTCCAAGATCCGAAGTAAAAAAAAGTAAATCGACCCTAGCGAGGTATCCGTCGGAACGGAAAATTCTCCGATCTCATTAGAATCGGATTATTTAGGCTTCGAATACCTGTTCGGAAGAATACCTCGAAGCAAAAATCCTCCGATTCTTATCAGATCGGGAAATTTTCCGTTCCGACGGATACCTCGCTAGGGCCGAATAGTTAGTTTAAGAAAAGCGATTATGTACTCGTATTAAAAATGGCTGCTACAGGTTTAATTGTGGGCCAACAAAAAGAACGATTTTATTCTAGATATTCCTCTTTCAACGTGAACTCAAGCGGAAGCAATCAGGCGGTCGCCTTCGACATCAGATTTTACTTTTCCCGGTTGCTTAAACTGTGACTAAATCATTTCGACCCTGGCTTGGGCAAGTTCATTTACTATCAAAAGTCCATTATACCTCATGACTGCGGCATCTGGTTTCCAATTTTCTAGTTTCTAGTTTCGTTAAGTCAAAAGCTCCTTTATCTGACATTCTCCATGCAACTTAAAGGATCTGCATGTCATACCCTGGAACTGAACAGTTTTTATTTCACTGCAATCGATAATAGTTCATTGTGCTTGGAAATCTTGCAAAGAAGGCAGGCAAACTTTTTTGTACCTACTTTCCCAAAAAATGCAGCATCGAAGCGCTTTTGAAAGTAACTGTACAAAATCAGTGAAGAAATTGTTGGTGGTAGTTTCCGAAAGTTTGAACAAAATAGCAGTAAGCACATTCGACACATTCGGCACATCGTTAGAATTTTTCTATATTCCAACGACATAAGTTTGTGCACATTTTCTGATCGGCATATAAGAAGACGACATTCAGCTTAACAATTTTCTTGTTGGAATGCCCATCGTAATATTCACTTTGTCGTCAGAAACCAAAAGAAATGGCAGTGAATAAAAACGGAAACTTGTACCCACTTGAACACTTTTGTCTTTTTAAGCGAACCTATGCTGCATCACAGATGCCAAATATTTCGGAAGATATTCCGTGTTATGATCCGTTGGCTCCAATTCTTCGTACCCTCTAGTGACGGAACATATTGGTTGACAACTAAAAAAATTAATAAAAGTTCAGCCACGAATAAGATTAAATATGTATTAGTAAGTATATCTGTCCTTGCCTTGCATTAATTTTGTGGATATATTACATTTTTGTTTTGCGATAATCTCATTTTACACTAGGTTCGTTTACCTCTAGCATTCGAAATAAAAATGTGTTCTTTTTTGAAGTGACGGCTGCAGACAACGCAGTTCTTTGGGAATGGTTGTCCCATTTGCAGAAACATTTCCCACTTCAAAAACTGTTTTCGGTTCTCTAATCTGGGAATCTTATGTTAGAGATACCATGTGCCCTGTAAGTCCTATATTGTGGAACTACACACAGCTGCTGTGTTGTTATGGGCATTTGATTGTACCTATTCGCAAACAAATCTGTGGTTTTAGAAAATATACAAACACATATATCACTGGTTAATTAAGCATTTCTATGAACTGATTTTATATTAACTGTACCTACCTAATATTAATTTTCCTCCGCATAATAATTGAAATTCAACAAAAAAATATCAAAATGGCTCCTCTATGTTAGCTACCGAACGCTTAAATCTTATTTTCTTGCGGGTCGTCAATATTACAATAAAATTGCGACCATCAACCGTTTGAGAAAACAAGAACGACGAAGAGGAGCGTACAGCCTCGAGTGGTTGAAATTTATATTGTTGAGAACCAAGGCATATTATTGAGATTGATTATTAGAGTTTGCGAATCGTCAAAGGAAAAAACCTTAGGTTAGGTTAGATAAGTGGATGCCCTTGTGTCGGATGTCACGGCTCACTTAGACCATCAGTTGGTTCCATTGTGTCCATTTTTGGGATTTTTCAAAGAATTTTTGCACCTGAAAAGGAACAAAATGATACCGCTGTGTAACAGCTCAGTGATCCGCTGTATTAGAACCACCCGGATTTATATGTAAATCTCAGGAGTTTCCTCAGCTCTATATCAATCCGATCCTCCAGCTTCTCGAAGGTGTAGCTGCCAAGAATATTGAATCTGTTAGTTCTAAGGGCACGGCATTCCCATAGTAGGTGGCGAATAGATTCTATTTGTTCAACGTCCCTGCAGCTCCTGCAGTAATAGTTTTTTATTATGCCCAGCCGCTCGGTGTGTAAGCCCACTGCACAGTGTCATGTGGGGACCCCCGTCAGTGTGCGTATATCTTTGCGGTTTAGCCCGACCATGACCTTAGATGTCCTAACCTGGCCATAGCTCTCTTGTGTGTATGCATGTTTCCAGGTTAGTCCAATGTAGATTTGATCTACTCATGGATGAATTTGGCTTGGACCAAGATTGCTACATCATCGGCATAGGTGCTCACAATGAAGCTTTTCCGTTCATGTGTCTTTAATAGTTCGCCTATAACTAGAAGCCATATGAGCGGAGAGAGGACGCCGCCTTGCGGCTTTAATACACACGACCCCTTGGTTGGGACTTGATCCTTCGCGTGCCTAACATGAGACCAATCAAGTCACATAGACTGTTATGGAAGGAATGTTTTCAATCCCTCATCTTGTCAATTGAAATTGTTCTTCACTATGTGGGTGACCCTTTTATTTTGCAAACTCACATTTTACAGGTATTTTCAAAGTTGATAAACTATTATCGTTGCGGTATCCTCCGAGAAAATGTCATTCAATCGCATGGTATTCGAATTAATAGAATGCTCTCAGTCTAGCAGGTTTTTTAAGGAAGGTGCTGATCTGAAGCATACGATTATCATATCAATCGTACAATTAAACATACCTACGAGTAACTGACCGCATAATAGCAGCAGTCATTAGAAGGAAGAGTAAACTGCAAATGTTTAGTTTTACATACATCAATTATGCTAAAGGGGAAAGTATTTATTACTCAGGTACTTCAGTTCTTACCAGGATGTTGCAGAAATAAACTTGGAAATCTACCTCTGCAGGATATGTGTGTACCAGTGAAAACATGATCCTTGTAGGTGGTGTCTCGTTGCAATAGGCATACACAAGTTGATATGAAAAGAAAACTTTTACCCTTTCGACAAATTAAAGACGCGGTTAGATCATCAATATTTAAAAAGTCTGTCTCATGTGTGTTATATAGAAAAATCACTTGAATTGAAATTAATTCATGACCCGTGTCAAATCTTTCACTCTCTCCTCTCTCTTACTCAGTTAAACGAATTGTTGGTCGAAGAATTCTATTTAGAAATAGAAAGAAACCCAATGAACTAACAAACTATATGTGTGTCTGTTTTAAATCGATAAACAATAAAGTATTTCAGGCCGAGCTGAACTTGTGGCTTCGATGACGGAGTGCATAGTGTCCTTGCCACTCTACTCTAACTCCAGTTCCTACTTCACGTGGTAGCAATCACAACTTGCTGTTGATCATTCCACTCCCCAACAAAACAATCAATCAACAGAAATGCAAAAAAGATAGTTTGGAATAATTTATGATACAAAACTATTTATAAGATAAAATTCATATAATATAACTGGATAAAAAGGAATATAAAATGGGAAATACGGTGGAATGGAATTTGAATCTATGAAATTTCGGTCCTTGTTGCAATACAACTGATGTTCACGTTTTGATCATTTGATTCTAGATGGAGATGTGTAACCACGAAATAAGACATGGTTCCTAACTAAAGATCGCACCGGCCAGATTTCGAATGGAATTTGAATCTATGCAATTTCGGTCCTTGTTGCAATACAACTGATGTTCACGTTTTGATCATTTGATTCTAGATGGAGATGTGTAACCACGAAATAAGACATGGTTCCTAACTAAAGATCGCACCGGCCAGATTTCGATTCGATCAGTTAGTTCCCCTTAAGACCTTTTTCAATGTGTATTCAGGCGCAGATCTCAATGGCATGGATTTTAGCCTGGAATACAGTGGGACACATTCCCATTGGTAACCAGACTTTAGTTTCCAGTCAAAAGACTCCAGCTCCAACTCCAGATCCAATTTGGGATTTGTCGGTGTTTGGGATTTGTCGGTGAGCCAGACCAAACTTCTAGGGTCCAGTGCCAAAACACCATTTTCCCAGTTTGCGCAGTCCAATATTTCAAACTCAAATAGTCTTCCAAAACAATACTTCCTTTCCTAATAATAGTGTTCGGGATGGAGCAAAACATGATCATCTGGATACCCAATGGCGTTAGAGCCTAGTCTCTGAAGACTGACTAAAAAAAAAGGCTGTCGATGTCTACTGAGGACGGGAGAGAGTACTCCTCCTTGAAGGCATCAATTTACTGCCGTCACAGACACCGACACTCCCTTAGATGAGGAGGTTTATATTCGACTTTCCATCATGGCTCAATGATAAGGAAGGCACTAAAGGCTATATCATTAGCTTGAAGCGCTCCTTCTATCTTTTTATCAAGACAGAGGAGAGCCACTTCAGTGGATCAATAAGTCTTTTTTGTGGGCGGTAAAGCTAATGGTCTCAGGTTCAAATCCTGCCGGGGCCAAGTATTTTTTTTAAATTCTGGCTCGCCAAGGCGATAAAATAGAGGGGGCACTTCGACCTAAAAATATCTTTTGTGCCGTATGGGCCAGAAAAGTTTAGACTAGTAGAGTTTCCACTTTCCGTGTAAAGTGGACAATTCTACTAGTCGAAGAATTCTTTATGTCCTCGGGGCACATTTGTTCCCTGAAAAAGATCTTCTTTCTAATTCCGTTTAGGGCCGGACATTCACATAAAATGTGTTCAGCTGACTCGTCCTCTTCAAGACAGAGTCGGCACTCAGGAGAGTCTACTATTTTCATTTTATGTAGATGATATCTTAAACCATGGTGGCCAGTAAGGTAACCTACTAAGTTTTTGATATCATGCCTGCTTATGTTTAGGCATTTGCTGGCATTTTTATTGAAAGGCCGAATGGCTTGTTTGGTCTGTCTTAAACCTGGGATGCTTTCCCAAAGATGGATACATTTTCTGTATTAAAAGCTTTTTATTGCTGCCGTTGCTGCTGATCTAGGAGTGCAGCAGAAGGGTTCGGGAATTATGAAGGGTGTTTCCGAACCTTTTCTGGCCAGTTCGTCGGCCTTTTCGTTACCTTCCACCCCGACATGACCCGGAACCAACCATAGCTTGGTCTTGTTACTTGTTCCGAGTGCCTATCGCATGCGAGCTAAGGGCGTTTATAGCTGCTTGACTATCCGTGAATATATGGATGGTTGCACCTTTTATACCAGATAATCAATCAAGTGTAGAGTCATGCAAGCTTACTGACGTGTTTACACCTCGCTTTTGGCATTACAGCCCTTTTATCCTGTTCTTGAAGTGTAAAAATTATATAACCAGTGGATTTTCAAAAGTGATAATAAAAACAATTAAAAGTGCAAATTATTATCTCTGTTTCCCCGTCTCATCTGTTTGACATGTCAACCACTCGCTTAGAAGCCATCAAAGAGAAAAGCGCAATGTCATCTCCATCCAACTCATCCGCCTTGAAAAATGCACGTCTTCCGTGCAATAGAAAAGCCGATAAAACATCATCGTTATCTGAGCAACTTCGAGGTATGGAAACGAATATGATGAAGAAAATTACAACGCTTATCTCGGACTTTAAAATGGAAATTGATAATAAGCTAAGTGAAGTCATGTCATCTCTTAATAGCAAAGTCACTGAATGTGAAAGCATTATCAAAGAGCTGCAAGAGGAAAACCACAAAGTAAAAGCGGACCTAGCCGACCTGCAACGAAAAGAGCGACTTTGTGATGTACTTGAACATGGCGTCCCGCACACAAAAAGAGAGAGTGCCATGGACATAGCTAATAACATAGCCGCAAAACTACATCACCAGCTAACACCACCATTGTATATACACTTTATAGTAGTGCCATCATGTCGAATTTTTTGTTTTAGCCGACTAAATGCAGATGGCGTTATGAATTGAGCTAGAATGTTTGTGTCTAAACTTTTGCTGTCATCTTCATTTTAAATGCACACTTTGAAAACGAAGAAAAAAAAACCAAATAAACTGGTTTATCTATCTTTATCGAACCTTTCATAATTGCATTCCTATGTATGTTGTATTTTTTTTCTTTGTAAGAAGGAGCACAGGCATTTTTGTTGTTTAGCAGCACAGGTAGCATGTACCTAGGATTTAAAAGTAAGTTAATTTGTATGGATAATGGATCTCGCATTATCGATTCTGTGGTCATGCCATATGATTTTCATTTGTATGGAAATGTAAGTATGTATTTATTTTTCTGTGTAATTGATGATTTGCAATGTTGCCTTCTCTTAGGCAAGTAGTATGTTTGATGAGAGGGAGATGATGGAAATATAATAAATCTGACTTCTTCGTCTGCGAGTAGAAATGATGGAAGGGGCGATTCGTTTGAAGGGAAAAATTGAATAAAATTTGATTTCGGTATTTTTCAGCAAATGAGGTATTATGAGTTTGTCGCATTTTGGACTCTGACTGTTTCGGCTATATCTTGTCGCAAAAGGTACCGATTTCTATAATTTTTTTTGTAATTGATTTAGAAATATTCGATCTAATTTATAAAGCAATGACATAATTTTTTTTGTCAGTATTGTGCCATGCCGCACCACCACTTCTTGTTCAATAGGTACCTATAAGATGAATATTTATATGGATAGTAAGAATTTTCGTTGTTTTGCGTAGAGCTAGATTGCTAAATTGGAGTATTGCACAAGTTTATTTATCTTTAATCAACATGTGAAATTGTTGGTATATATTTTAAAGTCCATGTACCTTTTCAATGAAGCATTGAGGAAGGTCACTTGTTGGTATTTTTTGCTTAATGGAGGTTGCTTGATTGTTTCTCTTTTGCATTAAACGTGTTCTAACATTAGATGTACTTCGAGGCATTAAGAACGTCACTACAAAGATTATACTGGCTAACTTTAGAGCTTTTAGCTAAGCTCCAGCAATTGTAGAGTGTTCTATTGTGTCTCTTGGCAGTTCAAGTTGAGTATGACTATCATTAGTATAGTCCCAGTATGTTCATAGTTTTAATTGTAATCCGCGTTGCGACTATTGGATATTAGAAAGAGTTGAACTGCTTTTTGTATTCATATTGGTCTAATTTCATTCGTGAAAGGATAAGTTGTGCATATGAATATTTTTATAATATATAAATCCTAATTCTTTTATACCTAGTATAGGTAGTCCATTGTCTGGTAGTTATTACACTGGACTATGTTGCTACTATGTTACCTATAGTTGCCAATTATATACAGTCTTGTTCGTATTGTGTTCATTGTTTGCACAGTCCGTCTGTTTACCAAGACAGATATCTTGCTCTTAAGCATATTGTATCTAATCTTATCAAATTTAATATCTGATTTAATATCGAATTTAGCACCGACCGCGCTGACACAAAATTATGCATGTATTAATTTTTTTTAATACAGATTTGTTAAAAGATATTGAAATTTAAAATCTTTTGAAGTTGTATTTAAAATCCGAAATTTCCTATTATGGATAATAGAGTTCCAAATACGCGTTCTAGAGGAAGACCAAGTAATTTGAGAAATTCGTCCACTTTTCGAAATAACTCCCCGTTCAGGAGCAATGGAATCCAGGCCAATTATTAGTCGTACTCCACCTGGGGCTAGTGTAGGCTTAAGCCAGGATCAGATTTCACCACAAGTGGTAGATAACCACAATAGTGATGATAATAATGAGCGATGAGATATTAACGAACGTCCACCTGTTCAAGAAGAAGCCACAGACTCGAGGCAAACCAACGAGTTTTCATTTGTGAAATGCAGTCTATTAGAGATACCTTAGTTCGAAGATTGGACAATTTGAATTTAAATACTCCCAATGTGAATCCTACGAGACCTTCGAACGCTCGTTCCGACTTCGTTCATTTTTTAAATAACGCTTCGTTTTCGACCTAACGCACAGTGTCACGAATCGCTGATTTAGCGGAATTAAATTAAGATAAAATTTTTTGTTTTTTTTTTAATTGAAATTGTTCACAGAATAGAATATAACAAATTTTTTTAACATATGACTACAAATTTCAAGACAAAACAATACATACAAACCAGCTTATTTTAATTTTTTTAATTATTTGGTACATATAAAAGTTGCAAGTATTCATGTTCCATGACGCTTTTCTTTCTTCTCGGAAAGTATCTTAGACTTGCTAAGAATTGGATCTGAGGTTATAAGCAATCGATTTAAGAGTTCAGTATTTGTATCTACACGTGATATTTTTCTGGTAGGAAGTTCCCTAAACCTTCTATTTTGCTTGTTTCTTGCGCTTCTTCTGAAAGTTGTCCGATTGGAAGTATACAAGTCGAAATTATTTGTTTTCCATGAAAGAAGACCTTATGCACACTTACTGGCTTAAAATACCAGGCATAATTTTCAAAAGCATCTGCATCTATTGGGAACCCAGACCCAAGAGCTTCTAAGATGATATGAAACTTTTTGATAATTTTTTTATCTATCACTGTAATTTGGGCAGTCTTTTCATCATCTCTAAAAAATCGTCTAGCCTTGTTCCCGTCATTAGGATTGCCAGACTATTGAGTTGGCATATCTACCAATAACCCTGTTTCTCTTGTAAATTTTTCTTGCATTAGTTATTTTCTGTCTTTGACTTTTTCTTTACTGCCTTGGTCTTTTACCTGCCGCAAATTGACATCTAATCTATAAGCTTTTTTTCGGTCTTCCTACTCTAGATGAAGAAGGTATTTCATCTAAGATATGTTGTTATAATGTTAGATTTTCATTTAGCCACAGAGAATTTGAATTTTCGAAGCGCTCTCTATGCCGACCACTTTTGGCCCATGTCTCGTCAAATCTTAAACATAAAGTTTTAAAGGTTAATTTGATTGTCTTTGTTGCAGCCTCAGAAAACATTACGTGGCTAAAGTAACCCACAACAAAAGCAGAAACAGCATCTAAGCGCTTAATTTTAAATTAAGAAATCCAAACATAAAAAATTTGCTTTTTCGTGATTTCCATGGGCATCCTAAAAAACGAAAAATTTTGTTGAAACACATTTTAGCAGTGCATATGCAAGGCTTTAGAACAAACACGGTCTCCAACTTGGACAACACTGAACAACTAGGTATACTTTTCGTCTAATGAATACAAAAAACACATATTTTATCTATAAATTTTACTTTCATTTTCCCCTTATACCTATTAAACAAAATCTTTAATTATTTAAGAAAAACTTACTTTTATATCAATTGACTTTTAACTTATTGAGAAAAGATAAAAAAAAGCTATAAAATATACGCGAACCAATTAAAACCGATATAAACACTTTCTCTTCAAATTGACCTTCTTATAAAAAAAATTATTTACAATTTGGAGTTTGAGATGATTTTTTTTTGTTGCACTAAGCAACAACACAGTCATTACGTAGGAGGCTTAACCGGTTTTTGTTTAATTTTGTGCATGTCATTTTCCTTATTAAACCAAGCTAAATCAGCGATTCGTCACACTGTGCAACGCAGACAAGCACCACCAATAAGTCAACAAATTTCTTTAGTAAGTTCAGTTTTTAAAATTGAAAAGTGGCAAATTGCATTCGACGGGTCCGAAAATATCCACGATTTTCTTTTTAAAGTGGAAACCCTCAAGGATTGTTCGCAATGTAGCTGGGAATACACTATCACTTGTCTTATCTTTTTTATCTCTCCCTCATGCAAATATGGTTTATAAACCATTTGGGAATCCTCAGTGCTGAAATGCGAATCTCCTTCACCGATGTAAACACAGACACCAATTGTGTTGAATACAAAAAAACAAGTTACAGGTGACTGTGACGGTCTAATTGCAATATACCATAACCTACCCCAAACATCCATAATGGCCAACAAATAATATACCATCAATCTACTTGATGCCAATTCTTACACCTTTCGTTATCCACCATCGTTCCTACCTTTAAATATGAATACATATCCATTTTGCACTTGCAAATATGAATTATAAAGAAAATCATTTGAGAATCCTCACAGTAGCTGAAATGCGACTCTTCTTCAACGATCATACACATACATACCAATTGTGTTAAAATCCAGAAAACATAACATACCCCTTCCATCAAAGCAAACAAAAAATATACCATAAATCTACACGAAACCTGCTTTGCCAACCACCACCACTACCTGCATCATCCTCCTACTCATATTCCCAGCACGAGAATGGTGTAGAACTACACTATCATGATTTGTTGCGGGCGAATGCGCACTGGTGGCGTATCGTCGTTTACGCACGGTTGCACTACTATAAGGTTTATATACAATGGCATTGCCAAAAGAGTAAACACAAGAAAAAGAAAATATATAGGTATACACACTTTTGCTCTTGAGCTTATTCTTTACTAGTGATTAAATTTAATTTGTTTCTTTTTCACATTTGATTTTATATTAGATTTTATTATTTTATTTTATGTAATTATGATTTCTTATTTTTATACTTATTCCTATCCTTCCTCACACCTCTTTCTCTACCATGCATATACTTCTATTTTCTACTCGTGTTGCTTTTTTATTTGTTTTTTTTAAGAGTTCTCCTATTTGTTGTCATAACTTTGCTCCTGCTATTTGTTTACTTTTTGTTTTGTTTTTTTTAAATGCTGACTCTGAATAATGAGCACAAGTCAGCTGGCAGCGACGAAGTCAATGTGCGATCGATGATAAGAATACTGTCCAATGCGTGTGAAGGGTTTAAGGTATGCTGTATCAATGCTCGTAGCTTAAATATATCAAAAGTAGATTATTTACGTCACGTCTTCGAACAATCGAGCGTTGATATAATATGTATCACTGAGACCTGGCTTAAGGCTGACATTGGGGATAGTTTGTTCAATATTAATGGATATAAACTTTTTCGGAATGATAGGGTCACGAACACAACTGGTGGTGGAGTGGCTGTGTACTGTAATAGTTCTTTAAACTGCAAAGTTATTGTTAAATCGGATGGGAGTACCAATGAGTACTTGTTTCTGGAAGTATCTGATGGTAATAGTAAGTGTGTTATAGGCGTAGTTTACAGCCTCAACCGAAGTTGCCCTCCAAAACCATTATTTTCAGCAATCCAGGAATTCACCCCTCTTTATGAACACATACTTGTCTGTTGTGATTTTAATGCTGATCTTCTCAAAAATGACTGCAGATCTAATGAACTTTTGGAACTTGTTGCATCTGCAGGGTTAGCTGTAGTAAATTCATATCCGACTCGTTACGCTCCTAATGCCTCCCCTAGTCTCCTGGATCTTTTCCTGGTATCTGATCGGTCTAATGTACTGCTACAAGACCAGTTATCGTTAGAAGGTGTGACTGACCATGATTTAATTTATTGCACATAGAATATTGATTTGACTCGTTCTGCCACACCATCAACTTTTCAGTTTAGGGATTTTTCTTCGGTGGATATCATTGCCTTGCATTATGATGCGAGTATACTTCGTTGGCACGGTTGTTACTATGTATCAAATGTTAATGAGAAAGTTCATCACCTGCAATCGCTGTTACTCTATTTATTTGACAAACACGTTCCTTTAAAGACGGTTCAAGTCCGTAACAGCAGCTGTCCATGGTTTACATCCGATGTTCATAGAGCTATGAAAGTTCGCAGGAAAATGTATTCAAGGTGGAAGCAAAGTCCAATAATTCATAATTGGGAATTTTTTTTGTCGTGCACGTAACCAGTCAACTTTCATTACGAGGAGAGCTAAAAAAAGATATTTTCTGTCCAAGCTGGGAACAGAACAAAGTGGAAAAAAACTTTGGAGTAACTTGCGTTCGATTGGAGTTGGTAAAAAAGATGTTTTAATCACCATGCCTGATGCAGATGAATTAAATAACGCTTTCCTGACTAACCCAGTAAGTGGTACATCATTTACTCCTAACGATCAGCTCTGTTTTGAACCGTTATCAGATTTCGACTTTGAGGTTGTATCTGAAATTGATGTTGTTAATTACATACGTTCTATGAAGTCAAATGCGATTGGAGATGATGGTGTTCCCATTCGTTTTGTAAAAATGATTTTGATCCATATTTTGAAATGTCTTACGCATGTTTTGAATTTTTGTATCACGTCATCCTCGTTTCCTCTCAGTTGAAAGTGTGCCAAAGTCATTCCCACTCCCAAGAAATCAAATCCATTTTCGGTAACAGATTTTCGACCAGTCAGCATTTTGCCATGCCTATCAAAGGTCCTGGAAAAAATTCTTGCTAAGCAGATTTCTAGGCACCTTGATCAGTACAGTTTGCTATCTCCGGTTCAGTCTGGCTTTAGAGCAAAACACAGTTGTTCCACGGCTATGGTTAAGATTCTTGATGATATTCGGGTTTGTTATGACATATACTATGTTACTGTGCTTTGCATGCTTGATTTTTCTAAGGCCTTTGATAGTGTTAATCATGTCATCCTTTCGAGAAAATTAAGTGATTATTTTGGATTTAGTGACAGATCTGTGCGTTTTATAGCAAGTTATTTGAGTGATCGTTTGCAAAGGGTTGAGGTTGGCGACAAATCTTCTCACAGTAAAGAGATACTTGCCGGAGTACCACAAGGTTCAATCTTAGGCCCTATTTTGTTTTGCATTTTTGTTAATGACTTGCCCGGTGTATGTTTGAACACTAACGTTCATTTTTATGCAGATGATGCTCAAATTTACTTGTCCAGACCAATAGGACTAGTAGACGACCTTGTTTGTAGGATGAATGAAGATCTATCAAAAATCGATGAATGGTCGCGGTGTAATGGTCTTCAGCTTAATCCATCAAAATCGCAAGTAATCTTAATATCCAAAAAAACCTCATGACACTCAAGAACTACCTCCAATTGTTCTTAACAGTGTACATTTGAAATTCATGGAAGTTGTAACTAATCTAGGTTTTCGCATCAATCGTTCGTTATCCCCAGTTGACCATATTAACTGCACAGTAGGGCGAATTTACGGTGGTTTACGTAAACTATGGTTATTTGCGAGCTTTACTCCAGTTGAAACGAAGCTCAGGCTTATAAAATCCCTTCTTGTGCCTTACATTGAGTATGCTTCCGCTGTTTATTGCAAGCTTGATTCTTTATCGCTGCATAAACTAACCGTTGCTTTCAACGATATGGTTAGGTATGTTTATGGCCTTCGACGATATGATCACATATCAAACTATAACAAAAGAGTGCTCGGTTGTACACCTCAGCAGTTTCTAGATGTTAGATGTTGTGTCTTTCTGCACAAAGTAATTCACAATAAATCGCCACCATATCTATTTGAAAAGCTTCAATTTGCCCGCTCTTCCAGAACTTTTAATATAATTACACCCCCATCCAATTATTTAACCACGTCTCGCCATTTCTTCGTTCATGCCACTAGACTTTGGAACTCTTTGCCCAATGCAACAAAACAAATAACTGGAGCAACTGAATTCAAAAAATCTGCGTTGGAGTACTTTTCTTGAAAAAACAAAAGAAAAGAAGCAACAACTCTCAAATTTCTTTAAATTTCTTCTACTCTTTTTCTTCTACTCCTTTTTCCCTTTCTTCCTTCCTGCAATAGTGTTTTCTTTATAATTTTTATTTATTTATTTTTTCTTATTTTCTTATTGTTAGGTATAGTGTAGGTCTAACCATGAAATGTTATCCTCTATTGTTAAGTACTATAAAAGACTAAGTCTTACTTGTACATGGTGTTCAATAAATGAAATGAAAGTAATGAAATAAAAGTATAAATTTATGTGGATAGCGCATTCTTGAATGGCGTGGAGCTCTGCTTGAAATACGCTGCGACTTTTTCGCATGGGTATCGTAAAGCGTTTCTTTGGTCCGTATATTCCCGCTCCTACCACCGCTTCCATTTTAGAACCATCCGTATACCACTTTATGCCGTTGCGGCTGTTAGGTGGGTTATGACTAACTCATGCTTCTCTCTTGGGGATCTCCGTGGAGAACCGCTTGTTGAAGCATAGTGTTTTATGGATGCGGTCTGTGACCGCGCAGTTCATGTTGAGTTCTGGCAGTTCATCGAGAAGGGTCTCAAGTTCCGGATGATCGTTAAGACTTATCTCGTTTAACTGTATTTGACTTATCGCATTGTGGATCGCCACTTTTTGAATGTATATGTGGAGAGGTGTAATTCCTGTTATTGCCTCTATGGCAGTCGTTGGACAGGTTCGCATGGCTCCGGAGATACCAAGGCACGCAAGCCGTTGTACCTTTTTGAGCTTCTCTATTGCGACCTTTTGTGTGGATTTCGTCCACCATACTATGGAGGCGTATGTTATGATGGGTCTTATCATCACTGTGCAGATCCAGTGGACAATCTTTGGAGAGATTCCCCAGGTTCTGCCATATGTGCGCCGACAGGCCCATAAAGCTCAGTTAGCTTTAGTGATTTTGTTGTTGATGTGAGAATTGCAGTTTAGTCTTTTGTCCAGGATTACTCCAAGATATTTGACTTCGTCGGAATACTCAACGGTCATGCCATTTAGTGAAATCTGGACTAAGTTAAGATTTCTTCTTTTTGTGAAAGGAGCTATGATAGCTTTACTGGGGTTTATGGAGAGATGTTCCTTGACGCACCAGTCTATAGCTATCTTAAGGGCGTTTTGCATACGTGAAGTAACTACGTTTGATTCTTTGCCCCTAATAATGATGACCAAGTCATCAGCGTACCCTAAATTACTTAGTTTTTGAAGTAGGTCATCTATGACCAAAGACCACAGGAGGGGTGACAGAACTCCTCCTTGTGGACAGCCTTTTATAGCTGTTACTGATACTGAAGTCTGTCCTGACGAAGCAGTAATTTTCTGACATTCGAGCATCGCTTTCACCCAGTTTATGGTGGGAAGGTCTACCTTCCGGTGAATTAAAGCATTTGATATTGAATCATAACCAGTGTTTTCAAAAGCACCCTCTATGTCAAGAAAAGCGCATAGTGCAATTTATTTGCAACGGTAGGCGTTGTTTATGTGATTTGTTAGTTTTAACAGGGCGCCTTCCGTTGATTTGCCTTTTTGATACGCATATTCACGGTGGTGTACAGGCATGCTAATAGTTACGCATTTTCTGATATGAACGTCAATTATTCTTTCCATTGTTTTCAGGAAAAACGATGTCAAGCTTATGGGACGATAGGATTTAGGTAGTTCACTAGGTTTGTTACCTAGGTTTGGGGATAAATACTACATTGACCTCCCGCCAAGTGCGTGGTATGTAGCCCCAGTTGAAACTGAACCTAAATAAGGCAATCATGTTAGGTAGGAAGAATTCCATACCCTTTTGAATGAGGGCTGGAAAAATTCCGTCATTTCCTGGTGCCTTGAATGGTTTAAATGAGTTTATGGCCCATTTTACCTTATCTGGACTAAATAATTTACCAGATAAACTATTATTTCTGCTGAGGTTAGTTGGATATGAAACCTCAGTAGTGTGATCAGTTGTGTGATCGACAATTAGGGAACCAGGGAAGTGAACTTGCAGCAAGGTTGTGAGAGTTTCTTCCCGGTCGCTTGTGATTGTTCCATCAGGTTTGATGAGCAATCCCATGCAGTTTGAAGGATCTGTTGAAAGTGCTCTCTGGAGCCGCGCCAACTCTGGGAGTTTTTCCATGAGGCCCTTTTAGATCTTCGCAACTCTTGGTTGTATTTGGTTAACAGGGATCGATATTGATCCCATACGCCGGTGCGTTTCGATTTATTGAATTGTTTTCTCACCTTCTTGCGGATAGTTTCCAGGTTTTCATTCCACCATGGTACGCTTCTTTTTACCACGGTGCGCTTTACCTTACAACTACTCCTAAAGGATGAGATAATGATATCGTTAAGCTGACATTGTGCAGCGTCCGCATCACTCAGTGTTAGTGGTGAGTCTGGTAGCAGATCAGTTCTGATTGCCACATTTTCACTATAGGTTCTCCAGTTTGTGAATTTATTATTGTATTTGACCGGCGCGCACTCGTTGTTGCAGCCTGAACATAATATGCATATGATCAGACAGAGAAGTTTCATCAGAGACGTGCCAGTCCTCTACAATGTTTTGTATAAAAGGAGACGAGAGAGTAAGGTCTAAAACTTCTTCTCGTATACTGTTCCTAAAAGTGGGCTTATCTCCCTTATTTAGAATAACTAGGTCTTTACTATATAGGTAATCTAAAAGTAACTCACCTCTTTTGTTTGTGTCTCGGCTGCCCCAAATCTGGTGATGTGCATTCGCGTCGCAGCCGATAACAAGATGTACTTGCTGAGTTTGGCAGTACTGGACAAGTTCCTGTACTGGTGTAGGTGGTACCTCCTCTTTGTCCCCAGCAAAATACGCCGATGCGCATACGAACTTGTGTATCACATGGCCATTGTGGCGTTCAATTAAAACGGCCACTAGATCCCTAGTATTGAAACCTGGAATGAGAGAGAATTTTATATCTTTCGCAATGGAAAGAGCTGCCCTAGGTCTGAAATTACCTTTGGCAAAAATTAGCTCTCTATTTCTGCCGTTAAGACCAAAGATCTTACCTGTAGTTGCCCATGGTTCCTGGATTAAACCAAGAGCAACGTTCCTTTCGGCACATCTTTGGCTATAGGTGTCCGATACACCCATAGCGAGGTGCAGGTTTGCCTGCAGCACAGTTAGAGACGTCATTTCTTATTCACGTACTCTGGATTACGCACTCTATGAGGTTTGTTATCACCCCTGTGTCGTACGTAACACTGTTGAGAGAGACCACTTTGTCTCCCCCTTGGACTTTTGGTGTTCTGTCCATCTTTCCCGCTTGAATGTGCCTGTTCGGCCGCCAGTTTTGGCCTAAAGCGGTTTGTGCTGTCCGTTTTTTCGCCTTTGTATTAGCATCCAGCACCACAGTTGTTTTAGCAACTGAGTTACCCGTGGCAGCACTAATGCCAGCCACTGGTGGTGTGGCGCTTGTGGATGGCTTCTCATTTTCTGTAGCATCAGTGGCAGTACTAATACTAGCCCCTGATGTTGTAGCCTTTCTTTTGTTGTCTCTTGATGCCTGATTCGTCGAGGATTATTTTGATCTGTCCAAACCTGAACGAGACCATAACCTTTAGCTCAACAAGTCACTTCATCGTGCTTTCGTTGACAGCAAGGACCATATGGGCGACATCTCTGTCGTCAGATCTCTGCAGAACTCTCCACGTTCTGGTGTTGAGTTCTTTATTCTGGCCATCTAGAATTGCCAGTATTCTCTCATTCGCTACTCCGGTACTATGTGGGAAGAAGGTTCTGACGATATGTGGTTTCGGGAAAATTTCTTCCCCCACAAGCGTCACTTCCATCCCGCATTTCTCTTTGAGCTTCGCGAAGTTTGTTTTCATCCACTCTGTAGTGGTAGCGTCCGCACATACGATCATTAGCCATCCAGCTTTGAAAGTTGTACCGCGGAAGGCTGAATCTGAGTCATTTGCTCATTACTGAGGGGATTGCGATCCAGATCGACAGGTACTACACCCAGTCTTACAAAGCTCGCTATATTTCTATAGGAGACTTTGTCGACGGCTGTATTTCCTGTGCGAGCTCGTTTCGCTTCGGATTGGGGCGGCGTATTGTCCTCGGATCTTGTACGCTTCACCT
The DNA here is from genome assembly GCA_949715645.1 of Portevinia maculata. Taxonomy (NCBI): domain Eukaryota; kingdom Metazoa; phylum Arthropoda; class Insecta; order Diptera; family Syrphidae; genus Portevinia; species Portevinia maculata. The sequence continues at coordinate 20,321,966 of OX454525.1, forward strand.
CGGAGCCTAGGTCGACCTCTGTCGACGCGCGCTTAAAACGGCGCTGTTCGGATGGTGTGAATTTGACGCGCTTAGACTCAGTCTGTGCAGTTATGCCAGAGGTCTCCGGCGCGCCAGTATTCATGGGATGCACTTCATCCGAGAGTATGCTTACATTGCATAGCGTGCTGGTTTCAGAGATATCGTCAATAAGAAGAGACAAGTTCTCTTCTAAGCTCATCATCTCCGAATCCGTGGTTTGTGACCCTTCCCGATTGGCAGGTGTCACGTCATTTACGACAGGGTGTTCTAAAACATCCCCAGTTGGTAATGCAGGGTCTTCTGAAACATCCCTAGTTGATGATGCAGTTGTAGAGTCATCATTCTCTATTTGGTTTTTGTTTTTTGGATTTATTTTGATTCCCACGATTAAACGGGATAGAAAGGTCGCCCGTGGTCTACCCGTATAACCACAGGAAGGCTATCTTGAAATCGGAGGTCCCCTGGTATCCGAAGTTTGCTGCTATCGACTAAGAACCTCTTAGCCATTCGTCTCTCGGCGCCAGCTGTTCCACCTTAGATTTGGGGATTTGTTGTCGGGGTTGTCTCCCCGGGCATTGCCGAAAAGTTTTAAGTAAGGAGTAAGGCAGGTGCCAAGTAACACCGAAAAGTTTTTTTCCACTGCCCCACCTTTTGCGAACGTTTAACAAAGATCCAAGTGTTTCAATTATTGTCTTGAGATGTCTTAAATTTACCATCCGGATTCGGCTTTAAATTGTAGGTCCCTTCCAAATGGTTGGAGAAGATAGGTTTTAAGCCCTGTATGGGCCGTTCATGCCTAATATTATTTTTTAAGTCTTTCTTTATGATTTAGGCAGTTCACTTAGGCTATTATCAGGCCTGGGAATAATAATCACGTTCACCTGTCTCCACGTCATTGGAATATGTGTCCAGGTGTAATTTGCCATAAACAAAGCAAATGCAACAACTGGCGGCAGAATTATACCGGTTTTTGTGACACAACTAAAATGCCTATGACATTTGGTCAGGTAAAAACCTAAAAGGCTTCGTCTGACAAATGCCAATTTACAATGAAATAAGAGATAGATCTACTGGCGAGTGTGAGATCGAGTATGTCTTCGCGATTCCCATTTATCTAGGTAGGCTTTGAGCATCTATTTAAAATTTCTATTTGATTACTCATTTCATTAGATAACCTAGAAGAAGCTCACCTTTCTGTTGGCGTCATTACTTCTTTATGATGCGCATTTGCATCGCAACCTATGATGTAGTGTAGGTTGCATTTCTTACAGTAGCGAACTAAAGCCTGAAGCTCTTCGGGCGGGCTGTTGTTATTTTCCCACGAAATAAACCGAGGCGCACACGATGGTTTTCGTGCCGCTTTCGGTTGAGGCCAGTAGAAATGGGTAGAAAGCTGATATTGATTGATTAATTGATTGCTATTATTTCAATTTCAATAAACACATAATATTGTGTATCTGCAGATGACTGTTTAAAAAAATTTAATACATATAGTGTTAAGAAGCTTTCTAGTTTATGGATATTGTATTGTATTGTATTGTATGTGCAGTGGGGTCATCAGTAGATGACAAGCACTTAGACCTATTGGTCCATTGTACTTCAGCATAGCTGCCCTCTCGCTGGTTATTGGCGATTAGTAAGATATAGTGAGGGAGAACCTACCAGTAGCCTTGGCAAAGCGAAGAATGTTAGCAAGTTCAATGTCCCCCATCTCATCTTCGTTGACGAATTGTTTGCCTATAGTGGTGAGCCTGGTTCTGGCGAAAGCCGGACATTCACAGATGAAGTGAGATACCGTTTCATCCGCCTCCAGGCAGCACTCACATAGGCCCGAGCTCCTAATGTGGATGGTTTTGAGGTGCTCGTTAAGAGGACTGAAACCGGTGACGAGACCAATCAAGGGTCTCAAGTCTTTCCTGTTTAGTCCAAGCAAAAACTTAGCTCTGCTTGTTTTCGGACCGTCCACTAGCTTCTTTGAATACCTGCATGAGACCAGGTCATGCCAGTATTCGGAATGTTGTTGGCGTAGAGCCGAATCCATTTCACGTTTGTGGACGGATTAGCAGCATCCTATAGATGGTTGTGGGCCAATGAAGGCTGTTGAAGAGCCCTTCCTGGCCAGAGCATCCGCTCTTTCATTTCCCTCGATACCTGTGTGCCCAGGAACCCAGGCAAGTGATACCGAGTTACATCTACCCAGACGGTTAAGCTTAACCGGATAAGACAACAATTAAGACAACAATTAAAACAATTAAAAACAATTTAACATATTAAGTTCTTACAAGTTGAAATTTTTTTTTTTTGCCTTTTACAGAACAAGATGCAATTTTTGTACTTCCTTCAACAATTCAGTTTTTGATGGTTCAGGGTCATAAGTTCACAAATCAATTGATATATTATAACTCACCCAAGTGGGACAAAAGTCCACAACATTTCGGATCATAATTCCACAATATTGTATCACTTCAATCGAGATCGCGATAGGTTTCGAAACTCTTTCGGGAGCTCGTTTAGGACTATGGGAACTGCCACATCGAACTTCCTGCGAATATATTCGTTCCAGAACCTCGGTATTTCATAGAACTGCTGTTGTCTTTTTCTAGTGTTCACTTGCTGCTCTGTACGCGCTATCAATGTAAAACGTTGCCAAGATTTTCTGAAATGTTAAACAACGCATCCTTGCGTTGTCTTATATATGCTCTCTTGACAATTGTTCTTGCGGGCGTTTATGTATATTTAACAATGGATGTAATTGCGACGATTTTCCCCACGAAAGTATGCCATATCTTATATATGATTCTACCAATCTGAAATAGAATTGTCTAAGCATAAAATGTGGGCAGCGATTGCTGAGATGAAAAAGTGCGTACTCCGATTTTCGCAGATTTTGTATGATTGCTCCTATGTTGTAATATGTAATCAACTATTACGCCAAGATATTTTGTATGTTGATACGTTCTCCATGTACTCGGATTAGTTGTCCTCGTCGCTTATGTTCTTCTGTCCACAGTCTATGCAAACAATTGTTGTCGTGCATTTTAACCCATGGTCGTGACACCAAGTTTTGAGTGTATTAAACTCCGTTTTCATACTCTCGAGCAACTTCATCTACGCTCCCGTGGTCTCTTCAATTACTGTGTCGTCCGCGTATTCATAACCCGTAGCTTTTAATACTGAGAGAAGCTCATTCATATATGTATATAATAAAAAGAAAAGGTCCCAATTTCGATCCTTGTGGAACTCCATTTATATTGATTTTTCACTTTCACTGACTTGGTTTGATATTTTTACCTTAAAGCTTGTACTCTGAACAAATATTATATTGCGCCTCACTCCTATTCTCTCTATCTGTCTTAGTATTTGCTTGTGGGTCAGTGTGCCAAATACCCTTTTAAAATCTATGACCAAGGCTACTGAGTTCTGCCTTTTACATCGGCTTGAGTAAAATCTATTGGCGAAATCTCCAAGCAATCGATTATTATTACTTTCGATTAAACAAGCCGCCTTTGGCACTTGTTCCCGACGACAATGAATCAACTGACTTGCTCTATTCGTAAGACTTTCGACTTGTCCGGCGATAAGCCAATGTTCCTGTAGGAGGCCTAGCGATATTTTTTTCTCGGCGAACCGCTTGCTAAGAATAGCAGACGCACCTTTAACGTGATGCAAGTTGCCTGTAACACCTTAATGGTGATCATTGTTTCTTTAAAGAGGATTTTACTTTTCGAGGTTATTAAAGCTGTGTAGGCCCTTTCCTCTATGACAAGCAGCTGTCTCAGGCTGACCCATCGGAACGCGCCTAGCCGACTAACTTCCCTTATTAGCGACCCAAGGATACATTGAGTAAATGGACAATAATGCTCCAGCGAAGAGGATCTTCAGCTCCCAGCCCCCAGTTTCGAGACAACAAGGAATACTGAACCTCCGTTTTAAAGATGAGACAGTCGCGGATGCCAGAGCGCGTGATCTGGATAACTCGAAGCAGCTTGCCCAGCCGACCGGGATCGCGAAATTTGGCGGTATCGGGAGCACGTTAAGCATCTCTCTCCCTCTCTCTACCTATCTATGTCTCTGTCTATCAATTGTTATGTATATTTAATATAAATATTATAATATTATTTTATATTCACCACGCTTAGAGTTGTGATTCACAGTACAACGTACATTTGTCTTCTGCCTTATTGTATTAATTATGTACAATTATTATGTATGCAATGTACATGTAATTACCTAAGACAATGGAATTACCTAAAAGACGAGTGAAGATCGATCGCGTGGTGAGATGATTTTCGATTGTTGTTAGAGTATGTAAGCGGTTTTGGAATAAAGCGTTTAAGTTAAGAGAACGTGGTTTTTAATTATAAATGATATAATTAAAGGATATCATATCAATCAATCACTTTCTCTCTGCTATAGTAGTATAGTAGTTTTCTTCTTGCTATAATAATGATGAAACAAATTTCCAGTCCTTTTGTACATATTAATGTGAACTTTTCTCAATAGAGGCGACTACAACCAACGGCAAATAAAAACGAAGCTAATAGAAAACTCAAGACGCCGACCAATAATGGCACTAATAAAAAGGGGAAGAAAAAAGCAACAACAAAATAAAACATCAGACCAACAAATTTCGACTCTAGGATAATAACAGATTAAAAAGTTTTTCTATACCAAAATGCGGAACAAAGGAAGAAATCTTCAAGACTACTCTCCTGCATTGGCAAGTTTATGAAACGCATATTTTTGGCATTAGCATTGCACCATGTTCTTTTCGAGGTGAATACCCCCTGCGGGAAGGATTGAATTATAAAAAAAAAATGAAGATGACATGAAAAAATAAAGTCACTAAGGATAATAGGCAAAGTTGCATAGACAATTTGTTTGCTTGTTTTGATTATACTTAGGCTAGCAGCGGTACTTTCAGAATAAAAAATTAAAAAGGTGGTAGCGGCAAAGTTGGAAAAATATAAACAGAAGGTGGATAATAAAGTAATCCATTTTCCCCTTCCCACTGTAAATAGAAACAGTTTGTTTTTTTTCAGATTTAAATTGGAAAAAACTGGTAGCATGAGCATTCACGTGTCAAAAAAGTGCACTCAAATTGAGGCAAAGTGTGTGGCCTGTATCGGGAGTTAGAAACAAACCAGGCTATCCTAAAAACTCTTTCGAACAAGCCTGAACAACGCGCAACGATTTGGAGAAGGAGAATATCTCAGGAAATCCGTTCGCCAAATTTTGTCAACAAAAAATACTTCACAGGTGCTAACTTTATTATGCAAGACTTTTAATTGACCAATTTCCTTGGTTTCGAATCACGTCATCCAAGCTGGTTTTATTGCCTCTTTGTTATCCGATTTCAATAGGTGAATGCTTCTGTTACTGGTTTGGTGTTTGATCGTCCTTTTACGACACCGGACCAATCCATTTTCGCACTCGCATTTCAAGAGTACTTAGAGATCTGGACATACACAAATCCGCTGGTCCTGTTTCTATCAGTCCTATTCTTCAGGGATCTTTTCAAAAAGGTAGAAAACAGCAGCCCGTCCCAAAAAAGGCTAATATTCTACTCCATTTTCTCACCGACAAATCAGACTTACGTTTCTCCTTTCCAAGCTCATGGAAACGTTGAATAAGCGCCAGCTAATGAAATATCTTGAATCCCGGAAACTTCCTAATAACCAGCAGTACGGTTCTTACAGCAACAGGTTGACTGCTGATTTGATGACTTATGTAACCAAAAAGTGGAACCAAGCACTTCACCAAGATGGTGAATGTAAGATCGTTGCGCTTGATATATTTCAAAGGCATTTGAAATGCGTGCATTTGGAAACGATGATACTCTTCTTCAATAATATGTTAAGTAGTTTAAGTAAGTAGAGTAGGTAGTTTGTAATTTGTTTTTTTATATAAAAATATAAAATTTGATAAAGATGCCGAGTTTTCTTAAAAATTTTCTCGATGAAAACATAATATGTAAGATTAGTTCGTAAAATAGTTTTTAGGCCGAAAGGCAATAATTATAAGATAGAGTTAAGTTTAGGGCGTCCGCATAAGGATCAATAATCTAGAATAAGTATCCTGTTAATTTTAAGTTAGATTTACTCATTTTTGTCTAGTATATAAGTTGATATAAGCTAATAATTAATAAAAATGAATTTAAAAGTCAAATACTCTTCTTCAATGGTTTAGTCACTCTTTCTCATTTGTTTACCCTATTCTATTCTATTTATTTTGACCATAGTTTGCAACTTAACGTAATATTGCCCGTAGACCCCTAAAAGTTACTATGTTTGTGATCAGCAACGATAGTACTGTTAATCTAGCCATGTCCGGCAGTCCGTCGGCATAAATGAGGCCTTAAAACAAAAGCTAGAAAGCTGAAATTTACAGCATATACCTTCTAGGAGCCCGAAATAATCCTGTATAGGAATTTTAAGAATTCGCACGATACGATAACAAAACGAAAAAATCGAACTTTGCTAGAAAGCCGAATTTTTTAATATTTTGTATTTAGGGGCCCGAACTGTTCTGCAGTCAAATAATTTTCAAATCCGCCCACTGACACGCATACAATTTAAAAAAAAAAACAGTTTTATCGAAAAGTCAAAGTTTGAGCTAGGATGCTGAACTTTTTAATATATACTCTCACGGGGCCCTTATTGCTCATGTTTAAAGGTTTTTAAAATCCGCCCAGTAATACGGCCACTACTAAAACAAAAACCGTTTTATTGAAGAAATCATTCCTATTCTTCGCAAAAAAAATTTAGATAAAGTCATTTTGAGCAATTCCTTAATATAATGCTGTCTTCCATGCCCAATTTTAAGGACAGGTTTTCCACATAAACTATGTTTTTTTCCATTATATCCTTTAAATGTTGTGTAATAAAATATGTATATGTGTATTCCCTTGAAACTTGAGTACAACGCTCATATTTGAAGCTTCTTGACAGAAAACTTATAAGCGATCGAGATATAGCGAAGCCGCTTGACACTCTTAGTCGCAATGTCACCTGCCTATCAATATTTTATCAAGATTTCCTTCACAAGTGCTCAAACAAAATAGTCAGCTGTATCCCGCCATTATAACACTTTAAAGCAATACCCCCCATACCATGAATGCACATCAGTTCACCCTCAAGCCTTTTTTCGGACATATAGTGAAATACAAAGGATATCTTTCTTCGCTGTTCGACAAAAATATGTTTTTCCTATCCTTTACAATCAGTAAACATTTAAAATCAACGTGCATCAGTTTCCCCTCTGTCATCCTTGTCTCCATTTCCTTAATGCCCGCTCTATGCAACGATAAACATGTCCACATTATAAAAATAAATAAAATAAAAAAAAACAAACATTAGGCGTTAACGGCCCAAACAAGGCCTTAAAAACATAGCTTCTCCAATCACTGGAAATGACCTACAATTTTGGGCCGACTCCGAACGAAAAAATTGAGAAGCTTCTCATGACAATTGATACTCTTGGATCTTTGTCAGACGTTCGCAAGAAGTGGGGCAGTGGAAAAAAACTGTAGATGTTACTTGGCCCCGGCGGGTATTGAACCGGGAGCGGGAACCTATCGATTAGTAGTCCGACACACTAACCATTGAGCCACTGCGCCCGACGATCTTGTTCTTCACATTATAGTGTACTAAAAAGTTACCAAAAAAATGGGAATATACAAAATGTTTCTTATATTGGGAGAACATCCCAGGTCTAAGACAGACTAACGAGCCATTCGGACCTTCAATAACAGTGCCATCAGATGACTAAATCTAAGAAGGCATGATATCAAAAACTTAGTAGGTTACCTTACCGGTCACCACGGCTTACGATATCACCTTAACAAAATTAAAATAGTAGACTCTCCTGAGTACCGACTGTGTCTTGAAGAAGACAAAACAACTGAACACACTCAATGGAATTAGAAAGAGGATCTTTTTCAGGGAACAACAGAATTCCGCAGTCATAAAGAATTCTTCTGCTGGTAAAATTGTCTGCTTTATACGGAGAAACTCGACTAGACTTAATATTTGCTGCTCGCTTTTTCATCGGCTTGGCGAGCTAGAGTAAATATTTTGTAAATATTATATATGTAATTAAAAATTTTATATATCGTTGTTGACTGACTCTTCATTTGGCACTAGTTGTATTAACTATAGAATGTATTTATTTATTCATTCACTGATGAAAAACGCTTAAATTTTGTACAGTACTTTAATTTATGTAAATGTCTTTATTTAATATTTGAGTTTGTTAATTTAAGTCCATACATAAAATCCTTCTTAATAAAAAAAAAATGTTAAGCATGTATATCTGTTAAGAATACTGTAAAATGGGTCTAATTGAATGAATGAATAAAAAAAAAAAAAAAAAAAAAAATTCTTTGACCATATTCTTATAAATTTACATCATACATAAAGCTTTGAACTTTGTATCAGTCATCGTTCATCGAAGCCAAGTGTTTGTCTTCCGTAACGTGCTTAACGATCACACACTAGAATGACAGGCCATGGCAGGAATAGCACCCAATGCAATGGCTGAGAAAATAGATGGATAAAATTATTCTACTTGTTTCAAGACATTACCAATATTCAAAGATTCATTAAATTTTGGATAAATTTTATTACAATTATACCACATATTGGACTCTGCGAACAATAATGTTAATAAAAGAGTTTTGAAGGAACAGACAAGTCGTTCTTTTACCTTAAAAATTAATTTGATGGGTGTGTTTGTTATTGTTGGTTCTGGAAAATAGTTATTGGTTCCTTTTCTACGGAAAATGGATGACGTAAAGTAAGGAGCAGTAAGGCCAAATCTCAAACTTCAAAAAAGAGAAGAAGTAACTCAGATATATTCATTTAATTTAAATAAATTCCCATCAAAAAAAATATTGTAATGGTGAAATAGCCCAGGGGCTTATTTCACCAAACTACAAATTACAAGCACAAATTTGTACTTGTGAAACACAATTACAAATTTGTAATTCCGTTTCACCAAATACAAATATATGAACCCACAAATTTGTAAACATACACATAAACATAAACATGTTGATTTCAAGTGTAAAAATTCCAGTTGCACCGGGTTTTTGTGCAATGTGTAATCTACAAGTGTTTTCTCACAAATTTGTGGAATATCGTCGTGCAATCCCGGAATTAAAACGAAGGGCAAAATACGATTTTTGTTTGTCTCCTTGATTAGAGAAAAGAAGGAGATTTTATTTGGGTGAAGTAAACGCATGGAAAGATATTTTAATTTCATTATCCTCTTAATTCAAAAAGGAAAGGATTGGAAATATATTCAAGATATTGCGTGGCACAATTAAAAACGGGCTACTCTGGTAAGTACATAATATGTAGGTACATATAAATTTATTTTTTTAATTTTTTTCTATATTTTAGCTTAAATGCAAATTTACCTTATTTCGCCTTCAATATCCCCCACGTTTGCGCACTGGGGTGGCAGTACCTCTTCAGTAGGTACTGAAGAGGACTCATCAACTATGCCTTGAACTGTTGGCGATTCTTTACCGATAATATCAAAAATGATATATCGAGATCGGTTAAAATGCGACTAGTGCCACCTTTAGAACCAGTCTTCAAAGAAGCTTATTTTAGCTTATCAAGTTTAAGCTAAAATATAGAAAAAAATTAAAAAAATAAATTTATATGTACCTACATATTATGTACTTACCAGAGTAGCCCGTTTTTAATTGTGCCACGCAATATCTTGAATATATTTCCAATCCTTTCCTTTTTGAATTATGCTTGTTTCTCAGAATTATTTTTAAAAATATATGAACGTATTTTTTAATTCAATCAGACCTCAAGTCTGCAACAACAAAATGCTAACTGACCAAAGGAGGCTTCAATTCGAAATTAATAATTTGCAGTTGAATGCCTTGAAAAAGGAACGCGACTTGGGGACTGCGGAGCTGGAAGAAAACACTTTAAAATTAAGTGACTAGCTATTAAAAATAAAAATAAAATAAATAAACATATATTTCATTTAAAGTTCAAAAGTCTCGTTATTTAATATGATATTTGCTAACGAAAAGTGATTTAAAAAATATTCCAAGGAAGCCCGGCCATCAAAATTTCAGGATTTTGAGTATCTGCGTCGTTTAAATCCTCAGTGGTGGTGAACATTTCAATAATACTATCTATCTGCCGCTTGTCGGGAAATGTTGGAGATGATGCAACATTTTATAACAGTAACTGCTTTCATGGATTGCAATCGTAAGTGCGTCAGACACAGAAATTTCTCTTTCAAAATTCCAATCGCGTTTTCTATTATTCTCCGAGTTGATTTATGTGCACGGATATAACGATCAACTTCAGGAGTTGGGTTTCTCAAAATGGGGGTAATTAACCAATTATTTAAAGGATATCATGTATCCCCAAGCAAAACAGAATGAGAAAAACGTCGAAATCCACTTTCAACTTTTGAAAAAAGGGACTTCTTTGTAACACCCTTGATTCGTGCACACTTCCCTGCCAATTCACATATGCGTTATAAAAGGTATAGTCCGGCCACATACCAACATACAATTTATGCAGTGCTGTCCATGTCTGTCCACATATGCAGATTCAAACTCGCCAGGGGCATCTATGTTTGTTAAGGTTCCGCCTATACATACGTAAACACATGGCATACCTTGTAAGAAAGAAAATTGTTTGCAAAACTTAAGAAATTAAACATTGCTGCAATGGTCGAATTAGATATCCCATGCATATCTGCTACACCATGGTATTGCCCTCCATTTTCAAGCCTGTGAGAAACTGCTGTCTTGGTGTTAATAGTTTTTTCCAGTCGTGTCGGCTATTTGTAGCCCAATAATTGCAATTATTTCCTCTGACTTGCATCGAGTCAGGCGAAATTTTTCATTAAAATTAAATAACTCCGAAATTACATTTTTTTCTTAAAATGAAAACATGATCGTCACTTTCGCTACTATCGCTACTACTATGCCTTCGTTGCAAAGACATTTTTTTCGATTACTTTCAATATGATACAAAATTTATAGGAGGAATTACACGTCAACTTTCAGTTGTAAAATATTCTCACATACTTCACAAAATTTGAAAATAATTTTATTTGGTGAAACGTAAACTCACAAATAAGTCAACTTTTCACAAATTTGTAACTTGTAAATTAAAACTATAAATAACTTTTGGTGAAACGAAAATGGAAATATTCCCACAAATTTCCCTTTGTATAGAATACAACTACAAATTTGTAATACCCACGGTTTGGTGAAACGACATAAATCAACAAAATAACAAATTTTGTTGAAAAATGCTTGTAAATACAAATTTGTAAGTTGGTGAAATAGGCCACAGAGCCCTACTTACGAGTATAATATGAATGATGGTCAGTCATCTTCTGTGGCCGAAAAATAACCCCCAAGCTGAAAAGAAGGCTCTGACCTGCTGTTGTGCGCTAAAGGGCATACGATTCACAATGGTGGACAGCGTTCAAAAAAGGAAGGTTAATTCAGCAGCTGAGATGAAAATACTTCGTATCACAGTATGTCGTATAAAGTTCGATGACCAAAGTAAGCCCTCCCGAAAATGAATCCATGCCAAAAAAAAATGGAACTAGCTTGTATTGATTGATATAGAACACCTGTAACTAATGGGTCCGAGGCAAGAAGGCAAGTCTATAATTTTTTAGATTGAAAGGTATAACCGCTATAGTAGACTACGAAGAAAGAAAATCGAGTAGGCACGTATACACTGGCGATCACAAGGATGCGGATATACATTTCGCAATCGATTTTCAGTCTTTATACCTGTTGGAAACTTTATACCCTGGAAAATTTTACTACCTGTGAACAGGTACATATTTTCCCAACAGTAAGACATAAAATTAAAGGGTAAATAAGAAACGACCGCTATAATTTCCCAATATCAAACAATGAACTACTTGAAAAGCGTATAAAAAGATGAGCACTAGGATGAGGCCACATGCAAAATCTTCGAAAGAAAGGAAAAAATTAATAAAATGTATCTACCTATACATTTTATTGTTTTAAAACATATATTTATTATGTTTTCTACATTAATAATGAATATGACCGCCATTTTTCAATACGACCTCTATAAGACGGTTTGGAATAGAATAATACTGTCTTTGAGGTCATTGCGAATATTTCGTTGCAGGAGGTCACATCAGAATTATTTTTTTTAATTTTTGTTAAGAATTTTAAAAAAACGATTGAAAAGAACTGTTTTTTATAGTTTATAGTTTATAAGACTGTTGTAAACAGTTATCTTGAGGATCCACACCACTTTGGGAAAAATCAAAAACGTCGCACGGCAGAAGCAACAAATTTGCGAGAAAAGCGGGTTATTCTACGGCTTGCCTCATATTTTACTCTACCAGTGACTAAAATAAGGGCCAACAGCGGAGTATTAGCCAGCATAGCAACTTTCCGAAGGATAATACAAAACATAGGGACGGGCTACAGTCCGCTTGGGCGAACTGTTGGATACCCCATTCTTATTCCTATCCCTCATAAGTGGGCGTGACAAAAATCTAAGTATGGTTGAATGGTTAATAACGCTCTACATATTTTGTTATATAAAATTTATGGGATTTTATCAAAAAAAAACGAAGCTTTTGTAAAAAAACGCTCCATAGCTCAAACTTTGGTTTTTCAATAAAATTTTTTTATTTAATTGTGGGCGTGTCAGTAAGCGGATTTAAAAAAAATTAACACATGAGCATAAAGGGCCCCTAGAGAGGATATATTATAAATTTCAGTTCCCTAGCTCAAATTTTGGTTATTCAATAAAATTGTTTTATTTAATTGTGGGCGTGTCAGTGGGCGGAGCAGTTTTAGGAGTCATAGATCATATATGAAAAATTTCAGCTTTCTAGCTCAAAATTCGATTTTTTCGAAAAATTTGTTTTTTTGAGTTTGTGGGCGGATTTCAAAAATTCGTAAACTTGATTAGTTCGGGACCCTAGAGAGTATATGGTTACAATTTCAGCTCTCTAGGCCCAGTTTAAAGGCCTAATTTTTGCGGACGGACGGACGGACGGACGGACATGGCTAGATCGACATTACTATCGATGCTGATCATGAATATAGTAACTTTTAGGGATCTACGGGCAATATTAAGGTATGTTAAAAACTATGCGTCAAAATTAATATACCCTTAGAATAGGGTATAAAAAGTAGTACTATACAGAGAAGAAAACTTAAAAAGAAACCAGTTTTGAGGCAAGTACACAAGGAACATCGAATGAATTTAGCAAGAGAACATTTCACTCGGAGCAGTGAATGGAAACACATTGTCTTTTCGGATAAAAGAAACTTTAACCTTGTTGGCCACTATGGTTACAATTCCTATTTCCATGACCTAAGAAAGGAGGAGCTTCTTTTTTCAAGACATCAGACTCGAACATCAGGTGTAATGGTGTGCGGAGCTATTACCCACTATGGCTCAATCGAGTTTTAGTTTTTGTCCACAACATTGAACAGAAACAACTACAAATGTTTGCTGGAACGGTTATTTCCAAAAGTGAAAAACATTTTTGGACCCCTGTCTTGAATATTCCAATAAGATAACGCCACTATCCACACTTCCGGGGTTGTTAGAAGTTGGATTAAATCAGGAGACGTGGAAGTTTTGCCATAGCCGCCCTATTCACCGGACTGAAACATAATCGAAAATGTTTGGACATGGTTATCTAGTAAAGTGTATGAAGGCGGCAGACAATTTGAAGACAAGGACACTTTAATAGAAGCTATTCGTGATGCCTAGAATTCCCCTTAGTTATTTAAAAAACTGTATGATTCTATTCCAAACCGTCTTATAGAGGCCTGTATAAAATTTAAAACAGGTATAAAGACTGAAAAATGTATGGCCTCCTCCTTGCGATCGAAAATGTATCAAGGCAGCACATTTACCGGAATTTCTTGAAATGACAGCGTATTAACAGGCAATCCAAAAAATAAACAATTGATAATCTGGCTAGACCTACTTTCTCCTTCAAAGCCTATGTTGTTATTATTATATTTAATCAGAGTCTCGAGCGTTTTGCACTGCTACGAAGCACTTGTATTGCTCGTACTCATATTTCCTATCTTTAACACCAATTCAGGGTCATTATCTACAATGCCCATAATGTCCATAATTGTCGAAATCTGATCCATATGGATATATCGTATGTGAGATTACTTTAAAATATTACCCTCATCGTGTTACTAACCGTCACAATGAACTAGGGTGTAAGCAAGGTAACCCCCAGCCTGTTTCCTTGTTCCCTTGTTTATATGACAAGATTTTAACTTCCATGTTCTGATATATCTGAATTTCTGCAAAATGGACTTCCTGGGGAACTACATATTTAACTTGCTTACAAAAGAAAAACCAAAAAACGGAAAACATTTTCCCATTATCCAAAAGGAAATCCCTCATGTCGATTATATCCGCATGTACCGTATAAGTGAGGTAGTTAAACATACCGACTAACAATCTACACTTGAATTTGAATCCTTCAGACTTGGTCACGCATTTTTAAAGGCCCCTTTTTTCTCTCGGTTTCCGTATCATTTTTTATACAACTCAATATCTTTATATTTTGTAAAGTTGAAACGCTAAAAATAGAAAAACCCTAAAAACCCACCCATTTACGAGGATTAAATAGTCGACGACGTTGGAAGGTGTTTCTTTTCCCCTGTCGCTCTTTATGACAGCTTACAAATTCCTTTAGAGAAGCCATACTATATGAAATATTTTGGTCGTGTCGAACACACACAGAAAAGGCAAAATAAAATCTATTTGTATGCTCGCGATTATAGGTCATAAGGTTAAAGGTGAGCGACGTATCCTTTTGCGTTTTTAACTCAAAAAAATGAATCCGCAAGGCTTTGCATTATTACACCGAAACCTCGGTTTCTAATTTCACAATTTGCGGTACAAGTGCGAGTCGAGGCAAGCAAAGCAAACTGAAAATGGTGGGCAAATTGCAAGGATTCAAAGCGAAATAACATAATAATAAGAAATACTTGGCAAGGAAATGAAGCAAGTATAAAGAATATAATTACACCGCTGATGGAAATAGCACGTAGCAGGAAAGTGCTCAAATAAAATATGTATTTTAAATAATATCCTGACGTGCATTTCCATTTATCCGAAGGAAGGACAGCCATTTTTAAATATGAAAAGGAGGGCTGTATGCACTCTGGTCAAGTCTCAAGATGCCGTAAGAGGCCCATTGTGAATACCCTTATAAAACATGGCAGTATACGTAACTAATAAAACCATATGGATCTGTTAATGCAACGTTAAATATCTAGTAGAGGTATCCCTGCTTACACTGCCAAGCTGTCAAAAAACCATGCTCCCATGCAGGAAAAGCGTAATTTCTATGAAGCCGGGCAGTGACACAGCACACGTTTCACAGGTTCCAATTTCTCCTCGTATATTCAACGCCATCTGTAAGGATCTCTGGTTTTCTAACAATGTCTCCAATGACTTATACCCCGACGTGGCACTAGGCTTATGATTCTTTGAAGGGGAACTAAGGTATTTATTCACTTATTATCAATGGCGGGTCACAGACTACGAGTACTGGCACAACTACTGGTGTTGTGCCATTATTCTATTACCAATCCTAATATAACCAATGAAGTTATTAGCTGTATTAAAGATGGGCAACACGTCCTGCCCGGTACTAGGAGGTCCAGATCAGAGCAACATCTGACCAGCATATCTTTCCAAATAGCAATACGAACGGCGGCGGCGTGCTGTGAGACACTATCTGCGTCTTTACCAAAAGTTTTCGACTGTGGTTGAGTTTTCTTCAGCTAATAAATTCGAAATACACCTATACTTCCATGGCAATGCTTAGTTTTTTTCTTCATTTATAATCAGCGAAGCACTTGAGACAAACAATTTATATATAACGAAAAAAACGAAAAACGCTAAATGGTTCACATTCAAGTATCTTAAGAGCAAGGTTCCCATTGGCATGTACTGTGAATAGAAATCCTTTGGATGCAACTAAAAACATAACACTGCAAGGTGAGGGGAGAATGAATATCAACGTGCTCTCCTAATGATGCCACAACACCACCAACACCAGAGTCACACCAACGCAAAATTTTTTTCACTTTTTGAATACAAATTTTATATATACAATAGAAAAGGAAAATAAATGTTAATCCTTGTCAGGAAGACAAACAAAAATAAGAATACGTTTGTCCTGGCAAACCAGGCATAATACCAAGGCAAGTGACAGAGGCTCTGCTACGAATTGAGGCGACGCAATGAGGGTTAAACTGGATGTGGGAATCCTTCAATCTAGTTTTGCATTTTAAAAGTTCACGGACATGTTTGAGCGTTCACCCGTATTCTAGGCATAGAATTTAGAACAAGGATATGACATTCATTAAATGTTCTACTCTGTCGCGTTTTTAACAAAATTTTCTTTAAGAATGTGATTAGAACGCCTTATACGCGTCTGTGAATTTAAAATAATATATAGTTTAACCCTTCACCTCAATTTTTTTATTTCTATATTATTGAACTTTTTGTGTAAATCTCTGCGAATTGTAAGAAAAGTAAATCTTTTTTTTTATAGGTATAAATTAAATGCCAGGCTGTGTTTTTTAAAAGTTCATGTTTTGTAAACGATAAGTAGCTAGGTACATAAAAAAATTACAGTAATCATAATATTACGCAGGAAATCTATTATTTATGGTAAAGAGCAAACCATGATACACACAAAGCAATCTGGTGGAAATAGTTTTAGTGCGCTTTTCAATCTGGTTTGCGGGTCACTTCTGGCACATGCTCCCCGTAGGATATATGTTAGTGTGTTGGATTGTGATCCGTCCGGTGCAGGTTCAAAACCCATGGGGAACAACAACATACGCCACCCATTGAGGAAGAGAAACGAATGACACCTTGTTTTCTCCAAGCTCTACAAAAAAAAGAGGAATTCTTCCTGGTAGTACAACGGACCATTATCGAGTCTAAGTTCCGCGGAATTTCGATTTCCTTTTTAATATAAAAAAAACGCTTCATGATTTCTTCTTTCCGTCATCTGTTGAGCCAAAGGAACGAGAAACCGAAGCAGTTCCATCAATATGACGCATTTCAGAGTAGATTGTAGAGGCGTTTACAACCGTTGTATATCTTGAAAAAATAAAACTATTATCCACCATTTAGCAAATCTTCGATCCAAATCATATATTGAAATGCAAACGAGTGTTTGAAAGAGTTAGTTAACCCATTCGTTGTGAGAAAATTCGCGAACTGAGAAAATTAATGATTGAAAAGGTTATTTTCGAAATTTATTAAATTCCTGTATAAAAGCCACTATAGGAATTTCCAGTATCTGGACTTCGAATCCAGTATAGTACTGGAAGATCCAATATAGTTGGCATCATTAAATACGAGCAATTTGAAGAAAACATCGATCTCAGAAGATGTTCTATTGACGTTCGTTGGGATTACAAGTTGACGATCAAATGGAAGTTTTTTTTTTGCGTGGAGCATAGCTTGGAACTGGCTTTGACCAGACAATGGAATCTTTACTTTGATCAGTACTTGTAGGATGGTTAATGCTTTCGCAAATTTCTGGCTGCGGAATGTGTTCAGGTCCTACATCCGTGTCTTCAGACATTGAATCCTCATCATCGGAAGGATTATTTTCAGACTCTGAAGCACTGAAGTCATTTTTATATTTGAATGAAGACGTTATAAACCTTCAGGCAGTTCAGTCATTTGAAAGCTGTTTAAAAAAAACATAATAATCAAAAAATGCGTAGTAATTTATACAGCACCAATGGGGTATATGTGTCCTATCGAAAAACACCAGTGGTACATGTAATCCCAGACCGACTTTCTTAGAAATTAATTACACTTACAACAATTAATATTTTTTGTATTGGGGTTCTTGAACCCTTAAATGTTATCTACACAGTATAACAAGCTAATGATTTGTACATATATTTTCATAACCAGCGTGCCTACTTGAGCCCACTAAGGGGGTGCAGTGGCTCAGTGGTTAGTGCGTTGTACTACTCATCGAGAGGTCTGGGATTCAAATAATGCTGCTGCTCAGTGATACCCTAAGTTTTATTTTCGAAAGTCTGACAAAAATCCAAGAGTATCAACCTGCATGAGAAGCTTTTCAAATTCGCCATTCGGAGTCGGCGTAAAATTGTTAGTCTTTTCCTGTCCGCACAATGGTTCAAGACGCTAGTTCTTTGGCCCTGTATTTCTAATTGATTTAGAGTACTTGAGCACAATGTAAACTGTTTTTCTACTTACTTTTAATAAAAAAACTTAAACAGTTTGATATTGAAAGAGCTCTAACATAAAAGCATACATCCATAGAAATAAAAAAGAGTACCTTCGTGCCTCTATAGAGCGTTGAAATGATTTGTAAATATAATGCATTTGCAGAAAGTTGTAAAACTAAAGTTGTAATAAAGACAGAAGTCGCCTTCATTATCTAGTTTTCACATAGCATAGTTGATTTATTTTAAGTTATACAAACATAAGTTGAAAAAGTTGCGCGTTATATGCACTTCAGTTAATTTACTTTAGTAATACATACATTTTCTTTTTCACTTCAACTTTTATTCCAGGTTATTACCTTAAAATTTAATAGATAGTCTTCCCACGTTGACGACGTATCTCGATGCAGGTTTTCGACTCAAGAGTGAATTTGGACCCGCATTTGCGCTGAAAATAAATAGAAATGATAGAAAAAGTAATGGCATAGCTCTCGATAGTAAGCTGAACAATAACCTGCGGTCTCAATGATAACCCGAGGAAAACTGAGTTGGTCCTTTGACCTAGTAAATACAAAATGCCATACTTCTCGCTCCCCTCTTACAGAGGATCCACTCATAAACTCTTAGCAGTGCTAGCTATCTAGGACTAAAGTTGGACCGGAAGCTAAACTGGGAAGAAAAAGTAAACGAACTTACCAAAAAAGCCTATACAACTGCAAAAAGGGCAGTAGGCTCAGTATGAGCCCTACAACCGGATTATAATGTATTGGCTGTACAGTGTACACATCGGTACTCGTAGTAGGACCAATTTTCTTATACGAAGTAATGGTCTGGGTGCCCGCCCTGGAGAAGAAAACCATCCTCATAACAATGGCAAAAGCTTAACGAGCGGCATGTCTCAGTATCAGGGGGGCACTGAGAACCTTTCCAACAGCGGCACTTCAAACCATGCAACATCGACATCATAGGGTTTTCAATATAAAATATTAAAGATGAGGGTATGAAAATAGAGTTTACTCAGTTTTTGCAAAAAAATGTTGAACAACGGTATTTTACATATATAATATGCTCATATCTCAAATACGACTCAATTATCTATAAAACTTAACCCACCAACTAATTTTACTGTTTTTTAAAAAAATTGCATATTTAAATGTTTGAAACATTTTTTATTTTTTATACATAGTACAACAGTTTTTTTTAATTTTTTGAAAATTTCACTTTTCTCAGACACGGCTCAACCGACGATTTTGACCGATTTTATTTTTTGAATACTTGAGGTGAGTGTCAGGATGTCTCCAAAATGGGTAAAGTGATTTCAAAGAAATTTAGGTTTCTATTTATTTATTTATAACTTTCGGTGTATATATTTATTCAATGTTAATTTATTTATCTGTTAACTTATTCATTTGTTTCCTCCTTGCGGGGTCAGTCACCGTGACGTATGCACCATCATGGAACGCAAATTCGATGGTGCCGGTGCGGAGGCTTACGGCGTAAAGAGTCATCGGGCTATTCTGGTAAGGGACAGGCCGTCTGATGAGCGTCAACTAAGAACCGACCAGGACTCCATGTCCCCCCACCCCTTCCCACCTTCTCCGCTTTCTCTTTCTCCCCAATTACACCCTATCCCCCTCCCTCAAATCCCTAAGTCCTACTTCCCCAACAAACCCCTAATCTAAAGGTAGCAAGCGCCGAGAGATGCATGGCTAAGAGGGTGCTAAGTCGCTAGTTTGCAAACTTCGGATACCAGGCGACCTCCGATTTTAAGATAGCCTTCCTGTGGTTAGACGGGTAGACCACGGGCGACAAAATATGCCGAATACTCGTGGGAATCAAAATTGATCCAAAACAAAAAAAAAACAAATAGAGAATGATGCCTCTAAGATTGCATCATCAACTAGGGATGTTTTAGAACACCCTGTCGATGACGACACGACATCTGTCAATGGGATAGAGTCTGTAATCATCGACTCTGAAATGGGGGAACCTGAAGAGAACTGGTCTCAACTCAGTGACTCTATTTCAGAATCTAGCACCATATGCAACAGCATATTATCGGATGAAAGACATCCCGATACAGAGGACGTAACTAAGACAGTCGGCAATGTGGCACGGACTGAGTCTGAGTACGTCAGATTCACACCATCGGAACAGCGCAGATTTAGGCGCGCGCAGAAGAAGGGGAGTACCATTGAGCAGGCCCGCATCTATGCGAAACAAACGATGGTCAACAAGGGTCCCGAGTTGAACCGAACGCGATCCGAGGATAATACCCCGCCTCAATCCGAAGCGAAGCGAAGTCGCACTGGGAAGCCAACCGTCGACAAAGTCTCGTATAGCAATATAACGAGCTATGTCAGACTGGGGGTTGTACCAGTGGGCATCGATCGTAATCCTCTCTCCAACGAACAAATGGGTTTGATACAAGAGAGGATTATGGACATCACGATTGAAAAACGTGATGAGGAGGTCAAACCAGCATTCCGCGGTACTACTTTCAAAGCCGGATAGCGTATGATATAGTATGTGCGGACGCCATTACTGCAAAGTGGATGGAGACAACCTTCGCGAAGCTTAAGGAGAAATGCGGGTTAGAGGTGATGCTTGTGGGAGAGGAACATTTTCCAAAACCACATGTCATCAGAGGGTTCTTCCCGCAGAGGACCGGGGTAGCTAGCGAAAGGATCCTGGCCTTATTAGACGCCCAAAACAGAGAACTAAA
This sequence comes from Portevinia maculata, assembly GCA_949715645.1. Lineage (NCBI taxonomy): Eukaryota > Metazoa > Arthropoda > Insecta > Diptera > Syrphidae > Portevinia > Portevinia maculata. The sequence goes on from OX454525.1 coordinate 20,342,980, forward strand.
CACGAGAACGTGGTGAGTTCTGCAAAGATCGGATGAGAGAGACATCGCTCATATGCTCTTTGCAATCAATGACAGCTCCATGAGGAGACTTGTGGAGCTAAAGGGGATGGTCTCGTTACAATTTGGACAGACCAAACACATATTAAAAAGTGCTGATAAGACGGCCAAACAGGGCCCGAAAGATCCTCAAAAGCACATCACCAAAGCTCACGGCAGCACCGCAACTGATCCAATTGGGACCAGTACCAGTACTGCCGCGAAGGCAGCAGCTTCCAGCACGGCAACACCAGTGCTAGAAAGAGAAGCCACAAGGGCAAGACCAAGCGCAGCCGAAAAGGCCAATAGTGCGCACAGCACCGCCAAAGAAAGCCAACAACGGTTCAGGCCTAAACTAGGTATGGATCGTAAGAAGGCATGGGCGCAAGACGGACACAAAAACAAAAGTCCGAGAGGTCCGAGTGGTCTCCCTCAACAGGGTGTCGTACGAAGGAGAGGTGACAATAAGCCTAACAGAGTACGTAACCCTGAATTCGCACGAAAATAATGACATCCCGTCTAAGCGTGCTGCAGGCTAACCTGCACAGGGCTATGGGTGCCTCGGACACCTTTAGCCAGCGATGTGCCGAAGGGAACATCGCTATTGGTCTAATCCAGGAACCATGGGCAAACAATGGTAAGATATCTGGATTAAACTGTAAAAATAGAGAGATCATTTTCGCCAAAGGTCCTTTCAGACCACGGGCGGCCATTTCTATTAAGAAAGATATACAATTTTCTCTCATTCCAGGTTTCACAACTAGGGACCTGGTGGCAGTTCTAATAGAACGTCACAAAGGCCGACAGCTACACAAATTTGTGGGCGCATCGGCGAACTTTGCTGGAGACACTGATGTAGTTCCACCCCTACAAGTACAGGAACTTGCTAGTACTGTGAGGACCAAAAAGTACACATCATAATCGGCTGCGATGCAAACGCACATAACACGATTTGGGGCAGCCGAGATACTAACAATAGAGGTGAGTCGTTATTAGAATTATTATATAGCAACAACCTCGTCTTTCTAAACAAGGGAAATAGTCCCACTTTTAGAAATTCTATAAGAGAAGAGGTCCTAGACCTTACTATCTCATCTCCTTTTATGAAAGATATCATAGAGGGGTGGCATGTGTCTGGCGAGGCATCTCTATCGGATCATATGCACATCCGATTCGAGATAAGATGCAATGCCGAACACGCGTCAGTCCGTTATGACAACAGACTGACTAATTGGAGAACTTACCGCGAAAATCTAGCGGTCAGATCTGACATGCTGCCAGAAGCACCATCAACAACAAATGATGCAGATGCTGCGCAATGTCAAATAAATGATATTATTCTTGCCTCATTCAAAAGTAGTTGCAAGGTTAAAAGAACCGTTGTTAAAAGGTGCGTACCAAGGTGGAACGATAACCTTGAGTCTATTCGAAAGAGAGTGAGAAAGCTTTTTAACAAAGCCAAACGCACCGGCACATGGGAACAATATAAATCCATGCTGACCATATACAACTTAGAGTTGCGCAGATCCAAAAGAGCCTCATGGCGTGCAAACTGTGAGAAGATCGAAAAACTTCCAGAGGTGGCACGCCTCTAAAGGGCTCTGTCAAAGGATCAAGCTAAAAGCATGGGATTGTTAATCAAATCACATGGTTCAATCACACGCGAAAGGGAAGCGCTGAAAACTTTGCTTCAGGCTCACTTTCCAGGGTCTCACTCGATGGACATTACAGATGACCATATAGCGGAGGTATCAATTCCAAGAAACCTCAGCAGAATTAATAGTTTATCCGGAACACTTTTTACTCCGGATAAGGTTAAATGGGCAATTAACTCATTTAAACCATTCAAGGCATCAGGAACAGACGGTATTTTTCCAGCCCTCATTCAAAATGGAATAGAATTTTTATTTCCATCCATGATTGCCTTATTTAGGTTCAGCTTCAACTGCGGGTACATATCAGTTACCTGGAGGGAGGTAAACGTAGCATTTATACCCAAACCGGGAAACAAGCCGAGCGAATTACCTAAATCATATCGTCCGATAAGCTTGACATCGTTTTTTCTGAAAACAATGGAAAGGATTATTGACGTCCACATTAGAGAATGCATATCAAAAAGCATGCCTCTGCACCCACACCAATATGCGTACCAAAAGGGCAAATCCACGGAAGGCGCTCTGTTAAGACTAACTACAGAGATAAAAAACGCCTACCGTTGCAAAGAGATCGCACTTTGTGCCTTTCTGGACATAGAGGGTGCTTTTGACAACACTGGATATGAATCCATATCAAATGCTTTGTACCATAGAAACATAGACAAACCAACTATTAAATGGATCAAAGCGATTCAGGAAAGTCTCAAAATAACTGCCTCGTCAGGAACGACCTCAGTATCAGTAACAGCCGTAAGGGGCTGGCCACAAGGGGGAGTACTTTCACCCCTTTTGTGGTCATTGGTCATCGATGACCTGCTACACAAGTTGAGCAATTTGGGCTACACTACAATTGGGTACGCCGATGATATTGTCATCATAGTCAGGGGCAAAGACTCAATTGGAGTCACATCAAAAATGAAAAATGCTCTAAAGACAGCCATAGACTGGTGCATCAAGGAAAATCTTTCCATAAATCCCAGTAAAGCCATCATCGTTCCTTTCACTAAAAGGAGGAAATTAGACCTAGGCCTAATCACAATAAACGACACGGTCATAGAGTATTCCGACGAAGTCAAGTATCATGGAGTAATCCTAGATAAGAGACTTAACTGGAACTCTCACATAAATAACAAAATCAGTAAAGCTAATAGAGCTTTATGGGCCTGTCGTCGCACATATGGCAGAACCTGGGGAATCCCTCGAAAGATCGTCCACTGGATCTACACAGTGATGATAAGACCCATTATAACATACGCCTCCATAGTATGGTGGACAAAATCCACACAAAAGGTCGCAATAGAAAAGCTCGAAAAGGTACAACGGCTTGCGTGCCTTGGTATCTCCGGAGCCATGCGAACCTGTCCAACAGCTGCCATAGAGGCAATAACAGGAATTACACCTCTCCACATATACATTCAAAAAGTGGCGATCTGCAGTGCAAAAAGCCTAATACAGTTAAACGAGATAAGTCTTAATGATCATCCGAAACTAAAGACCCTTCTCGATGGGAGTAGACTGAGTGTCTGTCTGACTCTGTTGTCAGAAGCGTGGTTTCGATTCCCAGCAAGAAAAATTTAATTTTTAATTTTTATAATTTATGTGAGAAAGTTTGATAGAGACAATAACAAAAGTGTAAAAAAAAAGTGCCGTACGGTGGTAGGCGATGGACCCCGGAAAAACGGTAGCTGGCTAAAAAATCATCTGCAGCAACAACAACCGCAGCAAGACCAACAACATCAGGAGGAGCAGCACCTATAACATCAGCAGCAACAACAACAACAACAACAGCAACAATAACGGCAGTAGCAGCAGTATATATGCCAAAGGCAGTAGCTGCAGATGAAATTGAATTGGCAGCAACAACACCAACAAAAACAAGAGCGGGTCGGTCGTTGACCAGGCGGGTGGTCTCGCAGGTAACACCAACAGCAGCAATAAAAGCAGCACCAATGGTAGCAGAAAATAAAGCTACAGAAGCACCAACGAAAGCAAAGCAAGTTAAAGCCGAACCCGAATCTTTCGGCCAAGAGAAGGGTTAACTTGGCAGGCCATAATGTGACATCATCGGCGGCTGGAGCCGATGATGATGCAGAAAATTCCAGCTCTTATGAATTTGAGAGTGGCAATGACCGGTACGTCGGAGAAGGAAATTCCTTCAGGGACCTACCGGTTGATGACGAGGAAGTCGTCCAAATGGACGAAGAAGTGGACGAGGAGGCGCAGCTGGACAAGCTCATAAAAGAGCTACTGGAGAAGCGCGACCAGTTGCGCAGAAAGAAGATGCAGCAACAGCAACAACAAGCTGTGCTTAAACAGCAAGTGCAGCAACAGCTGCAGGAGAAGCAGCAACAAAGACTACAACAACAACAACACCAACAACAACAACAACAACAACAAAAGCAACAACAACGGCAACAACAACAGCACCAACAACAAGAACAACCACAACAATCAAAGCAGCAAAAGCAGACTGAGGTACAGCAACACCAGCAACAAAAGAAACAAGAGTCCCACCTATAAATGTGAGTAATTTTGAAATTACAGATAGCATAAGGTTATGTAAATTAATCACGAAAAATTTTCATGTGTAAAGGCTATCAGCCAACAAACACATAATTTTATGTGAAAATATAGAGGAGTACCATAGGGTTCGTGCCGCCTTGGGAGGACCAAGGGACCAAAAACTTAAAACCGTTGTTTTGAAAGGAATTGATCCCTCAATAAAAACGAAGGAGTTAGAAAAAGAGCTCAACAATTTTGAAAGCGACGACCTCAAGTTCGTGGGGGTCAAGCCGTTTTCCTCGGCTGTGGCAAGGGGTGGTAACCGTTACTTACCATTCTTCTTAGTGCAGCTTACTCCCGACAGCAGAATTGACAGGCTGCGAAATATCCGCTTCCTGTACTACCACGCTGTTAGATGGGAGAAAATTAAAAGGTCGGATCGCATACTTCAATGTATGCGCTGCCAAAGGTTCGGGCACGCCGCAGCTAATTGCAACATGCAGTTTAGATGTGTCAAGTGCGATAGGGACCACATACATGGAGAATGTCCTCTTGGTAAGAAGAGAGTTGAGGACCGGAGTGTCCTCTCTTGTGTGCTCTGCAGGAACACTGGGCATCCCGCCAACTTCAGGGGTTGAACAAATTACCAGGAGCTGAAAAAGCGAGTCCAGGCCCGCAAACAGCAGTCTGAAGACAATAGGCGTCAAAAGGGTCGCTCGTTCTCAAATTTTGTGGCACCCAACGTGTCCTTTGCCCAAATGGCAGCTGGATCGGGTCACGCGCAAATAACATCAAACCCACCAAAGGTAGCCCAAAAGGCACCAGAGGTGGACCTGGACTTAAAATCGATCCTTCTGTCTCTGCACGGAAAGATCGATAAGTTCCAGGCACAATTAAACGAACAGGCGGCCCGAATTGACTATATCTATTCGGAGTTGTTTGTAGGGTCTGGTGTGCCATAAATCAAATGGCTGCGCTGGATGAGGGTAACTTAAAGATCCTTGCTGTAGAGAGTACGCTCCGGTCTGTCTTTATCCCGCCGGAGGCATTTATTCATATTAATGCAAAAGGGCTGGTACATACGAGGGATGGTATCCCGGTATTATACCACCGCTACCGCAGCGCAAGAGATAAGCGGCTCATCCGCGGCGAAAACGTCGCCAATGCTCATGAGCTCCTCCGTTTTAGTACCGCAATAGCGGAGAGGGATAAATTCGACAACAATTCGCCGAATTTTTGGTGGGTTTTTTGAGGGGGGAGGGGTCAACATGCCCTCCCAAGACGGTGCGTTACTCTAGGTAACATCCTCTTAGTTTATAAGTTAGAATAAGTTAGCTATGGCGTTTCTGCGAGAGGTCGGGCTCGCCGGCTGTGGTGGTGCTTCCGGGAGGTGATTGATTCTGTAGGGTATCAGTCAGCTCACGGAGGCGCGTGTGCACGTTGACGACTGCCAGGCGCTCAGAAAGCAATTGGGATTTTGACCACTTGTTTCGTAATGCAACGAGTGATCAGAATCCTAATTATAGTTAGAATATGTTAAGTAGTTTAAGTAAGTAGAGTAGGTAGTTTGTAATTTGTTTTTTTTATATAAAAATATAAAATTTGATAAAGATGCCGAGTTTTCTTAACAATTTTCTCGATGAAAACATAATATGTAAGATTAGTTCGTAAAATAGTTTTTAGGCCGAAAGGCAATAATTATAAGATAGAGTTAAGTTTAGGGCGTCCGCATAAGGATCAATAATCTAGAATAAGTATCCTGTTAATTTTAAGTTAGATTTAATCATTTTTGTCTAGTATTTAAGTTGATATAAGCTAATAATTAATAAAAATGAATTTAAAAGTAAAGTACCCTTCTCGATGAACTGCCAGAACTCAACATGAACTGCGCGGTCTCAGACCGCGTTCAAAAAACACTATGCTTCAACAAACGGTTCTCCACGGAGATCCCCAAGAGAGAAGCATGTTTTAGTAATAACCCACCAAATAGCCACAACAGCATAAAGTGGTATACGAATGGTTCTAAAATGGAAACGGGGGTAGGAGCGGGAATATACGGACCACACAAACGCTTTACGATACCCATGGGAAAAAGTCCCAGCGTATTTCAAGCAGAGCTCCACGCCATTCAAGAAGGCGCCAGCCACATTATTTTATCTGGCATAAAAGGTGCAACCATCCATATATTCACGGATAGTTAAGCAGCTATAAACGCCCTTAGCTCTTATACCATTGACTCCAAATCAGTCATGTACTGCTTCAATACCCTACAAACACTCGGAATAAGAAACAATACCAAATTATGGTGGGTTCCGGGTCATGTCGGGGTAGAAGGTAACGAAAAGGCCGACGAACTGGCCAGAAAAGGTTCAGAAACACCTTTCATAGGTCCCGAACCTTTCTGCTGCACTCCTAGATCAGCAGTAACGGCAGCAATAAAAAGCTGGGAACATAGAAAATGTATCCATCTTTGGGAAAGCATCCCAGGTCTAAGACAGGCCAAACGAGCCATTCGGCCCTTCAATCAAAATGAAATCAAATGTCTAAACTTAAGCAGGCATGATATCAAAAACCTAGTAGGTTACCTTACTGGTCACCATGGTTTAAGATATCATCTACACGAAATAGAATATCAGACTCTCCTGAGTGCCGACTCTGTCTTGAAGAGGACGAGTCAGCTGAACATATTTTATGTGAATGTCCAGCCCTTAATGGAATTAGAAAGAAGATCTTTTTCAGGGAGCAAATGAGCCCCGAGGACATAAAGAATTCTTCTACTGGTAAAATTGTCCGCTTTACACGGAAAGTGGAAATTCTACTAGTTTAAACTTTACTGGCCCATACGGTACAAAAGATCTTTTTAGGTTCAAGTACCCCCCATTATAAATCGCCTTGGCGAGCCAGAATTTAAAAAAAAATCATTTGTTTACTTATTTAGTCTTTCAATTTTTTTATATGTTTCTTATACATTATTGTCAAAATAGTTTTTAACCATTATCTGTTTATTAATATTAATTAGTCGCCTTTTCTCCATTCCTAGCATCTTGAAACGATATGAAGGTTTTTAAAGAAGGTTTTTCTTCAAACGTAGCTAGTTTTAAAAACAATTCTTTTGAAACATTTATAATTAATATTTCAGTAGTAAGGTAGCGTTTACCAGATAGGTATCTTTAAATTCTGCAATATACTCTTAAGAACAATGTATCATTTCCGGTACAAGAAATATATAACATTGTCAAATCTTAGTTCGTCCTTTAGATTTTGTTGAGCCAACAATATTACAGCATTCAGCTCAAGTTAAGCTTTTGTTTTGCATTGATCGTTGATATTTTCTGGGATTTGTTTCCCTCTGCTCTTCTGGCTGCTCAATTTGTTGTGTGATCTGTGGCAACCATATGAGCGGCAGAGATAAAAACAAAACCGCTGATTCTTTTCTGAAGCTTGTTGGATGAAGATCAGAGGCTTCTTACTTTTTGCCACCAGTAACTAAAGCCCGAGAAGTGTTTTAATCTGAGAAGTTGAGATTTTTTACTTGCTTGCGTTGAAAGGTAGATGAACAAACCCGGTACAATTGTTTCAAAACTTTAGTGTTATAGACCAATCTACCTTACCAACTCCAGTCCTCAGTTAGTAGTAATGTCAATGTCGTTGCTTCCTAAATTGATTTAGATATACCATGTCTTCTATATTTCAGACCTCAACCTTACAAATGTGTAATCGAGCTTTGCCTACACCTACCCCTATTAAATCTGCTATTTGCAGAATATTTTTTAACTGGAAGAAATAAAAAAACAAAGACTTCGACAAAATGGAGCACAGCATTGTAAATGCATAGTTTTCAGTCTCTCTGTGTTGCTGTATCAACACTTAATTGGTATCGACTTGATTTTGTAAATATAAACTTCATTAAGACTCTCTGAGTCGAATGCTATATATGGTAGTGGCTATGACATTGGCTTGGAATCGAGTTCGCATATACCAGTGAAGATGGATGGATGGATTCGAGTGCAAAATAATGCTTGAGGCTTGCAAGTTGAACTCAAGGCTCTTTGGGATCCTCTCGATTTAGATACCGGATTTTTTTTTCATCATCGCAACGATTTCTGTGTAAACAAAATTGATTGCTCTTCTCTGATGGGTTTTCCTCCTCAGTAAACATAACAGAACACCAACCCTAAGCGTTAGAGCAACAGCACCCTCTAACACCTCTATCCGCTTGCTGGATATATATATATCTAATTTATTGTAGACGAGATACTACTGCTATTGCTGTTTCCATCATTTGATTTCAATTGGAATCAATTTGAAGGCAGGCAACTATTTCAAAAATCAAAATCAACAATAAGGATGGGTAGGTATCCTTCTTCGTTTATTTACTTCATTCTATCTGTTCCAGGGATTTGACGTCAATATAAGAGAATGGCTATATGTAGCTACTCCAACTCAGCGCTGTACTGAGGTTGCAGCGCGCCTCGTTTATTATGTTCGTAAAAATGCTTAATTGACTTGATTCGTTTTATTTGTTAAATAAATCACTAATTCTATTTGGTTCTTTCTTTACGGGTGTGCCGGTGTTTGCCTTGAGTTGGAGTTTACGGCCAGTGCGTGTAGCAAGTGGTAGTAAGTAATGATTAATTTCGTAGGTAGTTGCTGAGAATCACAACATTTTTTTATAGAGTGCGGATCTGATAAGTGCGAATTAGCGCCAAGTAATGGGAAATAGCTTTACTTAGAATTGCTTTTGCGGTTTAATGTACTCTAAACGATTTCTTAGATCGTTTTTATTGGTTTAATTTGTCCGCCACTTAACTTAGCTTAAGGTGTTACAAGTAACCACCTCTTCTGAGATTTCATGCAAGAAAACGATAATTGTTACACACTTGTTAGACGCCGTTTTACGCTCATTGTCTTTCGTATGCCCCTACCTTTAGAGTATTATAATTTTGACTCATAATTTGTAACATGCATCTTTATTGATCGGAGACTCCTAAAAGATACGATATCGGATCAGAATCGAATGTTATGCCGATCTACCAATTCCGTCCGTTACCAATTCTGATGCCCTGCATTTCGAGCTAGAAAGCTTAAATTTGGAACATGATCAAGTGTCAAGATTTTTAATATCTGCCCACTGACACACTCACTAGAGTAAGGGAGTAAAACAAGTTAGTAAAACAAGTTAGTAGTTAACTAGATCGCGACGCGAACACTTGTCTTATCGGGAGAATAAAGAATATGAATGTATTAAACTGTTGTTTCATTTCGCTCGGACATTATATGATGGCAGCGGTTAAAACAGATATTAAAGAAAAATGCCAGACAGTGAAATAACTCAAGCAACAGTGAGCCAATTTACAGTGCAGGCACCATCTCCGTTTTCCTTTATGCCCGAGGAATGGCCACGGTGGAAAAACCGATTTACAAGATTTTTGATAGCGTCCGGGCTGTCGAGAAAACCAGAGTAAGCGCAGGTCAACACATTGATTTACATAATGGGCGAACAAGTCCATCACTCGCCATTAGCGACGCAAATAAAAACATAGGGACGGGCTACAGTCCGCTTGGGCGAACTGTTGGATACCCTATTCTTATTCCTATCCCTCATAAGTGGGCGTGACAAAAGTCTAAGTATGGTTGAATTGTTAAGAACGCTCTACATATTTTGTTATATAACATTTAAAGGATTTTATCAAAAAAAACGCTCCCTAGCTCAAACTTAGGTGTTTCAATAAAAATGTTTTATTTAATTGTGGGCGTGTCAGTAGGCGGATTTAAAAAAAAATAACACATGAGAATAAAGGGCCTCTAGAGAGTATATATTATAAATTTCAGCTCCCTAGCTCAAACTTTGAACTTTAAAAAAAAAAAAAAAAAATTAATTGTGGGCGTGTCAGTGGGCGGATTTTGAAAATATTTACACATGAGCATAAAGGGCCCATAGAGAGTATATACTATAAATTTCAGCTCCCTAGATGAAACTTTGGATTTTCAAAAATTAATATACCCTTAGAATAGGGTATAAAAAAATTATTTTATTTATTTGTGGGCGTGTCAGTGGGCGGATTTTGATTTTTTTTTATCCCGAGCAGTTTTAGGAGTCATAGATCATATATAAAAAATTTCAGCTTTCTAGCTCAAAATTCGATTTTTTCCAAAATTTGGTTTTTTTTGATTTTGTGGGCGTGTCTGTGGGTGGATTTCAAAAATTCGTAAACTTGATTATTTCGGGACCCTACAGAGTATATGGTTAACATGTCAGCTCTCTAGGTCCAGTTTAAAGGCCTAATTTTTGGCTACAGACGGACGGACGGACGGACATGGCTAGATCGACATTACTATCGATGCTGATCATAAATATAGTAACTTTTAGGGGTCTACGGGCAATATTAAGGTATGTTACAAACTATGCGTCAAAATTAATATACCCTTAGAATAGGGTATAAAAAAGTATGTAGAAGTACTGAAGGCCTTCGAAAATCACTTTATAGTGCGACATAATATTATCTATGAACGGGCAAAGTTCAATTCAAGATACCAGGAAGAGGGAGAGTAAGTCGAGGATTTTATAACTTCCTTATACATATTGTCGGAGAATTGAAGTATGAAAATCTACGAGACGAAATGATCCGAGACCGTATTGTTGTAGGTGTTCGAGACAAACGCCTGTCAGAGAGGCTTCAACTGGACGCGGAGCTTACACTCACGAAAGCAATTCAAACTGTTCGGCAAAGTGAAGCAGTCCACAAGCAACATAAAGAAATTGCCGGTTCTTCCGCTCTTCCGCGAGAGTTTACCGCTACCAAACAGCCAGCAAAATTCTATGAGAATTCACAGCCCGGCGACCAGCCCAAGCGGTGTAATTGGTGCGGTGGGAAACTGCATGATAAAGACAAATGCCCAGCGCAAGGGAGACGTTGCAATAAATGCAATAAATTTAATCATTTTAGTCGTGTATGTCGCATGAGTAAGGCAGCCGTTAACCGAGTACGGGAGAACAACGACAGTGAAGACAGCGACAGTAGCGAAGGGAGCGAGTTGATTTAATTTTTGGGAAATGTGAATAACAGCGAAAACAAGAATAAACGTTGGACCGTCGAAGTGCTTGTTAACAACGTAAATTGTGTATTTGTTGTGGACACTGGATCCAAAATAAATGCAATACCGCTTCATATATACAAACAAAAGTTTACAGCACAATCGTTGAAACAATCGGATCGTTTGCTCAGCGGTCCGACAGGGGAAATGCTAACAGTTTTGGGAATTTTCCAGACAACAATGTTTTTTAGAGGAAGTTCGACTTATTCTTCCATTTATGTCGTTAAGAGCTTGAAAAAAGCACTTCTAAGCCTGTCAACTTGTGAAGAGTTGAATATACTTAGCAGTGTGAATTCGGTCGACGGAGGTACAGGTTTTTCCACGGTAAGCTATAAACTTACACAGCAAGTTAAAGAATAGTTTCCAAATCTTTTTAAAGGACTCGGATGCTTGCCAGGGAGTTATGATATTAAGCTGAGGCAAGGATGTAAGCCCTACGCAATTCATGCAGCTCGCAGGGTTCCGATTCCGTTAATGAATAAGTTAGATGAAATGGTACAATTGAAAGTAGTTAAAACGGTGGAAGAACCATCCGAATGGTGTGAACCAATGGTGTTAGTGAATAAACCAGACGGTGACATCAGAATTTGTGTAGATTTGACACAACTTAACGGAAGTGTCCCCATGCCAGTCCCTGAGCATACTTTTACACAAATGAAAAGAGCAAAATATTTTTCGAAACTTGACAAGAAATTTGGATTTTGGCAAATAAAACTTTCGCCGGAATCACAACCGCTTACAACATTTTTTACGCCATTCGGAAGGTACTGCTTTCTCCGAATGCCCTTTGGAATTTCATCGGTGCCAGAACATTTCCAAAGGAAAGTACAGCAACTACTACACGGGTTAAAAGGAGTATTAGTCCATATGGATGACATTTTAGTGTTCGGGTCCACATGGGAGGAACACAACAAACGTCTGGCCGACGTTTTGGAGAAACTGCAAGAAGGAGGCGCAACACTGAATACGGAAAAATGCAGGTTTGGGGTGACATCAGTAACATTTCTGGGCCATCGGGTTGACGCCGAGGGAATCCGTCCAGAGTTCAGTAAGGTGGAAGCAATAAAAAAGCTGGCGGTCCCGTCTGATCTAGCAAGGGTAAGAAGATTTCTGGGATTAGTGAACTACCTCGCAAGGTTCGTACCACACATATCAACAATTTGACATCCTCTTAACGAGCTATTAAGGAAAAATCATGTGTTCATATGGGGTCCCTCGCAACAAGATGCATTTGATAAAACAAAATCGATGCTCACAGAAGCCCCGGTGCTCGCAATGTATGATCCATCTAGAAAGACGAAGTTATCAGCGGATGCATCATCGTTTGGTTTGGGGGCAGTCCTGCAACAGGTAGATGAATCAGGTAAACTCAGACCAATAGCTTATGTTTGACGTTCTCTTTCACAGAGCGAGCGCCGGTACGCTCAAATTGAAAAGGAATCCTTGGCACTGGTGTGGGCTTGTGAACGATTTAAGGATTTTATAATAGGACTTAAGGTGGAGATTGAGACGGACCATAAGCCACTCATCCCGATATTTTCCACGAAAGATTTGTCGACCTTACACCACGTCTACAACGACTACGCATGCGCGGCTGATGAGATTCGCCTCCAACATCCGGTATACTCCAGGGAAAGAACTTTATGTTACCGATGCTTTATCACGGCAACCTTTACTGAGCCCAGAAGAAACCAATTTAGAGGAAGATTTGGAAGCGTATGTGGTAACAATTGTAGCTGCCGTTCCTGCTGCAGATAAAAAGCTCCATGAACTGTATGAAAGCCAACAGAGGGACCCCGCGATGCAAGAAGTTAGGAAGCTAGTATTACAAGGATGGCCTGAAAAGAGGAAATTAACCCCAGAAGTACAAGCATATTGGAACGAACGTTACAACATTTCAATTTGCGATGGCCTCCTAATGCAAGGAAATCGGATTGTAATCCCAGGCGAGCTAAGGCTATCCATCTTAGAAAAACTTCACGAAGGCTACTTGGGGGTAGCAAAATGCCGAGCACGAGCGCGCCAAACAGTTTGGTGGCCAGGGTGTAGCAAAGAAATAGAAGATTTTCTCCAAAAGTGTGACATCTGTATCCAAAACAAAACGCAAAGGCACGAACCATTACATCCTTCCATGGCGCCAGAGCGCCCTTGGCAAGTTGTAGCAGTGGACTTGTTCTCGCTAAAGGGAAAGGAGTACTTATTGATAGGAGATGCATACTCACGATACCCAGAAATTGCTCGACTGGAGAGTTTAACATCAGCCAACGTTATCAATCATATCAAATCGATCTTTGCCAGACATGGGATCCCAGAAATAGTACGTTCGGACAACGGTCCCCAATTCGCATCATTTGAGTTTAGAAAGTTTACACAGCAATGGAACTTTTCTCATATCACTTCGAGTCCGCGATACCCCCAAAGCAACGGGTTTATCGAAGTGATGGTAAAGGCGGTGAAAACACAGCTGAAAAAAAACAGCGATCCATATTTAGCGCTTATGGAATATCGCAACACACCAGTCTCTAGCGGTTATACTCCAGCGGAACTGTTGATGGGACGGCGACTCTTCTTCCTACAACCAGAGCGAACCTGCAGCCTAAAACAATAGATCGGGAGGGATACTAGGAAGCAGAGGAGAGAGCAAAGCAGGCGGTAAGCTATAATCACCACCACGGGGTTCGAGAAAGAGACGAATTAAAACCTGGAGATACTGTTTGGGTTCGTGAATCGTGATACAAATCAATGGTAAGCAGTTATTCAAAGAAGTCCGTTTCCAAGGTCATATATCATAAAAACACCAACAGGATGCGTCCGTCGTAATTCATTTCATCTAACAAAAGCAACTCGGGAAGCGCCGACACATAAACCGGGAGGACAAGAATTACAGATTTCACCACCGAACTTGTTTACCGGCGATAAATCAGCCAATTTATGCAATAAAAAGGACGCTTCAGAAAAAGAGATTGCAGATACTTCCTATCCACTCACTGGTAATACAACTCGAGAAGATGTTCCCTCTCCGATAAAGGAGGATACAGTTGCAGAGCGATATTTCGAGGTGCCAGAAGAACTAGGCTGCAAATCTGACTCGCCGTATGTGACAAGAACTGCCCGTGTGGTAAATCCACCTAAGCGATTAGGTTATCAGTAATACTAAAATATAGTTAAAATAATAATGAGATAAGAATTTGAATTAATATTAAATGAATACATATTATATTATACACAAAAAAAAAGAGAGGGGAGATGTAGAGTAAGGGAGTAAAACAAGTTAATAGTAAACTAGATCGCGACGCGAACACTTGTCTTATCGGGAGAATAAAGAATATCAATGTATTAAACTGTTGTTTCATTTCGCTCGGACATTACAAGTTTCATGGAAGAAGTCGCTGGAAACGAAGGTCGAATTCATATTCTTCCTTAACAATTCGCCAATAAAAGGCTACAGGCCGCTTGGGCGAACTGTTGGATACCCTATTCCTATTCCAATCCCTCATAAAGTGGGCGTGGAAATAATCTTTGGCCGTGCCAGGGGCGGTTTTTAAAAGTTTAAACTTCCGAGCATTTTGGGGCCGTAAAGATCATTATATTAGAAATCTCAGATTTCTCGCTCGAAATTCGATTTTTCGATACATTTGTTTTTTTGAGTTGGTGTGCGTGTCAGTGGGCAGGTTTTGAAAATTCTTTAACTTGATTATTTCGGGCCCCTAGATAGTATATGGGCTAAATTTTAGCTTTCTAGCTTTTAATTAAATTAGATTAAAATTCTCGGATTTTTTTTTTGTTGAGTTGACTTTGGAGAGAAAACCTTAATACGATCACGGTCTGTATGCCAAATAATGAACGAGGCGATCGTGGATCGGAAAATAGACATTTCGTGTCCGTGAAGGCCATGGTTCAGTTGCGAAAATTATGGGTTTACGATAGTCGTACGGGTGGTTTAAGTCATGTCATGGCGGAGGAGGCATTTAATTTAGAACTTGGCGAAACGTGTGCGACAATAATATGGAACAAGAATTTGAACAGTACAATACCTCTATTTAAGTTTTCAGTAAAAAGAGAAAAACTCACAAAACAATTATAAGTATGGGTATTCATTTCAAAATTAATTTGATTGCGCATTGAAAAAACAAAAAAAAACGAATAATCAGTTCATGATACATGAGTCGAAAATCAGTCCATAGTTATATCCTATTCTAAGGGTACGATAATATTGACTCAAAGTTTGTAACACAATTTAATAATGCTCGTAGGCCCCTAAAAGATACTATATTTTTGACGAAAGTTATATCGATTTAGCCATGCCCGTCTGTCCGTTGTCGATTTTTCGGCCCTAAATTTTGGAACATATACTCTCTAGGGGCCAATAATGATCAGGTGTAAAGTTCTTTTTAAACCCGCCTACTGACACGCCTACTATTAGAAAAAAAAATGTTTTATCGAAGAAATCAAAATTTGAGTTAGGAAACTGAACTTTTTGGGGATACGAATGGGAAAAAGGTATCCAAGCGGACTGTCATGTTTTTATACCCTATTCTAGGGGTATATTAATTTTGACGCATAGTTTGTAACATACCTTAATATTGCCCGTAGAACCCTAAAAGCTACTATATTTATGATCACCATCGATAGTAATGTCGATCTAGCCATGTCCGTCCGTCCGTCCGTCGCCAAAAATTAGGCCTTTAAACTGGACCTAGAGAGCTGAAATTTTAACCATATACTCTCTAGGGTCCCGAAATAATCAAGTTTACGAATTTTTGAAATCCGCCCACAGACACGCCCACAAACTCAAAAAAACAAAATTTTGGAAAAAATCGAATTTTGAGCTAGAAAGCTGAAATTTTTTATATATGATCTATGACTCCTAGAACTGCTCGGGATAAAAAATTTTCAAAATCCGCCCACTGACACGCCCACAAATAAATAAAACAATTTTTTTGAAAATCCAAAGTTTGAGCTAGGGAGCTGAAATTTATAATATATACTCTCTACGGGCCCTTTATGCTCATGTGTAAATATTTTCAAAATCCGCCCACTGGCACGCCCACAATTATTTTTTTTTTTTTTTTTTTGAAAATTCAAAGTGAGCTAGGGAGCTGAAATTTATAATATATACTCTCTAGGGGCCCTTTATGCTCATGTGTTAATTTTTTTTAAATCCGCTTACTGACACGCCCACAATTAAATAAAACAATTTTATTGAAACACCCAAGTTTGAGCTAGGGAGCTTTTTTTTGATAAAATCCTTTAAATGTTATATAACCAAATATGTAGAGCGTTCTTAACAATTCAACCATACTTAGACTTTTGTCACGCACACTTATGAGGGATAGGAATAAGAATAGGGTATCCAACAGTTCGCCCAAGCGGACTGTAGCCCGTCACTATGTTTTTTATTATTATTATTATTATTTATTAAACTTACAAAAAAATGTACAGAGTAATATTTTTTTTATATCAGCTGGAGCATCTTGGGCTTTCTGCTGAGAATATACAAAAAATGAGTGTACAGCTAAATAATATAAGTAATATGTGATAAAAGATATTTGGTAAAAGATCTTGTAATAAATAAGAAGATAGAGGATAGACATATCTATAGTGTATGAACTAGAAGAACTAGCTAGAAGAGGGGGGTGATTGGGGGTGCACAGAAAGAGAGTGTTACCCCTCTTTCTATGCATCGTGTGCAGTGCGCCACAATGCGCCACTCACGTGCACTTGCAGAAACTTCGAATATGCAATAGCTCTGCAAAATGGTAGGCCAATAATCAATAATTTTTTTAGCGATCACTTTCCACAGAGCAACGAATAGTTGATAATAAAAAAAGCGGCCAAGTGCAAGTCGGACTCGCCCATGAAGGGTTCCGCGCGAATTATAATTATTATTTACTTAGGCACCTATTACAGATTTATTATTAGAAAATAATGGTTCACGGTTTTCGCATAAGGTTTATGTTTATGAAATTAATTTTTTTTTGTATATATTTGAGTTGATGACTCTCGTTCAAACCAATTTTCAGTGGAAGTTTGCATGGTAATGTACATCATGTATTTTTGTTAGTCTTATCATCCCTTATTTTAAAAATTACAGGGGGTGGGGCACACATTTTACCACTTTGGAAGAGTCTCTCGCGCAAACTATTCAGTTTAGAAAAAAATGATATTTTAAACCTCAATATCATTTTTGAAAACCTATCCATAGATACCCTACGCGTATGGGTTTTTTGAGTTTCAGTTCTAAGTATGGGGAACCCCAAAAAATTTATGGCTTTTTTTCAATTTTTGTCTGAAAATCTTAATGCGGTTCACAGAATTCATCTACTTACCAAGTTTCAACAGTATAGCCCTTATAGTTTCGGAAAAAGTGGTTCAAGACAGAACCTGCATTCTGAGATGATACCTCAACCCTCAACTGTGAGAAAGCCCAGAAAGTATATTTATTTCCTTGTAGGGGAAAGGGTTAATAATTAATCATTTGCATTTTCTTAAATCCGAGACATTTTCCCACTATTAAGACGAAGTTGTTGTTCCCAACATTTCATTCGCCTGAACGCAACAGCCCAATTGACCCTGCAAAAAGTTTCTTTTCCAAACAACAGAGATTTGGATCCAGCTCTGGTGAGTTCATTTGCAGATTCATTGCCTGCAATACCTTGTAAGTTTGATTTAGATGTTTTTGGCTAGATTTTGCAAGGCATTGTATCTGTTTACAGTCAAAGAGTCCATTGTGTTAGACCACAGTGTTTGTAGTTTGCTTGACTTCTAGCGCCTTTAATTCCCTATTTTGAATTCAAATCAGTGCAGATGTCAATGTTATGGACTTCTGCCTGAAAGACACATTCCCATAGTTATCGAGACTTTGGTGTTGGGTCCAAAGACACCAGATCCAATTCCAGATTCCATTTTCGATCCGTCAGTGTAAGAAACTAGACTTCTCTTAAAACAGTTCAATATTTCTACTTCAAATAATGTCCTAAAACTGTATTCCCTAGCCATGACGTCACGGCTAGTGATAGACCTGTCCACGTTTGGCATTAAGTTAAGTATTTTCAGATGAGCCAAAAGTTCATGTGATTTTTACTTGTACTCAATCTGCAGCTTAATAGCGCATCGATTAGCTGTCTTCCTAACTGGTAGCCAGGTAGCGTATATACCACCTGTTATACCGAGACAGGCAAGTCTCTGAACTAACATTGTTGCTGGAAGTTGATTCAGTTTACCATTAACATTTTTCGTGTTTCTCAAAAAATACTAGCTACCAAAGCACGCACGGATCAGTTTGCTCCCGAAATAGTACAAATAAAACAGGACTCAAATCAATGCAACATTTTATCAAGGGCTGTGAGTTCGTTTTGGATAAAACAAGTGTTGCCACAAAATTCATCTAGAAGTCTTCTATTCGCACGCAACTAACTCAATCGATTATTTGAAAGAGAAGTTTAACAATCGCATAACTTCCCGAAGAACAGACGTGAATTGGCCACCAAATTAATAATTAAAATAAATAACTTAATAAAATTATGAAATTATAAATAACTACTAAAATTCATGCGATTTAACACCACTGGATTTTTTCTTATGGGGTTTCTTGAAGAGTAAAGTTGTTGCACTTTAAATTGTTACACGCGAGCAACCTACTTAAGGATTTTAATTTGCGGAAAGCAAACAAAATAAATTAATAAACAAATTGCGGCCGCCGCCGCCGAAAAGAAGAATTACCGAACTGTTAATAAAACGAAATGTATGAAGAGCGCGAGTGCAACAACCAGCAAGTACCTATATATATGCTGGTTTCCCGGTAACTCATCAAGCGGTAGGTTCAGGTGATAAGAAAATGATTTTTGGCGATTCGCACCAAAGGAAAACATAGGCAGGTACTTACTGTGGTGGTTAATGTATAATAAATCAGTTGTCTGAAAAATAGTTTAACAAAAAAATGGGCGCCACACAATTTTAAGGTTAATTGTGAAACCGGAAAAATACAACCAGAAACAAGCGAAAAACCAAAAAAGAAATGCAAGATAAATTTTTTTTCCACGACGTTATAAAACTCAGTTGGAGCACGGCAAATTTTATTGAGGTTAACTTCACAGCCGATTGGGAATCAAAGAAAGTCCCAGAATGGCACACGATCCTTTTTCCCGAACGATAGAAAATATTCACAATTAAGGGTCGCGTGTCCCGTAGTACCTATACCGGGAATTTTCCGATGCACGATCCTACCGAGGTCACGTTTCCACTTTATACCCTAACGCTCATACTGACTAATACTAAAAATTACACAAAGTACCTACTTAAATTTTTTTCAGGTCAAATCCTTCAATTCCTTTTTCCTTCTTCTCTCAAATAGTTGGGTATGATACGGTCTTGACAAGTGTCCTCCTGCTCCGGCAATTATCCTGAGCGATCTTAAATTTTGCTGCCGCCTATCTCTTTCCTCGAATAATTTTCTTTACTTTTGTTTTTCTTTGTTCACAAAATCCCTTCTGGACGATATCTTTACTTTTTGACTCCCTGTCTGCCTGGTCAACCAAGAAGTGATTTGCCATCTGGATTTGTCCATTCGGTCGGCCGGCGTCCTCATCTAAACATAGATGGGGAAGCAGAGCCAACGACAGTTCTAACGCGACCATTCAGCTGTGGCACTGAAGTGCAACTGCTTCGTACTTCCCCATCCTCACACGTACTTAGACATTTGGCCGAACATGCCCTCTTCTGCTACACTATGTACTCTCACATCAGTGCGCTAACATGATCCCGCTAATGTTCTCACGCCCTTCAGGCGACCTCTCACTCAGTGAATTCGCCCATTACTCTAACTCTCCAGTAATGAACGAAACCTCCCACCGACCCTGGATCTGCCTTAATTCAGCCCATACCCTTTTTGACAGATCGCGAAGTAAACAAAATGTATTCGAGCAAGGAGATAGTTTTCGAACAACATGCAGACTGCAGAATATTTTTAATTTTTTATAATCTTTTCCAAGATGTCCATCCCTAGGACCAGGACCAGAAACCATTCACGAGCGGGGAAAAAAGGAGTTTGTAAGAACATTTTTGTTTGAGTTCAGATTTTTTTTCCCTATTCTACCTCGGTGGAATCGTGCGCGGATTTTGGTTAAAGGGACATGCCGATCGTGGGCCATCCTTTACATAAGTTTAATTTATGGTGGGCTCGCGTCCATTGTTATTATTGACTGGGATGTTTGTTTATCGTCCCCCCTTCTAAGTTTCACCATGATGTGTTTGTGTTTGTTTGTTTTGGTGTTATCGCCGGTACGGTGGCGATCGTTCTTTTTCTTCAGCGTGATTGGAGTGTATCACGATTTGTGCCGCTCGTGTGTCATGAGAGTGTTTCACAGGGCCGCCCGCCCGCACCCCTCTGCTGCTCCTTCGGTGCTCCCACAATGGAATTGGATCAAAAGGGAGCGTCATCCCTTCCCTCATCGAACGTCGCTCACTACCATGTCTGTAGTAGATCTCTATTCGCATTTGGGCCTTTGACTACTCGGACGGTCCGCCCGCCCCCCCCGAATCTCATTTAAATTTGCAGGGTGGATGTTTCAGTCTATTGTGTCGATTCCACCCTGCCGTTGCAGACTGTTCGTCTGGTTGCAGAGTGCTTTGAACTTGCACTCTGCCTTTACAGACCGTCCGTCTTTCGTCATTTTCCCAGACCGTTCGTCCACAGACCGTCCGCCTGTGTCGGCTTTCACAGATCGCCCGTCTGTATTAGAGTCAAACTCTTCTTTTAGGTTGGGCCTCCTGCCCTTCAAGCCACCTGTGGTGGTTGCTTTCCAAGGCTAAAGAGACGCGGACCAATGGCTGATGGGACCATGGTTGCCCCTCCACTTCTTCAGACTCTGGGAACGCAGACCGATAAAAGAGGGAGTTTACAAGGAGGGTCAAGGGAAAAGAGAATGGCCCTTGTTGCGGGCAAGTAACACTTATTGAACCATCATTATGCGAATAAGTAATTCAACATTTTGGTAAAAGGTTGGCAGTCTGCCGAGCTAGCAGAGGAAGTCACTTGGACGACATTCTTTTTCATTATTAACCGGAACCAATGTACATTAGTTTCCAATAAAAATAAATACAGATTTCACACAATTTATGTCTTTCATTAAGAATTTAAAATGATGCCTCAAATTTAAACACCCTTTAAATGGAAAACCAGTTCGCTTCCAAAAAAGGTCATAGCACCCGTTTCGTGTGAGTAGAAGACTTGCCATAGCAATACGGAAAAGGGGTTTTTTCACCCTTTACTGCCTTTAAAACTTGATTTATGAATAGTACCAATATGGAGTTTACTAGATTCATTAAAAATCCCCCTAGCTACAGAGTTCAGCTGCTTCTTAACTCTCGAGTGGCACATTTAAAATATATCTGTTATCACCTGTGAATAAATTAAGCATTAAAACAATGCGTGACCTTCAACTAAATTTGCTCCTAAAATAGCCCACCTCCATTTCGTCGATGAAATTACATCTCCATTTAAAATCCAAACAATTTCAAGAAGTTCCAGCTGCCCTTATGCCTTCAGGTACAACATTTTGAAGCAAATGATTATCTCATTCTTAACTGTAAGGAACTTTTGCGTCTTACTCTCATTCTTCTTCATGTCGCAATGTTTATTTGTGCCCTGTTCTCCCCTGGAGTAATGTTATCTGATTTATATTTTCACAGAACCCAACACGGCTTCACTAGCACCTAGAGACTTACACCACCACCACCTGAAAGACGTTGCCTCTCTGTTTTCGTCTTATCATTTAAAATTAAAAGTTAACATTTCACAGTGTTCATTCCTCCTTGTCGGTCGATCCAATGCCAAAGAAAAGTGATTCATTGCTCTTTTCCATTTACTTCTCTTAAGTTAAAAAATTTATTACCTTTACCAACCAACTAGGTGCCCAGTCCACTAACTAACATCACATTCATTTCCAACATCCCAGTCAAAGCTCCACCCCATGCATTCCGATTTTAATGCTGCAATTTTTCTGGATTCCCAATTCTGGAGTGGAGCACTTTTTTTGTTTTCCGTAAAGTGACAGACGTAAAACGGGATAAATTGGTCGAAAACAAGTGAAATAAAGTAATAGCTAGATGGAACGGAGACTAAAGAAAATGAAATGCGAACGATACGAGTACAAATGGTTCCCTTATTTATCTGCAACGGAGTGAATGTCAGAGCGCGGGTGGTCAGGAAAGATAATAATCGCTCTCTCTCTCTCTCTCTCTCTTGCTCTCCAAGCAGGCATTTTCCCTAAATACGTTGGGTATCACTTTGATGAACTAATTAAACTCCTTTTGAGTTGAGACTAGGTCAGTGCTATTGCTGTCATTCTTCTATATTATGGCCAGAGGGTGGGTATTGTGGACATTTTTTCACTTTAAATAGAGCGTGGAGCCTTTTGGAATGACAGTGCGAGATAGCGATAACCACAGAGAGATACAGTCAAGCCAGAGTCTCCCACCTCCCACTTGCTTGAAGGAAAAATGGCTGCGAGGATATAAATGCTATTTCTTGTTGCTGTCTTTGTCATTTCCATTTGGTATGAACGGGGACAAGTAGTAGATTTCGGGAATACATTGTCAGGGAAAAGTTTGTCAGAACAAAAACAAGGATTGGGGTTGAAAAATTTTCATTTTTTTCTTAAATTAATTATGTATGAAAAAACAATGGGATGAATTGTGGTATAAGTTAACTCGAAATGCGAGGCTACTACTGGAAGTAACAACTGGTGTCCTTATTCTAACCGATGTGACAGAAACAGAAGAACTCATTTTTAACTAAGAACGGGACAAGTTGTTGTTCTAATTAATTAAGATAGTTTTCTTGATTTTCAAAAAGATCCGACGGGTCGTCGGTTGTGGTTTTGTTTCAGGCAGAACTGCGTGAAGTTAGACAAATTATGCAGTTGTCATATATAAAGTAGCTGTCGAGTTGGGATTTTCTTTTAATTTCATAAACTTGACTGTCTAAGTTAGTAATTTAAATAAGCAAATAGACTAAAAACTTGATGGTAATAAATTCCTATGATAAGTCCTGTCAATTAAAATGCAGTCCGATCCAGAAGGAAAGCTATTAGCACACAAAAATACGAATGTTTAAACCATGTAACTCCATTCAAGTCAAAAATGTAGCCTAGAACATATAAATGTTTGAAGATGCTTGGGTTAAGGTGCTCTATGTATCGATGCCTAACTTTGTTTTAATCATTCGTTACGAGTGTGGAATACTTGCAGCCCAAGACCAAGGGGCCCGCTCAAAATGTCACACGTATCGTTCACAAATGTCGAAAGGCTGGCGTCGTAATCACTGGTTTAAACCTAGAAAGCTAACGTTATTGACACCCCCTGAAAAGCTAATCATTCGCCGCATCGACAAACTGATCTTTTTTTTTTTTTTTTTGCTTCTATTAATACAATAATACTCGTATGTATTTGGGTACTGTTCTTTCTGAAATATAAATAAACATGTTCCCAAATAAGAAACGTAATTTTATTTATATATATATGTTGTTGGATACACACAAAATCAAGCAAACGAACACAGCTTACAGCTGTCACTGGCTTACCAGGTAGCAAACTTATTATAGACAATCATTCTTCATTGAGTAGCCAGCGAATAAACACTTATTTTTATAGAAGAGTTATTGTTTCCTTTCCGCATACACAACATATTGTTGCGACGAGGTATTTTTTTTTAGTATAGCATTATATAGAAAGCGAACTCATTGTGCAATGGATAAAGCGCAGTTTGAATTATTTCTAAGAAACCAGAAGGATATCTTAGAAAAGCAACAAGAGCTGATGAAATCTCTCTTGGATGGATCGTTCAACAACAGCCTAGCTGCAGCATCCACGACAATTAAATCATCTGCTGAGAGGATTATGGAGACACTGGCGAATGGCTTAACCAACTTCATTTATGACCCCGAGAACAGATTGACATTTTCTGAGTGGTTTGGTCGTCATGAAGATGTTTTCAACGTGGACGCAAAGGAGTTGGACGATGCATCAAAGGTCAGGTTGCTGCTAAGAAAATTAGATGAGACAACGTACAATCGATACTCCAACCTGATTTTACCAAAAAAATCACGTGACTTGGTTTTTAAGGAAACGGTGAGAAAGTTAACGGAGATTTTTTCCCGTAAGACCTCTCTTTTTTGCACTCCGTTATAATTGTCTGAGGATGGAAAAAAAATTATGTGACGATTATCAAACATATGCCGGCATTATTAATAAAAAATGCGATGAATTTATGCTCTCATCAATTACTCCAGATGTGTTTAAATGCCTTATGTTTGTGTGTGGTCTGACGAGTGCGAACGAGGTGGACATCAGAAAACGGTTGCTGGCTAAGCTGGAGGCAGATGAAGGCAGTTCGAAGTTGACTCTTTCAGATTTAGCTAACGAATGTAAGCGAATAATTATGCTGAAGCATGATGTGGCACTCGTTGAAGGTCGGTCTGAGGACACTTAAGTCAAAGCAGTACACCACGGGAAGACGAAGGTCAAGACTCCTCCAAAGAGTTCATGCTGGTTTTGCGGAGGCATGCATTATGCCGAGAAGTGCTGGTACAGGTCACATAAATGCACCGATTGTGGACGTCAAGGGCATAAGGAAGGATTCTGTGAAAGTGCGAACAGGAACAAACAGAAGAAAACATATGTTAAAAATAAAAGTCATAAGTGTAGTAATTATTGTAAGAGTTAAGCATGCAACTCACACTGTCACACCATATTGATATTCATGTACCTACATTATACACACATCTAGTCATACACGTGTAAGATTAAGAATAAGAATAAAGAGAGCGTCAGTTTCATGATCGCATTCACAGAAAACGGACGTGTTATTATTTAATCCGCAGACTTGATAGCAAAACGGTACAGTAGCGCGACTACAATTACTCAGAAGTGGGATTACAAAAAAAAAAAAAAAAAAAGTTTTTACTACAGAACGTGTGTTTACCACAAAGTTGGTTGTATCGCCGCTTGTTCAGTCACCGCGAAAAATTTTTTTTTTCTATCTTCTTCGTAATGGACGACACATTAGTAAATCCAGACGAGTTCACAGTAGCAGAACTCAGAAGTTGGTTACAACAGTTGGGCATGGCAAGCAACGAAAACAAAGCCACCTTGGTCATTCGCCTGAATAACATACCAGCAGATGTGCGAGGCGAACGTCTAAGTAACGACGAAGAAGAGGGACGACGACAAGACGAACAAATACAAGAAGGAATCGAAAAACAGCCGCTAGACACTGCAACTGGGGAAAAAAAATCATAATGAGAGAAAATGAACTGTTACAACGGATCGCAAAATCAAATGATAGAGCAGAAACTAGTGCAGAAGGTGGTTGAAAACGATCGGACGGTACGACAGGAGAGTTTAACGTGGCGCAAAAAATTGGATTGTGGAAGGAGATGTTGCCGGAATTTAGTGGAATGATAAGTGTTGATGTGTCGCTGGCGACAGCTAAGAAACGTCGAAGAGGTGTACAGTGTGAAAAAAAAAATGTACACACACTCTTCGTAAGTAAATTGAAAGGCAAGGCACAAGAATGGCTGCACACACAAGCAAATTTTTTAAAGGACTTACATAGATGACCTGACCGAGGGGTTAAAAGACGTTTTCGGCACAAAGCAAAACAGGATGGAAATAAGGAAAAGATTCGAAAACCGAAAGTGGAAAGTGGGCGAAACTTTCAGTGAATATTTTGACGACAAAGTGAGACTGGCGACTGGATTGAAAATGGACGAAGAAGAATGGATTGAATACGCGATTGAGGGATTTTCTAATGACAACATAAGCTTATATGCCCGTGGCCAGGGGTATACAACAAAGGCAGGACTACTTTGAGCGTTCGGCAAAGTCACTCAGCGGAAGGTGCGAACAAGATCGACTGCTAGTACATTTAGCAACAGACAGACGGGATTGACAGCAGATAGAACGGCAAAAGATAGACAAGTGGACGGACAAAGAGTTGCAGTCAGGTGCTATAATTGCAACTCGGTGGGACATATGGCAACTATGTGTTCTAAGCCAAAGAGGAAGTCAGCAGTACATCAGTTGCCAGAAGATGGCAAGATCAATGATTACGTAAGACGTTTGTATTTTAAGTTTATAATTAATAGCGATAGTATTCCCTTAGACATTTAAGAGATAATATAACTTACACGAATGAAATAGACAATTATAGTGAATATTTTGAAAAACAACTCATGTTAATCGACTCTAAAGATAATGATAGTTCAGAATTGGATTTAGAAGTTGGTGAAGACGTACGTTATGTTCATAAAGAAAAACTTAAAACATTGTATAAGTCAAATTATTTGTTTGCCGATCGCCCTACGGAATCGGTAGTTAAAACTGAAATGAATTTAACGCTGGGCAATATGAAACCATGGTTGAACAAGAGTAAAGCGAATGATTGATTGTAAATTTGCAGGATCAGGTGATCTTAATGGTCAGGATGGCCGAATTGTAGTAATTATTGTAAGAGTTAAGCATGCAACTCACACTGTCACACCATATTGATATTCATGTACCTACATTATATACACATCTAGTCATACACGTGTAAGATTAAGAATAAGAATAAAGAGAGCGTCAGTTTCATGATCGCATTCACAGAAAACGGACGTGTTATTATTTAATCCGCAGACTTGATAGCAAAACGGTACAGTAGCGCGACTACATAAGCAATCAAAAATTAATTGTGAATCTAAAAGTATTTTTTCAGTTTCCAAAGTGGACCATGCAAGCAGACGGAAATTTATATGCTTGCACATAAATGGGAATCCAGTTCAACTGCAGATCGATACAGCGTCGGACATAACCATACTTTTAGAGGACACATGGAAAGGTCTTGGGAGTCCACGTATCCAGCCAACAGAACATTCTGCTAGGAATGCTAGTGGAGACACACTGATGTTGACTGGAGAGTTGCAATGTCAGGTCTCGTTCAGAGACAACAAATTTGAAGGTGTTGGTTACATAACAAATATTCCGCAGTTAAACATATTGGGCATAGACTGGATTGATGCGTTGAGATTATTTGATGTTCCCATCAACTCTGTTTGCAATCAAGTGGTAGATTCAACGAGTGAAACACAGGTTATACCAGATTATGTCATTCAGCGGGAAGTGGGTGAGCTAAAGGTGAGGTATGCAAGCTTATTCGACGGTTCCATGGGCTTATGTACCAAAGCAGAAGCAGTTTTGCAACTCAAAACAGGATCTGTTCTATGTTTCCGCCAAAAGAGACCGGTAATCGGAATCGGGGGTAGTAAAGCGAGTGGATTTTTCGCAATGGGCAGCTCCGATTGTAGTTGTGAAGAAAGCAAGCGGTGGTGTGAGAATTTGTGCAGATTTTGCTACAGGACTGAATGATGCGTTGGAGTCACATCAATTCCCACTACCCTTGCCAGAAGAAATTTTCATTACCTTGCAGGGAGGCAAATATTTTTCAACTATTGATCTGTCTGATGCTTACTTACAGGTAAAAGTGAGTGAAGAATCCCAAAAGCTATTGACAGTCAATACTCATCAAGGATTGTTGCAGTACCAGAGATTACCTCTCGGAGTGAACACCGGACCAGGTACATTCCAACAAATAACAAGCACAATGTTGTCTGGGTTGAAAGGGGTTGCCCCATTTATTGACGACATTATCATAGCTGCAGAGTCTATGGAACAGCATAAACACATTCTTGAGCTTGTCTTGCAGCGTATCCAGGAGTGAGGATTCAAACTCATCTACGATAAATGCCGATTTTTCCAACCACAGGTGAGGTTTCTGGGGTTTGTGACTGACAAAAACGGCCGAAGGCCCGATCCAAGGCGAATAACAGCAATTGCAGGCATGCCGGAGCCCAAGGACACTACAGAGGTACGTTCATTTTTGGGTATGCTAAATTTTTATTCGCAGTTTATTGCAAACGTATGGGAAATATGCGCACCCATGGATAACTTGCTCAAGAAGGATGTGAAATTTTCCTGGTCGGATGAATGCCGCATTGCGTTCAACAAGGCCAAAGAAGCGCTCCAATCCGAATTACTTTTAGTCCATTTCGACCCAACCAAGGAAATCATAATCGCAGGGGATGCATCAAAAGATGGCATTGGTGGCGTTATGCTGCATACATTTCCTGATGGCTCCAAAAAGCCGGTGATGCACGCTTCAAGGGCTTTGACTACGACAGAGCAAAACTACAGTCAATCCGAAAAAGAAGAGCTGGCACTAGTCTTTTGTGTTAAGAAGTTCCACAGATGGATTTATGGAAGGAGATTTGTTATGCAGACGGATCATCAACCACTATTAGCTGATTTCGGATCTAAAAAAGGAATTCCAGTTTACACTGCGCATCGGTTACAGATGTGGGCTCTAACTCTGCTCTTATATGACTTCAAAATTGAATACGTAAGTACTTTAAAATTTGGATACGCTGATGCGTTATCTCGATTGATAAATCGTCAAGCTGTTAATGAAGTAGAGGATCGCGTAATCGCTGCAATTCAAATCGAAGATGAAGTAAACAGAGTTTTATCCGATTCAAACCTTAGCAGTCAAATTCGAAGATCTACAAAGAGAAACAGTAGCTGATCCAATTTTGAAGCAAGTTCGACAGTTCCTCCTTACTTCATGGCCGAAGGAAATACGGGATGTAAATCTAAAATTATTTTATTTCCGTCGAGAAGCTTTAAGCGAAGCAAGAGGTTGTATATTATTACAAAATAAAATTGTAGTTCCTATTTCATTGCAGAACCAAATACTGAAACAACTGCATACAGGGCATCCTGGGATTGTTCGCATGAAGGCCCTTGCTGGCAGTTATGTTTACTGGCCGAATATCGACAAAGACGTCATGCAGGTGGTTAAGGAATGTTATTCTTGTGCAGCAGCAGCCCCAGCACCTATCAAGGTTCCATTATCGTCATGGCCGGTGTCACTCAAACCTTGGTCAAGAATTCATCTTGACTACGCTGGTCCTTTCCATAGCTCCATGTTCCTGATCATTGTCGATTCCTTCTCGAAGTGGCCAGAAATTTTTCGTATGCAGTCGACGACAACATCTGCAACTATTGCTGTTCTCAGAGAAATTTTTGCGAGGTTCGGACTTCCCGACACCATTGTGTCAGACAATGGCACGCAGTTTTCGTCTGGAAGTTTCAAAGAGTTTTGTGACAGTGGTGGTATTAAGCACATCCGAACGGCGCCTTTTCACCCGCAGTCAAATGGGCAGGCAGAGAAGTTCGTCGACACGTTCAAGCGGACGATGAAGAAGTTAGAAGGGGAGGAGATCACCACCATAGCGCTTCAAACTTTTCTTCAAAGCTATAGGTCAACACCAAACTCTCAACTTCCCAACAACATCACACCAGCTGAAATTATGCTTGGACGAAAAACGAAAATTCAACTCGACCTACTGAACCCATCATCTTTTGAAGCTGTTCAAAGAAATTACAAGATGGAAAAGCAGTTTAACCTAAAACATGGTGTAAAACGGAAGCAGTTTCAACCAAACGAATTAGTTTTTGCCAGAAACTACAACAGAAACCAAAGTCCATGGTTACCAGGAGTTATACTTACTCGCATTGGAATTGTTGTGTATGCGGTGCAAGTAGGCAACAAAACTTGGAGACGACACTTGAACCAACTGAAACCTAGATATTCCGTGAATCAGAAATTCAATTCTAGCTTTATTTTAAATTTCCAAGAAAGTGACATGCCGGGCTTACAGCGAAACCCATCCGAATTAGAAGATAGCTCAACAAATCAGGAACATCAAGCCAGCCTAAATTGTTCTTCAAATCAACATCTACATACCAAAGTTCAAGAAATCCAACCAGTTCGTAATGAGTCCCAGCGACCAGTGCGGAACCGAGTTCCCCCCAAAAGATTTGGTTTTGCAGACCATACATAAGTATAGTAATCTTAAAGGGGAGATGTTGGATACACACAAAATCAAGCAAACGAACACAGCTTACAGCTGTCACTTGCTTACCAGGTAGCAAACTTATTATAGACAATCATTCTTCATTGAGTAGCCAGCGAATAAACACTTATTTTTATAGAAGAGTTATTGTTTCCTTTCCGCATACACAACATATGTATTCCTATTTATTTATTATTAAGCAGTCTTAAAAAAAACAAAATCAACAAGTCCTCATAGATTCAAAACAATACCTAAAAATTTAACTTTAATATCTATCATGCATAGTTAAAAAAAAATAATGACTCTTATTTCCAAGTGCGTATCGGTTATTGAGTCAGTTAGTGTTACTATGTTACTATATACACGCGTTGAAAATAGTCAACAAGATTTTGATTGTGACGTTTGTCGAATAAGACGGTTTAACTGCAAAATATCGGACCCCCGGTGCCATTATATATCGATCTTTAAAATAAACATTAAGAGTAAATGGAGAAATAGGTTTGAAATAGAAAATATGCATATACTTTTTTTCAGCGGGTCTGCTGTTTTGGTTTTTATACCCTATTCTAAGGATATATTAATTTTGACGCATAGTTTGTAACATACCTTAATATTGCCCGTAGACCCCTAACAGTTACTATATTTATGATCAGCATCGATAGTAATGTCGATCTAGACATGTCCGTCCGTCCGTCCGTCGGCAAAAATTAGGCCTTTAAACTGGGCCTAGAGAGCTGAAACTTAACCATATACTCTCTAGGGTCCCGAAATAATCAAGTTTACGAATTTTTCAAATCCGCCCACAGACACGCCCACAAACTCAAAAAAACAAAATTTTAGAATAAATCGAATTTTGAGCTAGAAAGCTGAAATTTTTTATGACTCTAAAACTGCTCGGGATATAAAATTTTCAAAATCCCCCACTGACACGCCCACAAAAAAGTAAAACAATTTTATTGAAAAACCAAAATTTGAGCTAGGGAGCTGAAATTTATAATATATACTCTCTAGGGGCCCTTTAAGCTCATGTGTAAATATTTTCAAAATCTGACTACTGACACCACAATTAATTTTTTTTTTTTTTAGAAAATCCAAAGTTTGAGCTAGGGAGCTGAAATTTATAATATATACTCTCTAGGGGGCCCTTTATGCTCATGTGTACATATTTTCAAAATCCGCCTACGGACACGCCCACAATTTACAAAAAAACCTTTTTTTGAAAATCCAAAGTTTGAGCTAGGGAGCTAAAATTTATACTACCTATATACTCTCTAGGGGTCCTCTATGCTCATGTGTTAATTTTGTTTAAATCCGCTTAATGACACGCCCACAATTAAATAAAATAATTTTATTGAAAAACCAAAGTTTGAGCTAGCGAAGGTTTTTTTTTACAAAAGCTTCGTTTTTGTTTGATAAAATCTTTTAAATGTTATATAACAGAATATGTAGAGCGTTCTTAACAATTCAACCATACCTAGACTTTTGTCACGCCTACTTATGAGGGATAGGAATAAGAATAGGGTATCCAACAGTTCGCCCAAGTGGACTGTAGCCCGCCCCTATGTTTTGAAATCAAAAGGAATTCAAAATCCCTGAGCACTCAGACTCGACAATGGTCCATTGTACTACCAGGCAGAAATCCTCATTTTGGTTGATAGATAGATTACATATTTTTATTTTTTCGCTTTATAGTTAAATATTTACATTTGTTGGTTGGCACAGCTTGTACAGAGATATGATACTTGATATCTTACTACTGGAAGATACAATTTATTTTTAAATGCGGTAAGTATAAAGAAATAAATTTGGAGGAAAAATTATAAAAAAAAACTCCATGTGAAGAAACTATATTTTAATATTTTATAAGGAAATTAAAAACTATATCACAGTTGGGGAAAAAAAACATGATAAATGTTATAAATAAATAAATATAATAAATAGTGATAAATATAAATAAGTGAATAGACGAATAAATAAACAATTTTCTTAATCTGGATATATATAAATATATATATATAATAAGTTAACATCTAAATAGACAATTTAATCAAATAGAAATAAATAAACAAATATATTACCTGCAAAATAAATAAATAAATAAACATGTAAGTAAATAAATTAACAAGTGAGAAATATAAATTAAGAAGTAAAAACAAAAAATAAATTAACAAGTAGGTAAATAAATAAATAAACAAGTAGATATGACTAATTAATAATTTAACACGTAAAGAAATAGGTATATTAAATGAATGAGTAAATTATAAACATAGATGGAAAAAAACTAATACAAATTAGAAAAACAAAAAGGTAAACAACTATACCTAATAATTCGAGTTCGCTGACTAGATGATTATCTACGTTTTGACATTAAGACATAAAATTTTCATTGAGAATGTCAATTCTTCTTGCAATCTGGAGAGTCCCGGCTCTTTCATGTAAAACTATAGTTGAAAAGTCCCATGGTAGGTAGCCCCAACATCATTTTTAAAATCTTATTTTGAGCAATTTGAAGTTTTTTAATGTGTGTTCTAGCACAGTTTCCCCAAACAGGAGAGCCATACGTCATCAGTGCTTGAAAAACCACTTTAAAGATGATGATTTTATTTTGCTTACTTAGTAGTGACCTGCGATTTATCAAGGGATACAACATTTTAATAGCAATGTTCATCTTGTCTAAAACGTGTTTTATGTGAATAGCTAAGATTAATTTCTGGTCTAAGTACACCCCGAGGTACTTAACAGAATCAACCCACGGTATATCACAATCGTCCAGGTTAAGTGTGCCGTTAGGGAAGAAACAATTCAGTCTTTTTCTAGTGAAAAAGATAGCTTTGCTTTTTTCAGCGTTTATCTTAATCCTCCAGTGCTTCTAATATTCCAAAATTGTATTTAGACCGATTTGTAAATTGTTTTCTACTGCTGAACCAAACTCGTGTGATGAATATATATAGCGGAATCGTTCGCATAAAGTGCTATACCACAGTTTGGTATGCTAGGTAAGTCAGCTGTAAAAATGTTGAATAATATTGGGGCTAGAACCGACCCCTGAGGAACACCAACTGGTACGAATAGGGTATCCAACAGTTCGCCCAAGCGGACTGTAGGCCGTCCCTATGTTTTTTGATTTAGTTGTTTTTTAATTTCCTTACAAATCCTTAAGACTTGGTGAGACGTGCTGTGGTGTTTTCTAAAACCGAATTGTTCCGGTGATAATACAGTTCTTATCGTCATGAATGCATCTAGTTTTATTTTTATAACTTTCTCAAGAATTTTGCTACATCCATTTAAGAGGCTTATGGGTCTGTAGCTGGTTGGATTAGAAGGGGGCTTCCCGCGTTTTAAAATCGGTATGACTTTGGCAATTTTCCATTTAACGGGCAAGTATTGCAGTTTTAGACAGGCATTAATTATGAACGTGAGCAAAATGAGAGCACTAGCAGGAAGATTTTTGATAACTTGATTGTTAATATTGTCCAATCAAAAAGAGAGATCTCGTTATCTATTGTTGTATCCAGAGTGGATAGCGCATTATTCTGTGAGACATTATGATTTTGTAAGATGGTATCCGCTAGTATTTCAGCTTTATTTTCGTTGGACGTTATAAACGACGTATTCACTTCAAAACTAGGAGTGTGAGAATTTTTCTTTTTTAATATTTTGGCAACGTTCCAAAAAGGCCTAGAATTCCGATCGAGCAATCTTAATTTTTTGTTCCATGAGGAGTTTCTATATTCTAAAATATTCCCTTTAATTAGACGGGTTAAAATATTCTTTTCTTTGAAATCATGATCTAGTCTATCTCTCTGCCAACGTCTTCTGTAGGAGTTTCTAATTTTGATCAAGTTAAATATATGACGGGGCAGTACGATTGCTCTCTTAATAGGTGCTTTTAATGGGATTGATGCATGAACGCTTTCAGATATTTTATTTTCGAAAGTCTCTATGCAATTACCAATTTGTGTGCGGTTAGTTACACATTCTAAATTTGTAGGACAAGAACTTATATTATGGGTAAGATGGTATCGAAACACATCCCAATTAGCCTTATTGTAGTCTAGGTATTTGACATTATTTAACAAAGGACTGAACAGGATATCACAACTGACAGGAAGATGGTCTGAACTTAATGTATTACATATTCACAAGTTAACAAATTTGGCGTATTTGTCAAAAAGAAGTCCAAAGTAGACGGTGAAAACCTTCTAGAGGCTGGTATGTAGGTCGGACTAGAAGGGTACTATAGGCAAGAATGTAAGGGGTATACAATTCAAAACGAGACGTTTGCTTTGAATTCTCTTTATTGACTCATCATTCTTTGATACATTTCTATTCTTATATAGTAAGTGCAATTGAAGTGCTAAGTACAATGGGCAACTGTACTGCCTGAGAGTGGAGACATTTGGGCAGATCATGCGATGTGATGTAACGTAATCTATATACAAATCATTAAACATATAGTGGTACCAAAATGTTTTCGAACGTATTCTAAATAAAAAGCCTACAGTTCGGCCATCCTGACAGTATAATCGTCCCGATTACCTTCACACTCTAGGTACATCATAGCAGACTTCAAATTATTACTTCATTCTAAAAATAAACTGAATTCTTAACTCATAGATACATTACGAAATATTTGAAGTTATCGAAGAGCAAGATTATAAAGTTTGTAAATATACTAATAAATTATTTGTTGGTGTTATTGTAGCATACATGTTTCATTCGAAATAACGATGATAATAAAAATTATGCGATATGTTTAAGTACACAGTTACATTAAAAGTGTGTTTAATTCAACTTATACAAATTTTGTTTTATTATTTTATTAAAAAATTAAAAGTATTTGCAAACATGGAAACATAAATTTAATTAATAATGAAAGTGCTTACTGCTTCAAACGTAGAAATCTCGCTCGGAAAAAGGATCTGGGTTTTATTTCAAAAAATACTTGGTCTTAGATACAAAATTTCAATAACATTTCTGACGATATTAGTTAGCATTTGTTTCATCACTTTCTTCATTTTCATCATCACCCAAACCAGACGATTGCACCATAAACGGTCTCATATTCACAGGTGAAGATACACATTTATAGGGCAATCGAGTCAACTGCAAGCCTTCGATATCGGATATAATGTAACGATCGTTAGGTAAAACTTTTTTAACCTCGTAAGTACCTCGGTACTTGGCAAATAGTTTTTCATTTATACCAGGCGTAGTTATAGTATTCTTAATCATAACGTAGTCACCCCTTTTGTATGACCGCGGTTGTTTGTGGAGTTTGTCGTAATATGCTTTGTTACATGCCTGACTAGTTTCAATATTTTTTAAAGCCTTAGCTCTAACATCAACAAGATTTGCTTGTTTGTCTTCCAATCGATCTCCTAAAAACTCTTTAACCTTATCACATAACGTTCCCTTTTGGTTTCTTCCGAATAAGATCATACTGGGAGTAAACCCTGTGCTTCTATTTATGGTATTGTTAAGGGTATACTCGACTTTTACAATGTTTTTATCCCAATCGCTCGTAGTATTTGCATCGCACTCTTTTGCTAACATAGGGACAAGTACCCTATTAACCCGTTCGACTTGGCCGTTTGATTGGGGAGAATGTGTGGCGACCTTGATGTGCTGCACATTATTTTCATTTAAGAAGTCTGAAAACTCTTTCCACGTGAAGCAAGTTCCACGGTCGGACACTATTCTGTTCGGACGGTAATAGTTCTCAAAAAACGAATTTAAACAAATGATCGCTTCTTTACTTCGAGTTGTTCTGACTGGGTAAAGTTTAGTAAACTTAGTAAAGCCATCGATTATAAGGAAAATATGTTTTTTCCTTAAATTGGAATCAGCCAATGGACCAAGGTGGTCAATATGCAATGTGTCAAAGGGTCTATTGCCTTTTGGAATACAGTGTAGTGTTCCTTGAAATTTACCGGAATCAGGAGAGTAGTAGATACATTAAAGGCAACCTTTAATGTATTCTTTTATCTTTTCCTTCATTTTCGGAAACCAGTAGCTTCCTGATATATGTTCATAGCACTTTTCTAGGCCTAAATGGCACATCGCTTCATGGTGTGTACGTATAATTTGACTTTCCATCTTAGACGGTACTTAAAAAAGAACTTTGTCCTTTGCCTTTCGATATATTAATCCATCGATCATTTCGAAGGTTGAACTTTCAGCTTTTTCTAGGCTTATTGCTAAATTGCCTGCGGTAGGTGTTACTTTTTTTTAGCTTCGGGCGCTCCATTGTCATCCACTTTCTTTCACTTATTAAAAGACTTGCTGCGTTGGAAGTTAGACGGTCCACTTTTTGGTGCTTAATCATCACAATTAAATCGATAGCTGGTCTTCAATTTCTCGTACTTGCGTAGCGCTACTTTTAACTCAGCCATATTGTTGGCGTTATACAAAAGAGTTTTGCTTGCTTCAGTGTCGGGGATACCTCGAATAATTAATTGCATAAGATCGTCTTCTTCGACCGAACCATGAAATGCCAATTCGGTCATGCTCAACACATATTGCTGTATGGTTTCATCTCGAAGTTTTCGCCTATTCCGGAGTTCATCATAGACGTCTGCTTTCGTTACTACTTTTTTGAACTCATTCGTCAACGCCGTCTTTAGCTCCGACCAGCTCCTTGAGTTTACAGTTCTGACAAAAAGTTTTGCTGTGCCCCTGAGAAGTCTCTTCCCATACAGAAATTTGGTTCTGTCATCCAAGTCGACTATCTCCGAGCACTCCTCAAACTGTTCCGTCCAACGTTGAATCGAGAAGTTGTCATCGCCGCTGAAAGTTGCAATAGAATCCTCAATGTCCTTGAAATGACACGTAGACGATGGCTGTACACCTTGTCCTTCCTCTCCTAACTGAAGATCGCGGAGTTGTTGCTTCAACCTTGCTATTTCTTGCTTCTTGCTGCAGATTCGACAAAGTTTTTCTAACTCCTCATCGAGATGTTTCTCCTCCTCGCCCGTTGCCTCGTTCTCCTCGCCAGACATGTGGTCGCTGGTTGATACTGAGTCATTGGGAGTCGAAGAATTTTTTCGGATCAATTTTACAAGTTCATCCCTCGTAAACTCTGCAACTGCTTCTTGAAGACGAAATTTCAGTCCAGCTTTGGTTCCACTGGCTTGCAGCTGATCGTTGATCTCAAAATGTCTTTAAGCACAACAACTGTTGTCGATTCCAAAAATTGTATCCAATCTTCAGACATTGTTCCGTAATTTTTTGCTTGCGCCACGTAAAATCACTAGTACACTGAATATTCCCGTAATCAAAAAAAAAAATCGCCAACATGCACTCAGCAAGAAGATAGCAAAAAAAAATTTGTCACACAATTATTTTTTCTCTTTTGGCGCACTATCCCACTTCTGAGAATATTATAGGCAAGAATGTAAGGGGTATACAATTCAAAACGAAACGTTTGCTTTGAATTCTCTTTATTGACTCATCATTCCTTGATACATTTCTATTCTTATATAGTAAGTGCAATTGAAGTGCTAAGTACAATGGGCAACTGTACTGCCTGAGAGTGGAGACATTCGGGCAGATCATGCGATGTGATGTAACGTAAACTATATACAAATCATTAAACATATAGTGGTACCAAAATGTTTTCGAACGTATTCTAAATAAAAAGCCTACAGTACACAATTGTAAAATTATGCCGCATGAATAAGTCGTTAAGGGTATTTCCCCAAGAATTTGCTCTTAAACAACCCCAATTGCGATGTCTACAATTTAGGTCCAACGATAAAATTGTCACCACTGAGCAGCCTTCTCAAGTCGCCTTTCGAACCAGTGTTGGAAAAAGGCTTACTATTGTACTGAATTCAGTACAATTTGATTTTCTCAGTACACAAGTACATCTTTGCCTATCTCAGTACAATTTTGAATTGTCTGTTAAAATTGATATACAGTGGCCGAAATAAGTATAAAGACAGTAATTCTCAAACGAAAATGACGAAAAAACCCAACCTGCAACAGCATCATAAAGAAGCAAGGTTAAGATTTGCAAGAAGTCACATGGCTTGGACCAGGGAGTGGGAATCCGTTATTTTTAGTGATGAAAAGAAATTTAATTTGGATGGTCCGGACGGTTTTAGCTTTTATTGGCGTGATTTGAGGGACGAAAAAGCAATAAAAATGAGTCGGCACTCTGGAGGCGGAAGTTTGATGGTTTGGGGTGCCTTTGGTTTTCATGGTAAAATCCCCTTGATGTTCGTTCAACCTAGAATGAATGGTGAAAAATACAGGGAGATGTTGGAATATGCTTTGGATGCATTTGGAGACATTCCAGCGGGTGAAAATTTTATTTTTCAACAGGACAATGCTCCTATTCATAATGCCAGTACGGTCCGCGAATGGTTTGAAAGGAGTCAAATTCAGTGTTTACCATGGCCTTCGTGTAGTCCTGACCTTAACCCAATCGAAAATTTGTGGGGTATTATGGCAAGAAACCTTTATTCAAATGGGAAGCAGTACAGAAATCTGGAAGAGCTTAAAAGAGGAATAACACAGACATGGTCTGAGATCACCGAAGAAGTCCTACAAAACTTGATAAATTCTATGCCTAATAGAATTTTCCAAGTTATTGAAAATCAAGGAGGTTGTACAAAGTACTAACTTTCAGGTTGATAGGTACAACCGAAAAATTCGGTGTTTAAATGCTTTTAAATATTGACTGTCTTTATACTTATTTCGCAGGAAAATTAAACGTTTTTGGAATTCCCTAAAGGTGAACCTCAAAAACTAGCCTTTGTGGTGATAAATATTTTCTTTTTTCGTTTCATTATTTACTGAATAAAATAAACTTACTATCTACGATAAAATAAACTTATAATTTCTATTATTTTTGTACTTAAATCCAACCGAGCATTGAAGTTGAGTGTGTCTTTATACTTATTTCGGTCACTGTATATTATTCCTTCAGTTGATTTTCTCTTATCTCCCTTGACTAAACAAAATGTATGTGTGATGCGAACATTCCCAAAGCCCAATTACCCAATATCATAATCTACACTACATGAAATGAATGCGCCCATTTGATTTTAAATACTGACATCTGAACGTCATTCGATGACATTTGTTTTTTCCCTTAAATTTGAAAACGAAAGACGGAAACTTGTCGGTTGTTGCGTTCGTCTGCCGTGGTTCCGGATTTTTTGTTTTGGTGTCGAGTCGAGGATAATTCTGTGCAATAATGGAAAGGTAGTTTACATAATCTTACATTACTAAGAGATACATATTACATATTTTAGTTAAAAACAAAAGAAGAAGATTGGATTTCGATGACGTTTTCTTAAACGCACTTCAAAATTTCTCACAAAGTGCAGTGCTGGATGGTCAAGTTAACTCTATTGTTCAATTTGTATGAAAGTTTTTTCCTATTGAACACAAAAACATTGAAGTTGTAAACAACGAATATAGAGCTCTAGCTGATTGTGAATATATAAAACAACTGAGAAATCTTTCCATATCAGAATTTTGGTCAAAAATTTGCCTTTTAAAAAATGAATGCAATGAGTCTATTTTTCAAAATATTCATCGAATTGTTCAGGGTGCCTTTTGTGTTCCTCACGCGCCAGCAAACGTTGAAAGAATTTTTTCGTATCAAAATATAATTAAATCTAAATTAAGAAATCGGTTACAAGTTCCAACGTGTTCTGCACTTATAGAAACTAAAAATCTTATAAAGAATAAATGTTGTCACAGTTTTAAAATTAATAAAGATCTTTTAAATAAAAATGTTACAAACAACCCTCTTCAAAAAGAAGAACTCTTAGATTAGAGTAAAACTCATATAATGTTGATTAATGATCCTACCTAACTGTGTTACATTTTCTTCCGTTATTTATTAAGCTTTTTTTTACCTCAATATTTATAATAAATGATTTTTTTTGTTTTTGTTCTAATAAATAAATTTTATTTTTGAATTTGTGTGTTTGTTTACATTAAGAGCCCAGTACAATTTGGTCTTTTTCAGTACAATTTTGTTTCAGCGTTCAGTACAATCGAAAAAAGTCGATTTGTTTCGAACATTGAGCTCTGTTTATGTTGGATGAGCCGCCTGGGAAATAAACTGAATAAACTCTAAAGCTTATATTATTGTTTAATTTAATTTCGATTCCAATTTGAAGAGAAAATTGAAAAACTGAGTGCTTTTGTTGCGAATGCCTCTTGCATTCCAACATAAGAGCTTAATATTAGATTGGCTATTACTTAACATTAGAGTATAAATATTTACTTGCAAGCTGTGCCACCACTTTAAATTGCTGTGTTTTCGATTTACATTTTTCAAGCTCAGATATCATTTCAATCATGCGAGAGGATAGTTCTTCATGAGAAAATAAGTCTTTTTCGGCTGAAGAGCAGGATCTGTATGATGGACGCTCTTGTGCGCGATGCTGTGATGGTGGTTGTTGTTGTTGGTTCGACCACCGCTGCTGATGACATGATGTATTTGGAAGAGATTTAAAGTCTTCGACTCTATTGTAGTTAAACGATTTGGTTGTCGCTGCTGGTTGTCGCTTTGGTCGCGATGGAATAGAATTGCGGAAACGCGTGTGAGACGAATTTTGTGTCGTTTTTGCAATTATTTGAACGCCACGCGACTTTTACATGTTTCGTCCGTAGATTTGTGATTTCCTCCACAGTTTGCACATTTGGAGATGGCGGTAGAAGTACAGGTGTTTGTCTTGTGGTTACCTAAACAATTTGCACAGAAGGTTTTCACATTGCAATGCTTTTCACCATGCCCCCTCATTTGGCAGTTGTGGCACTGTGTAATGTTATTTTTTGCATGTCCTTGGAACCCCCATCTGACTTGTGTGCTTAAAATCGAGTTAATGTTTTTTCGCAGATTGGCTAGTCGAACTGAGCCGTTTTCAAAATAAACAATATAAAAAAATTCGACGTACTTTTCGTGCTGCTTTTTTATAATTTTTATTTCTTTACACTTAAGTCCAAGCGATGATAGTTCTGTTTTAAGAGAGTCAGTAGAGTATTCATATAGACCGAAGAGAATAACTTTAAAAGACCTTTCACTTTTAATGCCATGAGTGAAAAATTGACATTTGTTTGATTTTAAGGAACTACGAGTAAGTAAAGAATTGTATGAATTAAGTGATTCACAAAACACTTTTATTCCAATTGAAATCTTTCGAATGGAATCTTTATTTCTTTTAAGAATTGATGAACAAATTCAGA
Source organism: Portevinia maculata (assembly GCA_949715645.1). NCBI lineage: Eukaryota > Metazoa > Arthropoda > Insecta > Diptera > Syrphidae > Portevinia > Portevinia maculata. The sequence continues at coordinate 20,384,429 of OX454525.1, forward strand.
ATTTTTGTGCAAAATTTTTATTGGAGGAATTGGTATTTTTTTGACACTTGTTGTTCTTGGTGGGCATTTCTTCTTGATTATCCGTGTCTGGATGTGATTGAAGAGGCCCAAAATAATTGCCACGGCGCGTCATTTTACTTGTTGATAATATAGAATCCTCAAAAGTATTAGCACGACGTTTTACAATTTTGGTTGTAGGGCAGAAAAAACGGACTGTGAAAAATCGAAACAGCTGATGCTAGCATGCGTCTAGATCGGCTAAGAGTACAGACCGAACGAAAAGGCCTTATTTTCGTGTTTTTTTTTATTATTTCTTTACTATGTTTTATAAAATTCTATGAGTTCCTTTTTTTTTAAACTCAATGAAAATATCTGATATTTTCAAGTATGGATTGCCAGAATAAATAAGATTGGATAAATCTGTTTCAGGATATTCTTATATCCATTTTGTCTGGACCAATTTCAGTTTATTTTTTTTGAGTTCATATTAAGGTCAATACGCGTCAATTAACACTATACTGCTTGATGCCAGTGCGGAGACTAAAGTCGCAGAGATTCAACGGGTCGACGATCACGGTTGTCAGAAAGGGTCACCCATGGCAGAAAGTCTAAAATAGGCAAACCTCTTCCTAGTAGGACGGTGGCAAAAGGTTAAATTAAAGCTGTTAAACTGATATCTAGCCTTTATGAAGGACCACCCTGGACCAGCTCCAGACACTAAAGATGCCGTACTATATCAAAGGCATATTCGGCTCTATCTATCTATCTATCTATCTATACGGCCATAGGCAATCTTGGGGAGGTTTGGCCTGGTGCGAAGCTTGAGGTTGTTGCGAGGAAAGATATTCCAAGCAGACCGAGGGCTCGCGCTTCGATTCCTGTTGAACTCCCCTCTGCTGAAGAAATAATGGCAGTCATAAGACTTGGCAATTCCTCACTTCCGACCCACGATTGCAAAGTCACGAAGTTGGAAGACCAAAAGGGATCCTTCAGATCCGCTATAATTGTGATCAATCAGGAATCCCTTGCTTCTTTGGCGAAAACCAACATTTGATTCGGTTTGGCTGGGACAAGATCACACTTCGTGTGTAAAAGAAGGACAATTTGGACGCTAAAAAGCCTCCTTACCCCTCTGACGCAGGACTTGACACCCCTGACCATGGAGCATCAATCTCCCTTCCATTTATTCAAGATGACGACTCCAGCAAGGCTGTTCCCACTGCGCCTTCAACCTCCATTGACAACACTTTGTCAAGAATGGACCCCGGAAGACTTCCAGTTCGTCTGAGTGAGGATGAGCTCTTGGGCTCATCTTCTGAATCAGAAGACCTAAACAACACCGTGGTGGAGGCTCCTCTGGCTGATTGCGACGATGAATGTTGCAATTAGTACAGATTAGCCTCCAGTACTCTAAAAAGGCCTCGGCCTCCCTTCTTGTCCGTCTTCTAAAGATTCTCCCCTCCAACCAGTATTTAGAAATTATAGGAATACTGAATGGCTCAAGTACAGAGAAGTACTAAAAAGTTCAATGAAGTCTGAACTGAAGTCACCCCTGTAACACCATTGAGCTTGACAAGAGGGTTAGGGAACTCACCCTACCCTTCAATAAGGCGCTGACTTCTGCCTGCCCGCTTATCCGCCCAAGAGGCAAAACGAAGCCGTATTGGTGAACCTCAGAATTTGGACCTATTAGAAGCAGTTGTAGGAAACTGTTCAACCAAGCCAAGTTCACAAGAGCTGAAACCGACGGGACTTCATACAAAGCATCTCTCAATGCTTACAAACAAGAAGTAAGGAAAGCCAATGGCTCGTACTGGAGACTCTTTTGTGAGAAAATAGAAGAATCATCAGAGGCATCAAAGCTAAGAAAAATCCTTTCAACCAACCCATTTGTGCCTAGCTGTTTGAAGAATACAGACGGCTCCTGGGCCACTTCTAGCGAAGAATTCGTTAATCTGCTACTGGATACATATTTGCCAGCTACCTGATTATTAGTAAAGCAAAAAACAGGTCAATTACACGAACAACTAACTACATGGAAAAACTGCTGTGGGCGCTACATAGCTTCAAACTGTATAAATCCGCGGGGCCAGATGGCATAATATCAAAAAGCTAAATCACGTCGACTACATTGGCTCGGCCACATTGGGCGAATGAAAAATAATGGTCCAGCCAAGAGGATCTTCGACTAACAGCCCCCTGGTTCGAGAAGGCAAGGAAGACCGAACCTAGGTTTTAAAGACCAAGCCATCGCGGATGTCAGAGCGCTTGATCTGGAGGACTGGAAGTAGCGTGCCCGGCATCGCAGAGGATTGAAGGCTGCAGTGTCTCAGGCAGAGACTCTTCACTGGTCGGGAGCCCGTTAAGTAAGTAAGTATTCGATTTTTTGTTTGCACCGTGTATAATAGTTACATTTAGTTGTTTATATATTTTAGTTTAAAAAACTTTTTATTATTAGTATGTAAGCATAAGTGGTCAGGGATAGACGGTAATTCTTTGTTTGCAGCAGCATTACTCATATAAGATAGAGTTAAGTTTAGGGCGTCCGCATAAGGATCAATAATCTAGAATAAGTATCCTGTTAATTTTAAGTTAGATTTAATCATTTTTGTCTAGTATTTAAGTTGATATAAGCTAATAATTAATAAAAATGAATTTAAAAGTAAAAGTAAAGCAGCATTACTCATCGGTGGGTGGGATCTTACTGCGGTAGCCTAATGCTTACTAAGTTTGTCGTGCCGAGTATGAGAAGCGATCCAGGAAAAAATTGTAAAAGAAACTGTAACTGATGGTCAGGTGTTATTATGAATATGAAAGCGGTAACTTTCTTAAAACTAAAATGTGATGTCATGGGCGGTCTGACCCCCACACACACACCGTTTTACAACAGGCAGTAACCCTTGTCGATCTCTTTTGGAACAGTCCCTATCCCGGGATCATGAACACTTCACTCAGCAACTCATATCAACGACCTTTCGAACAACTTAGCATATACCCATGTGCACTTTACGTACACAAGGAAACAACTTCAAATATTGGTTCGAGAAGGCAAGGAAGACCAAACCTCCGTTTTAAAGATCAAGCCATCGCGGATGTCAGAGCGCTTGATCTGGAGGACTGGAAGCAGCGTGCCCGGGAAAGTTGTACTATGCAGAGAAGAAAGCTTAAAAAGAAACCTGTTTTGATGCAAGTAAACAAGGAGCATCAATTGAATTTTGCAAGAGAACATGTCGCTTGGAGCAGTGAATGGAACGCGTTGTCTTTTCGGATGAAAAAAACTTTAACATTGATGGTCCCGATGGTTACAATTTTTATTTCCATGATCTAAGAAAGAAGGAGCTCATTTTGGCAAGACATCACAGCCGTACATCAGGTGTAATGGTGTGGGGTGCTATTACCCACTATGGCTCAATCGAATTGGAGTTTTTGTCCACAACAATGAACGGAAACAACTACAAATGTTTGCTGGAACGGTCATTTCCAAAAGTGAAATATTTTCGGACCCTTGTCTTGGATATTCCAACAAGATAATGCCCCTATCCACACATCCAGGGTTGTTAGAAGCTGGATTCAATCAGAAGACGTGGAACTTTTGTCATGTCCGCCTTTTCACCGTATTGAAACATGATCGAAAATGTTTGGGCATGGCTATCTCGTAAAGTGTATGAAGGCGGCAGACAATTTGAAGGCAAGGACACTTTAATCGAAGCTATTTGTGATGGCTGGGCTCAAACTCCTCTTAATTATTTTAAAAAAAACTGTTTGATACTTTTCCAAACAGTCTTATAGACGTCATATCGAAAAATGGATTTTGCATGTGGCCTCATCCTGGAGTCGCATCTTTTTATACGCTTTTCTAGTAGTTCATTGATTCATTTGATTTTGGGAAATTCCAGAGGTCGTTTCTTATCTACCCTTTAATTTTATGACTTACTGTTGGGAAAATATCTACCTGTTCACAAGTAGTAAAAGTTTCTGGGTATACAATTTCCAACAGGTCAAAAAGACTGAAAATCAATTGCAAAATGTATGGCCTCATCCTTGTGATATCCTGTGTATATGTGTACAATGAATAACATATCATTAAAATATATTATGCCCATTTACCTAATTTATTAATATAAGATTTTTGTTCTTCTTACAAATAAATAAATATAGATACAAATTTTTTTATTTTTTTATTATTTATTATTGATTTCCAGTGGTGTACACCAAAGGTATAGTTTCAAGATGTTTAATGTGTCCCAAGGCTCACATGAATGGTAAACGAAGTGATCTATCTCCCCTTAGTCGCCTTTGATGATAAGAGCTGTTTTTTTGGGGGGCACACTAATGATGGCTACATTTTTTGCCTACCTAAACATACAAGAACGAAAGGCGTATAAAATTCGTTTATACAAACTCAAATCCAAAATTGTCAAATCGATGTCTTTATAGGTTCCGCCGGCAACTGCACGAGAAAATTCACTTAGTTCACTTTAAGCACGTGTATCTAAAAAAAAACTCGTGCCGGCCGCACACCTATCTCAACCCCACTGAAATACGAACAAAATTATTCTCGCAGTGCGGCATTTAAATTAATTGCCCAAACATTTCGACGGAATATTTTCCGAATATTAACCTGTAATCTTGGATCAATAACAACTATTGCGAGCATATGTTCTTCGCAGGGAGCCTAACAACCGAGGGTAAGCGGTGTTACTAAAACGAAGCCCTTGAACAAAATTGGCGGGTGTCAGACTGAGGTGGGTATTCGATTTGTTTTTATTTCCCAGCTACCCGCGCCAGCGCTGTTGGTGGGTGTATTCTTGGAATAATTGGATATCGTAAGCGTATGGAATGAGAAGGAAAAGAAAGCCAATACATATCCTTTGGGGCCAGCAGCATAGCACATAATTTGAAGCAATCAATATTCCTTGTCGAAGGTCAAGGCGGTATCAAATTTTCAATGACATACGAATACACCCACCTCCAATACTCATGCCGCAAATTGTCAAAACAATCAATCAGTGCAGCTAATCAGTTCTTGCTATTCCTTCGTGTTCTCGAGGATGTGCTAAAGTAGGAAACCTCTGTCGCGAAAAAATAATTGTTTCATTGTTTGTAATCCTGCCGAGAAGTCTCCAGGGCTGACACAGCTACTACCACTGACGTGATGACGAAGATGATGATTATGGTGATGATGACGATGATGATGATGGTGATGATGATGATGATGATGATGATGATAATGATGATGATGATGATGATGATGATGATGATGATGATGATGATGATGATGATGATGATGATGATGATGATGATGATGATGATGATGATGATGATGATGATGATGATGATGATGATGATGATGATGATGATGATGATGATGATGATGATGATGATGATGATGATGATGATGTTGATGGTGATAGCCGCAGAGGAACTTTGGTCGGAGACAATGGTGCAGTAGTAGTGTATTCGCTTACGGAATGGAAGGTCGTGCGTTCGAATCCCGGCCAAGTCCATTACTTTATACCGAATACATGAAATAGTTATCTCCCTAAGTAACTTAGACACCACCCGTGGAGAAAAACCCTACAACTGCACCCAAACACTTCTTTCCTATCTCTCTATTCTTTCTAATACCAAGTAGCTTACACTGTGTTCCAAGCATTATAAGGGTACTGTAACAACAGAAAAAAATCCCTTTAGCGTAAGCAAATTATAAAAAAAAAAAAAAAAAAAACTATACGACAGAGAAAAATGGAAATTATACATAAATACCTTTCATAGGTACCTCGGGGACATAAGGTGAAGCAGTAGAGTTGTCTACTGTGCATCCTTTTTATCAACTTCAGTGTATTTTTATATCAACCTCGGTCGCTTCCAATAGCGCAAGCGGAAAAAGGCACAAACTTGAACGAAGAAAGCGAACCCTAAGATAGAAAATGTATGCGCTAAAGTGATGGTGTCCGGTTAGTACAATCACATTCACCTACTTTTGTCCGGTACGAGTTGATATTTTTAGCGTCCTTGGGGGGTCATTTGGCGCGCCTTTCCTTATTCCCTTTTTGTTTTTTCACTAAACTGGCATGCTCGGACCTGGGGAGTAGTTCTCGTAGATATATGCTAGCCTTGTGGTGTCCGCATGAAATATTTGGATTTTCTTGATTTAAACACTCAGCACACACACATATAAACATAAACACAATTGACGGCATAAAATATTATAATAAATTCAAAGTGGCGAAATCCTTTTTTGTCCTCTTTATTCATTCATTCATTCTATTTGCTATTTGCGCAATAATTTTTTATTGTTTGCTTTGGCATTTGGCACTTGAATAGATTTTGTGGCTGAAAATTTATTTTCTTTCTTAGGATGAAGACGACGTCGACACTGAAAATCTAGGAAAAGATTTGGGGATTGCTGTTCCTTAAAACGTTTTCCGCTGAGAATATTAATGGGTATGGTTTTCTTTTTCCTTTACTAGAAGTGGTTAAAAAGGATTCAAGGACATTTGGCTTTTTCTTGAAAAGCATTTCTATGTTGTGGAGACTTCCTTGCATTTTTTCCTTAACTATAATGCTGCTTCAAGTGCGGTGGATGGGGACATATTTTCAATTGGACGGAGAAAATGGGCTTTGATTAAGTGCGAAGGAAATTTTGTAAAATCAATTTAAGCGCGATTGCCCGCTAATAAGGGTTGTTTCAATATTACTATATGATAAGTAAGAAAATTAATTATGCATGTGTTAATTCAAACAATTTTTTAACGTTCGGTTCTTAAGTATGTCCTCAAAGACTGTTTACTTACCCTTAAATCAATGTCAAGCTGAAATTCCAAAATGCAAAAAATCTAATTTTATTTAATGTTAATATGTTTTTAACGATGTAGACACAACAACTTGTTAGGTTTGCATACTAATTGCTATGAACGAACATCCGTTTAGAGCGACTCCGGTTTGAGCGACTAACCGCTTTTAACGACGTATATTTTACCAATAAATTGTTCGGTTACAGCGACTAGTGCTTGTTGTTAAAAAAAAACAATCGCAGTATGCCACTCATTTTGGCTCATTTCAGCAAAACGGGGCACACACAGATAGAGTTTCAGTGGCGAAGCTGAGGGTAATTTGTCTCAATAAATTGGTCAGAAAGTACGGAGACATGTCATGGGTTCCTCGGTCACCAGACTTTAAACCGAGGGTTTACAGCAATCCCCGAACAATTTAGGCTCCACAAAAAAAAGATCCGCTGTGAAGTTGCTGCCATTGAACCAACGCTTGAGTACTCTCTCATGAGTACAAATCTTAAAGAGTCCAAGAGTGTGTTGAGAGGACTTTAATTTTTGTTTAGAAAATATAAAAAAAAGATCCGCTGTGAAGTTGCTGCCATTGAACCAACGCTTGAGTACTCTCTCATGAGTACAAATCTTAAAGACTCCAAGAGTGTGTTGAGAGGACTTTAATTTTTGTTTAGAAAATATAAAAAAAAGATCCGCTGTGAAGTTGCTGCCATTGAACCAACGCTTGAGTACTCTCTCATGAGTACAAATCTTAAAGAGTCCAAGAGTGTGTTGAGAGGACTTTAATTTTTGTTTAGAAAATATAAAATCCAACTGGTAAATACTTTTTTTTTATCACGAACTATTCATATATGTAATATTTGTATATACATTTTAATAAGCAGTGCCGCCAGCAGTATTGCACTTTATTATATAGGATTCTTTTTTATAGAGGTATAAAACGTCTGATACGGATAACTGTCAAACTGGCTGTCATACTAATAAAGTGTGTTTGATTTTGATTTCAGTATACTTTGGCAAATCACCAAGGATACACTTATACCATAACAACGTTTACTAATCGTGGAAATTTATTTCCAAAATTCGTGCTCTGTTCGCCAAACTTATAAAGCACTTCTTCCACACATGACTTTGTTGAGCCAAACGTTTGGTGACCGAATCAAGATGAGGTGAGTTGGCAACCTCGTCGTGTGATTTGACACCTTTGGACTAATCAAAAAACCTCTGGTCTATGCTGATAAACCAGCAACGATTGATGACTTAGAAGCCAATATTTGACGCACTATTGATGAAATTAGACCTGGTATGCTCGAAAATGTGTTGCAAAATTGGACCAACAGGATGGCGTTCATAAGGCGCAGTCGCCGAGGCCATATGGCAGAAATTATTTTTAAGTATTAAATGCCATGAAATGTATGAGCTAATAAAGCCAAAATTTGGTATTTCCATTAAATTTGTTGTATTTTATTTTTAAGAAAGTTGTATGCCTCTATAAAAAAAACACCCTATACCATTCCATATGAGCTCTTCTATAAAAACAAAATAAACTCTTCCAGCAAAATAAAGGGAAAGCTGTTCCAGCAATGTAAAAATAACCGTATTAAAGAAACTCCTATGGCCTAATGCCACAAATTACAACCACAAATGAATTTTGTGAATTAAATGGATTATATGGGTGGGTTTACTTTATTCTTACTGGTCCGCCTGGTTAAAGGCCATAAATAAAAAAAATCATAATTTTGTTAAAATATGCCTGTAATACAATTTTGGGGGAGAGTACGATAACTAGGGCACCAAAAATTGATAAAGGTTTTCTATAGAAGAGTCAAAAACAAGCATTTCTTACTATGGAAGGGGGGTCTATCTCGCGCCGTTTAGGAGGTAGGGGCAATTTTAAAAAAAGGACTTGAATTTAAAAAAACAACGGCAACACTTACAATAAAGTATTATATCGGTTTTTGAAATCTGTGCTATAATACTAAATTTAAATTAAATTATTTATGGCTATAGTTTTTTAAAAATTCGCATGCAAACTCCAAATTTTGATAAAAAAATAAAAAAAAAGTTTAGACCATTTTTCTTCAAAATTGTGAAATGAAGTGCTAAATTGACTTTTTGCGGTCAATGTTACTATCAATTCTGAATCGAACATGTCTTCTAGTTTTTGAGAAAATCGAAAATTACTAAAACTACGTTTTAATGAGATTTTTGATTTTTGGTATTTACGGCGATTTCATTTTGAGGATTAATGTTAATGTGGTTCATCTTTGTAAGTAAAGTACAGCAATTCATTTAGCGTTACCCAGAATGCACCACGAGGAGGTAGAATTGCATGGCATTACGCGTCCGAGTCATTCAGTTTGTGAGTAAGTCAGGAGTTAGTTAAAAATAGTCAAGTCAATTTTTCAATTTTCAATGTATTAAAAAGTATGTAATGTTTGTAATAACGATTGCTTTTGGTAAACAATAACCTACCACATTTGCATAAAAAAAACAACGGTACAAAATTCGAATGGTTGTTTTTTTTATGATCTTAGTAGGTATACTTTGAACATTACAGTAGCATTATATAGGTATGTAGGACACAAACATACATATAAAGAAATTATATTATAAACTTGCTGAAGTCGTTCAGTAGTAATGTGAATTTTTCATAATGCAATACATTTTCATGTCTGAAAATTTTAAATGTGCAATTTTAGGCTTCTTATAATCTGTGGCAACAAGGAAAAACAGCATAAGTAATTTTTAGCAATTTTTCAGGAGCGCATGTTAAAGGTTTGAAGTCTGGTTGTAAATAAACTACCTATGCATGGCATAGAAAAAACTTAAATGGACAAAGAAAGACAATAAAAAGCTTAATTTTATGCAATATTTTTTTTATATTTGTTATTCATAACAACCTTTTTTTTAAATTAAAAAGACTTATGTTGTTTTTCCTTATTCAAATTTTATACTTTTCGGGAGTTAAGTCGACTTATGGCATTTTTCCTTTCTTTTAACTTGATTTGTTAAGAAGACTTACGTTGTTTTTCCAAAAAGACATTAAATCGGAAAATTCGTTTAGGTATACTTATGTTCGTCTTTCAAACTGTATTCTGCAATAATCAAAAACTTAAACAACAACCCCAAAGAGACAAAAAAGGTTTTAAATAGAAGACACAATTTTTTTTTTCTTTTATTTCATTACAACTTCTGGTTCATTTGGTTAATACAGGTATAATAATTAAAAATACAACATTATAAGTCATCACTGCAAAGATCTGGGTGAATATTGGTATTCGTTATTGTCTCAGCAATTAAATGTAAAATGTTAATTCTATGGAATTGAAGCTCAATGAAGTCTAACAAGAAGAGAATATCTTTTGCTTTTTCCCTTGAAATAGTGTTTATATTTTGAATTTGCACGATGTCAGTTTTTCTCAATAAATTTACGCCGCGTTTTCTCAAATTGATGGACTTAAATGGCATATTTACATCCAAGCAATTTTTATAGAAAAGGTTGCCGAATCGATCCTTTTTATACCGAAGCCATCGAAAGTCTCGCCACGAATATTTTTCCCCATCGGTATTGACTTTTCGTGAAGTAAATTTGTCTTTCGAAGCCGCTGCAAAATCAAGAAAATTTGACTTTACATTTCGATCACTTTGAAAGGATTTTTGTCCCTTATGGAAGCTATCAAGTTTTGCTAGTCTCTAGGTGGTGAATTTTAGCTAAAGTCTTTTTCTTTTTTTCTCTCAATAACCGAGTGGTTAGCATTACATTCCATGTGAGTACGGCCTGGATCTAGGAATTTGTGATCTATTGTTTGCAGATGATCATTATTATCTAGAGCCATAATAAACATGCAACTCACATGTGAGTTCTTATTTTGTCCAGGACAAGAATCACTATAAAACAAAAAGGTTGATCCGTCGCTAAATAGTTTATGGTTAGATTATACGTCCATAACTGACGCTTATTAAATTTGATGTTAGATTTTAAAAACGGAGTCGGCAAGCATTGCTGAAGGTCGAACGCATAGGCTGCTACACTAGGATCGATTTTGGCGGACTCGTTGTCCTTTCTTTTACACACAATAGGCAAAATCAGCTTTGTCCTGGTGTATTTTGAGCTCGCCTGTTAACTGTAATTTCAGCTCTGAGTTTTCAGTAGCTGCTATTTTGTGAAGGAGTTTGTAGCAAGTTCCACAATTATCTAGCTGTGGAAAATTAATTCTTAGGTTATGACCGTGAAAGACTTTTGAGTATTTGGTCCAGCTAACTGGCTCTAAGTTTTCTAAGCAATACACCTCATAAATTTTTGCTATTGTAAGTACTTTTTTGAAATGTCTCGCCTAGTATAATGGCTTTCATAGACTGGAAATTTGTTGATTTGCGCTTTTATCTCCTCTAGTTTCGACTCGGAACACGCATTTGGGGGTCTAGAACATCCCCTTCTGTCTATTAAAGTTGTGCAAGGTGCATTTTTTTTCTTGCTAATTATGCTCCTTATGAAACAGTTTTTTTTCGCCAAAACAACATATAAAACAGTTTTTGCATACTAGTATCCGTTCACCCGACAACTCAATATAATACTCACAAGTAAGCTGGCGGTTTTTCTGCTGAGCACCTAACTTCTTAGCCTTGCACACAGACTTTTCTTTTAAATAAATCATAGAACTTATATATTGCATTATAGCTTCCTATCACTAACTGGATTAAATAAAATGTGTTGGTTCTGTTCTGACAACTTGCTTCTGCAGTCGTTTCGGCAAGGCGACAATGGTTTCGATTCTCTTGCCTTAAAACTTTTTTCTTTTTTTCTTTTGTATGGCAAGCCCGTATTTCTTTGTCGTTGACGATATTTTTTAGCCCTTTTGGTTTTATTGTTCGAATAACTTGCTGCATTTACATTTTCTTCTGAATTAAAACTCCATTATCTTCAAAATTGCTTGAACCATGAAGACCTGTTTCTAGCTCTTCTGATTTACGCGAAATGTCCTTTATGGACTCCTCAATAACCTTACCCCAAAATCCAGTGCTTTCGTAGTCCCTACTCCAGTTGAATTGGAAATCTGGATCCTTAATCGAGTCATCCGAATACTGCCAAATTTGACGCTCTGAACTTAACTTACATCCTGTAAGTTCGTTTGAATTCGCGTATGTTTCTGTTGGCTATGATTTAGGTTTTGGTTTTTAATAAATTACAGTTATTTTCTGATAATTAAATGCTAGATTAACTTTTTAAAAAAACTTAAACAGTGTCTAGACAAATGATAAAAAAAGGGCTTCACAACTCATGATAGCAGACGTTTTAAAATAAGTTGGATGATAAAATAACGTGCAGTTATTTCATAACTCAGGTAGTTATGCAAACAAAAACTAGTTTAGAACTTTAAAATGTAATTTTAACTGCGCACAAACGTAGCTAAAAACATGTATAAGAACTCACTAGTTTAACTAATTGAATAAAACGAGTTTTTGAAAATGTAGATTAACTTACCTTCAATATTCTTAGCTTGGGGACGGTCAAAACCACTTTCATTGCTACTTTTCTTAATTGCTAAAGCCAAAATTTTGCTTGCGCGAGATATCATAGCATACTAGTTTTATTTTACTTTGCTTTAATTAGAAACACTGACACAGAATATGTACGAGTCCGACAATAGAATTTTTGTTTTTACTTTGGAAGGATTTAGATCTTAACACCAAAAACACTTAACTGAACTGTATGCATGCACTACAAAACAATACAAGTCACTTAATAAATTATGTTTTGGTTCGGAAAGAAAAACACAAGTGTAGTTATTTCTGAATATTCAGGTAACGACTTTTGGAATAACAACACAAGTACACTTATGAAACTTTATTGTTTAATTAATTTTATAGATTAAAAGTTCTTTGTAATTTCTGTACAAGACATTGTTGAAATAAATAAATAAATAAATATAGGGACGGGCTACAGTCTGCTTGGGCGAACTGTTGGATACCCTATTCTTATTCCTATCCCTCACAAGTGAGCGTGACAAAAGTCTAAGTATGGTTGAATTGTTAAGAACGCTCTACATATTTTGTTATATAACATTTAAAGGATTTTATCGAGAAAAAAACGCTCCCTAGCTCAAACTGTTAATGCTTGTGTGTTTTAATAAAATTGTTTTATTTAATTGTGGGCGTGTCAGTAGGCGGATTTAAAAAAATTAACACATGAGCATAAAGGGCCCCTAGAGAGTATATATTATAAATTTCCGCTCCCTAGCTCAAACTTTGGCTTTTCAAAAAAGTTTTTTTTTAAATTTTTTGCGTGTCAGTGGGCGTGTCAATTTAGCACTTACTACACAATTTATAAAAAAATTGGTCTAAACTTTTTTTTAAATTTTTTTAAACAAAATTTTGAATTTTTCAAAAACTATTGCAATAAATAATTTAATTTAAATTTAGGATTATAGAACAGATTTCTGACTTTCAAAACCGGTAAAGAACTTTATTGTCTTTATTGTAAGTGTTGCGGTTGTGTTTTAATATTTTTTTTTTTCAATTTAAGTCCTTTTTTCTAAAAGTGCCGCTCCTACCTCCTAAACGGGACAAGATAGAACCCCTCTTCCCACAGTAAAAAATGCTTGTTTTTGACACTTCTACAAAAAACCGTTATCAATTCTTGGCGACCTAATTATCGTACTCATGCCCAAATTTGAAAGTTGGTGAAATACGAGTGTAGACTACTGAAAAATAAATGACAGACTTCCGACACATACCTCAGCCTCTGAACAACTGCGTATACCTACATTGTTTTTACTTGCGCTTTTAGCATTATGATTTCCTCGCTCACTCTTAAGATCATTGTCGTCATACACTTCCATCAACTCTACCATTCCTGATTATCTAGTTTCTTCTGTATTCTCATCATTCAACTGTAGTACGGTAGAGTTACCTCAGCCTCTGTCAGGAGAGACACAGACTTTTCGACTGTTCGGCGACACCTCTTTTCCACTCTCTTAAAATCCTCCATCCGGGCTACATTGACATTGAACGTCTTGGTACAAAGACTTCGTTTAACACACCGTTACAAAACTTTATTTTGTAAAAATAAAATTTGAGAATAACGCTGTATTTTTTTTTATTTAATATCTATTAATATTTATTAATATTTTTTAGTTAATATCAAAATTTCCGTGAGTACCTTTTATGATCTTTAAATAAATAAGTTTTTTTTTATGATCTCCTCTAAAACTTTTGACTAGCATGGCAAGGTGCATAGTAGCAATATTTCAACCGCCTTATAATCGAACATGGGACTATTAACAGTAGGCAGGGCAAGGATGCTGCGTATGATGCGCACCGTCTCGAGAAGGCGTGTTCACCCCTTACCTATCCAATCGCTTTAACGTGTTTTTGTTTGTACCTACCCCCAGTGTTCCATGATCTCTGGTTAAAGATGGACAAATTTCAATTTTTTTTTTTGTAAATCCTAAAGCAAGGATAACAAAATATGGAAGCAATCAAACTAGATTCTAATTCTTGTTTGTCCTCGGAACAGCCTACAGTGTGAGATTCATGTACATGTTTGTCATTTCATGTACTTAAATTGAAAATCGATCTATTGCAAAATTGTGTTCCTTCCAAATTCCCTTCGACATCTTTGAACTCAACCTTTGCAATTTAATGATTTATATTAACACACAGCGCCAATGCAATTTCTCAGAATCTTTTTTTTCTCAGAACTCTGAAATTAAGCCCTTAAATCGCAAAATGACTTCAGAACCGAAACTATAGTATGTCCTTTATGAGAACAACTCAAATGATAACAAGTAGGTATCTCTCCATTTTCGTTGCGCTACTCTGAAAGACATGGCGCGTATGTCAACCTACCACAATTTGCACATGCACCAGACAATCAACATCAGGGGCTTGTGTATAGGCTATATGCTATGGAAGAGGACAATCACGACACGGCAGTAACAGGATTGACGTTTTATATGCAGGACGTGACGCAGTACAAAACGTTCCGTTTATTCTTTTCAGGTCTTCATTTTGTTTGTGTTGGTCCTCCGAGGCAAAACCTGGAAAGACTCATCATGCTGCCACTCGGTCGAAAATTGCTCATCATCTTCATCATCATGTGGCTATGGCTCAGAGGAGAATTACCACCGGCGCGCGTACCAAACAGCAACTGTAGAAGTATGTAGTGGGATCTGAAATTCGCTGTGATGTAGGATTGAGGCCAGGTGAGGAGTCCGAGGTGGCATTTTTCGTTCACCATTTGGTGAGTCCTTCATTAAAAATTCTTCATGCAAATTGTTGATGTTGAATGCGGAGTGAAGCTGAGCTCCTTGCTCACTGACTGATGACTTCTATATGACTTTGTTCGTTTATATACATCTCTTTTCTTTTCTTTTTTTTTTTTGGTGGCCGGTTGTCGACATCTTAGTCGTAGGGTTTCTTTATTCTCTCGTTTAAGGGACTCGCTTTTGTTATAAAAAAGGATGGAAATTAAAATGTTTCGTGCAAAAAATTGTGGTCGGTTTGCGTGGTGGGTTGAGACTATACAATAAAGATAAATGCTTTGAATGGAAGCTCACTTTGCCCGAATGAGTGGTTACATACAGAAATTTTTCAGTTGGGAAGGGCAGGAATGTTAATGTTAAATGTTAATCTCCATTTGCCGGAGTAAATAAATGGTTAGAAGCAAAATCACTTATGGTCTTGAGCCCCTTTGGCCGGACGGACAATGCAGTGATTTATAGTTTGGAATTTCTTAAACGTCATTTTACGGTTTTACTGGCACCTTTTTTTGACTAGGTTAAAGCACCGTTTCGTAGATATATGAAAACATAAGTGATTAAATAAATATGCTAAGATTAAGAAAAAGAGTCAATATTTACTGCCCATACGATCTTTTTCAACTCGATACTTTTTGATAACTTTAAGCAGAACAGTTAAATGAAAATAGTGAAAACACCATTGGTAGGTAAACTTGTGTAAGGCGTACAAGCAGGGTCCCTTAGTTAATTAATAAAAGATATAGACCTATAGAAAAATCTAAGAGATTTCTTAGAAAGTAGTAACACTTTCGTTTTAAACATTTCTCTCCTTTACTAAACTCTGATAACTAGTTATAGGTACCCACGCTTGCCTCGTCTCCTTTCATTTCATTCGTTATATCGATGTTCAAAGTCGTTTTCTTTCAAAAACAAAAAATAAAAAAAATCTATTAAATATTTCCACACAGCTTTCAACGGATTTCTTAGGAAGTTGAATTTTTTTGTTGCTTCTTCTTTTTCGATGAAACTTTTTTCAATTACTTTCCAAGTTCTATTAAAAAAAATGCATAAGCAGTGAAAAGGAAAATTCTTGCAAAATTATTTTTAACTTTTATTTTTTCATATTTATTTGAAAAAGAAAATGCAGCCCAACACCTTGGATCTGGAGTCCTGTGGATCAAAGAAAATGTTACAAACAATGATGTCAGTTGCCCGAGATTATTGTTTTGCTCTGGCTTCTTTGACCAGTGGTCTAATTGAGTAACAAAATGCAAAAAAATTGCATTCATAAAGGAAGAACAATGGCAGAAAAAGAAAATACAAAAGAGAAAAGAGCAAAAAAGATAGTATAAAGAAATGCAGTATCCTTGTGCACTGACTATCAACAATGCCAGTCGAAAAGTTGCTCTCTAGAGAATGCTCCTGACCGTGGCTTGCAATTAAATATATGTTGGTATGTATTACTTTTGTATTTGTAATGTTGTTGTTCCAGAATTTTTTTTTTTTTCAGAAGTAAAAAAAATGTTATTTTCCCTCGATGGATGAATTTCTCTTTGTTCAAAGAAAATGGTTAAAGTCCTTTCGGTTTTCTGAAGAAGAAGAACTGGGTCCTTGTCGATAATCCGATAATTGGAGTGGTTTGGTTTCATGACCTACAAGTACATAGCTGTTGTTCTGTTTCGATTGTCGATAAAAAAAACATGAAAATTTGCTTTTATTTTAATCTTTTTGCAATTGATCAGCAGTGGATGAGGGACTAAATTAAGGGTGTACGTACATAGTGGGCAAATTTTTTGATGCTCAATTACATCAAAAAGGGTACTGTGTGATACTACTTAGGCTGAAAACACACCGGATAAAGCAACACGTTTTTTTTTTGTTTCGTGAAACAAGAGAACATTGTTTCTTATGAGAGCGCACATACGAAAGAAAACGAAACAAAAAACAGGTTTTTGTTTCGAAGTGTTTCGGTGGTGGTTGTCAAAAATACATGCCATTGTATACGAGCAACACACACCGGATGCAACAAAACTGTTTCGACCCAACGTCGTTGGCGATAACTGCCTATTTTCTTATGGGGCAACACACACCAAATGAAACGAAACATAAAAACAAAAGCAAAACACGAAAACGTGCTTCGTTGTCGATAGCTGACCTGTTGTTTTCTGCAAAACATTGTGGGGTTTTTCTTAATACTTTTTAAAGACTCATGACTTGATCCTTTTTACTACGTGCAGTTGTACCTGATTTACTTTTTAAAATAGTTTATGGCTGCTTTTCCTGATTATTTTTATTAATGATTACACCTAATTATGAACCTCTACAACAACCCTTCAGTCAAAAATATGAGAGTGTCCCTACTCATTATATGGATATACTCTGGTTTACTCTGTGCGCACATTTTAACAAATATGGACGTAGATGGAGAAAAATTGATTTTTTTAATTGAGGCAAGAAGCCCTATCTATAATTATAAAGATAAGGAACATGCTAATAAAGTTACTATTGATAAGCTGTGGAGAGAAATAGTCTGAGGCCGACCACATGTTAAACAACCATAAAAGCAAGTCGCGAATTAAATTTTGTTTTATTTCAACACACACCAAATGAAGCAAGAAAACAAAACGTTTTGTTTTGTTACATGCTGTTTCACTTGGTGTGTGTTGAAATAATAAATGTTTTTTTGACTATCGAATCAAACACGTTTTGCTTTACCCGGTGTGTTTTCAGCCTTACTTAACGGACTCCCGAAGCGTGTAGAGTTTCTGCTTGAGACACTGCAGCCTTCCGACTTCTGCGACCCTGCAGCTCCTTTCTGTTATCCAGTCATAGCGCTCTGGCTTCCAGGATAGCACGGCCTTAAAAAAGGTGGTTCGGACTTATTTACTTTCTCGAACCGGGGGCATGGTAGTTAAAGATCTTCTTTGCTGGAGTATTATTGTTCATTTGCTCGATGTGGTCGAGCCAATGAAGGCGACGTGCTATAGCTTTCTGAAACACATACAGTAAAGTTGTAAAGAACACAGTCATGTGGTCGATTGAATTTAAAGATTGGAAGCCTTTTGACTGACTAAAAGACTTCAACTGAAAAACTCCAGCCTAACTTCCAGTCAATTAATTGATATAGTTAATATTAATAATATAGTTAAATGATGATATAGTTAAATGCCATTTACCATTTAGAGTGTTTCAAATGGCATCTGTATGGAGTTTTTTTTTTAATTTAATGCATTAAGGTTTAGTCTTACTTACGTTCAAAGATTTCAGTCTTACTTCAGTCTGGTTCATATGAACCAGAAGAAGCACGAATACTTCACAGGGGCGCAAAGACGACGATTAGATTTTTTTTTTAGATTAGATTCTTTATTTCATGAAATATATGTATAATAGTTTGTGTTTGAGAACACGAGCATGGCAGAAATAGCCGTCTGCCGACGACTTGGCGCAATGGTAAGAGATGGCATAAATCCGGACGATGCGAAGAAAACGGAGCTATTTAGATATGCCGAGAGGTCAGTCCTAACTGCATCACCTCGAAAAGATCCAGATCAACGGGCAACTCTCCAAAGGTCACAGCAAACAAAAACTCAAGCCCCACTCAGAGCCAACAAAAAACCTAGGTGAGGCGAAATTGCTTAGAGAGCCCGAGAACCCAAGTAGTAGTCAAAAGACAGGTAAAAATCCATTTAAAAAAATCCTACCGAAAAGGCTAAAAAGCAAATACAACTTTGTACATCAGAACTTTCCTATAGGGATACCTACTACCTACTGCTGAATGCAAGGTTGCACTCCATGCATTTAAGACACCCTTACTGATCCAAATCAAACTGGTAAAGAAAAGGTAGACTAACTAGATATAAATAATCCCTAACCCAGATTTGTTGCCATATCAGCAAGAGGCTGGCTGTCGATCACATGCCATGATGCTGAAAGCAAAAATTGGCTCGTGTAAGCAGTGACTAAGTACAAGACTTGGCAAAACTGCAGATTAAGTACAATTCAGGGAGATAATGTACCCAAATTGTATAACTACATCGATTTTCCCCCCGAAATAGTCATCCGGGGTATGCGGACAATATAAGCATCATC
Source organism: Portevinia maculata (assembly GCA_949715645.1). Classification (NCBI taxonomy): domain Eukaryota; kingdom Metazoa; phylum Arthropoda; class Insecta; order Diptera; family Syrphidae; genus Portevinia; species Portevinia maculata. Next base: position 20,403,549 of record OX454525.1, read on the forward strand.
GGCCGTTCCCAGCGTGCCGGTTTTTTCGGGGATCGAAGAACAGGCCAAATTGGTTGGTCTTCAAGGACAAGACTAAATACAAGGACAAGACTAGACTAAATTCATGCTATCAACAAATAAACGAACATCTTTCCACCGCCTAGTGACGTATCGAGGGGGGTTTGGCAGGGGGGAGGCCCAGGGCGGAATGTGCGCCGGGCGGCAGGTTAATTTTTTTAAATGTGTATCTATAAAAAATTTACAAAATTGATTCTTTTTTCAGTCCAACCCAAGTCTACAGACTGGGACACATACCGACAAGAACTTAGAGACAACCTGAGAAGATGTAACACAAACATCAGAGACACTGACAACATCGAACTAACGTGTGAAAAAGCAATCATAACTGCCTTCCACCAAGCCTGCCCAGAAAAGGAAAAAACAGGTAACCGACTTACCCCTGGTGGAACAAAAAACTAGCCACGCTCAGAACAGAGACAAGAAAGGTCTTCAACCGGGCCAAACGCAATGGTGAATGGGAAATATATAGAAACAGACTCACATGTATAACCAAGAAATTAGAAGGGCCAAGAGAGAATCGTGGAGAAACTTCTGTCATACCATCAATGACGCCAGAAGCTGTGTCCACATTCATAAAGTACTCTCTCAGCAGCACACAAATCCTATCGGTTATATGAAAAAACCTGATGGCACATATGCCGAAAACGAGCTACAGACGCTCCAGCTGAAACACATTTCCCAGACTCCCTGATAATTCCAGAATATCAAGACACCCCTCCCCAGAGAATGTTACATATACCGCTCAGAGAGGACTGGAACAGGTCAAAGGAAATCTTTTATGAAGGTAAAATAATTTGGGCAATCAACTCTTTTCAACCCTTAAAAACCGCTGGAGGAGATGGAATATTTCCAGCTTTACTACAAAAGGGCATCCCACAACTGCTACCTATACTTATCAACCTGTTCAGGGCTAGCTACGCATGGGGATATAGACCAACAAAATGGAAAGAGGTCATTGTCAAATATATACCTAAAGTAGGACGCAGACCGTCTGCCCTAGCAAAGTCATATAGACCAATAAACCTCACCTCCTTTTTCCTTAAAACTATGGAAAAAATACTCAGAGACGGGCACTTCAAACGAACCCCCTTCATAATTACCAATATGCCTACCAACCCGGAAAATCAACCACACACGCCTTACAAAATCTCACCACGAGAATTGAGAAATCCCTCAAGAACAAAGAGATAGCGATCGGTTGTTTCCTAGATATAGAAGGAGCATTTGATAACACAGAATTCTCCCAGATATATATTTAATAGTCTAATTCATTCTATCTAATACAATTATACCTACCTATTATTTTATAAAAAAACTACGTAACTAAATACCATTTTCCATTTACTTACACAACTAGTTGTAATTTAAATTTTGATACTTATTATAAGATTCAATATCTTGAAGTACTATGTAATAACTTTAATTCGAAATAAATGAAATGAAATGAAATGAAATGAAATATATAGGTATCCAACACATGGGAGTTGACAACACTACATGTAAGTGGATAAAATTCATGCTAGAGGAAAAAACAATAAAAACCTCATTAGGCAACAATAAACTTAGTGTGACAGCTAGGAAAGGATGCCCCCAAGGAGGAGAACTCTCACCCTTGCTATGGTCCATCGTAGTAAACGACCTACTGATCACTCTCAGCAATGATGGTTTCTATGTCCAAGGATATGCAGACGACATAGCTATCCTAATCAGAGGAAAATTCGAAGACACAATATCGGATCGCCTCCAGAGAGCTCTGAACCTGGTAGCTGAGTGGTGCACAAAGGTTGGACTTAAAGTCAACCCCGAGAAAAGCACCATAGTTGTATTCACCAAGAGAAGAAGACGAGGACGACTCACAAACGCTACACTCTTTGGCGAAACAATAGAGTTCTCATCGGAAGTTAAATATCTAGGAATCACACTTCACCTTACCAAAACTATTGATAAGGCCAGGACTTCAATATGGACCAGCAAAAGCCTACTTGGTAAAAACTGGGGACTTAACCCCAAAACGACACTATGAATGTATATGGCAATTACAAGATCTATAATCACGTATGCAGCTGCTGTTTGGTGGCATAAAGCAACGCAGAGGTCAGCACAGGCTAAGCTCAATAAAATTCAGCGACTAGCCTGTGTCTGTGCAATAGGTGCAATGAAAACTACACCAACAGCTGCACTTGAAATTATACTAAACATTCCTCCACTTCACCTAGAACTCTTGAAAGAAGCAATGGTAAACACCTATACGCTCATCACAGAAGATGAATCAAATTCCAACATAGCTCACTCTGTAATCCTACGGGAATTCAGAGAACACGAACTACTTGGAATACACCTAATAGACAAATGTCTACTAAGATACAACTTCCGACACAACTTCAAGGTTACATTCCCCGACCGTTTAAACTGGGAACAGAATAAACCTACATTTGCCAAAAATTCTCATCTATGGTACACAGATGGATCGAAAACAAATTAAGGGGTTGGATCAGGAGTAGCACTCAAACGTGCCTATACGCTAGTGTGGACACAAGCAGCATCGTATTCCAGGCGGAAATCTACGCGATAGAGCTATGCATTCGAGAGGCTTCTAAAAAACAAAAACATTTACATTCTCTCAAAACTGGTCTGGGATTGTCTCCAACTTCTACAATTACTGGGCACCAGAAATAAAGTTCAACTGATTTGGGTGCCTGGACACAGTGGATACGAAGGCAATGAAAAAGCAGACGAATTAGCCAGAACAGGATCTGCATCCACATTTATGATGCCAAGACCATTCTGTGGGCTATCAATAAGCACTATTAAAAGCTGCATCAAAACATGGCTTGAGGAAAAGAAGCTGCATTTCTGAAGGGAAACTGAAGGAAACAGAGAAGCTAAAAACTTTATGCCAAACAGTTCCCACAAAAAAACGAAACAACTACTACAACTTAGTAGAAGTCAGAGTCAACTAGTCACAGGCTTCCTCACAGGGCATTGCCGTGTTAAAAAAACACCTGATGACTATGGGCATATCACAGGATAACACCTGCAGATTGTGCAACGAAGACATTGAAACAGCAGAACACATACTGTGTGAATGCAACTGCTTAATCAAAACGCGTCAACGTTATCTAGGTAAATTCTACCTTGAAGCAGCAGACATCGCTGCCAGCTCTCCAAAAGAATTAGCCGCCTTCCTTAAAAACTGCGGCATTACGGACGAGCTCTAAATGGAGGATATCACAATAGGCCCACAAGCGGGCGCAGTGATCTGGATACAGTATACCACCTCCCCCCAATAATCTAATCCAATCTAATCAGTCCACCTCCCCCAAATTACAAAGTTTGCCAGCATTACCACGGCTTCACAGTAAGTAATCAGACATTCCTTGTGTTGCTTAACAACAAAATACAAATATAGTTCAAATATAGTTGTCAATAGTTATGGCTCCGACTCAGGATGTAGCTCCAGCTCTGTCACTGATTCTCTCATTGAACACATTGACACTGAGGCTGATAAAGCATTGGAATCAACTAAAAATTTAGATGATATGGGAAAGTGGCCTAATGATATACATAGATGAAAATATGAGATTGCTTCTTGTGCAACGCGGTCCAGAAGTAGTGCAGCATGTAAGCGACACGGTCTCTGCGCACCGACTGGAATGTCTAGGCGGCTAACGAAAGAATGGTTTTATCGCACGTTGACTAACGGCGAAAAGTATTACGTACTTGGATGGGTTATTCTCCTTCTAAATCGTGGTCTTTCAAACCATACGGACTCGACTTTATGAGACACGATGGAGTGCTTCGAAAAAGATAATAGCTACGGACTACTTACTATCAACCTTCGTCTTCAAAAGGAGATTCGCTACCAGAATTCCCGAAAGAGGCGAATGGAGCAACAAAACGGTCACGGAAGAAGAAAAGATAGCTATATATACCGAGGGATCTAAGATAAACGTGGGTACATGTGTATTCATCTTCTCATCTGACACTCTTGACCTGAGCTAACCGTTTTGACTCAGCAATGACTGCAGCATCTTCCAGCAAAGACATCTGTGATCACTCAGGCTGCAAAGGAGGTGAAAAATCGCAAACTAGCCGACAAAGACATCACCATTTACTCTGACAACCACGTCGCTCTAAGGGCCATGGAGTGAGCAGTAGACAAGTCTAGAGCTAAAAATACCTAGACGAGATATCAACCGTCAATACTGTAGCCCTATGCTGGGTACCGGGGCATAAGGACATCTCTGATATTGAGAAAGCGGACGAACTAGCAAGGTACGGATCGGAGATGAATGAATCTCTGGCCCTAAAATCCATAAGAACAACGCTGAGCACACTATCACGAAATATCAACACTGAATCCATGAGTAAAACAAACCAACGTTGGATCAACCTCGATACATTCAGACACAAAAGGAGCGGTAAACAAAGGGAGATCTAAGACCATGATCGGGCTAAGCCGCAAATATATTCGCACATTGACGGGAGTATTCACTCCCACATTTGAGGGTTATTTTAAATAACATTATTTTTTGATGAAATCCTTAAAAAATATAAAAAAACAGTCATGTTTATTTATCAAAATATGTATGTTTACAATATCATTCTTACCATACTTAGATTTTTGACTCCCTCAATTATTAGGGGGTATCTAACAGTTTGCCCAAGCAGACTGCAGCCTTACCTTATGTTTTTTACTGTTTGATATGTTTCAATACATTGGTTTGACTTTTATAAAGTCTTATACAGGGTGTGACGAAAAGTAATATGACTCTATCGGAAAGTGCCTTAGGTTCTACAAATGGCATCGAATATCAATTCGATTTGTACTTTTGGGAAGCAACCAAAATTAGAATTTGTTTAAAAAAGTAATGGAATGCTAAACTTCTCAAGACCGCAGAATAATCGCGGGAATCGTGAAGTTCTGAAGAAAACCATTGAAAATGCAATAAAAAGTGTCAACTAAGGAGGTGGTCATTTGACCGATATGATTTTTCAACTTAATCTCATCAATTTTGCACCTCTAAATAAACTTTCCGCGAAAGCAGAGCCTAATTATTTTAATTTCCGTACAAAAGTAAACAAATTTAAAGGTAACGAATAACCTTTTTTAATATTATATGTAAAATTGAACATTATATGCAGGGTTTGTAGGAGAACAAAAGTTTATTTAAATGAGATGACTGATTTTTACTTCAAACAAATTAATTAAACTCGAACAATGTATTAACTTTCCGGTGACACATTTTTTTTTTAAATTTTAAAACACATTTATAGATACTCATCTACATTTTCAAAAATTTTAAAACAAAAGAGCTTTACTTAGGAACACATCAAATTACGAGTACCAACCAACAATGAATTTCCTTATTCCCCTATCTGATTTTAGCAAAATCTGGCTTTCAATCTTCAGAAACTATACTAAGTTCCGGGTTCACTGACAAAATAATACCGAGTAGAGATTTATTTTTGGTTTACAGGCCAAATTACATATGAGTTATATTGGCAGGTTGTGTGTTCGAATCCAGACCAGGGCCATGATTTTTATAAATTGAATACACACAACAAAAACAGATCTCCCTAAAGCAATTTAGGCGCCACCTGTGGAGAAATAAATCCCATCGCACCAAACTTCTTTCCTATCCTTCTATTCTTTCATACAGTAAGTAGCACCCAAAAATAGGCAATGAATCATTTGCTGGGAGCTACTTACAGCAACAAAAAAAAATGACTGCACTGTGGTTTCCACTATAAGGATACTGTGTCACTACAGAAAAAAGAAATCCCTTTAGCGCACGCAAATTATAAAAAAAAACATAAAAAATTATGGTAAAAAAAAAGTCGCCCGAAACCAAACAAAAATGTTAATCCAGAAATAAATCGCACTAAGTATTGCAAAGTTTAGCTAATTGCTTTCCATAGGAACACCCTCCCGCCCTGATTTGGTTTGTTATCTTGTTAAAAGAACGAATCTCCGATATTAAATTTCAAAATACCATCCGCAGCAATTCAAAGAAATTGATCCACGGCACTACTCAAAACACGGTAAACTATCACTTCTCTCTATCAAACTTCAATGACCTTTGATGACAATTTTCAAATTTATATTCTAAGTGCTGCACCATTTCATTCCCTTGGGAGTACGGCACAGAGAGATCGACACAAATTGAATGTTGAGTTATAATATGAAATTTCCCATTTTTCAATAAACCCTACGCTGCCTGCATGCATCGAATCTCAATATTATAATAAAAAATCCCTAGACTATCCACAAAGTAAAAAAAAGAAAAAAATTCTATAAACTGCGGAAAAATTCAATTTGTAACCCTCGTACAACCTTAAATTGATTCATAGCACACAAAACAAGAAACCACATATCTCCCATCAACCGCCAATCCTTGACTGATCCCAACTAACAAATCGGCCCCCAAAAAAGAAAAGAAAATACCCAACAGAACCACACAGAAAAGCACTACAAAGCTACTGCACACTATCAAAAAGTTTCCATCGATTTCCATCGATGTGTCCTTCAATATCACATTTGCATATAAATCACCAAACAAGCCAATATAACAAAGAAAAAACAAAACTAATCATAAAAAAAAGATATCTGACTCCCATCTGCCTCCTAACTGGGACCCAAACGAAACACTAAGCCACCAAAACGTAGACGACCTCCGCCGCCGCCCACTACCCAGCACCAACATCACCAACACCATTATCACCACCGCTACACATGGAAACGACACATTCGAATCCTGGAATTCAGAGTTGGAAAATTTGAATATTATCATCCTATATCCGTCACATTAGCATAAATCTTGATACATATCCAGCACCTAATCTTTTCGCTGCTGGATGTGTGTCTTCGCGCTGCTGTACTCGAAAGACGATAGCAAGCAAAAGGACGTGAATCGGGTCTTGATTGTAAATTGTTGTATTGGAGAACAGGATGATATCCTCACAATTTATTGATTCGATGTATAGATACAAGTGGAATTCCATGAGTGGAAATTAAATGTGTCTTCAGAAAAAATCGCTGAATCGTTTAACTCACATATATATCGCATGGTAACAACGACGACGATGAGTAAAGAAGTCGCACAGCTTTTCAAGAGGTCGTTTAATCGAAGAATTCCGGCATTAAGTATCAGGTATTGATGTTTTCTATTTTACATATAGCGAGCCAAACACGAATCGGATATAAAAGATAAACTAGCCGTTTTCAACGGTCAATAATAGGTCTCAAGTGCAAGTCTTATTTTAGTACCCCAAAGTATTCGAATTAGCTTAAGAAATGCTACAAAATGAATCCATCTAGTGCAAAGCTAACATTAGCTGGTGTATCCTTTTCATTGTTGTCAGTAATTGAAAACGACTTTCGTACACCGGCTCTGGAGTTAACTTCGCACTATACCTACTCGTACAAAGTGACAAAAATGAAGCAAGCATCAATCATTAAAAATCTAGTGTGAAGATAACATTTCCTTCCATTTCATTCATTCACAAAAGAAAATTAGAAACATAGGGAAAGGCTACAGTCCGCTTGGGCGACCTGTTAGATACCCTATTCCTATCTCTTATAAAGCCGGCCTGGCAAAAACCTAAGTTTGGTTGAATTGTTAAGAACGAGTTGCATATTTTGGTCTTTCATTAAGGACTTGACAACTTCTTTTTTAAATAAAATGCAAAATACTTGAGATATCTGAAAAAAAAATTATATTTGCTTGAATTACTACGAGTATCAAAACATTTATGACTGAAATTCGACTTAATTTATATATCCACCATGGGAAGGTATGCAGCGGTCGATACGTTGAACCCAATCGAAAGATAACTCGACCGCACAGTTCGACAGATACGGCCGCTATTTCTCGTTCAATATTGGCTCTGAGCTCCTCTTACGTCGCTGGCTTGTTGGCATAGAGCAATGATTTAATGTAGTCCCATAAAAAAAAGTCTAGAGGCGTTAAATCCAACGATCTCGTGGGCCAATAGATGGGTCAGTTTCTCGGGATAACATGTTCACCGAACTGAGACTTCAATAACGCGATTGTTGAACCCGGTGTATGGCTTGTGGCACCGTCTTCTTGGAACCATATATTAATGATATATTCATGCCATTGCTCAAAGAAATAATGTTCCAACATGTCTCTCTAACAAATACCATTTACCGTGACGTGACGGTCATTTTAATCGACAAAAAAAACTGTCAAATGACGCCACCGACATGAAAACGTCACCAAGCAATGACTTTTTGCGAATGAAGTGCTGTTTCATGAAGCACATGACGGTTCTGACCTGTGTAACGCATATTTTGCTTATTGTCGAAGCCGTTTAACCAAAAATGCGATTCATCGCTGAATATGATTTTCTTCCATCATGTCCAGAGCCCAATTCGAGAACGTACGTCGCTTCATATGATCAAGTGGCTTTAGTTCTTGTGTCAGATTGATCTGGTTAGGGTCTAGGCCAAGATCTTTACGCAAAATTCGCTAAAATGTGATCTGGGAGATCTTGAGAACGCTGAATAAAGAAAATTACAGAAAATCTGTAGTTCGAATATGTTCCAACAGATAAATAAGTTGTTCAGGAGGAAGGATCACAATTCACAGACAGTACTGACTGCTGGTATAAGTCCAGAAAGTGTCGCTTCAAACGACAATTTTTTTCGTGGTAACCACGACATTGAGAATAGGGTTCTGGTGAGTTACTTCTATCTGCGCACCGAACTTGAGAATTGGCGATATGAGAATAACGGATTCACCGTATTCAATGATGGAAACCAAGCTAATGCAGTTGTCGCCAATGGCCGAGATGCATCGCACTTGTTCCTGTCGGAGGATGATCATCTGTGCATCTTCGAGTCACTAAATTATAAAAAGATGGCGTGGGTGGATGGTGTCATAAACGTCGTATTGAGATACCTGCCTCTGGAAGCTGCAGATATTTTTACCACACTTTTTAAGAATGCGCTAGATAATGCACATTATCTGCTGTAAGGCTTCAGTCGGCTAACTGCATCGCGTGCGCTCGTTGACGACTGGCAGGCGCTCAGAAAGTAATTGAGAGTTTGACCACTAACAAAAAGGCCCAGTTCAAAGCAGGGCGGAGCAAGGCTGATAATCCGGCCCATATGAAGATATCAGTTTTAATATAAACAAATTGCCGCAAAAAAATTCTATCTCTGTGTGAGACAATCAACAAACAAATAATGTGCGGGTAACATGCTCTCTATTTACCTTATCAGGGGCTCAAGCCCTGATAACTGAAAAAATAATAAAAAATTAACAAAGTTCATTATTCATTTCATTATTCATTCATTATTCATTATTATTTCTTGCCTATATTGTTAATATAACAAATTAATAAAATAAATAAGTTGTTCATTCAAATTTTATGGATAACGCAAGTTAAGGTTCCTTAGAGGACAAAAAAAAATGTTGGATTCACATATTTTATTAACTTAAAAGGACTACAAAAAATTAAAAGGGAAAAAAATGATTGCACAATTTTACAAGTGAGCCCTCCCCAAATTTTGTTCTGTATACGCCACTGCCGGCCAGTTCAAATCGCGAAAAAGGGAGATCACACGGCGCGAAATTGGTTATTCAGAATCTCAATCTTTGCTCGCGCTGTGTGAGCGGTTGGTCCGTCCTGCTGGAACTACAACACTACACTACAACACTGCTCGAGAACCAATTCAGCAACTTGTGTGAAAAAAAACTAGTTTATCAACTTTCTGTACTCAACAGTTCGGTGTCCTCGAAAAAATAATTGCCATTAATTTTTTCACTGCAAATTCCGAACTGAACAGTCACTTTGATGGAATAATCTTCATGCATTTCATGCGGATTTTCCATGCCCCAGAAACGCAAATTTTGTTTATTCCATGATATCATCCTCTTCTTACAGTCCTAATCGTGCTAATGTCCGTGACAGATGTGCAATTCAGTTGCACATACATAAATAATCAAATAATAAGTAAAACTTTCAAAATTGAACGAAAACGAAATAAAATCATCGATTATCAAATCCAGAAGATCGGGTTCTCCCAAAATGTCCGTGATAGATAATAATAATCCGTTCGATATCGTTTCAATCGACGATGAAATGATCATCCAGTATGCGCAGGTGCCCACACCAGAAAAAAAAACTATCTATTCCTCCAATAATAGTGTTGAAAAAAACCAGTGAATATATTCATATGCCCATGAAAGAACTAATAATAATAGATTATTCAATCCAAAAAATTGCTGTTGGTATTAACGTTTTCTGTGAAACATTATAGTCTAAGAGCCCACAGCAAATTTTGGGCTTGAAAGTATAACCAAAAAGCTGATACATGAACAGAAAGGCTTCCAAAAAGTAAACTCAAATGTCGAAGTCTGGCAGCGCTTAGTTGCAGCTGAGGTTAGTAATAGTAGCTTGAAAACGTGTTTTTTTTCCAATATCTGGATTTTTTATATAACCACTTGAATATAGTATTAAATGAAAGAACAGACTGACCTGATCACAGAAATATAGGTGCCAGACGTCTTACGCGCAGCCATACCCTTGCCAGACGTACTAATAGTATGTTAAAAATCACATTTTGAAATAATTGGTATAACCAAATAATGGCTACACCAAAAAATTTGTGAAAACGCCCAGATCACAAAAATGATGGTCCCAGACGTTTGACGTGCAGTCAAAACCTTGCCAAACGTCCTCAAAGTATGCTAAAAGGACATTTTTTTTAACAATTCTGATAACCATATTGTCATAGCAGAAACGAACCATTGGTTACAAATGTTGCACTAAAGTGCAAGTGATTGACGTAGATCATGCAAAACAAGAAACCGTTTCTAAGAAGTAGACAGTACATGTGTTCTTTATTCAAGTGATAGTCCGAAACAATGCGGAAATATAATTTTGTTTGATGACAAAACATTGGAAAAATGAACCCAAATTTTGACATGTCGGAAAATTCGAAATTTTAAATACCTACTCGGATATAGATCTTCCAATGAAGGTTGATAGTGTAAGTGGTTACCATAGCAAGTGCTATCGGCTATTTACAGCTGTTTCTAAAAAGGTTTTATCTTCGATGCAAAGAAATGAATGTAAGTTACGAGTATATTTAATTTCTTGTCTTTTGTGTACACAGTGCCTGAAAGCAAATATCCAGTGCTACCATCGTACCTGAAAATACAACAAGGCATAACAATACAGTAGCCGTGTTTATTTGCACGCGGATATAGGGATAATTTGAAATTTGCATGTAAAATACAACAACAACTTATCCTATATACGCTAACTTTAGCGGGGATAGCTATCGCCGCTGAGTCCTTTAGCGGGGATAAACAGTGCGATGAATTTTTCAAGAAAATTCAAAGTTTGACATCCCGCCGACCACTCACACATCCCGCCGAATATTTTATTCGTGATTTTATTATTATTATACTTCATTATAAGGGTACCTAATTGAATTTAGCAAATCTGTTATTGAGAAATTGTTTTTCATAATTTTAGAATATGAAGTAAATATTTTTCAATTTCAGTATTTTCAATACAAATTTCTTAACTACAACTTACAGCTGTGTCACGGTGCATGTTCTTTTTTTTGATGAATTCCTAATGGTATGGCGATGGTCGTTTTTTAATGCCATGCCTATGTCGCGTATGGAAGAATGCTGTAGAAAATGAACCAATTCTGTTATCACCATCAGAGAGTGGTTGGGTATTAGATGACAACAAGTATAAAGTCAAATGGTTCGACGGAAATGTTGCCCCTGATAGACTGGAGGATATATTAATTAATGACGTGGATGTTTCCGATGATGAAGATAATTTTATAAACGATTCATCGGATGAATCTGATAATGAATAACTTTTAGAACGTATTATATACAAGTATATATTATTTTTCAGTTATGTACATAAATACATATCATATAATAAACATTGAAGTCCTTAATTTACAAATAATGGTGTATAAATACTTGTATATTATCTTTAAGATAATTACACTTTTAGGGCAACATTCACTAGACATAAGTGAAGTATTTAACAGTTATCTTTTATGACCATTGACCAGTGGCTCTGACAAATTCGTTTCTGTTGTCACAATATGGTTATCAGAATTGTTAAAAAAATGTCCTTTTAGCATACTTTGAGGACGTCTGGCATGGTTTTGGCATTTTTGTGATCTGGGCGTTTTCACAAATTTTTTGGTGTAACCATAATTTGTTTATACCAATTATTTCAAAATGTGATTTTTAATATACTATTAGTACGTCTGGCAAGGGTATGGCTGCGCGTAAGACGTCTGGCACCTATATTTCTGTGATCAGGGCAGTGTGTTCTTTCATTTAATACTTAATTCAAGTGGTTATATAAAAAATCCAGATTTTGGAAAAAAACACGTTTTCAACCTACTATTACTAACCTCAGCTGCAGACTTCGACATTTGAGTTTACTTTTTGGAGGCCTTTCAGTTCATGTATCAGCTTTTTGGTTATACTTTCACGCCCAAAATTTGCTGTGGGCTCGTGGTCTATTAGAAACGTATAACAGAGTGTTAAAATTGTTAAAAGAAAAAAATGTGAGTTTTTCTCACATGACCTTCGCAATGAAAACAATTAAGAAGCAATATAAAAACAATATTTCGCACCCATGTTCGTTGGGAATTCCAAAAACGTTTTAAAAACAAAATAACGCAGTATCATAATTGCCAAATATTTGGCCACGGGGAGAGACACTGCAACATTAAAACAAGTTGTGCAAACTGTTCCATTCCCCATAAGAATTCAGAGTGCACTGTCAATGAAAGTTCTTCTCCTAGATGTGCAAACTGCAAGCAAAAACATCGATCAACCGACCAAGCATGTTATAGCCGAGTAAATTACATTGAGATGAAAGAGAGAACTACAAGATCAACTAAACGCAATTCACCTGCTCCACGGCAGCCGCAGCAGACACATATAAATAAGCAGGTTAATATTGAAAGTATACATGATTTTCCTTCCCTCCCCCGACCACCAAATCATTGGATGGTGCAACAATGCCCTACACAACAGCATCAGCAACCTCAGCTACCTCAACAAAAACAACAACAGTCAACGAGAATGACAGTACCCGCAGCGAGAAATAATATTTCACAAGAAAGCGATCTCTTTTCTCAAGAAGAGCTTGCCTCTCTTACAATGGAGATGATAACTAAGCTTGGTCAATGTAAGTCCAAGTTTGATCAATTTCAAGTCATTGCTAGCTACTAAATTCTTATACTCTCATAATGCAAAGTAATTTAAATAATTTGAAAATTGGATGTTGGAATGCCCGTGGCATTCGTAATAAATGTACTGAGTTCTTTCATTTTCTTTTGAATGCAAATGTTGATATTTGTCTCCATAGATTAAACAGAGAGAGTTTGGGTGGCGGTGTTGCCATCCTCCTAAAGAAAGAAATAAAACATATTTTATTACTGCGAATTAATAGTAATATTATTTATTATTATTATTTTATTAAATATTCTTTATTTCAAACAATTTTGTTAACAGAGGAACAAAGAATCTATGGACATGGCTGTCTGCCAGATAATGACATTTCATTTAATATAAAATAAAGCTTAAAATATATGATTGGTAGTTCATGGTTTAACAAATTTCACAAATTATAGCTCTTAAATTAAGTAAAAGGTTGAAAAACTTAAACAACTGAGATTCAAATACCTCAAAAACTATTTCGATAGGTAAGAGCATTGTCACAGAATTTTGAGAGGTTTATCCACCCCGCCGATCCATTTACTATTTGTATCGCTTGTGCTCCAGAAAGGACACTATGTTGAAAGTAAAGCCTTCGGATCTCCTGCAAGATTGGGCATATAGATATTAAATTGAAAACATCATCTCGCTCGGATCTGTTGCAGAAGTCACACAAGGTTGGTAGGTCTGACCGATGAGGCAAATAATTTAAGCTAAGAATTTCCACTCTTGCTCTAAAAATAGTGCTTATAGCTTTCACAGGGAGATCGATTTTAAAATAATTATCAGCTTGAAGGCGATGGTTTAATTCTCTGTATGTAACCCTTGTTGTGGATGCCGATGCACGATTCAAATGTTGAAGATACATTTTTTCGTCAACTTTTGAAATTACATTTGAGAACAGCTCCTGCCAATTATCTAGATTGGATTCGGACAGATTGAGAGGGAGGCCATGAGAGCGTGCAAGTGCAACCCATTCTTTAAGCGGTGACGCTTGTGTGCGAAAAAGGTTAGTCATGATAGACTTGTGGAGACTAACCCCGGGTTTTTTCATAGTTTTTAGCAAAAAATCGGAATCAGCATTTAGGTTTTTGATATACACGGGGGAAATACCAGACTCTACGTGGATCGCATATGTTGGAGTTGAATTCGGTAAACGAAATAGACGTTTGAAAAAGGATCTTTGAACTTGTTCAAAATCGTCGAAGTATATATGGCCGAAAGTTTGAACACCGTAGCACAAACAGGTGTTGAGAGTTGCTTCAAAAACACGATATTTCGATCCCAGGTCTATATTCTGGTTGGCAAAGAAATTCGGCCACATAACGCTAAGAGCAGTTTTCGCGTCCTTGCTCATTAATTGTACTACTGCTGCAATACCTCTGAAGCTTGTTGATTTGAAGTTGAAGAGAAGAGGGGTTATCTGCCAGCATGACAAGGTCGTCCGCGTATAGAAGTACTTTGATAACCGTGTCCGCAATACTGACGTAATATTATTGAAGCAATCGGAATCGTATTAGTTTTACAAAACTCGAATAAACTCAAGATTTATTCTATCTATTTTCCCGGCGGGAGATCCAATAATAATAAAAAACGCTTTTTGAAAAGCGACTTGAAAAATTAATAAGTGATAACCAATTTGTAATAGGCGGAGACTTTAATTGTAAACACAGAAAATGGGGTTGCCTCAAGGCAAACTCATGCGGTAACGATTTATTGAATTTCACGATGAGATATCACATCACACTTACGTACCCTAACGGTCCGACGTATATCCGTGCCTCTAGGAGATCTTCACCATCTACAATAGATCTATTTCTTTCAAATGTTCCCCACTCTTTTACGACCCCTACTACTGCAAATGCGCTTAGTTCGGATCATCTTCCTGTCTGTTGTGATACTACTCTAAGTCCAAATTTATTAAACCTGCAATATTTAGATTTTATGAACGCTAATTTTCATTTGTATCATTCTCATTTTAACTCAAGTATTCGTCAATCTCTAAATCGTATTGAAACAGTTACATGTAGTCAAGATATAGATGTCTGTGTTGATAATTTTGAAAAAAAAACATTTTAGATAGTATAAATGTATCAGTCTCTAAAAAATCAATTAACAAACCAGCCATTGTCCTTC
Organism: Portevinia maculata; assembly: GCA_949715645.1. Classification (NCBI taxonomy): domain Eukaryota; kingdom Metazoa; phylum Arthropoda; class Insecta; order Diptera; family Syrphidae; genus Portevinia; species Portevinia maculata. The sequence goes on from OX454525.1 coordinate 20,418,989, forward strand.
CTCGTTCAATCTTAGATCTTATTAAAGTGAAAATTAAGGCAGACGAAAATGGCAAAGATTCCGACAGAAACATGATTTTCAAGAAATGAACCATCTTAACAAATTAATTACAGAGTCAATTTCAAAATTCAGAAATAAAGAGTGTAATAGAAAACTTTCCTGCTCACACCCTAGTTCGAAACCGTTTTGGAATATTTATAAAATAATTAAAAAGAAAAATACGCAAATACCACCCCTTGAGACATCAGGGATAGTCTTCATTTCTAACGAGGCTAAAGCAAGTGCACTTGCAAATTCCTTTGCTAATAATTAAAGAGCTTCTATAAATCTTAACAACGATCCAGTTTTGACTAGCCTCGTAGATACATCTATCGGTTAATTAAATAGGACTCCAATAAGCTTCACCGCTGACGAACAAATTACTGTAGAAGATATAGAGTTTTTGATATATGATCTGCAAAATCAAAAATCTAAGGGAATCGATTGTATAAAAAATCAATATCTTAAACAACTTCCCAGGAGTGGATTTGTTTGTTTAGCTGGTTTAATAAATGCGTGTCTCAGATTTCAATATTTCCTATTAAAATGGAAGATGGCTAAAGTTGATCCAATATTGAAACCGGGAAAACCCCGAAGTCATCCATTGAGTTACAGGCGAATAAGCCTTCTGAGTAGTATAAGTAAGATTTTCGAGAAGGTTATTCGATGCAAATTAGAATTTTTTCTGAACGATAAGAAAGTTATACCAATGCAGCAATTTGGTTTCAGGAAAGAGCACAACACGTCGCACCAGATTCTATGAATCAGCAGACATGTTAAGGAAAAACTGAAGTAACAAAAATCTACAGGATTAGTTCTGCTAGATGTAGAAAAAGCTTTTGATAGTGTATGGCACAATGCACTTATACACAAGCTTATTGTAAATGAATGCCCAGCTTTTTTAATAAAGGTCATACAAAGTTGAGTGTCAGGCAATTCATAGTTTAACTTAACGGATTAAATTCCATCTCGGAAATTGTTCCTGCTGGCATTCCTTAGGAATCAGTTTTATCTCCTACACTATTTAATGTTTTTAGGTCGGATTTTCCAGTCCTACAAAGTTGTGACTTTGGTATGTATCCTGATGACATTGAAATATACTCATCCGATGAACACCCTGTAAATATAATAAGCAACATTCAAAACGCCCTCGTACTTATTTTTGAGTACTATAAACACTGTAGGATTAAAATAAATGCTGGAAAGAGTCAAGCTATCTTTTTTACCAGAAAAAGAAAGGACCGTTTCTTACCCTATCATAATTTAAATATAAATAACTGTGATTATCCATGGGTCAACTCTGTCAAGTACTTAGATGTCTACTTAGACAAGACGCTGACCTTTAAGGAACACACACAAATGACATCAAATAAAATAAATATTGGTATTAAATTGTTATAATAGTTCATGTTTTTGTTTTAATATATGCTCTTTGACAATAAAACAAACGTATTTATGTTAAATGTGATAATTAAAACAAAAATTTCATTCTATTTAATATCCCTTTTTTATTTTTCAATATCTAACTGTCACAACTTTTTTATTTTTATTTTTTATTTTTTAACTAACGCGACGCGTTTCGAAGCAATAGCTTCATCTTCGGGCGTAGACTGAATCAATTCGTAGTCAATAAAGTTTTTTGTTATTATTTGTAAGTCTATTGTTGTGTGGGTGTGAGGCTGTTGGCTAGAGGAATTCGAAATTTATAAAGCTTACAAAACAGACAGAGACAAATTACTTAACGATAAATTAACTATGAAAAACAATCCACTGTTTGACACGGCAATAGCTTATCACAGAAGACGAAATGAGACAGAGATAGTCAGCTCCAACAGCCTCACACCCACACAACAATAGACTTATAAATAATAACAAAAAACTTTATTGACAACGAATTGATTCAGTCTACGCCCGAAGATGAAGCTATTGCTTCGAAACGCGTCGCGTTAGTTAAAAAATAAAAAATAAAAATAAAAAAGTTGTGACAGTTAGATATTGAAAAATAAAAAAACGGATATTAAATAGAATGAAATATTTGTTTTAATTATCACATTTAACATATAAAACACAACCGGAGACAAGAACAACCAAATGGATAAATGTATTTAATCAATTTAAGCTCTTTTATTTCAATAATTAAATTAATAAAGTTTTTTTATTAGAGCATTAAAAATAACAAAGTTTATAGTAATACATTTTTTTAAATACAAAAAAAAATAAAAGATCACATGTCCATTAAGATAAATAACGTTTTTTAGGCTTTCGACATTCGGAACTTTTACAAAATAAACAAAAATCGGTATCCTTCCAAACAAAAAATAAATCTCAAAAACTAAATTTCTACAGGTAAACACTAACAGCTGCTGCAATACGGCACTACGTGTTCAAGACACAAATATTTTTGACATTTGTGGCAAGAGTACTTAGTTTTTCTGTTTTTTTCCATCAACACTCATAGCACCGACTAATTCTTGAAGGACCCGATGTCCCAGGTACATCATCTATATGTAAAATACGCGAATAATAAAAAAATATTTTACTTACATATACGGTGACACACGGTCTCACGCACCGGATAGTAAAAAAAATACACAACGTGTGCTCACTAAGCAGGTTCAACGTGAACTGATGGTGGGGGACGTGCAATGCGGCAGCTACTCGAAATTGCAACAAAAAACATTAACGGAGAATAAAGTTATACGATTTTTTTAACACACACGGTCTCCCAGACCAATAGGTCACCATTGGCGGGTTAAAGTCCCCTGGCATTTTTCGACTCAGGAGTTGCACGATCAGGCAAAGGTCATTAAAGTAGATAGAAAAATTGAAGTTTTTTTCAGAAAATGTGAATCAACTGAAAACCCTCTAATAAAAAACCTTATTTAAAAATAACAAAAAAAAATATATTATACATTTAGGTATATGATTTATATCGTCTGTATTTATTTCTTGTGTTACTTGAGTAAATTTGTTATTTATTTGTTATTTATTATTCCTGTCATACTTACTTTTCTTTTGTACTTATTTATAATCAATGCATTTACATACATATATTATGTCTAACACATTATCTATTTATTTATTAATAATATTTATTTTATTTATTTATTTTTTTATATTTTTTATTTATTTATTAGTTAATTAATTAATTAATTTATTTATTTATTTATCTATGAAATAATATAAGTATTTGTGTTCATTCCATTATTTTAAGCCATATCTGTGATATAATTATAAACAAAATTTATATGAAGGTTTTTCTTTCTTATTTCCCTTCAAACCTATTAATTTTGAAATACAAACTTATCACAAACCTAATATTGATTTTCAGTAGTAAGATACAATGTGTTATCATATCTCTGTGCTGTGCAATGACTTATAAATATTGTAAACTATGTAATTTTTCTTTGAAACAATAAATTTATCTATCTATCTATCTATACCGTCCTCTTCTTACCATATTATGGTTAAAAATGTGACTTACTCACATTTTTAACCTCACTATACGGTCAGCAGGCAGCAATTGGTGAACGGTTTGTACTTTATAGGAGAACATCTTTAGGCATTGCACCAAAATTCCAAATTGTGTGCATCGATGTCTCGTCGATGTTTGTGAACCCTGTCGGACGTATTCGGCCACAGCAGTGATATTCTCCGTCCAACGAACAAAACGAAGAGCTGGCCACTTCTTGCCACTTCTTGTTGACCCAATTTGCACTGTGGCTGACTTTCTGGATGACTTTAATCCGATTTGGCGGTTCGGTTGACTTTACTAGCCCATGCTTCTCTATTTGGTTTCTCCGTAGAGAACCGCTTATTGAAACATAATGTTTTTTGAACGCAGTCTGTAACCGCGTAGATCATGCCAAGTTCTGGAATTTCTGAGAGCAGCGTCATAAGTTCCGGGTGGTCACTAATCATGCATGGCTCCGGATAAATCAAGACATGCGAGACGATGTACCCTTTTGAGCTTTCATATGGCGGTTTTTTGGTTTGTTTTGGTCCACCATATTATAAAAGCGTATGTAAGGATGGGCCTGACCATCACTGTGTAAATTTAATGAGTGATCTTTGGAGAGATCCCCCAGGTTTTTCCAGGCATGCGACGCAAGCCCATAAAGCTTTTGTTGCTTTTGTTATTTGGTTCTCAATGTGGGAGTTCCAGTTTAGTCTTTGTCTAGGGTTACTTCAAGATATTTGACTTCGTCGGAATACTCAATGGTCGTACCATTCAGTGAAATCTGAGCTAAGTTCAAATTTCTTCTTTTTTTTTTAAAGAAACTATGATAGCTTTACTGGGGTTGATGGAGAGATTTTCCTTGGTGCACCTGTCTAGGACTATCTTAAGGGCGTTTTGAATACGTGAGGTAACTACGTTTGACTATTTACCCCTAATAATGATGACCAAGTCATCGGCGTACCCTATTATGTCTACTTTTGCCCCACCTTCTAAAGCCATTGCCACCTTATCAAGCCTAAAAATTCTGAAAGTATGCAATGATAAATCTTAATTTTTACAAATAGTGCCAACAATTATGCAATGTATTTTTTTTAAATCCACAAATTTTCAGAAATGAATATCGCCGGCGGAATAGGGTGCCGCTGATTATTGGAACACCTAGCTAACAAACTGTTATTCAAAGATCCCCAAAACCGCAGGTAGGTGTTAATGTCCACATTGAGATAGTTTTGCTCCGAATGCGGAAATAAAGAAATCTGTTTGCATTCTACTCTACACTCAAATTTCAACTCTCAGCAGTTTCCTGTTTCCCCAGCACGCTAGGTATGTACTGTACATGCACGTGCTTGTAGCGTTACGTTGGCCATGTGTTTCATTTTTCTTTTTCTTTTTGATTTACTGAAATAACAGTATCAGCAGGGCGCACCACCACCACCAATTGTATGGCATGTTGTTAGTCTGCCTCATTAGAATGCCAAAAAGTGGGTGGCTAAGGGATGCATTGTTTCCTTGTTCGCGTGTGCCTTAATTTTTTATTTCTTTTTGTTTTCTGCTCTAGTTTACGTATCTGATGTAATTTTAAGATGTGAAACATAAGCAAAAGGTTATTTCGTTTTGAATAGAATCACGTGAATATATCCATGTAACCACATACAAATCCTTTCTTATTGGGGATCCTATATAAATCTTGAGTTTTGTCACTTAACATCTGTGAAATAATCTTAGATTATCTTCGTTTTTCTCATTCTCTGCTGAGCTTTATGTGGCCTGAAATTATGACAAAATAAGCAATTGTTTACTTATGTGGTGGGGAATGGAATTTAGATACGTAAGTAGCTGCGATGGGTTCGATGAATATAGAGAAAAGGAACGAACGCGTACGATTCATATGAGCAAATTGAATTTAGGTAATTGAAATTTTTGTGTTTGTTTTTGGTTCCTTATTACGAAATTGTTGTGACGGAAAAAAATGGCTATACAAAAAGCGAAAAAGCTTATTTATCGTGGGCGGATTTCACTTCTTCGAGAAAAATTGATGATTTTTTTTATTATGAGAACATTTTTTTATATAAAAGAAAGTTTGTTTGCTTTGTTTTATTTGTTCTTTTTCTTGTGGAGATTGTTTTGAATGAATAAAATATCCAAATGTTTATTGTGTTATAGTGGAAGTCTTTTGAACTTACACCCACATCTTTTCTACGAATACAAAAAGGCAAGACGGCATTTGGAAGCAGCAACAAAAGTGGAAACTTTTTTTTTTGCGCTAGAAGGTGGTAATCTTCAAAAGACGAAACTGAGTTATATTCACTACTCAGTAAGAGTGTGGGATCTTTAACTTCTTCCCGATTTATCTACGGTACGACCGTCTTGGCCTTTCATCGCGGGCGAGAAGGAGCCAGCCTTCCAATTGTTGCACCTAGTCGTTAGACCAATCAGCAATTTGTTTTGCATATCTTATATGTTGTGTATTATTAACTACAACTGCAAATATACATACAAAATTGAACCTTAATCCTGTCAGTCCTGATTTATAGTGCCGAGTGCTGGACGATAAGTAGGAAAGGGGAGCTTACGAATGGAGGAGAAGGTACAATCATGAGTTCTATGAGCTGAACAAGGATGTGGATGTTGTGTAAAAATGCGGGTGGCAATGGTGCAGTAGTAGTTTATTCGGTTACGGAATGGAAGGTCGTGCGTTCGAATCCCGGCCAAGTCCATTACTTTATACCGAATACATGAAATCGTAATCTCCCTAAGTAACTTAGACACCACCCGTGGAGAAAAACCCTACAACTGCACCCAAACACTTCTTTCCTATCTCTCTATTCTTTCTAATACCAAGTAGCTTACACTGTGTTCTTAGCATTATAAGGGTACTGAAACAACAGAAAAAATCCCTTTAGCGTAAGCAAATTATATAAAAAAAAAAAAAAAAAAAAAAGCTACACCACGTCGAGTACATGGAATCGGCCACATTGATTAAGCGAATGGACAATAATGCTCCAATCAAGAGGTTCTTTGACTCCCAGCCCTCAGATTCGAGAAAGCAAGGAAGACCAAACCTGCGTTTCAAAGACCAAGCTATCGCGGATGCCAGAGGGCTTGGTCTGGACAACTTTCTTAGGCAGAGACTTCTCACATGTCGGGAGACCATTAAGTAACAGGATGAACAGCTCTATTTAAGATCTTAAAAAAAGCTAAATTGAGAAAATGTAGAATATTTTATCAGTTTGTTCTGAGCATAGAAATCGATAATTGGCAATCTGATAACAATGGTTTCTCTTATCAGCCATATCTATGAAAATGCGAATGCCGTTTTCGCCGATGGACAACACACGTTATTTGTTTGTGTCAAAGAAGATATTCTGTGCATCTTCGAATTGCATAAGAAAAAAAGTTGTCTAGAGTATATAATATTCGTATTGAGACACCTGCAAACGTATGTATTTTTGCTGTGCTGATGCATAGGTTAGGATAGGCTAAAGTGGCTGTCAGCGTAAGGCCAACATACTTAGACCAAAGTTAGGTACATTGTGATACCACGGATCGAGGGGTTTCTCTCGCCACTAGTTAAACAATTTTTTAGAGCTTCTTATGAAGCGCGATAAACTTCTAACGTCAGCGTTAGCCAAGTCATTGAGATCATTAAGCAAGAAGTCTTCCAGATAAAGATTTCCTTTATGGGAGAGAGCAGGACATGTGCAGAGAAAGAGAAATATAGTCTCCTCCTTCTCCTCGTCCATGCAACTTCTGCAGAAGTCCTTTGAATAAACGCCTAGCCTCGATGCGTGCCTGCCTATCAGACGGTGCCCTGTAATGACACCTATAATGGAGCAATTATGCAGTCGGTTTAGTGAGATCAGACTCTTAGAGCGTCGCAGATCCAACTTTGGGTGTCGCAGATCCAACTTTGGCAACTCTCGATTGCAGATAGCTTGAACAAAAGTTTGCAGGTAGCGATTGGAGAGAACCCTTTTCAGGTAAAAGAGGTAGTTTGGTTCCCTTTTTGGCGAGTTCATCAGCCCTGCCGTTTCCTGGAATATCTCTATGCCCCGGCACCCAACAGAGGTGAATGTTACACTGCTCTGCCTCTCCTTAAAAGATGAACGGCACTCGAGGGCTGCGATGGAATTTAAAGAGACTGAATCCACGGACTTGATCGCGGCTCGACTGTCCGAGAAGATACGGATGTCCTTTGAAGGATCTGGAAGGAATAGTGTCTTGAAAGTTCTTTCCGAACTGTAATTGGGGTATGCTGTAGTATATGTTTCCTAGTAGAGACTCAAATGAGTCTAGAATGATGGTGTGGCCAATATTATTGTTACCCCACTGCGACAGCAGAATAGGCTGCTGTTTGCCTGCTAAAAATGTCAAGGGGTAACAGATGTAGTAGAATATCTAGTGCTGCGGAGGGGGTGGTTCTGAGTGCTTAGCTTATACACAGACCTGCTGTGCGTTGGACTTTGCCCAGCTTAACACAGTTTATAGTTTTACCTAGGGCAGTCCACCAGACAGCAACCCCGTATGTAAGAATCGGTCTTACGACCGATACATATAGCTAAAGAGTGATGCGGGGTTGTAGACCCGACTTGTTGCCAATGGCTTTTTTGCAAGAGAAAAGTGCTACTGCGGCTTTTTTTACTCTTTCTTGTATGTTGGGTTTCCAGCTTAACTTCCTATCGAAGATGAGACCTATCACGCTAATACATAGTATCCGGCATATTGGAGGACAACTTTCGCACACTCTTTTTGGAATAAGGGTGAAGATAGGGTGAACCCTCCTAGTATTCAGTCCGCCGATAGAGTCCTGTTGAGTAGGGTAATATCGTGATCCCGATAATCCAGTTTTTGACAGTATTCAAACATGCTGTATGTGGGTAGATAAAGTCGGCTCCCTAAGACCATCTCGGATTAATTGTATCCACACCTGAGAATCTTGCATCAGAAACCTTAAAAGAAACTGAAAGAAACCAATATTTGCAAATCAAGAATTCGCTTTCTTACAATCATCTGCATTTAAAAAGAAATCTAAGAAGGTCGTCCAACCCTATCCTATACAAATCCCTAAGTTCCTCAAAGAAGTATCTGCGGAAAATCGACATTTTATTGCTTTTGAGGTACAGGTATTCGCTCAGCAGTTGGCAAATAGATTATATTTATTTAATGTCCTTACAGGTCAATTATTACTGTGCAGTATTCCAGGCCACTTCGCACTTAAGTTAACTTGACCTTTTTAATATTTATTTAATAATTTCAACTTTTATACTACTACGAACTACCTGGTCTCCTTCTTTTACTTAAGATACTTTCTTATACTTATACTAAGCACACGCTGCCTTGAACAACAAGTGGTCAAAATCTCAATTCCTTTCCGAGCGCCTGGCAGTCGTCCACGTCAGCTTGTGCACCATCCGGGAAATTGTCAATCATACTCAATCGAGGAATCGAGCTCATCCAAGGGTCTTGATGTGATAGTATTATATAGTTGGATTCAGGCGTTCAGAACACAGACGGAGACAAGCCCTTGGCATTGTCTCTCTAAAACTTGATTTTTTTTATATAAATAGGTAGGTACCATATTTAAGCACAATGGAAAACCATAAGCGATGTTTGACCTTAAAAGGGCCACGTAGCATATGACCTTCACTGGAGTCAAGTTGACTGCTGTGAAAAAGACTTCTTTGCAGAGCATAAGTCTTATCAAGAGCAAGACAAGTATCATAATATGTCTATCGAAATACAGATATTGATCGAGGCAGATACACTTCGCTTCAACTGAATAAGCACATACATTTTCTAAGCTACGTTGTCCATTTTTTCAAAACTTTGTGCCGTAATATATCTTTTAATGATGCAAACTGTTTGCGTATGATGTTGACAAAATAAATCGGAAAGAATATTTCAAAAAGTACCGCTATATTTTTTCCTGGTTCCCTTACAAATCATTCAATATGGAAAAATGCAGTTTTATTTTGCGTCAACTGAATAGACACAAATATTGAAATTGCAAATAAAAGTTATTGGGATTTAATGAAACAAGTTTTTCTTAAAATAGGTTTTCATTGGTTAATTTTAGTAGTGGGTAGTAGTAGCAGTAGTACCTACTGCCGAATTTATTCATAATAGTTTCGTAAATTCCATCAGGCATGGAACCGTACAGCCTCTTTATGTAGTCCAGCGAAATTTCCCCCCATGCTAATTTAATGGCTGCAAGAAGGGATTGTCTGTCTTCAAACAGACGGCCAGACTCATAAACTTTTTGTACTAACCATCCATTGTTGGCGACTTTAATAGCAATATACTTGAGGACTCATCTCTGGTTCATGATATGAACACTTTAAATCTTTTCCCGGTAAATACAACATTGCCCACCCATTTTACCAAACATAGTAGTACACTTCTTGATGTCTTTTTTGTCAGCCATCTGTGCAAAGCTCTACACTTCAATCAATTTGCAGCTCCTGGTTTTTCGCGTCATGATTTGATCCAGCTGACGTTGCAATGTGAGCCCTTGATTCTATCTCGAACTGTAAGTTTTCGCGATTTTAAACATATAAATGTTAATCAGTTGGAAGAAGATCTAAAGAGTATCGAATGGTTTCGGGTTTATGAAATGCCTGATGTGGATGATCAAGTGGTTTTCATTCAAAATAACGTAAAGGACTTGTTTGATTTACATGTTCCAATAATTACAAAAACAGTCACAAGGAAAGGCATCCCATGGTTCAACAATGATATCAGAAATCTTATATGCGAACGTGACCAGGCCTATAAGAGTTGGAAGCGCTTTCGATTAAATATACTTTTTAATGTTTTCAAAAGATTGAGAAAAGTTACGAGTGAGATACGTGAGGCAAAGAAACGTTACTTCGCCCCCCGACTGGATCCTTCTAAGGCTGGATATTAACTCTGGAAAAACCTACGGGATATTGGTGTTGGAAAACATATTAATGATACTACTGATTGTATTGACTGCAACGAGCTCAATAAGAAGTTTATTTCTCTTCCATGTTCGGAAGTTATTAATGACGCGACGACTCTATCAGCCGAGAACACCCTGTTTTCCTCCCCAAGTTTTAGCTTTTCATCAGTTGATGAATCTGACATTCTAGAGAGTTGCATATGTATAAACTCAAGTTCAGTTGGACTTGATGAAATTCATCCGGTTTTCATTAAAGCCATACTTCCATACATTTTAAAATACATAACACATCTTTTCAACACAATCTTTATGTCGAATGTTTTTCCCTCTGCTTGGAAACAAGCCAAGATTATACCAATTCCAAAAAATCAAAAAGAGTTTAGATCAATCGCGATTCTACCATTTCTGTCTAAAGTCTTTTAAAGGATAATGAATACGCAGATACGCAAATACTTAAGCAACGAAAATATGTTATGCGTTAATCAGTCTGGATTTCGTCCCAAACACAGCTGTACCACAACTCTTATTAACGTTGTTGAAAACATAAGACAAGCTATCGACTGTGGCAATGCAACTTTTCTCATCCTTCTAGACTTTTCTAAAGCGTTCGACACAGTCAACCATAATGTTCTGTGTAGTAAGCTAATGAATCAGTTTAATTTCTCCTTTCTCTCGACAAGGTTAATCCTACCTTAATTGCAGATCTCAGGCAGTCGTAGCAAACGGCTCCGTGTCTGAACTTCTCATGCTCAGTAGAGGGGTCCCACAAGGTTCAATACTAGGACCTCTTTTGTTTTATTTGTACATAAATGATTTACCAAATTGCCTGCAAAACACCAAAATAGATATGTACGCTGATGATGTACAGATACGGAAAAGCTTTCCTCTAGGTTTGGTCGAAAATGCAGCAGTTGCGGTTAATGAAGATCTACACAAGATTCACAATTGGACACGAAAAAATGGACTATGCATAAACCCACTGAAGTCAAAGTGCTTGATTATCTCAAGAACCTCTATTGATACGTCTGACTTTCCCAAAATATAGCTTGAAAACAATCAAATTGCATTTGTCGATTTTGCTAAAAACCTGGGTATAACTTTTACAAAAACACTTTCTTGGAATAAACATATCAGATTGACAATCGGGAGAGTTTATGGAGGACTTCGTATGCTTTGGACAAACCATAAAATTACACCCTTAAAAACAAGAATTGTCTTAGCCACAACATTACTTATCACTATTTTGCTTTACGGTTGTGAACTTTTTTACAATTGTGATTATGATCACAAGCGTAAACTTAATATTGCGTGCAATAGTATAGCCAGGAATATCTTCGGATTACGAAAGTATGACCACATCTCTCAATTTTCCAAGTCAATATACGGCATTACTCTTGACAACATGTTTAAGCTAAGAACGTTAAAACTTCTTCACAGTATATTGCAAACACGTCAACCACCTTACCTTTACAACAAGATCTGTCAGCCACTTTCTCTAAGGTCGTTAAACCTTGTGCCACTACATTATACCTTCTTAACATCCGGCCGCCAAAACGCAATTCGAGATGAAACTCAAGACGTACTTGGAGACATTTATGTAAGTTATTTAATGTAATGATGATTGTTCTTTTTTTATGACTGATTTTTCCTTATGCAAACTTTTCTTCTTTTCTTCTTTTCTTCTTTTTTTCTTTTTTTAACTTCTATTTCCTCTCTTTCATTGCTTTTTATGAATTTTCATTATATCAGTTTAAGATATCTCTGAATTAAATTTAATTTCTACTGTTAGCTCTTTTTTTATTTTATTTTTTCTTCCTGTTGTAACTTTTTAACCTTATAACTTCATAGCACACTATGTAAATTAATCAATTAAGCTTATACTGTTTAAGAAGATATTGTATCTTATTGTATAAGTCTATACGAATAAACATGAATATGAATATGAATATGAACGCAGAATTTGCAGGCATGCAGTATTTTTACATTTATGAACTCACACTTTGTTTTGGCTGAAAGGGCATGAAACTTCGTTATGAACCATATTAGGATTACCTTCAGCTTCTGCATTCAGTTCTGGACTGGGTTTGAAAGAAAAGTCTGGTTCCTGCTGATGTTTTAATATCCGGAGCTGGTTCTGATGACGTCTTATGTACCCTTCCTTCGCCTAAATAATGTATGGTATGGATACTACAAAAAAACTCGTACAATTACTCCATTCGACCATTTCCTAGACTTCTTGTACTGGCGCGCTAAAACGTTATCAGTAAGTTGGAATTTAGGTTTTTATCTTAAAAAAGACATTTGTCGTTCTGGCATAAAGCATGACAGTAAATTCCTATGTTGGTGACCATGCAAAAGCTCCCCCCGGAGACTTTTGCGAGACGGTATTCGGAGCTGATCTATGCTTTGATATAAACAAATTGACTGCCGATTCAGAGTCACTTCTCTCCGCCATAATTTTCTTAAAAGCTTCTTTGAAAGCTAGCACGAACCTTTCTGCTTGTTCGTTAGAAGCTGGGTGAAATAGTGCTGTTCTCCAATGTTGGATGGAGTGATGGTTGCAAAACTTCTCAAAATTGTGTGCAATGAACTGCGTCCCGTTATCCGTCACAATAGTTTTTGGCAGACCCTCGATTTAAAAAAAATCATCTGCAAAGCCCTGATTGTGGAGTCGGATGTCACCGAAGTCATGGACACCACAAATGGAAACTTCGAAAAAGAATCCAAGCAAATCAGCCACATCTTTTTGAAGAATGGTCGCGCCAAGTCTAGATGAATTCTTTCCCAGGGGCCTTCTGGTGGAGGCCAGTTCACGTATTCGCTTTTAGGACCAGCGGCTGCTTGACAAATTTTACACCCAGCTGCCAACTTTTCGATTTCCCTGGCAACCAGATGTACCGCCGTGCTAGCTGCTGCATTCTCGAACAGCCCCAATGATCCTCGTGTACATATTCGAGTGCTGTGGACTGCAATGCTGTGGACTGCAACGGAATGGCGACCCGGTCATAATCTGAACACAAAAGAATAACATTATTACGAATCAATAAGGCTAACTTACGGTCATAGAACGGTTGAATATTTTGTTCGGTTTTTGCGAGTTTAGCCGGCCAACAACTCTTTATGAATTCAGCAACTTTTTTCAACAATTTGTCTTGTGCCTGCTGCATTAATTGGACTGTTGTCGAAATCCTCCCAGCTTATGTTGTTGATTCTATGTAACTTGTCGTCTAACTTGTCAAAAGCAACATCCGGGCCAACTGGAAGTCTTGACAGTGCATCTATATTGGCATGCCTAGCCGTTTGACGATACTTTATCTGATACGAATATGCCATTAAAGTCAAAGCCCAGTTGCGTAGTCGGCGCATAGTCATCTCGAGGATCTGCTTACTCGGATTGAAGATAGCCGTAAGAGGCTTATGATCCGTCTGAAGTTCGAAGGTGCGCCCATATAAGTAACAGTCAAACTTTTGAACGCCATAAATGATAGCAAGATCCTTTTCGATCTGGCTATAGAGTTTCTGATGATAATCTAGCGTTTTGGATGCAAACGCTATAGGCTATATAGCTCGAGGCATCTGCGGCCGAAATTATCGGTAATGATTCATCAAAATGGGAGAGGCGAGCTGCTTTGAGGATACTCCCCTGTCCCCTTTAAACTTTCAAACGCCGACTACTGGAGCCGAAACCATACAAATTCGGCCCCTTTTGCACGGAGCGCATTCAATGGACCCGCAGCCTGCGAGAAATTCGGAATAAATTGGTTATAGTAATTTAATTTACTTGCGAAGAGCTTCCAGATGCTTTTCCGATGGACAAATGCCTTTAGCGGAAAGAGTGTGTCCCAGATACTCGAGCTCTAGAGCGCCAAACATACACTTGTGCTTGTCACCTCGGAATCCATGTGCTTCCAACCGCTTCAGAACCTCTTCCAAAGTCTGCAGGTGCTCCTGCTCCGTTGCCCCTGCGATGACTATATCGTCGATATAGACTGCAACCGGAAGATTTGAAGACAGTTGCTCCATCACGCCTTGAAATTCTCCAGGTGCGCTACTGACTTCGTACGGCAACCGATTAAACCGTAGAATACCAAAAGGAGTATTAATTACTACATAATTCTTTCGAAGCATCGTCTAACTCAATCTGTAAATAGTTCTCGGACAGATCGATCTTAGTGAATACCTTGCCACCGCGCAGCTTGTGAAATAAATCCCGAGGCCGAGGAAGAGGATCAGGGTTTTAAAACCCCCACAAATCCGGATTCCTCCGTTGAACTTTTGAACAACAACTAACTAACTTCGTACTTTATCGCTTTGATTTTTATTTAGTACTTAATTTCCCACACTTTTCCTCTAAAATGAGTATATTTACCTAAAAAGCAAATAACAGCTAAACATAATTTATGCCAACTTTTCATACCAGGCCAATGGTACTGTGCGACGGCTGGGTCTCAGCTTGTTAAACGGGAAATGAGGTTCTTGTTTATTTATTGTTCTTGTCAGCCAGGCCGATCACACGCCTTCACCTAAGTACCGATGTTATTTTATAATTTGCGCTTTGATATTGTGAACTATTTTAGTTTAACGTTTACAGATTCATTAGATAACCGGAAGTTATTGAAGTAATTTTATTGTTTTTCATAGTTTATTAGAAGGTAAAATAAATAGAAATTTCAATGAAAAAACATAAGTGTTATTGGTTTCCAAAATGGTAGGGGAAACATATTTCCCAGTGATCCTCAAACGAAACGTATAAGTAAATAAACATTTTACTGGAAATTTTAATGTTATTTCAACTTAACTTAATTTTACAATACAAAGTACATAATAACTTTTGGAAATAGAAAAAACATAATAAAATGGATTATGCGTCTGAAATTTAGCAGTGGTATATACATAGATATACTCATCGATACAATTCCTACTCCAAATAGCAGTAAAGTACAAGTGAACATTACTCATAATTTGATTTTCTTTACGCTTTTTATCACAGTTTACGTATCCTTTAATTTGTTTAGCTTTTTCCAAGTTGTTAGCTGGTAAATTGCGCATGTAGTATTGTCCCATTAAAGTTGTAGAGCTCCCAGTCGACTTGTAGTTTCATGCTACAGATATGTAATACATTTGTATGAATTCACTTCAATTACAATTACTTGTTCCATTGTGTTACGTACAGGCCCCTGGTCGTCTGCATCTAATTAAAGTTTTCTCCACTTCAAACCTCACTGCATTAGCTTATTTTCTTGCAAATGAAATTCTGTATAACTTCTTCTAGGCAACAACAATATAGCTTTGAAACAAAATATAATGAAGGACATCCGTTGACGTCTCTGGGGGAAAATATTTCCCTCTTAGCATTTCAGACTCAATAATCATTTATATATACATAACATATGTACAATTTTCTCCGAAAAATTGGTAACAACTTAACTGATAACTCACCCGCGCTCTCATGATATGTAGGAGCTTAGCGGGGAAGGCATGGGGATGCAGCCCAAACATCCTGCGATGGATGTACACTGCAATCGTGAGACCAATGATCACATACGGAGCAGTAGCATGGGCGAAACGAACCAGTGTAGCCACCACAAGAGAAACACTCGGCAAAGTGCAAAGACTGGCGTGCCTGTGCATTACCGGAGCAATGCGTAGCTGCCCAACCGCAGCCATGGAGGTGTTATTGGAATTGACCCCTCTACACATCATGGTGATGAACGAGGCAGACAAAACAATCCTTAGGGTGACAAAGGAGGGAATTGGGAGAGGGAAATTCATCAGTTCGAAAGAACACGGTGACTTACTCAAAAAATTCCCACTTCTTGGCATACCTAGGGACGATAGCATCAGGAAATTCAACTTCGAAAAGAATTTCCAGACAAAGCTCAGCAATAAGGAGAACTGGAGCAATGAATCCATAACTCATGGACTGAGCAACCACACAACAAAGTGGTACACGGACGGCTCGAGGACCGAGGAGGGAACTGGTGCAGGAGTGTTTGGGCCAGGAACTAAGCACTACTAATCCATGGGCAAATGTACCAGCATCTTCCAGGCAGAAATATGTGCCATAGACAGGTGCGTTCGAATCAACCTCTAGAAAAACTACAGGAATTGCAACACAGCAATAATGTCTGACAGCCAAGCAGCCATAAAGGCTCTTGACGCCTACGTTATCAAGTCAAAACTCGTGTGGGAATGCCTACACGGACTGAATAGACTAGGCAAGAATAATAGAATTTCCATCTGCTGGGTACCTGGCCATGTTGGCATTACAGGCAATGAGGCAACGCACTCTCTGGCAAGAAAAGGGGCAGAGGAACCCTTCATAGGACCTGAACCATTCTGCGGGATAGGAAAACACACTATACGCAAAGAGTTCAGGAGACTGGAGGAGGAAACAAGGGCAAAAGCCTTTCTCAACCTCCAAGGTCTGAGGCAAGCAAAGAAACTCTTTGGAAATTACAACCAAAAGAGATTTAAAGCTTGTATCGGCCTTAACAAAAACAACCTAAGAATCCTAACAGGCCTCCTCACGGGGCACTGCAGACTCAAGGAGCACCTGAGGAAAATGGGCATATCGGAGGAAGGGCTCTGCAGATTATGCAGTAAAACCGCCGAAACTCCAGACCACATACTGGAATCCTGTGGGGCACTGGCCCACAAAAGGATGAAATATTTAGGCAGGCACCAAATAACAGACAAGGACATACAAACCATGGACCCACAACTCATTCTCAGATTCATCAAAGAAACTGGACTGGACGCTGTGCTCTAGGGAGTGTGACCCGCCAAGTATAAACCAGAGCTATACCTCGACATGCTTCAAAAAGAAGTATCTAGAGAGGCTCTGAAAGAGGGCACGAACCTCTCCGAGGCACACGCAAGGGGACACTAGACCAATAGGTCGCAATGTAATATACCCTAACAAAATATTATTATATTATTATTAACTGATAACTCGCCAAATAAATTTAAATCGTTGTTTAAACTCGGTAAAAGTGAAAAGAAATTTGTACTAGCTATGTAACTTTAAACTTTGAAAACAAACACTAGTCGAATCATTTGACGTATGCGGCCAGTGTACACACCCATGTGTGTTAGACTCATCGCGAAACATAAAATGTTAAAATTATTAAGAAATGTTCAATCGTTTGTCAGCGGTTTTCGGCATATTATTAAAGTCAACGATATCTAGGGACAAGAAGCCCTTACGCCACTCTTTAAAACCATTGTATCTGCCAGAAGCAAGTACCCGTGCATTGGTTCTTACAATTATTGCACTAAATATCGGAATCAGTGGTTCAATGGTTAGTATGTCTGTCTACTAATCGAAAGGTCCCCGGTTCAACTCCGGGGCCAAATAACATCTTGAGTTTTTTTCCACTGCCCCACCTCTTGCGAACGTTTGACAAACATCCAAGAGTATCAATTGTCATGAGAAGCTTCTCAAATTTGCGGTTCGGATTCGGCTTAAAATTGTAGGTCCCTGCCACTTCGCAAAGAAAGTGGTTGGAGAAGCTAGGTTTTAGGCCCTCTATGGGCCGTTAATGCCTAATATTTATTTATTTTATTTTATGCAAAGTCCCTCTTGCAACCAAACTAGTTGTCTGGAATAATGTTATTGTTCTCGGCTCACTTCAGCAGGACCTTATAGACAAACATTTTAAGTACCTTGCCAATATTAGCAGGGTTCATTCTATCATTACCATATTTCGGAATAGGGTATAACATAGCATTATTCAGCGTTTCGTTAAACAGTGTGGTCAAAATATCTACAGCCTAAAGTATCAGGCGTCTCAATACGACGTTTGGGATACCATCCACCCTCGCCGACTTTTTGTTCCTAAGTGACTCGAATATGCACAGAAAATCATCTTTCGGCACGAACAAGTGAGATGTGTTGGCCACAACTGCGTTAGCATAATCATCATTGAATACGGCGAATCCGTTCTTCTTAGATTACCTATTCGCAGGTTCGGTGCGCAGATAAAGTGACTCACCAGTATCATATTCTCAATCTGGTGGTTATGGTCAACAGGGTTGTTCACATACATAGCCTCGAAACATGAAAGAAGCAAATCTACTTTTTCTTGTGGGCCCTCAATACGAAAAAATCGTCGTTTGATTCGACACCTTCCGGACTTATTAAAGCAATCAATACTGTCTGCCTGTTATCTGCTATCTGTTGTCTGGGAAATTCGGTCGCAAGGAATCGCATTGTCATCGTACCTCCTGAACATATTAATTATCTTTACATCTGTTTCTGTCAACTGTCAGTCGGGGATTAATGAATGGTATAGGTACTCTCTTTTTTGCTCTATTTGCATTTACTTAACACAAAATAATTTCGCTTCTAAGACATAATTCATAAATAAAATATATTATTATCAACAGATGGATATTGGATATAATTTTGGGGCCAACATACATAACATATCTACTCAAATCGATAGTCCTTGCGGGCCTACCTATATGCATGTATATCGATTAAAGGGTTTTGTACAGTGCAAAGCGTACATGTTGAATGTGATTATTATCAACATAACAAGAGTACAAAACACTGACATACACTTTTTCATCATAACAGAATGGATGATGTGTTGGCTGGGCTATTTATAGACAATGAGGACACCACAATGATACTTTTGCAAAGAGTTCACTGTGATGGATGCGAGATGGCACAGAAGGTTTAATGTGATTAAATTAAATCTAAATATGTCTCTAAAGGCAGAATCAAATCAATACAATTTTGTTATTATTTGAAAGTTAAAGTGGAAATTCATGAGAATAAAAAAAATACGGAGTGCAGCTTTTTCCACATAGTTTTGTTTTAGTATTTTATGAGACAAATAAATATGTTATTTAATGAATGGAATTTATTTGATTGTAGTGTCAAGGATAGTCGGGCGCAGTGGCTCAGTGGTCAGTGTGTCGGGCTACTAATCGAAAGAGTATCAATTGTCATGAGAAGCTTCTCAAATTTGCCGTTCGTATTCGGCTTAAAATTGTAGGTCCCTTCCACTTCGCAGTGGTTTTAGAAGCTAGGTTTTTTTTTCATTTTTAGTGTCAAGGTTAATCTTTATTTAAATAAATACAAAAGAGACGGACGGGATGATTAAAATAGCCGAAGAACGTCTACTGATTGTTATTTTAAAAAGGTTAAACAGTTGAATCCTGTAATAAGTAATGGTAATACCATGAATAATAATATAACTTAGATGGGGTGCAACAAGTTGCGCCTAGACAATTCACAAACTAGACACCTATTAACGGTTGCACAGTTTGGTAGTATCGGAGTGTTTATGCAGCCGTTATAAATCGTTGCACAAATCCTTATTTAAGAAACATTTTCCCATTCATACAGGGTGGCGCACCAATTGTGCTACAATAAGAAATTCGAATAACTTTTTATACCCTATTCTAAGGGTATATTAATTTTGATGCATAGTTTGTAACATACCTTAATATTGCCCGTAGACCCCTATAGTTACTATATTTATGATCAGCATCGATAGTAATGTCGATCTAGCCATGTCCGTCCGTCCGTCCGTCGGCAACAATTAGGCCTTTAAACTGGGTCTAGAGAGCTAAAATTTTAACCATATACTCTCTAGGGTCCCGAAATAATCAAGTTTACGAATTTTTGAAATCCGCCCACAAACTCAAAAAAACAAAATTTTGGAAAAAATCGAATTTTTTATATATGATCTATGACTCCTAAAACAGCTCGGGATATAAAATTTTCAAAATCCGCCCACTGACACGCCCACAAAAAAATAAAACAATTTTATTGAAAAACCAAAATTTGAGCTAGGGAGCTGAAATTTATAATATATACTCTCTAGCGGCCCTTTAAGCTCATGTGTAAATATTTTCAAAATCCGCCTACTGGCAGGCCCACAATTTAAAAAAAAACTTTTTTTGAAAATTCAAAGTTTGAGCTAGGGAGCTGAAATTTATAATATATATACTCTAGGGGCCCTTTATGCTAATGTGTTCATTTTTTTTAAATCCGCCTACTGACACGCCCACAATTAAATAAAACAATTTTATTGAAACACCCAATTTTGAGCTAGGGAGCGTTTTTTTCGATACAATCCTTTAAATGTTATATAACAAAATATATAGGGCGTTCTTAACAATTCAACCATACTTAGATTTTTGTCACGCCCACTTATGAGGGATAGGAATAAGAATAGGTTATCCAACAGTTCGCCCAAGCGGACTGTAGCCCGTCCCTATGTTTTTTAATCAATGTATGATCAGAAAATTATTCATTGAGGCCTGAAGGGTTGAAGTCGGTGTCGCCTCAATTATTGTTTTAATGGACTGCTTTAATTCATTCAAATTCCTTGGTTTCGTTTTGTACACCTCTTACTTGATATAACCCCATAAAAAAAGTCTGGTGCAGTCAGGTCAGGTGACCTTGGGGGCCAACGGAAAGTGGAGTTTCTGAATATAAATTTATTTGGGAGTTTTCGTTGGAGCTCCACATTAACCGGTCTGGCTATGTGTGCAGTTGCTCCATCTTGCTGCAACCATATGCTGTTGAAACGGATAATTCTTCGGCGCAGTTGAGGGTAAAACAAACTCCTTCAACATCTTTAAATAAGGGTCCCCATTGACAGTTACTGTTACTGTTAAACCGTTTTCTTTAAAGAAGTATGGCCCCACGATGCACCTGGATGAAATTGCGCACCACACAGTGACTCGTTCTGGGTGCAGTACCGTCTTAGAGAGAATTTCTGGATTAAATTCACTCCATATACGGCAATTTTGCTTATTCAAATTGCCACTTAGATCAAAATGGGCCCCATCAGAAATAAACAATCAATTTATCAAGTTGTTGTCTTCTTCAGTCATCTCAATCATTTTTTGACAAAATTCCAGGCGAATAGGCAAATTCAGAGTTTTTAACTTGTTTGCAATTTGAACTTTGTACGGAAACACGTTTAAGTTATCATGAATTATCCGTTGTAATGGCCTGGCCGTCTGCTAACTCCAATTTGCGCCGATAAGTTTCCAGTCGAAACGCTTGGATTTGCCTGAAACGACGACGCTACAGCCGCGATTGTGTGTTGAACCCAAAAATAGGGATATCGATGGTACGGTCTTCGTGCGATGCTTCCAGATTGGGCAAACATGTATACTAGCCTCATAACGGTCCATCTAATCGGGGAAGTGCCGCCAAACTCCAGCCTCCATTGGACGGAAATGAAGGACTGCAAAGCATGGTACCGCTGCACTATCAAAATCATCTTTTCGGTTTAATAAATCTATTACTCAAACAGAAAAAAAGTTATTACCTACGTTTTGTTTTTGTAGCACGATTCGTGCGCCACCCTGTATTTGCTTCTAGCCGGGAACGGCGGTAAATTGCAGCACGTTTGCTTTAAATTTTGAGGTAAAATAATATTATAAAAGTGAAGCTACTTATTCAATCGTTTATACCGGGGGTAAGCATCGAAAACTAGGTCGTTGGACTTCAACCCTAAATAAATCAGCTGCCACAAACTTCTGGGCCTTTGTTTGACACAAACTTCCAGTCCAAGCTTTGTTTGTTTATTTGTTGATAGCATGTAGGTACTTGGTATTGTCCTTATTAACTTTGGGACCAACTAATTTCGCCTGCTCTTCAATCGCCGTTTGAAATAATTTTAAAAGCTTCTCCCAAACTGCACAAGCACATTACACCGGGTGTTTTTAAGTGTCAATATAGTTGGTTGAGTTCTGCCAGGATCCCTTATTCGGCCATACTTAGCCATGTTGCGCTCCTGCCGATAAATACTATCATATTCGGCATTTACGTCGATGAAAATATGCTGACTCTCGATTTGAAATTCCTTGGTATTTCCCCTTAAATACAGGGTAGAAAGTAGAGACATATCCTCTCAAGGGCCCGAAATACTATATAAAAAAAATGTAATCGAACAAATCAATGAAAATGAAGCCCGGTTCTTCCCACAGTATGTAGACAACGGCCGGTACTAATAATAAATTTAATGAAAATCATATAGCAAGTCCCTGTCACTCTTTTGGAAAAGGAAATTTCAATGCGGGGGACCACTAATTATTTGAACTCCACATTTAATTCGTTATTGGCAAAACCTAATGTCTTTCTTAACAATTTTTCCACGCCTACTTGGTTTTTTGATACGCCCACTTTTCGGGGGATAATAATAGGAATAGGGTTTACCCAAGCCTTTCCTTATGTTTTTAATTTTTTTTCGAAAACCTTAGTCAAAATATTCTTTAATAAAATATGTGTTAAGTAATATAATTAAATTTATGGAAAATACTTGCTTTTATTAGTGTCTAACAGCAGGCTATGTTGCAGGCTCTGAAAAAAGTTACTTTTTGTCACGAGTATCGGAAATTTAATAGAAAATATACATTTGTCATTCTAAAAAATATAAAAAATTCTGAGTGAAAGTCCTTGACAACATAAACACACTTTTTTACAATAAGGTACTGCAAAAATAAGTGGTGTGTTGATGATTTAATTTTTTTCATAAAGTGCAATATTAACGCAGTTTTATTAAGAAAGAAAGTCTCAATTGTGTTAACAGGTTTTAAATGTTAAAGCGAAAAACGGCAATACCGTGTACTTTGGTGCGAAAATTTGAGTGTACCTTTTAACGTTCTAAGGTACACTAATATTTAATTTTTCATGTGGCTTTCTGTTCCTCCCAGTTAATTGGGAATTAAACGGCCTCAAAGTGGTGAGTCACCATTGAAGGAGGCTTTATACGATATTGTTTGCAATATCATATTGTTATTGTTCGGAAAGTCAACCAAATTTGAGTAAATTTCTATTTCTTAATTCCATTTTCTACAATATACTAACGCAGCTAAATAGATATTTTATTTGTATTACTCTATAATTGCACATAGTATAGTTATATACATACATATATTTTGTAATTTGTATTCAAGCTCCAAGGTACACATCATTTTGTTCTAACGAACAGTACCTACGGGTACCTTGGAAGGCTTCGACACATGTCTTATTTTAAGTTCAAAAATACGAAATCAACTCAACCAATATTGCACATAGATACACCTTAACTCCACACATTTTCATTTTTAACTTAAGTCAATAGATGAAACTGGTAAAAATGAATGCATGAAAATCGCTCCAAGGTACACTTCCTGCCTCTATACTTTTTCCAAACTGAGTTTCCATATATCAAATATCATATATATATCAGAAAAGAACAAAATTTGTGAAAATGTATAGCTACTTGTGTAAATATAAATGGATTACTATATTATTCGTAGCTTAGAAACAAGCAACAACAACTTAATTCATAATATAGATACCTACGTATGTATGTGTGCAAAATACTTACTGCGTCGCCTAATATGTGTTTAGGAAAATTCTTGCTTTCAATTTATTTGGAGCTTCTGGATCTGAAAAAAATACCGCCCTCCCAAAATCTGGGCAATAGTTTTGACAAATAAGAACGCACAGCTTTTATATTTTTTTATAATTTTTTGAGATAATTTTTTTTTATTTTCCCTTTTTATTCAAAGAAAAAAAAGTCTTTGGTTTCCTTATAATCATAGCATCATCTCCCTGCACATCAATTCGGTGCACTTTTTATTTTTCCTTAAACATATTGTTTTTTTTATACACAAAGGTAATCCTAACGGGGTTGATTTTTTCTTTAACTTTTTTATTTTATTTTATTTCATATATGTAGGTACAGTACATATCTAGTAATATATATTTTCTCCATATATATATTAATATAACTTACCTTTATAATATTGTAAAAAAATTATTAGTTATATTTTTATTCACTTATTATTTTGATTTGTTTTTTTCTGTAATATTCATTAATACGTATAATATGTATTAAAATTTTTGTTTTATATTAATTTTAACTACAAATAAAAAAAAATATAAATCGTATTTTACAAGGAATTTAAATTAAATAAGGAAAAATCAATCAAACTGAAATGCATTTTTTATACAAAATTAAAATTAGATTTTTATTTGCTTAGAATTATAGGAATCAAAAATTCACAATTATTATTTATTTATTTTTTGTAGGGTTTACATTTTTTTATTTGTTACATAACCTACAAAACATTATTAAAAATTATAGAAAATCAAACTAAAATTTTTTTTTTTATTGTTTTCAACTTACATTGGGAGGTGTGTTTTTTATTTAGTTTTCTCCTTACGCAACATTGAGTTGATAATTTCGTTTTTCTTTTTAAATATATAATACATTGGTTACAGCAAATTTATTAAGTTGATTTTTTTCCATTTCATTATTTACTTATGCGGAAGATTGGTTGACATATATTTTTAGTTTTATTTATTTTTTTCCAAAAAAAACTTTACATCAATTTTAGCAACACAGTTACATTATTTTTGAAACTCGTTATTTCTTTTTATGGGATTTTTTGTTCGTTTTGTTTTCACTCATTTATTTATATAGTTTTTGGCTAAATTTAACTTTACCGGGACAAATTTTAAAAAAATAAACCCTAAAAAATAAGAAAACAATTTGGTGTTCTTTTTTTGTGAGTTTTGGAACATTTTGAAAAGTCGAGTTAAGGAGGAAGAAATGGCTGTTTTGTGGAATTAATCCGTTACACCATTTATGCTATTGCTGTATATATTTTCAATCTACTGACCACTGAACGTGTAAGGCCAAAGACCATCCGGTGCGTGAGTCGGAGAAATGTTCATAGTTTTTTTATTAAGGTCGAGCGAAGCGGGTGGCTACCCACTCCTAGCATTACAAACATTACCTGGACATATTTATATGATTTTTCATAAAAAGAGTTGGAGTGGGATTTCTAAAAGCTGATAACTCGTGAACTGTATGAGAGCCCCAAAATTTGTTTCACTGTTATGCTTGTTTAAGACGTTTTTAAATAAAGATAATATAAAAAAATTGAGTGTTTGAATTTGATCCGGTGAAGTCAAATATTGCCATAATTTTTCTATAATGCATTTCTCTCTCACACAATCGTGAAATACATTTATTTTTTATAAATAATGAAATTATGTAAAATTAATTAAATTACATGTCGATTATATTTATAACTAACACAGTTTTATTGTTTTTATTTTATTTTTTTGCCACAAATGTACAGTGATGAGCAGTGGAAAGCGTAGAAAAGGAGTTTTTTTCTGTGAAGTTGTCTTTCAACTTTTTGACAAAAAAAAATAAATTAAAACGGACTAAGGAAGTCTCCTTGGGCAGGGGTTATGGTCTAGCTTCTCCAATCGTTCCTATAATCAGCTTCTCATGATGAACTGATATAAAGAGGTTTCCTGACAGTCTGATTAATTTATCACTGCCAAACCAAAACGTCTTAAGCAACAGATATTGAATTTTATTACGTCTCAAGTACCTACTAAGAGAAGATTTATACAAACTCAACCTATATAAGGTGGTAAGATAGAACATCAAAATTTGTAAGCGAAATAATTTCGTAAAACATTTTTGATCGGAAGTACTTTAAACTCAGTATAAATAGGTACATACTCTACAATAGGGGTGATACGAAGCTTCGACTCCGAATCCGATACGTCGGAGCCTCTGGTTTAAATGCACCTCCGAATCCGGCTCCCGTTTAGATATAAACAAAACGGAGGTTTTTCGAACCACGCACGGTGATGACCGACGAACAAAAAAGTTTGCGACATGTTGCGATACGATTGTCTTTGACTCTTTTATTTGTTAACATCAGAGCAAACACGTATTCAGTTTAGCTGGTTTGATTCTTAATCCACTACGGGACATATTGAACGGCGACAAAGCAGCTAAGGCGCTGTTTATCCAATATAATTCACCAATTTTAAAATTTGACTATTAGTTTGTAAATTTTTCTATAAAAACAATATTATTGCCAAGTAACAATGTAATCTTGTTTTTCTAATAAAAATTGATTTCACCAAATTTTATATTTTTATAATATGATTACGCGACCTCCGCCTCCGACTCCGATTCACTTCTGACTCTGATAAAACCACCTCCGTAACATCGTATACAAATTAATATTCATTGTCCCTTATTTGTTGCAATGGGTAGAAAATGTTAAATGGGATACAAACAGTACAGAACGTGGCCCACCGATAAGCTTGCCATTCAAACTGATTTCAGCAGTACATATACTGAAGTTTACAAGTTCGGAACAAATTGTACTGATTTTTCCATTTTCCAATTCGGTAGATGTAGGTACTTTACCAGTAGGTAACTTTTATTTTTCTACAACTCTAAACTGGAAGTGATATTATAAAAAAAAAACTTTGAGAAATAGAGTCAAACTACTCTAAATGCAAAAAAAAAGTTTCTAATTATGAAATTCTTCAATTTAAACTAGGTATTTCTGAGCCAAAAATTTAAGTTACATTTACATACTCGAAACAAATAAATATTGATTAAAGAAAATAATGTCTCTAAAACCAGATAATAGTCTATTCAGTATGTACTGAATCGGATCGAAAGATTACTCGTGAAAATGCATGAAATAATCTCCAGAATAAAATAATATAAAAAAATGTATCAAACAGAAAGTACATCCAGTTCGGTGTAGAAAACTCAGGAGTCATAATCGTAGCCACAATGTGGGATGAGAGACAACCAATTCCTGTGAACGGCGTGAACTCTACTGATTTGGCTCATTTTGAACTGAAGCACTTATGGCTGCGATATTTTCGCTACTTCGACAGGTGCGTTGTCTCACTGGTATAGGAACATTCAATAATTTCAAAGGCCCTGCATTTGTTGCTGTATAAATGGTGTTTGTGTTGCCGACACAAAAAAATATTTAACAATTCGTTGTTTTCAAAATTTATTTTTTTTGCATTATTGTCGTATCAAATTATTTTGTATTCACTTTTGACTTAACATTCACCCTTACATTCTTTTTACATTATTTTGTTCTATTACTATTTTACATCCATGGAATCGACGGGAGATGCCGAAAAAGGGAAGAAGCAATCGGTATGACGACGCGTGTAAAAACAAAATTCTAGATCTTTCTAAAAGTTCGAATCACAACTTGAAATTGAAGTCATGTTTTTGTAAATTGAATTTATTATCCTAAAATAAAATTAAGAACATTGAATTAGATATTATTACTCAAAATCTTTTATGGCAAAATGGCTAAATATGTACATCTGTAAATAACAGTTTTATTTTTTAACTCATTCCTAAAGATCTTGGAAGAGACGGGATTAACTTTGAAGCTGTGGAAGTGCGACTTCCCACGTAAGTTAAATACTTTGGGCATCGAGTGTCTGATCATGGGATAATGTCTGGTCTGAGGAAGAAAGACATTATCATAATTTGTTCTCTTCCATGAACACCTACCAATATAAGACAGTTCTTGGGTTTATCTGGATTCTTTCGCAAGTTCCTGCCAAAGTATACGGAGATAGCGAAACAGTTAAAAAGATTGCTGAAGAAAGACGTCATATTTGAATGGTCAGACGACTGTAACCGGCTTTCAATTACCTGAAATGGGGTCTGACGAAGTATCCTGTATTATCAATATACAACCCAAATTGCGAACAAGAGTCGCACTGCGATGCAAGCTTACTGGAGCCCGGCGATATATTGTAACTTTGGACGGAAGATGGCAAGCTGATAGCTGCGAGCTATTAAAGTCGACGAACTACCGAAACAAAGCAACGTTCCATAGCTATGAGCTGGAGGTTTTGGGCGTAGTGGAAAATGTACAAAGATTCCAGATAAATTTATTAGGAAAGCCATTTTCAGTCATGACTGACTGCCATGCGGTAGTTGCACTTCGATCGCTGACGCAAACAACTCCAAGAGTATCAAGGTGATGATAAACTGCAAAGATTAAATTAAATATTGCAGAATTCAGCAAAAACTCTAGAAAAGAAGCAGATTCATCATGATAATGCTTTTAAAGACGGGAGGCTGCTCCGGGTAGTTTGAAATATTGAGTGATCGGAATCGTCCCATGACGATTTGGGATTGGAGTATCTATGACGTTGGAAGCAGTAAAGAAAACTATTTGGTTCGCAAGGAGACTTTATAAATAATATATATCTTCATGCATCGAAGGGACGACCGGGAAGTAAGAAGGCGAACTTCATCCTATACCAAAAGTACCGATGCCCTTTGACCCCATACACGTCGATCGCGATTTCGAAAAGTTTCTGAAGAAATGTTCATTTGCTGGTATGTGTAGACAGTTTCATGAAGTTCTTTTTTATGTGAGCAGTTAAGTCTACCGAATCATATCATTTCGTGAAGTTCCTTGACGAGATGCCTGAGTACTTTGGTACGCCGAGACGAATCGTAAGCGATAGAAAGCAAGGATAACGTCATTCAACACATAAAGAATGCTACTGAAAGTCCTCGCACTTACGATCAAATTAAGGGTTACAATTAAACAATGTTGACCTCAGAACGTAGTTTGACGCATAGTTCCGAAGGTAACGACATGGATAGGCGACTCAAATACATACAGTGTACACTAAACGAAGAACAGTACTACCGAGGTCCCACATCAACTGCTGATGGGATACTGCCCTAGAAACATATATTGAAAGCTACTCGGAGTACGAGGAGGGGCTTCCTATTTAAACACTTCGATAAAACAGCTGCCAATCACTAATCAAGCTGAAGAATCGGTTCAATAAAAGGAGTCTGCTTCCTACACTTTAAAAGGATATAGACATGATTTTAGTTGAAAACGATCATCAATCTGAAAGAAAGAAAGCTTTAACCGAAATATAAAGATCCCTATCTTGTTACTTAGGCGATTGGTATCTGACGATAGATACCTTATCGAAGATATTCTTGGTGCCGGCGCAATCAACGAAAATTTCACTCCGCTTATGCTTCTGATCAAATAAAACCGTGGCTTAAGCTACCGGAGCACGAGACTGTCAACGCTATGTCGGAGTCGACACCAGCGCAGGATAGTCGATCGTCATAACAAATGCGTTGAGTTTTATTTTATCCCTCGTCAAGTGTAGACTTGTGTTTCTTATCTCCTTCATTTATTTTCTTTACCTTACTTTCTTTTACTTTTACAGACATCAATAAACATCCTTACAATAACAACGGATCTCTTCATTTGTTCATTACACTTGCTAATTACCGATGTGTAGAGTTTCTGAATCATTTTCCAGTAACTCCGTTTTGCAACTCATCCCTCAAGCCGTTTATTATCAAAAAAAAAAAATAGTTCAACCAAGCTTCTGCAACCACTTGTCTGTACGAAGTTATATTCTTGGTACGAATGGAAGGGATGTGCAATTTCATGCCGACAAACAATTTGAGAAGCTTCCCATTACAAATTATACTTTTGGATATTTGTCAGACTTTCGCAAGAACAAATTCATTAGCATTTGACTATTAAAAAAAGTGCATCCAAGTAAAAAAATGTTTAATACAGTCCTAACATAATTCCTATAACAACCATAAGACTTGTGATTGTTTCAATTTCTTGATATGCTAAATGTACAACACACATTCTTGCCTACTGCGCCTAATGTAAAATATATAAGGTTTCTAAAGATGAATAAAATATTTGTTTAACAAATTTAAAGCTACTTATGCAATGCATACTTCAAAAAAAAAGAATGCATATCATGTGCAGATACTCTTCAACGGCCGATAACTTCTAAACAAACTGAATTGCAACTCATAGTTTTTAACGAACCAATATCGACCCTTGACTCCATGAAACTAATAGTTTTCTATACAATACTAGGTATTCAACTCAAACTTTCGAACAATATAACTTCGGTGTTCATTCAGATTATTACATATGAATAAGCAAACAAGAGTTCCAGAACGTTTTCAATTGAGAAAAAAAGGAAAAAAATCAGAATTATTGTAACAAAATATAATAGGAAACTCGCCAGCGAATAGAACTAGACATTTAGAATGGAAATAGTGTAATAGGGAGCAAATAGCAGAATTAAAGCGCAGTGTGTGGGCCACAAAAACATAACGATGAATCGGAGTTTCTCTCATTTAATAATACAAAATTTACGTCGGGAACTTTAGGTTCAAACATGGACGCAAAATATATTACTCGGGAGAAACATTCTTTGAGCAATTGCTCCTTATGTTGAGTTGCGGTTTAGTATAATTGGTTTCTCATTGACGCATGAAGAAAGGATCATCTGGGGTAGATTTGCAGTCACCAAAAACGAAAATAATAGCTTAACTTCAAATCAGTGTCCTGTAACCAATCAAAGCAAAACTCCCGTTAGAGCACACTTATTAATAAACAAAAAGATATCAAGAAAACAAGGTATATTGATGACACTAAATTTTCAAAATTTGTATAGCAAACAATTAGTAGGAAGAAAAAATTGGCAGAGAATTAAAAAAAAATAATCACAACTGCTCCTTAAAAAAAGTCTCATATAACGAAAGACTACCCATCACAACCGTAAGCCGAAGAAAAACCTTCGAGATTTTGCCAGAAACACCTTCGAGATATGAAAAATGAAAGCCTCTACGGCCAGCATAACATAAAACGTCTTTTGTCAATTCCTGACTCGTGTCAGTTTTAAATCCCCACTACCTAACGCAGACGACCCTCGTATTAGTTGTACGACTGAGAAAGAAAGTAAGGATGGGGAGAACAATATTAAAGTAGTTTGGCGAAAAAATTCAGTACGAAATACATGTTGGAAAAGGAAGTAAAGCTGCGCGAGTTTCTGGAGGACTATCTGAAAATTACGCGTTTGTGTTAGATTTGTTGACTGCCTTGACTTGAAATAACCTTATATTGTTAAATTTAATGCATTTACAATTGTACAATTATTTTGTCAACGTCTATGAAATCAAAGGATAAAAATTAAATAAAATACGAATATTTTTTTTTGACATATCTTGTTGGAGGGCCATAGCTGTTTATTTTTTAAGATATGACAGTTCCGAGGATGTTCAAAATTAATCTTTTGTAAACCCTTGCTAGGCCCCAGTTATAGCCACACATAAAATAAGAACGTAAAAATTTTGATAGCTATGCTTTTTTTTGCTTTTTTGATCAACTTTTAAGCGAATAGATTGAGCCAATCTTTGTCTTAAAATGATGCTTATGAATTTTTGAACAAATATGTCACAAATAATTGTGAAATTGAACATAAAATTGGATAAAAAACCAGTTTATTTATTTGTACGTACGGAAAATTCAACTTCTCAGTTACTTCACAGAAATGATAAAAATCGTTCCTAAACGAACACTTCCATTTTACTTTGTTAACTGTTCCACTTTTTACGTATTGGTAGGTATGCTATAAGTGGGCCTAAATCATTTGGCCAGATGTAGATTTTTTCCCATTAATGAAGTAACAGCTTCTGACTGTTTTTCATTAGTTATTTTTAATTTATTTTTAACGTAAAACTTGATCAATGGACTGAATATTTTGGAAAAAAAAAATAACTACAATAAACGCATACTTCCATTCAGAAGAAAAGAATTCTGCTTTGAAAAAAAAAAAACATTACAAACCCACCAATACAGTCTAATTGAACGACTTGACTACGGGATAAAAATTCGTCGCCTTAGTGACACAAAAACGTATGTCAATATTTGCTAGTTTTCAGGATTTATGATTTTTTTTACTATTTTTCTAAAAAAAAATTTGATACGGCAAGTGCTAACTTCTAAACTACTTCACCTAGAGGTACAATTTTTTGCCACAATATATAGAATGATATATGAAGAAAGGTGTCATACACAGTCCAAAATCGTACAAAATGTAGATACGTTCTTCTGTCACTAGGATGACGAATTGCAAACGACAGAAAAGGTAATTTTTTAGGCCATTAGTCGGTTTGGCTTTTCTTTCTTTACTACAAAACTAGTACAAAAAGAAATTTGACATTTTTATCCGACCTTTTTCGTATAAAAACGACAGACATAATCACAAAATAGAAGAGTCGTATAGGTATTTTGGACAACGGTAATCGATGAGGTGAATAATCCATAGATTTAATGCAGAATATGAAATAGTGACTATAATCCTTTCAGATTCTAAACATGACAGAAACTTCACACTAATTAGCACTGTGTTCCGTTTTGTTACCATAAACTCGAGTAAACATGGGTGTAAGCGTTTGTTGATCAGAAGTCTCTAGATCCAACCTGTGGAGTTGAAGAAAGTAAGTTCCTTACTACTTTTCTCAGAGACTTTCTCAAGTGTATCGAAGAAAGGGTTTCCTAATGCTCGTTGTCTGGTCCTAGCTAATGCCGGAAAGGCACATAAATAGTGGATTAGGATTTCTTTTTCAGTTGCAATATTGCAGGTACGGTAATGCGATGCCTAATTTGACCGCATGGTCAACCTGGAACCCAGTTCAGGGTAACCTTGAATTCACCTAGCAGGGCTAGCTCATTTCAGCATTCTCGTACTTACTTAGAGGATAATAGGGACTAAGTCGATGGCTTAAATGGCATCCTGGCTGTCAATTAGTATAGCGATTTCTCTCGGCGTTATGCTTGTGTGAAGTTTCATCTGGCGGCAGAGCTCTTCACGCCAAAATTCATCAATTCGAGATTTTAAATTCAGAAGCTGCCAACAAGTGTAGCATTACATTAAACCAAGACTAAATCTTTCCAATCGTTGGTTCCTTCAACTACAAATAAAGCCAGAAACCAATACAATCCCTCCAATAACTAAAGTGACTGCAAGTGACTGCAGACAAGGTTATAATCAATTACAGACTGCTCTTGTATGCCCTCTGATGTTATCTGGTCATAAATCCGATTATTTTTCCATACAAATTAAGAAATCTAAAAAATGGACCTGGTCTTTTTTTGACCAAAAACGATTGCAACGCCGGCTTAAGGTTGTTCAACATGCATTGGAATTGGAACCCATATATTGGCTTTCAGCATTAAACAGAGATGTGTGGCGGTCATTAAGAGTGCTCACAACGAACAGCTCCTCAGGCTGTCAAGCGAGTTTTTGTCAAAACTTAACGAACAGTTAAGGTAGAGAGTTTTTGAATGGGGTGATCCGATAGGCAGTTAAAAAAGGATTTGGTGATACACACATATCGACACGCTTAAGACTATTGTCATCAATAAATTAACTAGACCCTTACGACATCACAAATAATGTAATTAGATCATAAACATTTAGTTAATAAACAGTTTATTTAAGTGTTTTATTAAATACTATTGGTTAAACTTGTGGAACAGATTCTTACGTGTCAAGGTCAGGACAAACTACGCTTTAAATTGTTGAAAAGTAATGAAAAGTAATGTTGTGTGCGGTCTTGCAATTGGAAGGGGAGTCAGAAACAGTCAACCGGCCACAACTTCAACCAAGCACTACCCGCTATGAAATACCCGCAATTTATCAGTTCTAACACAATCGCAAGAATATTGACCGACAAAGAACTATGAGCAAATTAGTGGGATATATTACGCTAAAAAAAAGAAAAAAAGGAAAAGAAGAGAAAAATGTTGCTGCAAGATCGTGATTTGATGGACACAATCAGCTATTGTAGGCGAGTACCAGGATATTGCGGAACTAATTGAAAAATCAAGTGATATGACAGTATCAAAGCAAATTCACGGGTATCTTAAGCCAAGAAATGATAATCGACCTACGACTAGTGGAAAATCATTCCGACACACTCTTCGAACAATTCCGATGCGGAGTTCAGTAATAGGTGAAAAAATAATGGGCACTATTCCAAGCAATGCACGCAGCGAACTTAGATGCTAAGTTTGACGAGGACCCCGAAGAAATCAGGATGGATGAGTCTGTAACGTCGGCTTAAAGTTGTTCAACAAGTGTTAGCAGCTTAATATTGTTTTTCACCATTAGATAGAATAGATAGAGAAATAGATTTTAGCGTTTAAGGATTACCGGACATTGTAAAGTGAACCCCCAATAAGAAACGACGTTTAATAACGAGTTACTTCAAAGATATTGAAAAGTTTTCGTTAATTTGTATCGGCTGTTAAACGATTTCAATGCCTGTAATATCTAACGTTGTGGAAAAATTATATGAGAATTTTTGATTTTTGTTATTTTATACTAAAACCGTTTTTACGTAGAGAATAATACAAAGATCAAATATAACACATTCCGGAGCAAGTAAACTCTGAATAAAATGTTGAACTTATAAAAGTATAGCTAGCAGCCTTGGTATCTTCGAGGTTTATTCGCATCGTAAAATTAATATTCCTCAAGTTTAACGAAAATAAATCAATCTCAAATGCCCACAGGACAAATACATAATTCAAAATGCTACATACTTTGGAAAGTCTCCCAGTATATATTTGTAAGTAATCGACAGCAAATGGCATCTAGAATTTTTTTGTAAAGATGGAAGTGATACATAGTAAATGATTTAGGTGTATCAATTAATTGATATTGAACAGATTAGCATATTCATATTAAGGTATAATGAGAACACGCAAATTCGTTGCTTTTAGTCAACATGGTTTTGTGAAGATTTTTTATAAGTAAATTACAAAAATCAAACTATTCGTTGCACGTGACCATCCCACATAGGTAGATATTATGTAGGTGTAGAAACTGATCGACATCTTGAAAATAATGAGCCAAAGAGCCCTTTTGACGCTCAAGGCACTTAGAATTCCATCATAATTATATTTAAAAGATTATTATTATACTAATAAAAAAGCTGGTTTGGTGATGTAGACCAAAGACGTGATTGCCTCCAACACAAACCACTTTGGACTCACGTAAGTAATACACTCGCACGATTGTCAGCTGCTCTAAAAATGATTGTTCTGTAGAATGCGTTAAGGACCCTGAAACTCATATTACAAAAATTGTTGAAGATTATTTTTTGAAATTTAACATGCATTCGTTCTACCACAAATTGAAATGCGATAAACATATCCATTCCAAATGGTAAACAACAACAGCACGTGTCGAGTGTTTTGTGGTCATCCGAGTCGGTTTCGTTTGGCCCATTCGAATGTTACAGACAAGTGATTCAAAAATTAAGTGTAGGGAAAGTCCCCGGATCCCAAATTTAAACGGCAGCATCAGATATGCTGGAAAACGGAACAACAAGAATTTTTCATGGATGCTTGGTACGGGTACCTATATACTATTAGGGCAAAACAAATGTCCCAATAATTTACACGCTTCGGATGGAAGAATTAACTGCTCAAAGTGTATCGATGAATGTGGCCAATGGGTCGGCATACATAACGGATAATGACGGCGTGTCTTGCACACCGTATGCCAGTATATTTTCGGCTGCTGAAAATTCAAATCCAAACTTAAAAACAAATGCGTCAGAGTTACTGAGGGACCAAGTCATAACAAAAATCGAAGGAAGTCAAAGTTATCAAAAAGGAAGAATCTGCAGTGAGAAGAATTCGGCAGCAGTGAATGCAGCTTGAGACCCCAATAATCAAATAAGATTCGCTTTTTTAGAAACGAGAAAGAAATGAGGTGAGTGTTGGTGGATCTGATGGTGTGCATGATTCTGATTTCAGAGACCTGGGAAAAAATGTTAATACCAAAGTCCTACCCTTTCTTAAAGATAAGTACTACATCTCTGCACCGGAAGTAAAGTTTCATAATTTGGGGTTTGGAAAATCCAAAATAATTGTCAAGGACTTGGACATTCACCAGATCTTTATGGATAGATTTACGGATAGCGGGCGGAGATGGTTTTGTTTGCTCCCGGATATATGAAGAAGGGTCCGTTCTTTTGAGAGGACTCTCTTCGAAAAAGTTTGTTTAAGGTTTCAGGTGAATCTCTAGCAGTTACTGTGACTTTCCTTTCAGGTGTGTTAAATGTGCTGATGAACATACCTTGCTGAACGGAAGCCCCGATTCAGGTACCAAGAGCCAGCATGGGAAAGTGCTAAGTGATATAAGTTATGTGTGAAAGGCATACAGGGCACGTATGCTGAAATATCAGTTGGGTCTAAATCCTTTTAAAACCCCGAATGGACTTGGGGACTCGTCCTCCTTTGAGGAAACACACTGATTGACAAAGGGCGTACCTTCTGGTTCCACTATAATAAATTAAAGAAAGAGAATAAGGCAGGTGCATAAATTATATTTATAGTGTCACCATGACTTTTAAAATCCGTAACCCAGGTGTTTTCGTGCAAGGTCATTTAAATGCCTTTCTGCGCCTAACAAAAATAAATAATACATGTTTAAGTAAAAAAACGAAATTGCAATGCAAACTTCTTGGACCGATTTTGACCAAACTTCACAGAAACACGACTGCCTGCTTTAAGCTTAATCGGTTCGGTAGTTTAAAAGACTGCACCTTTTTCTCAGCATGACTTAGCCCGCTCACGCAACTTCGTTGCTCTGCTAAGAAAAGATCCTCATTGTCTGGTGGGAACGAAGCCCCTATGTCAGCTTACTTATTCAAATCAAACAGCAACACGAAAGACATCGAAATAACCGATTCGTGGTTCATAGGGGTATTTGCATCAAAAAAATTGTGCAAACATATTTTTTTGTTATTATGTATAAGGAACATATATTATGCAAGCGCCGGAAATAAGTTAATACAAAGATTTTTAAAATCCGCTTACTGACACGCCCACTATTTGAAAAAAAAACCTTTTATAGAATAAATTGATGGATATGAATGTTGTGTTCTTTGCAAAATATGTAGACATAATCATTCGCAATAATTCGCCATTACAAAGTTGTTTGCCCAACCCACTTTTTGGGGGCGTTTTTGACAAAAAAAAATATTGTTTTGATAAATTCCTTTAAAAACGTAGAAAACAGTCAAAAACACATTTTGTAGTAGCCGAAGCGGACTGTATCCTTTCTATAGGTTTTTTTAGTCAGAATGCACAAGCCATACCATCCTTCAAGCAAAAGAATTTATTTTTTGATACCAAGCCTTATAATTTATAATAAACAACAGGGATCGTTGAATCTAGAGGGGCAGTTATGGGCATATTTTCCTGCTGCTTCCTGACATCTTTCTCTATAAGCTGATACAAAAAACAAAACAAAAGAACCATTAAAGAAATAAAATGGCCATTTGCATACATTTCAAATAAATCCATTATCTATTAAATGAGCGCTCTGAAAATTATAGAAATAACTTCAAAATAAAGTACACACCTGCAGGTGATTCCTCCATAAACAAAAAACTTTGTACACACTATAAAAAAAAATAACAACTTAATTATTTAGCAGTGGGATTTTTCAACAGATTCACAATGGAAGCTTACAATCGATGAATTTCAACTGATGCTGCGGGGAAGAGTGTGCATGAAAAACAAACAACGGTACATTGTTCATTGGGTATTTAACTACAGATAGGAAACAAAAATTCTCAACTCCAGATTTTGAAACATTGATTTTTGAGCGGTTTTTCGAAGCAAGTACACCTATGCCCGCTGTTCGATTCGCGGAAAAAACACGATGAGTAAATAAATGTCAGAGCTGTTGATAATTTTATTTTGCAACGGTATTTTTTGTATGGAGAACGATTAGAATGATGTAGCAATGATTTGATGCTATATCATTTTAATCGTTCTCCATACAAAACTCGCCTTCAAAGGTTTTTTATTGTTTTTTTTCCCCTATTCCAATTTTTCTTTTTGTACCGAAAGAGCCTCGGACTATTGCGACCATTCAAAAAAAATAAACCAAAATAGTGCAGCTGTTCTCAAGTGATGCGCTCACCAACGGACAGGATTTCATTTTTAATTAATTCTAACCATTATCCATACAAAAAATACCATACAATACACTATATCGGTACTCCGAAATTTACCAATTTTCCCGGCAACTTTTACTTTTTTAATTTTTCATTCCCTAAGGATCTGATTCGGATTATAGAAAACATTTTACAAAACAAAGGAACCAAATCGGTCCAAGCGGTCTCAAGTGATGCGGTTAACAACGGCCAGCATTTCATTTTTATATATATATAGATTTAATATTTTTTTCACGGAAAAATATATACATGTTATATATATATTTATTATAATATAGCCAGTAAAATTAGAACTCAAAATTCGCGGTAATGAAGGCTTATCAATTGTGCAAGAATTCTATATTGTATCGACAGTGTTAGGGACTAGAGATTGCTTTGTTTGCTGTTTAACACGAGAATAGGTTCCTCACATTTTCCCTCCTAACTGCAATGTGGAGAAAGTTTAAGGCGATGTTATCTAATTTCTTAACTCCAACTTCCTATGAAATTTTAAGCTTTGATTACGTTTATTAAGCCGCACGCAAAGTGTGTATTCAAAATTGAGATGAGACATGTCCGTTTGTGAATGTAAAAAAAGATCTTAAGTCAACTGATTACCTAAACAATTAAAACTGCTTCAATTGTCTCTAAAATATATAAATGGATGCAGGACAATACCTCATTAGCCATCGCGCATAAGTCATCGTCCTGACGATAGTGTTTTGACGTTTCGTAAGTTGGGAATTTGAAGAAAAAAATATTAAATCGTCGAAACGATATCATTCAGACGATAGTGTTTCGTGAAGTATCGCTATCGAAATCGATGTCGATTGGTCAGCCTTACGTGATGAGGGTTCTGGGCATTTTAATACGTAAACTATTAGGATCTCTTGTGGAATCATGTGCATTCCAATTTTTAGGACAACGATGGGTTTGCAGCGCTTTAAGTTTTTGTTGAGGATTCTAACTTTTAATGAAAAAACAAGCAGATCTCCGCGATATAAATACTAATTAAAACAAAAAATATGGTCCAAAGAAGTTGTCCTCACCAGACAAATATGGGTTGCCTATTTGGTGGGCCCGTGAATCAGAAGCCTTGTTGATGTATATGGATATTTGGATTCACTAAAAAAGCTAAACCAGTTTCTTATGTGCAACAAAATGACGTATTCTATAATTCTATCTACGACACATAACAAGTCAGAGATCGGCAAAAAAGATTCAAAAAAGCCTGAAATAACATTAAGCTACAATAAAACAAACGAAAGAATAGTATTGGTTTGTCGAAATCCTTTGTACATCCAGAAGAGTGGGCTGAACAAATTCAAATTCAAAATTTTAAAAGGGGAAAAAAGAAATAAAATCGTTTCATACCTTCATAAATTCGGAAAAAATTATATTCAAACGACAAAATTGTATCTTGCTTAGCTTGTCAGTACTTAAATGTAATAGCTCCATTCGACTCTTACTCGAACCGATGATTTGGAAAAAGAATGGTTTAAATCGGTCAAGGTATTCCGCTCGCGCAATAGCTCTCAAATCTAGTAAATTCTCGTGCTCGTTGAAGGTCAAATTGTTCTATCAGTTTACACTTGTTCCCCGTGTTTGATGTGTGCTTCGTTCCCGGTATATCAACGGGTCCGAAATCCTTGAGAGGGCAAATCGTTGAAAAGTTTAGTGACTGCGAAAAATGTCCAGTGATTGGCTTCAAGAACCTGTCAGATTCCGACAATTGACAGAAATTTACTAAGTAACGATCTACTCGATATTTCCATGCAATAAAGTCGAGAAACTGTAGGCTGTACGAGATCGTGGTCGCTTATCATCGAGTGTGGTGGTTGAATACAGCAAATCAAACTCTCAGATTGTTGTTAAGTGAAGAAGTCCCACATCTCAACTCCAACAAATGCATTTATTTTGAAGTCAAACATGAAAATGTCGTTTAGTATTAAAAAACTAAATACTTTCCAGAGGAACCAAAATGAGTAATCAATATACGGCCTATCAAGATTATCCATCCCGAAAGGAAAATTCTCCAATTTTCTCCAAATCAGAGAATTTCGCGTTATGCTGCGAGTATTCGGAACATTTCTCCGACACAAAAGCGCACACCGGTTCATCGCGATGATATGCGATTTTGCGTTAGTTTTGCCATCCATATGTCAATTTCTCTCCTATTGTCTCTGCCAACTATTCTTCGCGGAACATTTATAGATATAAGTGAGTATATAGTAAGGGAGAGTGGGTACGAAAGTAACGGCGGGTCGGTTGTAACACTGAGGTTTTAAGAAAACGTAGAGCTCTATGCGTTTATTTTTAAATGCAGAATTCCTTGCAATTATGATCCGAATACACCCCAAAAAAGATACACTTCAGTGTACTCCTATATGTCAAATACAGTCAAAAAAGTGAAATTCAAGTGCGGCCGTGTTTTGTTTTGGGTGAATGGTTTTTCGTCATATTTCGTAAGGTAAGTAAGATTTAACTTTATTATAGCTATATTATCTTAAAACGTATTATCGTTTGTCGTTGGAGATTCGCTTTTTTCGATAGGATTACTAATTTCTTTTTTATTTAATTTTTAATATAAAAAAATAAGGGTAAGGTAGTACATTTTTTGTGTGGACGGTTGTAACACGTTACAACCGTCCACTCAAAATTTCTCAACGTGACAGTTTTTGATGTTTTGATTTTAAATCCAAAAATTTAGCAATATAAGAAATAAGTACATGCAAAATGCCGCGCCAAAGAATCAGAAAAACCTCTCGTGGCATGATTCCGAAAGAAACATTTGTAAATGCAGCAGAAGACGTTTTAAAACATGGTAGATCCATTCGAGGTGTTGCAAAGTCTTATAACATCTGCCATGTGACTCTTGGTCGTTTTATCCGCAAAACAAAAGCTATACAAAACTGCCCTGGCGACGTTGTTTCTCTAAGAGTTGGATATATAGCACACAACAGGGTATTTTCGGTTGAGTAGGAAGTAGGTGTATATTATTTATGATGCCACTTAATTCTAAACAATATCAAATTTTCAATGATAGGAAAAATTGGATGGTTACATACACCACTGTGCTGATTTGTATTATGGCCTTACAACCCAATGCGTTCGAAAATTGGCATACCAGGCTGCCACTCATTAAAATCTTCAAATGCCTGCTTCCTGGAAGGCCAATGTAATGACTGGTAAGGAATGGCTTCCAAATCGACTATCAAGGCCGCCCCTCCCTGCTCCTTTCCGCGGAATGGTGTAACTTGAGGCTCGTACTGCAACAGTCGCCACAAGCCGCACGCCCGCGATGCGTGTAGCGGGGTTGGACTACCTTCAGTCACGCCCTCTGTCACAGTTTGGTAACCAACTAAACCTCTGCACTAGACACCCAACACATCGCAACCCATGCGAAACACAGCCGGGCTGCACACCCTGACCCCTTCAGGAGTATCTTCCCCCTAAGACCACTACCTCACAGGAGGCAATCACAGAGAACCAAGTAGGCCGAGCAACGACCGGCAGAACACCCCCCCCCCCCCCCCCCCTTTCTGTGGTATCACAACGGGCCGAAACTGCGGCCTAAGTGTGCCTGGGCTCACGCCCTCGCAGCCACCTTACCTAACCTAACCTAAGGAATGGCTTATGTCCTTTATGACACGCAACCAAACTCTTGCCATTCGAAAACCGGAAGCAACAAGTTTATCAAGGGCTATGAATTTTAACAAACCAAACGTCAACAAATTTTTCAATAATTTGCTTGATGTTATGAGCCGCTTCAAATTTGAGCCACATGACATATTCAACATCGACGAAACAGGATTAACCACTGTCCACAAGCCGACAAATGTCATCGCAAGAAAAGGAAAGAAACAAATCGGAGCCATTTCATCCGCAGAGCGTGGCACTCTAGTTACCATGTGCCTTGCTGTCAATGCTATTGGCAATGCAATCCCACCAATGTTCATATTCCCTCTAAAGAAATACAATCTTCCACTATTTCTTAAAGGAGGACCAATCGGCAGTATTGGAGCAACCAATAAATCAGGATGGATGCAATCGGAGTTCTTAAACTTCATGGAACATCTCGTCGAGCACACCAGTGCCACTCAGAGCAATAGAAAATTCGTCCTTCTTGATAACCATCAATCCCATCTTTCTCTATCAGTTGTTAACTACTGCAGAGAAAACGGCATTGTGTTGCTCACATTTCCACCTCACTGCTCTCACAGTTGCAACCGTTAGACCGTAGTGTCTTTGGACCAATGAAGACATATTTTAATCAGGGTTGTGCAAACTGGATGAAGTCTAATGCAGGTAACATTGTTGTAAGAAATTTGGAGCTAGAAGTAAGAAAATATTTTTTTTTAGGGAATCGAATTTGAATATACGATATACCCGAACTTGCCAAGATAGCATTACAAAAAGCAGCAACAGCGACCAACATTTTATCGGGGTTCAGAGTATCAGGGATTTGGCCAGTAAATCCAGATGTTTTCGGCGATGATGAGTTTACTCCTTGCATTGTTACTGATAGACTTTCTCCGGCTGAAATCCCTAAAGAGCCACTGCTTTCAACTTTATCGGCAGCTACTAATTTTGAAGAAATCAACTTGCCTTCTCTTCCTTTGGCAACAGTCGATATTGACACAATCACGTTGCCTCTCACGTCATCAGGAGCTGCATTTTCTCCTGAAATTGTTATGCCGTATCCAAAATCTGAACTTTCACGAGTTCCTCCACGAGGTGAAAGAAAAAGGGGCCGGACAACTATCCTAACGGATACCCCGGAAAAAAATGCTTTAGAAGAAGAGGCAAATAAAAAAAGAATCAACAAACCTAAAGCATATCTGCCTAAGAAAAACACGTTTTTGCAGTCAAAAACAAAACGAAAACCAAGGCCAAAAAAGTCAGAAGATACAAGTTCCAGTGAGGAAGAAGATTCCGTTTGTGCTTATTGTTTTAGCAAATTTTCTGAATCCCTTCCTAAGGAACAGTGGATTCAATGCATTTCTTGCAAAATGTGGATTCACACTAGGTGTGTGGGAGAGAATTCAAATCAGCTTTTCTTCCAATGCCGCAACTGCGAATCTGAATAATAGTTTTTGTTTACTTGCTTTCTTTTTACTTATATGTACACATAATTTAATTGTTTTATTGAATTAAAAATTAATTTCAACCATTAATTATAACATTTACTTGTTTCCTTCTATATGGTATATATGGTGTTACAACCGTCCTTTCGCCATGTTACAATCGGTACACCGAGAAGGCCGGTTGTAACATTTGACCTGCTCTTTAATTTAGCACCCTAGCTCCGATCTGCGATAATAGTTGGAAACCAAGTTATTTTCTTACGGTAGTCAAAAACCCACTTATTAACATGCATGTTGTTTCAGGTTGGTATATACAGCGTTTTGCAAATTATGGAAGGGAATCCGAAAAATGTTACTTTCGTACCCACTCTCCCCTATAGATATAAAATGGATACTATGAACGCAAATAAATTCCCTGGATTCTTTATCTACAAACTCCATCGTAGTCCTAGACTGACTATCATCTCTCACGGAGATGGCGGAGCAATTCGACATTCATCTGTGTTGGG
The DNA here is from genome assembly GCA_949715645.1 of Portevinia maculata. Taxonomy (NCBI): domain Eukaryota; kingdom Metazoa; phylum Arthropoda; class Insecta; order Diptera; family Syrphidae; genus Portevinia; species Portevinia maculata. Next base: position 20,462,662 of record OX454525.1, read on the forward strand.
TGCCGGGACATAGACATACCAGGGAGTTGTAGGGCTGATGAACACTTCTACCTGATAAACGCCCCTTAGGCACTCCAATCGCTACATGCAAACTCATAAGCGAGATGCGATCGAGAAAACTAACCTTAGCTGGACAAAACAGATTTGGCCAAAGCTGGATCTGAAACGTTCTAAGTGTCTATCTGAACAGACTGCACATTGGTTCTTCAATTGGTGTCATCACCAGACACCGACTTTTTATTTGTCTAAGTCTGTTGACTTGTTAAGACAATTACATCAAAAATGAAAAACTATCAGGACGTTCATGCAGCCAAAACTGGATTTCAAGGCTGAAGACTGCTCGGATTAAGATTCCCAGTTCACATTTCTAAAAATTTTAATTTCCACAGAAGCAAGCAAACAGACCCTAGTTTATTATTTAATAATTTGTATTTCTACATAAGCAAGCAAACACAAGTTTGAACACTTCAAAAGTACAGTTTGATGTTGGGTCCTCCTCTTACACAGGAGCAATGAACAGCATAAATATTTTATTGTTTTTTTTTTTCTCTTTACCAGATAGAAGCAGAAATTCACTATATTATTGTAATCTAATTTTCCACTTGCTTCTGTATTAAAACAAATATTTAAATTTTCTTCTCCAAAAAAGCAAAAACACGTCGAAATTGAAAAACTCCGGAGTGACAAATGTTGGTGTAAATTTCGTTTCCAAATCTAGATTCGCAAAATCTGAAAAAGAATAGTTTTTTCTTACCAACGGAAAGAGAAGTCTTTTTTAGAGCAAACAAAAAGTGCTCTTAAATTTGAAAAAGATGACTTTTTCTTAGAAATGGAAAGCGACATTAGTCTTTTCAATCAAAAAAAAAATGAGTATACAAATATTGATGCTTGTTTTAACTTATCCAAATTTCTATAATTTGTGTTTAAACATTGAACCTTGTTATCAATTAAGTTAACCAAAAATAAAAACATTGAAATTGCTGAGATTTTTTTTCTCAAGCTGTGTAGTTTTTTTTTCCAAATTTCATTAATAATTATGAAGGCAATGCCCGACTAGAAATGACTGATGGATTTAAATAATATTTAAATATTATTTTCTGTGGTAATCATACATAAGAATTATAGATATTACATTCGGGAAGTGGCTAATTAAAAAATGTTAAAAATTATCGTAAAAATGGGAGATTCAGAGCATATGTGCGACCGACCCGAAGATATAAACCGATTTAATTCCTCTTTCTCCCCCTTTTTATCCTAATGTTAACCCTATTCTCAGGGTATATACAGACTCTTAGTTTGTAATATACCTTAATATTGTCCGTAGACCTCTAAAAATTATTATATTCGTGATCATCATCGATAGTAATGTTATCTAGGTTAACAAATATTAGGTTTTTAAACTTAAGCTAGAAAGCTCAAATTTAAACCATAATTATACTGTCTAGGAGCCCTAAGTAATCAAGTTTAAAAATTTTAAAAATCCACCTAGTGACACGCCCACAATCTCAAAAAAAAAAACAAATTAATCGAAAAAATCGAATTTTGAGCTAGAGAGCTGAATATATTGTCTTTAGGCCCCCAAATATGTTCCGGAGGTAAACTTTTTGAAATCCGCCCACTGATACGCCCACAAATTAAAAAAAAAAAGTTTTATCGAAAAGGCAAAGTTTGAGCTAGGAACCTGAAATTATAATATATACTCTTTAGGGGCTCTTAATTCTTATGTTTGAAGATTTTTCAAATCCGGCCACTGACACGCCCACAATTTAACAAAAAACCGTTTTATCGAAAAGTCCAAGTTTGAACAAGGAAGCTAAGATTTGATATACAGTACGAACTCGGTAAACGCAACCCTCGATTCGCGCAACTCCTCGATTTTCGCACACTAAAGTCGTCGCACTTCTTGGCTCTATTAGTGCAACTTTTCAACACATTTACCTCGATTATTGCAACTTCTTGCGTTTATTCATCTGTTTTGTATTTGCATATTCTCCTTTTGGTTCATTATTATTTCTTTGTAAATACTGCTGTAATTTTTTTTTATGAAAAACTTTGATTCTGCTTTTGGATTCTGTTTATAGATGTCTTAAATTTTAGATAGGCTAAATGTTAAAATGTAACCCGGTAAGTGCAACAACGTCGGTTATTGCAACTGCCTCAATTTCTATTAGTTGAGTAAATCGAGTTTGTACTGTATGTTATACTCATTAGGGGGGCTTAATGCTCATGTTTAAATATTTTTTAAAATCTGCCCACTGACAAAGTTTTTTGATATGCGCACTTTTTTTTACAAAAACTTTGCTTTCTCGATGAAATACTTTAAATGAAACAAATATGTAGAGCACAATCACCCATACTTGGACTTTTGCCACGCCCAATTTATGAGGGATAGAAATAGGAATAGGGTATCCTGCAGTTCGCCCTATGTTTAGTCTCCAATTCACAACTTTTCCGCGGTATTACGACTTCAACCAAAAATATCAATTTATTGGGGCCACTCTCTTGTACAGGCAATGTAATATTTAATGTACATATGTCGTTTCACAATTTCAAGAACACAGAATCAAATTTGTATCATCTGCAAGTAAAACAAATTTGCACAAATTGCCAAAAGCATTTCTTCCATTTGCTACATAATGTACCTACTGCTTTTTTTAAGCAACTTCCTGAACTGCATTTTTCAAACAATTTACTAATAAAAAATTATACGAAATCATCTCTTCTAAAATCTGAAAAAACCATTTGCACTTAATTCGATATTTTCTGTAATGTGTCTATCAGAAACATAGGTCCGGCCGTGTTAATTATATTCTTTGCCCGAGCAAGTGTTAAAGATAACACAAACTGATATGTAAAATAATCTAATTTTTTCTAAATTCGCTCAATAGAAATTAATTGAAAGAAAGAACCAAATTTCACAAGTTTACCTTATTTTACTTTGCCATGTTAGGAGATACATAGCTAAACAAACTAAGAAAAAAAAAACTTTCCACAATTTTCACTGCATATTTGTATTATTTTTTGCATTTCTTTTGCTTCACATTAATTCAATAAACTCCCTCCGCTTATTTTGTTTTCACCCTTTTGTTTTCTTATATCAAACACTATCACATTTTTTTTATATTAATTCAATTTTTTTTTCTCTTCCCTCAATTGATTTTCTAAAATTTTCAACGGCAATTTTTTTTAATTTAAATTAAATGGTTTATTTTAAAAAAAAGGTAAAGAATAGTTAAAATTGTATCTACAAACAGGTTAAAAGAAAAAAAATAATAATAAAATAAAAGAATTTGTTTAACAAACTTAAACATCAGTTCCGCATCCCTCTTGATAGCCTTCGTCTGGTGAGCTTCTACTGCTGCTAATTAATGCACGTTTCAAGGCCGTAACTGGTGGCAGGACTGGGACACCGCCCTTCTGCCAGACTCGTATCGTCTTTGCGTTTACTGGGACACCGTTCGCCATTAGCTGGTGTTGTTGGTGTTGCGTCTGTTGTTGAGTCCCGCTGAGATTCGTTTGTGATGTCTGCGTTGTTGGTAGTGTTGTTGTGGAACTTCTGCTACTGGTGTTGCTTGTGTTGTTGTTATTAATGTTGTTGCAACTGGTTGAAGTCATTGCTGACGCATTATTGTTGTTGAAGATAGGTTGTATTTGGTGATGGATTTGGGTTTCGGCGCCCGGCACCAGAGGCAGGCCGTAGTCCGAGGGGTAGCCACCGGTCAAATTGCCTCCCGATGAGAGGTTGGTTGTTGTAGTTGATGTTGTAGAATGAGCTCCACCGCCCACCATTAAAGAGGAGGTAGACGGAGCGTTGTTGAAATGTGTGCGGGGGAATGTTTTACTAAAATACTCTGTTGTCCGCTCGTGCAAGTCGTACAGTTGATTTGTTTCCATGATTGGAGTTTTATCTGAGTAACCGTTATAGCCGGATATTGTTGTGCTGTTGGCTCGCTTCATGTAGAGGTCATCATCGGTCGTTGATGACGATGGCGTGGCGGTTTCCCAAAGGCCGGAGGGGTATAGGGAGTCGCAACCACCCGCTCTACTGTACTCGCCGCTGGAGTTGGCGGTGAGGATTGCTGGAATTTTAAGGTCGACGAATTCATCACTTCCGAAACGTTTTGTGTCATTTATCAGGTCTGGATTGTTTCCGGCTGAAGCTGTGGGGGAGATAAAGCACGTCGCAGTCGAGAGAACGCTTCCATTATTGTCGTAGTTACTCGTGGTATACGCAAGATCAGTCAATCGAGGTGGTTTCTGCACTGGGTTTGAAAATTTTGTGTCGCTAGACTCGGCGTTTATTCGGTCGGTGACACTTCCCTTTCGATCTAATGTTGCGCAGTTTGGGATGGCACCATTTGCAATCACAAGACCTGCAATGCTCCCATTTCCAGTGGGTGGTTGCGTTTTGCTTGTTACGGAGTTCTGATGAGCCATGGTGTGGATGACTTCCAATTGGTTTGGCGTCTTGCTCTCGATGAAAGGTGTTCGTCGCAGTCGCAGTAAAAGGAACATGATTATGAGTAAAATAAACAAGATGAGCATCACTAAGGCAGCGCTAAGCCCGACAATCTGCCCGCTGCCAAGCGAGGCCATTCCAGCTGCCCTAATGCTGACATGGAGCGTAAAATTGGCTTCCGCAGAACCGGCTTTATTTTCCGCCACACAGTAGAACTCACTCGAGTCGGTTTCCTGGGCGTTAGTGAGAACGAGACGACTTCGTTTCTCAAACTGGCCATCTTCAAAGATAAACACTCTCTGGTAGGCGCTGAATGCACTTCCATTTGCGAGCAGCCGCCCCGACCAATACCAGTTGATAGTGGTTGTAGGAATAGCGGAAGCCCGGCAAACTATCGATGCATTTTCACCCATAGTTGCCTCTACGTAGTGGTTGATTGGCAGCATTTCAGGGCGACATGCAAAGTCGTCCACTTGCAGATCAGCAAACGATCGGTCTAGCACCCGCTCTGGTCCACCAGAGCAGAGCGGAGCCACTGGATAGGGGATGTTCTTCTCCAGCAGCCATAGTTTCGCCGCCCGCAGGCGGCAGTCGCACATCCATGGATTATCGTGGAGTTCAATCCCATGAAGCCGGCTTAAAGTCTCGATAGTTTTGGGTCGGAGTTCACCCAGCTTGTTGCCATTCAGCTTGAGCAGTGTCAGACCTTCCAAGCCTTCAAACGCCTGTGGAGCTATGGTCTGTATATCGCAGTGCGACAGATCCAACTTGTGCAAGCTATGCGTGCTGGCAAAGGAGTAGCCTTCGATTTTGTGAATGTGGTTCGAGGCCAAGGTCAGATCGCGCAGCGACGGAATGTAACTGAGCGCATTTGAAGGCACCACCACTAACAAATTGTGCGACAGATCCAGTTCCACCAGGTTCGTCAGTCCCTTAAACGTCTCATGTTCAATCTCTCCGATCTTGCAGTTTCGCAAATATAACTTTTGCAAGTTCAGCAGATTCGCCCGAATGAACTGTTCATTCGAAAGCGTCTGTAACTTATTGCCAGACATGTCCAACACTTGCGTCGATGGGTCTATATTATCCGGAATCTGGATTAGCGAACGATCGATGCACTCCACAGTTTGCTTGCCGCCCTTCCACTTGCAGGCGCACACTGTCTGGCAACTACTCAGCTGCTGTTGGTTCACGATCATTGGGTTGTCGTCATTGCTGCTCATGATCGGTGGCAGCAACATTGCATCATTTACGCTGTAAACATCGTTATGGTTCTTGTTGATATTGTTATTGCGATTGTTATTATGGCCGTGGCGCCCAACGCTGCGATCATCCGTACTGCTGCTGCTGCTGCTTCCAGTAAACATTTCGTGGTTTTGACGGTTATTACGCGAAGCATTCACCATCGATCGGCTGGAGGAGGTCAGTAAGGATATCACTACCAGCACCATCAGGCACGATCGATTGCTGTGGAAAAACAGGATTTTGTAGCGGATTTTATTATGATGCATTGTGGGCTGTGAAATGTTGATTCCTTCAAGTAGCTGCATGTCTTTAAACCGTGTATTCCGTTAGTCCTAGTTCATCACAGAACCAGAAGCACAAACTAATAAGATCAACAAAAACGAAAAAGGATAACAAAAACAAAACTGAGAAGAAAAAAATAACAAAACTGAATATATATCCTTCTAATCACGGTATCTGTAAATTTCGTATCCTTGCGTCAATCTGCACTGGTAATCCATTTTTTTCAAAAACAACAATATTTCTTTGGATATCCTCAAGGATTTTTTCTATTTTGTTTTCACTGGTAAATTATATATTTTAATTTTCATATCTTTTCACTGGTAATCCTTTTTTATTGGAGGTTACTCAAAGGATTTCGATTTTTTACTAACTAAATTTTCCTTCACAATAATTCACTTTCAATGCTGGACATTACAAGCTGCTGGCCAACGCTCTAGTACACACACACACGCACACCCACCCATCCTCTTCCACGTCAAAATTATTTATTCCTTGAGAAATTTCACTGGAGCTAATTTTAAGGATATTTTCACACGATAATGGCCAATATTCACGCGAAATACAGATTTGTTAAATGGATTGCATTCGCACAAACCATTGCGGGGCACTTTATAGCAGCGTAGCACACAGATCACTAGATTGAAAAAAAAAATATTCATACGACCGCATGAAGGATTTGTTGTCTTGATTTTTTTTTCACAATTTAAATTGATTTAAGAAAAAATGGGAGTTTAATTTATACAATTTGAGATCCGTTTCGGGAATAAAAAGCCAACAAACGAGTACAGAATACACAACCGCACCGCATGGTTAATCAACATTGACTGAGAAAATGAATTTCAAAGTATACCTACTCAAAAATTTGAGTGTGATTTGCGAGCAGTAGATACATTTTTTCGTGTTTGCAGTTTTGCTTTTCATTCGGAGTTTGGAGGAAAAACAATTTTGTCGCTTCGATATCGAATCGAAAATGGATTTATTTTAGTTCGAGTTCGACTTCGAGTTTAGGTTGTTTCCGATGAGTGTGCTATTGCGCTTGAACACTTTTTGCAAATAACACTGACTTAGGAGACTTTTCGAACGAAAATCGAAACGATGATGCAAATGAAATTAGGTTAGGCACATCACATCGTACATAAATGATAAATTGTTATTATATAGATAAAATTCGAGGATTCAAGTGGTGGAACCGGCCGGCAAAATGTTAGATAAATTTGTTACTCAACACAAGTACATACATAAATGTTCATGAACTTGCGATCAATAAATTTGTAATAAGAATGGTATCTATGTTTGTAGATACATGCCTACTGCTGTAGATAATAGTTGTATGTTTTTTTTCATATTGAAATGAAAACGCCTATTGAGCACACAAGTCTATAGTCGACAAACAAGTTAACAATAGTATTTACCTCCTAGTTGGGCAGAGGTGCGTGCGTCAAACTGCATATACTAATTTATTCATTTATATACCATATTAAATAGTAAAGATACTTTACTTAGAAACTAAAACACATTAATTTGAATCTGAAAAATGAAAAATGATTGAAATTTTAAAAGAAATATGTGTACATAATACGAGATTGTAGTTTTTAGCACGACCTACTGTACCAGAGTTTAGGTAACTCCTTCTTACTTTACGGCGAGGTTATGATCAAGATTAAGAGGATCATAACCCTCCCACTTCTCAACATCGCTACGGGTCAGTCTGTGGGGTTCGACCTCAATAGACAGCCTTCCTGGTTTCTGACCAGCTTCTTTTACGATTTCGACACGACGTGCATGCTCCCATTGTTGCTTGATCGACCTTTAACGACACCAAAGAATCTATCTCGAAAAAAATGGAGCACGACTGGCTTAGTTGGTACTGTCGTGTTCAAAGGACGGATTCTACGAAACGTGTTTAAAAGCAACGTTTCAAAACAAACCCGAAAGAGAGGCAGGCCTTGAAACACCTGGAACACAGAAATGCAGCAACACCAACATTTGATTGGCCTCAGCGACGAAGTGATTCAAAATGAAGAAGAAGAAGAAGAAGAAGAAGAAGAAGAAGAAGAAGAAGAAGAAGAAGAATAAGAAGAAGAAGAAGAGGAAGACGAAATTCGACGCCCCCGGCGATCTTCAGGGGTGTCAACCCACGGATTAGCATTCAGACTTACGAATAGTTTCACGATATTTAATTTTAATGTAAATAGCGTCGACGTGTACTCAATTTTGTCGACTTTCACGATGTGCGCTGTTTTTTGAGGGGCGCTGCAGTAATATTCGTAGCCCATCCCTGTACGGGCTTTCTTATTCTGTGAGGAGTGTTAATCTGCGGTGATCGCTTATCTGTGTGCTGTGTAAAGAATAGAAGAGTAAAAGAAATTTGTGAAATATTGACAAAAATATTTACGAAATATTGAATCTTTTCATACATAATTGTGTTCCTGCCTTTGTTGGAACTCTTCTGAATTTTTTCCAGCGACAACACTGCTCTTACCCAATTATTAAGGTAAGGAGCAGTCCGATACTTATGTCATGTTATAGCTTCGGTTTCCGTCCGTCTATCATAGTTGACTTATTTTTGATGTATAATGAAAAAATGTTTTATACCTCAATTGAAAAGATATCTGAGTGCCAAGAGGTTGCAATATTCAATGTGACTTGATAATAGTAGGTACGTAGCTAGGTACTACATATAATTTTTATATGTACAATGGTAGATATTGCTATTTGCCGGTACCAATAACAAAACTGGTGTGAATGTTAAATGGGTAGTACGTTTCACTTATATATGCAAAAAGGAAATTTAAACGAAGGGACATCTACATAATTTAAGTTCCACATTAAATTTATTGTTTGTTAGGCACTTAGTGTTCCAGTGCCAGTTAGATTGAAAACATTTGTGACTCGAAAATTCGAAAATTCGAAGTCGAAATAAGAACATTTGAAATGTTTCAAATATTGTTTCTTCACCATCCTCAACATAGTTCATTTGCATTTCTCTTTCCTTGTTCTCTTAAACAAAATAATTATAAGAGTTCATTCGGATTTCGAAAATGTCTCTTAATTAAAGTTCATCAAACATCAACACATTCCTTATTCATTCTTCATCATAGATTTGTTGTGTTTGGATTTGGTTGTGAATGTAGATGTACTTTCAGCCAGTTGGCGCAACATGTTGTGATTCATTCAAGTTTAATTTTAAGTTTCAAATTGACACAGTTTGGCGAGTAGGTAATCGATTCAGGGATTAAGGTTTCTTCTAATTGGAATTTGAGTCAGCCTTCTGGGTAAAGTGTTTTTGTACAACTGTTTCCTTGTCTGCTCTTTATTGTTCCTGTTTCATAGTCAGTAAATAACTGGGTCAGGTACCTACTTGCAATCGCTGTTTGACGAAGAGGTAGATACTGTACAGGTTTGGATAAAAAAAAATAGAATTAGGTATATTATAGGTATGTTTCAAATAAATAATGGGTTGCGAAATCAATTAATGGTATGATGAGGATTTGATTTAATTTAGTCGCCTAACAAATTAATAGGTAATGGTAAATGGGGTTTTCAATTAGGCATTGCACCTACATATCTACATGTACAGCTATCAACTTCAAATCGAAAAATCTAAATACATAAATACAAATAGTAACATAAACAGCATAACAAAGTGCAGGAATGATTGGGGGAAACATAATGTAATACAATATAATAGGTTGATAATTAGGAAAAACACGAAAAGTTGCTCACGAACTGTTTCGTCGTATTGATTTGAAATTTTCCACGTTGCTATAATATTAAAAACTATAAGACAGATGTTTCGGAATATTTCCAAACGGCTCCCCTAGCACCTTCAACTTTTTTAAAGAACTTATATAGCTCCTAATAAGCCTAATTGCTTTTCATTTAAATTATCTTATCAGTCTTAATTGCTGTTATTTAAATTCCAAGTAGGGGAACGTTGAGTGGAATGGGGTCGTTATGGCTTGAAAGCGAATATTTCCTCTAATTTAAGAGTAAAACAAGTTTTATTTTATAATTTAAGAGTCTACAGATGAAGCTTGACATCTTTCGAAAGCGTTCATCTTTACGAGACTTTTTCTTATTGGAAATGTTCGATCCCTGTACAAAGCAGCCTCCATTTCTGGCATCTCCTTTTTTGAGCATTTTCCTGTTTATAAAATTTTATATTAATCGGTTATTTTCTTTCGGTTAACGATTTAATTGTATCGAATTTTCCCTTTCGATTAATCGACAAAAATCGATTAATTCAAAAAACAATCGAAAATAATCGAAACTAAACCATCACTACTAAAGCAATACTGTCTAGAACAAGATAGCGCAGATCATTGCGAAAACACCAGCAATAAAACATCTGCGCGCACAAGTAATCAGTATCAGACGACCGACGAGGACGACTCTAATTAATAAGTACCATACATCAGCCAAATTTTAATAGACTATTCCGATACACCACTCATGATAACAACAAAAAACAAAGAGGAAATTGTGGAAATGCTTACCTTATTGAGGCCATTGGAAGCTATGACTACTCAAATAAGTGGAGAGAAATACCGCACATCACACGCCAGTCAAGTAATTCCACTTGATGATACCAGTTTGACCGCCGCTTTGGACAAATTGAGCATTCGTTTCTACTTTCAGCATTATCACTCCTAGACCCACGATCCAAACAAATCCATTTTCAGTATCCCATAGCTTTGTCCAAAGTTATGAGAACCATCAGAAGCGAAATGGCGAAAATGGGACATGGAGACGACAGCATTGGGAGTGGATTTATGGGCCCACAAACGACGAAGAACGGACAATTAATTAGCACATCCTGAAGACAAACTAATCTTCTTTTTCAATGCTCCGGTTCTCGAGTTAAAAAATGTGATTGATGCTTGTAAAGGGATGATATCCGTTTAACCTAACCTATCCCTCCGAAAAATATTTATTTTTGATTGGGACTTCCGTACCATCCCGCCGGCTTTTTTCCAAAGCAGGTGCAACTGCTACGGAAAAACGGAATCGTTTAACGACGAAACACCTGTCAGAACTTTTGTTTTTGAATTCAGTTTTTACAATAATGTATCTATATTTTTTTCTTTATGTATAAATTAAATTAAATTAAGTGAATTAAACGCTTAATAAAATATTTTCGTACTCAGCTAATAATTTATTTTTGAAATTATTTTCTTTTTCATGGCAATATCAAATTTTAAAAGAAAATTTAACCGAAAAACCGATTAATCGGTTAATTTTGTTGCAATTAATCGCGATTAATAACCTTTCGATTAATCGATTAATGACTTTTTTTGCCATCACTAAATTTACCGTCCGCTATTTTGTTTTTTTTCAAATAAGGTTAATTGATTTTCATTTAAATTACCTTATCAGCTCCTAATTGCTGTTATTTAGATTCCAAGTAGGGGAACGTTGGGCGGAATGGGGTCATTTTAGCTCGAAAGCGCGTATTTCCTGTAGCTTAAAAGAAAAACAAGTTTCATTTCACAATTTAAGCTTTAACAGTAGAAGCTCGATAAGATGAACGCATTGAAATCGAAGCCGATACATCTTTTCAAAAGCCTTCATCTTTACGAGATTTTATCTTATGAGAAATTTTCGATCTCTGTATAAAGCAGCCTCCAATTTTGGGCTCTCGCTTTTTAAGTATTTTTGTTCCCGCTTAATTTATTTAAAATTTACCTCGCGTGGGAAACAAGAACACATTACTCAAAGTCACGGTTAAACTAAGTTCCGTTACTTACCTAAGCGGAGTAAGAAAATATACTAAGAACGGAGTATAGGGAAAGCACATTAATTGAAAGCGTTCATCTTTTCGAACCCCCGATTCATCTTTTAAAACGGGTTATTTATCCTCATTTTGCCCCCGGTATGCGGGGTAGAATAGGATTTTTAACTCCTTGCAAAGTCTCAAAGTAGCGTGTCGCTTCGTCGTCATTTTCAACGCCATCACATGAGTTGTGGGAGCATTTTTTGCACGATGCAAGTAATCCCACGGAGTGTTAGTCCTAGCAACAAATAAATGCTATATAATCGTCTTAGGAACTTTCTCATAGTACATTGTTGGACCCATGACAGCCTCGAGAGTTCCCTCCATAGACTCCGTCGCCCACTTTTGCCCCTCCGTCCTTCGCTTGTAACTCTGAACCATTTTTATTCCAAAACTATAAAAAATTGTTATTAAAAAATATCATGGGTATGCCTCATTCCGCCCCACCGCATTGTGCCCATAGGCAATTGTTTTTTTACTGATACCAAAACCATTTGTTTTTTTTGTTTTTATACCAAAATATATAAAAATTCCCCGTGTAGGGACGGGTTAAGAATTTCACTACAGCGCATCATGATAATCAGCGCTTGTCGTAAAAAGGCGACTATTGGGGGGAAATCGCATCTAGGCAATTTATACATCCAGGTGGGCCAAGCGACACATCTTAAAGCTGTCCCGCAAGTGTGCATGCAAATCCGTGGGTTGACACGACTGGAGATCACCGGTGTCGTAAAAAAAGATCAATGGTGCGATGGTAGTGTATTTCATAAGTGATTGGCAGGTCGTGTGTTCGAGTCCCAACCAGGGCTATAAATTGAATACACACAACAAAAACAGATCTCCCTAAAACAATTTAGGCGCCACATGTGGAAAAAAAAATCCCATCGCACTTAACTTCATTCCTATCTTTCTATTCTTTCATAGAGTAAGTAGCACCCAAAAACAGGCAATGAATCATTTGCTGGGAGCTACTTGCAGCAACAAACAAAATGCCTGCGCTGTGGTTTTACCACTATAAGGGTACTGCGTCACTTCAAAAAAAAAAAGAAATCCCTTTAGCGCACGCAAATTATAAAAAAAAAAAATAATAGGAGCATGAACATATCGAACTCGTTTAAACTAAAGCGGTTTGGAAATGCACGCTAATATTTAGAAGACGCATTACCCCGACAGACACTATTTATCATAGACTATCGTTTGATGTCTCTCAAACTGGCAATGCAAGGTGATGTGTGGAATATTGTCAGTGCATATGGTCCCCAAGTAAGATGCGAGTAGAGAGTAAAATATGCATTCTGGCTATATTTTCATATCATCATGAAAAACATCCCAATAGAAAAACTTTTGTGTGTTGGCGGAGATTTGAACGGACATGTCGAGAAGTCAAACGAATACTATGAAGACTGCCATAGAGTACTGGGATACGGCGCCAGGAACTCTCCGGTTGAAGATATCCTAAACATGTGCAAGTCATACGGTCTTATCGTTCTAAAGACCATGTTCGTCAAACAAAGGCGTCACCTGGTCACTTACAGCAGCGGCTGAAATGAAACCCAGATTGATAACCATTTGGTAAGACGTTTCATGAAGCATCGGGTTAAAGGTTGCAAAGTGATCGTAGGGGAGGCAATCGCCCAGCAACACCGCCTCCATCTGACAAATAAAATTGTCTGCTAGAATCAATTGGTACAATCTTGACAAAGAGAAAGGCGAAGTATTTATTTTAAATATGCAAAACTGTCTCCATCATATCATCAACGAAACGAAGTTGAGAATGCAGAGTGCAGAACACAAGATATGTGGAATTCCTAACAACGACCTTGCTTGGATAGAGCCAAATCATTGCTAGGGGCTTTAAAAAGACACTATCAAGACGGGAAACACGATGGTGGACAAATGAAGCTAAAGCAAAGAAAAGAAGGCGGCATTCAAAACTTGGTCAAAGTGCTCCACTAATAATGGAGATGAAAAAGCTCGCCTTGAATTGGAATACAAACTAGCCAGAGACTCGCGAAGAGCAAGTGCGCTCAAATACAAGCAAAGTTGGTGGAGGGCCTAAGAAATTTCTTCTTCGGCTGCTGATAGAAACCAGGCTATCCACGAACTGCGCCAAACCAGCTTGAACAGGGATACAACCATTTTCAAAATCGCCGCTCAGAGAAGGAGCAATGCCCAGGCAATCCGTTCGCCAAACTTCATCAGCAATGCTCAAGGACTGCTTCTTGTGGATGACGAAAATACTACACAGGTGGCAACAGTATTGGGAAGGATTTTTTAATGAACAATTTCCTTTGATATATTTTCCGAGAGCCGTTCCTTATAATAAAGAAATAACCTTTGTACAAAGGCTGATGTCACACACCATGACGATCGTTAAGCGGGTATTAGATAACCAAATGCGGAAAACAATACGGCTATCTGAAGACCAGTGCGGGTTTGTCGGAGGTAACTTAACAACAAATGCAACCTGTGTAAGGATCATGATGGAAAATATCGTTATTCCTTTAGGAATTTGCATATGGTGTTGATTGATTTTAAAAAGGCCTTTGATAGACAGCGAATGGATCTGCTATGGGTGGCGGTAAGACAACGGGGAGTTCCAGAAACGTACGTACAGATGATCATGGAGATGTATGAGGAGTAAGATGCCCCGTTGGCGTCACGGAGGAAATCGCAATCAAAGATGGTGTACACCAGGGAAGCGTCTTAAGTATCTTGGTATTTATTACAGTGCCTGATTATCTGCTTGAAGGAAAAGTGGCGGACTCCAAAGTGCATCCGTTATTCTTTGCAGGCGATTGAGCCATCATCGTTTACTTTCAAATAGTGAAATAAGTTTTTTGGGCGTAAGATCATAGATGCTCCCGTCACCATTTTTACAAAACGTTCCACTGCTTTACGTATGACATGGTAGCTTTAAAAAAAATTAAGTTTTCGTTGCCCTGTGACCCAATAATCTCTTTCATTTCTAGGTTAGTTTCGTGTCTAGGAATTGGTGGATCAAAAAATTGTTAATCCATGAGGTCATATCTCATATATGCCAATATTGGCATCAAAATTGATAAGCGGCACTTCGAGGCTGCTTACCTGTATTGTTTAAGGTGAATTTCGTACTTTTAGTATTCTCCTGGCATCGACTACCCTCACTGTTTTGTTTCCATCAGACCATATCGGCAGAAGCAAATTGTCTGGGTGAGCAAAATAGGCATTTCGTTGAATGACGGGATCGATTATTAGTTTGAACTCCGCTGGCAGATATCGATAAATTTTAATTAATTTCCACTAATTCCTAGACGCAACTTTGCAAGTCGGATCTGTTTTTAGTTAAAACCATACTAGAGTGTGATATTTTAAATGAACAAATAAATTGAAATTTAGTCAGTAACTTGTGTTTTCCTCCTCGGTTGCGTAAAACCGCTAAGGTATTTTCCAGACAATCTTGATTGAGGTTGAGCGCATTTATATTCTGCTGCCATCCTTTTAAAAATCGCATCTTTTTAGTTACATTGGCAGACTGATCCAGAAAGTAATATTTTGGAAAAATATATTCATTTCATTTAAGAAATTCACTTGCTCTTCAATTCCAAAAAATGGCCTTCTGGATTTGATGGGGTCTTTAAACTTAGACAAATTAAATATATTGTATAACCTGTCAAATCTTTTAATCATTTCAGCAGTATTGTCAGATATATAACCATATTTTTTTTATTGTAATTCGCTAACGCTAAAGGGGCTTTGTTGTTTCTGTATATGTACAGTACCATTATAGTGTTAAACACAGCGCATGCATTTTTTGTTGAACAGTAAGCTGCACCTAGCAATGTAGTATTGTATCGGATGATTTTAGGTGCTACTTACTATTCGAAAGAATAGGAGGATAGGAAAGAAGTTGTTGGTGCTTAGTATTTTTTTTTTCTCCACGGGTGGCGCCTAAATTGCTTAGGGAGATCTCTATTTATGTAAAATTCAAATAAAAAGCATGGTCCTGGCCGGGATTCGAACGCACGACCTGCCAATCAGTTAGTGAATACACTACCATCGCACCAATGCCACCTGCAAACAGTTGAAATTTATCTTCTAAAAAACACGTACACTCTTATATGTTTGCTCTGGGAACTAATACGCGTCACCCCGTATTGTGTTTCTTCACTACTGACAAGAATTCAAGTCAATACGCCGTTGAAAATACATTATGAAAAAACGTAAGCACCTCCGACCCAACCTTATTGCAAAACCAGTGTGACCAACCACCATAAAAACTAGGAAATAAATAGTCAGTCAAATCATTTTTATTGTTACTAGGCCGAACACCGGATTGCATTATTTTTGGCGAAATCAAAGCAAAGAAGAAGCATTTATTATCATATTTTTGACTGAAGGGTCGGTTTAGAGGTTCATAATTAATTAGGTGTAATCAGTAAAAAAGAAAATCAGAAAAACCAGCCATAAACTATTTAAAAAAAAGCAAAGGAGGTAGCACTGCACGAAGTGAAAAGATACATAAAACGAGGATCAAGTCTATACGCCTTTAAAAAAACCCAAAATACAGGCAAAATATATTGTGTACCCTTTTTTCCACAGCGGTCGTTCCATAAGGGTTAAAACACATTATTTTGACCTGCTTCCATATATTGTAGGCTTTTTCTCCATTTCGCTTTGTAGTAGTAGGAAATGCATATACAGAGAGAGTGGATATGTATATATGGAGTTATATGGATATACTCTGCTACCAATATTCTAACAGATTCTCAATCTATTCTAACAGTACTCTAATAGATTCTAACTCTTTTCTCTGTCGGTATTACAAGACCATCGAACAAAAGATACACATCAAGAATATAGAAAATCAGCGTCTACTCATTTATCCTTGGCAATAAGTAGTTACATATTCAATTGGCAAATTTGAAATCTCCATCTCAACGTCAGGTATGAAAAATCAATTGGAAATTTCGCATCCCAAATAAATATCCAGCACCGGCGACGGCAAGGAAGACGGCAATTATCCTATTTCAATAGAGGAAAAGTAGGTACTTATTCTGCGATGATTGGCACGTCAACCTGAAGAAGAATAATAATCATTAATCACAAGGACACTGAAACCAAACAACCGCCAAAAAACAGAATAACAAGACAAGATAATTCCTGGAATTCCGTCTTGGATGTGGTCCATCAACAGGTAGACCAATTCAATATCTCAGTAGTCAGTAGGTACCTGTGATGGGCAAGTAATATCAATGATTTAGGAAGCCCTTTTTGGCTTCCCAAGCTGATACCTCATGGACGATTGATAAAAAATTACCTAAAATTGTTCATCGTAGTAATTCATCGGTTTAAAATATTTTTTTTTGTCAGCAACGAAAATACCCGTCTTTTCATTGCGAAAAAAATTACAAAAAGATACCCTAATAATTGCTGATTTGAAGATGGGTTGGTTCTGGTACTATTTCAATCTTGAGCTTTATCACAAATGCCGCCAAGATGAAGGTAAATATTGAGACAACGATGTAAGTAGCAGGTCTACAATCAGTGCAATAAAGTATGAGGTATTGCCAGGTGGACAATTTATGGTTATATTGTTTTGTTTTGTCCTTTTCAAGTGCTGTTGGGGGAAAATGAATCCATACAATGGTATTCAGATTTAAAATCATTTTAAATGCAGATTAATGGGTTCGTGATAGTATGTTGAAAGTATACGATTGATTGTAATATTGCGTGCAAAACCGGAATGGTGGCGAGTTGACGAAAAGGGCCGAGGACAATTAGTCCGACCTAACTGCGCATACACAGTGAGTAATTGTCATCGTGTGGGGTATAATAATTAATTCTGAAAATTATTTTAACGGTAATCTACATATGTCACAATGACAATTTAAATAAGCATCGCATGATAGAAAATATAGCAAAGGATACAAATGGTTGGCTTCTTAGATCCGTCTTTATTTATCAAACTTATCTGAAAAACGAATGGAGGCCAAGTGCTTTCGTGTTTTATTGTTCCCGTTTTCTTTTTTATGCAAATTTTCGTACGGCTACAGCTCGATAATTAGAACTCGTGGAAATTGAAATTGCTTGATAATTAGAATACAATTTTATTTTGTGTGAACAGCTTGGAAATTAGAAAAAAATATTCCAATTTTCACCAGTTGCATTTCCGCATATATTTTGTTGAACTCGATTTTTTGGCTTGGAATTGTTTACAGTTCTAAGGCAAGAATGTGCCTAGGCTGGTGTCTAGGTAACGAATTATACGGGACTTTTCCTTGTTTCTGGTTGCTATGATTTGTGTGAAGTTTCAATATGCTACAGAATTGTTCATTGTCATTACCTCCGAAAGCGTAAAAGTGTGCAGTGAGTTCTTTTATCATTGGGACTAACCAATAACGAATTTAATGAGGAGGTTAAATTAGTGGCCCCCTTCATTTAAATTTCCTTTTGTATAGGAGTGAAAGGGACTACAAATTTAAGCTTGACATTAAATTTATTATTGCCACCGGCCATTGTGTCCAAGTGAAATGCCTCTAATTGCAATAAAAATAAAAAATAAACACTCTCATTTGAAGTGAAGTCCAAAATCATTGAGCGGATTAAAAAGCATGTTTCAAACAAAGCTTTAGCTCATACTTATTTGATAAAAAAACAACTTTTGATAATGGACAAAGTAACAATTTCGTATTTGGCAGTGAAAAAACGCTTCATATTGCTGAATTTCCAATAATGGAAAGTACGACTTATGCTTGGATTCAACAGCAGGAAGAAAGAAACTGTGTGTTAAACGGTCACATAATTAAACAAAAAGCTATTGCAATTTTATTATCCTTGGATTGTGATACTGCTTTCAATACAAGTGATGGCAGACGGCAGACGGCTATTTCTGCCATGCTCGTGTGCTCAAACACAAACTACATATATTTCATGAAATAAAGAATCTAATCTATCTATCTATCTATCTACAAGTGATGGATGGCTGCAAAATTTTAAACGGCATTTTGGATTACGACATCTCAAAGTGTGTGGGGAAAGGTTATCTTGCAATGTATACTCGGTTGTGCCATTTCAGCGCAAATTTGACGACCAAATCAAGCAAATGTGGATTAAATCTATAACGCAGATGGGTCTGGTCTATTTTATAGATTACTGCCAGACAAAACTGTTGCATTCAGCTACGAAAAAAATGCTAATGGGCTTAAAACTCCCAAGGAAAGAATGACTTTTATGTTGTGCTGCAATGCTTCCGGGACACACAAAATTAAGTCACTTGTTATTGGCAAGCCTAAAAAACCGAGATGTTTCAAACATTTTGAAAACCCACTTGCGTACGGCTCATCCAAATCCGCTTGGATGACTGCATTTTTTTTTCGGAAGTGGTTGAATTCATTCCTGCGACAGGTTTTGCTTGAACCCAGGCTCGTGACTTTATGGATAAACATAATATGCCGATGAAAGCATTACTTCTGCTCAACAATGCAACAAGCCATGAACACATGCAATACGATGATCGAAACATTGTCGTGATGTTTCTTCCAAAAAATGTGACACCCATTTTATAACCCATGGACCAAAATGCCATATGGTTGACTAAGCTATACTATCTACAGACAAAGCTTAAAAAAGGAATTGTAGAGATGTTAAAGAAAATAACAATAAGAGAGGCAATCCTCTTTATACCTGTTAAGGCATGCTAGTTCTGCTATGTCAGCTCTGCAGCAAACAACACTGAGGCAACGACCTCACTTCAGTCACAGTTTTATTTTTTGCACTGTGGTCTCTAATATCCATTAATGTTTTTTATTGTTATTATTATTATTCACCTTTGCACTGTAATATCCATCTACCTATGTCAGCACTTATTGCATTATTCATAATTTACCTATATCCGCACTTACTGCATTATACACAATTCACCTATGTCAGCACTTATTGCATTATTCACCTATGTCCGCACTTACTGCATTATACACAATTTACCTATGTCTGCACTTATTGTATTATTCACAAATTCCCGATGTCAGCACTTTGTTGACTTTGTTATCAATTGTATTATTGCTAGGCTAAGCTAATTTTAAGTATATATTGACTTTCAATAAAATATATTACTCACTTGTTATACAGTCATCAAAGAGTTTCATTCTCTCTAGCTGCATTACTTGTCATTGATATTCTGGTTTATGTACCAGCAATATCCAAGATAGACACGGTACAAGAACCGTGATCTATCCAGCATAAAACAAATTACAGTAAAAGCACTGTAACAATACCCTATTCTAATAGACCAAGAATCGACAGCAAATTTTGGAAGTGGAGGTATAACCAAAATTCATATACATACATGTATGTAAAGATATACACAATAATAATACAAATTCAAACATCTGGCAGGGTTGTTTTTAAGCCGGGGCTGTGGGCAGGCGTTTGAAAACGGTAATTTTTCCGATTTTTGTGTCAAAAGTATAACCACTTCAGTGCATATTTAAACAATAGATACTTGCGTACTGATTTGAAATATTTAGGTCCCAGGCGTTTTATGTTCAGCTTTCCCTTTGCCAGACTTTAAATGGGCGAAAAATCAACTTTTGCAGTCAGGGGTCCGTATAACCACATCAGTGATACATCAAAAAATCTGAATAATTCTCCTGATTACAAATATGTATGTCCCAGACGTTTTCTTTTCAGCCTTCACCCCGCCAGACATCCTTAAGTATCCTTAAAAATCTTTTTATTGAATACTCTCAAAACTTTTTTTTTCAAATATAACCATATGTTGGTCACATAATAAATAATCTGCAACTCTTCCTTATTTCGAATAAATAGGTCTCAGACAAATTATTTACAGCCTTCACCCCACCAGACGTCCTTAAGTATCCTCGAATTTTTACTGATAACCTTTTTTTTCAAATACCTTACCTATTAATTATATTATTATTCATTACGAACACGGGTATTCGTTGGGGTTGCTGAAAGACCTATGATTCGTTATCATTAAGCCAGACCTGTAAACTGTCAAGTACCAATACCAGTCAAGTATCCAGTAACTTGTACTTGTACTTGCAAAAAAAAGTACAATGTAGTTGGTACTAGAAAACCACCAAGTAAAAGTACTTTCTTTTAAGTACATTTACTGGGTACTGTAATACTGGCCAGTATATTTATCGGCAAAAAATAGGCCTTTAAACTGGGTCTAGAGAACTGAAATTTTAACCATATACTCTTTAGGGTCCCGAAATAATCAAGTTTACGAATTTTTGAAATCCGCCCACAGACACGCCCACAAACTCAAAAAAACAAAAAATTTTATATATGATCTATGACTCCTAAAACTGCTCGGGAGATAATATTTTCCGTCCACAATTAAATAAAACAATTTTATTGAAAATCCAAAGTTTGAGCTAGGGAGCTGAAATTTATAATATATACTCTCTATGGGCCCTTTATGCTGATTTGTAAATATTTTCAAAATCCGCCTACTGACACGCCCACAATTTAAAATCAATTTTTTTTGAAAATCCAAAGTTTGAGCTAGGGAGCTGAATTTTATAATATACTCGTATACTCTCTAAGGGCCCTTTATACTTATCTGTAAATATTTTCAAAATCCGCCTACTGACACGCCCACAATTTAAAATTTTTTTTTTTTTGAAAATCCAAAGTTTGAGCTAGGGAGCGTTTTTTTACAAAAGCTTCGTTTTTTTCCATAAAATCCTTTAAATATTATATAACAAAATATGTAGAGCGTTCTTAACAATTCAACCATACTAAGACTTTTGGCCCACATATGAGAAATAGGAATAAGAATAGGGTATCCTAAAGTTCACCCAAGCGGACTTTAGCCCGTCCCTATGTTTTTAAAATCAGCTTGGGATAAGGTGACAATAGAATAATTAAAAAAGTTCTGACATAAGATATTTGATAGATCAAATGCTTGCAACTCTGAATTGACTGCGACATTGTCACGGATGGATTTTGATGAAGAAGACAATGTACCCCTTGCTAGATTAATTCCTAACGTTCATGTTCAGGACACAATTGACCTGTTCGACTTTCTTGGGCAACCTGTATCAGCTCGTGAATTTGAGGTCTGGAACTCTGATAACCTTTCTGTTGATGTTCAATCCATTGAAGACGATTACAGCAGCATTGCACCTGATTCTTTTTTGATTTTACTGAGATTTATTCAGTGTGGACAAAAGAATATTTGTTAATATAAAAACGCTTGGAAATTGGAAAAATTGGAAAATTAGAATTCGCCAAAACTTTTTTTCCTAATTTTCGAGCTACTACTGTATTTGTAAACGCAACTCCGATAAAGATACTTCTAGAAATATTAAACAGCTGATGTTAGCTTCAACTTCTCTGATGCAGGCAGGCAGTTGATAAGTTTGCTGGAAAGCTATCTAGGTACATTTTTGGTTGTTTTTTTTTTTAATTAAAATCCAAATCCCAGAGGTCTCAGACTCGGCAACTGTCCATTGTACTACCAGGCAGAAATCCTCTTTTTGTGTAGAGGTTGGAGAAACAAGTTGTTATTCGTTCTCTCCCTTAATTTGTCGCGTATGTTGTTGTTCCCCATGGGGATTGAACCTATACCGCACGGGTCACAAGTCAACACATTACTCTCTGGGTACATTAGTATGTATGTGTTTATCATCTAAGTTTGTTTGGTGCTTCCCAAAAGCGTGATTGTTAGCAAAGTTCATCTCGAAAGCCCTTTAGACGCTGGCACATAAGTGAGTGGTTGGGAACACCTCCCCATTTTCAAAACAAAACGACGGTAACTTTTGATATTTTGAGAACTGTTTGACTTTCTTAAAAAAGACTGCTATCATATATACAATGTATTTTTTAAACATCTTCTTGCGCATTAGAGAGGACCAACATAATTAAATTTTATTTTGAAAATAATTACTCGATTATTTTGACACAAAGAGCTTATCGGCGTCATTTTAATGTGCGAAATCCACCATCTGCGCACATGAATACGGTACTGGTAGCACGAATTCCTTAACTAAGAACTGTAGTTGATTTTCCTCGAGCTGGAAGACCTCGCAGGATCCCAGTCGAAGCCAATGTGGAACGCATTCTTGCAAGTGTTGTGAAGAGTCCAGAAACATTCGTGTCGAAGGCACTCTGGTCAACTCGGTGTGTCCCGTGGTTCATTGCGAAGAGTTCTAAGAACCGAATTTCAGCTGTTTCCATACAAAATCCAATTTGGGCAAGAATTAAAGCCAGGAGATCCTCAAAAACGCGTTGTTTATGCAGTTCGTTTAATTTCCAAAAATCCAGGATTTAATTGGCCTCCACGTTCACCGAATTTGACTGCACGCTGCACCGGACTTTTTTCTGTGGGGTTATTTGAAGGGTCAAGTATACGTAAATAAACCCACCACTATCCCGCAGCTGAAGGAGAACATTCGTGCTGAAATAGAGGCACTGAGCCCAGATGTCCTACGAAGTGTTATGGAAAACGCTCTAGAAAGAGCCCGTCTCTGTGAGCATGAAGCTGGTGCTCATTTCAGGGACATTATCTTCGAAACTTAGCCGAAAAAAATCTCCTTAAATCATACCTTGTGATTCTAAAATAAATTATTAATAAAAAATTAAATTTATTAAGGTTATTATCACTTTAAATTAGGAAGTCACTTTTGACAAACCCTGTACAATTGTGTACATACTACATACATAGATTGGGTCTATCCCACGTGTGTATTTTATCCATCTGTAGATGAGAAAGATATCTTGGATAAGAGAGATGATTTAGTCGCCTCTTCGACAACGAGCAATGATTGCATTATTGACAGGCTCGTCATTTGAGAACTAAACTATATATTTTATTTAATATCGACTGCAGAGGGTTTTTAATATGGGAAAGCAATAATAAACAATAACTTGAACAAAGTATCTTAACACCATCTTAAATTTATCGTCATTGAAGCAAATTCTGCAAGTTTTTCCTGTATCCATCGAAAGACTCCATCGAAAGCATATCAGATGTCCAAAGAAACAGCTATTGATTTACAATGCTGTTCAGTTGCATCCACCATAGCTGAGTAGGTCTCCGTTGAGCGTCGGCCTCGAAATTTAAACTGTCAATCGCTTTCCCATTCCTTGTGACAACATATACAGTAAAGCTACTGGACGATAATACTGTGGCAGGCCGAAAACGGGCTGATAATTCATAGCAAGGCGAGTGAACATACGGCGAATCTGTGAGTGCGCTGTCTTAGGTTTCGGTCAACACTAGGATATGAGAATTCTTGTCCTGAAGATTTTGGTGGACATAAATGTTACTGAATCCCACGCCTCTAATATGACAAACACTTATTATATTTTTTTTTGAGTTTATTGATTCCTTAGTTTGAGATTGTGTAAATTGTGCGTTTTGTGTAGATTGTGTGTTTGTATTTGATTTGTATACCCCCTCCGAAATTCTTAACCCTAGAATGTAGCATCACGCCCATTTAGTGCCGACCCAAATTGAACCCCACCATCTGCGAGGTTCCGAAACGTAGTCAAGACTACTGCACTGAACGAGTTAGGAAATTTAAATTTTTAAATTTCAATAAAAGAAAATCATTTATTTATTTCTTATAAAAACTATTTTTATTTCTTAAAAATATTTTCTTTTAACTTAAAGAATTCATCCATTTCAAAAATATAATAGCTACTAACAAAAACTTTTTAGGTGATGCTGCTTCTGCATGACCGTGCTCCCACTTTTTCGGAGTTCCATATCATCGCATGCATACCCAACATGGTGATGCACTGCTGATAATACTTACCTTACACATACGATGTGTGACGCGACAGAGTAGTTGTTTATTTTGAATGCGTGTCTTAAAACGAGAGCCGCTAGCCTTGCCAGGCCGAATTAATCCAACCCAAGCCATGTTTTGGTAAGATGCTATCTTGGTGTTGATTGTAGTAGACATTGTAGTAGATATAGTGTGTAACATTTCTGTTGGTACGCTATCTCCATTAAGTCGGCTACACGACGTAACTCATGCACCCTTATAGTCTAAGAGCCCAAAGCAAATTTTGGGCGTGAAAGTATAACCAAAAAGCTGATACATGAACAGAAAGGTCTCCAAAAAGTAAACTCAAATGTCGAAGTCTGGCAGCGCTAAGTTGCAGCTGAGGTTAGTAATAGTAGGTTGAAAACTTGTTTTTTCCAAAATCTGGATTTTTATATAACCACTTGAATATAGTATTAAATGAAAGAACAGACTGCCCTGATCACAGAAATATAGGTGCCAGACGTCTTACGCGCAGCCATACCCTTGCCAGACGTACTAATAGTATGTTAAAAATCACATTTTGAAATAATTGGTATAACCAAATAATGGCTACACCAAAAAATTTGTGAAAACGCCCAGATCACAAAAATGATGGTCCCAGACGTTTTACGTGCAGCCAAAACCTTGCCAGACGTCCTCAAAGTATGCTAAAAGGATGTTTTTTTTACCAATTCTGATAACCATATTGTGACAACAGAAACGAATTTGTCAGAGCCACTGGTCAATGGTCATAAAAGATAACTGTTAAATACTTCACTTATGTCTAGTGAATGTTGCCCTAAAAGTGTAATTATCTTAAAGATAATATACAAGTATTTATACACCATTATTTGTAAATTAAGGACTTCAATGTTTATTATATGATATGTATTTATGTACATAACTGAAAAATAATATATACTTGTATATAATACGTTCTAAAAGTTATTCATTATCAGATTCATCCGATGAATCGTTTATAAAATTATCTTCATCATCGGAAACATCCACGTTATTAATTAATATATCCTCCAGTCTATCAGGGGCAACATTTCCGTCGAACCATTTGACTTTATACTTGTTGTCATCTAATACCCAACCAGTCTCTGATGGTGATAACAGAATTCGTTCATTTTCTACAGCATTCTTCCATACGCGACATAGTCATGGCATTAAAAAACGACCATCGCCGGTTAAGAATTCATCAACAAAAAAAAGAACTTGGCAGCACACATGCACCTATGACATGCACCGTGACACAGCTGTAAGTTGTAGTTAAGAAATTTGTATTGAAAATCCTGAAATTGAAAAATATTTACTTCCGCCAATTGAAATTGATGCTAAACATATTCTAAAATTATGAAAAACAATTTCTTATTAACAGATTTGCTAAATTCAATTACTCTTATAGTGAAGTTTGAATAATAATAATAATAAAATCACGAATAAAATATTCGGCGGGATGTGTCAGTGGTCGGCGGGATGTCAAACTTTGAATTTTCTTGAAAAATTCATCGCACTGTTTATCCCCGATAAAGGACTTAGCGGCAATAGCTATCCCCGCTAAAGTTAGCGTATATAGGATAAGTTGTTGTTGTATTTTACATGCAAATTTCAAATTATCCCTATATCCGAGTGCAAAGAAACACGGCTACTGTATTGTTATGCCTTGTTGTATTTTCAGGTACGATGTTTGCACTGGATATTTCATTGCTTTCAGGCACTGTGTACACAAAAGACCGAGATAATTACGTTAATGGAACTATGTAGATTATTTAATAATTAAATATAACTTACATTCATTTCTTTGCATCGAAGATAAAACCTTTTTAGAAACAGCTGTAAATAGCCGATAGCACTTGCTATGGTAACCACTTACACTATCAACCTTCATTGGAAGATCTATATCCGAGTAGGTATTTAAAATTTCGAATTTTCCGACATGTCAAAATTTGGGTTCATTTTTCCAATGTTTTGTCATCAAACAAAATTATATTTCCGCATTGTTTCGGACTATCACTTGAATGAAGAACACATGTACTGTCTACTTCTTAGAAACGGTTTCTTGTTTTGCATGATCTGCGTCAATCACTTGCACTTTAGTGCAACATTTGTAACCAATGGTTCGTTTCTGCTATGACAATATGGTTATCAGAATTGTTAAAAAAATGCCCATTTAGCATACTTTGAGGACGTCTGGCAAGGTTTTGGCTGCACGTAAAACGTCTGGGACCATCATTTTTGTGATCTGGGCGTTTTCACAAATTTTTTGGTGTAGCCATTATTTGGTTATACCAATTATTTCAAAATGTGATTTTTAACATACTATTAGTACGTCTGGCAAGGGTATGGCTGCGCGTAAGACGTCTGGCACCTATATTTCTGTGATCAGGGCAGTCTGTTCTTTCATTTAATACTATATTCAAGTGGTTATATACAAAATCCAGATTTTGGAAGAAAAACACGTTTTCAACCTACTATTACTAACCTCAGCTGCAACTAAGCGCTGCCAGACTTCGACATTTGAGTTTACTTTTTGGAGATCTTTCTGTTCATGTATCAGCTTTTTGGTTATACTTTCACGCCCAAAATTTGCTGTGGGCTCTTGGTCTATTAAGCAGATGGGGTAGTGTCGCAAATGTATGTGAGTTTGAAAATGTGCTTCGAAAATTAAAAGCCCCATGCCAGCTGTATTCGGGCGTAAAGTGAAATAACCTTTACTTAAACATTCAACATGAGCATGAAATACCATTGCACGCTCTGATTTCCCCGCTCTTTTTGAAGGGTAGGTATGTTGATGGGTCTCTTGGTGACCGTTTTCAAAAGCTCATATACACCAGATATTTTGGGTTGCTGTATCTATGAGTTTGTTAACATTTAAAACCTATTTAAGAAAAAGCGCTGCTTACAACTAGAAGGGGAGTCAACGTTTCATTTTAAGAAGTACCCAGTTCTTTAATAAAATCTTTGTTTAAGTCTTTGTTTAAATAAGGAGTGTTTTGCAGCTAACGTTTTCTAATTCTACCAGTTCATCAAAGAATTAACCGCCAAGAATCCTTCGTCTTCGGTTTTTTTAAGACTAGGAAAAGTCCGTACTACTTTATTGAATTCAGTACAATTACCATTGCTCGACATCATATGTTGCAATTTTGTGAAACTCAGTACAATTTGCCTTACTCCTCCTAAATCAAACCTTCAATTCTTTTAAATAAGGCTACATTCGCAAGCAAGATTTGTAAATAATCTTAATATTATATAAAAGAACAATACCACTGGCTGACCCACTAACTCACTTATCTCAATAACTTCTAGGCCTAGGAAGCTGAACTTTTGTATAGGGAGTCTTTTTATATTGTGGTGGTGCACTTAGAAAGGATTTTTGCATATGACCCACCTGCCCCTTTGAGGGGGCTTTTTCCATAATTTCGATAAATACTATAACTCACGTTTCGTTAGTCGTATTCATTTGAAACTATGTTTTTTTGGTGGAAAAGTAATAATTCTAAGAACAGTAAAAGTCTTCATGGTAGGACATTGGGCCAGTATTGAGTCTGCGTGGTCTATAATTGAAGAAAGCCTCGCACCCCGAAAAAAAAATATTAGGCACCCATTTCTTACAAAAAAAACCTTGCACGTTTTAGAGGGGAAAGTGTCAGAATTATGGACTTTTTAAAGAGGCCAAACCGCCTAACATTTCGATATGAAGTTTTACATGGATATCGAAAACATAAAATGATCAGATAGGTATTTAACGATATATCTATCTCGGGTGGAGCTTGTTGGGAGGTTTTAACCTTTATGGTACGTCATTTTAAGAACATCGTTGCTCTTCAACCAATTGCTTTCATAAAAAATCAATCGAAATCGATCTAAAAAAAAGTTTAAAATTATTTTTAGGCAATATTCCATCCAGCTTTCTGATCTTTCCGTAAGCTGAGATACATGCAAATCTCTAGCAGAGCGAATCCCGTAGAAAATAGTTTTCCGTCTCCGTAGTAAGTAGAACCAACGTTAAGATAGCCTTAAGAAAATCAAGTAAGAACTGTTAAAATAATTACAATTGTTGTAGAAAGTATTTGTAAATGAAAAAAAAACCCGGATATATTGTACTCCGGCCCGAAGTTTAAGTGTTTCTTTGTGGGACCGACGAGCATACCCTAACACAAGGAGTCCAGGAAATAGAGCTGCAACGAGGGAGCAAAGCTTTTCATGCGCATTCGCAATTTTGGCAGTATTGTTAATATTTTTCTTTTTTTTCGTTTTCTTTACATTGAAAATTTAGTAGAATTTTGTCCGTTTCGTTAAAAAAAATTCTGCATTCAGTACCCCGCAAAAGTTCGTATCTATCAATGGTATAGGCAGTCGCATTGCAGGTGATGAAGAGATACGTTTCGCAGGACATACCTAACGGCCAGAGTTTTTGTGTAAACTACTATATTTTGAGATTGCTCCAACGGTTCTACATATGGATTCACTATCGATCTTTTGTCTCAGGAGAGTTCTTACGGATGTTAGGGAATAAAATGCAAATATATATTTCTGATCCGTTTTCCGGAATGTAACGATTTTTTATGTTAACAGCCAGATTTCTATCTTCAACAAGTTCACTCCTAGCCCTTGATGGGTGACCCAATAGAACTGCGCACCTGAGTTTCTTACTTAAAATTGAGAGAATGAGATTAAATTCCCTGAAACTAGGATTGCAGTATTAACCACTTAAGTCTACGACAACAATACACGAACATCGATTCCTGTCCAATACCGACAGATTAATATTAATTAGCTGCCGGTAAATTCTATATCATCTAATTAACTGTAGTTTTTGTTTAACACCTCAAGAAATTGGTGGTGTAGAAATCCTAACAGCTGTTTACTCATGCCTTAATTTCAATGATAATACCTAATTAAAATTAATAGTATCCTTCGTAGACATGCGACACTATTTGAACGGAACCTATCTATGGGATAATAATTTAAATTCTCAGTCAACCTAATTCTCCAACCCGTTAATAATAAATTTTACGAGTATGTTAATTGCAATGTGGTTAATCCTTCGATTTGTTTGTGCAGCGCACGGTTATCAAAGTGCTTACTATTGTACTGAATTCAGTAATATTAACTTTACCTACAAAAGAATAAAAAATACGTTATGGCAACATCCTGAAAATTGAGAGTCTTTCGAAGTTGTACTTTAACAAAAATAAGAAGTTACAAGACGCAACAACACTAGCATTTGCTTGGCCTTGCTAAGTGGCGAAGTGGGCGCTGGGAAATTACGTCGAAGGAAATAATGCCCGAAAGGACAAAATAAAATTAGCCCAAAAGTACTTCTGTATTTTTTCTATTTCAAACAAATGAAAATACACCAAAAAACTTAAAATTACACTTTCATAGTATCTTCTTCAACTTTCAGTATTCCTTTTTTGATTCAAACAGTGTTTGAGCGGACTGCTTCATGCGTCAAAAGGTTTGGACATTTTCTTCGAATGGTTTATCCCATTCATGCAAATTTGTTGCTGCGCCTAACAAGACGATTACATTCTTTTCTTAAACCTCTACAAAACTCAAAATTAAAAATAAAATTACTGTAATTTTCCATTATGCATATGCACACCGGACACCACGTTTTTAGGGTTCCGTAGCCAAATGGCAAAAAAAAGGAAAGGAAAAAAGATTCGGCATGTCTGTCTGTCTGTCTCTCTGTCCGGGCATGTCACAGCCACTTTTTTCCGAAACTATAAGAGCTATAATGTTGAAACTTGGTAAGTAGATGTATTCTGTGAACCGCATGCAAGTTTTCAAACAAAAATAGAAAAAAAACCAAAAAATTTGGGGGTTCCCCATACTTAGAAAATCAATTTTTTTTCATCTAACCTATACGTGTATGGTATCTATGGATTGGCCTTCAAAAATGATATTGAGGTTTCTAATATCATTTTTTTCTAAACTGAATAGTTTGCGCGAGAGACACTTCCAAAATGGTAAAATGTGTGTCCCCCCCTGTAACTTCTAAAATAAGGGAATGATAAAACTAAAAAAAATATATGATGTACATTACCATGCAAACTTCCACCGAAAATTGGTTTGAACGAGATCTAGTAAGTAGTTTGTTTTAATACTTCATAAATAGTAAACCGCAATTTACCTTTCATTCAATCAGCTCAAATATAAAAAAAAAAATTTAATTTCATAAACATCAACCTTATGCGTAAACCGTGAACCATTATTTTCTAATAAAAATCTATAATAGGTGCCTAAGTAAATAATGATTTAATTCGCGCGGAACCCTTCATGGGCGAGTCCGACTCACAGTTGGCCGCTTTTGTTATACCCTATTCTAGGGGTATATTGATTTTGACGCATAGTTTGTAACATACCTTCATATTGCCCGTAGACCCCTAAAAGTTACTATATTTATGATCAGCATCGATAGTAATGTCGATCTAGCCATGTCCGTCCGTCCGTCGGCAAAAATTAGGCCTTTAAACTGGACCTAGAGAGCTGAAATTTTAACCATATACTCTCTAGGGTCCCGAAATAATCAAGTTTACGAATTTTTGAAATCCGCCCACAGACACGCCCACAAACTCAATAAAACAAAATTTTGGAAAAAATCGAATTTTGAGCTAGAAAGCTGAAATTTTTTATATATGATCTATAACTCCTAAAACTGCTCGGGATAAAAAATTTTCAAAATCCACCCACTGACACGCCCACAAATAAATAAAACAATTTTTTTGAAAATCCAAAATATGAGCTAGGGAGCTGAAATTTATAATATATACTCTCTATAGGCCCTTTATGCTCATGTGTAAATATTTTCAAAATCCACCCACCCCACAATTATTTTTTATTTTATTTTTGAAAATTCAAAGTGAGCTAGGGAGCTGAAATTTATAATATATACTCTCTAGGGGCCCTTTATGCTCATGTGTTAATTTTTTTAAATCCGCCTACTGACACGCCCACAATTAAATAAAACAATTTTATTGAAACACCCAAGTTTGAGCTAGGGAACGTTTTTTTTGATAAAATCCTTTAAATGTTATATAACAAAATATGTAGAGCGTTCTTAACAATTCAACCATACTTAGACTTTTGTCACGCCCACTTATGAGGGATAGGAATAAGAATAGGGTATCCAACAGTTCGCCCAAGCGGACTGTAGCCCGTCCCTATGTTTTAATTCTAATTTAATTAATTTGATTTGTTTTTTAAAGCCCATGAAGGTACATTTTTTTTTAAAGAATTGATAAGTTTATTATAAATATAACAGAATTGATTGGATTGATGAAAGTTACCATTAAACAACACACATACTACTTAAAATAATTAAAATGTATTTATATATGGCCAAATGAAATACAACAAAAAAATAAAGGCAACGAGAAAACATAGTTTGAAAAAATAAATTGAAATATATTAAAGTATAAACGGCTAATACAAATTAGCCAATTCGGGAAAATGAACGTTATACCGACTAAAATAATAAAAATGAACGGGAATTATATAAAATTTAATAAAATTTAATAAAATTTGATAAAATTTTAAAAAAAATGTAAAAAGCGGACAAGTAAGATTTTAATTCCGTTAGAAATCTTTTTTGTCAGTTTTATTTCTCTGATTTGGGGAGTGAGGGAGTTCTAGAGTCGAGTGGCATTTACGAAAAATTGACGTTCCGACGTCGAACAAGAAATTCGCGGGGGTAAAATTTGTCTGGTCCTAGTAGATGCATCAAACGTTAATCTGTTAAAAAGGTTACAGGGTTGACGTGTATAGATTATGTTATGCAGCATTGATATTGTCCGATACTGTAGGAGCCTATCGAACGTGACGACTCAGACCGAAAATATATCGAGCTGCATTATTAAAAGCGACATTAAGTTTCCGGCTACTCATCGAATCGCTCTTTCCAAAGACTTCGTAACCATATAGGTTAATATTGGAGTAATTAAGGGGTTTGTTAACAGGATTCGTGTTTTTAAGGGAGTGAAGTGTTGGGTCGCCCACAAAGAACGAAGAATACCGTGAACTTTGCCCACTGTAAGGTTAATATGGTCATTCCAAGTTAACGTTTGATTGAATACCATACCCAGAATTTTTGCGCTATCCACATATTCGATTACACCATCATTAAGGAAGATAGGTGGAAATGAAGACGTGCTACGAGTTTTTTCGGGATATAGCAACACATTTCGACTTTTTAGGGTTTATTAGAAGCAAATTCTGTTGTGACCAATTTGAGATTTTTTTTAAGTCAGAATTAATGCATCTGACGCAGTAATCAATTGTGTCAGGTGAGCAGCTAATATATAGTTGGGTATCTACGACATACATATCAACATGTGAACATGTGGCTATGGAAGGCAACTCATTAACGTACAGAACAATAGGGGTCCTGAAATTGCAATTAAAAAAAAAATAAGAATGAAAAGCGCGCAGATTTATTTGTGGACTGCCAATGGTATCAATATTTTAAACGACAGAAATATGGTTTAGTCATTAACAACATCAACAGGTTCCATTGTATTGCTACATTCACTTATCCTCGCTTACTCCTTTTTCAGGCCTGTTCTAACGCATTCCTAGTAAGCTCGGAAATAAGTGCTTCCATGCAGAGCCGGCCCAACAAGATGTGCAAATGCACAGGGCTCCAAACTCCGCGGAGTAAGAAGAATTAATTTTAAAACAAAAAACTTGTTTAAATAAGCCCAAAATAGCAACATGAATCACAACTGTGCTGAATTTTTGTACATTAACTCACCTCACTTGCAGTATTGCAACTTCAAGGAGAATCCAACTCAAAATAGGGTGCTTCTGTAAATCTTGCACAGGGCGCTTGTTTGGCTGGAGCCGGCCCTGCTTCCATGTAATGGGAATGGTAGAGCATGAATCCACAACTTCTTGATAGCCGCAGATATAAGTGCTCGAAAAGAAGCGAGATAGAAAGTGCCTGCGACCCATGGCTTGCCATGGTATCTATGCCATTACCACTTCGCTTTTCGGACACAACCTTTTTCCGGCCTGTGATTGTGCATGCCTAGGAAGGGAATTCGTAATTGCATATTCGCTGATCTTCATTGAAGTTATATTTTTAGTGGCTTAAAGCATACGAAGGCTCAGTGGTTAGTGGGTTGGACTACTAAACCAAACAAGGGATCCCAGGTTCAAATTACCGCAATAATATCTAAAGATTTTTCCTTATTCTATCTCTCGCAAAAGTCAGACAAACATCTAATGGTATAAACTGCCATAAGAGGATATACTGGCCTATCTCGAAGAAAATGGAGCGCGACCGGCCCCGTTGGTACTGTCATATAGAGCTGTGTCAATCGTGATTGATTCGATCTTTTTGACCCGATCACAATAAAGTATTGGTGATTGCAATCACAATGCCCGAAGTCAATCGTTCATCGAGTCAATACTTTTGTTCTGTTCTGACTAACTCATTTCTTTATTACTGATTTCTTATCTACTGAACCAATAAATGTGTTAATATATCAAAATATTTTTATTTAATTCGGCTTATTTCGTTTTACCAACGCATATTTGTTCTACAAAAATATCGCTTCTGTGCAATAACCTCCATTTCCTAATTATTGAAAGGCGTTTTGGTATCTATATATACAATCAGCAGTTTGTTGTTATTGAGTGTATTCACTCTTACAATCCATTCGAATGTATCTGTCTCTATCGAAACTAAATTGAACGAATGATGATTGGGGTTTTTGATGGTATTGAAATTGAATGGAGCAATACAATACTCCCATGTCCCATCTGTCATTGATTGATTGAATGATTGATTGAAATGACCGAATCATTTTTTCAACCAATATTTGAACGATTCGATCACAAAATTTGAACGATTGACACAGCTCTACTGTCATATTCAAATGATAGTTACTGCGATCTCTGTCAAAAAGGCAATATCAATACACATTCCCATACTGGAATCCAATCCTACTTATACAACCTTATTTCTATTGTTTTAACTTCGCATCATCAATACAATCAGGCTAATAAATAGCCATCAGCTACTTCTGGCAACACTCTTTCCGGTGGCATGTCTCAGCTTGCAGCTTAACCTCCGTTTACACAACACAATCCCAGGTTCTCATATAGGCACACATTCATCCCGTTGGTAAACAACAGGTTCCGCCGAAAACACACAATAGAAATTTTGTATAGGTTTGCTAATGTTTGTTATTCTTCTGTGTTTCGTTTCACCGGTGCCATCATGGTGGTGCCCCCTACCCCGCTCTCATTTTTCGCTATCCTTGGTCCATCTCCTTCCAGGATGTGGTAATTGGAAAAGATTAGAAACCCAAAAAAAACAACTCAAATTCATTCACATTCAGTTTCATATATTCAAACCAACAAACGAATATGGAAGAAAAAAACTCGTTCCAAATTATTTATCTGCTTCTGGGAGGAAGTGTGTTGGGTAAACATGAAAACGTGTAGTCAGGTAAAAGATACGAAACTGTTGACGATGAGTCACCAGCAGCAGATGGTGATGTAGTTACGCAGCATGCAATGCTGATGCTACCTGTTCGTCCTAGAACTTTTCAAAAAATAAACTAATCTCATTCTAGGAACGCGTTCCTTTGTTGCAGTTCTCTCTTTCCCATGAAGCCATGACTCACCAATGTAGCATGTTTGTTTGTGCATAGAAGTTGAATGGGCGGGCGGTATGCATCAATGAGTAGAATGTACGGTTTTTCTGGGGGCGCATTCTTCAATTGCGATGTGGAAAGAATTGTGTGGGATTTAGTGTCATGTCACTTCAGTGTCATCTATCTGCGCCCTTAATTCAACTGGAAAAAAATTCAACGAAGGGCCATAAAAATGGCTTTTAGTTTTTATTGCAATTTTTATTATTCACCGTAGCCCAAGGCAATAATATGGTATAGATTTGAGAGAAGGGTGGCGCTTTCATTTGTTCACTGTGCCCGAAGAACGATAGTAATGCAAATGATTTTCAAGTGTGATAATGATTTGTGTGGCATGCGGTCGGTGGCAACGGCCACTGTGACAATTTGTTTGTCTGCGGGCGACCGGAAGCACGTGTCGGTCACGATGAAATGGAGTGGAATTGGCCGGGGTGGGTGGAAAGTTACTTGATTTCTCATATGTTATGGGTTCCTTTTGCATTTAGATAAGGGTTAGGGGATTACGTGAGCGGTTGTCAGTCAGCGTAATCGAATAATGAGAATTTGGCTATTCGCTGGTAAAAGGTTAATTGTGTTAAATTTAGGGTTATAATTTGAAGTCTTCTTGGAGGGAGCATAGGAACAAATTGTATAATAAATGAGAAGCGCAGGGTTAGTCACCTGGACGTGTGTAGAATCATCGCACTGGATGGTGCCGATGTGGAATTCTCAGCTGCAATGATTCAACGGGCTATGCTGTCGGCGACTATTGTCGCCACGGCCCCCCTCCCCCTTTTTCATCCCGCTCCAACTCCTGCTCTTATTCAAACTTAATTCCAGTCGTAGTGTGAACAAAGATTAAATCGTGGAAAAGGTTGGGGTCAAACCACGCTAGAACGAGCTCCCTCAGGTTCTCATGTGAAGACCTGCAGGTATAGCAATGCCTTACCCTGATTGAACTACACCTTCCGGCCATACTCGTGCGAACAACACTTCAAACATTTTGTAAAAAAAACACAAAACAAGGACATAGAAGAAGGTACGCTTAGTACCATTAGGAACATAGTCGACGCAATAATTGTATGGTCGTCCAAAGTAAATCAGGTTTCAAAACTCGGTCTAACGGACGCAAATATTTCTCAAGAAAGAGAAGCACGTCTTTTGGTTGATCCTTCCGAAGAGAAACTCGAGGCAACATGGTGGAAAAAGTGAAGAAACAGTCTGCAGCTCTGTTGAAAAAAAGAAGGGATTACAAGAAAGCCAAACATATACCTACGGTGCCGTGAAATAACGCCAAACGAAATAAGGCCATATTTCAATATATGGCATTTTTTCGCTTTCTGAAAGTGAAATAACAAAACGGTGCCACAAGCCACACAGCGGGTGCAACAATCAAGTCATTGAAGTCTCAGTTCGGTGAACGTGTTATCTCGAGAAATGGACCCGTCTATTGGCCGCCGAGATCGTGTAATTTAACGCCTCTAGACTTTTTTTGATACTAAATCGGAAGTTCTAGCAGTATCTACTTTTTTTGCATTGACAATCATGTGTATCATATCCAAAATAGTCTGGTCTTTTCGCAAAATGATTAAGGCATTATGCGAACAGCATCGTGTTAGACTGTGCTGCATTTCCGGGTACTGCAACATAGAAGGTAATGAGTTCGCGGATAAACTGGCAAGAATAGAGGGCATTGCCCTCTGAGGAAGCACGCCGGAAGACTGGGAATACTCGTATCTAAAACGAATGCTCACAGATACTGCAATCATTTTTGCATCACGGAAGACGATACGCACATATGTACTTGCTTTGTGAACGCAAGAGTATTGCGCGGCATAGAAGGAGATGCCTGAGCAAGTATTTTTTCGAAAATCTAGAAGAGATAGCGTCTCAGTGGATTTTTGTATAGAAGTAAAACGCTTTGAGGAAGAGTTTAAGGATGTTGCCGACTGCCGTATACAGTTGGTTCCCATAGATAACTTTTGCATTGGCACCGCCATCTTTTTTCTGTTCAGTTAGGAGCAAGTTTAATTTATGAGGTGAAAGCGGAGATGACAGAATAATCTACCTCACGTACCTAAGTACCACAATCCATAGCATATGTAATAAATGCATTTTTTTGTTACCAAAACAGGCATTCCAGACATCTCTAAACTTCAGGTACCTAATGTAATTTTTAAGTTTCACATAATATTCACAGATAGGGCACTTCGAGAGAGGATAGGCGTCGTGAATTTGCGGGTTTTAGGGAAAATAGAATGAGGAAGTCGACTATCGCTTACAGCATCACAGGAACCACCACTACTGTTTTCAGATCAGAGTAAAAGGGATCATAACTGTCCCACATTAATGCTTTTCTGCTGGTCTACCTCCGGCGTTGTCCGGTTTGACCTCAATAAATTTCGGCTGGCTTCTCGGTTTCTGAGCACTTTTAACTGATGCCAATCAAATGCACATAGACGGTGACTCCGGATCTTTTTTTCGAACAAGTTTTGTTACTTCTGCTGTCATGAAAAGCATCTTCATATCAGCCCCATCGTCGGCAAATAGTTACTGATGCACTTTGGTATCCATCTGCTTTTCTTCAAGCAGATCGTCGCTTGAAAAGCAAACTGACATGTCTGCAAACTGATATGTCAAAATTCATACAGAAAAGCCATTTGAAGTTTTTCATAACTTAAAAAATGTATTTTAGTTTTGAATTTCAATGAATACCAAAAAGTTGTAAAGTAAAGAAGTATTTTTTTTTCTTCATTCAAGAGTGGTATCTATATTAAAGTTGGTACAAAAAGGCTTTTTTCAAAAAAAAAAATTGACATTATATGTCACTTTGCATCAAAAAAGCTACTCTTTAAAAAAAACTGTGAAAAAGTGTCGTTTTGTTTTGAAATAAAACCAGCAATGTTTATCGTCTAAAAATAAATTGTTTTATTAATAACTTAAAATAAGTTAAATTTTACTATTACATAAGTGTTTTACAAACAATATAAAATTGTATTTATTAAAAAAAAGAAATTAAGTTTAATAAATGTAAGTAATTGAAAAAAAAATAAAAAATAAAGATTATTTAACAAAAATAATACTGTTCGTCATTATTTTTTTGCGTATTTTGTAGAAACAACCCACTTCAAATAGTATTAAGTTATAAAAAAATATGTGTCTACTAGAATCAAAAACAACATATTCCAGTTTTTCTAGTTTTGAGATATTCAAAAAAAAAGTTTTTAAAGACGTGGCCTTAAAGGTTCTGTAGGTTAGGTTAGGTTAGGTTGACGTGGCTGTCAGCAAGGCCGACACACTTAGACCAGGATTAGGTCCATTGTGGTACCACACAGATCTGGGGATTCCCTCACTGCTCGTTGAACCAATGAGAGCTTCTTATGAAGCGCGAAAGACTTCTGACGCCAGTGTTGGCTAAGTCGTTTGTGTCGTTAAACAAGAAGTCCCCTAGATGGAGATTTCTTTTGTGGGAGAGTGCAGGGCATGTGCAGAGAAGGTGAAGTACAGTCTCCTCCTCCTCCTCGTCCATGCAGCTTCTGCAGAAGTCGTTTGAGTGCACGCCAAGTCTGGAGGCGTGCCTGCCTATTAAGCAGTGTCCTGTGATAACACCTATGGTCGAGCTAATATGCAGTCGGTTTAATGAGATTAGACACTTAGAGCGTCGCAGATCCAGCTTTGGCCAGATTCGCTTAGTCGCTAGACAAGTATTGCTACATGTCCACCTAAGGTTTGTTCTCTCGATTGCTGATAGCTTGAGCAAGAGTTTGCATGTAGCGATTGGTATTTCTAAAGAACCTTTATCAGGTAAAAGAGGTAAAGTTGTTCCTTTTTTGGCGAGATCGTCTGCCTTACAGTTACCTGGAATGTCTCTATGTCCCGGCACCCAACAGAGGTGAATGTTGAACTGCTCTGCCATCTCCGAGAGAGATGAGCGGCAATCTTGGGCTACGATGAAATTTGAAGAGACTGAGTCCAGGGACTTAATCGCTGCCTGACTATCCGAGAAGATACGGATATCCTTTGAGGATATCACATTCCTCTTCAGCCACGACAGGGCTTCTTTTATCGCTAAAATTTCCGCCTGGAACACGCTACAGTAATCTGGAAGACGGAAAGAGAGGCTAAGATTTAGCTTTTCTGAGAAAACGCCCCCACCTACCCCATCGCTGGTTTTAGATCCGTCGGTGTAGAAGTGGATCGATTTATCTTCTGCAAATGCATCACCATCCCAGAATGATCTGGAAGGAATGGTGATTTGGAAGTTTTTTCCGAACTGCAGATGGGGTATGGTGTAGTCTATGTTTCTGGGTAGAGACTTAAAGGAGTCCAAAATGATGGAGTGGCCAATCTTCTTGTTGGTCCACTGTGAGGTAGCTTTTAAGCGGACAGCGGAGCAAGCCGCTGTTTGCATGCTGAAAATGTCAAGGGGTATCAGGTGCAACAGAATGTCCAGTGCAGCGGAGGGGGTAGTACGAAGTGCTCCGCTAATGCACAGACACGCTGATCGCTGGACTTTGCCCAGTTTGTCGCGGTTTATAGCTTTATCCAGGGCAGTCCACCAGACGACCACCCCGTAAGTAAGAATTGGTCTAACCACCGCTGTATATAGCCAATGCGTAATACGGGGTTGTATATCCCACTTATTGCCAATGGCTTTTTTGCAAGAGAAAAGTGCTACTGTAGCTTTCTTGACTCTTTCTTGTATATTGGGTTTCCAACTTAACTTCCTATCGAAGATTAGACCCAAAAATTTTGCTTCCTCAGAGAAGGTTAAGCTTGTACCGCTAATAGAGGGAGGGTCAATATATGGGATTTTATATTTCCTGGAAAAGAGGACCAACTCGGTTTTGTGGGGGTTAACGCACAGTCCACACCGATTAGCCCATCTCGTTAGCTTGTTAAGAGCGTTTTGCAGGAGTTCCCTAATGGTATTGAGGTGTTTTCCTGAGACGGCTATAGCAACGTCATCCGCATAGGCAATCACCCTGCAGCCCTCCCCTTCCAGGTTTATCAGTAGTTTATTCACCACCAAATTCCAGAGAAGGGGAGAAAGAACACCGCCTTGTGGCGTGCCTCTACTGACAGACCTCCTAGCAGAAGCAACGGCCAGTTTTGAATTAATAATCCGACTTTCAAGCAGTAGATTAATCAATTCACTAAGCGAGCTATCCACCTTCAGTTCTGTCAGTGCATTTGCGATTGCAGATGTGTTGACGTTGTTAAAGGCGCCTTCTATGTCAAGGAAGGCCACCATGGTATACTCTTTGTGATGAAGAGAGTATTCGATAGTGCGTACTAAGGAGTGAAGAGCGGTTTCCACCGACTTTCCCTTACAGTATGCATGCTGAGCCGCAGACAATAATTGCGGATTTATGTTCGTGCGAAGATGGATATCAATCAATCGCTCCAGCGTTTTGAGGAGGAATGAAGATAGACTAATGGGTCTGAGGTCCTTTGGACTGACGTGGGAATATTTGCCAGCCTTGGGTATGAAAACCACTTTAACTTCTCTCCAAGCCCGGGGGATATGAACCAGGTCTAGACAGCTTTTCAGGATCATCTCCAGCACAGGCAGGATGATATCCGCTGACATTTGTAGTTCGGCAGGTATTATGCCGTCTGGTCCTGCCGACTTGAAGGGTTTGAAGCTATGTAGCGCCCAAGTTAGCTTTTCCCTAGTAATCAGACCGTGAGAGTAAGTTACCTGTGCAAATGACCTGCGAGGGCGTAAATTGCCGGTAATATTAGAGCTGCCTGGGAAATGAGTGTCAAGTAGCAGATTGAAGAGAGGATTTTTCTTAGCCTTGATGCCTCAGATGATTCTTCTATTTTGCCACAGAAGAGTCTCCATGAGGATCTTTTGGCTTTCCTTAGTTCTTTTTTGTATAGTATGAGGGATTCCTTATAGGAGTCCCAATCGGTTATTGCTTTTGAGCTTTTAGCACGATTGAAGAGTCTTCTGCACTCCTTTCTGAGTGGTCCTAGCTCAGGGGTCCACCAGTGAGGCTTCTTCTTACCCCTGGGTTGTACGAGCGGGCAGGATTCCGCCATTGCTTCGTTAAGGGCCAGGGTGAGTTCATCGACTTTATTGTCGAGCTCATTGGAGTCGCAGGGTGGACTTAAGTGTACAGATTTAATACGATTTTGTAGTGTGTCTCTGTATAAGGGCCAATTGGTTTTCCGAGGATTTCGGAAAATGGGTTGACATGGAGGCTCAACGCTTAGGTTGAAAAGAAGATAGCGGTGATCCGAAAAAGAGTGATCAGCCGAAACCTTCCAACCCGTAATCATGTCGTTGATGGTATCGGAGACAAGAGTGATGTCAAGGACTTCTTGTCGGTTTTTGGTAATGAAGGTGGGTTCATTACCTGAGTTGCAAACAATGAGGTTAGTACGTAAGAGATATTCAAAAAGTGACTCACCTCTGTTATTGATGTCTGTGCTGCCCCATACGGTGTGATGAGCGTTGGCATCACACCCCAATATGAGGTCAGCTTTCTGCCTCCTTGCTTCTTCGATCAACCTCTCTAGGTTATCACCAGGGAGAGGTCCCACTTGATCGTGGGCGAGATACGCTGATACTAGCCAGAATGATCTACTACCGGTCTCTATTCTTGCCACAGTTGTATCTCGATCGCTGAAATTAGGGAGTAAATAAGAATTAATATTACTTTTCACTAGTATGCACGATCTAGGTTTACCTTTATCGGTCACATACAGTGAGTAGTATCCAGGAGTCCTGAGTCCTCGAACCAGGTTGTTGACAATCCAAGGTTCTTGTATCAGGACGATGTCTTCTGCGCCTTTGGTAAGACGAAGAATAAGTGCGGCCGAAGCCTTTATGGAGTGTTGGAGGTTAATCTGAACTAACTGCAGCATTTTCGCTACAATCAGGCAGAGATGCCTCCACCACGGTGTTATTCAGGCCTTCCAATTCCGAAGACGAGTTGAGAAGCTCGTCTTCACTCAGAAGAGCCTTATCCTGATCTTGATCATCAGTCTCCATATCTGACAAAGCGTCGGTTATGGATGGTGATTCGTTGGTTAGCGAGGGTACATCGTCCTCTAAATAGGGGAAGGAGATTGAAGCCCCAGGATCTGAGATCGTAGAGTCAGAGGGAGGAGGAGGAGGAGGGGGAAGTTTACCCGCATCCATTTCATCCTTTTTGTAGACCCGCATTTTGACGTCGTCCCATGCGAATCTTATGATGTAGTCGTTCTTGGCCAGAGGAGCCAGGGTTTCTTGGTTGAGTACAACCACGACACATCTGTAGTCGCCCTTCAGCTCTTCCAGTTTGGCAACCTTCCAGTTGTGGGTCGGAAGTGAAGGGTTGCTGAATTTCAGGACTTCCAGGATGTCCTCAGGGGTGGATGGATCCGCAGTGATCCAAATACGAGATCTTGGTCGGCAGGGATGTCCTCCCTTGCAACAACCTCGAGCTTAGCATCGGGCCACACCTCTCCAAGCCTACTTATTGCAAGCTTGTAGAGATCGGCCGATCTTTGATCATCACACGCGACCAATTTGATGTGGCCTTGATGCCACCCTCCTTCATGTGTAAGCGGAGGAGGTCCGGGATGGTTTTTTATGAAGGAGAAGAAGGAGCGCGAAAGCGCTCTCTTGACCATATCCCACTTCTCATGGGTTATAGACCCATCGATGTCATTGCGGTCGATGACTGCGACCACAATTTTGTCTTTCAAGATGTCACTGAAAGATCTGTGAGGTGTGACAGTGGGAGAGATGCCGGTGTTATGCACTCTCTGCCTCTTAGGAACCGAGCTGGTTCCTTCCACTGACCTCTGACGTTTGATTGACGGGTCGCAGGCCTTAAGGATCTGCTGAGCCCAGTTCAGTTTGGCGATTTGTGCTGGCGTCCTATCCTTCTCCGCGATGGTGCCACACATACGCTGGATTCGGATGGCGTTACGTCGGTGTTTGTATGACGCCGTGGACGGATTATGGTGACGCTTTGTGTTGGTGGAGGGACCATGATGCACAGTCCCACCACCTTCAGGTTTCTTAGGGGCAGCTCTTATGCCGACAGTGGAGGGACCATGATGAACAGTCCCACCACCATCAGGTTTTTTGGGGGCAGCGCTTTTGCCAACCGTGGGGGGACCATGATGCACAGTCCCACCACCAACAGGTTTTTTGGGGGCAACGCTATTGCCGACCGTAGAAGGACCATGAGTTGCCACAGTCCGTTCTGCAGACAGCGTATTAGCAATGAGCGAAGTTGTTGACTTGGTGGGGCCGGCAGAGGGGGGACCATGATTCACAGTCCTCTCTCTGTCGGAAAAGGATTTTTTTAGCTCGCAACCACTAGTGGAGGGACCATGAATGTCCACAGTTCCAACACTATCTGGTGCCATAAGAGCTAAGCCGGTAGACAGCTTGATCGCCGTACTACCGCCCGGTTTGAAAAGGGAACCGGCCATAAAATTTTTTGTTTTTGTTTGTTTGTGTTTTTTTGAATTCATAATGAGATCCCACGAGTCGCGGAGAAAAAAGGTCCATCTGCACAGAGATCCGCATTGTGCAGATAAGGCTGGTTAATCCGGAGGTCGCCAGGTATCCGGATACTCCGTACACGACTGAGCTATTTGATAGACTGGGCCCTCAGCCAGGTTGACTCTCGGCAC
Organism: Portevinia maculata; assembly: GCA_949715645.1. Classification (NCBI taxonomy): domain Eukaryota; kingdom Metazoa; phylum Arthropoda; class Insecta; order Diptera; family Syrphidae; genus Portevinia; species Portevinia maculata. The sequence continues at coordinate 20,506,489 of OX454525.1, forward strand.
GGGTCGTATGACACCTTACGTCCAGCCCAGGGGATAAGGAGGGGGAGAGGGAAAAGAACGGGCTGTCCTGTAGAGGCCGCAAAGTAGTACATGTACCACACTTACGTCTCAAGAAAGAGAAGGGGGAGAGTGGGGACGTAGAGTCCTGGTCAGTACTTGGTAAACGCTTGTCAACAGCCTGTCTGTCATGGGTGGCCCTTAGACAACATAGCCCGTTGAACCTACGCCTCAAGCCTTCGCACCGGCACCATCGAATGCAATGATGGTACGCACGTCAAGGTGACTGACCCACGCGAAGGAAAGGTTCTGTAACTAAATTAGTTTTTATTTTTCTGCTTTGGTCTTCAATCCTTAATGCATATCGTTTTTTCTTGGCAGTCAAAACGTATTGGAACTATTTAACAATGCATTTTGGAATAGTGTTGTTTTGAAAGTCAGGATCTGAAATAAATGGGTTTTTGAAAATTTCTTTTCGGAATACATTGTTTTTGAAAATAAAACAGACATTATTTAGTTCAAGTTTTATTTGTTATTTGATCTATATTTTAAATAAATAAACAAACTAAATTAAATAATAAATTAACAAACATATACAAAATTACCTAAAGAAATTCATATATTTTTACAATAACATTGTAACAGAGTTAACATATATACAAAACAGCTGTTAATATTAGTTTTGGAAAAAAAATGAAGAATAAGTGAGAATAGTATGAACAAAAGGCTCAAATTTAAATTAAATCCTAATCGATAAAACTGATTTATGGGACTTACAATACCTTCGATGTTGTCTGCTTCCTCATGTATATCATTAACATCTAAAATGTCCTTGGAAAACTTAAGCAAAGGCTTTACTCCTCCGGGCAGTCTTTTTGGAGACATGGGAGAAAAGTGTTTACCCCTTATTGTGTTTTGTTTTGCTTCCCCAATATCCGACTTGTAAAAATGTTTACCCCGAACCCCAATTACGTTCAATTTACCATTTCTTTAAAATTAACCTTTTTGATGCGTTGAATTTAAAATGCCATGAGATGAGTAAGAAGTACCTATGAAGTGGCCAAAAAGATGCAAATATATTTGCCGACTATAGTACGCAGCTTTATCCGAAACTTTAGGGAGTGTCATATTATTCTGACAATCGAAAGACTTTAGCTGACGACATGTCGAACAAACATCCGATGAAGGGTGGTTAATTCCAAGATTAAAGCGTGTGTTGAAAACCATACGAAAATAACTCAATTTAACTTGATTGAGTTGATGAATCCGATAAAGCAATTTAGTGATGGAAAGATCCCCAGGTAGGTACTGTCGTTTTTAATGTTGCATTAGCTTAAAATAAATGCACCTTGGGTAAGTTTTGATGGTATTGTATAGAAACCATTTGGAAAATATAATGCATCGGCTGTTTTCATTACTCTGCATTTATATGAACCACCTCTATGGTAGCATGTGGGCATTATTGGCGATTGTGTTCTTTTGTACCTAATTTAGAATAATGATATGCATGCCTATCTATCTATGCCTACAAAGAATTACTTACCGCTCTACTTTAGGAAGTTGACGTTTCCTATTTGAAATATCAACATTTCTCTTGCGTGCAAATGCAGCAAGAACAGGTAAGTCGATTGATTCCATGTTTAATAAATATTCATTTTGTGTGTATCACTAATATTAATTAGATCGAACTAAAAATATTAAATTCCTGCATACTAGTTTGACAGAAATTGATTTTCATGCCAAATTGGGAAAACATTCGTTTTGATTTACAGCCAACAAAAATTTTTAAATTTACTTTGGAATAGAGTCACTTTGATTCAAAAAGGTCTGAGGAATACATTAGTTTTGATTCAAAAAGGTCTAAGGAATACGTTGGTTTTGATTCAAACCCCAATATTCAAATCAAAATATCTCCGGAATTAGTGCTCTTTTGAAAGTTTCGAAGACAGTCAAAGACAGATTTTTAAAAAATGAGTTAAACTGCATCGCTAAGTCATTTTTTTGAAAAGTGGAATACGTTGTTTTTGATTCTAGTAGACACATATAGGAGCTTTAATGAAAAAATTGATTATAATAATGTTATATAAAATAATACCTAGCTTATTGGGAAAGTGACACTTCTTAAAGTAATCAAAAGAACTTTGAAGTTCATCAACTAGTTTCGTTCCAAGGTAAAATGACTTAACGCAAATTGAAACGTTTTACTACAAAAATTATTTACGGAAATTTGGCAGCAAAATGACACAAAACGAAAAGTGTCGCTTTTCAAGAAACCTATTTATCACGATTTCATAATTTTTTTAGAAGCTAAGTGTTACAAATGAAAAAAAGTCATTAAGCTGGGAAAACAACAGGGATGTTTCCTTAAATTCAAAAAACACTTATTCCCTCATGCTGTCAGTTTAAGACTTATAGTTGAGACAGTTTGATAGAAAATTTGTATTTTTGCTTACGATTCGTTCTGTATAGTTAACTCAAAATCGTCAAATTTTGGCTTATGTCAGTTTGCTTTTCAAGCGACGAGATATTCAAGGACTGCAATAAATAGCTACATAGACTTTGATTGGAAATTTCCCTTTGAATGACTCCAGTCACAGTGAGGGATCTTACTCTTGTCTTCGGGCAGACGACAGTTAATTGTCATGTCCATTATAATTATCCAAGAGTTTGTAAAATTTTAAATTGTGCACAAAAATTTAAATTGAATAAATGTATCTATCTATCTATCTATCTAAAACTCCTCTATGTCTTAGTACAACTCTTAATAGATCCCTTGGTTACCTATAAAATGCTTCTTTTTTGACTATTAAACTCGGTTGCGGATCACTTCTTCACTGAGGCCAATCAAATTAACTATTGAACCGTTTTGAATCCTGTTTTTGATTTTTTTCCGTAATCATCATTTTTGTATGATTTCTATTAGGGCTAGCCCACGGATTTGCATGATCATTTGCAAGAAAGCATTGTGTTTTAAAATGTGTCGCTAGGCTCATCTGAATGTTAAAACTGCTTAGCTGTGATCTCTTTTCTTTCCCGTTATTTGTCGGGGGCCCTGAAGTGGTGCTCCAATCCCGTCCCTGGACGCGTTTATTAATCGCAATATATTTTCAATGCAGCTCATTAAGATAGGAGTTAATGTGAATTCAATAATTTCCCCAAAAGACTGGTGCCACTTAAACACACCCAACGGCTCCTCCAAATGGGTCGCTATAAAAAATGAACTGCGGATCAAGGAGACGTAAATATATATTAATTTATTAAATATAATTGCTCGCCCGCAGCATCTACGTCTGTGAAGCGTATTTTTCAATTATGCAATTTCCTTCAATTTCAAAAATGCACGCGCATTCCTATACATGTAGTGGTACGCGTCCTACGTTATTTTAAAATCATTCTCGGCTTCATACCCTGCCAGTATGCATCGGTTGATTCTCACCTCACCCTCCCGTAGTTCTGGTGCAATTTGATAAATTTTAAAAGACTACAAATTGCATATACACAACCACGAATGAGTTATGAATGCCTACAGAGGAAAAGACGACGACCAGGATGTCATCCATGGTCTGGTGATTTAATGTTTATATAAAAAAATCCTTAATTGTATTCTTTTATTTAATTATTTTTTAATTTTATTTCAGGTTTTTGGTTCGTTGAGTACGTCAGAAGTTAAACATAAGGAGTTATGCAAATTAATGTACATATGTTGCATCTGGATGTGCAATGTGATATATCCTTTCTGCAGTCCCAAGGGACGAAGTTTTTATGCAGGTCTTCTCCGAGTTATTTACTAAAAGGGCCTAATGGACTCAGGGGATCGTAAGTAAGTTGTTGGACTTGCTATTGTTCCAGAAAAAAATTAGCACATGGCTTCCTTGTTTTAATTTGTTCAAGAAAGACTTGTTCTTAGATCACCAATGACCGTGGAAAATGTTTTTTAAAAGGACTTTCAATAACGCGCTGTGAGATGACTCCACATATCTTAAGCGGACGGTTGAGCATTTCTTTGCTAGTATCTAAAGGGTTAGTCAATTGAAAGATGCAATTTTACCCTAGAAAGCTAACGTTGTTGACTAAACCTAGGTAAGGTTAAGCCACCGCGGCCGACTCACTTAGACCAAAAAGAGGTCCGTGTAGTACCACGTGGATCTGGGACAGGGTTCCCCTAACTCGTTAAAATCAGTTGGCGCTTCTAATAAGGCGTAGGAGACTTCTGATGTCTGTGATAGTTAGATCGTTTCGATCGTTTTAGAAGAAAACACCCAAGTGGGGGTTTTCTTTTTTGGGTGAGAGCTGGACATGTATGTAGAAGTTGGAGAATTGTCTCCTCCTCTTCCTCGTCCATGCAGGTTCTGAAAAAGTCGTTCAAGTATATGTCAAGCTTTGTTGAATGCTTGCCTATGATACAATGTCCAGTAATCACACCTATAATGGTGCTAACATGCAATCTGTTACGAAAGATAATACACTTAGAGGGTCGCAGTTTCAGATTTGGCCAAATCTGCTTTGTCGCTAGAAATGTGTTGCCACTTGCACTTGTCCACCTTGCCCACAAACTCAAAAAAAAACAAATTTTTCGAAAAAATCGAATTTTGAGTTAGAAAGCTGAAAGTTTTTATATATGATCTATGACTCCTAAAACTGCTCGGGATCTAAATCCGCCCACTGACACGCCCACAATTAAATAAAACAATTTTATTGAAAAAACAAAATTTGAGCTAGGGAGCTGAAATTTATAATATATACTCTCTAGGGGCCCTTTAAGCTGTAAATAATGTGTAAATATTTTCAAAATCCGCCACGTCACAATTTAAAAAAACTTTTTTTGAAAATCCAAAGTTTGAGCTAGGGAGCTAAAATTTATAATTTATACTCTCTACGGGGCCCTTTATGCTCATGTGTAAATATTTTCAAAATCCGCCTACTGACACGCTCACAATTTAATAAAAAAACTTTTTTGAAAATCCATAGTTTGAGCTAGGGAGCTGAAATTTATAATATATATATTCTCTAGGGGGCCCTTTATGCTCATTTGGAAATATTTTCAAAATCCGCCTACTGACACGCCCACAATTTAAAATTTTTTTTTTTTTTAAAAACCAAAATTTGAGCTAGAGAGCTTTTTTTTACAAAAGCTTCGTTTTTTTTTTGATAAAATCCTTTAAATGTTATATAACAAAATATCTAGAGCGTTCTTAACAATTCAACCAGACTTTTGTCACGCCCACTTATGAGGGATAGGAATAAGAATAGGGTATCCAACAGTTCGCCCAAGCGGACTGTAGCCCGTGCCTATGTTTTTTACTTGATTTAGAAATATTCGATCTAATTTATAAAGCAAGGACATAATTTATTTTGTGTCAGTATTGTGCCATGCTGCACCACCACTTCTAACTCAATAGGTTCCTATAAGTTGAATATATATGGATAATAAGAATTCGCGTTGTTTTATATCGAGCTATTGCAGCTGAATTGGTAAATTAATACCTACCTCATAAGAACCAAAATATATTTACTTTTTAACTAAACTATAAACCTAGGATTGTAAATAATTATAAAATAAATACCTACCTCATAAGAACCAAAATGTACTTCGGGTTCAATTAAAATGTATCTACGAGTAGCTAAAGTAATTTACAGTAAATAATATCTAGTGATAAGAACATAAAAACACACCATAGATGTATAAAACTTTTAAAAAGTACCTACCTAAAGTAATTAACATATCTAGTAATAAGAATATGAGAACCAAAATAATGATTAATTTATTAAAATACCTAAAGTAATGTACATTAACGTATCTATTGATAAGAAAATGTTATCTATACATTGAAAATATATTTAATTCTGAACTAAAATGTAACAAACTAAAGTAATCCAACACATCTATTACATACAACATAAACTGCAAAATATGTGTAAAGTATCTAAAAACCGAAAAACATAAGAGCCATTATTGTACAAATATCGCGTAAAAAGAAGAAATCATAATATGTCATGATTTCTCCTTTTTGCCGCAGGAAGGGTGGTCTGAAGGGCTCGCACCAGAGATCATTTAACTAATCATTTCCATAGTTACCTACGTCATTTCACTCGAGTTCCAATACCTCACAATTCATTCTTATCTCATGTTTACGTTGGCACACTAAATGCAAGCGCCAGACGCCATAAAGAAATACACACAGAAGTACTCGTACTGCACCTTCAGTGCATGCGAACAAAATATATATCATATTTCCGTCTGCCCACTCAGAGCAAGAGCCAGACAACAGAAAGTAAGATATATAAAAATACTCACACCTTCAGTGCATGTGGGCGAAATGTATCTATTGGCTATGGTGTGCCACCATAGATTATGCAACGTAAGCAGAACAGTTTTTTTTTTTTTTTTTTTTTATAATAAGCGCGCACTAAAGGGATTGGTTGGGACCCTTATAATGTATTAGCTACACAGCGCGGGCGTTAAGGAAATTAGGGTGAGAAGAAAAGGAGAGATGCCGATGCACATTGGTTTTGAATGTCTGTAGGTTATAATGTGTAGGAAAAATGGAGCGGGGAAGAGCATTCCACATTCGTGTTGTACGGCTGAGGAAAGATTCTTTGAACTTCACTGTACGTCCGAACACAGGCTTGAGGGTGAACTGATGAGCATTCCTTGCATGGCGGGTATTGCGGTTGAAATGTTCAAGGGGAGGAATGCAACTGGCTATTTCGTTTGAGCACTTATGGTGGAAATAACGATAAAATAACGACAGGCAGGAGACATTACGACGATGACTAAGAGAGTCAATCGATCTCGCGATGTCTCGGTCGCCAATGAGTTTTATCGCGCGTTTTTGGATCCTGTCAAGTAGCTCCAAATAAGTTATTGGTGCCCCGGACAGATATGAGCGTTGTACTCGAGTTTCGGGCGAATAAACGCCTTATAAATTGTAGCCAGATCAGAAGGGGTGAAATATTTCTTACAACGCTTAAGGAAGCCTAGACATTTCGCGGCGTTCTTGGCGACATCGAATATGTGGTCATTCCAACGAAGGTTGTCATTAACACACATACCGAGAATGGAAAGTCTTTCGGTTTCAGCGATGTAAGTGCCATTCATAGATAATGGCAGTGTGTGTGGGTTTTGCTTTAATGACAGGAGACAGCATAGAGTTTTGGAATCATTAAATTAAACTCTATTGGATTTACCCCACTGAGTTATGCTGTTAAGATCGGAATTTAATGAGCTTAACATACGTTGCCGTTCCAGTTCCACACCCGAAGATGAGGGGCGTGACCCAAGAAACGAATATGAGAAGCTGAGGGTACTGTCATCAGCAAAGGAATGGATTGGATTAGAAGTAACGGACAGTAGATCATTTATAAAAATGAGAAAGAGAGTCGGGGACAGAACAGAGCCTTGAGGGACACCAGCATTTATTTGGTGAGTTGCAGACTTGAAGCCGTCCAAAACAACTTGAATTGAACGGTCCGAAAGGTAATTTCTAATCCATTGAAGAAGAGTATCATCGATTCCAAATGCACGCATTTTCGACAAGAGAGCTTGATGCCAAACTCTGTCAAATGCCTTTGAAATATCAAGCGCAACGATCTTACTTTCACCACCTTGATGAAGAGATTGGTTCCACTTTTCGGTTAGATATGTCATCAAATCACCAGTGGACCTGTTGCTACGAAAACCATACTGCCGGTCATTAAGAAGTTTTCGCGATTCAAGATATTTCATTAACTGACGGTTTATCAGCGTTTCCATGACCTTAGAAAGAAGGGACGTAAGTGCAATTGGTCGGTAGGAGGAGGGAGAAGAAGATTCGCCTTTTTTTGGTACAGGCTGGACAAATGCTGTTTTCCATCTTCCCGGAAAGAGTCCTGAAGAATAGGACAGATGGAAAAGCTTACGCAATGGTTTTGCCAGCGAAGAAGAACACCTCTTCAGAACGATAGGGGAAATACCATCTGGACCAGCGGATTTGTGAACGTCAAGATCTTGAAGTACTCTAGCCACTGTATGAGTGCGAAAGTGGAGTGGTCCCATGGAGAATTCTACGCGCTCGAGTACAAGGGGAGACAACGCACAATCTGGGAGCGTTGAGCTGACTGCAAAGTGAGCAGCAAGCAGTTTGGCCTTATCTATAGAGCTGACAGCTGGAATGCCATTGTAAATGAGTGTCGGGACAGATGATGAGGTCGAATTCTTGATGTTTTTAACAAATGACCAAAAGTTTTTACTAAACGTGGGACTTTGTAGTATTTGTTGCCTCAACTTTTGATCATAGGAGAATTTGACACGATTAATGTGGGCATTGCAGTCATTTCTGGCTCGTTTAAACTTTTTACGGCTTTCCTCAGATGGGTTGGCTTTGAATAGCCGAAAACTTACCTCTTTTAACCTGATAGCCTCTTTGCAGCTCGAGTCACACCACGCGTTAGCCTTGGGTTTAATACTTTTAATCCTGTTAGGGATAAAAGATTTCATGCCCAGGTGAATTATGTTTGTGATCATATCAGCAGCAGCATCCACGTCGCTGTCGAGCAAGCACAGCGACCAGTTAAAACTCTTAAAGAAACCGTTTAGTTTTTCCCAATTGGCTTTCTCGTATTGCCATACGGTTCTTTTTGGAGTTTGTTCTTTAACTATGTGGTTGGAGTACGAGAAATTCGCTGATATGATACAATGGTCTGACGAACCTAGAGGCGATAATACGTTCAAAGCGTATTTATCGGGGTGAGAGGTAAGAAACAAGTCCAAAGTGTTGGCAGTTTGGCTGCTAATGTCCGGTATTCGTGTCGGCTCATTTACAAGCTGAGTCAGGTTATTTACCTCAGCAAAGATCTCGACGTACCTTCCTTCGGGTGTTGTCTGACCAGAATGTCGAAGCCAGCCTGAATTGTGTATATTGAAATCGCCCGCAATAACGATTTCAGAACGAGGATGAAGGGTAACAATTCTTGTAATGGAATCGGACAGGGCATCAAACTCATTATAAGTTGAATGTCTGTCCAAGTTGGGGCTTCTGTAAATAAAACAGTAGTGGATTAATTGCCTACGGACATGAAATTTGAACCAAATGAAGTTAAATTCCGGATTGGAACACTGACCATACTGGGGCTGAAGTTGGTAGGCTACGTCACTACGCATATAAACGGCGATACCGCGATGGGGAAAGAATAATGGCACTAAGTTGTACCCAGGTAGACTAAACTCTGTTAAATCAGAGCCAACGCTAACCTGGGTTTCACTAAGTGCCAAAACAGCTGGTTTGTTATGAAAAACATGGGCGTATAATGAAAAAAAAATTTTCCTCAACCCACGAATGTTGCTGACATCCACAACGAAATTCCTACACATTAGAAAATACAAACATAAAAGAAAACACAACTCCGACGCTAACTAAGCATAAGCCGTGAATTGAAAACATACGTTAGATTTCCAAAACAATCTACCGCAGGTGTTATGCCCGTACGGTAATTTGTTTTGGTCCACCAACAAAATCAACAACTCACGACTCCGCTATTCGCCCGATGCTGCCTTTACCCAAGCATTGCAAGTGCCCAAACGATAATCGAACGACACATGCAATAGTCAAGAAAGAGCAACAGCGATGAAGTGGGATGGGGGACGGAGGGATACCTTACGCTGTTGCTTTTTTTTCGCTTTTGTTTTTGATTTTTTTGTTTCAGCACTGCCACCGGCACTGGCTCTATGTGGATTTATTTTTTTTGCTTGTTCACACACTGCGCGATTTTGTTGTTGTTTTTTTTCGCGAACTGTATTGGCCGGTGTGCATATGTTTGACGATGTACTGGCACCGAAATTGCGATAGAAAAAGTAACACGTCCGCACGCGACGGGGGACAATCAGCAACTCCTTAAAGCTTAAAAGAATCGGATTGATGAGTGATGTGCTGATAGTGCCGAAATGCAATATCATAGGAATTTCGAGGGAATATCATGAACGATGCAATGCAAAACAGTATATAAGATCATAATAAAATGTAAAGACTTCACTTCTATTCTGGGAGTCACCACACAAACCTCTAGTTTTTTTATTTAGCAACACGCTGGAGAGACTGTAGGTTTATTCAAGGTAACTCAGACGCCCTACAGAGCTATTCGCTTTTGGGTACAAGGATCATAAGGCTACTCGCCGATCCAAGTCTGGTTACTTCGAAGAACGTAGAAGATCCTCACTAAACAGTACGTTGGCCACAGGACCGGCCAACGTTACACTAGTTTGTTCCACTGTGTACAGGCACCCAAATCAATTGAACTTTGTTTATGGTGCCCAGTAGTTGTAGGAGTTGCAGACAATCCCAGACCAGTTTTGTTGTTATTTCCAAGGCGTTGATACCGTGCTGCTTGTGTCCATACTAGCGTATAGGCATGTTTTAGTGCGAGGACCGTATACTCCTCCTGCAACTCCTTCATTTGTTTTGGATCCGTCTGTGTACCATACATGCGAATCTTTGGCAAATGAAGGTTTATTCAGTTCCCAGTTTAGACGGGTTGGGAATGTCACCTTGAAGTTGTGACGGAAGTTATATCTTGGTAGACATTTGTCTGTTAAGTGTATTCCAAGTACTTCGTGTTCTATGAGTTCCCGTAGGATTGATAGAGTGATCTATGTTCGAATTTGATTCATCTTCTGTATGAGCGTATAGGCATTTACCATAGCCTCTTTCATGAGTTCTAGGTGAAGTGGAGGGATGTTTAGTATAATTTCAAGTGCAGCTGTTGGTGCAGTTTTCATCGCGGAGCAGTCGGTGTATTTCATTGACCTGTGCTGACCTCTGCGTTGATTTGTACCACCAAACAGCGGCTGCATACGTGATGATAGGTCCTGTTATTGCCATGTACATCCATAGTGTCATTTTGGAGTTAAGTCATCAATTTTTACCAAGTAGGATTTTGCTGGTCCATAATGAGGTCCTGGCCTTATCAATAGTTTTGGTAAGGTGCGCGTTCCATACAAGTTTTTCGTCTAGTGTGATTACTAGATATTTAACTTCCGTTGAGAACTCTATTTTTTTACCGAAGTGTGTAGCATTTCTGAGTCTTCCTCGCCTTCTTCTCTTGGTGAATGCAACTATAGTGCTTTTCTTGGGATTGATTTTAAGTCCAACTTTTGTGCACCATTCAGCAACCAGGTTCAGAGCCCTCTGGAGGCGATTCGAGATTGTGTCTTCGAATTTACCCCTAATTAGAGCCTGCATATCCTTGGATATAGAAAACATCATTCTGAGAATGATCAGTAGCTCATTTAGTACGATGGACCACAGCAGGGGTGAGAGTACTCCTCCTTTGGGGCATCCTTTCGCAGCTGTCACACTGAGTTTATTGTTGCCTAATGAGGTTTTTATTGTTTTATCCTCTAGCATACATTTTATCCATTTACGTGTAGTGTGCCCTTACTCGTTAAAATCAGTTGGCGCTTCTAATAAGGCGTAGGAGACTTCTGATGTCTGTGATAGTTAGATCGTTTCGATCGTTTTAGAAGAAAACACCCAAGTGGGGGTTTTCTTTTTTGGGTGAGAGCTGGACATGTATGTAGAAGTTGGAGAATTGTTTCCTCCTCTTCCTCGTCCATGCAGGTTCTGAAAAAGTCGTTCAAGTATATGTCAAGCTTTGTTGAATGCTTGCCTATGATACAATGTCCAGTAATCACACCTATTATGGTGCTAACATGCAATCTGTTACGAAAGATAATACACTTAGAGGGTCGCAGGTTCAGATTTGGCCAAATCTACTTTGTCGCTAGAAATGTGTTGCCACTTGCACTTGTCCACCTTAGGCTGAAAACACACCGGATAAAGCAAAACGTTTTTTTTTTTTCGTGAAACAAGAGAACATTGTTTCTTATGAGAGCGCATACACCAAAGAAAACGAAACAAAAAACTGGTTTTTGTTTCGAAGTGTTTCGGTGGTGGTTGTCGAAAATACATGCCATTGTATACGAGCAACACACACCGAATGCAACAAAACTGTTTCGACCCAGCGTCATTGACGATACTTGCCTACTTTCTCTGAGTCCGACCACATGTTGAACCACACTAAAAGCAAGTCGCGAATTAAATTTTGTTTTATTTCAACGCACACCAAATGAAGCAAGAAAACAAAACGTTTTGTTTTGTTACATTCTGTTTCGCTTGGTGTGTGTTGAAATGAAAAATGTTTTTTTGACTATCGAATCAAAAACGTTTTGCCTTATCCGGTGTGTTTTCAGGCTTAATTTTTTTTCTCGATGGCATCTGGCTAAACCATAAGATTGCATGTAGTGATTGGTATACCAAGGGAACCCTTTTCGGGTAGGAAAGGTAAAGTAGTTGCATATTTGAATGAAATATCCAAATTCACCCGCACCGAACAGAGGTGAACGTTGAACTGCTCTGTTATCTCCTTGAGAGATTTTTGGCAGTCTAGGGCTACGATAGAATTTATAGACTGATTCCAGATGGCAGTTTGGATGTCGGAAAAGGTGCTTATCGCAATTGGTTGCTATATCTAGGGCAGTCCACCAGAGAACTAGGACGCCAAGCTCGAATTAGCAAATGTTACCTTGAGGGCTCATCCAAGGATGAACGCACAGCGTTTACAGTCACTGATGCTTCAGGAACTGCGGTTGATGGAGACAAACAATTTGTGAAAACCTCTTTCATGTGTTCCAAAAAAAAATATATCGCCAGCCGAATCCAAATACTCCGCATTTGATCGCAAGCTACTAGCAATCTACGTAGATGCCAAATATTTCAGATATTTCGTCGAAGGACAATAACTCAAGATCTGCACCGACCATAAACTCCTGATATACGCCATTAATTCAAAAACAGATAGGAGTTCAAGGCAAATTCGTCAACTGGAATATATCTTATAATTTACCATGGACATTCATACATCCCAGGGCCAGATCAGTTGGTCGCTGACACCTTATCCCGAATGAATGAAGACGAGGTATCTTCTTCAATCAATTCCACTTTGACTACAAAGCACTAGCGCAACTCCAATCATCAGATGAGGAGTTAAAGAAGCTCCAAATTTCCTGACTATAAGATTTTTTGTGAGATCTCCACAGGGAGCGCCAGGCCTTTTGTACCTCACTCGGTTCGTCGACAAATCTTCAATTCTCTCCATGGCGTGTCACACATAAGCAACCGTACTGCAGGATCTTGAGTGCCATGCCAGAGATTCATGATACATAGATACAGTAAATCGCCGTCGATCATTCCAATGCACCAAATATATATATTCGTAATTGTTTTTGTTGTCTTCCGTTCACGCTACTGTTCGAAGAGATACTCTTTACAAATAATCCGCCCTTATTACCAAGCTCGTCAAGGCCGCAGTGCTTAAATTGCCTATATATTGTGATGTTCCCCCTTTTACAACAAGCGCTGTTTACCTGGGTGCCCTGTAGTGATATTCTTAACCCGTCCCTGCTTGGGGCAATGTTTGTGCATTGAAAACAATCATAAATTATGATATCTACCATATACGCGCCGTTTTCACTTAGAATATTCTGCTACATATACATTATGTGGAGACACTTTAAGTTCATTAGTAAGTTAGGTATATAGGTATAAAAAGTGTTGGGGCACTGTCGCTAAATACCACACTTTTCAATTTAAAAATTGAAATATTCAAATACAAACCTAATAAAATTGTAATCTTCTTTTATCTACATTAAGTAAGATCAATCTACTTCATTATTCTACCAAATTTTATAATTTGAATCTGGCGCCAAGTTAAAGATGGCGTCCATATTAGTTTGTATTTTCTTTTGTTCTAAAAACGTATCCTAATGTACTAAATAGATGTAACATGAAATCTCAGCGAGAAGAATAAATCGTCGTCATTGCCAACTCCAATGGAGAAAGACCTTTTTATACCCTATTCTAAGGGTAGATACCTATATTAATTTTGACTCATAGTTTGTAACATACCTTAATATTGCCCGTAGACCCATAAAAGTTACTATATTTATGATCAGCATCGATAGTAATGTCAATCTAGCCATGTCCGTCCGTCCGTCCGTCCGTCGGCAAAAATTAGGCCTTTAAACTGGGCCTAGAGAGCTGAAATTTTAACTATATACTCTCTAGGGCATCGAAATAATCAAGTTTACGAGTTTTTGAAATCCGCCTGCAGACGCCCACAAACTAAAAAAAACTCAATTTTGGAAAAAATCGAATTCCGCTTGTTTAAGATTCAGTTAATTATTTTATTTAATCTCATCTATTTCATTCATTTGTTATTGTTTTCGTTGTTGGTCGATCATGCTAAATCACCCTATATAATTTTTCTATATTGTCAACAGTAAATTGTTCCTTTTTTTCTTCAACCTGGCTAACGTAACGCCAATTCTCTTTGTCGCTCTCAATTGTTTATTCAGCAATCGGTAAACCACGGTTGTTCGAAAAGAAATTCTTTAAACATGCAATTATCTCGGTCACTTGGATCGCATACACACAGAGGGTAGTACCTAACTAAGAAGAAATAATAAATCGATCGTCGTTTAATTTATTAATCATTGTTTTTCGCTGATTTTCTCTTGTGGTTTTTCGGTTTGTGTTTCGCAAATTATCAAACATTTTTTGGTCCAAATCGAGCCGGATTTTTCTTTAAGAGACAATTCGTTTAAAACATTTTTCGTGAAATTTATGGCTTATTTAAACTGTTCGTGGTTAACTGTACATAAACTCTTCGCGTTATATAAACGTCTTGAACAATTAACAGACAAATTAATTTAATAAATCCGCTGGTCCAGATGGTATTTCCCCTATCGTTCTGAAGAGGTGTTCTTCTTCGCTGGCAAAACCATTGCGTAAGCTTTTCCATCTGTCCTATTCTTCAGGACTCTTCCCGGGAAGTTGGAAAACAGCATTTGTCCAGCCTGTACCAAAAAAAGGCGAATCTTCTTCTCCCTCCTCCTACCGACCAATTGCACTTACGTCCCTTCTTTCTAATAGACCAAGAGCCCACAGCATTTTTTGGGAGTGAAGATATAACCAAAATTATGATATACCAAAGTTAGGTGCCTAAATTGCTTAAGTCTATTTGGCTAGTCTGGCAGCATTTGTTTGGGGCAAATGTTAGTAATAGTAAAGTAAAAATAGGTTTTTTTCCAAATCCTGGATCGAAGATATAACGACTTACGAATAGTATTAAATGAAAGAGGTTGAAGCCACCTACACAAATAAGTGGGTGCCAGACGTTTTGCATAGGGCAAAACCCTTGCCAGGCGTACTAATAGTATGCAAAAAAATCTGTTTTTGAAATAATTGGTATAACCACACATTCAATATACCAAAATAATGGTGAAAGTGTCCTGATACCGTAAATGTGGGTGCCAGACGTTTTGTATGGGGCAAAACCCTTGCCAGACGTACTAATAGTACCTATTCAAAAAAATCAGTTTTTGAAATAATTGGTATAACCACACATTGAATATACCAAAATAATGGTGGAAGTGTCCTGATACCGAAAATGTGGGTGCCAGACGTTTTGCATGGGGCAAACCCTTGCCAGACGTACTTATAGTATGCAAAAAAATTAAACTAAAAAACAAATTTATGTGGTTGGTATTATTGCAACTATTTATAAAATAGATGTATTAACAAAAATATTCTTATTCCAATATATTAAATTAACGTCTTTGTTCCTTATACACCAAGTTCAGTAATGTTTTTTTACTAAAAGGATGACTTCAAATATAAATACTTAAAAAAAAAATTGTTCGATGACATTTCTAAGAAAATAAAAACATTTAATAATAATAAATCCAACTTAATAACTACAGATTACATACACTACAATATTTTTTTAAGGCTACAAAAATGATTTTAGTTACAATCTGATCCATCAGATGAATCGTTGCATAAACATTTTCTTCATCGTCGGATGCATCCAAGTTAGTCCTAAGAATATCATCGAGATTGTCAGGTGCAGTTTTGCCATAAAACCATTTAACTTGATACCCTGTGTCGTCTAGTATCCAACCATTCTCTAAACAAAAAATTTTATTTTCATGACTAAATTAATAGTTAGTTTTACTTACTCTTGACATTTTTGAAACCGACCATTTTCCGAATGGTCGGAAAGTGAATATTGCTCTGTTATTGGTGAAAAAGAAATTTTTGTAACCTACGACTCGAAGTGCTTTCACTTTCAAACTCGAAATGATAAAGTCATAAGAGAAGAAGTGGGGGCATTAAACAGTTCCCAGGAAGAAGCTGACACTCGTATGATGCTGCATGTGTCGTTCCTGCCAAACAACTTTTCCGTTGTCATAAGGTCGTCTGACACCGATGTCCTCATAATAGCGCTTCGCAATTTTACATTGCAAAAAAACAGTGTCAAAGTGTGGCTTGAGGTGGGAGTTGTGTCCAGAAATACACTGACATTCATAGATGTAAGCTCTATTTACAACAAACTTGGATCCAGTTTTTGTAAGGCTCTACCAGGTTTTCACAGCTTCACTGGCTGTGACTATACTCCATCCTTCTTTAAAAAGGGAAAAATAAAGCCTTTTAAGAGTTTACAGAGTCGACACGATTTTCAGCTAGCTTTTGCAGAACTAGGAAATACAATTGATGTAAATGAACTGGATATAAATGGGTTTGAAGATTTTGTTTGCTGTATGTACCAAACTAAAGCTAAAAATGTTACCGAAGCACGGTACGAAATATTTTACAAGGCCTGCAAGCCCACTTCGAAAAACTTTTTCAAAAATATCAAGAGTAAGTAAAACTAACTATTAATTTAGTCATGAAAATAAAATTGTTTGTTTATTTTGCGAAGGTAGACAATGGTTGGATACTAGACGACACAGCGTATCAAGTTAAATGGTTTGATGGCAAAACTGCACCTGACAATCTCGATGATATTCTTAGGACTAACTTGGATGCATCCGACGATGAAGAAAATGTTTATGCAACGATTCATCTGATGGATCAGATTGTAACTAAAATCATTTGTGTAGCCTTAAAAAAATATTGTAGTGTATGTAATCTGTAGTTATTAAGTTGGATTTATTATTATTAAATGTTTTTATTTTCTTAGAAATGTCATCGAACAATTTTTTTTTAAGTATTTATATTTGAATTCATCCATTTAGTAAAAAAACATTACTGAACTTGGTGTATAAGGAACAAAGACGTTAATTTAATATATTGGAATAAGAATATTTTTGTTAATATGTACATCTATTTTATAAATAGTTGCAATAATACCAATTGTTTTTTAGTTTAATTTTTTTGCATACTATAAGTACGTCTGGCAAGGGGTTTGCCCCATGCAAAACGTCTGGCACCCACATTTTCGGTATCAGGACACTTCCGCCATTATTTTGGTATATTCAATGTGTGGTTATACCAATTATTTCAAAAACTGATTTTTTTGCATACTATTAGTACGTCTGGCAAGGGTTTTGCCTTATGCAAAACGTCTGGCACCCACAGATTTGTGTAGATGGCTTCAACCTCTTTCATTTAATACTATTCATAAGTGGTTATATCTTCGATCCAGGATTTGGAAAAAAACGTATTTTTACTTTACTATTACTAACATTTGCCCCAAACAAATGCTGCCCGACTAGCCAAATAGACTTAAGCAATTTAGGCACCTAACTTTGATATATCATAATTTTGGTTATATCTTCACTTCCAAAAAATGCTGTGGGCTCTTAGACTATAAGGTCATGGAAACGCTGATAAACCGTCAGCTAATGAAATATCTTGAATCGCGAAAACTTCTTAATGACCGGCAGTATGGTTTTTGCAGCAACAGGTTCACTGGTGATTTGATGACATATCTAACCGAAAAGTGGAACCAATCTCTTCACCAAGGTGGTGAAAGTAAGATCGTTGCGCTTGATATTTCAAAAGCATTTGACAGAGTTTGCCATAAGCTCTCTTGTCGAAAATGCGTGCATTTGGAATCGATGATACTCTTCTTCAATGGATTAGAAATTACCTTTCGGACCGTTCAATTCAAGTTGTTTTGGACGGCTTCAAGTCTGCAACTCACCAAATAAATGCTGGTGTCCCTCAAGGCTCTGTTCTGTCCCCGACTCTCTTTCTCATTTTTATAAATGATCTACTGTCCGTTACTTCTAATCCAATCCATTCCTTTGCTGATGACAGTACCCTCAGCTTCTCATATTCGTTTCTTGGGTCACGCCCCTCATCTTCGGGTGTGGAACTGGAACGGCAACGTATGTTAAGCTCATTAAATTCCGATCTTAACAGCATAACTCAGTGGGGTAAATCCAATAGAGTGGAATTTAATGATTCCAAAACTCTATGCTGTCTCCTGTCATTAAAGCAAAACCCACACACACTGCCATTATCTATGAATGGCACTTACATCGCTGAAACCGAAAGACTTTCCATTCTCGGTATGTGTGTTAATGACAACCTTCGTTGGAATGACCACATATTCGATGTCGCCAAGAACGCCGCGAAATGTCTAGGCTTCCTTAAGCGTTGTAAGAAATATTTCACCCCTTCTGATCTGGCTACAATTTATATGGCGTTTATTCGCCCGAAACTCGAGTACAACGCTCATATCTGGTCCGGTGCACCAATAACTTATTTGGAGCTACTTGACAGGATCCAAAAACGCGCGATAAAACTCATTGGCGACCGAGACATCGCGAGATCGATTGACTCTCTTAGTCATCGTCGTAATGTCTCCTGCCTGTCGTTATTTTATCGTTATTTCCACCATAAGTGCTCAAACGAAATAGCCAGTTGCATTCCTCCCCTTGAACATTTCAACCGCAATACCCGCCATGCAAGGAATGCTTATCAGTTCACCCTCAAGCCTGTGTTCGGACGTACAGTGAAGTTCACACAATCTTTCCTCAGCCGTACAACACGAATGTGGAATGCTCTTCCCCGCTCCATTTTTCCTACACGTTATAACCTACAGACATTCAAAACCAACGTGCATCGCCATCTCTCCTTTTCCTCTCACCCCAATTTCCTTCACGCCCGCGCTGTGTAGCTAATACATTATAAGGGTCCCAACAAATCCCTTTAGTGCGCGCTTATTATAAAAAAAAAAAAAACATAGGGACGGGCTACAGTCCGCTTGGGCGAACTGTTGGATACCCTATTCTTATTCCTATCAATCTTAAGTGGGCGTGACAAAAGTCTAAGTATGGTTGAATTGTTAAGAACGCTCTACATATTTTGTTATATAACATTTAAAGGATTTTATCAAAAAAACAACGCTCCCTAGCTCAAACTTGGGTGTTTCAATAAAATTGTTTTATTTAATTGTGGGCGTGTCAGTAGGCGGATTTAAAAAAAATTAACACATGAGAATAAAGGGCCCCTAGAGAGTATATATTATAAATTTCAGCTCCCTAGCTCAAACTTTGAATTTTCAAAAAAAAAAAAAAATAATTGTGGGCGTGTCAGTGGGCGGATTTTGAAAATATTTACACATGAGCATAAAGGGCCCATAGAGAGTATATACTATAAATTTCAGCTCCCTAGCTGAAACTTTGGATTTTCAAAAATTAATATACCCTTAGAATAGGGTATAAAAAAATTATTTTATTTATTTGTGGGCGTGTCAGTGGGCGGATTTTGAAAATTTTTTATCCCGAGCAGTTTTAGGAGTCATAGATCATATATAAAAAATTTCAGCTTTCTAGCTCAAAATTCGATTTTTTCCAAAATTTGGTTTTTTTGAGTTTGTGGGCGTGTCTGTGGGCGGATTTCAAAAATTCGTAAACTTGATTATTTCGGGACCCTAGAGAGTATATGGTTAAAATTTCAGCTCTCTAGGTCCAGTTTAAAGGCCTAATTTTTGGCTACAGACGGACGGACGGACGGACGGACGGACATGGCTAGATCGACATTACTATCGATGCTGATCATAAATATAGTAACTTTTACGGGTCTACGGGCAATATTAAGGTATGTTACAAACTATGCGTCAAAATTAATATACCCTTAGAATAGGGTATAAAAAAAAAAATTCTGCAACTTAATCAATTCGTTCTATCGTTCGGTACATATAATTTGTTCGGCAAACTATTTAAATGGCGGACCCAATGACATTGCCCGTGCTTCGTGCTACTCGTGGTCATTTGAAGGGTTCATTAACGAAATTAGTAACCTATATGGAAGCTATTTCCGATGTAATTTCGTTAACGGATCTCAAGATTCGCTACTACAAAGTAGATGATTTATGGAAAGAATTCGCAGCTTCCCAAAAGCTAATATATTCGTTTGCCGGCGACGAAAATTATATCGATCCTGGTCCGGAATTTGAGGAATTTGAGGCAAAGGTTTTAATAGTCAAGTCGGGTCTGCTATCGGCAATAACTGATCGAGAAAAAGTAGAAAAAAACAATGATCTCGTAGGCCAATTAGCTGCACAACAAAAAGCTTTAATTGAGACATTAAGCCAATCATCATCCTCGGGAAAAAAATCGATGACAGCTACCTCCCGTCAATTCGAATTGAGCCATTTTCGGGCAATTATCGGGAATGGCCTACGTTTCGGAACATGTTCCAAAGTGTTGTTAGAAACAAACCAAATGTATCGCCGATTCGTAAATTTCAATTTTTGATATCATGCCTTCGTGGTGAGGCATTAGGTCTGTTAAGTCACTTAACGGTATGCGATGATACGTACGAAAAAGCGTGGGGAAAACTTGAAAAGCGATACGATAGACCGCGTCATATTGTCAATAATTTCGTGAAAACATTCATGGAGCTTCCGTCTGTTCATACGTCGAACGTTAATGTTTTGCGAAAAATATCAGATGGAGCTGATGAAATTGTACGAGGTCTAACAGCTATTAACTCGCTTACCAGGGATCCGTGGTTTATCTGCATTTTAGTAAACAAACTGGACCCTGAAACGCACCAAGCATGGTCTGAGGAAAACTTTTCGGAGGACTATCCTACCATAGAACAGTTGCTAGATTTTTTGGACCGTCGGTGTGAGGCCTTCGAGAGTTGCAGGACCAGTGTTCCTGAACCCAATCGACAGAGAAAACCAGTAGTAAAAAGCATACATGCTTCAACATCATCAATTTGTGCCAAGTGTAATGCAAACCACTTCCTTTCCCAGTGTCAAGCCTTTCTTGACATGGACTTACAATCCCGCCGAGAATTCGTTAGAACTAGCAAGCTTTGTTTTAACTGCCCTCGGAGTGGACACTCCTCAGCCCTCTGCCAGTCCAAATTTCGTTGCAGATCATGCAATACTCGTCATCATAGTTTGGTTCATGACAATTCAGTAAATACAAACCCAAATCATTCGAGCAACCCACCAAGCAGCAATACTTCGCTCAATCGTAACCAGACAACAGAGACAGTCCCTCCAAACACAACCACGTACCATTCGTTCAATCAACATGTGAATACCACTTCGTCTCGTCCTGCCCAAACGACCATTTACAGTCCTCAAAATCCACATAATTCGTCAAATCGTCCCTCGACATCATCACAAGCATTTGTCAATAACCATTCTGTCAACATAATGCACCCCATAACCCAAACATTACTTCCCACGGCTCTGGCAAAAGTTAAAGACGTCAATGGACAATACCAACATGTTCGGATTTTGATTGATTCTGGCTCACAGGTATCTTTCGTCACTGAGTCATGTGCTCAAAGAATCGGAGTAAAACGAAGAAACGCTCGTATACCAATAAGCGGTATTGGATCTACCAGTGCTGGTAAATCTAGAGGTGTTATATCGTTGGTAATCACTTCACGCTGCGATTCATATAGTATCTCAGTCGATACGTATATTCTATCGAGTGTAACAGCAAACTTACCAACAACTTCGTTCTCCATAGAGGACTGGAATCACATGCATCAACTAAACTTAGCCGATCCTTTGTTCAATAAGTCTGACTCAGTGGACATATTGCTGGGCGCAGATAAAGCTTGGGAAATCTTACAAGGGCAATGTATCAATAGTAACAAAGGCTATCCAATTGCACAAAAGACTGTTTTCGGTTGGGTCCTTGCTGGACCATTACCATCCACAAATGAACCCCGCCTTATTTTACATCATGTCCATCTAGATATCGAATCAATACTACAATCATTTTGGACCATTGAAGAGGTGGATCCAAAATTAATCATCTCAAATGAAGATAGACAAATCGAAGAGCATTTTCTGCTAACACACAACCGAGATTCGAGCGGGAAATACATCGTCGACTTACCTTTTAAATCACCACCACGGTTCGGTGACACCTTAAACGGAGCAGTTTCGCGCTTAAAATGGATGGAGAAAAAGTTTTTGAAAAACTCGGATCTGTTTCGAAATTATTCACAATTTCTCGATGAATACTTGACACTCTGACATATGTCGGAAATCTGCAACCAAAATGTGTGTTATCTCCCCCATCATGCTGTTCTAAAACCAGACAGCAGTTCAACAAAACTTCGTGTCGTGTTCGACGGGTCTTTCAAGGACACAAACGGTAACTGCCTAAATGATGCACTCATGGTTGGCCCACCAATTCAACGCAATCTTTTCTCGGTTTGCTTACGATTTCGACGACATCAATTCGTCTTTACAGCTGACATAGTCAAGATGTTTCGCCAAATCTGGGTGTCTGAGAAAGATGCTGACTTTCAGCGCATAGTGTGGCTAACGGAGCCTCTGCAACACTTTAGGTTACGTACGGTGACATACGGAACTTCCTGCGCACCCTTTTTATCGGTTCGGGCTTTGGAACAAATAGCGAGAGACCATCGTGAAGAATTGAATGAATGATTTCTATGTAGATGATGTCGTTTCGGGTGGTGACACTTTATCTGAAGCCATTTTTAAACGAGATTCTCTAATCGCACTCCTCGAAAAGGGTGGTATGCTGTTAAGTAAATGGCAAAGTAACTGCGACGATCTCCGCCAAGAACCCGGCAAAGTTTCTAATCAAAACATATCACTTGACACGGATGCGGATACATGGATAAAGGTTCTCGGCTTATACTGGAATTCTAAGAGTGACATCTTTAGCTTTCGCTTAAATTACAATCCCCATGACCCAGTAACAAAAGGCCAGATACTTAAGGTACGATCAGACGGTCATCCAAACGTGTCATCCGGATAACATGCTGACGTCACTATGACGTAGAATTTGTCCTAAAGTGGTCATCCCGTGTGATCGCCTGTCATCCGGCATGTCATTGAACGTGTCATCCGGATGACATACCAGATGACACGATTTTTATGTCATCCAGATGACTGATTTCAGTGACCGTGTGATCGCTTGTCATCGCTATAGGGACTGGATGACCACATATTTTTGACAGCGTGTCATCCGGATGACAACGTCCCATGGATGACATTACTAGATTTTCCACATTGTCATCTAACATCGGATGACACGTTTGTATCGTGAAAAAGTCGGAAGCGGTGAATAATTTGAATAAATAAAAGTGAGGTAAGCGGGCTACGATGAAGAAGAGGAAGGAGCCGATATCAACGAAAATTGTAATCCTTTTTTGCTTTTCTGTAATAAAACTATTAGATCCAGAAATGGTTTCGCATTTTTTATTGTTTCACCAATTCCAAATTCATTGAGGATTTTTTAAAATAAGTAGATTTCGAAAGTCATCTTTCGTTTTGATTGAGCCGTTCGCTGAGGTAGTTGGTGTTGAGCTGCCAATTGTTGGAGTTATTTGTTTTCGAACGGCGTTCCGGATTAGGGACATTCGAGGCTTCTGATTGGGATTGATGGATGACTTAAACTTTCTACCTGTGCTCATGCCAAGAATCTTTTCAATTATCGGTGCCTCCTTGCCTGCAATTGTCTTGGGAGGAGACGCCGATATGGCAACTGATATCTGAAAGAAAATTCATAAATTTAAAGGAGCTTTTGGTTTTAGTTCCCTTACTTACAATGTGGTTTCGTATCTCGTGCTGGTCCAGTCTCATTAAAGCTGTTGAAGCTGATTTTTCCGCATCGAATTCAATGTAAGCAATTCCTTTGAATTTACCACTCCTTAAAAAGAAAGAATTCAGGGTTTGATCAATTGAAGTCGCTTGTTTTCCAAATACAAAAATTACAGCACTTCACTTACTTGTGAAACACCAATCGGACATCATACAATTTACCAAAAGCACTAAACAACGTTTCCACTTCTTCTTTTGTCACATCGGCTGGTAGTCCCTTGACGAAAAGTTGTTTCGGCTCGAGATCGGCTAAACAATAACAACATTTGATATCATGCAAATCCCCTTGAAGCCAATGCATTTACCTGAAAATTTTAACTTCTGCCTCTTCTCTTTATCGCGAAGTACACTCGATATATAAACTGGCCGTCCACTTAGTATTTTCCTATCGAGACGTATAGCTTTTTCCACCTCGGATTCATTTTCCAATTCCACGTAGCCGAACCCTCTGCTTCTACCATTTGATGATCTAATTAGAGCTAGATCTGTTATTCTTATTTCGGGAAGGTGTTCCTTTACATCTTCTTCACTTAAGCTGGAGAGAATATGACAATTTAGGAAAATCAAGCGCAGAAACACCGCAAACATACTTATAATCCAGGTTACTGATGAATTTCCTCAAATGGTCCTTGGTAAGATCAATCTCCTGATTCTCATGCTCTTTGAATACTGCTGATTTTGTTTCTTTGAATTTAAATTGCCGCACAGGTGCATCGTTCTCTCTATGACGTTTCTCATGTGTGATTTCTTGGGAGAGATCAATTGATTTGCGTTTTCTATCAATACCTTTTCTCTGCTTTTAACTTTTGTTCACCCTTCTTTGTGATGTCTTTGATTTTTACATGCAATTCATGCAAAAAGCGTTCACAGTCCTTCAGACACGAGTTCACCTGCCGAATGGAACCATTGCAACGTTCGAAGCGTTTCCACGCCGACATTATCACATAGGGATTATCCAGATCTTGAGATTGAAGTGCTTTTCTAAAAAGTCTGAGGGTATGGGTAAAAATGATGAAATAAATACAAACTTTTTATGGCAAAGAGCTTACTTTCTCGTCGCTTCGAGGTCATTCCGCATCTCCAATTGAATGAACTCTATCCAGAGGCCGCTCTTTGAAGCAACCTACATGACTGTGGTCCACAGCTCCTTGCCCTTTTTTAGCATCCTGAAGTGGTCCATACTCGAGACGTTGGTAGATAGTTTGAAGAATGTTCTCGTCAAGGAACTTGTCCGCTTCCTTAATGTACAAGCGGTAGATTTCAGCTTTCTTTTGATAAAACTTTGGATT
Source organism: Portevinia maculata (assembly GCA_949715645.1). Classification (NCBI taxonomy): domain Eukaryota; kingdom Metazoa; phylum Arthropoda; class Insecta; order Diptera; family Syrphidae; genus Portevinia; species Portevinia maculata. The sequence continues at coordinate 20,531,712 of OX454525.1, forward strand.
TCAATTTTATTCGTAAAACCAAAACCTTTTTTTTTTAATATTGCTGTCAAGTGTTGTATGTCAACGCGGAGGCAGAGAATAGTATTCGCTGTCAGTTTTTGTTTTCATTTGGCACTGACGTTTACAGTGGGTGATCAAATTATTACGGCGACCTTAAAAAATATATTTTTTTCAGGATTTAGTGCGATGGTGGAAAAACGCCTTAAATGAGCTAAGGCTCATAAGGACTGGACATCCGAAGACTGGTTAAAGGTGATAACTTAATATGTCAGATTGATTCTTTGGCTCGCGATGGAATTTCTCGGCACTTTAACCCCCCATCGGCACCCCACTTCGGCGGGTTGTAGGAGGCTGGGGTTAAATCAGTGAAACAACATCTTCGACGTGTGATAAGTAACGATATTTTGACATTCGAACAGCTCTACACTCTTTTGACCCAAATCGAGGCAATTCTAAACTCGCGACCATTGTGCCAAATATCGGACACAGACCTCGACCCACTAACACCAGCTCATTTCTTTTTAGGTGAGTCCTACGCTGCCATACCGGAGCCAACAATTGATGTACCAATGAATCGACTATCATGCTATCAACAACTGCAGTCAAAAATCCAAGGCTATTGGAAACGCTGGCACATGGAGTATTTGACGTCATTGCAACATCGTCCTCGCTGGCAACAAGTTCAACCCGACATCAAAGTGAATGACCTAGTTGTAATAAAGGAGACCAACTTACCTCCTGGAAAGTGGGCAATGGGCCGAGTTATCGAAACACATCCAGGAGCAGACGGCCATGTTCGATTCGTTAAGTTAAAAACCGCAGCCGGCAACTTAGTGCGCCCTATTCACAAACTGGCTATCCTTCCTGTGTGCTGAAACTATGTTCCATTGGCGGCGGAATGTTTAAGATTCAGTTAATTATTTTATTTAATCTCATCTATTTCATTCATTTATTATTGTTTTCGTTGTTGGTCGATCATGCTAAACTTAGTGTAAATCACCCTATATAATTTTTCTATATTGTCAACAGTAAATTGTTCCTTTTTTTCTTCAACCTGTCTAACGTAACGCCAATTCTCTTTGTCGCTCTCGATTGCTTATTCAGCAATCGGTAAACCACGGTTGTTCGAAAAGAGATTCTTTTAACATGTACTTATCTCGGTCACTTGGATCGCAGACACACAGAGGGTAGTACCGAACTAAGAAGAAATAATAAATCGATTGTCGTTTAATTTATTAATCATTGTTTTTCGCTGATTTTCTCTTGTGGTTTTTCGGTTTGTGTTTCGCAAATTATCAAACACCGCTCTTTCATTACCCTGGATACCTGTGTGCCCAGGAACCCAGTCAAGTGATACCGAGTTACATCTTCCCAGACGGATAAGCTTAACCATGGTTTCCTCAACTATTTTTGAGTTGAGAGAGCCAGCCGAACAGGCTTTGATAGCGGCTTCGCTATCTGAGCAGATGTAGGTATAAGGTTTTACCCTTAATCCTTGTAATTTGCCTTGTAAGGTATCCTAAGGAGCAGTCAGAAAAATCTCCCATTATACAATAGGTATGTTAGGTAAGGTTGATATTAATAATCGCATTTGCAATTTGACAAAATTATTTACCAATTAAAGTTATCCAAAGGGCACCTTTATAACATTGAAAACAATAAGCTTGTAAAGGCCTTAAAAAAATTACCTTTCCCCCTGCTAATCGCTTTAAAAAAGAAAAGAGATTCAAAAAATTATGAAACGAAGAGGAAACATGAATTAACAGAATCCTTTACACTTTCTTAAACACCGATGGGGAAAAAAACACTGAATATAAGAAGATTCTAAGATACTTCATCTTCACAAACCCATTCCGCTCCCAACCCAAGTCTTAATTGAGTAATTTAGTTAATTAATTCGCTTTTTATGCTACATTAAAACCTCGGGCGCTTTCAATTCCATCCCGCAGCCAACGCCACAAACCCCACTGTAACCAAGTTAAACCGCTTAATTAAAGGTGTAGGTACAATAAGCTGGAGATAGCAGTGCAGGGACGAAGGACGTGGAAGGAATCCGCTTGCGGGTATTACTACTGCTGGCGATGGATGATGGTCTTAGTCTTAGCGAAAAGGCAAATATCATCATTGATGGTGGCCTGAAAGAATACCAAATTTTACGACTTCAATTGGAGCTCCTTAAGAAATGTGACGATAAGATTTAATGGTCACGGCAATAAACATTAAGATACTGCTCGCCGGCCTGGCTATTGCGATACGAGCAGATGGGTCTTAAGCCAGCTCTATAGCTGGGTTATCACAAAGCGAAACCTTTCTCAGATAACTCTCGAGTGGAATTTATCGATGCATTCCCGAGGCGCTTACAGTTTAGCATTCTCATTTCCTTTCTCAGATGATCCTGTTCAATTGAATTTTCCAATTTCAAGGGAAGAATAATTGTCCGGCAATTAATTGTGAGTAACGTCGCACGCGGAGGTTCCAGCTAATGCCAGCCAGTTGGTATTATTATTTTAGTTGTTGGAAAATCCTCCAAAAAAGTAATTTTCCATGTGGAAATGCGTGCTGGATACAAATGTTGGATATGCTCTCAGCCATAACCTCATCCCATCGAAACAAAGACAGTTATAGCAGGTATCTGGTTATGTTTGGAGGGTTGTAGAAAATTGAGATTTATGAATTCCCTAATTAAGGTACATTGCGTTGTCGGAACAGTTGTTTATTTAGTTATGAATCAAATTTAGTATTTTTTTCTGATGCAGGAGCGCAGGAGTGCCAATGTTGTCTTGGATTAAATTGTGTGTTTTTTTGTTTGTTTTGTCAAGGTGCGGGGAGCGACTGAGGTATTTATGAACATTTGCAACACTTTATACGACTATGAATTTGATAAGTGATAACTACTTGCGGTTGATTTTCAATAGAAGCAAAGTTCTATCGACGAATAATTATTGTCTCAAGTGAATTTTTAATGTTTATGACTGTCTTTGACAGTTATTTACATATATATTGGTTGCGCAGATGTGCCAGGGAAAATACGTTCTATATTAATTCCAAATAACCATTAAAGCTAAAATTGAATGGTTTATTGACAACTAAAATTGAAATAAACTTTATTTTATTTAATTAAATGTCCACAGCGAATTGTGTGTGCAAAGAGGTGTCTTTCATGTCCTATTCTGGCGTAGTTATTCTTCACACTAAATTTTTACTAAACTTACATAATGACTATCGACACTTTTTGTCGATCATTTAACAGCGTATGACATTTACATACATCTACTTTAATATTATAAATAAATGTAGGTGACCCGCCTAAAACAACGCCTGTATATTTTCTTTTTCCAACCTTTTCATCAATTTACCCTCAATTTTTTTTTATTGATTATCATGTTTATATCACGCCGGGAAGTTGATAGTGTGGATCTCTTGGATCGCACTGACCCACTTGTTTCATTTTGGGGTTATTTCCTTCAGCCTTGTTTCTCCATACAAACTCTAGGAAGACCTTTTATAAGTTTCCCAATTAAATGCATTCATTTTATAATTCTAAGATACATATGACACTACGTTAAAAAATGCTTTTAAGCCGACCGCAAAGATATTAATTCTGAAGTGATAACAATCTTCGGATTTTGAGCCTTATTACCGTATTTTTAAAGGTACTTAAACACTTTTACTATAAGAGGCGTCTGATGATGAGATTATAATTCTTTGAGAGTTGAAGATTTGCAGCAAGAGTCCGAATATGTTCTTTTGGGTTTTGGGAACCCTTGTAATCTAGTACTCTTATAAAAAGATCTAATTTAAGATTCATTTGAGAGTAACATTATGAGTGCCTTCAAGAGTGTTATGATAGTCTTATGAGCGCTTTTTCCAAGATTTGAGAGTTTAGCTCTGAATGGTTTGTTAGTTGGGATGATAGGTGGTGGTCGGTAACAAGACAGACTGAATGCAATTTTTCTCTGAAATATCTAAGAACATCACTTTTGACGAGTTAAAATATGGAGTAGAATTAACTTGGACTCTCTATAACGTGAAGAGTTATGTGATGAAAAGCGGCCCTGACAAAGTTGAACCCGATTCGGTTTCAGATCTTGAAAACTATTTCTTAGATCCATTTCATCAACTGAATGATTCCAAAAAGTGACATTTCAATAAGTGCGTTTGACTTCTCAAGCAGCGTTTCTGGTACGTGTGGCATGATTGTGCAGTTAGAGCATATTTTCTATAGATTGGCAGTTTTGGACGAAGAAATTGTATATCGATGTGGCACTTTGGCCAAAACAAAATATGTTTTAGTTCATTGATTATATTGGCGATATAATCAATAAAGCTAACTCGGCCCTTGGTTTCGCCAAACGGTGGTCTAAAGAATTTACCAATCCCTATGTGACAAAATCCCTTTACATTACCTACGTCCGCCATCTTCTAGAGTACGCCAGCCAAGTGTGGGCACCATATTACCAAGTTCACATTAATAGAATCGAAAGCATTCAACGTCCATATCACGAACGCCTTAATTTAATAAACCTTCAGACCCTTGAAAAAATAAGAGATGTCGCTGACATTCTGTTTATACATCGTCTTCTCACTGCCTCCAGTGATTGTTCCTATCTTTTAAATTATATTGCCTTTAACACCAACCCCCGCAATTTAATATCCCCTTCTCTTTCTACCTTCCCACCCGTCGCACGTCGTACGGCTTGAACGAGCCGATATCCCATATGTTGCAGAAGGGCAATTCTAACCACCTCCTTTCTGATTTTAATCGCTGCACCTCTTCCCTCAAATTTGCCCTCCTCCACCCCTCACCATCCACCTAATTAGTTTTAAGTATTAGTTTTTAAGTCCTAGCTGTAAGTCTTAGTTTTGTAATTAGTTTTTAAGACCTAAAGCTTGTATTAAGCTAAATAAATGGGCCCCCACCAAAATTAATCAAAAAAAAAAATTAGATAAAAAGAAAAATTATTCATTAACGCAAACAATTATATATTGCAAAACATATTTTCAATTTATTATTGGAATGCGTAGAGAACGTAGGGATGGGTTACAGTCCCCTTGGGTAAACTGTTTGATACCCTATTCTTATTCCTATCCCTCATAAATAGTTGATGAGCAAACTATGAGCTTACATTGGCTTAGGGAGTATATATTCTAGATTTTAGCTATCTAGTTAAAACTTCGATTTTTCGATACAAAGGTTTTTTTTAAATCGTGGGCGTGTCAGTGGTCGAATCTTTAAACATGAGCGTAAGGGCTTCTAAAGAGTATGTATTATAAATTTCAGCTTACTAGCTAAAACTTTGACTTTTTGATAGAGCATTTTTTTTTGAATTGTGGGCTTGTCAGTGGGCGGATTTCAAAAAATTCTAGAACTTGATTATTTGAGGCCCCTATAGAGTATTTATGGTTAAAATTCCAGCTTTCTAGCACGAGTTAAAACTCCCAATTTATGACGACGGACGGATGGGTATGATTAGATCGGCATTACTATCGATGATGATCATGAATACAATGAGTTAAAATTAATATACCCTCGGAATAGGATATAAAAACGACATGGTGTGGCACTGTCATGGAATAACTTCGTATTCATTTTAATTCGGCAATCAATTGAATTGTAACTCCGTTGGTGACGAACTGCATGATATACCTACTATTGATAACTAACCAATATTACTTTCTTCTTTTTCTTCAAATTAAGATTTGCCATTGAGGAACTTAAGCTTTATCCTAGATGCACGTACCTATACTGTATCTTGATGAGCTTTGTTTTTTTCGTGTTTTACTACCGATATAATTCCGGAATATTTAATTACGAATATCTTCCCACAAAGCATGTATTTTCCATTTTTGCTGTTTTTTGCGAAGCCAGTTTTTACATCGGGGCTTGTCCTGAAATTGGCGTAAATAGTAAAGCTTCCCAATTTTTTGTTTTTTGCATCGACCCTTAGCTCATCGTTTGAACTTATAGATTTTATTTGGTCATCAGTAAACATGTGGAAAATTATTTTTTAGGATTAATATATATACATATAGGAAATATTTACTCACATTTAAGATATAAATTAAAATTTACACTACTAATTAAAAATTATAAACTAAGTTTGGGACTGAAATCGCCGGGAAAGACACAGGGCAAAGGAACGTTTGAAAGGCAAGGAAATGGTGCGGCAGGATAAAGGACAAAGAAACGTTGTAAAAGACAAAGACTTTGCCCCAAATGTAGAGGGTTCTTGAGTTTTCACAATCATGGCGAGTTTCGGCCGCAAAGAATTTTTGAATAAGCAATAAAAAAAATTGTTTTGCATAATAAATTGATATAATCAATACAACATATAAAAAAGATCTATAGTCAATTATTCACCTTAAAAATTATTTAAAAATAATTTTATTGTCTGCAAAATATGCAAATCGATTTGAAACGATACCAAATTAGCAATCGGGCAAATGACATCGTCCGGACGACGATTATCGAATGGTCAAAATGACATCATCCAGATGAAAGATCTTACGGAGTGGTAGAATATTGCCACAATGATCTTGTCAGCCCATTACCCACTTGAAATTCAGTTTTGTTCTTATTTTATTTCAGGAGCAAAAACCATCAACAAAAACCAAAGTATTTATTTTTTAGACGACAACTTTTCTTAGAGCAACGTTCTATGTACCCTTCGAAAGGTGACGAGTCTGGCTACACGAAACACCTATTGCCGCCTTTTTTGGAAGTCCCGTTCGCCCACAATCCACGTGACTAGGTAGCAAAATGAGGTAAAATCACCTAAAAATGCAGTCAGCTATCCCTTAAATTGATAAAAGAGAAAAGAAATACAGCTCTCAGAGCAACGATCTATGTACTGTTCGAAAGGTGACGAGGATCGGACAACTTTAAAGGATTGGATTGATCTCTCAACAACTAGTAGTTCTTTGCTTTGTATTTAATTACCAAATGTTCTTTTACTTGCTTATTTCTTTGTTCAATATAATATTCACATGAATTTTATATTCTTGGCACTTTATATTTCAAAGCTGTCAAAACACGTGTGAGGTGTGTGTGTGTTCGAAATGCCAAAAAATTTCGGGCATAAAGAGCTTCGCCAGGTGAAATATTTTCAATAAGGCTAAATGTGTTTCTTGCGTGAATCGATTCGGAATTTATACAAATGTAGACATGTACATAGAATTGTTCAAGTTTTCGTCTATAGAAGTAGGTATGTACTTAGGTACATACTAGACCTACGATAACAATGAAATATTTGGTCTTAATGTTACGCTATATGTATTTTCATTTTAATCCGTCAGAATCCACTGCCTTAATAAAGATAAGTACACAACTCCAAGGTCTCAAAGCCTTTCAAAATAAATACTTCGAATACCTACCTACCTACCTAGATAGGAAGGTACATACCACAAAGTTAACAAGACTATCAATCTATGTATGGAACTATCACCTTCACGCTCATGGTTAAGGCATGTTCTTTCAACCGCAGGGGTAATGTACAGTCCCTGGCCAAGTTATTAGACGCACTGTAAGGTTCTCTGTACTTTGTTTGTACTTGTTTACGTTCGCGTATCAATTGGTAAACACTGTAATGCAACACGTCAAAAATAAATACAAAATGGAATCATTTACAAAATCTCCTAAATAAAACACATTATATGTACGTTTAAATATTAAAATATTGCATATAAACTCGTGCAACACATAAAAATATTAAAAAACTACAGTGCGTCTAATAATTTGGCCAGGGACTGTAGGTACATTTAGTACCTATGTTGCTACGTACATATTTGATTGCCTTCGGCCCAAATGTACCTTACTTCCATCAATTATTGACAACCAACAGTACAATTTCCCAAACACAAGCCATCCCTTTTTTCTACTTTCCACGCAATTAGACATCATTTATGTGATGTCATCTATTTTGTCTTTTACATTCAAATCACCAAGCGGCAGACGAGATGCTCCATAAATCAGTCCCCTTTCCAACGACAATTACAAATCCAACATACCATATCCATCGCAGCAGCGCACGCAAACCGATTGCCGTTCCCACGATCTCATTCTGACAACAATTTTGAATTTTACGATCGATGTGCTGCTGCAGTCTTACTTCAACGACTTCCGATCTGTGAATTTCACAGCCGATCACGACTGAACAAGAACCGACATGCATCAATTCGGTTGAACGATACGCCATAAATGTACTCTCTAAACAAATCATTCCACGGACACAGCTCGTTTGTTGTTCTCCAAAACTTCAGAGCCACAACCAGAACCAGATACTGCCGGACGACTTGATTGTTTCCTCAGACATTCTTATCGCTGTATGTGTAAACATTGGCTTGGACGAAGGCCCGGCCGGCTGTTTGTTTTGCTTAGTAAACGAATAATTATAACGAATGCGCATATCTGAATGATTTGGTGTGCTGAAGGTATGCTCCCATTACCAGCAGCTGAGTCATATTACAATAGGTCCCGATATATCAACTCAATAAATCTTCATTAAATATGTAGGTGGTATGTCTTCCGACAACTAGTAGTTAGCTGGCATGTGTATAATGTGTATCTGTCACATGACGAAACACTTAAATCGAGTCAGTTCGGGGGATCAACACTCACACACTTTTGTCCCCTCGCTTAATCCATTGCATCTCATCTATTGATTGGCGAGTAGTGTTTGAAGTGGCTAATAATGATAACAACCATTAGCTGCTGTTGGGCCAGTGTGGATTGTGATACATACCAAGCCAGATAACGATATATGTAGGTCATATTATACAGGGAGGAATAGCACTAAGGTCACAGGATAGCGATAATGTGACATTGATTGTGGGATGACATCATGTCAAAGAGGTATTTAGGCTTAGTCGAAAATGTATGTATTTTTTTCAGACACGTGAACTGGAGACACGTGCAAGGGCTATCATTATTTTATCTATAACTGTGCTATTGAATTAGTTATGCACTTCTCAGGCACACGTCTAATCCAAACGGGAGATTAATCAACAAGCAATTAATGCAATGAATTGTGACCAATATCAAGCAGATGGTCGGTGTCACACATGTTTCAGAATATTATCGGCTCATTGCACCCATGAGGAGTTGATGGAGTGCCTAATGGGAGAACAGTCATCTACAGACGGATACTTGTCTTGTATAATTGCAATTGCAAGCAGCCCAGGGAAGGCCCATTTTTAATTGAAATGGTTAAGGATATACATATTGGCCTTAAGTCACCTTAAAGTTTAATGTACAAGTTTAAAAGCCCATCCAGCAAAATGGATTTTTTTAAATGCAGTTGGTGTTTGGGTATTGAATATATATGTACCTATTGCTTATCTTGCGTTAAAGTGGCTGGTCTTAAGGAGTGTACCTACATAATTGACCTCTTTAACTGGTAATTGAGAGTCCTAGGCAGGTGACTATTCGCACCATACTATTTCTTCTTTTTTTTTGATGTGTGGGTAAAATATGCGGATTCCGATTGTTTTTTTTTTACTTTTAAATATTTTTTTTTTTTTATAATTAGCTTATGTTAATTTACGTAGGTACCTACCTACTAGACAAAAATAAATTAATCTAATCTAAACAAACAGGATACTCATTATACCTTATTATTGGTCCTTATACGGACGTTTTTAATTTAACTATAACCTTATAATTGTTTCCTTTCGTCATAAAAACTATTTTGTGAACTAATCTTACATATAATCATTGAGAAAATTAAATCGGCATCTTTATTAAATTTTATATCTATTAATTAATATATCTATATATTAATACGGAGTTGCCTATAACGTGTTTCCACCCATTTTTGCTATTATACGTCACATAGATATGACAACACTATATTATTTGGATAGGGGACAATACATAGAAGTGCACAATACAAAAATTATCCACATTATATAACACACATTATGAATTACAGCAGGTAAAATAAAGCGAATTGGATGAAATTACAACAACAACAACATTGCTGTGTGGTTACTTGCTAATGCTTGAACATACTTGAAGTTACTTGGACATGCTTGAAGTTTACTTGAAAATGCTTGGAGTTACTTGAAAATGCTTGAAGTTACTTGAAATGCTTGAAAATACTTGAAGTTACTTGAAGTAACCAACAACAACATTGCTGTGCATTTTATGCATTTGATAATGCTTGAACATACTTGAAGTTACTTGGACATGCTTGAAGTTAATTGAAAATGCTTGAAGGTACTTGAAAATGCTTGAAGTTACTTGAAGTTACTTGAAAATGCTTGAAAATACTTGAAGTTACTTGAAAATGCTTGAAGTTACTTGAAGTTACCTGAAAATGCTTGAAGTTGCTTTAAGTTAGTTACTTGAAAATGCTTGAAGTTACTTGAAAATGCTTGAAAATACTTGAAAATGTTTGAAGTTACTTGAAGTTACCTGAAAATGCTTGAAGTTACTTTTAGTTACCTGAAAATGCTTGAAAACTTGAAGTTACCTGATAATGCTTGAACATAGGTACTTGAAGTTACTTGGACATGCTTGAAGTTACTTGAAAATGCTTGAAGTTACTTGAACAATTTTATATCATGTGAAGTCAGAGAATGCAATGTCGAAAAATTTCATTTTCCGATTAATATCTATGTATAACAGTCGACTTTGTTTTTTTTTCAACTTATAGAATAAATTGGTCGAATTTCGATCATGGGGCGACCCCTAGTTTTTTTATAAAACAAACTACAAATTACTTAAACTACTTAACTTACTTAAGCTACGTGACTTGATTCAACTATAATTAGGATTCTGAGCACTCGTCGCATTACGCAACAAGTTGGCTCGTCGTATCTCGGCCTACTGGGAGCCCTGCGATTACCTATAGTGGTTGCAGGAGCACTCATGAAGAGTCAGGGTCTGCAGTTTGGCTGTAATTCGCATAACGATTGCGATATGTTGAGAGTAACTAGTACAGCCGCGATATCCACCCGACTCCCGAACCATGGGTTAGGATCAGGCTGAGGTGATTCATGCAATCGAACATTGGATTGATCCCATTTTACTGCGCAGCGGAGGGAGAGCTACTGCTTCCTGATCCACAAAAAGAAGAGCTGTAGAAGAGATGTAATTCCTATATGAGTGCACTGACATGATCCCAAAAATATTCTCACTCCTCCAAGGGTTGTGTATGACAAATAAATAAATGTAATACAAAGCAAAAACTATTTCTGTTTGAAACATAGTAAACTTTACAATTTTAGCCAATTGTGTCCTACTGATTGCTTTACGTTGCATGCAACGGTAGGATTAGTAGAAATATGATTAGGTACTTGGAGCTTTGCAAACTTTTGACTATCACAGAGCTGATCATGAGGACTTTATGTAAGTGCTGGAAGACAAAATCAAAAAGCGGAATAGCAATTCCAAACTGGTGATCCAATTCTAGCTGCACTATTGCAACGCAATGAAGAACTCCAACGCTCCGTTTGAGAAAGCTGTAAGAACAACAACAAAAATGTTCCGCTTGCAATTTGTTTTCAAGATTAATCATTTTTAGGTCTAGTGGACCAATTTGTTTTATATTTGATGTAATTTCCAAACTATTGGTTAAAATTTCTAGAAGCTTGAATGCAATTAATATTTGTTTAATTGGCTTTGTACTGCTTACAATAATTTAAACGGTTTGAGAGATATTAATGTGCAGTTTCACATTAAGTACTCGTTTAAACTTAGATTTAACTAATCCTATGTCGAAGTTTTATTAGTTAATAAACTTCGTTCGGTTTCACAATGGAAATTTAAAACGTGGTCAGCTAAACGAGGCGTAGTGAACAGACTTTGACAGCGCTCCACTTTTCTATTGTCAAATTTAAAATTCTTTTTGTAATAAGAAATTAATTTTTTCGAATTTAAGAGGGAATTTATTCCAAAAGTGATAACGCAGAATATTAAGACATGCGTAAGCTTTTATATACCTACCTCCACGACATCCCAAAAAAAATGTTTACAATGAACAAAAAAAAAAGCTGAAATTTATAATATGTATATACTTTCTATAGGACCTTTATGCTCATGTGTAAATATTTTCAAAATCTGTCTACTGACACGCCCACAATTTAAAAAAAAAAAACTTTTTTTGAAAATCCAAAGTTTGAGCTAGGGAGCTGACATTTATTATAATATACTCTCTAGGGGCCCTTTATGCTTATGGTAGATTTTTTTTAAATCCGCCTACTGACACGCCCACAATTAAATAAAACAATTTTATTGGAAAATCAAAGATTGTGGTAAGGAGCGTTTTTTTACAAAAGCTTCGTTTTTTCGATAAAATCCTTTAAGTGTTTTATAACAAAATATGTAGAGCGTTCTTAACAATTCAACCATACTTAGATTTTTTTCACTCCCACTTATGAGGGATAGGAATAAGAATAGGGTATCCAACAGGGTATCAGCCCGTCCCTATTTTTTTTTTTACTTTTAACAAACGAAGTTTAATCGCAGTATCTGTTTCTTTTTATTGAATTTATCAATCATAAATTGAGTTTAGACTGCGACTGTGAAACTGGGCATTAGCTAGTTGCTTCGTGGTTAAGGTTTGTTTAAAATATTTTTTAATTAAGATCCGCAACGCTTATATCACCCTTAGGCCGTACAAATCATTTCGTTATCATCTCTTTCTAAATGATATTTAACACTTCATAATTCCTCCTAAATACCTTCAGACGTAATCGCATCCAAGAAATCTTTAAATTAAAGTTCAATTTACACAAAAGCACCGGCACCACTCCATCGGTTACCCTCGTGGCTTGTCGCAATAGCTTGACAACTTAAAAATAAAAATAAAAACACCTCCTACTCCTTGCCGAATCTTTCCAAATTGGCTGCGATTGTAATTTCCAATGGGAAATCAAAAACATAACCAAATTGCTTCGATACACAAAACAACAACACAGGAACAAAATCCGAAATAGAACGACAACATTTCATATAACCTCTTAACAAGGCGCAACCGAAAGTCAGACAGTTTTTAAGGTGATAAAAGAATTTTAACACCCCACTCCTGGCAAACGAATTTACTGCGGCGGCATTAGGTAGGAACGATTCCTAAGGTACCTACAGCTAGGACTCTGCCTCACGTTCGTTATAACCAAAAGTATGTATAGCCAAATGTTTAGCACATAATAGAAACACGATGTTTCTGTATTTTTTTTTATGGGATGTTGGTCGCCTCAAGGGACTGAAACTGAAGGGTAGTACGTTTGTGATGGCAAAGCATAGGATAAATACAAATTGTTGCCGCTTGAGGGCGCGTGTACGCCGTGCAGACTCACACCTATGCGCATGCATGTAAAAACGATTTGTGCGGATTTTCCATTAACTTTTATGAAAAACGCAACAATAAATTTCAATTAAGCACATTCTACCAGTTGGTCGGGGTGAGGGGGCTAGTGGAGTGGCAAGTGTTCTCCCCGGTCTACACTATGTTTTATTTATCTGAGTTGGAAGAGAATCCTGTGTCACGGCTTAGTACTTGAGGTACGTCCTTGTGTACGTTTGTATTACATTTGATTCTCCCATGCGATGTTTCGATTTGTTTGCCTTGCGAAGGACGAGTTGTTAGTAACAATGAAAGCTTATCTTTGCGATAGCAGCCATAGCACCATCGCCTTTATTGTGTGAATGGAATTAGGTGTTATATGAATGCAATAATGTACAAAGAACGCCCCTCGACATATCTTAAATGAAGAAAAAATGTGTCATTCGGTATAATTTAAGGATGAGTAGGTACCTACATTATAAGGCGGGCTTAATTTACAATCACATGAGGATTATTAGATTAGAAATCTGACAAGAATCCTCTACCTTCACGAGGGAGAACAAATTCAAACAGTGGCTTCGTGTACTAAATTAATTTAAAAAAAAAATCAATTACGGAAAAGAATCAGTTAACCATCAACAATTAGATTAGGAGTTACAATTTTGTTTTAATCTATTATAGAGTTTACCAAAGTAATCCAGTTGTTTGAAAGATAGCTGGATATATACAGTGGCCATCACAAGGATGGGGCCATACATTTTGCAATCGATTTTCAGTCTTTATACCTGTTGTCAATTTTATTCCCAGAAACTTTTACTAACTGTGAACAGGTAGGGGAGTGGTGCGAACAATGAGACAGTTTTGTTTAAACGTGGTATATATTTTAGCTCCTACCAGTGATGTGAATCAAATTTTGATACCAATTGAAGGTATATTTTACCTAACTATTAAAACAGAAACCTAAGTTATAGAATTGACGGCAACATGAACATGGGCTAAGTCATAGATAAAGTCAAATTGTCTCACTGTTTGCTGGTGGTGCGAACAGGAAGACAGTGTAGGGCAAACAGTAAGACGATACAAAAAAACTAAGAAAAAATTAAACTTTAGCATATTATTTTATTTTAACTTTAATATATTTTGTTTTTAAGTAAATAACGGAAACAAAATAAAGTAACATGGAATAGAAAAAAAAAGTAAAACAAAAAAGGAACTTCATTTTAATAAATGGATACGAACTAAAAAAAAAATTTTTAAGTTTATTATTTTAAGCTGCTTCCGTAACACCCAAAATCCACTTCAAACACTAGTGATGCCTTTTGTCGACATGTATGACCGCATAAATTTGGCATTGGAAGAACCCGCTCAATATCTTTATTTAAAAGAGAGGCAACATCTTCGATCCCAGGTTCTGTGAACTTATGTATATGTTGTTCCATTCCTACGCAAATAGCAAACTTCATATTCATTCCTTTCGTCCTTGTCTTTTAGTATTTTTCCAATAAAATACACAATCTTCTTTTTCCCAACCTAGAATCGAACAAGAACGTAGGAATCAACCCCTACTATATCTTGGTAAACGGTGTCTTCAGTTGAAATGTCACCGGTGAAGGAGCCATCTTTAGATGAATCTTGAAGAATCATCTCATCTTCATCTGATTCCGATTCAGACTGTAAAACTTTTCTTGTTACAACCGTTTGTTTTGCTATTTTTTTTGTTGACTTTTTCATAAGCTCTTTTTTTCCAGCTCTTCCTTTTCCGGAGTGTCTGTCAGGATAAGGCTTCTTCCATTTTTTTCTTTGCTTCCGGGTGTTCAGTCTTGGCGGTGCTTTGGGATAGCCTTTGAATTGTTCCGGGTTAACAAATTCATTGAGAGGGGCAACGAATTAGTCAACAACTTGATCTGAAATCAGAAAAAGTAAATGAATAGGTAATGAAATTTAGAACAAAACGTGTTGCAACAATTAAAGTTTCTTTATCAACAGTTTGGACTGAAACTGTAAGAAACAGTAATAATTTTATAGTCGAAATAAAAATTACTACCGTTTGGGTTGGTCTCCTCAGTTTGGCTTCTTAAAGGCCTGTCGGTTACAATGCTGCTCAAAAAGTTCACATCGGTCAATGCATTTCTATATGGCGGATATATTCCGGGCTTACGGAAGCCTGATACTATATTTGATGGTGTCATCGACTTTTCAAAAGCATACCCAGTTGCTGAAGCTATGTTGTATATAGAAAAGGTTTTACCGGGATTCTGCATCATAAAGTTGTCTATCGCATGGTTATACGCTGTCTTAAAAGGCTTGTAGACAGAAATGTCTAGTGGCTGCATTTTAGATGAATGTGGTGGAAAGGTCAGCATCATTACTTCGTATTCTTTTCCGTAGTTGAGTGCAGTAACATTTGTGTGGCTTTCATGGTTATCCATGAACAACAGAGTTGGATTTTCTTTGGAACTCACAGTGAATTTTACAAAATGTTCCATCACTTTAACGAAACATATTGAGATCATCCAACCTGATCGATTCGCCAAACCAAGTGTTCCCGGTGGTGCACCAACCAGCATATGGTAACCTTATTGACTTGCTTAACTCCCTTGTAACCTTATTGACTTGCTTAACTCCCTTCGCCACAAGAATGTTTGCAGAAACCTGGACTGTAGTTAGCCCTGTTTCATCCAGATTATAGATCCGGGTTCCAGCTGAAAAGCAGTTTGATGATTGTGCGAGAACTTCGCATAAATTGTCATAAAAAATGTTAACATTGTGCCTGTTGAAAGAAGTTACCCGAGATAAACTACAGGCTTCAGGGGCCCGGAGTGATAAAGGTGGATTTCTTTTCCGGGAGCGCTTCATCCAGTCGTGAATTGCTTTTTTATGCTCTACCCAATATTTCGTAAGCTTCTTTGAATTGATTGTAGCTGTTTCGTATGCTAAACGTCTTACGTCTTCCAACGACAAACCATAAAACATTTTCGAACAGTTCTTATATATTCCGTTAGTGACTGCTCTTCTTCGGCACTGAAGACTGCATTAACAGAATAATTTGGGCTCATTATTATGGAAGGTGACTCCTTGAAGCGTTTAACATAGCGCGCGAGCGTTTGGTAAGCAACTCCATTTTTGTCTGCCGCTTTCCGCACCGAGATTCCTTCATTGATCATTTCCACCGCCTTTTTCATGGCAGTAGATGGAGTTTTTCCAAAAGAAAAGCGTTCGGCCGACATAATTAAATGCTTAATTACCGATTTTTAACCCTACAGCGACGACCAGAATCTGTTTCAAAAGGACAAAAACGATTTGTTACTAAACCAAAACCTTTAAATCATAAAGGGCGAACAGTGAGACATGTCTCACTGTTTTGTTTATAAAAATGTCTCACTGTTCACTTTTTGACATTTAACAGAAAAAAATAAATTATAAAAAACTGACAAGGTTTCTCTGTATTTTTTTCACATATTTTGAAAATACAATAGCAACAAAATATATTTAAAAAAATATAATTCACTTACCTGAATATTACGGCTACTATATTAAATTCTGTTGTACATTAAAAAAATACTTTTGACACATTTGTTCTATGTTCACTCGGCAAAAGATAACGCGCTACTGATACGAGTATTTGTGTGCAACAGAATTACAGCATGTGGAATGATAAAAAAAACTGTTATTGCCTGTATGGACATGTATTTGCAGGCACGTGGAAAAGAAAAAACCGGATTGTCTCACTGATCGCACTGTCTCACTGTTCGCACCTTTCCCCTACAGATTTTCCCAACAGTAAGTCATAACATAAAAGAGTAAATAAGAAACGACCGTTGGAATTTCCCAAGATCAAACAATGAACTACATACTTGAAAAGCGTATTAAAAGATGCGCAACTATGATGCGGCCATTGCGAATATTTCGTTGCAGAGTTCACATCAGCGATTTTTTCCACAGTTTTGTTAAGAATATTTAAAAAAAGAGTTGAAAAGAACTGTTTTTATTTAGTTAAAAAAGTTGACAGCTACAGAAAGAGGAAAAATAGATGCTTTCAAGGAGCTAGGACTCTCAGACCGAGAAATTGCAAGGAGGGTAAATAGAAGTACCTAAGGCTTTTTGTAAACAGTTATCTTGCGGATCCACAATACTATAGGCAAAATCAAAAAGGACGCACTGCAGAAGCAACAACATTGCGAGAATAGCGGGTTATTCTACGACTTGCCTCAAATTCTGCTCCACCAGTTACTAAAATAAGGGCCAACAGCGTAGTATCAGCCAGCATAGCAACGGTCCGAAGGATAATACAAAAAAGTGTTACTATACAGAGAAGAAAACTTAAAAAGAAACCTGTTTTGAGGCAAGTACACAAGGAGCATCGAATGAATTTTGCAAGAGAACATGTCGCTTGGAGCAGTGAATGGAAACGTATTGTCTTTTCGGATGAAAAAAAATTTAACCTTGACGGCCCCGATGGTTACAACTTTTATTTCCATGATCTAAGAAAGGAAGAGCTTTTTTTGGCAATATATCACAGCCGTACATCAGGTGTAATGGTGTGGGGAGCTATTACCCACTATGGCTCAATCGAATTGGAGTTTTTGTCCACAACAATGAACGGAAACAACGACAAATGTTTGCTGGAACGGTCATTTCCAAAAGTGAAACACATTTTCGGACTCCTGTCTTGGATATTCCAACAAGACAATGCCTCTATCCACACTTACAAAGTTGTTAGAAGTTTGATTAAATCAGAAGACGTGGAAGTTTTGATATGGCCGCCCTATTCACCGGACTGAAACATAATCGAAAATGTTTGGGCATGGTTATCTCGTAAAGTGTTTGAAGGCAAGGACACTTTAATCGAAGCTATTCGGTATGCCTGGACCCAAATTTTTCTTAATTATTAAAAAAAAACTGTATGATTCTATTCCAAACCGTCGTATGGAAAAATGGCGGGCATACTCATTATTAATATAGAAAAACATAATAAAAAAATGTTTTAAGACCATAAAATGCAAACATTTTATTAACTTTTTCCTTTCTTTCGAAGATTTTTCATATCGCATCCTAGTGGCGCATCTTTGTATACGCTTTTCAAGTAGTTCATTGTTTGATCTTGGGAAATTCGAGCGGTTGTTTCTTATTAAACCTTTTATTTTATGACTGACTGTAAGGAAAATAAGTACATGTTCACAGGTAGTAAAAGTTTGAGGGAATACAATTTCCAACAGGTATAAAAACTGAAAATCCATTGCAAAATGTATTTCCTCATCCTTGTATTTTACGATGCGAAAAGATAATTTTTTTAGTCTAGTTAAGAAAAATCCAGTTTCCTTGGTTTTCAGGCATACATTTTAAACCTAATCCATATGTCAAAGTTGATTCATCTTGTAGAACATATTTAATTTCGAAGCTTTTTTGTTCTACTGGTAAAGTTAAGAGCGTCATATATAGAAAGATACTGGAAAGGCCAATCACTAGATACGACTTGATTATAATGGCGTTTTCTATTAGAAGACTCGGCAATTTCGAAAAAAGTAACAAACCCATTATAGATACTATTATACACCAAAAATACGTAGAGATCAAAATTTGTTGATTACTATCCATAGCAGCGTTGCCAGATGTCCCTTATTTTTTGCCAAAATTTATTTGTACCATAGCTTATTTCTCGGGTTCCAGCATGCACCGCCATACAAACTACCCTGGGTTGGAGTTTATAATATTCACGAAGATAACTGCAGTGTGCTTACATACTAACAAATAGTCATTCAAATTTCAATCTTCGATAAATCGGATTTTGTTTGTTTTAAATAATAGGTAGGTATGTCGGTAGGCGGATTTGAATAATCTTCACACTTGATATTTTGGGAATTTAGAGATTATTGTGTTGCTCAATAGGTCTTCAAAATTGGTGACGGAAGAACGGACGGATATGGTTAGATCTCAAAAATATTTAGTATCTTTTAGGCGACACTGACCAATATTAAAGCATGTTAAAAACTATGGTTCAAAATGAATATACTTGTAGGATTGGACAAAACGGAACGATGCTTCCGAAATAACATTCTTTGTTTTTAATTTAAATGATAGATTCACGTTTTGAGGAATTTCAAGTAATTCGATTTTAATTGTTTGGAATATTAGTTTTGTAAAAATAACTCGAAACTAATTAATTCTATAAAAAGCTCTTTAAATTGCATAAAATAATTAATATCTAAATGTTAAATATTCGACTTTAATAAAAATACTAAAGTGAGTATGTTTATTTACACAAATTACTAAATAAACTTAATGTCGATCGATACCTTAAATAATTATGTATTTTTAAAAAGGGTATTTATATATTTTTTGTAACCCTTAATTCTTTGAAGTATCAATCAGGATGCTATCATGAATTAATACATAAGAATTCTTTGCACCTGTCTACAATAATTGATTAAAGGTTAAAAAAATAGAGACCAAACTGTGCAGTTATAATAATAGTATTTATTTTATGGATAGATACTATGTATTTTTATTTTGTCCTGGGAAAAAGTTTAAGACCCGTCTTTTTCGTTAAATGGCACCTTTGACCTGGGAATTTAACATTCACTAATCTTCAACAATTTCTTGGGTGAAGGCATATATTTGAAAAGGATGTGACCCAGAGACCTGTGTGTATGTTATTTATTTATTTAGCCGAGCACTCGTTGCCTTGCGCAACAAGTGGTCAAAATCTCAATTACTTTCCGAGTGCCTGGCAGTCGTCAACGTGCACACGCGCTGCCGTGAGCTGACTGAAGCCTTAAAGAATTAATCACCTCCCGAAAGCACCCCCACAAAGTTGGCGAGCCCGGCCTCTCTCAGAAACGCCCTAGCTAGCTTAATCTAACTTATAAACTAAGACGATGTTACCTAGAGAGGCGGGGTAGGATGGTGTCCCAAACGTCGTATTCAGACATCTGCCTCTGGAGGCTGTAGATATTGTCATGACGCTGTTTAAAAATGCGCTGAATAATGCACATTATAAGGGGCATTTCTAAGGTAGCTGTGGTACACCCAATCCGGATAAAGATCAGATTAGTCTGCTTCCGAGTATTATGGTCTTTGAAAAAGTTGTCAATAGAACCCTGTTGAAGTGGGTCAAGGACAATAACATAATTCCGGACAACCAGTTTGGTTCCGGGGCGGGGCACGACACTATTCATGCCAAGTCGAAATTGGTTTCCGACATTCTGTGGAATAAATGCAAGAACCAATGCACGGGTTGTTGTTTGGTTGATTTTGAGAAGTCTTTCGACACCGTATGGTTAGAGAGACTTTTCTACAAGTTGACCAGGAGGAGGATGCACGAACCTTTGCTATATGTAATTTATAATATGCTTATGGGAAAGAAGTTCGTTATCAAATGGGGCTTACTACCCCAATGAAATGTATATAGAGAGTACGCTCCGGTCTGGCTTTGTCCACACGGAGGCATTTGTCCATATTGATACTAAAGGGCTGGTCCAGACGAGGGATGGTATCCCGTCCCGGTATTATACCACCGCTACCGCAGCGCGAGAGATAATCGACTCATCTGCGGCGCGGACGTGGCCAATGCTCATGAACTCCTCCGTTTTAGTACCGCAACAGTGGAGAGGGATAAATTCGATATGCAAAAGCACTTCGGAGAATTTTGGTTCCTTTCTGAGGAAGTAGCAGTCAACATGCCCTCCCAAGACGCGAAGACGGTGCGTTACTTTAAGTAATATCGTCGTAGTTATACTAAGTTAGCTAGGGCGTTTTTGGGAGTGGCCGGGCTCGTCAACTTATGGTGATGTTTCCGAGAGGTGATTGACGCTGTAAGGCTTCAGTCCCTTCACGGCGTGTTGCCACTCGGATATCAATTCAGATTTTATACCTAATTTATAATATGCTTATGGGAAAGAAGTTCGTTGTCAAATGTGGCAACGTGACTTCGAGCAGAGTCTTTGAAATTAAAAACGGTTTACAGCAGGGGGCGGTCAATTCTCCGATCCTGTTTAACATTTACACGAGTGATCTGGTAGGTTCACTCAGACATGCTATAGCGTATGCCGATGATTTGGTGGCATACAGATCAGGTCCTAAAATCGAGGTCATTAATATCCTTTTGCAGCGTGACTTCGATCAAATTAAGCGATATTGCGACGACTGGAAGTTGAAAATCAACTGGAAGAAATTGGCCATTATTGGACAGGATGGGCAGCCATTGGCGGTGAGAAGCGTAGTTAGATATCTAGGTATCTGGCTTGACCAGTATCTATATTTCGATAGACATATAGTTTCTTGTCTTGCTGGGGCCAAGAGGGCTTATGCTCTGACAAGGAGACTGTTTCATAGCAGTCAACTTGACTCCAGAGTGAAGGTCATTTGCTACGTGGCCCTTATAAGGCCGATCATCGCTTATGGTTGTCCATTGTGGTTTAATATAGCGCCTAGTTATATGGAAAAGATTCGGGTTTTGGAGAGACAATGTCTTAGGACCTGTCTCCGATTGTTCCGAACGCCCGAATCCAACTATATAAAATACTATCCCAACAAGGTCCTATACGATGGGGCTCAGTTGAATAGGATTGACAATTTCCTCATTAAGGTCACTCGAAGGCACGTTGCAAGGGCGATGGCCAGCGACAATAGCCTGATATTTGGGGCTTACTACCCCAATGAAATGTACATTGAGAGTACGCTCCGGTCTGGCTTTATCCCGCCAGAGGCATTTATCCATATTGATGCAAAAGGACTGGTACAGACGAGGGATGGTATTCCGGTCTTATACCATCGCTACCGCAGCGCGAGAGATAAGCGGCTCCTCCATGACTGGGACGTCGCCAATGCTCATGAGCTCCTCCGTTTTAGTACCGCAATATCGGAGAGGGATAGATTCGACACGGAAAAGCAATTCG
This sequence comes from Portevinia maculata, assembly GCA_949715645.1. Lineage (NCBI taxonomy): Eukaryota > Metazoa > Arthropoda > Insecta > Diptera > Syrphidae > Portevinia > Portevinia maculata. The sequence goes on from OX454525.1 coordinate 20,553,892, forward strand.
CCGAATTTTGGTGGCTTGTTGAGGGGAGAGGGGTCAACATGCCCTCCCAGGACGGTGCGTTACTCTAGGTAACTTCCTCTTAGCTTATAAGTTAGATTAAGTCAGCTAGGGCGTTTTTGGGAGAGGCCGGGCTCGCCAACGTGTGGTGGTGCTTCCGGGAGTTGACTGACGCTGTAAGGCTTCAGTCGGCTCACGGCGGCGCGTGTGAACGTTGACGACTGCCAGGCGCTCGGAAAGCAATTTGGATTTTGACCACTTGTTGCGCAAGGCAACGAATACGTTAAGTAGTTTAAGTAAGTAGAATAGGTAGTTTGTAATTTGTTTTATATAAAATCTCAATAATGATACCGAGTTTTAGTAAATTTTCTCAAGGAATATATATGTAAGATTAGTTCGTAAAATAGTTCGTAGGCCGAAAGGCAATAATTTTAAGATATAGTTAAGTTTAGAGCGTTCGCATAAGGACCAATAAATAAGAATAAGTATCCTGTTAATTTTAAGTTAGGTTTAATCATTTTTGTCTAGTATGTAAGTAGATATTTATCAATGAATAAAAAAAATGAATTTCAAAGTCAAAAAAAGTCAGATTTTATACCAAGTTTAATTAGAATCAAGAATAGGTAGTTTTTAATTTATAATTTATTAATTTGTTTTATATAAAATATAAAATCTAAATAATGATGCCGAGTTTATTCTTAATTTGCTCGATGAATACATAATATGTAAGATAAGTTCGTAAAATAGTTTCTAGGCCGAAATTCAATCGTTATAAGGTAATTCTTAAGTTTAGAACGTCTACATAAGAAAAAATTATTTAGAATAAGTATCCTGTTAAATTTAAGTTAGATTAAATAATTTTTGTCTAGTATGTAAGTTGATCTAGTAATGAGTAAAAAATAATTTAAAAGTCAAAAAAGACCCTGAGATCTATGGAAAACTGAAGAACTGAAGAAACTGAAGTTGATGATAGTAGAACAAATGCTCATCACGTGATACAGCAGGCCAACCATATTATACACCAAACAATTAAAAAGAAACAACCCTCCAACGCACCGCGCAAAAGTCATGCATTTGGTTTTTCCAAGATTATCGAAAATTAAATAACGAAACTACTTCAATTTCAATTTCAATTTATTTAGAACCAATGTACAAATAAGACTCAGTCTTTTGTAGTACATAACAATACATCAATCTTAAAGCTAATATTAATATAATTAGTAGTACTTTAAGATTAGTAGTTCTGAGAGATTGGGCGAATTGACTTTTATCAAAAACGTAATGACGCGCTTTATTATATATGATTTTGTGCAAAAATGTACAGCATTTTGCATCAAGAAACTGCTGTAGCGAGCATCCAAGGACCAGTTGATGGTAATGTGAGATGTGTTGGTATCTCCGGAGGCCATACACGTATCTTACCATGTCATTAAAAGCCACAAGGATTTTATGTTGGGAATGCGAGTCAGGCTTACAATAGACCACATTTGCAAAGTCGATTAAGGGTACTAGTACGGTTTTTATAAGTCGTAGTTTGGTATTAACTGGTGTTATGTCGGAAAATGGCCAGAGTCTACGTAATCCAGAATAGATTCTTCCCACTATGTAGTAAGTGTGATTTACGGCTGAAAGTGACCGATTAATTTTAACACATATACTGGTGACACATTCAACAAACTGAAGCTGGAGTTGGGAGAGAAAAACTGGAGGCAGGAGTGAAGTGTCAATGTGCTCTTTGGATATAGCAATAAGTTGAGACTTAGCCGGATTTAATGTCAGACCATTATCAATGGACCACTTGGTAATTGCCGTAAGATCTTCATTAATCCTACATATAAGATCTTCCTGTAAACCAATCGGACGGGACAAGTAAATTTGTACATCATCAGGATATAGGTGCAGCGAATAGTAAAGGCCCTAACATTGAACCTTGTGGAACACCCTTAAGTAAGCTTCATGGCTCTGATTTTGCTTGGCCAATATTGACTTTTTGGCAGCGATTGAACAGATAACTCCTAACCAGACGCACAGCTCTATCATGAAAGCCAAAATAGTATTTCAGTTTTTGACAGAGAATTTTATGGTTTAGTCTGTCAAAAGCCTTTGAGAAATCCAGCAGACAGAGAACAGTAAAGTTATTCAAGTCATATTCACACCTAATATCTTCAAAGACTTTGATCAATGCAGTTTGACAGTAAATTAAACATTTTAAGGTAATTCGATAGCTGTGAGGCCAGAATTTTCTCAAGGACTTTAGACAGGCAAGGAAGTTTCTTTTCAAGTGAGACGAAGTGTAAATTGCTGACAGAGAAAGTTATTCCGTCGAAATTTACTCACGGAAAGGTAGGTGCACTATACGCGTGCCTTAAACATTAACTTCCTATGCCCAAATATTTTCACTTTGTCCTGATTCTTCATGGATTTAAGGTTTTCTTATTTTTATTGTTTATTACAAACATTAAGCGACTTTCAGTTACATGAAAGAAAAATCTCACCAAGTCTCAATGACTAGCAAGACCCGACGCAGGCCATCAAAGTGAAAAGTCATTTATAAAACAAACTTCTATGAAAAATCAAATCAAAGAAGAGGGCACCAAAAGCACAATGTAATAAATAACCGAATCGGCTGCTTCTTGAAGTTCTAGCCGCTGAGTGATTTCTTTGCCCCAATTAACATCACCATCTCTCGTAAATAGTAATGGTATCAACATCAAGGGCGCACTGCGGGAATGGCACTGGCACTCCAAAAGCAGAATCTCATTCAGCCAACAGATATAAAGACATAACTACTCAGTGCTAAAGCGAAATGGGAATGGCAGACCAAGCAATTCCCGAGGATTGACCCTCTCGATTTGACTTAAAATTGTACTTTGGTTACATGCTGCAATGAACATCGAAAGCTGCTCCTTAATCTTCTCTCGAACCCATCGTTGTCTAGAGCAGTGACGTCTGGTTTACTCTGAGTTGCGTTGCAATCCGGCCAGTCGTGTCGTCTCTGAACTCAAAGAACTGTGTAGTGGCAAATGCAGAATACAAAACTGTGCGTCTTTTATTTTTATTTGTTATTCCATTTGAATTGATTGATTGCGCGAACTGGCAAACAAACCTTTCGTAGCGGAAAGAGTCAATCAGGGTAAGGTCGGAGGAAATCTTTACCAGACCATGGCCGCAAACATGAAGAAAGTGAAATTTTCGCTAGTTGCTGAGTAATAATTTACAGCAATCAACAACGGTAGAAACGAGCCAGTCCGGACTACGGAGTTAGACGGACTATGAACACGAATTTGATTGTTTATTTTGATTGTGGGTTTTGGTTGGCAAAGGCAATTAACGGGGCTTTCGCAGTTCGTTGAATTTAATCGGAAAGTGATGAATGGATTGTGGACATGTGACATGGCTGCTTGGTTTAGTGTTGAACCGATTGCTGAACTTTCTTGACTTTGTCATAGAAAGTGAAACTTGTGGAGCGATGCGGGATGATTTCCGAATAATAATTTTATAAAAATAAATACATTTTACTTACGAATTAAATTGTACCTATTCAATCGATGCATTCATGAAATACGGAAATGTTTAGAAGATCCTTTAAAAGCAATGCACTTGGAATGGTTAACTACCAACCCTGAATTGAAAATCGGTTGTCCATCACAGGAAAAATGTATTTTTATCTTCGAATCGTTCCAATCAAATGTTATTTCTTATTCTACACATAACATTAAACACTTTACCACAGACTCATTACTTAACGAGAAAAAAATGCGTATAGATTGGATGTGTTTGTGGATATCCTCTGATGATCCAAAACCACCACATGTGGGTGGAAGATTGGAAAAGAGGTAAATCATGTAAAATCATTGGCACAATATCATATTTAAATTTTTGTTTTAATTTAATATTTTAGTCCAATAAATAAATAAAAAATGGGTTATCTGTTGAAAACTAAATAAAACAATTTAAATAAATAAATTTTGATTGTTAATGAAGGTCGTATTTCAATTGGACAAGCCGGGATCATACTGATTTGTAAAGATCCTCAAATTACTAAAGAAAAAAAGTGTTTTGGGTGCGACCCGCAAGGTCCACAGACGTAGAAATACATCATCAACGCAAACTGACAAAATAAATATATATCACTACCTGACCCGGCGAACTTCGTACCGCCTAACAGTCGATTCTTTAATTTTAATTTGTTTTTAATACTTACTCTGCTATTCGGCGCACCGGGTCAGCTAGTAAAATAAAAAAAGAAAAAAAAGTAGATAAGTCAACAATTACATTATGTCAAAAAATACAAATTTTAAAATACTTAAAATTCTTTTAATAGTCACTAAAAAATCACAATGAAAATTACAATTTCTGATTTCTTATTATGATACCCATTTGTTATATTTCATTTTATTTTTACTTATCCTAAATTAAGTTTCATTTTTATTTTAGTACTTTATGGTACACGATATTTTTTGTTTGATTACCTGGCGCGTAAATAAACAGAGCAGATGGTTTTCCAACACGGGAACAGGCAACACACAATTGACCATGCGAGAAACATGGGTTTTCTAGATTAATACCACAAACACTTAATGACTGCCCCTGGGATTTGTTTGTAGTCATAGCGAAAGCAAGCCTTTCTGGAAACTGTAGTCGTTTAAACTCGAATGGTACGTCAGTCGGAATCATTGGGATGCGGGGTATCAAAACGTCTTCTCCTTTATACTTTCCTTTCAATATGATTGCTTCTATTAGGTTATTCAGAATTTTTTTTATTGCTAATCGTGTGCCGTTACAAACTTGCGGTTGATTAATATTTCGCAACATTATAACTACAAATCCAACCTTTAATTGAAGATTGCGAGGCGGCAATCCTGGCAAATCAAGTGAGTTTAAAAATTCCGGTGGATAGTTCACGACATCATCTTCATTAGTTGCCGTATCAACTGATTTATTATGTCATCTTGAATTTTGAAATTTAATACATTTACATCAGCGTTGTTGGCAGCCAGAATAGCTCGTTCGCTCAACCAATCATGGAATAAGTAGTTTTGAGCAACATTTGGAAACACTTTTTGAATGAGTTCAGCTTTTTTTTTTTATTGAAACTACGAGTACTATGACTAATAACAAAAAAATAATTGTTTACAAGCAAAGCAAAAGGTTTATCTGCAAGTTAATATATACAAATTTAAATTTTGTTATATTATTGAAAAGTTCAGAAGTTATGTTAATTAGAAAATTGATTTTCACATTGAATACAAAGAGAGTTATGATGAGAACATTTTGTTTCAAAAAAGTTTAGTTAACCGAATTTACACTTAAGAAATGCTCGTCTTCTAGTGTTCTGGTTGTGGCTTATAGGTTTACGGAATCTAATGTCATCATAATATTCGATTAGAGTTGTCATCTTAAAAATACTATTGACATCTAGAAATCTGAAAATATTGTAGTCATCATTTATGATTTTACTAAACGTTCTTGAAGATTTAAAATAGAATCGAGGTGAGTTTTTGAGACATTTCCCCAAGCTAAGATCCCATATCATATCCGGGATTCAGCAAGAGAGAAGTAAACATTCTTCTGGACTTCAACTGGGGTATACTTGAAGTCTTCATCTATGGTTATTCCGAGGTACTTGATAGTTTTAACTACCTTGATGGTTACGCTATTTCTCATGGTTGGACAATCTTCATTTCTCTGGTATATATCTAACGCAGCTGTTGGTTTGTTTGGTGTGCGTATGTGCATCATTTTGGTCTCCGCAGCGTTTATCACTAAACTGTTGTCGTGGCACCATCGAGACCAAATTCTTCCTGCATTATGTCCTTTGCCGAAAAAAGGTTTTCCCACATAGTGGGAAATAAAACCACTTTCGCGAAGTGGACTTAGTTCCCATGTAAGGTGGGAAATAAATTCCCAAAACTCTGAGTGGTTTTAGTTCCCTTTTAATGTGAAGTAAATTCTCACTGTCGACTAAGAACAAAATAAAATTAAAGAGTCAAGTAGGTACTTTGCAATTTTTATTAACAAAATAGAAATTAACTTCTAACTGAGACAGAGTAATATAGGTACCGTGACCTCGCACGTACTCCAAATCAAACAGTGACCTCAAGCAGGGGGGTTGCAGGGGCCAGCATGCCCCCCATATGCATTGTACTGTTTATGAGATTAGTTACGAAATCGCAAGTAGATTCCATAAATAGTGTAATGCATATGGGTGGCATGCTGCCCCCCTGCAACCCCCCTGCTTGGGGTCACTGTTTGATTTGGAGTAGGTGCGAGGAGCGGTTTTGAAACTTTGGCTTTATGTCACCATGATAAGCTTAAGATTTTGCTTAAAGAGTGTAATAACTAACTGCACTTTACAGTTTTTTGTCTAATTCTAAATGTTGGATGTTAGTTCCCTCTTCTTATTTTTGAATGTGTACTAAGTTCCCATAAAAAAATGGACTTAGTTCCCACTTTACATGGGAACTAAGTCCACTTCGCGAAAGTGGTTTTATTTCCCACTTAATGGGAACTAAGTCCCTCAGTGGACTTAGTTCCCGTGGACATATTTCCCTGCATCATCTCCAAATATGTAATCACCTGTGAGTCGTATACATTCAACACATTAATGTTCATGTCACTGAAAACAATTATCTCCTTTCTGCTACGTATATTTGCGTCTATTTCCTTTATAAATATTATCAATTTTAACGTGATTTGAAACACAAAAGAGATATTATCAAATTTAGTATGATCAGCAACAAAACAATAAATAGTTAGGTATAAAATTTGGTCAAAACTGCAATAAGCGGGTAATCGACTAAGTTTAATATGTGAAACTGTTACGGTAAGAAAGAGCATGTTGGCAATATTTAAAGAGGCTGAGCCAGCCCATTGCTCCATTTAAAATTTCAAAAAGTTTGTCCAAGGATAAAAAACTTTCCCGAAAATGCAACCGGCGAATTTCTTGTAGAATAGGACAAGCAGCAACGAAATGGTATATATCTTCATTCACTCTTCCGTTACAAAGATCACATAGCTGGGGCAAGTCTGATCGATGAGGTATAAAGTTCAAATTTAAAATTTCAACTCTTGCTCTAAAAATAATACTTATAACCGAGGCTGAAAATTCATTACTAAAGTAAGAGACTTCCGAGGGCAGTTCATGGTTTAAATGACTATAAATAGCTCTTGAAGTAGACGAAGATGCTCTGGAAAGGTTATCCAGAAACATTTTGTGATCCACCTTAGCAATCACATCAGAAAACTGAGCCTGTCAATCGGTCACATTAGTTTCTGTTAAGTTTAAACTTGTTTCGTAAGCTAAAGCTAGTTCGTTCCAGTTTTTAAACGGGGAAGCATTCACTCGAAGTAATTTTCTTAAGATGATTTTGTGAAGACAAGTTTCACTTCTTTTCATCACTCTAGTAATGAAGTTCGCACTTGCCTTCAAATTTTGTATATATATAGGGACTATTCCTGACTCTACATATATGGCGTAGTTGGGTGTTGAGTTAGGCAAACGAAATATCCTCTTAAAAAAGTTCCTTTGTACAGTTTCAAAAGCTTCGAAGTGTGTGTATCCGAAGACTTGGACGCCATATGCCATGCATGCATTTACTGTCGCGTTGAAAACTTTGTACTTGGACGTTAAATCAACATTTTGGTTCGAAAAAAACTTTGGCCACATTATATTAAGAGCCAATTTAGCTTCGTTGCTTTTTTCTTTGGAGTGCTTTAGATAGCTTAAATTGTAGGTCAAGAGGACACCCAAATATTTAATCTCCTGTACAACCTCAATGTGTGTATTGTTTAGAGACCATTTTTCTTCCGCTCGCCTTCTTGATTGTCTCTTTTCAAATATAACAATCTTAGTTTTTTGGGTATTAATTTGCAAGCCCCAAGACTCGCAAAATGAACTTAGACGGTTTATTTGCAATTGAAGCGTGAAAGGATTATCAGCAAGCATAACTAGATCGTCCGCGTACAACAGGACTTTGATTATATTGTTAGCAAAATTAACTCCACCCGGAAGAAGCTCGCAGACATCATCTATGAACAGGGCAAATAATAATGGGCTGAGGATACAACCCTGAGGAACACCTGTAATTGTATCAAATCGATTTGAAAATGTGAAACCGTCCCATAGATAGATAGATAGATAGATAGATTCTTTATTTTTTCATCATAAAGTTTATAAATTGGTATACTTAAGAATAAGGACATGGCAATACTGCCGTCTGCCTGAGATGACATTTCATAATATGATTTAAAAATAAAAGAAATAATAAAAAGCAAAAATTTTAAAATATAAAGAAAAGGAAAAAAGAAAAAAAAAAGAAAAAATGTTTAACAAAAGATATGAAGAAATATTACTATATAAAACAATGCTATCAATTTTAACGTGATTTGAAACACAAAATATTATACAATTTGGATAATTTGATTAGCTGTTTATACAAAATTTTATCAATTTTAACGTGATTTGAAACACAAAATAATACGCAATTTGGTTAGAAATAGCTGTTTATACAATATTATCAATTTTAACGTGATTTGAAACACAAAAGAGATATTATCAAATTTAGTATGATCAGCAACAAAATAATAAATAGTTAGGTATAAAATTTGGTCAAAACTGCAATAAGTGGGTAATCGACTATGTTTAATATGTGAAACTGTTACGGTAAGAAAGAGCATGTTGGCAATATTTAAAGAGGCTGAGCCAGCCCATTGCTCCATTTAAAATTTCAAAAAGTTTGTCCAAAGATATAAAACTTTCCCGAAAATGCAACCGGCGAATTTCTTGTAGAATAGGACAAGCAGCAACGAAATGGTATATATCTTCATTCACTCTTCCGTTACATAGATCACATAGCTGGGGCAAGTCTGATCGATGAGGTATAAAGTTCAAATTTAAAATTTCAACTCTTGCTCTAAAAATAATACTTATAACCGAGGCTGAAAATTCATTACTAAAGTAAGAGACTTCCGAGGGCAGTTCATGGTTTAAATGACTATAAATAGCTCTTGAAGTAGATGAAGATGCTCTGGAAAGGTTATCCAGAAACATTTTGTGATCCACCTTAGCAATCACATCAGAAAACTGAGCCTGCCAATCGGTCACATTAGTTTCTGTTAAGTTTAAACTTGTTTCGTAAGATAAAGCTAGTTCGTTCCAGTTTTTAAACGGGGAAGCATTCACTCGAAGTAATTTTCTTAAGATGATTTTGTGAAGACAAGTTTCACTTCTTTTCATCACTCTAGTAATGAAGTTCGCATTTGCCTTCAAATTTTGTATATATATAGGGACTATTCCTGACTCTACATATATGGCGTAGTTGGGTGTTGAGTTAGGCAAACGAAATATCCTCTTAAAAAAGTTCCTTTGTACAGTTTCAAAAGCTTCGAAGTGTGTGTATCCGACGGGTTGGACGCCATATGCCATGCATGCATTTACTGTCGCGTTGAAAACTTTGTACTTGGACGTTAAATCAACATTTTGGTTCGAAAAAAACTTTGGCCACATTATATTAAGAGCCAATTTAGCTTCGTTGCTTTTTTCTTTGGAGTGCTTTAGATAGCTTAAATTGTAGGTCAAGAGGACACCCAAATATTTAAACTCTTGTAAAACCTCAATGTGTGTATTGTTTAGAGACCATTTTTCTTCCGCTCGCCTTCTTGATTGTCTCTTTTCAAATATAACAATCTTAGTTTTTTGGGTATTAATTTGCAAGCCCCAAGACTCGCAAAATGAACTTAGACGGTTTATTTGCAATTGAAGCGTGAAAGGATTATCAGCAAGCATGACTAGATCGTCCGCGTACAACAGGACTTTGATTATAATGTTAGCAAAATTAACTCCACCCGGAAGAAGCTCGCAGACATCATCTATGAACAGGGCAAATAATAATGGGCTGAGGATACAACCCTGAGGAACACCTGTAATTGTATCAAATCGATTTGAAAATGTGAAACCGTCCCATACCCTTGCATTTGTTGACGAAATAAGACTTGCATACACTTCGAGAAACTTTCTTGACAAACCAATGCAAGAAAGTTTGTATATTAAAGCTTGTCTATTGACTTTATCGAATGCAGCTTTAAAATCAACAAAGCAAGTGTATAGTTTCTTTTTTCTATCTATAAATTGTTGAGCAATGCTTGAAATGGCCAAGATATGATCCATGATTGAAAAACCTGGGCGGAAACCGGCTTGAAAGATGCTCAAAAGACTGTTATCCTCAATCCATTTTGAGAGCCTTTCATATAGGATTGCAGTGAAAGTTTTTCTTATTGAATTTAAAATTGAAATACCTCTATAATTTTCCGCAGCGTTGGAATCACCTTTTTTAAAAATGGCAAAAATTACAGATTCGTTGAAACTGTTAGGGACACATCCATCATTGTACAATTTGTTATAGAAAGACACGAGGTAGTTTTTAAAATCAATAGTGCTGTTTTTATAAAACTCGACTGGTATGCCGTCTAGGCCAGGAGCCTTGCTGTTTTTCAATCTTTGGAGCGTTACTTCCAATTCGGGCAATGAGAATTCTAAATCCAGCTCGTTGACTCTAGTATCAGGTAGCGCGTAATCAAAGGTATGAAGGTCTTCATCAGCTGAGAGTAGAGTTTTAAAATGAGCTGCTAACGTCTCAGCTTCTAAAGAGAACTTCATACCCTGATTGCGCCCACCAAGATTGCACACTGTCTCCCAAAATATCTTCGAGTTTGTGCAGTTTTCCAATTTCTTAGCCACGTTTTTTAAATAAGTGATTTTCTTAACTGAGCACATTCTAAACTATAGATTAAAACTAAAACTTAATTTATATCTTAACTAATAATTTTCATCTGAAAATAAAACAATATTTCAATTAAAAAATACAAATTGATATATCAAGTACAATACCTTGTGAGTTGTTTGTGCCAATCGGGTTCCCGCGTCGTGTAATTAATTTCCATTGTGTGCTGCAGTACCAGGTGAATGAGTAATATCTAAATAAGCCCCTTTTACTATATTTGCCATACTCCATATATATTCATATTCGTACAATGAGTGCTGCGAAAGAATTAAAACTCCTAAAAAATGCCCTTTCAATAATCAAATTGGACTATAAAAGCTTTAGTTCGTCTGTCGATTCCAAAAAGACGAAAAATCTAATTATTAGTCGTTTGGTCATATTAGAAGATTTGTTTAGGCAATGCAAATCGATCAACGAAAAAATGGTTACTATGTTGGATGATGCAGAAGCAGTTCAGGAGCATGAGAGAATTGTTGAAGAGATACGTGAGACATATCTCGAGTATAAGTCCGATCTGCTGGACTGTTTGGACAAAGTTACGGAGTCCACATCTAAAATCACTTCGTCTCTTGATAGTTCTACTCCGCATGGTATACGTTTGCCAGAAATGGCGCTTCCAATTTTCGCTGGACAATACGAAAAATGGAGACAATACAAAAGTAAATTCGAATCAATGATTCATAATACTCGTAACGCTGGTCGAACGCTGCAATGTAGTTGCAGAAGATCGGTGTTTGCAGTAACTGTTTGGCATATAGCCATTTCACGCAGCAGTGTCCGAGCCAAGCACGCTGCTACTTCTGTCATCAGAAGCATCACACCATACTGCATTCTTCTCCTACCTCTACCACAACCATTTCACAATCTGTACAACCCGCCGAGGCACAAGCACACCCTACACAACACTCTGTTATAACCCCACAAGGCACTAACGTACACGCTCAGGCCTATCAGGTAGCTGTTAATAACCCTAATCAGGACGAGCTACCAAGTACAAGTGGAGTGGTTAGGAATCACCTAGCTCAACACAACACGAATATTCTTTTGGCTACTGCATTGGTGAAGGTGAAGTCGTCAAGTGGACGATATATCCACCTGAGAACTCTGCTCGATCCAGGATCGGAAGCGACGTTCATCAATGAATCAGCAGTGCAGATGTTGAACTTGAAGGCCCGAAATACATTTTTTGAGGTTTCAGGGCTGGGAAAGGTCAGCAGTGGAGCATGCTATCGGTATGCTGATATTTCGTTTGGGTCTCTACACTCCAATTTCAAGACCGGTACACGAGCCTATGTGTACAAATCCCTGACTGGGCTTCTCCCGGCCAAGGAACTGACCCTCAATAAATGGAAACACATCAGCGAATTAACTTTAGCTGATCCTCTCTTTTACAAACCAGCTACAGTTGACCTCCTGCTGGGTAGCGACATATATCCGGACATAATACTGCCCGAGATAGTCAGGGGTGATAAAATGTCACCTATCGCGCAAAACACGCAGCTGGGATGGATATTACTGGGTAAGATACCCGCAAGTCAACACATATCGGTATATAGCTTCCTCCAAGTGGTCGATATCGACACCCAGTTGCGTAAGTTTTGGGAGATTGAGGAGGTCCCATATAAGGATATCGAGACTGAGGAGAATCAGAGGTGTGAAGAACACTTTAGAGAAACGACGAAGCGTTCGGCAGATTGACGATATGAGGTTTCGCTTCCATTTAAGGACGGATGGCAACCCGCGCTTGGGTCCTCGAAGTTAGGAGACTTGCGTAGGTTCCATCAATTAGAAAGAAAATTTCTGAACAACACAGCACTATACCGAGAATACTCAAAGTGTATGGAAGAATACCGATCGTTGGGTCATATGACGGAAGTCCATGATGACGATGATGTACTGCGAACACCTTACCATTATTTTTTGCCCCATCACGCGGTTATAAGGGAATCCAGTTCGACAACGAAGCTCCGGGTTGTTTTTGACGCAGCCGCAAAATGTTTGGATGGGACTTCCTTGAATGAACGATTGTTGATAGGACCTAAAACGCAAAATAATATTATCGATATCATTTTAAGGTGGAGAACGTATAAAATTTCCTTTACAGCCGATGTGGAGAAAATGTACCGGCACATTCGGATGAGACAACGAGATGCGTACTATCAACTCATATACTGGCGTAAGAGTGACCAGGAACGCATGAACATGTACCGTCACATTCGGCACGCCCAGTGCACCCTATCTCGCCATTCGCACGCTGAACCAGGTGGCTTTGGACGAAGAGTCACATTTTCCGTTGGGAGATCAGACCGTGCGAGATGAAATGTACGTCGATGACTTAATTTCTGGTGCCGATTCACTGGATGCTGCCCTACATAAGCGTGATGAGGTGCGACAGTTGCTGGCGACCGCTGGATTCCATTTGCGGAAGTGGACAAGCAACTCGCAGGACATGTTGGAAGGCATTCCACTGGAGCAGCGGGAGTTGGACTTTTCGGTACAATTTGGGTCTTCGGCAGAGCATATTAAGGCGCTCGGAATACGATGGTTTCCTGCTGACGATGTATTCTCGTTCCGAGATATCTTAGGCGATGCTTCTCAGGTGCCGACGAAAAGGACTATGCTGTCAGCTATTGCACGCCTGTTCGATCCATTGGGTTGGATTTCGCTGTGCGTTGTCAAGGCGAAGATGTTTATGCAGCAGCTATGGTGGCGCGGACTCACTTGTGATGAACCCATTCCAGCGACTCTTAAGGACGATTGGCTTGCGTTTTCTCAAGAGCTTCCTTTGATGGAGAGTATCCGGATTCCACGCTGGGTGAACCTGCAAAGACAACAAAGGGCAATCGAAATCCACGGATTCAGCGATGCTTCGGAGAAGGCTTATGGCGCGGCAATATACCTTCGCGTTTTAGATAGCGATAACAAAATTCATGTCCATCTTCTAATGTCAAAGACAAGGGTGGCTCCTTTAAAAACCGTTACACTTCCCAGGTTGGAGCTTTGTGGAGCAATCATAATGGCGACACTCTTGGATTATGCGATGAAGATCTTAAAGTTTGGTGATATGAGGATTTATGCGTGGTCTGATTCAACGATTACGTTGGCGTGGATCATGGCACCGCCATCGAAGTGGAAAACGTTTATGGGTAACCGTGTGGCAGAGATACAATGTCTGACAAATTGTAGCATCTGGAGACATGTCCCGACAGCGCATAATCCAGCAGATCTGGCTTCACGTGGGCTTTCGCCATCGGAGTTAAATGGTAACACCCTCTGGTGGAATGATCCAGAGTTTCTCAGGGCTGACTGGGAATTCTCAACGCCAAACCAACCAACGAATTTGTCAACTGAAGAGGAAAGTCGCAAAATTCAAACCCATTGCATCATCCAGGAGGACAATGATGTCAATATGTTGATCCATCGACACTCAACGCTATCTGGATTACTCAGGATTTTAGCATATTGCTGCAGATTTGCTTCCAATGCACGCAAACCATCAGCACAACGGGAGGTACTGACGCTGTCACCGATGGAGATTGAGATAGGTCTGCAGGTCGCCGTAAGAACAGTGCAAGCGAGCATGTTCTTTGACAACCCTAAGGATAAGCAGCCTAATCTTAAAGGGATAAAATCTCTACTACCATTTGTCGATGAGGATAGGCTTATAAGAGTAGGAGGTAGGCTTCAAAATGCAGGCTTAAGTTATAGCCAACAACACCCAATTATTTTAAAGCCAGGTCGCCATTTCACGTTACTCGTCATAAAAGCCGCACATGAAAGAACCCTTCATGGCGGCACTCAGCAGATGATAGCATACCTTCGAACAAAATATTGGATCCTCAACCTAAAAAGAGCTGTCAAAAAATGTATCCACAGCTGCAACATATGCTTTAGACACAAAGCAAAACCAGTTTGTCAGCTGATGGGAAATCTACCACCACCACCACCACCACCAGTTTCTCGAGCCTTCAGCTACACCGGAGTTGAATATGCCGGGCCCATCGAGGTGAAAGCCTGGAAGGGTCGAGGAACGAAAACATTTAAGGCATACTTCGCAATATTTGTGTGTTTGGCTACTAAGGCAATTCACCTTGAGTTGGTCAGCGACATGACAACTCAAGCCTTTATTGCAGCCTTTCGCAGATTTTCGTCTAGACGCGGTAACCCTAAGGAGATCTTTAGTGACTGCGGCAAAAACTTCGTGGGCGCTGCCAAAGAATTGGAGAACCTTCGAAAAGCAGCGGTATTTAACAGAACCGAAGTAGCAGAAACTGTTTTGAACGACGGAGTCAAATGGAATTTTATTCCTCCAGCTTCCCCGCATTTCGGAGGATTATGGGAAGCGGGGGTAAAATCGGTAAAACATCACCTCAAACGCGTTGCCGGAAATTCAACCCTGACCTTTGAAGAGCTGTACACACTCTTGGCTCAGATCGAGGCATGCCTGAACTCTAGACCTCTTTGTCCACTCAGCAGTGACCCAGATGATTTCTCAGCCTTAACTCCAGCACACTTCCTTATTGGAGAGTCAACATTAAGTGTACCCGAGCCAAACATCACTGACGAAAACATCTGCTGTGTTGAGAGGTGGAAGAGGATACAGCAGCTATACCAAACCTTCTGGTAGCAATGGAGCTCGGAATATCTATCCCGTCTCCAACAACGACCAAAATGGCTTAAGACTCAACCACAACCACAGTTAGGGGATCTGGTCTTGGTAAAGGACGAGCGAATTCCACCTTGCCATGATCCGCTCGAGTGATACATATACACCGGGGAGCAGACAAGCTTATTCGCGTGGTCACTTTGAAAACACAGAATGGTGAGTTTAAACGACCCATTACCAAAATCTGTTCACTACCGAGCAACACTACCGGCCAATCAGTCATATAAACTCGAAAATATTAGAGCACTATAAACAATAACTTCTAAAATCGTCCCTTATCAATAGGTATACATACCAGTGGCGTGGCGTCCATATAACACGATTCCTACCGTCTTCCCTTTTAAAAATCCACCAAAAGTAAGCACTATCTGCCAAATAAATATATGAAAAATGAAACCCGTCCCGTATTTTAATTATAAAATAAAATCTACACACACACTCACAAATAACCTATCGAATAAGTTTAATATTTTCATTCTACCTCTCGTCTGTATCTTCATACTTCATTCAAGAATCAAGATTCAACCACATTCCACAATCCACAAATCACAAACAACAAACCAACGAAGAGTCACAAAAATACTCTTAGTAAAAAGTTTTCAACTACCGCTGCTCTCTATAATAGAATACAAAATATTTTTCCGTCTTATTTACTTGTTTTATATCCCTTTCTTCTACAAGCATTGCGGTTCCGATCCTCTTTGTTCAACACCCGCTTTTATATTCAAAGAAAAAGACGCTACATTTCGTCTTATAAACCAAATCTCACGCTGAATACTTGGAATTGTTTCATTTCATTCTCCCTTTTGCGATTAGCATTGCGTTTCAATCGGAAGATATCAACATGTTGCAGGAATGCAGGTGCTACGTTTGACTCGTTTTTTTTTTGCAACATTGTGTCTAATAACACGGTGTTCTTTGACTTATTTCTTTTTTCTTATGACATAATATCTGAATGTGTTATGTGGGTTGATTTTTGATTTTGAATTTGATGTTGATATTGATATGCGTGTTGATGTAAGAAGTTGAGCTTTCATTTTTCTCTCTTGTGATAGTTAATGCTTCGATGTTTTTACAAATTTATTGTTATACTTTTGTCTTATGAAATAAAATATGGTAGAATATTATGGCAATTTGTCAGCAGAGTAAATTCAGCATATCGCTTAAGAGAAGTTCATGTCAAATAAAATACCGACACTTGTTTTTTTTTTAAGCAGGAATTCAAATTTTAATTTAGAATCAGTTGGAATTTATTGACAGACTGCGTTGCACAAGTGCAATAACTTGAAAAAATCTAGTGTTTTGTAAAGCCAATTTGATAAAATCTTAAATTAAAATAGTGAAAAGTTAGATGTGAAAGTGAAAGTGAAGGTTAATGTGTAATTTTTTAGTTTCTTTTATTACCAACTTACTGATAAAAACATTTTAGCTTCTTAATTTTAGTGCAGTTTTAGATTTTTTTTTGGAAATGTCTTTGATTAGTGTAGATTGCTGTTTAACTGATTTCCTCCTGGAGGATTCAAATAGTTTTAGTAAGCTATCTTTTCTTGATAAAAAAAAAGTTATAGACGTAGGGCGCTCTATGCCTTTTATAAATATTAATTACCAAAGGAGAGATGGTTTTGTGACACATTTTAATGTTTCCTTATACCAAAAATATAAGTGGCTAACTGGGAGTTGCAAGCTTAATAAAATGTTTTGTTTTCCTTGTCTTCTTTTTTCAAACTCCGCCAGTGTTTGGAGCCGAACGGGTTTCACTGATATAAATAATTTAGTTAATTCTTCGAAAAAACATATTAAGACAGAAAAACATATTCGTTGTTGTTTATCCCTACACGAATTCGGCACGAATCGCATTGAAACTTCTTTAGGAAATTCTTTCGTTGTTCATAATAAAAAAGTAGATAAAAATCGGAAACTAATGGAACGTTTTATTGACACGGTCATTTTATTAGGCAGACAGGAGTTAGCATTTCGCGGTCATGATGAAAGGTCTAGTTCAGATAATCGTGGCAATTATGTCGAAGCGGTTTATTTTTTATCTAAATATGACACTTTATTGGAATCCCATTAAGAGCAGTGTTCAAGTACACACAATCCAATTTTTTCAGGTTTATCCAACGATATTCAAAACGATTTGATACATAGTATCGCGGCGGTTATTAAATCCGAAATTAAAACGGAAATCAAGGATGCTCGGTTCGTGTCGATTATGATCGACGAAACACCAGATTTGAGTCATAGGGAACAACTGAGTGCCATATTTCGGTACTTGTCAGAGGATGGTATACAAGAAAGATTTCTTGGATTTTTTGACGTTAGCGCAAGTCGTAATGCAAATGAGTTATCCAATCATATATTTAAAATTCTTGAAACATACGACTGCAAGGAAAAGTTAATAGGACAATCCTACGATGGTGCCGCAGTTATGTCCGGCGAGGGGGGTGGTGTTCAAAAGAAGGTCCTTGATGAATGCCCGATGGCAAATTTTATTCCTTGTTATGCACATGTTTTAAATTTAGTACTATCCCGATCTCTAGAAAACATAGCAGAACTTAAACTATTTTTTGGCTATACTAATAGCATCGTTCGATTTTTTAATAAAAAGCGGTCCAATCTTTTAAAACAAATTTCCAATCGACGCATGCCAGGAGTATCGGAAACTCGATGGCATTATCATTCAAGAATAATAAACGTAATCTTTAACTGTAGAATAGATATATGTAATTGAAACTTTTAGTAAAATAATTAATGACTCTAGGGAATGGGATACTGACACACTTTCGATGGCAGAAAGTTTATTAAATAAATTAGAGAGCAAGGAATTCTGTTTTTTGCTTCATACCCTTTCTGAAATATTTGCAAAGACCGATGTATTATTTAATTTAATTCAAAAAAAACAAACAGACGTTAGTTATGCCAAGCAAGAAATCGAACGTTTTGAGTCATGGATAAGCTCTGACTTTTTAAATATGTTTGAAGTTATTTATGACAGCGTAAATGATTGCATCGAACCTCCACGTAAACGCAGGTTGCTTGACTTCGATTTGAAGACGAATTATAAGCGCCTTTTTGTTGAAATTAAAGACAATATAGTTAGCCAAATAAATGCCAGATATAAATCATTTAGTAATCTTACATTTTTGGATTTACTAAATAATTTGAAGTATGACACTTTTTCTCGTTCCAGTCCAGATGTAAAAATATCTTCCCTAATTAAGTTTTTTCCTAGAATTTTTGACTTCACGGCATTAAAAAATTAACTTAATGTTTTATATTCTTCGTCGTCACTTCGGCAGTTTGAGGTTCTCGACCTTCACAACCATTTGAATAGTGAAGCATTGAAAGAAGTGTTCCCTCAAGTCTTAAACTTAAGTAGTTTACTTTTAACACTTCCCATTTCCGTCGCCTCCGTTGAGAGGTCTTTTTCTGCTTTAAAAAGAATTCATACTTATTTAAGAAACTCACAGGGCGAGGATAGACTCTCTGATTTAGCCCTCATATCGATAGAAAGAAGACTTCTTCTTAAAATTAAAAATAGACCAAACTTCTATGAAAGGGTATTGGCAGAGTTTATCAAAAAAGATCGTCGAATAGCATTAGAATACAAATAATTATAAAGAACTAATATTTTAACAAAACTTTTCACTTTTTTTTTTTAAGTGTGTGAATTTTAGCTGTTTTTAATTTTGATTTATTTTTATTGCTGACATTATTATTTGTATCGTTTTTATATTTTAACAAATATAAAGAATTATCCATATAATTCTTCTGAATTTTCTTATTTTAAAATTACTATCCACATTATGCTGAATTTTTTTAAGTTATTGTATCATGCGTCTGTCAAGACCGGCTTCTTTTGAAGCCACTTTTGTTATGCTTTAAGCTCATTGTTGATTGAAATATTAATGTCTTGAAGTATAAAAAATGTGGCTAGAATATTTTTGCTAAGTCAATGTGGAATGTATATTATGTAGATACAATATTACCATTAAAAATTATTTTATTTCAGGTTTTAAAGATTTTTATTTTTATAGGTGACTAAATTTTTCAACGTCTTCCCTTTTAAAATTATCCACGCCACGCCACTGATACATACATATAACACTTTAAATAAAATTTAACTTTCATTAATATTTACCTATATATTACGTACCCACGATATACACATTACATTATCACACTCACACTACACATGCACATTTCTCACAAGAAAAAAAAAAAAATATAACAAACACCCTGTAAAAATATAGTAAAAAACGAAAATCTCCATAAAATTTAAATACACATATCAATTATCCCAACACCACATAATTCAATATTCACGCTCACAGAATAAAAATTCAAAAAATATAATATACACGAAGAGCAAGCATCAACACAAATTGAAAGTTTAACAGGAAGCAGAGACCAAAAGGAACAAACCGATAACATTGGAGATGACTACCTTACCTACCAGACGTATCAGTCGTAGCGAAACTAGTTCACGGCGGGGGTGAATGTTCTGGATGAAGAATTTATGCCACAACAATCAAATTAACAAAGCAAAATTGTCAAATGTAAATAATTGAACATTATTGTGAATAAGCCATAAGCGAACGATATTTGACATTTTCATCTAGCTCTCCACTTTTGTTATGTATACAAAAACCATATAAAATGCCAAAGCAGTTGTGTCTTTAAAACACAGTTGGAATAAAACCGAAACTATTATAACGTTTAAAGAAGCAGTGGTACTGTACATTTAATTTACAAAATAACAGTGCTCCACGGGAAGTTTATTTCAGCTAAAACTGTTTTCCCTTTGTTTTAGCAAGTTTGCAAGTTCTTGGAAAGAACAGTCATTAACTTATTTAGTTAACTGTATTAACATATTTTAAGTTTTTTTGTGTTAAACATAAACAAATGAATGTGATTTCATTTTCTTGTGTGATTTAATGTGATTTAATAAACTTGAACAAAAATGTTTCTATACTTTTTAATTTTGAATCGCTAAAAAATGTATATTTTCTCTTAGATAAATGAATCAAGGTAATTATTTTTTTTCTTTTATTCCTGCCGTGTTAATCTTTTAAAGATATGTCAATAACTATATCATTACATGGTGTCAATAGCTGTATATAAATGTCAACCATTGTACTTTTACGTGGTGTCAACAATTGTACATGGGTGTCAATTAATATACATTTTTATAAGCCCTTTGAAATATTGTGATTAAACTTTATTTTATTAATTTTTCTTATTTTTTATAAAAACTTAATAAATTCTAATAATATAACATATTTCGAAAACCCATGAGTTTTCAAAGTACTCCTGTCAATCATTTTTTACGGCGATTTAAAAAAAAAATTCTTATGGGTGTCAATAACTGTATCGGTTACGCTAGTATATTGTCCGCTGTCCTCTTGAGGTCCTCGCTCTTTGGATTCGTAGATCGTCTGCGGATCTTAGGCTATACGGTGAATGATATTTATTTGTTGTAACACCTTCCAAAAGATAATTCGGGCATAATCCGTTTTTTTAATTTGTGAACGAATAGCATTGCATTCATGAATAGTCTTTGGTTTACACTTAGCCAGTTAAGCGAATTTAACATTAGAGTTACTGGGGTATACCTGTCACATTTTAACACTATCCGCATAGCTTTATTTTGAAGGACTTGTAGTCTATTTTTTTGAAACTGAGGACATGTAAATAGCAAACTGCCACAATATTCAAAATGTGGTTTAATAATAACGTTATACACCTTCAATACACTGTTAAACGAAGTATTGTGTCTTATTCTTCTTAAGACCCCAATCTTTTTTGATATTTTTTTACATGTACCCTCAATGTGATCATTGAACAATAGTTTTTTATCAATCATGATGCCAAGATATTTAACTTTCTCAACAAGTTCGATTTGGACATTGTCAACTACGATGTTGGGGGGTGTATCGATCGAGTTATTGTTAATAATTAGGCACAGAGTTTTTTCAGTATTTAGAATGAGTTTATTCATTTTTAACCAAGCACTTATAGCTCTTAAATCACTGCACATACATACAAAAGTCCATCGTCAGCAAACAATACAAGTTTTGAAAACGTTACCACTTTGACCATATCATTAATATATAACAAAAACAGGTACACACCGAGTTTTGTTCCTTGCGGTAGTGCAATGTCAACCCTAACTGCGGCCGACACATTTTCATTCACTTTGGTATGTTGGGTTCGCCCAGTATTGAATGATCTAAACCAATTTAATTCGTTAGACTTAACGCCCATTTTTGATAGTTTATCAATTAGGATGTAACGATCTACCGTTTCAAATGCTCGCTTGAGGTCAAGAAACACTGCGACAACTACATTTTGTTGGTCAACATTCACTTTTCAGTCACTTAACACATAATTTACACAAGTTTCACAAGAGTGATCTTCTCTAAAACCAGATTGATATACGGTTAAAATGTTTTAATTGCACTTGCACTACTTTTTCAAATATTTTTTCATATATTGGCATCATATTTATGGGGCGATACTCTGTGGAAGTTTTGGCGTCAATAACTTTTCTTATCGGTATAACTAAGGATTTCTTCCATGACTCGGGAAAAACACCAGAGGTTAATGATGCATTTATAATATGAACAAGGATAGGGCCAATAATGTCAATAGCAAACTTCTTTGGTCCAAACATGTTGAGCTGAAGACTGCCAAGGCGCTGTCTATTTTCTGGCAGTGCAAAGGCATTTTCGGCAAGACATGGGGCTTATCACCGAAAAGAGTCCTATGGATTTATACGGCTACGATAAGACCATTTATAGCATACGCATCGGTTGTTTGGTGGAATAAGCTTTCACGTAAATACGTCACTGCTGCTTTTGCCAAACTCCAAAGGCAGGTATGTCTCGGCTGCACGGGGGCCTTCCCCAGCACGCCTGGCTCCGGCCTAGATGCACGATTGAACCTTCCGCCCCTTGATGTTTACATCATGGGATGTACAATCAAGGCTATCTCACGTCTTACAAGAGGTGGCTTTTGGTATAACTCGCACTGGAGTTTTGATGAACTTGCGCAACGGTTGTCCTTCGACTCCTGTCTTATGGATATGCCGTCTGATGCGATGACACCGGAACTTCGGCTAAAGCGGAAATACGAGGTCGACTTTCCTCGCGTCCAGGACTGGCTCTGGCCGGACTCTGAACCTGGAAGGGAATGCAGTCGAATCTTTACGGATGGCTCCAAAACCGATCAAGGATCTGGTGCTGGTGTCTTCGTGGAGAGCGATAGCGTTAGACTTTTCTTTCCGTTAGGCAAACATGCGTCAGTCTTCCAAACAGAGACTTATGCTATCCTAATGGCCATGGACTATGTTACGAGGAACAGGTGGAGGGGGCGAAGTATCTGCGTCTGTAGCGACAGTCAGGCTGCGCTTAAGGCCTTACTCAAACCCTTAACTACCTCCAAAATAGTACGTGAATGCAAGATATCTCTGAATTCGGTCGGAAGGCTGAATTCACTTAAACTTGTCTGGGTCCCGGGTCATAACGGGATCACGGGAAACGAGATCTCCGATGAAATTGCTAGACAAGGCTCAGAGGGGGACCTCTCAGGACCTGAACCAGCGATCTGTCTGCCTGCGCTTCCATTGACGGTTGGGTTTCCTATGAACACAATCGCCGTTGGCATGACTCTACAGGGTGCAGACAGACTAAGCAAATGCTCCCCGACGTCTGTGGGAAATCCGCGGCATTCTTGTTGTCTCTCAACAGAAAAGACTGCAGACAGACTACTGGCGTTCTAACGGGACACTACGCTTTTGCCAAACACCTTAAGGTGCTAGGCCTAAGCGACACCACCAACTGCGAAGCCTGTGGAGAACGCGACGACACTGCGGAACATTTCCTCTGTGATTGTGCTGCTTTTGCTCGTATCAGGTGGCAGGTATTTGGTGCGGATATGGTGAGTGCTGTAAACCTAAGCTCCTTATCATTGAAGCGCCTTCTCGTTTTTCTTAGAAAAACGAGTAAATTCCCACAGTAAAATGTGGTGTGTCTGCCTGGCAGTACAATGGACCAGTATTGAGTCTGAGTGTTCCAGTGCAGAAAGTTTCACACATCCCGACAAAAAAAAAAAAAAAAAAAAAATGTCAATAGCATCTTTTATCATACTGATGTTCATAAAATTAAAGTCGTTTTTTTTATTGATCAGTTTTATTGCACTTGTAATGTCAGGTATACCTATTTCACGAAACTTAAAGTCTATATTGCACTCTTCTATTAGCTTTACATATTGTAGAAATATCACAGATTGGTTTAGTTCAACTATACTATTCACAAAAAACTGGTTGAATTTATCACATAATATTGCACTCTCGTTTATCTCGACCCCATTTAAAAACTGCACTTTAGTAATAAAGTCTTTGCTCGTATTGAGAATATACTTTTTTAACTGTCTCCATATGTCTTTTTGTGTACTTGCATTGCCAATTTTTCTTTTTATAAAAAGTGACTTGCTAGATCTTATCATTAGCTTATAAGTATTTCTAAAATTGCGGTAGATTTCCCAATCGCGAATATTATTCGATATCACAGCCGTTCTATACAGACCTATTTTTACTGATTTTGCATGCTGAAGTTCAATATTAAATCATTCAGCATTTTTGAAGGGTACGCTTTTAGTTTTTATCATAGAGTCCGCTACACATTTTAGTTCATACGCGAAATGTTCACTTAACTCGTTACTACTTCTTAGTTGACCAGAAGCGTAGTTTGAAAATAGCGAATTCAGTCTTAATTTTGAAACAAAGATTGCTTTGTCATATTTGCAGTACCTGATAAGCTTTTTATTATTTAGTTTTTTTTCTACGCACTTTACTTAAATTTGAATAGTTTCGTGATCACTTACATTTATATGTTGGACGACACATGCGCTAACTGAATGATTATTATTTGTCAAAACATAATCGATTAGAGTTCTGGAACTTGGAGTTATTCTCGTTGGCTCAGATATAACCATGGATATATTATTATCGTTCACTATTTCAGCGATTCTTCGACGATAAGTATCGGAGTAATCGAACCAATTTATATTTAGGTCACTCAGCAATACGAAGTTACTGCTCCGTTGCTGTATCATTTCAACTATCTGCTCAAATTCAATACAAAATTCTCTTTTCACGAACAAATGAGACCGATATAACGAACAAATATCTATCACAGTATTGTTATTATATTGCACTTTAACTATAAGACACCACAGTTTCATGCTTAGGGCAATTTTTTTTATCTTTGAACTTTTAATTTCATTCTTAACATATAACGCAACACCCCACACCGGATTTATTCGCAAATTTGTCGCGGTAACATGCATTTCAGATAGTGATAAAACATCAACATTTTCTTTTTTAACAAGACACTGTATTTCGTTAAAGTTATTCACTAAGCCTTGTACATTTAAGTATATGCATTTCAATGCTGTAAGTTGCTAATAATCAGACCTCGGATTTTGCATATTTGCTTATTTTTTATCAGATTTAACAAATTTTAATGCATATCGAAAATATGCAACATACTCGTATATGCAAAAAAATATGCAAAGAAAATATGCCAAAAATAAACTAAAATATATGCAACATATGCAAAATATTTGCAAAATATGCTAAACATATGCAAAATATGCAAAATATATGCAAAAGCATTTCTTCGAACAATTGAATTTACCTCGTTAAATTTAATTGGTTTCCTTTCACTTTACAATATTGATGGGAAACTGTAAAATTAAACAAAAATAGTAAAATATGCACATGCCGAAATCTTGGAAATAGCAATAGGAACTGAACTCTAAAATTACCCAAAATTATAAAATATGCACATGCCGAATTCGTGGAAATACCATAATGCAATTTTCATATTTCGAACTTGATACCAGGAAAGCGCAATGAACTGCCGCTGTATCAATATATATAAGTAAGTAAGAAACAATATTGTCAACTTAGTTTTCAATCGAACATCCACGCCCGTAGTATAGTGAAATGTCCAAAATCAACGAACATAAAGAAAATTTGATAGGAAAATGGTTCAACAGCCTTCCCGAAAAGTGCTTTAAATTTGATGGCAATAATATAATCTGTACAATTTGTGACAAAAAGGTAAAATTTAAATATTCAGGCTTATGTAAACCAATTATCAAACTTTTTACGAATTTCTAAATTTGTTCATCGAAATATTTGTTTGCAGTAAGCCTGATTTTTAAATTAAAAATACGTTCTAATGATTTTAATATTTTAGATTCCTTGCGAAAAAAAATTTCAATTGCAGTAGCATATTGCTAATTCACTTCACAGAAGGTTAAAAGCATCCAATAGGAACAACGACGAAAATGCGCATACTTCTAGCAACACGTCCAGCAATTTCTCCGACAATTTCAACAATGAATTTAAAATGGATTTATGTACAGCGTTGATTGCGGCAAATCTACTATGGAATGTGCTCAGCAATGCTACATTTAATAATTTTTTAAAAAAAAATACACAGGGCAAGTTATTCCCGATGAAATTACTCTCAGAAAGAGCTACTTGGATAAATGCTACCAACAATCAATCCAAAAAATTCGTGACAGTATCAAAGACGAAAATTTTTGGATATCAGTGGACGAAACAACGGACAAACAAGGGCTATATGTCGTGAATTTGATTGTAAAGGGTGATTTTTTAAGAGCTTGAGAACTTTTTTTAAAAAAAAAACGCATAAAATTTGCAAAATCTCATCGATTCTTTATTTGAAACGTTAGACTGGTCCATGACATTTACTTTTTGAAGATAATTTCATTTAAATGTTGACCGCGGCTGCGTCTTAGGTGGTCCATTCGGAAAGTCCAATTTTGGGTAACTTTTTCGAGCATTTCGGCCGGAATAGCCCGAATTTCTTCGGAAATGTTGTCTTCCAAAGCTGGAATAGTTGCTGGCTTATTTGTGTAGACTTTAGACTTGACGTAGCCCCACAAAAAATAGTCTAAAGGCGTCAAATCGCATGATCTTGGTGGCCAACTTACCGGTCCATTCCTTGAGATGAATTGTTCTCCGAAGTTTTCCCTCAAAATGGCCATAGAATCGCGAGCTGTGTGGCATGTAGCGCCATCTTGTTGAAACCACATGTCAACCAAGTTCAGTTCTTCCATTTTTGGCAACAAAAAGTTTGTTAGCATTGAACGATAGCGATCGCCATTCACCGTAACGTTGCGTCCAACAGCATCTTTGAAAAAATACGGTCCAATGATTCCACCAGCGTACAAACCACACCAAACAGTGCATTTTTTGGGATGCATGGGCAGTTCTTGAACGGCTTCTGGTTGCTCTTCACTCCAAATGCCGCAATTGTGCTTATTTACGTAGCCATTCAACCAGAAATGAGCCTCATCGCTGAACAAAATTTGTCGATAAAAAAGCGGATTTTCTGCCAACTTTTCTTGGGCCCATTCACTGAAAATTCAAGCGTTACTCGTTAGTAAGTCTATTCATGATGAAATGTCAAAGCATACTGACCATCTTTCTCTTTGACACCATGTCTGAAATCCCGCGTTATCTGTCAAATACTAATGCATGAAAATCCTAACCTTAAAAAAATCACCCTTTAGTATCATTGAGCGAAAATGAATCTTCATGCTCATTTTTATTGTCGTGTAAACAGTTGGAAGAAGTAAATAATGCAACTGTTGCTCGATTTGTGAACGACAGCATTCGTATATTGTGGCCACACGGGAATGAGTCAAAGGTGTTGTTGCTTTTAACGGATGCTGTTATTTGATCAAAGCTGGTAGGTTAGGTTTAGGTGGCTGTCGGCAGAAGCCGACACACTTAGACCAATTTAGGTCCATTGTGATACCACGTATAATTATCTACCTCAACTCTGTGGATGGGACTGGCCAACGACACGCGGTTGTTCTCAAACGGTCCCCCATCTACGTACTAACTGCGCCCAACGTCGTTTAATTTCGGTGATCTGACGAGAACCGATTAACTCGACGTGGTATGGTCGTTGGTTATCAAAGCTGGTAAAAATTTTAAAGTTTTTTATCCGAATCTCAGAGAGCAACGTCAAAGCTCAAATTGATAATTTGGAGAAAATTATTTTTGTATATTGTAATACCAATTTTCTTGAATAATTTTTAAACCTATTAAATATCGTAGATATTAAGTATTATTTGCTCTACTTTTATATCTGACAATAATTAATAAAATTTCAATATGTATACCACCCTCTGAATCGCTTTTATTTTATTTTTTGATTTGTTTAACATATGAAATTTTTGCATTTTTTGCATATTTTTTGCATAGTTTGCATATTTTTTTGCATAGTTTGCATATATTTTGCATATATTATGCATGCATATATATATGCAAATATGCAAAAAATTTAAAAATATGCATATCGTTGTCAACTCTATTTTCATTGAAACGAACCTTGTTGTCATCAGAATTTACCTATCTTAATCCTTCAAAAATATGCAAATATGCAAAATCCGAGGTCTACTAATAATGAACACGGTCTTTAGCAGCTTTTAATTTTCTTAAAAAGACTGGGCATTTGATATCATTTGCCGCGTGGTTTATATCTAAGCCTAAATTTAACTTCAGTTTAGCACTACAACAGTTGATACATTTCTCATAATCGCTTTTACATACTTTAACGTCATGATTTTCCAGCACTTAACACATATTTTTTCCTTTTTACAATTTTTTGCCGAATGATTATAGTTATATAGTCCACAGCAGTTAAAACATCGCGAAACATTCAAATGTTGGTATACATGCCTTGACTTTGGAAACAAATAAACATGTACACATTTAATGTTAAAATCACTCAATTCATTTTGACATTTGGCGCGTTCAATTTGCAAGTCAACTGCAAGTTCACTACTAATTAAATGTCTATCACTTGCCAATGCCAAACGATGGTCACGTGAGTTATTTGATCAATGAGAAAAGGTAAAATAGTAGTCACTAGTAGTTGACTTGTAAATTGAATCGCGCATTGGAGGGACTGCACAATAACACTGTCACTTAGCTTCTCTCTCATTCCAATAACCAGCAGCCGTGGTTTTTGTTGGGTAGGAGCTTTTACGTCATATTTATCACTCATTTTTGTTTTGATTCCTTTCTCGATCACTTGCACTGATTTTTTGTAGATTTAATCTTTGTAAATTCTCCAATAACAGTGTGCCTGTGCACCTATGATATGTTTCATGCAAAGTCCTGCCCATAACAACTATGTCACCGAAGAAACATGAAGTCCCCTCAAGGTCATTTACTATGTTTTCATCCATAAAACCCTGTCACACATTTGGTGCTGATTTAACACCGAGCATGAGTTTCCTGCCCTTGTAAAGTCCCTTGATAGTGCTAACTGTCTGATAAATTGAACTTTCTTCAGACATGTCTAAGTGAAGGTATGCCTGATAAATATCAAAAAAGCAGAAATACTCTCCGTATTTAAGTTTCTGGTATAGTACGTCGGCGGATATATAAAAATCCGTTTTAACATTTATCATTAATACAATTAAGATAAATCAAATAAAACTGTCTCCATATAATCTACTTTGTAAGGATTCTTTTTTTCCTGAGTTTACGAGTATAGAAAATGGCTCCGTCGCCTTCTACGACAAGCGCTGTTTTTTAGGTGGGCGCTGCAGTAATATTCTTAGCCCGTCCCTGTACAAGGTGGCGCAAAAGTTGTCACCCGATGTGCTTTCGCTGTAATTTTTTTTATGAATGAAAAACTTTGGTTCTGCTTTTGGATTATGTTAATTGGTGTCTTAAGTTTTTTCTGTATCAGTTAACTTCACAAATATCAAAGTAGAATTTACATTTGCCGCCATTTGCAAAAATTATGCTTCTTCCGATAGGAAGATGACTTTTGCGCCACCTTGTACTTATAGGAGAACTTAAGAGCTGTAGCTTTCTGTTCTTACTTGATGCGGTTAAAGGCTTTTTGATTTTCAAATGCACTGACATTATGAATTTTAACTGTTTAATCGAAAAAGTTGATGGAAATGAAAATGGTAGACAACTAGCTTTTATTTTTCATTCATTTGACTCATAAGTCTTACTTGTCGCTTCACTATCAACACTTGACCTAAATTTAATCGTCTGCCATCGTTGTCAATTAGGTGTTGGTACAATTTGTTTGTTTTAGCTCTTTCATAATGCGTGCAGGGACGGGGTAAGCATATCACAGATATAGCATCTCGTCAGTATTATCATTCATGTGAGCCTAGCAACACATTCAACATTTTCAAACTGTCCCGCAAGTATGCACACAAGTGCGTGGATTATCACGACTGGGGATTACAGGTATCGTAAAAGGACGATCGCACAACAATCAAAAAGTCATAAAAAACATAACAAAAACATAGGGGCGGGCAACAGTCTGCTTGGGCGAACTGTTGGATACCCTATTCTTATTCCTATCCCTCATAAGTGGGCGTGACAAAAGTCTAAGTATGGTTGAATTGTTAAGAACGCTGTACATATTCTGTTATATAACATTTAAAAGATTTTATCAAACAAAAACGAAGCTTTTGTAAGAAAAACGTTCCCTAGCTGAAATATGAAAATATTTACACATGAGCATAAAGGGCCCCCTAGAGAGTATATATTATAATTTTCAGCTCCCTAGCTCAAACTTTGGATTTTCAAAAAAAAAAATTTTTTTAAATTGTGGACGTGTCAGTAGGCGGATTTTGAAAATATTTACACATGAGCTTAAAGGGCCGCTAGAGAGTATATATTATAAATTTCAGCTCCCTAGCTCAAATTTTGGTTTTTCAATAAAATGGTTTTATTTTTTTGTGGGCGTGTCAGTGGGCGGATTTTGAAAATTTTATATCCCGAGCAGTTTTAGGAGTCATAGATCATAAATAAAAAATTTCAGCTTTCTAGCTCAAAATTCGATTTTTTCCAAAATTTTGTTTTTTTGAGTTTGTGGGCGTGTCTGTGGGCGGATTTCAAAAATTCGTAAACTTGATTATTTCGGGACCCTAGAGAGTATATGGTTAAAATTTCAGCTCTCTAGGTCCAGTTTAAAGGCCTAATTTTTGGCTACAGACGGACGGACGGACGGACGGACGGACGGACATGGCTAGATCGACATTACTATCGATGCTGATCATAAATATAGTAACTTTTAGGGGTCTACGGGCAATATATGTTACAAACTATGCGTCAAAATTAATATACCCTTAGAATAGGGTATAAAAAGGCAAAACCGTAAAGCTCGTGGATCTCACTTATTCAATAACACCATCATTAAGTTGGAATTTTTGTAATCCCTTTCGTTTGTTGGTATGAAATGGCCGTCTATGAGGTTTTTTCTTATAAATGTTAATGTCAGCTATGCAGGCCGTGTTGAGATTCCTTTAATCCTGATCATAACCTCCCATTTAAAGAAGAAGAAGATGAGCTAGAAAGAAAGCCTTCTGATACCTTAAAGGTCAAGCCGGCGAACCCCACTGGCTGACAAGTAGGGGTAGCAGTGAAGTGGGAAGGTTATGATCCCTCTTGTCCAGATGATATCCTCGTCGTAAAAAAAAGGAAGAAGGAGAAGAAAATAAAGTTAATTAATTATAAATAATCCCCCACACAGGTTGGTATACTGCATCGACCAAAGTCTGGAATTGGAATCTGTTATGTTCTTTTTATACCCTATTCTAAGGGTATATTAATTCTGACGCATAGTTTGTAACATACCTTAATATTGCCCGTAGACCCATAAAAGTTACTATATTTATGATCAGCATCGATAGTAATGTCGATCTAGCCATGTCCGTCCGTCCGTCCGTCCGTCCGTCCGTCTGTAGCCAAAAATTAGGCCTTTAAACTGGACCTAGAGAGCTGAAATTTTAACCATATACTCTCTAGGGTCCCGAAATAATCAAGTTTACGAATTTTTGAAATCCGCCCACAGACACGCCCACAAACTCAAAAAAACAAAATTTTGGAAAAAATCGAATTTTGAGCTAGAAAGCTGAAATTTTTTATATATGATCTATGACTCCTAAAACTGCTCGGGATAAAAAAATTTCAAAATCCGCCCACTGACACGCCCACAAATAAATAAAATAATTTTTTTTACCCTATTCTAAGGGTATATTAATTTTTGAAAATCCAAAGTTTCAGCTAGGGAGCTGAAATTTATAGTATATACTCTCTATGGGCCCTTTATGCTCATGTGTAAATATTTTCAAAATCCGCCCACTGACACGCCCACAATTAATTTTTTTTTTTTTGAAAATTCAAAGTTTGAGCTAGGGAGCTGAAATTTATAATATATACTCTCTAGTAGCCCTTTATTCTCATTTGTTAATTTTTTTTAAATCCGCCTACAAACACGCCCACAATTAAATAAAACAATTTTATTGAAACACCCAAGTTTGAGCTAGGGAGCGTTTTTTTTTTGATAAAATCCTTTAAATGTTATATAACAAAATATGTAGAGCGTTCCTAACAATTCAACCATACTTAGACTTTTGTCACGCCCACTTATGAGGGATAGGAATAAGAATAGGGTATCCAACAGTTCGCCCAAGCGGACTGTAGCCCGTCCCTATGTTTAATGTTTTTTTCCATGTAAAAGAAGCCGCGGGTGTTATTTCTTAATAATTGTGTTCCTTGGTCGTTGTTTAATTTTCTTTTTTAATACAGACGATTTGATTGTCTCATTGGAAATGACTATATGGCAAAGGACAATAAATTTGGAAGAATTTTCAGCGCAGCACACTCCGAAACAATTTTCTGAAATTGCCTTAGTTTGTTTCAAGGAATTCCATTCAGCATTCGCTGCAAACAAATAAACGGATCGAATCCTAAATGAATACCGGCACAACAACAGCACCGGATTATTATGAATAAGGATTATCAAGGTGCAATGTCCATTCTGATCTTCTTTCTTTAAATCGCATTGTCAAACAGCTTCTTAGAGGATCTAAAATAATTGTCGTTATTAATATCTGCCTGCTTAACATGTGTTGTGTACTCGCATCTAACCGCGCTACGTATATCAACTGCTCGGTAAATCGTTTTGTGCACAAAACGTTTGTTTCTTTGTTATACAGAAGGACAAATTAAAAAAATATCCTCTTTTACAATGTTACCATTGTGTGTAAGTAGGAACTAACAATACCCGCTAGCAGGCATTATCCCTAATGAAAGGTATCAAACACACAAAGGAAAGAAAAAAATAAAACCGATGCGACGGAAACCGGAGAAAAATAGAGAAGATTAGTATTTGTTAGCTATGGATATAATCTATTACTGGCAGGTTTTAACACGTTTTGTTGAGGAATACATAAGACCCTTTTTGCTCACCTTTTTCGTCTTCATACCGGTGACTGGCTTGTAGGTTTGAGGGATGTCTATATCTATGGTTGTTATGAATGAAAATACGCAAACACAAAGATAAAATTATAGTTTTTATTCACAGTAGGGAAATGAAAACAATAATCCTGCGAAAAATATGAATGGTTTCATTCGTTTCTTTTTGAAAAGCGGTCATAGTTTGTCTTTTTTGGACCTGAGTCTTAGCCAATAAAACAGCATCAAGTCTATTCGATGAAGATAATACATGCCGCCTTACAGATGCGTACATTGAATGGAGTTTTCGCTTTCCATATTTTTTTTAATTAAATTATTTGCTGTTCAAACAACTTTAACTTTATTTTGTTAAATAAAAACCTAAGCTCAAGTAGTCCCTCTTTAGAAGGAGACAGCGTTCTCGAACGAACTGTTTATCTATTTCCTTCAAGTTAATGGCTGCGATTGCTATGTTTCTTCCTCAACATTACTTACAGGGATTCCACTTGTCACATAGAAAATTGTAGTAGATACTTAAAAATGTTGTACAACCAAACAAAAGGTAGCTGATGTTGTTCAAGAACTAATTTAAACGAACAAAATTGCATTTGGAAATTTTTCCAGTTGGTGCCACTGTCCTGAAAGTCAAGTACGCAAAAAGTGAATCGAATAAATGGTTTTCACATTCGCTATCACTTATTGCTTTGATTTTTTCGGTTGACTCGATTCGCTAACAATCGATAGTCGTTTAGTAAGTGGAACCGTCGTGGTTAATGGGCGAGTGCTCAATTTGCAAGCAACTACTAGTCCCTTCTATTTAACTCTTTCTTTTTTTGTAATTCGCTTACGCAAAAGGGGCTTGGTTTTATCTGTATATGTACACTGTACAGTACCCTTACACCTTATAGTGTTAAGCACAGAGCATACATTGTTTGTTGAACAGTAGCAATAAAGTATTGTATTGCATGATTTTAGGTGCTACTTACTATTCGAAATAATAGGAGGATAGGATAGAAGTTTGGTGCTTAGTATTTTTTTTCTCCACGGGTGGCGCCTAAATTACTTAGGGAGATCTCTATTTATGTGAATTCAATTAAAAATCATGGCCCTGGCCGGGATTCGAACGCACGACCTGCCAATTAGTTAGTGAATAAACTATCATCTCACCAATGCCGCATCGAATTACTCACGTGACCATCGTTTGTCAAGTGATAGAGGTGGAATATTCACATCCAAATGACGGCATAAAAAATAAAATCATATGAAAGTTTTTGACGCGTGGCTTCACTTTGGCAGAACGAGAA
Source organism: Portevinia maculata (assembly GCA_949715645.1). Taxonomy (NCBI): domain Eukaryota; kingdom Metazoa; phylum Arthropoda; class Insecta; order Diptera; family Syrphidae; genus Portevinia; species Portevinia maculata. The sequence goes on from OX454525.1 coordinate 20,587,966, forward strand.
CCAAAATGACGCTGCAAATATTTTGGTTTCATTTCTTCACAGAACCAGTATTTCTGCCCCTTGATTTTTTTTTTTTTTTTTTTGCTGGCAAAATCCTCCTCCAAACCCTTCGCGTGGGTGCCGGCTGGTAATAGTCACTACAATTGTCTTGTGCGATGTCAAGATGGTGATCAGCTAAAGTCAGGGGCATCACTGTGGTATTCCCTTAGTCATGAATAGTTCAATACCCACTGGATGCTCCTTTACGATAGGACTGAGGTGCCTAAATTCAGTGGTCGAGTGAGCGTACAGAGTACATAAACCTGTGCCCAAGAATGTATGGCTGAGGGCCAAATCCGTCTTTAGCGAGCTCCTTCAGACGCCCGGGCAAGGTCTGTGGTACTCCTGTTGCCTTATCCCGGCACACCGGCTCTGCCGGGATGCACCTTTTATTTTCGTCCTACTCGTGGGAGCAAAATCTAATTTCAACAAAAACATGTCAAACAAAGACGATATAATTAACGAAAACCGACCTAACCGACTAAGACTTACCAGACAGGACGACCTTAACCAACAAACTCAGGACAAACGCGACGACAACCAACTCACAACCAGCGATTCGGACCTACTTACGACAACCCTCCACATTCTCAAAAGCCTAAATATTGAGAGCGCTGAGGAGGGTACCCAACCCTCGTTCAACACCGCCAATATTGGGTCCGAGACTGAGGACGAATTGCTGGACGACAAGGAATCTGAGCACAACACCCTGAAACCACACGGGGTCTCCAGGGATACAAGAAAGCGAAGTAATTATGGGGCCTCAAAACGATTCCTGAAAAAAATTACTGAGAAAGACCGAACCTCTATCAATGATAGAGACAGGGCCTTGATCAGAAAGCTCAAGAGGGCAATAAAGACCTATGAAAATCAGAGTGCTCACAAACCCAATAAACCGTCAGCTCCTGAACTGCGAAAATAAACAATAGGAGTGGTGGCAGACAAATCCAATGGTGACCCCTCTGGGACCTCTTCGAAGAGGCAACGGTCAGAAGAAGAGAAAAAAGAAAGCCGACCGAAAAGACCCAAGGCTTCAAGAAGCCTAGACAGCACTCCGACGAGCCTAATAGCAGCAGTCATTGACGAGCAAGATCCCGATGGGAAGATCACAGCTCAGGGCTGCTGGCAGAAAACTTCATCCTCAAGGCTATGTTGGTCAACATCCGAAATCAGGGACCAGATTTCGAGTTTCGCGGAGCCGGATGGCACAAAGGCGTGATGATAGTTTGGTGTGGAGACGGGCAAACTCAAGGTCATACCAAGATCCGCACTGCCACTTAGACAGAAAGTCAAAGTCTGGATACCACCCCCCTTCGATAAAGAAGAGGACGAGAACATCGTGGTCCTCCTCGCAAAGCAGAACAAAAATATCCCGATCAACTATTGGGTCAAGATGTACTGTAGAAGAAGTGGTGACGGCAAGGAGCTCTGCCTTGCGATCAACCAATCTTCTGCAGCAAGTATAAGGCAGACCCCAGGCAACAAACTGAAGTTCGGGCTAGGTTCCGTAAGGGCACGGCTGGACGAAGATGAAAAGCCAAAAGTTGCAAAAGCTGCTAGTGGTGCAAATTAATTTGCATCACTGTAAAGCAGCAACACACGACCTACTGCTGTTCATGTCTGAGATAAGCGTAGACGTGGCATTAATTCAGGAACCCTGGATTTTTAAAAATAAAATCTTACAAAATAGAAGATACAAAATTTGAAGATACAAAACTTTTTATTTGAAAAAATACATATACAAATTTGAACAATTTTTTAAGTTTCCGAATTTACCACTTGCTTTGAACTTAATATCGCTATATGTCATTTTTTTACATTTACATTGCCACCAGTTCCATCGCCGCGATGATTTTATGTTCTTCACAGTCAATCTGTATCCTACCCTATAACGAGTTTTTATCTTGCCTCCTTATCAAGGTCGATTTGAATATGGTTGAGGAAGGAGGCACGTAGCCGACATTCTCGTCATTCATCGTCTCCTTCCATTCGATTGAGCACCACTTTACGCTATTTCTTTCAACCTTTCGTATTTTCTATCGAGCGATCCACCCACAAGGAAACTATCCCCCATCCCCATGTTGTTCATATATTATTATTTTTCCCCACTTAAATTCGACCGCTTTCTATAATTTAAGTTGTGTTAGATAGTTTATTCCAGCTTTAATAGGGCTGTTCGTGTGCATAAAAATTTGAACTAATTCGTACATTTTTTTAGGAAATTTTCATAATTATTTGATTTAGGCCCATTTGCTGATACTGTTCTTAAATCTGTGTCATATCATAACTAAGTTTACCTTAAGTTCTAAGTGCAACTTAATTTATTTTCAGTTGTCAGAAAATAAATAAGTTGTACTTAGCTAAGATAAAAATAATTTGAAATGCAGCCAACTTTGCTGTATTGCTAAATGTCAAATAAACTTCAAACGAGTTTCAAATGAGTTATTTATTAGGTCTTTTCGTTTCTGTGTGCCTTAGTTTGATGGAACTGCAGGAGATTAGCCCTATATTTATTGCGCGTTGAATGTCTTCGGTACACCATTCTTTCTTAATATGTATGCAAAACACAAGTGGCCACAAAAACAGTTCTTAATTTTAGACGACAACCATATGCTAGTAAGGGAAATCGTCTTTTAAGTTTGATTCTGAAAGATTTTTCGATAGGACATCTTGTTCGTATTTGAGATTCATTATACAGTTGCTCTGACGCGCAACGGGGATTGAGTAATGGTGTCATCAAGTACGTTTTGTGCGTAAGCGGAATCACCTATGATTGAAACGGTTTTGTTGTATTGGCAGCACTCCTACTTAATGTTAACTATCCTATGCTATGCTACTCGATGTTACGTTGACATATTGTCATGAATAAATGGACTACTATTTGTCAAATCGTTCTTAACACATGGTGGCAGCGGGAAAAAATTAAACAAAAAAAAACCGGGAATAATTGAAAAAAAAGGACAAGAAAAGGACTTAAAACATATGAGATAAACAGGAAAAATAACAAAAAGGTAATTAATAAAAATCTTGAGAAGAAAAATCAACCAACCACGTGTAATTAATTGCATGGCATGACCGAGGAATCGAAGAAGGAGCAAGCGAGCACCACAGCTAAAATAAAAACTAGATCATCATCACCAGCACCAACAATATCTAGGAACTCCAAAATGCAGACCCCATTGGCACTTTCGGCACCAGCAGAGTTTTCATTTACACCGTCCGAATGGGAAAAATGGACCAGGCGATTTGAGAGATATCGCAATGGAAATGGACTACATGAGGCACCGGAGAAGACCCCGGTAAATATCCTAATATATTGCATGGGCGAAAAAGCCGAGGAAATTTACAGTTCTTTTAAACCACAACCCGAAACATATACTGCATGCATAAATAAATTTGAAGAATATTTCATACCAAAGCGAAATATTATATATGAACGAACTAAGTTTCTGAAAAGAAAACAGGGCGACGAATCGGGCGAAGAATTTGTAACAGCTTTATTTGCATTAGCAAAGCACTGTGAATGGGGGAAACTTCTAAACGACATGATATTGTTAGCTTTAGTCGTAGGCATGAGAGACGAAAGTTTAAGTGACAGGCTACAACTAGACCCAAGTCTCACTTTGGAAAAAGCAATCTGTTCACTGCGGCAGGTTGAAGAGCTGTACCGACAAAAGAAAGATCTCCAACTTACAACAGCACCACACATTTGCAAAGTAGAGTGATCCGGGGATCATCAAAAACGTAGATTAGAGAAACAAAAAAAATTGCCAGATAGAGGAAAACAAAAACATCAGCCAGGGGAAACAGGGGCAGAGAATTGCATGCGATGTGGGTTTGAACGACACAGTTATGATAAGTGTCCGGCGAAAAATGCAAACTGCAAAAAATGCAACAAGTGCGGACATTATGCAAAAGTCTGTAGGTCAAGAGGGGTCTGGGAAGTTAGTGAGGAGCGAAGGAGAAGCGGAAAGAACGAAGGCAGAAAGGAAGAAGAGGAATACTTCGTAGGCATGGTGACCGACAATTGGTCTGTTGATTTATGACTAAATAACAAGAAAGTTACATTTAAAGTTGACACAGGTGCAGATGTCACATTAGTGCCCTGGTCAGCAGTAGAAGATTTGAGGAGTTTGTGTCTCGAAAAAACGGCAACAAAACTATACGGAGTTGGACAGAAAATAAACATACTGGGAAAGGCTAAGGTTTGTTTGAAATATGGACAAGCAGACGTGGAAGAGATTATTTATATCACAAAAGATGAGATAACACCGTTACTCGGGAAAACAGGAATAGAAAAACTTGGGTTAGTTAAAAAATTATTTGCAGTTTCTTCAAGGAACTGGGTGCATGAATTTAAAGAAGTTTTTGGTGGCTTAGGAACATTTAAAGAAAAATATGTTATCGAACTAAAACCCAATGCGGAACCATACGCAATATCAACTCCTCGAATAATTCCGGTGCATTTGAGGGCAAAGGCTCAGGAGGAGTTAAACAAAATGCAGAGAGAGGGGGTGATAGCGCCTGTTGAGGAAGCGTCAGATTGGTGTGCGCCTATGGTTATTGTACCAAAGAAATGTGGTATCAGGATTTGTGTAGATCTGGGAAAACTTAACAAATGGGTGAAAAGGCAGATACATCCGATCCCGGGTATTGATTACTCATTGGCGCAACTAACAGGGGCGACATTTTTTACAAAATTGGACGCTAACAGCGGATTTTGGCAAATCCCTTTATCAAAGGAATCGCAAGAGCTGACAACTTTCTTAACCCCATTCGGGAGATACAAGTTTTTGAGGCTTCCATTTGGAATAACATCAGCTCCAGAATTCTTCCAAAGGAAAATGACGCAAATTCTAGCGGGAATGAAGAATTGCATAGTACACATGGATGACATTCTTATATGGGGGGAAACGATCAGGGAACATGATCAGTGCGTAGAAGCGGTACTTAGGAAAATTCAAGAATCAGGGATGACACTCAGCAAGAATAAATCGGAGTTTGGGAGAACTGAAATTACTTATTTGGGGCACACTATTGCAAAAGGGGAAATAAGGCTCGATGAGGAGAAAGTAAACGCGATTTTGAAAATGCAAGCACCAACCAATCCCACGGAAGTTCAGAGGTTCCTGGGGATGGTCAATTTTATCGGAAAGTATATCCCAAATAAATCGTCGATAGTTGAACCTATTTCAAGTTTGCTATGTAAGAAGAACGCATTCATTTGGGGAGACGCCCAGGTTAAAGCGTTCCAGAGAATGAAAATTCTTCTCACATCACCACCAAATTTGAAAATGTATGACCCAGCAAAAGAAACTATAGTGTCTTGTGATGCATCCATAGTAGGGTTAGGCAGTGTTCTTTTGCAGTGGCAGGGAGGAAATATATATCCAGTGTCATATGTCTCAAGGACCTTAACGCAAGCTGAAAAAAATTATGCTAACATCGAAAGAGAGGCTTTAGCAATCGCATGGGCATGTGAGAAATTTAAAAATTATTTGATAGGGAGGCATTTCTTAATAGAAACTGACCATAAACCACTTCTACAACTCTTGAAAACGAAGAGCCTAGATGACCTATCACCACGATTGCAACTTATCCGAATGAGGATGATGAGATACGATTTTTCAATAACGCATATACCAGGGAAGAATTTAGTTGTTGCTGATCACTTGTCCAGAACGCCAATTAAAAATAATTCAATTTCAGACGAAATGGAGGAGGAGATAGATGCATACATTCATCAAATATCGCTGCAGAATATACACACAAAGGACGAGAACATCACATCTATCATTAAAGCACAATTCACAGACACCGAATGCCAAGAACTCAGGAAGTATATCAACAACGGATGGCCGCACAGGGAAAAACTAAGTACTGAGATGAAAGCTTACTACTCAGTCAGTGGGGAGATGTCTATTATAGATGATCTGATTTTACGGGGGAACAGGATGATTATTCCAAAGTGCTTAAGGGGTATCATGCTAGCAAAGCTGCACGAGGGGCACTTGGGAATAACCAAAACGAGGATAAGAGCACAAAGGACTATGTGGTGGCCAGGCATCTCCAAAAAAATTGAGGGAAGAATCAAAAATTGTCCAATATGTGTTCAGCATGCGAAGAATAGACACGAACCATTAGTAGCTTCTGAATTTCCAGATTATCCTTGGCAAAAGGTTGCAATGGATTTGTTTAAATTAGATAACAAATGGTTTATCGTAATTATTGACTGTTTTTCACGATATTTTGAAGTTGAGGAATTAACACGGATGCGGATGGGAGACATCATTCAAGTATGTAAAAAAAGCTTCAGTCGTCACCGCATACCACAATTTGTTTACACTGACAGCGGTACACAATTCCAAAATTTAAATTCGTCTGAGTTTCGACAGTTCGCAGCAGAATGGTCATTTAAGATAATCACTAGTAGCCCACAATATCATCAAGCAAACGGCGCTGCAGAAGCTGGAGTAAAAATAGCAAAAAACTTACTGAAAAAAATACAGGAAATGTGGAGCTAGCATTGTTAGCATATAGGAATACGCCGCTTCCAAATGGATTCAGTCCGGCAGAATTAAGTTTTGGAAGGAGACTACGAGACAACGTTCCAAATGTGAACCTAAAGGAAAAACCAAACATAGAAAACCTGTACGAGAGGGAAACTTTATATAAAAAAAAAGGCATGGGGTTACAGAATTGAATGAATTGCGGACAGGAGATTTTGTATGGGTAGTTGACCTCAGGAGACATGGGAAAGTCTTACGAAAAGTTGAAAACAGATCATATCTTATTGAGACTAACGTATAATTCGTAGGAATAGATTTCACCTTATTAAAGCATCTTATTTAGAATCGTTACAGCCTAATTCAGATAATAACTCAAGTTCAGGGGGCAACCAGAGTCACGATGCGGGTGCAGATACGGGAGAGAAAGAAACGACAGCTAGAACGGGAGATGAACAACGACCCGGAAACACAGCAGCCAGTGACCAAATGCGCAGGCGCGAATCATGTGAAGCTCTAATCACCAGATCCAGAAAACGAATATATCGCACTTAAGAGATATTTTTATTATTATTACTTGAATTATATAATTATTTTGATTTGAAATATTTGTTTAACTTAAATATTTAAACGGGGATGTTGTATTGGCAGTACTCCTACTTAATGTTAACTATCCTATGCTATGCTACTCGATGTTACGTTGACATATTGTCATGAATAAATGGACTACTACTTGTCAAATCGTTCTTAACACAGGTTTATATAATTGAACAAATCTGGACTTTCTAACTTGGCCTTTGCTCTGCTACAGTTAAATATTGTGGAATCATGAGTGGAACCAGGCCACCTTGCAACCACATTAGTAAACATCATGTTTGCAGTGCATATCCCCTGGACATTTACTGAAAAGTAGCTTTTTCTCTTTCTGAATATTTCGCCTTCTAATCTACCTGAAAAGAACTTGCATTTTATATGCAGTAAAATAAATCAATACGATCTTACCAGGAGACTGAATTTTAACATCAGTTCAATCAACAGCACAGAATGATGCAATATCAAAAAAAAAACCATTTGACCTGTGAAACCTCTTCTGGTGTATCTGGGAATTTGATATATTTTCTATAAAGTTTTGCGATTTCCATTGAAACTCTTAACACGATCCTTAAAAAAGTGGAAACATTCCCAATCAATTGCAACGCTTGAAGATTGCATGAAGATGATTCCCAGTGCCAAAAAATCGTAGAGCTACCAAAAGCTGGTTAATGGGTGCAATGGAGTAGTTTCTAGAGAATATAAAGTTATAACACAAATTTAGAAAAACCCATTTAATACCTGTTACCTACAAGGCCGTTCTAGAGCTTCATCTATTTATTCTAGAACATGAACAGTCATGTGTTTAGTTAAGCGAAATCGTTCGTAGAAGTTAAGTTCACCAAAGCTATAAAAATAATCATTTCTATCGTTAATCTGACGAGGAACATGTACTTCAATGAGTTCCAAGACTTCAACATCGTCTTCCAACAAATCTGTCAATTCGAAGTCCATTTTGTTATTTGAATGTGTACATGAATAAAACTAAAAAAAATAAAAATAAATATGTTTCGGGACTAAATTAATCTATATATAAAGCAGAGTGGCATACATAACACCGCGCATAACTCGATAACAGATCGTTCGATTTGTGCTGTCTTTGTATACCCTAACATTCTAAGGGAATATTATTTTGACTCATAGTTTGCCACATACTTAAATATTACCAGTAACCCCTAAAAGTGATTAAAGGCGCGTTTTATTGGGAACTTAATCCTAATAAAATGCTATGGCCACTTTAAAGTTCACTTTTAGTTCAAATGTTAAATTTGGGATGCATATGAAATACTAAACGAGAGGTGGTGTTATTTTGTAAAACAGCTGATTTTCAGTTAAGTTAAAATGTGTTTTTAGACGAAAACAAGTTTCAAATTTATATTCTCGTACATTCAATCTAAATTTTACTTTCCAATTTAATGTTCGCTTTCTAGTTTGAGCCAATGAGTGCGGATTGTTGCGGGGTAGTTCATTTATTTAATTTCCCCAACTTAGCTTTGATATTAAAAATCTTAGGTAAAGTTCGGACACCCGATTTTGGTGCCGTGACATAACCCCAAGCGTCATAAGCCCAAATCTCGAAGTTTGGCCTTAATTTGGCAGCATGCCCCCATAGGCATTACACTGTTTATGCAATCTACTTGCGATTTCGTAACTAATCCCATAAACAGTGCAATGCAAATGGGGGGCATGCTGCAACCCCCCTGCTTGCGGTCACTGTTTGATTTGGAGTAGGTACAAGGGCAAATTATTGAAAACAGCACCAAGCGAAAGTGTCATAAAGCCAAATTGGGCTTATGACGCTTTGTGAAAGTGACATAATACCAAATGCTAGAATTTGGCCTTATATCACTTTCACAATGCGACATAAGGCCAAATTTCGGGTTATATCACGGAACCCCCGCTTTTGTGTTATTCCAATCCAGCTTTATCTTCACTTTATATGTTCACTGTGCAGACCAATTTATCTTAATTTTTGGTTTGTTGTTGTTTAAGACGTAAACTTTTGATGAGCTGCGTATACACTTACCAATAAAACAAGCCTTACATTCGTGATCGATAGTAATGTCGATCTAGCCATGTCCGTCTGTTCGTCAATCGGCAAAAATTAGCCCTTTAAACTCGAGCTATGAAGCTGACACTTTATGAGGGATAGGAAAAGGAAAAGTGTATCCAACAGTTCGTCCAACTGGACTGCAGCCTTTCCCTATGTTTTTTTGTGTTCGTCTCCGCCCTAGGAAAACGGCAAGGAGTGAAAATTGGAAATTTCGGAAAAATCGAGTCTTCATACCTATTTTATATGGGGATTTTTTTTTATTTTGATCGTAAGATTACAGTTTAAATGTTCACATTTATCTCTGCGATTGGCCGTGCAAATCAAACCCCTCGGGGCGGGAAAGGCCCTGCTCTGGTGATATTTGTTGCTAAATATGAAAATACCCTCTTTCAATCACCAGGCAATGTCAAAGCAATCAACAGATCGGAATGAATATTTAAAAACACTAATCGTGTCAGACAATTCGGCAGGTTGATTCCAGTGCCCATGTTCTGTAATTATCGCATCGTTATATTTATCACATGAACGATGTGAATTGAAACAAAATTTCATTTTATCACATTCCCGTGTTCTGTAAATATGCGATGCGAAAACTATACCACATGGAACATTGTGAAATGAAACCCCTGGAAATATGTGATAAATTCAGGTTCTTTAACTTTCGAATGAGATAAATTATTCACTTCAACTGTCACAATTTATCACATTTCAATTCGCTTGCGATAAACATTTTTGATTTTTTATTTAGGAAAATATTCAGTCCGTTGATCAAGTTCAAAATGCAAAAGAAATAAGAAATAACTAATAAACTCAGAATTAATGGAGAAGAATGTAGGTACATCTGTCGAAAGAATTCAGCAAGCACTTCAATAAGATCCATTTTGAACATTCTTGGAACTGAGTTGCTACAAAAATAAACAGCTTGGTACTCGTACATCCAACAAAAGACGGCAAAAGGTTCTTATTTTTTTTAAAGAAAAAGTTTTTATTTCATTTATTTTTTTCATAGACAGAAAAATAAATGCAAAATTTTAACTTCATTAAATTTATCAACATAATGTTGTTTTAACTCAAGTAGCACAAACGTCCAAAATACACCAAAATATTTGGTATATTTTTTGAACTTTCGCCACTTTTGAGTGCAGTTTTTGTACAATTAATTTCAATTCTGTGTATATAATACCGCGTTGTCGTTTATAATTTACACCGGATGTTCACAAATTATACCGATTTTCGGTACATAAATTGTGCTAGTGGTATACAAATTATTCTGGTTACGAGAACATAATATAAACGGAAGTGTAAATAATAAACTAATAATTGGTTTAAATCATACACCTCGATGTAAATAATTTATACCACATTTTGGTGTAAAATTATTCCCATGAGTGTAAAAAATACACGATGATTCGATGAATAAAATATACTATTAGCGTACCAAAATCTGATACATAGAATTTATTTTGAAATAAAATTTACACCGAAGTTTATTTTTTTAAATTGGAAAGGATTAAATTGTACACCGACGTTTACTTTCTGATCGGAAATGTATCTGAATGATTTGTAATTATTTCTATGATTCTAATTATTCACCTGTATTATATGGACGCAAGAAAATCATGAATTAGTATGAATGCGAGTGCCTAATTTAAAAACGATAAAACCTAAAATTTTTTGGTTGTTTCTTATTTTTTTTAGAGACGTTATGTTAATAATGAAAATACCAAATGCGGTATATAATTAAGTCGCTATAAAATTAAAATACTAAATCATTGTTTTCATTTAATATTTAATTTTTTTAATATTTCTTGAAAAATATGGCCGTCGTCCAAAATACAGGCTGTCTCAAAGTAACCGCCGCAATTTATGAAGTAATTTACTCGGTTATATTTTCATTTTAACTTAACATAATATTTATGACCTAACCTAACCTTTCCAATTTTTAGGTTGTAGCGTATCTAGTTTCAAACAAGAACTTCATTTTAATTTAGCAATATTATGTATAATACTTGAGTACCTATAAACTGAAGATGGTAAATGATACGACAAAGCAGTTCGCAAAAAAACGCATATCTTAAGTCGATGCTCTTTGCCGATTCCCCGTTAAGGACGTGCTCTTGGAGAATAGCTGGTGAGAAAAAATCATACAAATATTTGCAGGTTAATGCTCTATTTAAAAATGTCGTCTATTTTGGAGCCCGATATTTTAACTGGCTTTAACTAGGCAAAACTGAAGCCGACTAATCTTGATTTTTTTCTTTTTTATTAAAACAAGATCAGGTAAGATTTTCTTTCCCCCATACAGTTTTTTTCTATGTGATTACCGATTTTCCCACAATTAACTATCGAACGTATTATTTTCCTAAATTAAAATGGCTTTCGTCTTCGGCGGTCACTGTGGGACACCCTGTATACGTATACACTAACTCCTGAATTTGGAAAAAATGCACCCGTTTTAAAGTACAAGAAGAAAAATACACCATTGTACAAAATATATCCAAAATTCTGCTTTCGGTACATTTGTTATGCGGGAAAATGTGCAAAATATTCCACCAATTTCAAAGAACAAGAAAAAAAATACACTATTGTACAAAATATAACCAATATTCTGCTTTTGGTAAATTTTAATATGCCGGAAACTGTACAAAATATACCCAAAGCAATAAAAAAATGCACCATTGTGAAAAATATATCCGGTAATTTGTTGTAGAATGTTTATAATTTGCTGTAAATAGTGTAAGAAATGTTCAAAACAAAAACAACATTATAATTAACATTGGAATTCAAGAAAATAAATATATTTAGGTACTAATATTCAGTAAATAAAGTGTATTAAGTACACCAAACTGAGCGCGTGGTGTATAGAATGGCGCATATTCAACCAATGAGTGTATTAAGTACACCAAATAAAATACACAATGGACTAGATGTTCTTTTAAATAAACTTATATTTTCAAAAAAAAATTTAATAAACAAAACGCAATAGTACGTAGTTTCAATTATATAAAATTTATAAAGTGTGTATTAGAGATTCAATTAAATGCATCGAGTCAGCTATAGGGAAGCTTTTTATCATGTCAATGCCTTGAATTTCCTGAAGAGGGGTGTGGTAGAATAGCCTCGTTCTGGGATTGAATAAATTATGGTCCTCGTCGGTTTTGCTTATAAAATCCGAATGAGTTCTTCGTCGACAATCTAATCTAGGAAAGCTCATATGGTTTCCTGATCGATCGAATTCTCCAATGACATTACATTTTGTACAACTATTGTATGCGGTGTGTATCTTGATGCCTGCAAAGTTCAACAACATTAATTTAATTGAAGTCGAAATCTCTTTTGTACTTACATTTGATAAATGCCAGAGCTGGCGTGTCTGCAATAAACGCATTGACCTTGATCCATATTTTTGAGCCGTTTGCTAAATCGATTCCATTCGAAATTAGAGCATTAATTTAATTAACATGTTGTCTCAAAAACTCCTCGCTAGATGGTGACTTCGCATCATCGACGGATCGCCATTGGGCTAATTTCAGACATATTGGCTATGTTCATTAAAATTGGCCAAAATTGGAATTTGCTACTTCGGAACAGAGGTAATCCGTCAACATTGAAATTAAGAAGAACTTCCATATTTGGATTTAATTAACGAAATGCAATGCGTAAACAGTTTTCGATGATATAGTACCAAAATGAACCGGATCCCATTGTTTGTATATCACTAAGTGATTGGCAGGTCGTGCGTTCGAATCCCGACCAGGGCCATGATTTTTATAAAATTGAATACACACAACAAAAACTGATCTCCCTAAAGCAATTTAGGCGCCACCTGTTGAGAAAAAAAAATCCCATCGCACCAAACCTCTTTCCTATCCTTCTATTCTTTCAGTAAGTAGCACCCAAAAATAGGCAATGAATTGCTGGGATCTACTTGCGCAATAAACTAAATGCCTGCGCTGTGGTTTTACCATTATAAGGGTACTGTGTCACTACAGAAAAAAAAGAAATCCCTTTAGCGCACGCAAATTATATAAAAAAAAAAAAAAATCAACACTCGGTGGTGTATGGAGCAACGTACGTGCATCTTTCGGCAGTTCAGCTTTTCCTTCACTTCGCAATAAAAGAAGTAGCTCAGACAAAGCACATTGTGTTATTTTATAATTAACAGCCCAATCAGCCAATTTAGACATAAAATCAATGTGTTCGTCCAAATCATCAATGACTCAATCTTCCGAAGACGGGTCCCACTTCCCGAATTATATTTTCCACAACTTCATCATTATCATCCAAATCGTTGTTCGAAATTGAGTCTAATAATATTTCATTTGGCTCTACTTTAATATTAGGTTCATTTAAAATAATTTCTCGCGATATTGAACAATTTGTAGAGTTTTTTTCCCGTCGTTTCAAACAAATTTTGACGATTTTGCTGAATGCTGGGTTTCACATTGTTTTTTAATTTTTTTTTAAAAAGTTTTTTTTCCTACGATACTACTTCAAATAATTATTAAACTTCGAGTTACCAATTTTTTTATTTGCTAAAGAAATAAATGCGCGGTGACTGTAAGCAAATTGCAGCTGAACTGAATAACACATTTTGTTGACATATGATTTGAAAATGGTAGTTTAATGTATTTAATCTCCAAAGGATTTAAATCTTACACCGAAAAACGGTTGCTCATTTAAAATAGTGTATTTTATCTACAAAATTTGGTGTACAAAATATCTCATGTTGGTTGATTTCAAAATTAGATTTTTTATGCGCCATTAATGGTATATTTAAAAAAAGCGGTCAAGTGCGAGTCGGACTCGCCCATGAAGGGTTCCGTGCGAATTATAATTATTATTTACTTAGGCACCTATTAAAGATTTATTATTAGAAAATAATGGTTCACGGTTTACGCATAAGGTTTATGTTTATGAAATTAAATGTTTTTTTTTTTTATATTTGAGTTGATTTAATGAAAGGTAAATAGCGGTTTACGATTTATGACGTATTAAAAAAAAAACTACTTGCTGGATCTCGTTCAAACCAATTTTCGTTGGAAGTTGGTAATGTGCATCATATATTTTTTTTGTAGTTTTATCATTCCCTTATTTTAGAAGTTAGATGGGGGGGGGGGGGGGGGCCAACATTTTACCACTTTGGAAGTGTCTCTCGCGGCATGATCTTAGAAACCTCGATATCATTTTTGAAGACCTATCCATAGACACCCAATACTTATGGGTTTGATGAAAAAAAAAATTTTGAGTTTCAGTTCCAAGTATGGGGAACCCCCAAAATTTATTGTTTTTTTTCTATTTTTATGTGAACATCTTAATGCGGTTCACAGAATACATCTACTTACCAAGTTTCAACAGTATAGCTCTAATAGTTTCGGAGAAAAGTGGCTGTGACATTCCCGGACAGACAGACAGATGAAACATGACGAATCTATAAGGGTTCCGTTTTTTGCCATTTGGCTACGGAACCCTAAAAACAGCTACTAATCGGTTTATTACTTGCACCGAATTGGAACAGAAATGTTGAAATTTTGCACAGAAAAGGCAATGGTGTAATTTTTATACCGGTATATTTTATCAAATACACCAAAATCTTAAAATTTTCTTCAGTTTTCTCAATTACACCAAAATTCAAGAAAATATACCAAATTATTCACCAGTGTGCTACTTGAGAAATCAGCGTTAGGATGAGATACAATTCAAAATGGTTTCGTCTAAGGCCAGCAGAACCGAGCGATCATCGTAAAAATTCAACAGAAACGCGTAATTTTCAGACAATCCTATAAACTCGTGCCACACCACTCCTAGCCCAACAACATGTAAATACGCACTGAATTTCCTCGCCCAACAACCATTCGATTTCCAGCATTTTGACAATCCTTCCAATTTCCCATCATATTAAAAGTTACCACGCTATATTTTATCGCATAGAGTTACAGAACACCAATATTTTCCAGATGCGATAAACGGTGGAATTTGTGTTTCAAAGATTTCGATGCGAAGAGTTATCGCATGAGTTACAGAACATGGGCACTGGTTGCATATGTGGGGAGGTTCGAATTAAGGTAGTACTACCAAAACAAAACTCCCATACACCAGAAAAACTGTCTCACACCCCCTCACAACCACTATTACCAAACAAATTGGTTAAAAAAGATATGCGTATAATCTAGGAGGAGCAAATGGAATTGGTTTCTTTCCCAGAGCAGCTCTAGGCTGTCAATTATTTCTAACTGGGAGCTTTCTTCTAGAACAATCTAAATAATTTGCGGGTGGCAACAGTGCAGTACTAGTTATTTGCTTACTGATTGAAAGGTCGTGTATTCAAATCTCGGTCAAGTTCATTACCTTTAGTCAAATACATGAAAACTAGATCTCCCTTAGCAATTTAGACATCACCCGTGGAGAAAAACACTACAACTGCACCCAAACACTTCTTTCCTATCTCTCTATTCTTTCTAATAGTAAGTAGCACCGAAAAGCATGCAATGAAATACGATATTGCCAGGTGCTGCTTGCTGTTAAAACACAAATGCTTGCACTGTGTTCTAAGCACTATAAGGGTACTGTAACTTTGCAGAAAAACCCTTTTAGAGTAAGCAAATTATAAAAATGAAAAAAAAAACAATCTGAATGATGTTATTAACACTGACATTAAAAGTTTCTTGCACTACATCAAGAGCTCTAATTGGTTTAAAACGTAGGGTGGACACACGGCACAGTGTACGAGGTATCACAGTCACAGTGAACCATAAAGTGGTTTAAGTTTGAAAATAATGAGCTTTCGAGAGGACCACTGACTGAGGAATAGGCTAACGATGAACTGTATGTCCTGCAACTTCTTCGTTTCGTCATCAACAGTATTGTTGCCTCTATTTTGCCTTCATAATACTTCAACATCGTAACAGATTGTAAGGCTTTCGAATTGATGTTAAAACGTATGCAGTCACTTATAAAATAATGCTACTGGAGTATTGCGCAAGTAAACCGTACACTTTTCAAATTCTGGAAAATAACAACGCATTTCAAGTCGAGATTCACCATTTTTTCATTGACTGACGACCGAATATGGCATCCCGGCGAAACTGATCCAGCTGTGGCTTGTGACACGGTGTTATGTGCAGACTAGAAGCTACTCTTTCGAATTATTCCAAACCTGCACCGGATTTCGGCAAGGATATGCGCTATCATGCGACTTCTTCAATCTTGTTCTGAAGAAAATAGTGCACAGCCAATATTTGCAATATAATCTTTTCAAGTACCTACTGGGATATGCGGACGGTATCGACATCATCGGCCGTTCCCACCGTTCCGTGTTTTAGGCTTTTCCGGCCATTGAAGAACAGGCGAAATCTGTTGGTCTTGAAGTAAATGAGGACAAACAAACAAACATCTGTCCACCGCCTAGGACAAAACGTCACTGTTGATAGGAATGACTTCGAGGTAGTTAAGGAGTTCTCCTACCTTGGACTAAACATCAACTCCACAAATGACACCTTAGTGGAGATTCGATGGAGAATTACTTTAGAAAGCCGCCGCTTCTTCAGTTTGGCCAAACAAATGGGTTCAAAACTCCTCACTAGAAGAATCCTGCCAGTGCTGCTTTATGGTGCCCAGTGCTGGACGATAGTCAGGAAAGGTGAGCTAATATTGGGTTATTTTGCAAGAAAAATACTACATCTGATATTTGGTCCTGTATGGCAGGAGGGCGAATGGAGGAGACCGCGAACTAAATGAGCTATACCAAGATGTGGATGTAGTCCAAAAAAGTAAGAAGCCAATATCAACTATCTTTAGAGTTTTTTTTGGCTAAACTAAATTATCCATGAATCTTATGTCAATAAATGGCCACTGAAAAAAAAACAGGATTTCACTTGAAACTCAACCGTTCACGATATTGTACTGAATGATCATAAATGCGTTATTATCAATACATTATTGATAAAAAAAATATGTTTCCGCGACTATCCGGACTTGACCACTGTCTGTTTTTCACGTAGGACAAAGGATAATGGATTTTTAAATACCTACCTACATCATAGTCCTCAAGCTAATCAAAGTCGAAGTTCTCAACGTTAAATTAAATATAACAGGGACCTCCTGCAAAACAGAAACCATCCACAAAAAGATAACATTGGTGGCTTCATGGAATTCCGGTCCAAACGAATATCCATAATCACCATTTGCCTTTATTATTGAAAACATTATTTACATAGAAATTGTTCACAGTAATCTAATTTGTTGCTTCTGAAAGTAAACCATTTCGGCTAATTTCAGCTGACGGGAAAATCCACCCGTAGTTTTTGAAAACCTCTTAGTAAAAATTACAAATCCCCACACAAATCTCCACCAAGTTTGTGTTAATGCAACTATAAAACTGTTCCCCCGTATACCTTCATTATATGACCATGGATTGGAACCCTTCCATTTCATCTTTCACCCATCACTTTCAATAAATCTCACACCTTCTAAGCACTGGGAAGGATGAATAAAAAACAAAACAACTACGTACCTATATCCTTCCGTTAATCCCCGGAAAAGTGAGGGTATTCTTCCATCTCCCTTAAATGTGTTAATGGCACCCATCCAGACGTGAAGTGTTAATTTAATTTGTGACCCTCACCCTCAGTTGGCAAATGTCATCCAAAGTGTCGACTTCAATTCAATCAAACAATACAGCAGCTGTTGCTGTCGTTGCCACTGTTTGTCGTCATTTACCCCGTCATTGTATGCTGAAGCATTAAGTTAGACTTAGATTCGGGCCAAAGTTGCTAAACTTATCTAAATTTTAATGAATGAAATTTTGAATTTTATTACGTAGGGTGAGGATTTTTTTTGCTCTTCAGCATATCGGGACGATAAGTTTTAAAAAAAACGTAAATACCCCATTCACTTTGAAACAAGTCCTTTCTGGTTGTGAAGTTACTTACTTTAAATAGTGTTTTGGAAAGCAGTAACCAGTTTTAACAGACTGTTAGCAAATGGGAGTGCTTTTGAATTTTTGCATATTCATGCACTTAAGGAACGGTGGCTCGTTGTAGTCCTTCCTGATACCTATGCGTTCTAAAAGTTTTTAGGGGTGAAATTTAAAATACAATAAATTGAAGCGAATACAACACAAAAGAATCTCGCTTAATTACGAATAAGTCGTATTCTTTGGGCGGAAACATATGCACATGCAGTCCTTATTTAAAGATGGAAACAATGAATTTATTGATAATGGAGAATGACCTGGGAAAAGTTGGTCTATTCTTTTCATGGTCTAGAGTTTAGTTCTGGCCAATTTCTCGAACTGGCTTTTTTTAGACATCTAAATTGCTTGTTATTTTAAGCAATTGTAGTGGATCGTTGTGATCTAAATTTTATTCTGTTCAAAATAGTATCATAAATTATCTCGAACTATAGCAAACATCATTTCGTTCTGGAAAAGAACGTAAAGTAAATTACCTTCATGACACCGCTCGTCTTTCCCACTTCCAGCACACGTAGGGACTCCCTTAAGTCACCTCATAGTTCACCTTGTGTAATTACATAAAATCCAGAATGACCTTTTTAATGCTCTAACAAATTAAGCTTTACCGCAAGACGACTACTTATTGGGGTACAATTTACTATCACCACCACTACTACACGAAACCAACAGCAACACGATTCAAATGAAACCTATTCTCATGTCGTCTGATCCCTGCAGGAGTACCGCTACCTTGTCTGCGGCTGATACACTAGCTGCAGCTACTTTATCCCCCCCACCGCACACACCTCTCTCTGGTTCCGTCTTTTCTATAAAATTATTCTCATCCAGCAACAAAGACACCCAATATAATAAAGGACGAAACAATGGCAAAAATAAACTCACAAAAGTATTCGTTTCATTCCAAATCCCGGAGGAAGGACACAAGGATGTTTTTTGAAAAAAAAGAGGAGAGTTAAATGAAAGTCCTTCCACTATCAACTGGGATATTTTCCATTTTCCACAAGATTTAAGCCGCACGAGGCAAGGACACACACACACAGCAAGAAATGAACTTCAACTCGGTATCCTTTCATTTTATTCTATTTTCCTGCCGCATACATTCGTACGGAATGCACGTAAAAAATCTTGTAGGAAGCGCCAGGAAGGAAAATTCATGATGCCATGCCACAGTGCCCTCCACCTCCCGTAGTAACCATAAAATTGTATGGGTGTGGGATATAAGACAAAAGGATGTAAATATTCACCGCAACATTGTGACAACAATACAGTATATAATGGACCGAAAGGACACCTAAGTATGGTAAATTCAATGCCAATCGCATGGGAGTATGGGCAAAATATTTCTGCAAGGCTACTCGTGGGTACTGGATAAAGGCTAGAAAAATGCACCGTCCGTGCTAACAAGGACAACAAAAATAAGAATCTATAATAAGCACAGTTTTTCCACACACAGACAAACTGTGGAAAAGCTAATGATCTGAGAGCACTCCATAAATTACTGCATGCGACAGGATTCCCTTTTTTTTGGCACATACACAGAGTCGGTTTGAACTAACTAAAGTGGACTTAGAATGTTAGTCTGAAACGGTTGTACAAATTAAGTCGAAGTCTGCCCTTGTTTTTTTTTTGCGCAGCCAGTGCATGTGGGTGTCGGTGGAGCCTTTATTAAGTGGACCATTGTCCGATTAAAGGAAGTAATACCGTTTGTCGTTCCCCCTCTATTAACGTTTGATAACACTCATTAATACCCTAAAATCGGGTGGAATGTTCGTCGCTATGGTACTCCTGCAAGGACTATCAAATAATTTAATCCGAATAAACTTTCCGGAACAAGTCTGAGTGCATGAGAAGGAAGTACCGACTAAGTGGAAATTTATTTTCAAGATCAGCAATATCCCGTCTTTAATAACAGAATAAGTATGTATGCAAATAGGTTGACAGAAAAAGTATATAAATATTGATTATGCTTTTCGTAAGGAAATCATAAACATGTGAGGTCGGAATAATATAGGCTATGTCAAACAGATGGATGGGAGTATTTATGTATACATATAGAAACGACCGTCATAAAAATGACCTGAAAGCGCTTGTATATTTTTGACATACTCGTATCTTGTTGTGACAGCACTGTTTTACTTATAGGCGACTTCAATCTGCCACATATTGGATGGGTACCTTCTGAGGATGATTCATTTCATTCCATCCTTTGACTCTGCCCAACAAGAGCTCGCTTTATTAGACAACATTTTGTCTCTTGACTTACAGCAAACAAGCTGTATAAAAAACTTCAGAAATCGATCTTGTTTTCTCTTCTGACTCTGTTAGTACTGTGGTTCTGGAATCCCACTTCAGTATTACTAACATAGATGACAATCATCCACCCTTGGATGTATTTATTCAACTCGGCGCACATCTGTACGAAAACAGTAATTCGTATCACCGTTCGCAATCTTTTGACTTTCGGAAAGCAAATTTTCAAAGGCTTTCTGATGAAATTAATAGCTTTAATTTTAATCTTACTGCGTTATCTAATATTGAAGATGCAGTAAGTGCTTTTTATTCTTTGATGGATAACTGCATGAAAAAAGTGATTCCTGTCAAATCATCTAGGAATATGAAAACGTCCCATCCCTGGTATACTAAAGAGCTCTAATCGATACGAGACAGACGTAATAGGGGTTGGAGGAACTTTTTAAAAAGTCTCTGCCATTCAGATCTTGAACTCTATCTCACGTTATTCAATGAGTTAAAATCTTTATCCTGCAACTTATATATTGACTACATAAGTAAAATGGAATGCTCTCTAAAATTGGACCCCAAACTTTTTTTGGAGCTTTGTTAATTCTAAGAAAAAAACTGATGGTTATCCATCGAAACTTACTTACAATAGCTCTACAACTGCTGATTCTCTAGATGCAAGCAATATGTTTGCACATTATTTCAGTAAGTCGTTTAGGGTGACCCCTCTTCACATAGATGAGCAATATTTAGGTTATCTAACTAGCTGTTCCCAAAAAAGTTTTAGTAGCTTCTCTTTTGACTTGGAAACAATTTTAAAATTTATTTCGTCTCTGAAGAATGATTATTCATCAGGTCCTGATGGCATTGCACCGATCGTTCTTAAAAAATGTAGTCATGCAATTGCTCCATATCTTAAATATCTGTTTGAATTGTCCATTACTACTGGTAAATTCCCCTATCTATGGAAAAGTGCTTTTATCACACCTGTATTTAAAAAAGGCGAACGTGGTGATATCACCAATTATAGGCCTATTTCAAAGCTTTCGTGTATCTCTAAGCTTTTTGAACAAATTGTTTGTGAAAAGTTAATATTTCTTTGTCGCAATTTAATTTGTAATGAACAGCTTGGATTTGTAAGAAATAGATCCACTGTCACTAATCTGCTAAGTTTCTTAATTGTTCTAATGCCTTAGAGAATAAGGACGAAATGGATTGCATATACACTGACTTCTCTAAAGCTTTCGACCAGCTGTCCCATGAAATAATCGAGTTTAAGCTCAGGGCTTTTGGTTTCCCACCAAGTTTCATAAAATGGGTTAATTCATACCTTAGATCAAGGGTTTATCAAGTCAAATTTAGAGGATCGCTATCTGTATCTTTTACAGTTGAGTCTGGAGTTCCCCAAGGTAGTCACCTCGGACCAATTCTATTTATACTAGCCATTAATGATGTTAAAGCATGTATAAATCAGAGTAATATCCTGATCTACGCTGATGATATGAAAATATTCAAATCTATCACTAGTCAGCAAGATAGAATTTTTCTTCAATCTGACATTAATAGCTTCGCCAATTAGTGTGATAAAAACGGTTTATCCCTGAACCCTACTAAATATCAACATATGACATTCTCTAGAAAGAATATACTTCCACCTTTCAATATTCTTTGTCTCAACATATTCTTTGTAATGTTGATAATTTTAAGGATCTTGGGGTTTATTTCGATCCCAAACTGGTTTTTGCTAAGCATATAAAAATTAATAAAACTAATTCTATGCTGGACTTCGTAAAAAGGTGGGCGAAAGAATTTAACGACCCATACGTTACTATGTCAATGTACAATTGTTTTGTCCGTCCGATTCTAGAGTATGCTTTACAAGTTTGGACGCCGTTCTACAACATTCATTCAAATCGAATAGAGGCCATTCAACGTAAATTTATTCGATTTGCACTTAGAACGAATTATGGGAGGCATGGGCCTATTAGTCGCATGAGTAGAATCTATAATATAAATGATCATGTGATTGACTTGCATGTTAGTAAAATTTAGCTGAAAAATATTTTGCGTAATAATACCTTAATGTCTTAATTTATTTGCATGATTTGTGTTTGTGTTAGTATTTTATAGGTACATTATTATTGTATTTTTAATTGTTTTGTCCTTACTAACACCTGCACTAAATGATGAGACTGTGGGAGCACTTTTAGTGCCGGAAAATTTCTGCTTGTGATAGTTGCTTGCTTTAAGCACTCCACGACACAGAACTGATAGTGTATATATAAAAAAAAAAAATGGATCTGAGTATTTACATATATGGAGGTAGGAGTTCATGTAGGCTGATCCTAACGCTGATTTAACCTTCCAACCACACACTGGGGTGTGAGATACCCCACACAGATTTCAAAAGTGTGCAGGTCTCGTTAACATATTTTCCTAAGCATGCCATGCCTGTGTATATTCAATTTTAAACTCTCTGCAGTAGTAGGCGATGGTGTTCAGTTCTCAGATTTTTTAAACGTAGTTAGTCGTGGTTCGAAGTTTTAGCTTGGGTATCATACACCCCAGTGTGCAGTGCGTGTTAGTATTATTTTGCATTTTTGAATACATTATTTTATTGAAATGTTTTCTTTTTTAGTTATTTTGGACTAAAAATAATAAAACAAGTGTGAGGTTTGTTCAGCAATAAAGTAAGTTACTGTGTGACATGCCGACTTCCCATGTGCGAGGATCATCGCTCACTGCAATGCATAGAATGCAGTTAAAAAAATGTGATTTTTGGGTTTAAAAAAGCTATAATATATAAAAAGAGTGTTAGAAAGCGTAATGTGACAGTTTTTTAAAAAAAAAAAAAAAAAATTTATGAATTTGACTGATTTTAGTTGACAACTATAATTAACTTTTTTTTGTAAGCTAATTTCGAAACTTATGTTTTTTTTCCCAGTATTTTTATATTTTATGTTATTAATCGTATTGAATTTTGTTTTGATAAAGTTAAAATATGAATTAAAAAAAATATATATATATAAAATGGCAACTTTTTTTTAATATTTGCGGGTGGGGTATGTGATACCCCAGTGTGAGGAGCGCGTTAGAAAAAATATGTGTGAGGACGGAAGGTTAAGACAACATTATGTTGATGAATTTAATGAAGTTAAAATTTTGCATTTATTTTGTCTGTCTATGAAAAAATAAATGAAATAACTTTTTTTTAAAAAACAAGAACCTTTTGCTCTCTCTTGTTGAATGTACCAAGCTGTTTATTTTTGTAGCAACGCAGTTCCAAGAATGTTCAAAATGGATCTTATTTAAGTGCTTGCTGAATTCTTTCGACAGAATGTAGATACCTACATTCTTCTCCACTAATTCTGACTGATTTTATTAGTTATATTTTATTTCTTTTGCATTTTTTTAAACGTTGAACTTGATCAACGAACTGTATATTTTGTTAAATAACAAATCAAAAAGGTTCACTGTCCACTATCCGTTTAAAATTGTTCAGTATCTGTTGCTCCTAGCAACATTGAAAGACTTTTATACAGTAGGTTAATATTTATTGAAAGTAAATAACAAAACTATAACAAACTAAAACAAACTAAACCAACTAAAAAATTAGTCTTTACCTCGCCATTTTGCAAGCCAACAACCAACGACAAGATTTAAATCCCACTTGTCCAAAAAAGAAAGAGAAAGAAAATTATAATAAGAAAGAGATGACTTCATCCGTCATCTTATGGGCAAGTTCAATTATAATTGTTCTTAAGCTGCCAACACATCAGCGACATTTCTCCCCCCCAGCAAAGGAGCTTCATCTTCTGCTGCCTTGCTTTCGGTCCCACAGCTGATGTCCAATACTGCAAGCTTCGCCACTGGTCGGTCAAAAACCCCGTTTGCCGTCCTCACCGTCGCTCTTCTCACCTGACCATCTTGGGCTATGATGGTACTGACAACAACCCCCTTAGGCCAAGTACATCTCGGTAGATTTTCGTCGATGATAATTACCACATTACCTTCCTTTACTTGGTCCACCTTCTCGAACCATTTCGTTCGCCTCGTAAGGGTGGGGAGGTACTCACGTACCCATCGCTTCCAGAAAAAGTTTGCCACCTGCTGCACTTTCCTCCAGTCCTTGCGTGACATGAGTTCCCGATCCTGGAACTCAACAAGCCCCTTATTTCCATTCGACGACCCGAGAAGAAAATGATTGGGTGTCAATGCTTCATCGTCCTCCGGTCCCAATGTGACGTAGGTAAGCGGCCGTGAGTTGACCACAGCCTCTATTTCGACTAATGCTGATTGGAACGTCTCATCATTTAAACGCTTGTTTCCCATGACTTCTTTCAGGATCTTCTTCACCGTACCGATAAGTCGCTCCCAACTGCCACCCATGTGTGGAGCAGCGGGGGGGTTGAAAAACCACTTTGTGCGCGGAGTTGTGAATTTGCGAGCAAGCGCCTCTTTGTTGATCAACTGGAACTGTTCTCGTAACTCCTTTTCCGTACCAACGAAATTCGTTCCATTGTCCGAATAAATTTCGGACGGTGTTCCTCTCCTTGCAATAAAACGCTGTATACTCATAACGCAGGAATCGGTTGACAACGAAAACGCCACCTCAAGATGAATCGCTCTGCTTGTGAGGCAGGTGAATAACACCCCCCATCGTTTGACCTGACTCCTGCCCTGCACGACCAACATCGGTCCGAAGTAGTCGATACCGACGAACGTAAACGGCCTTCGAAATGGTCCAAGTCGGGCCCGAGGTAACTGCGCCATCTGAGGAATCCTGGGAGTTGCATCCTTTATACAACAACGGCCACATTGTGATCTAACTGATCCTACTAAAGTGCGTAGTGCAGGGATAAAATATTGTTGCCTGACCTCGTTGTACACGTTGGCATCGCACTGGTGTCTAAAATGTCTGTGATAGAAATCGACAATTAGAAAACTCACCCCACTTTCCCTGGATAGAAGTACTGGTCGCCTGGTTTCTTCTTTGACAAATTCGGCGTAGTCAATTCGTCCTTCAAGGCGCAGGACTCCATTTTCGTCTATGTATGGGTTAACTTTACGAATATGGCTGGATTTCGGAATCGATTTTCCAATTTTCAGCATAGCCAACTCGTCAGCATACTCTGCCCACTGCGACATCTTCCATAAGATCACCTCCGCCTTTTGCAGCTCCTCTGAACGAATAGGACCCTTTACCATTTCGTCAAATTTTACTTTACTGATCGGCTCTAACAACAGTGGATCGCTCTTCAAAACATTTGCCTTCGCCCTTTTTTGAAGATTTCGGCAGTACCGTACAATCCATGCAACTACTCCACGAAGTCGTTCCCAAGTGGAAAAATGATCAAAATCCACCACCAGTGCCTGGATGCCTTTCTCCAATCGGCTTACGTCTTCCTTCATCACCAGCACGTATTTCGCTCGCAGTTCCTCTTCACAGACCTTTTTTTGCCTCCAATTAACTTCCTCAGGCCAAGTTTCTTCCGGCTGGAGCAAAAACCCAGGTCCCGCAAACCACCTGCTCTCCTTGTCAAAAGAAGGTTCTTTCGTCCATTTTGTCGCTTCGTCTGCGACGTTCAGTTTGGTGGGTATCCATCGCCAGTCATCCACCTTGGTCTCCTCCTGTATCTCCCCGATACGAAACATCACGAACGGCTTGTACATCTTTGCATCCGAGCGCAACCAGTCCAATACTGTCTTCGAGTCCGTCCAGAAAAACTTCCTGTCTATTCTGAACCCATGACCCTTCACGATCGCCTTAGCAAGCCGTGTACCGATGAGGGCTGCCTGGAGCTCCAACCTGGGAATGGACACAGGGAGCAGTGGTGATACTTTGTTTTTTGCTGCCACCAGTGCACATTCGGTTGCGTAACCATCAGAGAACCTCAGATACGCCACCGCCGCCATAGCCTCCTCACTAGCGTCAACAAATATGTGCAGTTGCACTGAAGTAGCATCTCTCCTCGTCAACGTATTATAGCATCTCGGAATACGCACGAGCTCCACATTCTTCAACAATCGCCGCCATGTCTCCCACTTGGTTACTAAAGAGCCATCGACCATTTCATCCCAGTCCAGGTTCTTCCGCCACACGTCTTGGAGTAGTGCTTTTTTTTACACCAAATAAAAAGCCAAGAACCCTAGAGGATCAAAGATGGACATTAAGATTCTAAGTAATTCACGCTTTGTTGGCAATCTGGCCCCAGACAAAATATCCTCCTGTGTTTTTATAAACCGCAAAGAAAATGTAAATTCGTCTTCACTCGGACTCCACCATAGACCCAAGACCTTAGCAATATTTTTTTCGTTGCCACAGTCTATTTTCCGACTTTCGCTCTCAACAGATTGCCCAAGAGCCTGAAGCACCTTCTCGGAATTCGACATCCAACTTCTCATTCGAAAACCTGCCTTGGAATGTATTTTTCTTACCTCTGTAGCCAGTTGCACAGCCTCTTCAATGGTATCTACGCTGTCCAGAAGATCGTCCATATAATGATGCTTCAAAATGCTTTCCACCGCCCGTGGGTACTTCTCGGAAAACTCAGTAGCATTGATGTCCTTGACATATAGTGCGATGCTCGGAGAACAAGACGCTCCGAAAGTAAGTACCTTCATTTGATAGATGTCTGGATTGCGATCGCACTCACCATCACGCCAAAGGAACCTTTGTGCGCACTGATCCTCCTTGCGCACATGGATTTGGTGGAACATTTCTTCTATGTCCCCAGTGATGGCCACCTTATTCGATCGAAAACCATAGAGAACTTCAGGAAGCTCCGTCAGTTGGTCGGGACCCTTTAACAACATCTTGTTCAATGAAACACCTTGTGCTGAAGCGGCCGCGTCCCAAACCAACCGAACCTTTTCCGGCTTGTTCGGATTGGTTACGATGAATGTCGGCAAAAACCAAGTTCGTGGTGACACTTCATCTACTTCTTTCTTACTGCACCTTCTCGCATAGCCTTTCTGTAGCAAACTGGTCATCTGTTGATTGACGTTGGAACTAATCATAGGGTCAGAGCGCATTTTCCCCTCCAAACAGCATAGGCGCTTGAATGCCATTTGATAACTGCTCGGCATAGAAAAGTTGTCGTGCCGCCACAGAAGACCACACTCAAAAGCTCCATCGACTCGCTTTGTTGTCGCTGCAAGAATCTCCTTTGCTCTCACGTCATCGCCCGATGCCGTTCGCACTTGAGCAACACCACTGCCCTCTAAAGCGAAATGTTGTTTCACCAATTCGTGCAAGTCCTTGTCGCACTCGCAGATCTGGAAGTTACCGTGAGACTCCAGCTCACTTTCAACGCCACCGCTGATACACCATCCCAATCTTGTCTTGATGGCAATCGGTTGGTTCCATTTGCCTTCCCGCACTTTCAATGCCACTGCTGCCCTCTCATTATTAAGACCTATGAGAATGCCACATTCAGCGTTAACGTATGGCATCAACGGCAGCCCCTTGAGATGATGGTACCTCTCCAACAACTCCTGTGATACTGATTGTGATGGAAGACCAAGCGACTTGACAGTCCTTACACCATTGAGCCGCAACCTTGGATACTCGTTTCTATCTATACCATGTGATGAAATCCCCAGCGACACAACCTCGGATTCTTCTTCACTACGAGTGGAGTTAGCCGTCCATCTGAGGCACTACGGTTTGGGAGTGCCTTCCAATCTGAGCTTCTTCGAAATCGACTCCTCCAACAAGGTAAGTGAGGACCCGCTATCCAGGAAAGCATACGTCCTAACCTCCTTACCATTGCCGTACAATACCACCGGCAAAATTCTGAATAGCGTTCCTATTTCCTTGTCGTGCTGATGAGAGTGGCACGCACCGACATCGTTTTCGTTCCCATAATGCAGCGATCGATGATGTTTTAATTTACAGCCTGCAATGCCGCACACCTTCCTATTGTTACATTTAGCTCTCCTAGAGTGCTTAAGACAGCGATCGCAAAGTGACGTTTCTGCAACCAGTTTGCGGCGATCCTGAACCGAGAGCTTCTTGAAAGCGTCGCAATCTGTCAAGCGATGACTCTGATTGCACACGTAACACTTTGCTCCAAAACCCTTTTTTGCACCTGCGTACCCATTGTCCTGTACGTGCGTATGGACATGCCCCGAACGTCTGTCCCCCTTGTTGCCATCACCCGAATACCTTGTGATTGTTGCAACTGCCTCTGCCCTTACAAACAACCATTCGCCGAAACCCTTGATATTTCGCTCTATATCGTTTGTCTTTGTGCCCATCGCCCATTCCAACTTCATGGCAGATGTCAATTTATCGACCAATTTCTTGAGCAGCACCGGGTTATTAATGTGGTCCATCAGCTCCGACGCTTCCATGGTGGAACTTAAATTCCTAACCGCCAACGCATACGAAATTATGGTTTCCAAACGCTCTATTTTCGGAGACGGAAAATCCTCCACTTTCCTAATGAGCTCTTCGACGATGAGCTCCGGTCTACCAAAGAGCATTTCAAGAGTAGACATAACCGACGGTACAGATGTAGGAAGCAGTAATTGACTGCTTACTGCTTCGAATGCTTTACCCTTCAAAGCCCTCTGCAGCCGTTTCAAATTCTCGTCGTTTGAATAATTGCACAGCACCGTGCTGTTGCGATAATTGCTTATGAAGACAGGCCATTCTTCCGACCTGCCAGAAAACGTAGGCAACTCCTTCGACAAACCCTTTCTTGACGCAATTTGATTCTGTGTAAGACACCCCTTTGTCGCCTCAGGCGGGACTTCCATCTTTGTGTGTGTGACCCAGTCCCTTGTCCGCCGAACAATAGTGCTCCCATCACCCTGGACACTGCCAACCCTGGAACTCAACACCACCGATCGCCCATCGCTGCAAATACTACTACCATCGTCATCCTGCTGTTCTCTTATTTTCAGTAATTCGAATTTCTTATCCAGGAACTCCTTCTCCAAATCCTTTTGCTCCTTCAGTCGAAGCAATTCGAGATCCAACACTCGTCGACTCCGGGAAGAAGCACCACTGCGAACACTCCTACTGGCTGGTACTAAAGTGATATTGGCGACCGAGGTCGGTGTGCATTGCACTGACCTGACGCTCCCTGCCGTCGCCAAAGACACTTCTGACTTACACTTTTGACAGAACCATTGTCGATTCTTAACCGAATCGTCCACTCCTGCGCATCCATAGTGCAACCAGACCTTGCATCCATCACAACGTACCATGTTGTCCGCCGTATTTGGTTCCGTGCAGAAATTACAATCTGCTTTCTTCGACATTTTGTCAGGAAACAGGAACAAACACGAATATTTTCCAGAAAATTTCCGAAACAGCTTAACGAATAGCTTTGCAACTATTTTTTGTTGGAATTCTTGCTAATTTTTTAGAATTGTTGCTCCTAGCAACATTGAAAGACTTATTGAAAGTAAATAACAAAACTATAACAAACTAAAACAAACTAAACCAACTAAAAAATTAGTCTTTACCTCGCCATTTTGCAAGCCAACAACCAACGACAAGATTTAAATCCCACTTGTCCAAAAAAGAAAGAGAAAGAAAATTATAATAAGAAAGAGATGACTTCATCCGTCATCTTATGGGCAAGTTCAATGATAATTGTTCTTAAGCTGCCAACACATCAGCGACAGTATCCCTTTCTCGCAAGCCAATTGAAATGTGATAAATTTTGACAGTTGAAATGAATAATTTATCGCATTCGAAAGTTACAGAACACCGATTTATCACATATTTCCAGGGGTTTCATGTCAGAATGTTCCATGTGGTATAGTTTTCTCATCGCATAGTTACAGAACACGGAAATGTGATATAATGAAATTTTGTTTCAATTCACATTGTTCATATGATAAATATAACGATGCGATAATTACAGAACACGGGCACTGGTATACCTAATATTTTCTTTTTCTTACACTCCTTTTTTTATATGACATAAGTATCTTATATTTATTGTCCTTTTCTATTGTATATATTCAGCTCTTGCTCATGTAGCTACTTCATATTTATGTTTGACGTAAAAGTCATAGAAAACTAACCCGAATCTTAAAAGTATCTTAAGCTAAGGGAGATACACTATTCGTTTAGCTCTAGGTACATCAATCTGAAATTAGTCATAATGTTGTCACTCTGGCGCACCTCCTAAGAAAGTTCTGACAAGTATCTAACATGGCAAATGTGTTCTCTTTTAACCCTAAAAACATAATCATATGTTAGGGCACATTAAAGATACACACATGCCAAATTTACGTGTAAGTTGAAATTGGCAAAATAATCTATATTGTTTATACATGTATGTCTGGGATAATTTTAGGATGTTTTTTATAGAGGAATAAAGATTATGATAGGGATAACTGTCAAACTAGCTGTCATACTAATAAAGTGTGCTAATTTTTTTTCCAGTATATTTTGGCAAATCACAATGGAAAGACTTACACCAGAACAACGTTTATTAATCGTGGAAATTTATTTCCCAAATTCGCGCTCTGTTCGCCAAACTTATCAAACATGACTTTGTTGAGCCAAACGTTTGGTGAACGAATCATCCCAAGAAATGGACCTGTGAGTTGGCCACCTTGTTCGTGTGATTTGACACCTTTGGACTACTTTTTGTGGGGGTACGTCAAATCTCTTTTCTATACTGATAAACCAGCAACGATTGATCACTTAGAAGCAAAGATTCGAAGCACTATTGACGAAATAAGACCTGGTATGTTCGAAAAAGTGGTGCAAAAATGGACCGAAAGGATGGCGTTCGTAATGCCATAAAATTTGTGAGCTAATAAAGCCAAAATTTGGTCATTCCATTAAATTTGTTGTGTTTTATTTATAAAAAAAAAAGTTGTATGCTTCCATAAAAGCACCCTATATAAGATAGGTTAATATGTTTTTAAATAAAAGATATCAATTTTTTATTAAATTATTACATTTGCCCTTTTATACAGCAAAGCTAACTAAAATATAATTTGATAAAAAAAAGAAACAATAGGTACGTCAATATATTCTTCAGACTACAAAAAATGTTTTTGAGTTTGTACGTCATTATAGATTTTTTTTATTTAATTTATAAATTTAGGTTTTAGATATATATACCCATACCATTTAAAAACAAAATTATATGCAGTTGGAACAAACATCACAGTAGTCTTCGCGTCATATAGTTCGACAAATCTCAAATTCAGGTAACTCACCTCAATGAAACAATTATGTAATGGCAGCTTCATAATTAGTTAGTTAGTTAGTTGGAGAAACTTTATTTGAAAATTAAATTTTTACAAAAATTAGATAATCTTAAGTTTAATACGGTTTGGCCAATGGCCGTCCACCAGATTGATAATTTGTTTAAGCCTAAATACATAATGAACTTATTTGTTTATTTAAAAGTCTCCTTCGCGAAAACGTTGTCTATATAAAATGGTGGTTGACCTATTTTTATATAGGTAATATTTCCAAGCCTAATTTTCCATTCAGGACTTCCACATTGTCGTCCCATACCATCGAAGTAACTCCAAAGTACCTCACACGAAACTCCCTCAAAATAGGACATAATGGCAATAAAGTGACATACAGTGCTCTTCAGTTGATTAGACGCACACATTTTTTTTTACATAAGTTTAATTTTTTTGTTAGTGCGTGTAACAATTATCAAAAAATTGCATTTATTAGAAAGGTTATTAAGTTCTCAACAAAAAACACAAACAAATGGTAGGTGAGTGGAAGTTAACGGATATTTTTTCTCTTTCTTGCCTATGCTGTAAGAAAAAGTGCAGTTTTTTTTTGTTCACATAATTAGACGCACCTGTAAAAAAATCTTAAAAATGATACATACTCGTAGACTTTTTAATTTACTTTTTTCTCTTTTATTTTTATTTTTGTTGTTTTTTTTTATGTTTTCAGTACTTTGTACAACCATTATGTTTTAAAATCACATTAAAAATCCTATTTTTAAGTGAATCATACAGTTTTTCGAAATAATTTAAGGGAATCGTCCTCCAGGCTTCTTTTACTGCGTCAGTTAGCGTCACAACCCTGTGTTCCAGGTTTTATTAAGGACAGTTGCGGAAACTGGACACAGTCCTGCACAGAAACCCTCGAACTCTTATTGCAGACTCACTTTCCAGGGTGCACCCCGAGTCTAGGTAATAAGGCGGATATTACTCCTACAACTGTTTCAGCGGTTCCAGAAGGGAGAGATTGGATTTTTCCTATTATGCTCCAGAAGACAAAGACCGTCATCATAACGGTTCTCAAACGACTTTTTACACGAAGTCTGGAGTGCGGCTACATTCCTAAAGCCTGGCGGGAAGCGAAGGTGATATTCATTCCCAAGGCAGGAAAACCTAGTCACATCTATGCCAAGCACTTCAGACCGATAAGTCTGACATCTTTCATCCTAAAAACGTTTGAAAAGCTAATGAACATCCATATTCGCAGTCGACTCGACTATACCGCGATCTCCACCGCCCAACACGCTTACATTAAAGGCAAAGGAGTGGAAACTGCGCTACACGACGTCGTCAGCACTATAGAAAAGTCTCTCAAGGACATGGAATACACACTTGCAGCGTTTTTAGGCATTGAAGGAGCATTCGACAATGTGGAAACGTGAGCAGTGGAAAGAGCATTGCAGAACTCCAACGTCGATCAGTCTCTCACTAAGGTGATTATGAGCCTGCTCAATGGAAGATACATCAATGCAACACTAGGCGATAATGACCTAAGAGTCGTGGCGTCCACAGGCACACCACGAGGTGGAGTCATATCCTCCTTACTCTGGGTCCTTGTTGTCAATGAAATACTCCTAAAGTTCAAAAACAGAGGGGTCAAAGCAATTGCATACGCGGATGACGTAGTATTGCTTGCGACAGGAAAATTCCTATCAACTCTGAGCGAACTGTTAGAAATCTCCCTGCGGACACTCACTACGTGGATAAGAAAATGCGGTCTTGGGATCAATCCACAAAAGACTGAAATGGTGTTGTTCACTAATAAAAGGAAAATACCAGAAATTGAGGGAATACCCTTGAAGGTGGTGGAGAGTGCGAAATATCTAGGAATTATCCTCGACAGGAAGCTGAGTTGGAAAGCGGCCAACGCTTTCTACGCATGCAACCGTATCTTCGGATAAAATGGGGTCCAAACCCTAAAATAATTCTGTGGATGTGTACGGGAATTGTGCGACCAATACTCACATACGGCAGCTTAGTCTGGTGGCAAGCCACAGACAAGGCAACCAATCTCAAGGTGATGGCAAAAATACAACGACTAGCATGTATAGGGACAACCAGTGCAATGAGAACAACCCCAACCGCTGGCTTGGAAGCCATTCTCAATCTGCCACCATTGGATCTATACATGCAGGAATCGGCTGCAAAAAGTGCCTTGAGGATCAGCCAAACAAACAGCTGGAACCCGAGTCATTTTGGACATGCACTGATTCTGAACATGTACATAGGGAACAACGTCATATCTGACTACATGTCTCCTTACTTAAATTTCGAAAAACCATTCTCTTGTTCATTTCCGAGCAAGGAGGAATGGTACGTAAACGAACCCATGAAAAGGAAATCGATTTCCATCTTTACATACGGATCAAAGATGGACTGTGGAACGGGTGCTGGACTATTCTCAGAGGAACTACACATTAACAGATCGATTAGATTACCTGATGCAGAAGTCTTAGCAATCACTGAAGTCGCAAGCATGGTATCAATGATGGCGATACCACGCAGTGATATTCCCATTTTTATTGATAGTCAGTCGGCCATTAAAGCGGTGTCAGCTACAGAAATAAAGTCCTTGCTTGTTCGCCGTTGCCGCGAGGAGCTCAAAGCTCTTGGCGCGAAGAACAAAACGAGTCTCTGCTGGGTCCCTGGACACAAGGACATATCCGGTAACGAGCAAGCTGACGAACTGGCAGGAAAGGGGTCTGCGATGGACCATGAACAGGCACTTCAGTCGGTTAAACCACCACTGCAACCTCAGAGAAAGAGTGGAATACAAAACACGAATGAAAGCCAACAACAGGTGGTGGTCACTAACCACTTGTGACATATCACGCAAGCTGTGGCCAAAATATGATGAAACCAACAAACTTTTACGTTACGACAGGACATCGCTGTCAAAGTTGATCGGTACTCTTACTGGCCACAACCTGCTAAGGAATCACACAATGAAACTAAATCTCAAGGATGACGACATCTGTAGAGGCTGCGGTGATGAGGGAACCCATGAGGACACACCTCACTTTCTATGTCACTGTCCAAGCCTTTGTCACCTGAGGAACAGAACACTTGGAAGATACTTCTTCCAAGACATTCAAGAACTTTCTGATGTCTCATTATCAAATCTTTACAGGTTTATACGGACATCCAAATGGCTGAACAAACTGGAGTAGGAAGGAAACCAAGGACGAAGGACCAAGGCCAGAACAGCGAGGCCAACACTCCCAACAAAGGGTATCACAATGGGACCACATGGACCTAAGTGTGGTGTAGCAGATTCGCTCTGTTCTATCAGCCCGTAAACCTAACCTAACCTAGCTCTTCACAGGTCTCATAGTGCCCATAGTGTCAATTTCAACCGCTGTTCTTTTCTTACGGCGTTTAGTGGGGGCTTTTTTTAATTTATTTTTTTTTAATTTTAGATGTTCTGCACTCAAAATAGCTCGCCGAACAGTTGATGTGCTGACAGTTATCCCAGCTTTTTCCTTTAATTTTGCTTGTGGAGACAGCTGAATTTGACGCTATTCTTATGTTATTTCTTTTGTCCTGAGGTGCTAAAGCGGTTTTTGTTCTACCTTTGTAATTTTTACCGTATGAAGCACTGTTTTTTATGTAATTTCTCAGAACGTGGTCACTTCGGACTATTTTCTTGACAATGCTTCTCATTGAAAACCCTTCAGAAGAGGCGTCAATTTTGCATTTATCTTCCGCGGTTAAAACTTTTTTTTTTCCCCATTTTTAATGAAAATTAATAGAAAACACTCCTTGCTTCTTAAACTTTGTAGCTAACTAAAATCTACGTAACAGATCGCGACCAACTAACTAATTTAATGGGTGCGTCTAATCATGTGAACAAAAAAGAACTGCACTTTTTCTTACAGCATAGGCAAAAAAGATAAAAAATATCCGTTAACTTCCACTCACCTACCATTTGTTTGTGTTTTTTTGTTGAGAACTTAATAACCTTTCTAATAAATGCAATTTTTTGATAATTGTTACACAAACTAACAAAAAAATTAAATTTATGTAAAAAAATATGTGTGCGTCTAATCAAGTGAAGAGCCCTGTACATCCCTCCCTTTCCTTGAGGTTGCATAGGCCACATAGGATCGGCAGATCGGGTCGATGTGGAATGTAGTTTAAATTTAATAGTTTGCCTCTAACTTTAAATATTACATTTATCATACTTATGTGGCAGCGGTTGAGTAAGTATGTTTGCTCTCGAAGATCCAAATTGAGTTGACTGTATATCATTCTATATTGAGAAGATTGTGCTTTTTGTTTAAAACTTGCATATGGGGATGGGGAGTGGCTTGCTTTCTCTAAAATTGAATTGAATTTCTCTCTCAAATCTGGAATACTTATATCAGGTTAAAACTGTACACTTTCACCTAAACCCAGAGCTAGCTCCTCCCACCTCACAACTAAATTACCCCTTGTTGACAACATTTTCTTAAGCACTCGCTTCGGCAGTCTTACTTCATCCATTTATATCACCTTCATAATGTAATCAAAATGCAGCTTTAGGGTCCTTAAAAATAATGGCGGCTCAGTTGTTTCCAAATGCAACATATAGTTTGGCGTGCAGCGTGGCAGCCGAAAAATGCGTTTTAAAAAATATCTGAGGAATCTTTCCACCTCATCGTATTGGCAAACTCCCCAAGCTTGAGCACCATAAAGCATTATAGAAGCTGTAGTCGCGTAAAAAATTGTAAGCTTTGAGCTATGTTCAATGTATTTGTTGTCGATACATCGTGCCCACACTGATGAAAACAGCTCTTTTCGCTTCCAATAGCTTGGATCTAATATGTTTTCTCATATTGAGATTTGATGTAACTATTACGCCCAAGTATATGTACTCTCGAACAATTGCAACATATTCTCAGTTATACATCCACTTTTCGTTGTTTGCATATCTGCCGCCTCCATCTCTAAATATCACAATCTTAGACTTCTGCAAATTAACTGACAGGTTCCAATTTTCGCAGTAGCTCTCCAGTCGGTTCATCATTCGCTGCATTCCTTCTACCGATTCAGATAGGAAAACAATATCATCTGCAAATATAAGGCCAAGTATCCGGTTGATTCCAAAATGAATTCCTCCTTCTATCTCCTTCACGATATCATTGATGAACAGAATGAACAGTAATGTGCTCAAGATACAACCTTGCTTCACTCCCATTTGTGTTGAAAACTCTTCAGATATTGACTCCCCATCCCATACATAGGCAACGTTATTGTCTTACAACGCTTTCAGTAGGGCAATAATTTTACTTGATATACCCAATTTATAGAGCTTATAGCAAAGTGCTTCTCTGGCGATCGAATCGAACGCTGCTCTAAAATCAACGAAAAAGTGGTAGAGTTTCTTTTGTATTCCTTTAAAGCTCTCCGCAATGTTTAACAGACTAAATATTTTTGGTCTATAGAAGAATAGTTTCTCCTAAATCCTGCCTGAAATTAAGAATTTTCCTCTCTTCAATCCAATGTGTAAGCCTTTTAAAAATCATAATTATAATTTCATTTACTACTTAAAACTAGTATACAAAATCTAAGTTGAGGAGTGAGTTGAGATAGAAGGAGATATGTCGGTTAATGTTGGTGCGTGGAAAAATATAGAAAAATTGCACTTTTAAAAATGAAATATGTAATTCGATATGGCTGTTATTATGTGAGGGTAAGGAGTTCCATAGTCTCACACCGTGAATATGAACCAATGACCGCGTTATTGTGATTGTAGCCAGATAGATTTGGATTACCTGCATAGCCAACTTTAATTTTACTACTATTTAGATTTAAATCAGGTAGAAGAATGAGGCTATATTTTTTCTTAGATATTGGAATAATCTGAGATTTTGAGTAATCCATTTGAAACTGATCAAGTATGTATGCGTTTCAAATCATCATTGATGATACCCCTTTCTCAACGAAGGCTTAATAGCGATATCATTTTTTTACAGCAGCTTATATCCGGTCAAATAGATGCACCTGACTTGCTGTCATCTATTGGCTTTAATTTTCGGTGAGGTGCCCATAATTTACGTAGTGTTGATTTATTGTTTAGCCCCCATCATAGAACGAATTATGGGAGGCATGAGCCTATTAGTCGCATGAGTAGAATCTATAATATAAATGATCATGTGATTGACTTGCATGTTAGTAAAATTAAGCTGAAAAATATTTTGCGCAATAATACCTTAATGTCTTAATTTATTTGCATGATTTGTGTTTGTGTTAGTATTTTATAAGTACATAATTATTGTATTTTTAATTGTTTTGTCCTTACTAACACCTGCACTAAATGATGAGCCTGTGGGAGCACTTTTAGTGCCGGCAAATTTCTGCTCGTGATAGTTGCTTGCTTTAAGCACTCCACGACACAGAACTGATAGTGTTTTTTTAAAAAAAAGCGAGTTCATTAAGGTTGGAATAAAGTTTCGCTAGGTGTACTGAACCATATCTACACACGGTCGGGAGGTCATTTATAAGATACAGAAGAAAATTGGTCCCAATATTGAGCCTTGGGGCAGCTTGCTTAATGTTCATTAGGAATGAACAACTATCACCCGAAATAACCCTTGCGACCTATCGGAGAGAAAGCTGCATAACAATTTTACTGCCCTATCACTGAATCCGAAATTGTGTTTAAGGTTCCAACGCAGAATTTTATGGCTTTCAAGAAATCCAGCAGGCAAATAAATGACACATAACCTCTATCAGAATACTGTCTTATTTCTTTCAGCAGATTGACCATGTTTGTGGAACAGCTGTGGTCAGCTCTAAAAGCTGATTGTGAGAACACAGTAATTTATTGATGGATGGGTGCTTTGTAATTTGTTTTGCTATTATTTTCTCGAAAGCCTTATACAGAATCGGTCTGTTATCGGAAGGACATGTTGGAGTGGCTTTCTTAGCGATAGGCAAAACTTAAAAACAAGAGAAGTTAAGTTATAAGACTGTTATGTTCGATTTTATATTTATCAAAGAGAATAAAGAATTAATTAAACTAAACTAAAACTAAACTGT
This sequence comes from Portevinia maculata, assembly GCA_949715645.1. Classification (NCBI taxonomy): domain Eukaryota; kingdom Metazoa; phylum Arthropoda; class Insecta; order Diptera; family Syrphidae; genus Portevinia; species Portevinia maculata. The sequence goes on from OX454525.1 coordinate 20,626,625, forward strand.
TATAGATTCCTACTACGAGAGACTCAATCCGGATTCTTTAAAAAGAAACAGAGATGCAAAGTACGATAAAATATTCCTTCATTAGTTTTAAAAATCTATTGTTCCACTATCCATTTTTGTTTGAAGTAGCACTATAAGAAACTTTATCGGGTATAAATTAGAAAACTCTTCCTTTTTAGGGTTTCCTATAGGCGTAATGGAAGGTACCTACCTACTATTGGATTTGAGCACGTGTACAACCTGACATGCCAGGCTAACTCACTCTCAAACCAATTCATTCCATCTAAAACCCAATTCAGGGCATAATGCTCAATGGTAGCCCCATCTCATCAACTGAGAAACCAATTTCGCAAATAATTACCTGTGTGGTACAAAGGACGCCATTCACCTCGTTCGTTTTCTACAGAAATCGATTACTGGATCAAAAAATTTTGCCCATGTTCATCAAAACTAAAAAGCCATCATTTATTAAATTTCTTCAATGAAAATAGCCACAAACCCGTCAAACGTTAATACCAACAACGAAACAAAATGATATTTCTTGTTGCATCCAGGTTAATTGGAAATTTCTGCATCACTCGCCCATCCACAAATCATCCCGTGTGCTGGCAGCACGATCGCATCGTCATCCCTTCAAAACAATGATACTACTCTCTGGGAAAGGCGCACACGGTCTATAAACGGGGCGCTTTTGGCCAAATTAAAGTATTGCCACGGTTCATTGGCCACCAATACGAATCACCAATCTCACCAGGCACCCGGCCAAATTATTAATTGTAGGAATGTGTCCACCGCCACAGGCGTCCTGGAGCAACAAATACCAGCTCTCCCTCCCGCTCTCTCTCTATCTGACTCTGCCCCCCTCGCCCAATAACCGTACAGTAGCATCCCATTTCCAGTGTCAAATCTTTGGTTGTACAACGTGGCTCCATAAAATGTCCGCATCTCCCTCATTCCCTTCTTTTTTTTCGCAGCACAATTTGTTTCGATAATTATAACTTACTGATGCCATATTTCGGCCCGTCTGTGAATGGTTGTCGGTATAACAACAACAACAAAAAAAAAAAACATAAAACAAAATCAAGAATCGATAGATGGAATTTGCTGCTATCAAAGAGAAAGAGGATCCAGCTAAAAAAAAAAAAACAAAATTGGAGAGTTTTTGTTCGCATTCACTGTAATTTGAAAATAATTTGAATGGCGGCACAAACGATGGATATTTGCTGACCTGAACAGGACGAAGTGTTTTTTTTTTTTGGTATCCGCACATAAAAGGACATCAAATTTCACAACGGCAGTGGCAACTGCGATTAACATTTTGTTTGAAGCAAATATTATACTCGTCGTATATGTCATCATTACTCACACCAACAGCAGTATTGAAGGCTGAAGGTTTTGGATTAAGGTGTCCATAATTCTGTAAGATGGAAAAAAGAAAAGTGAAATCGATCGATTTGGATATGATTACTAGTTACCTGGCGATGTGGGTTCTGGATCGACCGGGAGTTCGAGGAAAGCCAAAAATCAGTTTGGGAAGGAAACAAGTATAAGGACGTTTTCGTTTACACCAACATCTTAAAAAAAAGAGGATTGAAACGAAAATGGAAAAATGGCAAAATCCTGAAAACCTTTTGAAGTTCGATTTAGTTCAGTTCGTGATTGAGTGCTAACTCATTTTATCCTAGAAAAAGCTAAGGGAGCGATATGTATGGCTGCCGCTGTATGTTTGTGTATGTGTTTTGGGGCTCATGCACTTATATTATAAAACAACCCAGTATGAGTAACTGTAAGTAATAGATGGCTTCCAAATGGGAAGATTGCACTGTTTGTGTGCTGGGTGTGCGATGAGAACGATGACTACGACGAAAAGTGCAAAATGCAACGCGAAGGACTTGCCCAAGTCGATTTTCTCAAAGAAAGTGATTTTGGAACCAAATCCCTTTGAAGAGATTTACTAAATCTTAAACATATTTGAGTTTATGGAACCTGTTTGCTTTCGAAATAGAATTGTGTGGTTGCATATGAATGCGACACGGTTTCAAATTCACTTCACAAAAAAAACTTTTCAACAACTCACGCTTGAAGTGCTTACCTGCTACATGAACCAAAGTAAGGATTAGTGCCAAAAATGACTTACTTTAAATGTGCGTACCGCATTTCGAAATAGATGGGGAACTTTTAGTTGGGATGCTACTCGTAAATTGGAAATTTCACTCTCAAAAGATATAAATTCTGAGCGCAGTGGCTGGTGTGTAGGGCGGGCCAAGTAACACATACATCATTTTTCTACTGCCCACCTCTTGCAATAGTCTGATAAACATCCAGGACTATCAATTAACATGAGAAGCTTCTTAAATTTGCTGTTTGGAGTAGGCTGAACAACATTCTAAATGCCCTCCAACTCGCACTAGCAAATAGTTGGAGAAGCTGGGTTTAAGGCACTGTATTTGCATCGGTATTTACACGCATACGCACATATACATGATACATGTGTAGGTGTACTTACTAAAATGCCCATAATTCTCACACGGATGTGCAGATACATACTTCGCACATACATAAAAACCTTCTTCGCCTTTCATGGAAAAAAATTGCATTGGAATCGGTTAACGCGTTTGGCCAAACACCGGCAACAAACACAAATATGGATTGATTTTTATATATATAAAAAACGCGTTAACCGATTCCAATGCAATTTTTTTCCATGAAAGGCGAAGAAGGTTTTTATGTATGTGCGAAGTATGTATCTGCACATCCGTGTGAGAATTATGGGCATTTTAGTAAGTACACCTACACATGTATCATGTATATGTGCGTATGCGTGTAAATACCGATGCAAATACAGACACCGCGCATATATAAAAAAAACCATCGTACAGACGTCACCTATTTTGTTATCCGAACGCGCATATGAAAGAGGGAGACCACACGAACGTTTCAAGCCTATTGTGGTGTTTGTACGCACTTTCATTCTTGAGATATCGTGTGTTCAATGTTTTATTCAAATAACTCTTATCGAATTTTTATGCAATTTTTTTTTTGTGAATCGGACATCGGAAAGTTGCTTTTCCCACATTGATAACAATCGGTGTGAAAGTGAATGAAAATTGATTCTATCGAAGTTTTTTACTTTCGCTTTGTTGTTTGATTCGCACAAGTAAGCTGACAAAGGCGCCTACCAGACAACAAGCACCTACCCTAAGCGGAACAACGAAGTTGCGTGAGCGACCTAAGCCATGCGGAGAAAAACGTGCAGTCCCTTTCACCGGTTGAGCTCAAATCAGGCAATCTTCGGTATTGGCCAGAGAGTGTTTCTGTGAAGTTTGGTTAAAATCGGTCTTCTTTTTTTAGGCGCAGAAACATACGTCGGATACCCGCTATAGACAATAATAAGGAAGTCTACTCGAAAATATTGGCCAATAAAATTCTCGGGCACGGGTAAAGCCGGGCGGGTGCAGCTAGTGCCTTATAAAGGGTGTTCAAATTTGACGAATCATTTTAAATTGGCCGCCACTTTTTTTACAGCTATTAAATTACACCACACGTTTTTTCAGGTGTGAAGTAAATACATTCCCGTTAGCCAAAATGGATCGGTACACTATTGAGCAACGTGTTTACTTATTTTAAATATGGTGAAAGTTTTGCAGAAGTTGAAAGAAAATTTCGTTCAAAATAGAGGTAGAGAAAATGCTCCGTCAAACCGTGCTATTAAACTTATCGTTCATAAATTTGAAAAATTGGTTCTGTTCAATATCAGAGAAGTAAAGCATCATCGTAGTGGTCGTTCGAGTGGAAATATTGCCGCTGTTTAACATTTTGCACAAAGATCTGCATGAAAAGCCTTACAGAATACAGTCAACACAAGAATTAAAGCCAACTGACCACCCAGTGCGTCAAAATGACAAAATGACAAAACCGCAAATTATCTTCACCGATGAGGCTCATATTGAAATCGGCGATTATGTCAATAAACAAAACTGTCGCATTTGGGTGACGAAAATCCTAGAGTATTGTTAACCATATCAAGCGATGATTAGAAACTTTCTGTGGAGTCAATTAGAAGATATTGATGTGCAGAATATGTTCACAGCAACGAACTCAATCGATCTTTTGAAAGAGATGTTTAACAATCGCATAATTTCCCGAAGAACAGACGTGAATTTTCCACCAATATACCGCCAAATACCAAAATACCGCAGATTTCGCACAATTTATATCATTCATTCAAAATTTAAAATAATACCTCAAATTTGAACACCCTTTATATATTTCTTTATATTATTTGCCACCAGACCACACTGTTAACCTAGTTGAAACATTTTGAATTTGTGTTTTCATATCTCAGCAGCAGATATCTGACATCTCGCCTTTTTGTTACGGTTTCTTTATTTTCATACAAATGTGCAGCAGGCTTTTATAGCAAACAGAACAATGCTCGCCTATCTAATCTCTTCCTGATCTTTTAATGATTTTGTTTTTGTCACAGCAAAATCCTCAATCAATCATATCTCTCGCAATCCTACCAAGAACCCAAACATTGCTGACAGATTTGTTAACATCAGAATTATTATCGTCAACAACTCCCACTAAGGCTGGATGATAAGGATCAAAAGTTATGTACATATGTACAACATGTGAGCATTTCTATCCACGAACCCCAGACTCTTAACTTGTCATCCCCTTGTCCTTAAAAAAAAAAATCACTTGTCTTGGGACTTTGGATTAAACCACAACATATACCAGGACATACGAGTACTTCACCCTTTTTTGCAGGCTACGTACCAGCAGTCCATTTGGGATTTAAAGTGAACTCATTCGTTTTTGTTGTTCCAAACAGCACATCCTCGTTCATAATATCATATCAGCTCTTCTGACGTAAAACATGTAATACCCTTTTGAATTTTCATCGGCTGGCAAATTGTTTTTAAATTCTTGCATATCCTTTCACTTTAAATGCGTGTTTTTCTCACAGAAAAGGTTCTCTCGATTTACTTGATAAATTATGACATTCGCGTGTCAGAAGTAGTAGGGTAAAGTCAGGTGATATGGCAATTGTGAAATATTTTAGAGCTGCAGAGAATATTTACTTGGTCTTGTCCTCATTAACTTCAATACCAAATAATTTCGCCTGTTCTTCAATCGCCGTAAAACCCTCTAACACGGCACGCTGGGACTGGGACGGATCAATTGAAGATAGCGCCTTCACAAGATTGAAGAAGTTTCATGATAGCGTATCGCTTTGCCTTAATCCGGTGCAAGTTTAGAATAATTCGTAAGAGCTGCTTACAAACTCCATATTACACTGCGTGTTTTTAAGTAACGCGACATAGTTGGATAAGTTTTGCTGGGATCTCATATTCGACGATGCATGATATCGCGGCTTTAAAGTCGATGAAAAGTTGGTGTGTCTCGACTTGAAATTCGTTCTGCCGCGTCGGAAGTCACACTGGTACGCACCGATTAGTGTATTGCAGAGACTTGAGACGTTCACACAGTATAGTGGAAGGTTCATTTTATTACTTCGTAATCACAAAATTCACTAAGCTTTGAGCTCTGGTAACACTATTTTGTATTTAATTGTGTCTTTAAGCTTTTTTATCTACGCAGGTGTTATTTTTGCACTAGCTGTACTGGAAATACACCTATAGTTTTCAAAACGTATAACTTTTTTTTTAACGTCATTAATCAACTAATATTTTTAGTTGCAATTTTAGTTTTATTTATTTATTTTTTAGTTTTTTTAAGAGGAATTTTAATTTTTCGTTTAACTTATCTTACGTTTTGTTTGAAATAAAACTTTGTTTTTTTAATAATTTTTTTTGAGAGAAGCTTATGGTCACACTGATGGCACACCGATAGATTATATATATATATAATTCCCACATAAATATTTTGTTTAATACAAAGAACTCAAAATACCCTTTAATAACAAATCAAATTCCATTTTGTATACCCTATTCTAAGGTAATATTAATTTTGACGCGAAGCTTGTAACATACCTTAATATTGCCCGTAGACAGACCCATAAAAGTTACTATATTTAGGATAAGCATCGATAGTAATGTCGATCTAGCCATGTCCGTCCGTCCTTCCTTCGATTAAATCCTCTAAATGTTTTATAACAAAATATGTAGAGCGTTCTTAACAATTCAACCATACTTAGACTCTTGTCACGCCCATGAATAAGAATAGGGTATCCAACAGTTCCCCCAAGCGGGCTGTGTCCCGTCCCTATGTTTAAGACCTGTTTTAAGATTCTTTTTTCAAAATAAACGTTTGTCTTAATTTCAGTTATAGCCGTGTTTTTTTGCACGCGGATATATAATTGACACCAAAAAATACATCGACGCTTAAGAATTTATGAAAAAAAACTTGGCAGCACACTATGACATGCACCGTGACACAGCTGTTAGTTGTACCTAGTTTTAGAAATTTGTATTGAAAATCCTGAAATTGAAAAATATTTACTTCCGCCAATTGAAATTGATGCCAACATATTATAAAAATATAAAAAATCATATCACATTAACAGATTTGCTAAATTCAGTTACCCTTATAATAAAGTTTGAAAAATAATAATAATACTAAAATCACGAATAAAACATTCGGCGGAATGTGTCACTGGTCGGTGGGATGTCAAACTTTGACATTTCCTGAAAAATTCATCGCAACAATTCATCAGACACGAAGAAAATGGACTTTGGAAGCACTGTTTATCCCCGCTAAAGGACTTAGCGGCGATAGCTATCCTCGCTAAAGTTAGCGTATATAGGATAAGTTGTTGTTGTATTTTACATGCAAATTTCAAATTATCCCTATATCCGCGTGCAAAAAAAAAACAGCTTATATGTATATTGCCATCTTATGTTTTTAAATTTAATAAAAAAGGTATTATATCTATGTTTTAAGTTAGAATCTGCCTTATGTTTTGAGTCAAACTAAAAATACAAAATGGGTGCCAACTCTTCCCACTTTACCCTAATTTCAAGGATGTCAGGTGGAGCCAGTGGACAGAAGTACATTATACATCGGCGACTTTTGACACATCGTAGGGTTCAGTTTCGGAGAAATAGGTTTAAATATTGCTGCTGGCGGTAAGTTTTAAGAACGGAACATTTACTGCTGCTCTGAGGTATGCATAAGCACTTGAGTTAATTGCAAGTTAAGGATTTTTGTGTCACAGGAAAACGTAAAGTTCTTAAGCATCTGTTTTCTTTGTGAAAGATATGTTGAAGTACATAGGGGCATGGTTTATATAATAAAAGTACAAGAATGTACTTTCTTATGAAAGCAATTTTCAGGGCGTTCGTATGTGTGATATTGTTTCATTTTAACTGAACGGATTGCAGCTTAAGATTTCATTACCACGTCTGTCTTGTCTTGCGCGGTCGGCAAAAATTAGAATGACAATAATAAAGAGAAGAAACAAATCGCACCCTCGCTCAAATAGTGTCATAAGTCAAAAAATCATTTTTTTCGATAAAAAAGCTTTCAAATGTTTGGGCCGCCATTACTTTTGCTTTACATTACAATGAAATATTCGTGTCATTTAGGGACAAATATTCGAACAATGAATATGAAACTTTTTGAGATAATAAAGGGTCCGCCAAATAACTTCTTTTTTTTGAAAAAGCTATAAAAAGAAACTACTGAATATTTTCTCAAATTTCTTTTTTTATTTGAAAGTACAATCCTTCCGGTTAATAATGGAAAATAATTTCATTCAAATGGCTGCCTCGGCTGGCCATGCAGTAGCCTACACGATCGGTCCAATTTCGGTCAAAATTCGTCTCAATGATGTCTCCGAAATGTTCGATTGTTGCGAACGACGGTGAATTAATGTTGATGGCGCTTCACGCACACTTTCTGACACAGCAGCAATATTCTCGGATGTACGCACTGTTTTTGGCTTTTCACGCTTTGGTTTATCGATGAGGATGCCAGTTTCTTTCACTTTTTTCACAAGATAACGAACATACGGAGCTGACCTTCTCTTCTTCCAAAATCCGTACGCAATTTTCGCACAAATTCTGCAACATTTCCATGATTTTCAAAGTAATGTCACAATATTTCCCAGCGTTGTTCAAGCGTATACACAACCATATTCGTTCAGCGGAAGGATAAAACTAATTATCTGTCAAATCAGACATGAGCTAAGAGTTACCATTCACGAAATAAGCACTAGTTGAAAAAAAGTTAGATGGCAGACCCTTTAGTTTGAAGTATGGGGGACGTAATGGTGCAATAAATGGATTTTCTAATTTTGTTGAGTTATGTCACTATTTGAGCGGAGGTGCGAAATGTGTGGAGAGGTTTAACTCTGCTTGGGCGATTTTTTGATTAGATAGATACCCTAAACCTATTCCTATCCTCCAAAGTGGCCTGAGTTTTGCGAGATTTTATGTATTTTTATCAAAGTTTTTTTTGGGTTGAAAAACGTTAAAAAAATTGAAAATGTTGTCAAAACGCTCCGAATTTTGGCTTTTTAGGTCGAATATAAGGGTCTCAAAATTGGCGACAGACAGACAGTGAAAAACTACCGACTGCGCGCCCCCTACATGGCTTTTTACTCCATGGAACTTACTCCACTATTTCTTATTTAGGACCAGCAAAACAAATTTAATTAAGTATCAGCTCCATTAAAATTATTGCCTGGGCTGATATTTGCACAAGATTTGAGTTAGTACCGTAAGTAATCCCTGTGGGTTGGCTACCTACCAGGCGCGTCCCCGGGTGGTGGATAGGGGGACCTCGGTACGATACGCTCTTGATCCGAGGTTTTAGGGTTATAGCAGCGTTTTATACACCGTCAAAGCTCTATCGCGAACCAAACCAAAAACAAAGTATGCAGGAACAACTTAAAGATTTTGTTACTCCAGGTGGTACTCGCATGGGCGAAAATCCACCCGTGGTCTTTTCGACCACGGTCGGGGCACGGATTCTGGAGGCCCCAACCGACATACTACTACCCCCCGCCTGTACAGGCGTTGACCTTCGAGTTGCGAAAAGGCTTGCTTCCGAAGACTCCTGCAGCTCTACCTCCGACACGTTCGGTAGACTGGGCTGGAAAAATGGAGAAAGTGGCGGAGAGGTTCAACCTGATACGCTTAATCTTCAGACCAATAGACAGACAGCCAATAGGTGCGATGCTGCCGACGAGGGCTGTGAAGCCGAACAGGTGAAACGGGCTACAGAGGCGGAGCGCACTGGTCAGCGTCCATCTAAGAGCCAGCGAAAGAGGAAAAGGAGGAAGGCGGCTATCGTGCGGCGCAAAGAAATTGCACCGCCAGTTGAAGGCGCAAGCGCTGAGAACGGCACTTCCCCGGCAGCGACGGCAAAGAGATGCAGGTCGGCAGAGGTTACCCCAACCGAAACCAGCCAGCTTACTGAAACCAACGCTGCCTCCCCTTCCAATAGCTCGAACAGAAAAAAACGGAGGAAGAAGGCCTCAAGCACTCCTGTCGGTGGAACTGCGCGCGCACCTTCTGCGTGCCCTTCCACTAGAGCACTTCCAGCTGATGTATTTCCAATGATTGGATTTACTCAGATTAAACTTCAACACTCCAACGCTGCTACTGCACTCATCAGTAAGAAGCTTTCCGTGTTGAATACAAAAGCCCACATAACATCCTTACAGGAGCCATGTGTGTGGAAAAATCGCATCTGTGGCCTTGGAGGTGTCCGTGGCACTACGATACTCTGTGACGAGCGGTCCGAGAGACCAAGGGCTTGTCTTGCTGTGTCGATCCTTCTCTGAACGACTAAGCTTGGACAATTTCGTGGCCAAGATTTGGTTCCTGCAGCAATTAGCTACGAAACGAATGGAGATTTTAAGACCTTCGTCGTGGCGTCAGATTATCTCCCCTATGATTCGGTAGTGCCTCCACCACCGAGGGCAATTGCTGAACTCATTGACTATTGCGACACCAGGAAGATAGGCCTAGTTATATGTTGTGATGCCAACGCTCAAAACACTGTTTGGGGCAGCAGCAAATGCAACATGCGAAGAAACCATCTCCTGGATTCTATCATCTGATCTTACTATCAACAATGTTGGCTCGCAACCAACTTTTGTGACGTCAAGAAGACAGGAAGTGATCGACCTGACTTTATCAAATAGATACTTTAAGGCGGTTACTAACTGGAGGGTCTCTTCGGAGGTGTCCCTCTCAGACCATAGATATATCGAATTCCAAATCGAATGCGAAGCCATAACTTTGCAGGAGAGGAGGAATCCAACCAAACTCAGGACGAGACAAAAGGTAAAGGAAGCTGTTCAAGACCTACATAATGCGATTACTAGCTGTTTTGAACTGACGTGCCCAGTAAGCAAACCAACTGGCAGAACGCCGGTTCCTTGATGGAGCTCGGAACTGCAAAGAATTCGTAGAGAAGCTAGAAAGCTTCTAAATAGGTCACTCAAGACCGATTTGGAGACAGACTGGAATCTCTACCGATCGAAGCAGAAGGAATATAAGAGGCTAATTCGGGTATCGAAAAGTGCTTCTTATAAGAATTTCTGCGAAAAGATTGAAACGCTGGGTGAAACTAGTAGGTTGGTTAAAGTTCTGAAAAAGGGCAAACCAGCCAAACTGGACTCACTTAGAAAACATGATGGCACCTTTACTGAGACGAAAGCGGAAACTCGTAGTTATCTGCTGGAGTCTCACTTTCCTGGTAACCAGATTACAATTGGTTCACAACCAGCCCCGATTACCGAGACTATGAGTGAGCCAAGACAAACAACTCGGCGTAGCTGGTATATTGCAAAGGCCGTGGTGGCGGACGAGGCCATTAAATATACTTTTAACCGTTTGACGGCTTCAAGTCACCTGGTACGGACGGAATATACCCAGCCATGCTGCAACAATGTACATGTACAAACCAGTTGCTACCGATTATGAAGAAAATCTTCATCGCAGTGCTAGCTCTGGCATACATTCCAACACCCTGGCGTACAGTTAGAGTGGCATTTATACCTAAAATTGGCAGAAGTGACTACTCACTCGCCAAGAGCTTCAGACCAATCAGTCTGACTTCCTTCTTGCTGAAAAGCATGTAAAGGCTGGTCGAGCTTCACGTGCGCAAAACTGCACTATCTCAGATGCAACATGCCTATCAACGCGGAAAATCCTGCGAGACTGCGCTCCAAAATCTAGTTGCTAGAATTGAGGGCACGCTTGACAGAAAAGAATGGGCATTTTCATCGATATTGAGGGTGCTTTTGACAATGCGACTTTTGATAGCATGTGCAGCTCCGCCAGACAACACGGCGTAGACGAACCATTGGTGTTTTGGATTAAAGCAATGCTAATGAATAGAACGTTGGTTGCGGATGCGGATTGTGGCCGCTATGTTATGGCGGGGGTAAACAGAGGCTGCCCGCAAGGCGGCGTTCTGTCTCCACTGCTGTGGTATATGCTGCTCGACTCTCTGTTGAACGCACTCAACAGTTCTAATGTATACGCTCAGGCATACGCGGATGATGTTGCCGTGCTTTCTGTTGGATCATGCCTAGCGACTGTATGCGCCAAGGCGCAGGCGGCCCTTGACGTGATCGACGAATGGTGCACTAGGAATGGGCTCTCGGTCAATCCTCTTAAAACTGAGGTTGTTTTCTTTATGAGAAGGAGGAAGCTGGTCAGGTTGACTCAGCCAGTGCTAAAAGGAGTCGCAATCCAACTCTCCAATGAAGCAAAGTATCTTGGAGTCATCCTGGATAGCAAACCTCTTTGGTCCAAACATGTTGAGCTGAAGACTGCCAAGGCGCTGTCTGTTTTCTGGCAGTGCAAAGGCATTTTCGGCAAGACATGGGGCTTATCACCGAAAAGAGTCCTATGGATTTATACGGCTATGATAAGACCATTTATAGCATATGCATCGGTTGTTTGGTGGAATAAGCTTTTACGTAAATACGTTACTACTGCTTTTGCCAAACTTCAAAGGCAGATATGTCTCGGCTGCACGGGGGCTTTCCCCAGCACGCCTGGCTCCGGCCTAGATGCACTATTGAACCTCCCGCCCCTTGATGTTTACATCATGGGCTGTACAATCAAAGCTATCTCACGTCTAAGAAGAGGTGGTTTTTGGTATAATTCGCACTGGAGTTTTGATGAACTTGCGCAACGGTTGTCCTTCGATTCCTGTCTTATGGATATGCCGTCTGATGACACCGGAACTTCGGCCGATCAAGGATCTGGTGCTGGTGTCTTCGTGGAGAGCGACAACGTTAGACTTTTCTTCTGGTTAGGCAAATATGCGTCAGTCTTCAAAACAGAGACTTATGCTATCCTAATGGCCATGGTCTATGTTACGAGGAACAGGTGGAGGGGGCGAAGTATCGGTGTCTGTAGCGACAGTCAGGCTGCGCTTCAGGCCTTACTCAATCCCTTAACTACCTCCAAAATAGTACGTGAATGCAAGATATCTCTGAATTCGGTCGGAAGGCTGAATTCACTTAAACTTGTCTGGGTCCCGGGTCCGATGAAGTTGCTAGACAGGGCTCAGAGGGGGACTTCTCAGGACATGAACCAGCGTTTTGTCTGCCTGCGTCCTCGGTAAGGGCTTCCATTGACGGTTGGGTTTCCTATGAACATAATCGACGTTGGCATGACTCTCCAGGGTGCAGACAGACTAAGCTAATTCTCCCCGACGTCTGTAGGAAATCCGCGGCATTCTTGTTGTCTCTCAACAGAAAAGACTGCAGACGGACTACTGGCGTTCTTACGGGACACTACGCTTTTGCCAAACACCTTAAGGTGCTAGGCCTAAGCGATACCACCAACTGCGAAGCCTGTGGAGAAAGCGACGACACTGCGGAACATTTCCTCTGTGATTGTCCTGCTTTTACTCGTATCAGGTGGCAGGTATTTGGTGTGGATATGGTGAGTGCTGTAAACCTAAGCTCCTTATCAATGAAGCGCCTTCTGGTTTTCCTTAGGAAAATGAGTAAATTCCCATAGTAAAATGTGGTGTGTCTGCCTGGTAATACAATGGACCAGTATTGAGTCTGAGTGCTCCAGTACACAAAGTCTCACACACTCCGACAAAAAAAAAAAAAACCGTAAGTATGTAATCGTTTTTTCTCCTGTACTAAACTAAGAACTAATGAAATGTTTATTGACTTTTCTGTGAGATTGGTAACCTTGTCAATTATTCATGTGCACGTGTCGCTCCACAAAGCACCCGGTCACCACTAATTGTTATGGCAAAAACTCTTGTCCTCTGCAATAAGAAGTACATCAAAAAAATCGTTAAATTTGCCAAGGAGTACAATTTGTCTTCTTTAAGCACCGAGTACGCAATCAAAGTTACTGTTAGCTTGTCGTTTTAATTTAAACCATCCTTTGTATACATGAATTTAATTTTTATTCCATTATGTCACCGTACTACCAGGAACACATAACTTTTGCCTATCCCCTGCTGCTGCCATTATTCACACATGCTTATAATTACGGTTCACATACAACGCCCCAACCAATGAAATAGAAAAACGGGCAGAAAAAAACAGACTTCCGAAAGTTACTAAACAATCTCCCGCAGCTAAAACAGGTACCTACAAGAAGTTAAGGATTAAAGAACTCAAGTGGGTAAATAAAGTTTATTCCTTGATGTCCTTTCATGATACTCTTTTTGTATATCCTTCTGCTTCGGTACACACTCAAAAATAACCTCTGGGGTTACTTCAAAAATCAAGTTCATTGTAGTAGGCCAACATAGTAAGAGATTTGGGAGGGGGGATAATGCTGCTAGTGAAGTATAGATACTTTTTTTCAGACACGCATGTTCCACAAAACTGCTCGCACATCCTTTTTAACTTTCTCTTCTAATTTATTACACTAAAGAGAAAGATATTGCAACCGTACGGAAATTTTGAATTCATGCTAATATCAGTCTGCCGGTCCTCTTTAGCTTCCCCGCATTGTAGATGTTATTTTAATTGGTCAGAAAATGAAAATCGTAATTTACAACATATTTTATAATTTGATAGTCACAATATGTTTTTCAAATGTTTTTAAGGAGGTGTATGTGTGTATGTACGCACTTACGTTAGTCTCGTGGGAGGGGGAGAACCCTTCACCTTCGAACAGCCGCCAAAACGTGGTGTAATGTTTCTCAATTTCAGCCAGTAGTCGGCCCATCTCTTGGTGGGCCCTCAGTCTTAGAGGGTTGACGCATTTGGGTTTTGTGGGCTAATATATCTGGGTAATTTTGTATGTGTTTGTTTTAAATAACGGTATCTACTATACAATTGGGTGGGCGCAGTGGCGCAGTGGTTAGTGTGTTGGACTATTTACCTAAAGGTGTCTGGTTCAAGTATCACCGGGGCCAAGTAACATCTAAAAGTTTTTTCCACTGAATTTTTGTTTAATAATTTCGCAGCGCCGTTTTTCATGGTTCAAAAACTATGCTTAGTTATGATTTCCGCGCGAAACATATTATATATATATGAAAATGATCGGGATAATTGCCTCTACAACATATTACATATTAAAAATTCAAGGTCATCGGAGCTGTGACTGCTAAACTAGATACCTAATTAACAAATATTTTCTAAATGGATTTAATACCATTTGTGCCACTTTGGTGCAACGGGTAGAAATTATGCGGTTAATATTTTGAACCAGGGAGACGGAAAGAGTTAAGCTGTTTTTACGTAGGGTGAGGGTAAACAAATTCCAAGTTACTCGAACAATGCTGATTTAAATAAACTTTAAAACTTAAAATACGGATGAAGCCATTTCGGTACAGCAATTTGCCCATAATTGCATTTTTTCTTATATAAAAATTATTGTTTGTGTGTTCCTCTTCTATGCGTTCGTACAATTGTACTTCGCGAAAGTTTATGCCATAGTACAAATACCATGCGAAAAAAGGATGGAGTCAGACAACTAGCAAATACCCCTAGCGAGTACACGGACACGCTTAATTTTATATTTCAGATTCAAAGAAGATAACAGAGAAACAACTTTTTATTTACTAATGTAGGCTAAGCGAAACAACGTACGAAGTTCTCCGCTAGTAATAGATATACTCGTATGTATTCTTTTAATTCACTTCTAATAAAAGCGTACAACACAGTCGTGCACTTAATTTTTCTTATTCTTGTTTAAGATGCTTTTGTTATGAAATGATTTGTAACACAGTAGTTTAGGGGTATTTTTTTATAAGGATGCGGATATATAAAGGATGAAAAGTTAATAAAAATGGAATGTAGCTGTCCTTTTTTTATATAAAAAAAGAAGATATTCCAGTATTTGAAGAAGAAAAATCCGTTTCTTGAAAAGTAACTAAGTATCCTAATTAAATATTTGCTGGCATGGACTTTTAAACCCGAAAAAATTTATTATTCAACTATGCATTCAATTATATAGAGGAAGCTATTCCTTTTCGCAACTTATAATAAATAGTCTTTCATTAAGGACTTGACAACTCCTTTTTTAAATAAAATGCAAACTACTTGAGATATCTCAACAAAATTATTTGGCTTGAATTACCATCAGAACATGAATGGAATTTGACTTCGTTTAATTGCCCGCCACGGGAACGTATGCAGCGGTCGATACGTTGAACCCAATTTTCGATGATTCGGCCGCACATTTCGACCGAGTCGGCCTCTATTTTTCATTCAATATTGACTCTGAGCTCATCTAACGTCGCCGGCTTATTGGCATAGACCAATGATTTAATGTAGACCCATAAAAAAAAGTCTAGAGGCGTTAAATCACAGCATCTCGGCGGCCAATAGACGGGTCCGTTTCTCGAGATAACACGTTCACCGAACTGAGACTTCAATAACTCGAGTGCTGCACCCGTTGTGTGGCTTTTGGCACCGTCTTGTTGGAACCACATATCACTGATGTCCAATTCATGTCTCTGTAGCGAATATCATTTACCGCAATGTGACGGTCATTTTCATCGACGAAAAAACGGCCAGTGGCATGAAAACCGCACCAAACAATCAATTTTTTGCGGATGAAGTGCTGTTTCATGAAGCACATGAGGGTTCACACCTGTCCAGTAACGCATATTTTGCTTATTGACGAAGCCGTTTAACCTGAAGGTAATTTTGCGATGAAATTCTTCATTTTTTTGCATCATGTCCAGACTGATTTGATTTTTCTGGTTTTCGACGGACGCCTCTACGGCAGCAATATTCTGTACACTTCGGCAAAACTTACGTCTCACTGGCACGGGAACATGAAGCAGCGAATATTCTGACTCAAATCTTTTCATTAGAATATGAATTGTTTGTCGACCGGGACGGGAATTACGGCCGAAAATTGGCGTTAACGCTAATAAAGTTGCGACAACCGACCCGGAATTTCGGTAGTAAATTTTAATTATTTATAAGCGTAGTTCCTTCGTGTACTACGCCATGATGAAAATGTTGATTTTACTGAATATTTTGACAATGACAGGTCGGTAATCGGTCACACTGAAAGTTTAAAGTTGTCAATTCGCTAATGAAATACCCTTTACTTGCACTGCACGTATTAGAACCCAACACACTGACCTCTATACTCTTCACCGTCGCATCACCCCTGCGATGTAACGATAGAACTATAAAATAATGTACAATCAAGTAATTTTCAAATTTCTTTGAATTCGTATTGCGAGTAATCACATAATAAATAAACAAAAACAGGAGTAATCCGCAGTCGAATTTCATTGACAAAATTATTTAGTTTCTGGCCAACTTTGAGGCTGTATCTAAGAAATTTAATTCATAGCTGCTCTGCTGATAAATGAAAGAAAATAACGATAACTTTTAATCTAAGCTTTAATGTACTTTAATATTTTATCTTTTGGTGGTGGAGAGTTCTCAGAACCGTCTGGAGAAACAAATCCTTTTGCACGCATCAGTTAATTAAAAGTGTCAATTTTTACTTTGTTTCGACAGTTTTAATCAATTTAGTAAGGGCAAAGACCATTTCGGTTGTAATACTACTATGGGGAAGGCAGGTAGTACAATGGACCGGTATTGAGTCTGAGTGCTCCAGTGCAGAAAGTCTCACACACCCCGACAAAAAAAAAAAAAAAAAAAAATTGAGAAGGCACATCGAAGATCCTACAAAGTCTTTTTAATGAGGGGCCATAGTTTACCACGAAGAATTTCGTAAGCGAAAGACTTTTGCACTTGGGTAGAATGTCGTCCAAAAATTGATTCGGAAAACGTCAGACTGATTTTAGAAGACGTGCCCTAAATTAGAAGGGCTTAAAATCTAAACAAATCATAACACGGGATCTTCAAAATTAATTCTTTTAATAATTTGCTTACACATAATAATGTTAAATTCTTGGCAATGTCTTATGTCCCTAACTTTCGATTCATCGAATTCACCAATAAGTATTATCTTTTCAGCTTATAAGAAATTTGCAGAAAAATAAATTTTATTTAGTGCTCCTAATTGATAGACTTTAAATCAATGAAACTGTTTAAGGCATAAATACAAAAAATACAATTAGACTTCGAAAGGACGTGAAAGAGTGGGGACTAGGGTTGCAGTTCCTAATTATTTTGTATTAATTGCATTTAAGGACTAAGCCGAAAAACACAGGTTGAACTTATTTTTTTATTTAATTGACTTGTCACACCTGTAGCTATGTCTTTATTTTGCTCAAAATCCGAAATCATAAAAGAGTGTATCAAGGCCTTCCACTGACAACCAACGTGTATTAGATGCTTTTAAGATTTTGTTTGCCTTTATGTCAAAATACTTCTGAAACTCTTGATCTTGTTGACGTTTGGTACTATAACAGAAAAAATAGTATCTACATACATATCACTTACTAAATATTCAATTTCCTGGAATGGCTTTGGAAGCACAAGAGGAACAAACTCGTATAAATGCGGATTGATGTTTAAAACATAGGGACGGGCTACAGTCCGCTTGGGCGTACTGTTGGATACCCTATTCTTATTCCTATCCCTCATAAGTGGGCGTGACAAAAGTCTAAGTATGGTTGAATTGTTAAGAACGCTCTACATATTTTGTTATATATCATTTAAATAAATTCAATAAAATTGTTTTATTCAATTGTGGGCGTGTAGGCGGATTTAAAAAAAATTAACACATGTGCTCACAATACATAAGCAATCTTAAGCAAAATTAAACAAAACCTTAATCAAACCAAACTAGAATTTAACAGGCTTCAATAAAGAAAACGTATTGAATGGTCTTAATGTTTGGCGTTGGCCAGCCGAAAAATTTCGTCAATGGTCATGTTATCTTCTCCGCTAAAGTCTGCTTCTCTGCTGTCATCATTTTGTTCCACAGTTTTTTTTTTATTTGGTTCACTTTTCATGGGTTTGGTGTTCGGGGCTTTAATGACAGCTCAATGGTATCGTCACTTTCAGATGATTCATATAACACTTTCTTCTTCACGGCCTTTCGAGCCCTGCCGTTGCATTTTTTTGTTATGCTAGCCTCAACCTCATCTTTTTCCGGGGTGTCGGTGAGAATCCTTGTTTTCCCCGTTTTTCTTCGACGTTTGGCGGGGTATTTTCGTGGAGGGGCCTTTGGAAATGGTTTTAATAACTCCGATGACTTGAATTTATAATTCGATGTAATAGCCTGTGTGTGAGATACGTCGGGCGAAGGGCTATGGGTTTTTAGTGAGACAACATTTAATGGATCAACATTCGCAGATAATTCAGCGTTTGTATAATCAGCGCATGGTCGATCCGTAAAAAAGCTACCCAAAAATTCGTTTTCTTGAAATATGTGCTCGTCAACAGGCCATATCTAAGTAACTACAAACCCTTTTATAATGTTGTGCTGGTTAAAAGCTTTTGAATAAGCTTTCCCGACTATTGAAGCAATGTTGTAGATTGACATGGGCTTACCTAGATTCATAAGCATCCATTTGCTGGCAGCCTTGTTGAAAAATGTTTTATATGGACCAAACACTGTCCTGTCCAATGACTGCATTTTATGAGAGCAATGTGTTGGCAAAGTCAGAAGCACAACTCCAGATTCTCTTGCCACATTAATCGCAGACTGATATGTGTGTATCATGATTGTCCATAATCAGTAATAGTTTTTCTTCCCAAAATGGTTTTACATGAGCAATGAAATGCTTCAAATATTAAACGAAAAGTTGTTCGTTTGACCAACCCGATGGATTCGCGACACCAATGCAACCTATTGGGGCTTTGCTTAGCATATGTTCTTTGAAGTGAACTCTAGGAAAAACCAGCATCGGTGGAACGTGATAACGCTCACAGCTGCTATCATTGTTACATTAATGCCACGCTCTCTGAAGTTAAGCTTTCAGCCTGTTTTTCGCCTCTAGTCGCCAACACTTTTGGTGGAACATGCACTGTCGAATTTCCTTTCTCATCAAGGTTATATATTTTGTCCGGAGAAACTGTGAAACGAGTAATGCAGCCCTTCAGGTTGTTGAAAAAGGCTTACACATTTATCATGTTGAGACCTGGTCGCTTCTGATTTTCTCAGCGATAAAACGGGATGACGCTTCAAAACCCATTCATCCAGTCTATTTCTGCTGCTTCATTGTTCAACCAAGAAGGGGAATAGGTCTGTTGTTGTCGTGTAATTTAGCGGTCGCAGATAGATAATTTACAAACAAGAGTTCTTCTTCGTGGGAAAATATTTGCTTATGGGCTATGTTCGACAGTATGTGAAAGACTTTTGGTGCAGTGCAAGATGGCGGAGTAATGTTGTCTTAGAGACATTGTGAGAAATCGCTGCACTGCTGATGCTTTCCTTTCTATTAATCACATCTGCCATGCTATATATGTATAACTTTTGGTCGCGTTTGGCCAGATTTGCTTCTAGGCATTCCTTTAAATAATAATTTAAAACAGCATAGGTTAGGTAGTAGTTGCTCAAAAAGGAAAATAAAATCAAACCAGAAAAAAGTGCATTCGTATACCTTGGACCGGTCCATGGTACACAGAAAAAAAATTTACCAAGGTACACCACACACTCTTTTTTATACAAGTGGCTCTAATTTATTTAGATACTATAAATGTAACTCACCAACTTCACAGCTATACAAAAAATATCAATTTGTAAGGTAAAAAAAACCAGCTGCTCATACACGAGCAGCACACTTTCTGAAAAAAATACTTTTCATACACGAAAACAGTTCTTGAGAATTTCTGTCCAACTACTGCGAAGAGAAGGCGGCGACTAACTGAGCTGGCATGAAACAACATGTCAAGTATAGTTTTGGCGGGAGTACTCTACTAAATGAATGCAGAATACCATCAAAGCAGATATTAACTGAATAAGATCGCCTACAAATTCGTTGTCCCTTTCAAATGACGCTTTCAAATTTAATAGAGGGTCAATAAATTGGGCCTAAGTGGCTTCTTAACTGCTCTCCTCTGCTTAAAGCAGTTTGCCGTAAAAACTCTAACAACAATTCCATAACAACTGTTCCTCTATAAACTGTTAAAAGTTAGAGAAACACACCCTCATCAAGATACACTTATTGTTTTAATTGTAATCCTTGTTTTGACTTTTACTAAGGATTTTTTTTGTTGTTTACAAAAAACATCTCTCATTGGTAGGTAGGTAGGTAGCTACTAGCTACCCAACATTTGTTAGGTTCCGCACTTAAGCAGACCTTCGGATGACTTCCATCCATTAACTGGCTATAAACTTGATTGTCACATGTTGGTAATTACCCCACTCGCACTTATATTTCAAACTGTGAGTGTATGTGCCGTTTTTTGTTGCTTTCGGGTTTCACATTTCCCATATGTTTTCAAGTGATATACCCGAAATATACGCTTTCCGCTCACGCGTACGTACATGGAGCTGCTACATCTGTGGCAGGCACGTGAGTGAAATTTGCTGACTTTTATTCAATTTTTCTTCTCTATTCCATATCCGTGCTATTGCCAAATGTTACACACATCTGTGTGTAAGGAAACAAAATAAAAAAAAACCAGAGAATAAATTACCCAGTGTGTTGTATCCTGATTCCTAGTCCTGCTCCTAGTCGTGGTTTCACTCGTGTTAATAATTTTAGAGAAAACAAAGCAAAAGTTTCATTCAGGTGCCGAATTGTCGCAGAACGACCCAAACACAAGAAAACAGAAGACAGAAACCTACATACAGCAGCACACATGTTGCTCATCAGTCGGTAACGTCCAAGTCCAACAGGATTGTTTTATTTTTGTTTTCTGGGTGGCTGAAATTGCAAAGCAGTAGTCTGCCTGCACTTCAATTTCAGGACGAACGAGTTCCCCCCTCCCTACACCCCTCAAATCGATCGCTTTGCAGGGCTATAACGAGCAGTAAAAGGAGATTTGATTCGATATCCTCTTAGGGACACGAAAACATGGACATATGGAAACATTTTAATGATGAATTCCATATAACACTAGTACCCAGCGCCTAGCCCATGAAGCGCAGTGCAAAAAAAAACCGGAAGAGCGGCCTGCGATGGTGGACTGGTGGTCCCCACCTAGCACGTTAGGATGTGCGGAACTTAGCTTTGTGAATATGGTTCGCCACATGTGTGTAGTCGTGTTGTGTGCCTTTGTCATATTAGATTGTTGTCGGATTCTGAAATTAGGATAACGACTACCACAACGACGACGAAAACGTATGGTCGCGCACAAAACAACAGCCGTCAATCCAGTTCCAGTCTTTAGTGCTCAGAAATAAAAAATGGAGCAGAGCGCAGACAAAAAAAAACACCAAGCACAAAACTGGAACAAACATGGTGGGTGAGGTGTGTGAATTTGAAAGGATATCGGATTTCGGGCACGTTTCTATGCCATATTTTGGGTTTGTTTTTCGTCCTCTGTAGTTTGGTGGACTTTTTCTTACTCATGTGCTTTCTCATTCGTTTGCATTCCTTTGGCGGTAATATTTTGGGTCGCTTAGATTTGTTTGCTTTGTGTGAGATGAATTTTTACTCTGCTAACATCGCATCGTCTTTGTATATGGTGAGACTTTGTTAAAAGCTGGCTGGACCCTTTGGAATGACGGGAAGAAAAATATAGAAACATGTAGGCAACTTGCTTAATTGCGATTGCATTGAATATGGCCGGCCATAGTCCACCGTTTTTCGAGATTTGATTGATAAATCCAATATTTTTCTTTGAACCTTAATGGATCAGGAGGACGAGTGAACAAAATATTTTGCTGAGTTGTTATATTTTTGTTTGCACTTTTGACAGATTTTTTTTAAAAATATCCACCTGACTGACTATGACTGCTAGTCTATGTAGGTAGGTACTACTTAACAGGTCGCAAAATTTTTTTTTATTTTTTATTTATTTATTTCATCACTGCGAGATTTACATTCTCTTTAAGATTCCAATAATTATAAATAGATGATAAAATTATAAAGTATGTACAGAGTGAATAAAACATTTTTTGCAGAAACCTAATGTCCCATTAGTACTAACATAACATTTTTTTTAAAAGTATCTCTAGAGCAGTGCGAACAAACATCTATCTGACTGATAGATTCATTTCTACCATAGTCATTTCTGGAGAAAGTTTCCCGTAGGTGAAAACCTACACGGAGACTCCTGCATGGGAAATAAAAGTTAATTCTCTCAAGCAAACACGGACATATAATGCGGCTACTAATGATATCCTTCACCAGCATTATAGAATAATACAAGGTGGCGCAAAAATAACCTTCCGATGTTTTTTGGTCACCGACCGATTATTGCTCAAATAAATAGTCACCAATATTCCGCGTTCTGGAGCAGTGTAGCGTAACATTGTTTATTAACGTGTATTTCGCATGTGTTTACTACACAAATGTCAAAACAGAACTGACATTAGGGGCCAATCGCAAAATTTATAGCATTTTCTGATAGGAGGATTACTTTTGCGCCACCTTTTATTTCCTCCTGAGCTCAAGCGTTTGCATACCGAAAAGCAGACATCTAACATTATATGAAGGCCTATCAATAGACCAATTCAGTTTATTAAAACAGTATCTAGTAAAACTTTTTTGAATTCTTTCTATCCTTAATGAATGTATATTATAGTAAGGATTCCATACAACACAACAGTACTCAAGGGTAGATCTCACAAAGGTCATATAAAGCGATTTTAGAGCGTAAGAATCTAAGAAATCTCTTGTATTCCTTCTTAGAAAACCTACCATCTTGTAGGCCTTGTTAACTATGAAATCAATGTGCGAAGTAAACGAAAGCTGCCGGTTTAACATGACGCCTAGGTCTGTTTTTTATTCACTTTATCTAATATGATATTATTAACTGAGTAATCAAATATTAATAGGAAAGTTTTTCTGGAGCATGTAAAACTTTGACATTTTGAAACATTCAAAACAAATTGATTATGGCTGCACCATAAAGCCAGTTGTCCTAAATCTTCCTGCAACAAGAGACAGTCATTGGACGATTTAATAGTTCTAAATATTTTTACATCATCGGCGTATAATAGGTATCTTGAGAACTGGAAAATATCAGGATAAACAATTTATAAAAAAGTTAAAGAATAAAGGACCAATGTTACTTTTATACATTTAGAAACAAACCTATCGATCTTGACAAATTGAGTCCGATCAGTGAGATAAGCACATATCCTATTTAAAAAAATTTGAGTGGAGCCCGAGTTTGGATAATTTGTATATCAATATTTCATGATTTACTCTACCGAACGCCTTGGCAAAATCAGTAAAAATAATATCAGTCTGATAACCAGCTTCGAACCCATTGATCACTGAATCACACAAAATGGTGAGATTAGTAGCTGTGGATCTCCCCGAAACAAAACCATGTTGAGAATCAGAGATGAGGTGTTTCGTTGGAAAACTAAGCTTATCGCAAACTATTTTCTCAAATACTTTCGGAATAACAGATAATTTACAAATTGGCCGATAATTACTCACTTTTTGTTTCAAACCGGATATATGAAAGATGTTTTCCACTCATCTAAAAATTGTCCAGTTTTCAAAGATAAGTTGAAAATCAACCACAGAGGTAACGCGAGGGACATAGCACATTTTTTTATTACTTTGGGAGATATGCAATCAGGACCAGGACCTTTATTTGCATCAATCCCATTCAAGGCTTCGAATACTTCCGACATGCTGATCTCAAGGTTCCCTATATCAACTACTTTTGTAGGCGCAAAGTCAGGGAGCTCGCTAGAAGACGCAAGCATGTAGACCGACTTAAAATAATCGGCGAAGAGATTACATATAGTAGATACATCGCTGGATACGGATCCAGAATACTCCATACAGTTCGGTAATCCAGTTGATTTTCTTTTCGAGTTAATAAAGTTCCAAAAGTTTTTACTATTCTCTTTGACTTGCGATTCAGCTGTCAATACAAATTTGCTATACAAAAATTGATTTAGGACTTCAAAGCTTTTCTGAAGTTTAATATAATTCAGACGGTTAATCAAATTGTTTTTATCCGGTTTGAGTCGTTTATAGGCTTTGTTTTTTTTATTATTGAGATTAGACAACCTTTTATTGAACCATGGTGGGTTAGAATTCTGTTTAAACGTTCTTTTCGTAATAAACATGTTAGAAGCCTGCTCTAATCGCGTCTTAAATATATTAAACGATTTACCCAGGTCTAGTTTGTCCATTATGATTTCCCATGAAATTGAATTTAAAAACGAGTTCATTACATCAAAGTTACCGCGCGCATAATCATAATACACAATATTTTCATTGATGATTGGAATATAGGTTAAGAGCTTACAGTCTATGACTACGCATATCTGATGCTGAGTATTGTTCACTACTGGAAAATCAACCTTATCAATGCATACTTCTATCTCTTTATCAATAAATACTAAATCCAACAAGCGATTTAACAAATTTGGAATATTATTCCGCTGCAATAAATTAAACTGACTGTAGAAATCAATAACTGAACTTTCAATTTCTGTTTTTACATCAAATGGAATTAAACATTTTTCTTCTGGATCAAGTATCCAGTTAATATCACCTAAATTATAATTACCCGGACAGATAACTTGGTCAGATGAACAACCTAAATTACCAAAATAAAAAGAACGGCAATTTTTTAGATGTGCGTTGTATAACTCCAAGGGGGCTCCCTAGAGATATATAGCTGGCACAGATATATAAATTAACATTTTTTTAAAATTACTTTAATAATCAATTGGTCAATATCGTAATTTGTGACAACATTACTCGAAAATAATTCAATTTGGCTTGAGATTAAAATTGACCGAGTGACAAGAATAATTCCTCCACCCCTGCCTAATCCTGTTATCAAAGGACAACGATCTTTACGATAAACATTATACTGGTTACAATTGAATGACTCAGCTGAGAGGTGACTCTGATTAAGCCAGGTTTCAATTAAGACAATTATTTGATAATCCTGAGAAGCAAAATATGAATATAAATTATTTAATTAAGTTCTTACTCCTCCAACATTTTGGAAATAAATATTTAGACTATTACTACGTTGATAATCATTTTCACAATTAGCTAATGCAACACAATCAGCAACAACTTCACCTTCAGCAACAGAAATATAATCTGCAGCAACAATCGGATCAACAACAACAACGTCACCGGTATAATTATTTTCATTGACACACGAACAATATCAGGAACAGCAACATTCTCAAAAACAGCAGTATTCATTTATTCAAATGCAGCAGGAATATGAACTACATCAATGCTCCTCCTTCCGATGGACTGTCGTTTTTTGGCCTGAAGTTGAATGAGCGGATTCTAACGCCATTTGGCCAGAGCTCGGAATTAAAAATCACATTTACATATTCCAGTGGGATACCAATTTTAAAATTAACAATTTTTTTTTATTGTCGTTAATATTTCCTTCCTCAAATGTGTGTTTGACTAGTTTATAGCACGGAAAAATGGATGCTTCTAGTTTAGTTTTAGATTCAATATAGGAAGTTATAACTTCTGTTGATGTTTCCTTTCTAAAACTGGATAGATGGAACCATCTCATTTTGCTGAATATATTTCTTTTAAGACATCAGCATCAATATTATTACCTGATTTAAAATAGTTACTTTTCATATGAGGTTTCACAATGTCGCTTGTTTGATTGCAGTTGTTAGGAGCATAACCATCGAGGGCTTCAACTTTACCATTTCCAGTAATTAACCCGACTTCTTCAGCACGTACATCGTCATCAGCATTATTAGATCATATCAACGGCAGATATTGAAGAGATAGAGCCGACACAAGTTTCGTCCCTCTTAGCGCCCGTCACAGCAACAGACTTCGCAATGGCATTAGAACTCTTTTCTAAGTTATCTCTGCAAGTACTCAGAGAGGTAGAATTTGAGCCATTCAAAGCAACACTGCTTTCCACAGCGTTGACGTTTGTTTATAAAATTTTTTCGCTTTGCACCTCATGTGTAGACTGTAGAGTGGGAAATTGTCGATGACGAAGAAAACGGCACGCTGGGTTGTTGTGATTTTTGTACGGGATTTACTGGTGGCTTTTTGTTGTTGCCAGATTTCGACGAAACAGAAAGGGAAGGCGAAGGAGTGGAATTAGCATTTTTTGGTGAGAGTCGGTTGGGTGTAAGAGAAGAATGCAATCTTGTTGTTATACTTTTACGTAAAGGTATATTAACTTTTGGTAATCGTTGACCTCGCGTTGAAATTCGCACTTCTCTACTAGCATCCAAATGATTGTAATCACCAAGAGGCGTTGTGTTTAAAAAAGGCTCTTGTAAAAGCGCCAAGCAGTCATAAAGCGTATTCATCAATGATGGTAGATCAAATTTCATACACTTTTCACATTTCCAGAAAGTAAGTGAGCTGGATTTAATGACTTTTAGTTCATTATTGTTTAGTGGGGTACACTTCAAATGGAATGGGACACCGCATATACCACACAATGCAGTTTCACTGTTATTAAGTATATCGGCACACTTCCCGCACTGAGCGCTCATCGTTAGGCAAAATATTCTCACACTTGTGTTGCGGACAAAAAGCAAATTGCAACTAACATCGAACAGTTGTAAGCACAGTCGAAGGGATAATGAGTAATTGGCCGTTGTGTACATTTAATATAGTCGGGTTGTTTAGTTTGGCATTTTTTGTTCAATTTGTGCTGAGTATAAGGTTTGAAAACACAAAATGCAGAAACCTCCTTGATCTGGGGTTAGGCAATAACGCAAAAGGAAATAACGGCCAATCGATTTGGAAATAAAGCCCCCAAAAATCTCGAACAATTTTCTGTTGTAAAATTGTTCATCTTTTTGTGCGTTATTTATTTATTGTCAGGTTTCCTTTTTATAACAGACAATAAAGCCCAAAATAAAAAGGTTTTTTGGTCACAGTTATAGACGTTTCTTCTTCCAAGTCAACCATATTTGTAACGGTATTTGGATTTTATACAGTTGCACGAGTATAAGAAATAAAACTATAAAATAATGAAACTCACAATTTTAGAATTGTTTGAATTTTTAAATTTCGGATTAATAAAAGTCTAGGCAATTCTTACCATTCATGTAAGCCTAGCAATATATTTGGCATGAAATTTTCCGGCAAGTATGCATGCAAGTCTGTAGGCTTACACGATCAGAGATCACCGGTCTCGTAACAGGAAGATCAAGCAACAATCCACAATGGGAGCCTGCACGTGTCGAAATCGTAAAAAAGAGACATACCTTAAACTTGAATCATACAAACGCCAGCATTTGATTGGTCGCACTGAGGAAGTGATCCGAAACCGGGAAGAATGACAGTATTCGTTAAGGTCGAGCCGGCGAACAGATCAGGCGTACCATTAGGGAAGTAAAGTGAAGGGATTAAGATCGATTTAATTCTGATCATAGCTCCGCCGTTAAGGAAGAAGAAGAAAAAGGTTCAATGTCTGATTAAAACAAGAACACATAAACAAAAAGCTGAGTCTATTCTAGACTTATTTATTTTATAGAAAAAACATAGGGACGGGCTACAGTCCGCTTGGGCGAACTGTTGGATATCCTATTCTTATTAGTATCCCTCATAAGTGGGCGTGACAAAAGTCTAACTATGGTTGAATTATAAAGAACGCTCTACATATTTTTTATATGACATTTAAAGGATTTTATCAAAAAAAAAAAACGAAGCTTTTGTAAAAAAAACGCTCCCTAGCTCAAACTTTGGTTTTTCAATAAAATTATTTTATTTAATTGTGGGCGTGTCAGTAAGCGGATTTAAAAAAAATTAACATATGAGCATAAAGGGCCCCTAGAGAGTGTATATTATAAATTTCAGCTCCCTAGCTCAAATTTTGGTTTTTCAAAAAAATTGTTT